>CM033754.1:1645355-3090696 GCA_019671005.1 Hibiscus mutabilis | reverse complement strand
AAATCTCTTTTATATATATATATATATATATTATAGCTCCGCCCCTAGGTTCACTAATGAAAGAATAGTAAGAAAGGTTTTTGTATATCTACTAGTATTTGATCTATTAGTCGACTAATTCGAATTGAGTGTTGTAGATATTCATTATAGGAGTGACATTCTCAATCTAATTTACTTCGTTTATAAATCAAGATTTAAACCTTGAATAATAATAAGGGTAAACTACATAAATGACCACTATACTTTGGATTTGGTCTCGATTTGACCATTATACTTTTTTTCGAAGCAATTAGACTACTCAACTATTAAAATGGACTCAATGTGACCACCTGCCGTTAGAACCTAACGGAGAGAATGAATTGGCAGTTAGTAAAAATTTGTATAATTACACATTTGGTCCCTGTTATTTACATATTTTTAACAATTTGGTCTTAATTTTATTTAATAAAATAATTTAATTATTTAATTAGGTGGCGACAGGGCTTTATCTATATATATTTGATTTAATAATTTTTTTTTTCTCCAATCAGGTGGTGACACGTGTCACCTGATTAAAGAAGGAAAATAAAAGATTGCACTATTCAACATTAGTATGAATTAAACCCGGGTAAGCTTGGTGTAAAGAGCATGAGTCTACCACTGAGCCAAATACAATTCTAAGATATAAAACACAAACTTTAATATATATGTTAATTCGTTGTTAATGCGCAACATGACACACTTGGGATGTATAAAAACATTTAAATTATTAAAATTAACATAATAATTAAATTAAAGTTAACAAAATTTTATATATATTTTAAACTATTGTTAATACATGATTTAAAATAAAAATGGTTTTAATATTTTTGTATTTTTAAACCAAATTTAATATAAATTTTCTTTTCCACATTTATTTTTATAATTTCACATATATAATAAATGAATTGATTTTTTTAACTTAATTATTAATTTCAATAGTTATTAACAAAATTTATCTAAATTATTATTATATATGAAATTGTATTAAAAATTTAAAATTATATTAGTTCATTTGAATCATATTCGTGAGTTTAGATTCTTTAAATGAATTTTTTATTTTTTAATATAATTTCACTTGTATAATAAATTAAAATATTTTTAATAAAATATAAAATTATTAATTAAATTTAAAAAATAATTCAATGATTATGAATGTAAAATTATAAAAAAATAATTGTGGAAAGAAAAAACATATTAAATATAATTTTAAAATACAAGTGTGTCATCTTTAATTTAATTATTAGATTTGTTTTAGTGATTCAAATGTTTTTATGTATTCTAAGTGTGTCATGTTTGAGTTTATTTAATCCATATTTATTTTATTTTTTCCTAGAATTAACAACAAATTAAGATATATATTATTGTGGTGAACTCATGCTCCTTACACTATCTTACTTGGGTTCGATTCCTACTAGGGATGAGCAGTCCATTCTTTTATTTTCCTTCTTCAATTAGGTGACACGTGTCACCACCTGATTAGAGGAGAAAAATAAAAATTATTAAATCAAATATATATAGATAAAATCCTCCAATAAGGTTGCAACACGTGTCACCACCTTAATTAAATAATCAAATTATTTTATTAAATAAAATTAGGACCAAATTGATAAAATGTATAAATAGTGGAGACTAAATATGTAATTATACATTTTTTTACTAATTGTCATGCCACTCCCTTCGTTAGGTTCTAACGGCATGTGGTCACATTGAGTCAATTTTAATAGTTAAGTGGTCTAATTGCTTCGAAAAAAAAAATTATAGTGGTCAAATAGAGACCAAGCCTAAAGTATAGTGGTCATTTATATAGTTTATAATAATAATAATAAACTCTAAAATAATATGGTAAAAGTATTCATTAGCAAAATATACGTAAGCGTGGCTAAAGAGGAATACGATGGAGTAGGGTTTCACGTCAATTTATAATTATACATTCATATGTTTAATATTAATTATTATAGTTCTAAATTTTGGGCAGCCGACCCAAACCCTTGTAGGAGACAATATTCATAGTCTTTTTGTCTATGTGAATCTCGCGTGAAAAAAAAAACAAAAATATTTTAATACAAATAGTAATAAGGAAACATAATAACATGAATAAAATATTACAAAATTATAAAAATATTAGCCTGTTAAACTTAAAATTCAATATAAAAAACACATGAACATATTACAAATACATGAATTATTAAATCTATTATCCAAATGATAATTAATCATCAAATATACAAGCTTGTACTAGAAAATTTCATTTTTTTATTTTTTACAATATAAAAAGTTGTTCAATACTACATATTTGTCATTATTATTTATTATCATATTGACTGAATAATGTATAATGATATTATTATTAACGTTGAATATACAATATAGTCCTACTTGGTGTAATTATTAGCAGTGGCAGAGCCACATGTAAATTACGAGGTCAATTGACCTCACTTGATTTGTTTTGGTATGAGATTTTTAAAGAGTTAAGTAGGTTTTTAAAGAGTTAGTATAGAATTTTTCATAGGAAATATTAGAATTGACTCTACTTGATTTGTTAGAGTATATGGTCAATAATATTTATACTATAATAGTATAAAAATCCTCGTACCTCATACTCTACTCTGACCATACCATATAAAAATATGGCTTCGCCACTTATTATTATAATATTCTCTATGGGGCCGCTTTGTTATTGTATTTTGCTAGGTTAATGCATGCTCCCTTCACGCGTGTAATATTTTAATAAAAAAATAAAATAATGGATATTCATATAGTATTGGTTAAATTTTCAGATAAAGGTAGAATATTTTAAGAATTTTTATAAAAGGTTCTAACTTTTCAATCCGATCAAATAAGAGTCTTACATTTTAGAATTTGTTCAAATACAGTCACAATCTATCAAAAATGTTGATTAAGGCCTAACGTTTACGACAACAATTTTTCCTTTATTATTTGAGTAAATTCAAAATTTTAGACCTTCATTTGAATAAATTTGAAAATGGTTAGATACTTATTTGACCGTTTTGACAAGTTAGGCCCTCCTATGAGTAATTCCTAAAATGGTACGTATTCAAGTATTTAACCTATATTTAATTGTGGAACGTTCAGCGATCAGCGGGGTCATTGCCCCACAAAAATATTTAAAAATTAAAATATTTTATGGTAAAATTATTTTCAACCCCTATAGAATATTATAATTCATTATTGTTTCCCTTTAAATTTAATTTTTTTAAATGGTCCCCTCATTAAATAATATTGAGTCCCGCAACTGCCTATATTAATTGAGTATTGGTTTAGTTGCTATTGCAATAATTGAAAGGTCTGAAAGGTCGCAGATACCAACTACCAATTGATCTAGCAGGGTGAGGCGCTAGGCCACTTAAGCAAGGTCAATGGCTTGAACTCTGAAGTTGTGAATGAAACAAACTTGTGTTGCCTTCATAATGGGTCTTTGCAGTTAGAGTGAACAAAACTCGACTCGACTCGAAAAAACCGAATAACTCAACTCGAGGCAAAATACTCGACTCGTCTTGCCTCGACTCGACTCGAAAAAACCGAATAACTCGACTCGAGGCAAAAATAATTGACTCATCTTGACTCGACTCGACTAAAAAAAATTCAAATAGAGTTTGAGTTGTAAAATGGAAATTCAAATAACTCGAATAACACGGAATTTTTAGTAATTAGTGGATTTATTTTTAAGTTCGAGACGAGTCCCTCAATTTTTTATGATATATATACCGATATATAAAAATATGAAGAAATATTGCAACATATGAAAAAATATGAAGATATATATATATATGTGTGTGTGTGTGTGTGTGTGTGTGCATATCTTATATGATTAGAGAAACTCGTTTAAATTGGAATCAAAACGTACTATAACATAATAAATAATTACAATTAAATTTTTATAGGAACTTGAAAACTCGATTCGACTCGAATTTCTTAAACTCGACTCGAACAAAAAAAATTTCAAATAAAATTTAAGTTGTAAAATATAATGCGTCAACTCGATTAACTCGAAATTTTTTGACTCGACTCGATCGAACGCTCACCCCATTTGCAATATCCAATATGATTTTTTTTTCTAATTAATTGCACACGCGTGGATTAACCTAGGCTGGCATTCACAGTATATTTTGAACCTATTAATCCTACAATTAACTGCCAACTCTCATGAGTAATATGATTTTTTATAGCATTCCAACAATTTTTTATAACTTCAATAAATTCCAGCATATAGAATCATATTGCTTTACTACAAGAGTTCTAGACAATTTCTTTCTCTTTTATAAAAAAAACAATTTCTATTTCCTTGATAAGAAACAATTTCTTTTTTAAGTTTATTTCATGTGAAAGTTTAACAGGTTGGTATCGTCTAAGTATGTCTCGAGTTCAAGGCTTTTTGTATGCAGAAAATTATCGTGGTGAGACTCACCACCAAAGTCAGGTGTATGACGCGAGTCAGTCCGGATTAATAAAAGCAAAACCCTAAGAAACTGGGAGGGCAACCAAAAAATTAATTTAATTAAGGCTTATGGGTGTAACAAACCTTTGAAATTTTGAAGAAAAATCAATTAAGGTCCTGAATTATTTTTGCATCGAATTAATCCCTTGAACCAATAAATTGAATTTGACCAATTTTGAGCATTAAATCTTAACATTTTTTCTTTAAATATTACAATCACATGATAAAACTACAGTTTTTTCTTGTGGCATTCTATATATATTTTTAAAATATTATTTATGATTTTTATAAAGTTTTTAGAATTTTTAGTACTTTTAAAGAAATTTTTAAATAAAACTAAAAAATTCTAAAAAATTTAAGTATCAACACTGTGACACGACGCGCTGCACCAACTGATCCAAAAAACTGTTAAATTCAACAATCAATGTTGGTCAAATGACTTAATTGATTAAAAAGCTTAATTGGGTGCTAAAAAAAATCAGGAGCTTAATTGATAATTTTTTCTAAAAATTCAAAAACTTCTTACTTTCTTAAACCTTTAATTAATTATGAAATAACATAAATTAACAAATTTAAACACTTATTAAGAAAAAAAAACCTTTTATGTGCTTAATGTAGAGAGTGATAACTATAACATCTATCTTTTTAAAAAAAAATTACAAGTATAGGATACCACTACAACTATAAATAATACATATATGAATAGACTTTTTTTATAATTACTCTGTATTTGAGTTATTGACCGGCTAATCACAATTCATGTACTACAAAGACCTATTATAGGACGACTCTTCCTAACTTAGTTTGTTCCATTCATAATATTATAATTAGAGCTGTGAGGGTGCACGAGGCACAATGCATGGACAATGTAAAGTGATCACCCACCAAATCGGACCAAAAGAAAGTAATGATTTAATTCAACCTGAGAAAAGTAATCAGCCAGCAAAGCAGTTCTCCGTTGAGAAAGATAAGCCCAACAACGAGGCTATGACAAGTATAGATAATGAGCCTTCAAAAATTGCCACGACAATTCCACCTACCATGACAATTTCATCCAATGTTGCTCACTCCGATAAGATGAGTAAAGACAAGGAAATCAGATTGCCTCCACCATTCCCACAGAGGTTAAGAAAGCAGAAGAGTGAGTATCAATTCAAGAAGTTTCTTGACATCCTTAAGCAAGTTCACATTAACTTGCCATTGGTTGAGGCAATTGAGCAGATGCCCAATTATGCTAAGTTCCTTAAAACATTATCTCTAAGCGAACAAGGCTGAACAAGTTTGAAACCATTGCCTTGACAGAAGGATGTATGGTGATATTTCATAATTGATTGTCGCCTAAGCTGAATGATCTAGGTAATCTCACGATACCATGTGTTATTGGCAACCATTATGTCGAAAAAGCATTATGCGACCTTAGAGTAGAAATAAGTCTTACGCCAAAATTGGTTTTCTAACGATTAGGCATAGGAAATGTGAAACCCACCACAATCACGCTCCAGCTCTTATGTTCAACCAGAAAGAAAAATTAAGACATTTTGGTAAGATTGGATAAATTTATTTTCCCGTTAACTTTATTATTTTGGATTGTGAAGTAGATGAGTTCACTCCTATCATTCTTGGAAGACCATTTTTAGCAACGGGAAGGACATTGATTAATGTCGAGAGAGGACAACTCATAATGCGAGTGAATGATTAGTAAGTCACGCTGAATGCTTTCAAAACACTCAAGTATATGGATTGCGACAATTCTATGACTGCTGAGTCTGAATCTAAGAACATCAAGGAACGAGAGCTAGACAATGAAATTCAACAAGAAGCATGCTGGGTTGCGAATCAATTGGGTAAATATTTCAAATTTCTTGATCACTCGAGTAAGGAATTTAAACCTTCTAAACTTTCTATTGAATAATCACATTCTCTTTAGTTGAATTCATTGCCAAAACAATTAAAATATGCTTACTTGGAAAAGAATAACACCTTGCCCTTGATAATTTCTTCGCAGTTGCAGCCTAAACAGAAAAAAGAAGTAGCAGAGCCTAAGCACTGCTGAGGTGCTGAGTTTAGTCAAAGACTCACTAGATTTATAAGGACGAGGTACTTCGATTTTCTAAGATGGTTGTTCAAAGCCACCATAGCAAAACATGCTTCATTGTTGTACAATCGAGAGTTTGAAAACTTAAAGGAAAGAAGTTCTTCGGTTTTCTATGTTGGCTGTTCAAGGAAATAATGTCATAACAATTCTAAAGAAGGTACCATAGTCAGACTGAGACTATAAATTAAGCGCTCTAGGGAGGCAACCCTAATTCTTTTAGTTTTGTTAGTTTACAATTAATTTTGCATTTGTTTTTTTAGATTTGATTGGTTTGTTAGTGTTATCAGTTTTTAATAGGAACTACTAAGAAAAAGAAAAATTGCCAAAAAATAGGGCTGCTCAAGGAGCAACGACTTGAAGATCATGCAAAAAGGTCATCCAAAAGCACACACGGTAGAAAAGAAGACCACTATTACTAGACCAGCTCAGGCAAGTGTACTTGCCGCGGTAATTCCCCAGGTGCTAACAGATTTAATTCATCCCTTGTTACACTAATTTGATTGATTAGAGGTAAGACAATAAATGTTTTGATGATACATGAAGGACCGAGATATCGCTCTAGAGAGAGTCTTATCAGAGATTAAACCAACGTGTAGTGTGCTTTTTCTATGTTTTCTATCGAGTTACTTGCCATGGCAACTGAAGCTGGCAATTCTAGGCCAGCTGTGAGCAACAATGCTACGACAACGCCTGTACCGAACCAAGGTAATCAAAAAACTCTAACCAGCAATGCACTGACTCTTGTTACAACTTTTTCGATTTTGAAGATATCACCTCTGTACCATTGAAGTTTCCACCCCCAACAACAAAATCAAAGTAAACGTCAAAGCGATAAGTTTTGCCAACTGAAGAGGCCGAGAAAGAGGATGAGCCGATTGAAGAGGTTGAGAAAATTGAAAGTGACCTTGCACCGACCCCACCACCACCACCACCACTAGCAAAGCGAGGCAGCAAACAACTCAAGCGAACTGCCCAACAGAAGCTGGGAATTTGAGGTGATGACCTCTCATATTAGTTTATTTGCATTTCTTTTCATTTTTATTTATTTTTTACATACGTTGAGGACAATGCTTCTCTCGAGTTTGGGGGTTTTATCTTGTCTATATTTTATCAGTCTCATTATAGTTTGTATAAATTACTTTCCATGATAGTTGTTTGTTAAACTGCCAAAACTTGCGATGAAATCTTATAAAGAGTTAACTGCAATGACATTTAGAAGAGAAAACCTTAGATTTTAGGATTAGCATGGAATTAACTCAAAATTTGCTATGATGTTGCTTATATTCACACTATTGTGACTTGCTGATCGATGGAGACCTAGTAAACGTTAGGTTATTAAAAATTAGAAAAACTGAGCTAGAGGTGCCCATCTGGCTCTAGCCGCAAAAAAATAATGATGATAATTGATTATTAAAGGTGCCCATTTGGCTCTAGTTTTTAAAATATTGAAAATTACTAGAGGTGCCCATCTGGCTTTAGCCGAAAAAGAATAAAGAATTTACTAGAGGTGCCTAACTGGATCTAACTGAATAAATTGCCTCGGCAATCTAATAAAAACTAAGGTTTGCTTGGAATCCTGTTGATTGACTTGTACACAACTATGTATACACATTTCCACCAGCATTGTAGTTTATTTTTGAGTAACTTTATGTGCTTTTCGAATATTGAAATGTAATTAATTCTTTATTGTCACAGTTCCAAGGATTGAAGTCAGGTTCAAAACATGTTGTTTGGTGAATGCCTTGGTAGGTAATTGTTAGTTCATGCATTGCTTGAGGACAAGCAATAGTTCAAGTTTGAGGGTGTGTCAAGTATAAAAAGGTATTATATTTTATGCCATTTTACTTAGATTATTGTTTAGACTTATGCCCATTTAGTTGCATTTGTAGTTATTTACGCATAAATTCATAATTCTTCCATTTATTGGGCTTGGCCTTGGTTTTGCTATTTTGTGGAGAAATCGTTGCTATTTTGATTTATTTTGTGCAGGACGAGTTGCCGAGTCACTTGCCGAAGGATGCCCTAACAAGTTGATAAATTACCGAACCACTTGTCGAATGATGCCTTGACAAGTCGCGATAAAAGCTATTATCTCCATGAATTAATTCAAACATTTTGGATAATTACCCAGATTCAAATTCAAACGCTAAGTTAGTTAGAGATTAGATCCCATGAATTCCATACGCATTCAAACTTTTTTCCCTCACCTATTTAAGAAGATCGCAACAACACATCAAGAGGGTCGATTGGGAGAGTGAGATCAGGTCAAAAAAGGGATTCACGCACAACCATTAGAATAAATTAGAGGAGTTCGTCTTCTCCATTTCTTTTTATCTTGTATCATGCGATCCTCTTATGTCTGGGTTTTATTCATTTGTGTTTCCTTTTTGCCCAGCCATGAACTAGTTTAATTTGGCTTGGTATATCAAGTTTTATGATGTGTAGAGACGAATAATTGGTTTTGGTTTTTAATTCAATAAAATTTAGTGTTTATCCATTATTGGTTCTTAATTTCACTTCAAGGAAACTTGGGAAAGGAACTTTAATGCATTTATTCATCTAGGCTCGAGAGAGCTAGAGATACAATTTCTATTTAAACAACCGTTGGTGTAAACTAATTCGCCTTAGGAATAAGAAACAAATTTCAACGGCTAAGAAGAGTAAAAAGATTGATGTTGTCCACCCAAGGTTAACGTAGGGATGTATCACCAAGGCTTGCACAACCATTAATTTTTCGGTTAGGGATAATACGAAGGCATTGAAGAACACTCCGCCGAACATTAAAAGGGCAATTTACTTGCCTCAGCAGTTTGCTTGCCGCAACAATTCACTTGCCACAACAATTACTTGTCGGCTGCAATCACTTGCCACAACAGTTACTATCCACAGCAATCACACCACTACTCACGATAACTCGACCTATTCTCTCATATTGATTACCTTTTTTCTATTTACTTAGTTTATTTTACTTATTATTTACCACCATCTATCACCTGCAATATTATTTCATTTTAGTGCAAGAAGCTAAGAATCAAAGTTTCACCAATCATTGCGGAGGCGATCTTAATCTATAATATTACTAGCGACGTGTTCACTTGCACCATTTGCTTTGCACTTAAATCACGCAATAGCTACATTCACCGATTACTGCCACGTGGCTCTATCAACGGACACCATTCCTCCTCTACCCACATGGCCTCGTCGTCGGACATCACGCTGACGTACTCTCACCGGCTCTCTAACCACTATGCATGACAAAAATAATAGAAAAAAGGGGATGTCAGTAATCCAATATTCACCAACAGTAGATTAGGTTTATCTAATGTAAATTAAACAGATATAAGATGTAAAAAATCTATTGTATGAGGAGGAGTTACCAATCAATACAAAAAAGAAGCATTTTCAGAGGTATCTTCTATCTTTATTTTTTTACTTTTGAATCGAAATAAAGAAGAAGTAAAGGGGATTAGGTATATACCTGCCTCAATTTTGGGTTACCATCATGATAACAACAGAGGCCGGTGCCTCTGATGAACGACATTATTGTGTCTGAATCTCTTCATCTCCCTGTTCTTTGTTTGGGGTTCAAAATGTTCTGAGTTTTAAAAAAAACGGGTCTCAAAATCAGGTTTTTCTAAAAATAAAAAAGGTTTATGCTTCAATTTTTTTAGATCTAGGAAAAATGAGATTTTATTTTGAAAAACTAGCTTTGGATTCGATTTTAAGAAGGTAAAATGAAGCTTTTGGGGTGTTTTCTGAGTTAGTCGACGTCGGTGAGCGTCACCGACTATGGTTTATGGCAGCTGGCACGACGGATGAGCCACCAGAATCTGGATTCTCGAAGAACACTAGTTGAACATTCAAGAAGGTTCAAAGGTTTTGGTAGGGTTGGTTTTGGTCTGATTTATAAAAAGGGGTTAAAATGAATGGTGTTTTTTTTTTGTATTTATACTTGTATGAACCTACAAAAGGGGTTATTTACGTTCATTAAATCCCCCTGCCTCACCTTAATCATCTCCGCAATCTCTAAGATTTTTCAAAATCTTTCAATTCAGTCCCTTTTTTGTTTCTCCTGTTTTCGATTTGATCTACGAGTTTTATTTTCTTTACCGTTAGGTCCCTTTATTATTTGTTTTTTCCTCTTATTTAATTTATTGCCTTGTTTCTACCTTTTTATTTTAATCCTAGATTTCCTTGATTTATTGCCTTTAAATCCCATCATTATTACATTTAAATTCCTTTTTTATAGTATTTATTTAGTACATCTTTTTTATGGTAACCTATTTTAATGTTGTTTTGTTTACATAAATGTATTATTGTTATTTTTGGTATAGTTTATATATATATGTTAAGTTTTTATGTTATTACATACATTATATTATTTATATTCCATATATTAGTACATATATTATGTTATCTATATTCTGTATGTTATTACGTATATTATATATTATGCTATTTATATTCTATATATTTGTACATATATATATATATATATGTTTTATGTAATAGGTTGTATGTTATATATGGTTTTCTTATCTAAGCACTATATGTATATATGTGCTGTTCTTATATTATGCATTATATTTTGTTTAAAATCATTTATTTGTCGTCTTTCTTTGCATTTATTTTATTTATTTCTTGCCTTGTATTTATTTTGGCATCATATCTTGTTCATGCATAGTATGTTTTGTATTAGTTTAGATTTAGTTCTCAAGGTTTCAGTACCCTATTGGTAGTATCGTCTCGGGTCTCTGAGTGTCATCTTCTTTAGACACCGTAAGTCGCGAGATTTTTATATTTAAATCACATGACCATGTATGCATGCATTTTTAGGGATTAGATGTTAAATTAAGTGAATTTAAATTATTTTAGTTAAATACGATACAAACCCTTAGATACCAATTTTTGGGCATGATGGGAGTGCTAATCATTCCCCACCCGTAACCGACCCTCGAACCCACTTTTAATCTCTGGTTTCCTTTCGGTGTCCGATCTACCTTAGCCAAGTGACTGGTGGGCGGTGGCGACTCCAGTTTATTTTGAAAATACGATTTTGTTGTAATTTTTAAGAAATTCCCCATTTTTAATTTTTTTAAAAAAGTGGAAAACATATGTAATTTTTTAGTCGCTACATATTATTGTATGAATGGGATGGAATTGTACGGAGAAAGTAGTGGCTTTCGTCAAACTACTGATATAAAACCACATAGTGATTGGTGAAAAAGTAGGTGAGGGGGTCTGGGAACTACCTCCACGTTGACTGGTTGACTTTGCCACCACTGTAATTGGAGTAAGTAGCTAGGTATTGTGTTGTGCTTGTGACATCATTACATTGTGTTATGATTTACCGTGCTTTTATAAATGTTTTTTTAGAAAATTATTTTGAAGCTGAGTTTGTAATTTGCTTGCACTCTAGAGACACACGGAGCCTCATAGCTTATTCTCCCATAGTTTTCTCTTACAGTTATCTTGGACTCTAGGCGACTTGGTACCTAAATGATCTCTTTATTTTATTCATCTATTTTATCATTCAGTATGAACTTTATTATTTGTTTATAGACTTTATTTATTATTTCCATTTTAATGAGACATTGCTGTAATTTCAGATTTGAGACTTATTATTTTTAGCATGCATTTTTAGACTTTATATTCGAAATATGTATTATTAAATTTTCATTTATTATTTAATTATTTTACGATTATTTTTATATATTATAACTTGAATTGATTTCTCGAGAGTAAAGTTTTCAATTGTGACTTTCTAAATTCGGCTTTTTCTTCTGGGCCGAGTTTAGGAGTTACAACGTTTGAGTAAATTTGATTAGAAAACTAAAAATTTGAGATCTAAAAAATACAATAAAAATTTAAGGAATAAAATGACTAAATTAATAAGTTGAGGGGCCAACAAGTCCGATGGAAAATTTTGGTTTTAAATACCATTAAAAACAAGTCCTAGTGAAAAATGGATAAATATTTTGGGAAGAAGTTGGGCCTTCTTATAGAGTTAACCCATTGGGTTTGATTATTATATGTAACCAGCTCAAATTATGAAATTACCATCAATATTAACAATAAATATAAATTCAAATACGTATTTGTTACTATTAATTTTAATAAAACAAATATCAGAGAACCCAACAAGTGTCCTAGTAGAAAAGTAGATGATGTTCATTCTAGGAGACACGGGTTCAAATTGCTTTGTCTATAAGGTGTATGAGCATTGTCAAATGGTTAAGAATATGTATGAACAGATACTACCTTATAATCATCTTTAGACTACTAAAAAATATTGGAAGAAAAAAAACTACTCAGATCTTATAAATATACATTTTTCATACAAAACAACTTTTCCACTCCGACTATAACTTCTCTACATATATATAGGGTTAGGATCCACTTACATTGTGTAAAATTTAATTACTTTTACACTTATTTTAGACCGTTAGTAAGAGTAAATAAATGGTTAAGATTATTTTCTTATCTTTTTTTCTATAATAATCTTCTCATTTCCAGTTGTTAATCTCAGACATCCATTTACCTTTGTCAAACGGTCCAAAAAAATGTATAAAACTTTTAAGTTTTACATGATGTAAGAGGATCATATCTCAATATATATAGGGTTAGGATCCACTTAGACAATGTAAAACTTAATTACTTTTACACATTTTTTGGACCGTTAGATGGGGGTAATAAATGGCTAAGATTATTTTCTTATATTTTTTTTCTTGTGATAATCTTCACATTTTCTACTGTTAATCTCAATCATCAATTTATCTTCATTCAATGGTCCAAAAAAGGTGTAAAACTTTCAAGTTTTACATAGTGTAAGAGGATCATATCTCATATATATATATATATATATATATATTAAGATCAAACTATGTCATTAGTCCTTATACTAAGTATAAATTGAAAATTTGATCTCTAAACTATAATTTGATCAATTTTAGTCCTTGTACTCTTTGAATTTTTAAACTTCAACCCTAACCCAAATAATACAAAGACAATATGACTAGATATAGGGACTTAAATTGATTAAATTTCATAACATGAATTAAATCTACAATTTGCACAAAATACATGGATAAATAGTAGGATTTGACTTAGCAGATCCCATGCCTATTGTTTGGGTTAGGATCTAAATTTTCAAAATTTGAAAAGTATAAGGATTAAAAATGATCATCTTAGAGTATAGAGACTAACTCATAATTCATACACAATACATGGACTAATAGAAGAATTTAACCACAGATTTAAAAATATCTGATTCTAGGATCTTATATCCAAATTGCAAGTTAAAAGGGCTCTTGAGTAGTTGGCCCAAACCTTGTGTTCTGGAGCAAACAAAGCCCACAGTTTTGCTAGATTTTCGAAAGCCCCCCTTAGTATTAAACCAAAATAATTTAAATATGATGAGGCTCAAATTTAAGAAACAAAATTCGTTTATTCTTTTTCTATGTCTTTTTTTTACGTCACACCAATAATTTTATGTCACACGTATTAATAATTTTTACCATTTTATTAATTATTTTTGTTTTATTAATAATATACGTAGCATAAAATTATCAATATAATATACAAAAGGGGCACGAAAAAAGACAGACAAACTCTATTCAAACCTAAGATGTTACAATTTCATCTTTCACAGTAAAAGTAAATTAGATAGTATTGTAGATATGCAACTTTTTTTTATTAGGGTATTCTAATTATTATATTCATAGTGGATTTGAAATAAATGTGGATATTAACTCGGAATATTCATTATTAAAAACTTCTTTACTTTTTTAGATAATGGATTTAAATTTAAATTTTACATAAATTATAGATATTCGACTCTCTTCTAAAAAAAATATTCTTAGATAAATATAATGAACTTGGCTTCAAGGTTTAATTCAACATCTAAACCAGATTTTTTAATAATTTAAACTCTTACTTTTCCCTTAATCCTACTTTTCTTTCAAATAGCCGCCTGCAGTTTCTTCACTTTTGTGCATTAGCTGGAGTTCGGCGATCAACTAGCTTTTGGTTTTCGATCGCAGTATTTATTATTTTTTTATATTTTAATAAGAATCTTTACTTTGTGGCACACTTTTTTCTCTGCCCTTGTGACACGTTTTTCTTTATTTTTGTGGTTTGTTTCATCTGTCCTTGTGGTATGATTTCAGCATACCTTGGCGACTAGTTGGTACTCTCACAAAAATCTTCACGGCGCTAATATCTGATTATGGTTTTGTCGGTGGTCTTGCAAAGATGGTTCCACTCGGTTGATAGTTGGTGACAAGCGTCGTGAACTGTCAAAATAATTATTCCTTAATCTCAAATAAAATAAATAAATAATGTAGTAATAGAGAAGAAGGGTCGATCCACAGGGACTAAGGAGCTTCTAATATAGAGAGGTTTTAATTCTGACTTTATTGAGAAAATTAAGAAAAATGGGGGGTTTATAGCGAGAGTTTAATTTAAATAAAACTAATAAATAAAAATTTAAATCTAAAGATGAAAGTAAATTTAAGAAAATATTTAGTTTAAGTAACAACCCCAAACTTCGCTTTGACTCATTTCAAATCGATCATCGAATAAGTTTTTTATTTCGGATAATTGTCAGTTACAGTCTACAAGGCCCAACCCTTGTAACTTATTTTCTCTCTCTGGTGAACCGATAATCCAAAATCAATTTTTGAATTTCAGTTATCTGGTTAGTCTAACCACGACTATCGTCGTTAGAATAAAACAGTTTTTAAATCTGGAAAAACCCGAATCAGATTATGTTGTCTCAATGAGAATCGAATCCGTTCTCAATTTCCCTTGGCAAATCTGTCGCTAAGTGTGTTCATAGGAAGTCAAAACCACGACTATCACCGTTCCTTCCTCCCAACTGTAAATCTCAACGGCAATCAAGTCAACATGCACTTTTGAAATGAAAGCGAAAAGATTTTAATAGAAAAACCGATTGCCGATCTAAGTATGCAGAAAATTGAGAAATATATACGAAGTTATAAAGTGTTTTTCAATTCTCAGGATCGAAATTGAGTTGTTGCGAAAGCCTTCGTCTAAAACTTAAAATAAAAAAAAAAACTTTATAAAAGTTAAAACCCCAATAACAAAATAAAACAAAGTACAAGATGATAGATGATGTTCTAGCTTACCCCAAGGGCTATTTATAGTATTCTAAAACCCTAAAAATAACTCTAAAAGATAAATCCTAAATTTTTTTAAATTAAATACAAAAGATAATCCCAAATTTAAATT
The DNA here is from genome assembly GCA_019671005.1 of Hibiscus mutabilis. Taxonomy (NCBI): domain Eukaryota; kingdom Viridiplantae; phylum Streptophyta; class Magnoliopsida; order Malvales; family Malvaceae; genus Hibiscus; species Hibiscus mutabilis. The sequence goes on along the minus strand of CM033754.1, from coordinate 3,074,872 downwards.
TTAAATCTGTCTGATAAGCTATCAAAATGCGGCTGATAAGCTATCGCCACTACTGACGTCATCTTCTAGAAGCACTGACGTGGCGTCCAGTCAGATTTTTCATGCCCGGATTCATGCTCACTAGCCCAGCCTTGACTCCAGATAAAATTTGCAGAATTTTGCCTCTTTTCAGTGTGTTTTCCAGAATTGAAGTCCTACACAAAAACGAATAAAAATAACCCAAATTAGCAATATCAAAGAAATAAACAAGGAGTAATTAATAACAAAATAATAACTATTTAAATCACTCATCAAATTCCCCCTCACTTATTCAATGCTTGTCCTCAAGCATTTCTCAATCAAAGTATCAAAAATTTCAAGTTGCCATCTCAATTTCACAAAATTCTCAAGATTTCCGTGCAAATCAAAATCATAGCAATTGATAAAACTCAACAACAATCAAGCTAAAGGCACAATTAAAAGCAAGTAATAGTAAAGCATGACATTCCAATTATTCATTAATCTCAAAGAAGCAAGACTTAGTACCTCACATTGGTTCACTAATTCCGCTCAAGTGTTTCGGGTAAAAAGAATCGCTCAAGCCTAACTAATCAAAGCATTACCATAAGCTTGTAACTAAATCTAATCTCTACTACTAAGTATGAACATGATGCAATAATCAAGAAGTTTTTAAAAGGGTTGTAATGGGGCTAAGTTTCGGGTAGGATAAAGGCCAAAGATCGTGTTTTAAAAATTCAAGACAAAGAGAAAATTATTCCAAAGAAGTACTCAAGGGAAGTAAAAATGAAAGGAACACAAGAAATCAAACAATCAAAAGCTTATTCACTCTCTTTTTCTTTGTTTCGAACTTCTCTTCTTCTTTTTTTCTTTTTTTATTTTAACAAAACTATTTTTTTACTGTTCGAACAGTTTTATTCGACATGTTTTGCACTGTTCGAACCAAACTACACTGTATTTTTTTCTGCACTGTTTTTTTTCGAATCTCTTTCTTTTTGCTTCGGAATAACCTTAACTTTGTCCTGAAAAGGGTGACAAAAAGAGGGAAAAACAACAAAATAGGTGCGGGTTAAAAATGTAGTAAATCAAGGAAAATGATAAGGCTCAAAAATGGTTATCTAAGGGGTAAATAAACAAAGGGTAGGCCATTTTTTGGGGGAGAGAAAAGGGTTAAAACCTAATGCCTCTATCACACTAAAGCATCACATTCAATCGTGTAGTTTCGACAAGCATTATGCTACAAGTTCTAGAATGCAAAGAATTAGTCGGCACACTCAAAATTAACAAAGAGCAAGAATGAAAATGTATGCTCATTAGGCTCAAAAACTCACATGAAAGGTTCAAATTGTACTAAGTCATGCTATCAATTCAACTAACAAATGCATGGAATGTCAATTGAAATTTTAAAGAAAAGCCAATTAGTCATGCCAAGCGCTATCATACAACCTAAATTCCAACAAAAGCGAGATCGAAATTTACAAGAAAACAAAGAAACAAGGTGAAAAACGAGACATGCAACCATCAATTTCAATACATCAATTCAAGAAAAACCCAATTCCAACCAATCGAATAAGCAAGTCAAAAATTTGACGCAAATTCTACTCCCCTCACGTAAATCATATTGTCCCAATATGTTTAAAGAAAACACAAGAGAGGGAATAGAGATACTCCATGTTCTAAGGATGGCCGCGGCGCGAATGGGTGATGGCTCGGGCTCGACCGGAGGAGAACACTGGTTCTTGTTTTTCAGGTGCTGCAAAGAATGGCGAGGGGTCAATTGGTGCGGCCGTTGGAGCAGGTTGGTGATTAGGCGAGGCCAGCAAACTTTGTGCGAGTTGAGGTGGCTGCTCGGGTGTACTGATCATGGTGGGTGAAAAGGTAAAAGACGATGAAATAAAGGTTGGGTATGCTGCTGGTGGGGATAGAAAATAAAGAAAAGGTTTGCTTTTGTTAGGGTTTATTAATCATGTGGGGGTATAAAAAATAAAAATAAAAAATAGAGAATGGCGTGAAAGTAGGCTTAAGGAATAAGTGGAGGATTAGATTTAATTTATCACGTGGAGGAATTTTGGATAAAAATAAAAAGTGGGTTTTTGAATTTAAAGAAAAGTGGGGTGAAAATAAAATGAAGAGGTTGTTTGGAGAAAAGGGACACGGTTTATCAAATAGGTGTAGGGTCATGGGATTTAAAATTTTAAAACAAAAAAATGGGTTTTAAAATAAAGATAAGGATTGGGAGGTGAGCAGGTAGGTGGCTGAAGTTTAGGATTTGGGAATGAATGGGTTTGACTAAAGTGCACCATGAACCGGAAGGGTTTTGCTAACATGCACCCTTAAATAAAATGGTCTCTCCAATGCGTGTAATGTACCCAGGGGCGGTACAACTCTATCAAAAATACCACAATGGTCACCATTAATGTTTGATTCAAAAATACTTGGGTACCTGAAAATTCAAAATAAAATAAAATAAAATAAAATAAAAATGAACAGGGATTAAGTAAAATAAAATGGGTTGCCTCCCATTTAGCGCTTTATTTAACGTCGTTTAGCTCGACGACCTGGTCATAGATCAAAACAAATTATATCAGTAACTTTGCTGAAGTCCCCGACAACGATGCAAATTTTGACAAGCGTCGTGAACTGTCAAAATAATTATTCATTAATCTCAAATAAAATAAATAAATAATGTAGTAATAGAGAAGAAGGGTCGATCCACAGGGACTAAGGAGCTTCTGATGTAGAGAGGTTTTGATTCTGACTTTATTGAGAAAATTAAGAAAAATATGAGGGGTTATAGCGAGAGTTTAATTTAAATAAAACTAAGAAATAAAAATTTAAATCTAAAGATGAAAGTAAATTTAAGAAAATATTTAGTTTAAGTAACAGCCTCAAGCTTCGCTTTGACTCGTTTCCAATCGATCATCAAATAAGATTTTTACTCCGGATAATTGCCGGTTACAGTCTACAAGGCCCAACCTTGTAACTTGTTTTTCTCTCCGGTAAACCGATAATCCAAAATCATTTTTTGAATTTTAATTATCTGGTTAGTACAACCACGACTATCGCCGTTAGAATAAAACAATTTTAAATCTAGAAAAACCCGACTCGGATTATGTTGTCTCAATGAGAATCGAATCCGTTCTCAATTTCCCTTAGCGAATCCGTCGCTAAGTGTGTTCATAGGAAGTCAAAACCACGACTATCGTCGTTCCTTCCTCCCAACAACAATCAAGTCAACGTGCATTTTTGAAATGAAAGCGAAAAGATTTTAATAGAAAAGTCGATTGCTGATCTAAGTATGCAGAAAATTGAGAAATATATACGAAGTTATAAAGTGCTTTTCAATTCTCACGATCGTAATTGAGTTGTTGCGCAAGCCTTCGGCTAAAACTTAAAATAAAATAAAATAAAACTTTATAAAAGTAAAAACCCCAAGAACAAAATAAAACTAAGTACAAGATGATAGATGATGTTCTAGCTTACCCCAAAGGGGTATTTATAGTATTCTAAAACCCTAAAAATAACTCTAAAAGATAAAAGATAAATCCTAATTTTTTTAAATTAAATACAAAAGATAATCCCAAATTTAAATTTTAAATCCGTCTGATAAGCTATCAAAATGCGGCTGATAAGCTATCGCCACTACCGACGCCATCTTCTAGAAGCGCTGATGTGGCGTCCAGTCAGATTTTTCATGCCCGGATTCATGCTCACTAGCCCAACCTTGACTCCAGATAAAATTTGCAGATTTTTGCCTCTTTTCAGTGTGTTTTCCATAATTGAAGTCCTGAACAAAAACGAATAAAAATAACCCAAATTAGCAATATCAAAGAAATAAACAAGGAGTAATTAATAACAAAATAATAACTATTTAAATCATTCATCAATTGGTTGTCGATGTAATCAGTCCTGGGTAGCGAAACTTTATGCTTGATAGTTTGGGTCGCTCACCACTCCCTTTCCACCGTTATGCGTCCCGATTGGATAAAAACAAGGAGATTCATGAACGCTTCTGAATTTTGATGGTATGCTTATCTCTATGGAAGTATTAACTTTTCTTCATTTTTGGGTTGTAAGAGTTTTTGGTAGATTAGTCCCAGTATTCTTCTTCCTAGATGCTTTGTAATGTGTTATCTTCTATAGTTTTAATAAAAATTCAGTGGCTATTATTAAAAAAAATCGACATCTAAACCAAGTTTTGAAATCTAATTGGAGGAAAAAATTAAGATACCAAATTGAATTTTGAAATCAAATTCAGATACCAAAAATGTATTTTAACTTTTCTTTAAAAAATTATAACTTTTGAATTTTTACCTCTCCTGACTTTCCCTTTATATATTTTTCAATTTCCATCCCCTTAACTGCCAATGGAACCAATTGAAAATAAAAGAAAGTAACTTTCAATAGCTATCTATCCATGGAACCAACAAAAGAAAAGAAAAAAGCAAAGGAAACTGCATTAAAAGGTGGGGGAAGAGCTGCCTGTGGTCCCAAACTCAATGCCAAAATAAGCCTTAACCCCCTCTCAAAAAACACCACAAAACTTCAAACACCTTCACCCTTTGGCATGCACTTGTTAATCAGAAAACCCTAAACTATATATATATATATATATATATATATAAGATAATTATTCCATCACGGGCGGTGAAAACTTTTTATTTCCATAAGCGCCTTAATTTTAAGGTTTATGGATTTTGTTTAGGGGTTTAAGTGTAGTAGTTTTGAATTTAGGGGTGTGTTTAGAATTTAGCGTCTATAGGTTAAAACTTAAATCCCTAACAATATTACCCTAAACCCTAACATTTAAACCCTAAATTCTAAATCATATACTTAAACATCTAACCTCTAAACCTTAAATTAGAGTTTTAAACCCTAAAATTAAGACTTTTGTGAAAACTTTTCTAAAGTTTTTACTGTTATTGCATGGGATATTGTGTGTCAATCTGCCATAGTTGCTGCTGCTGAGTGACCACTCTGCTAGCTTTCTGCAACTGATAAAGTGTGTGTGTGAGAGAGAGTGTTTGTGTTTTTATGTGAATTGCATGTGTCGTTTATGTTTGAGAAGGACTATTGCCTGCCTATAACCATTTTAACTGTGGCACTGAAAAACATGTTATTTTCATTTTTTTTAATTGTAAGAATTTAAAAGAGACCCAAATGCAATGAAAATGACATTCCTCTTTCTCTTCTAACATTCAATTTTGGTGTTTGAATCTTTGGGTCACCGTCATTGAATGCTTCCTTCCCATTTTCTAATAAAAATGGTCCTCAAGCTATGTAAAAAAAAATTAATTCGATTTTAAATATAATCAAAGTTGCATTTACATGCAGATCCTTTCAAGATTGTGTTTGCTTAAAATCTTACAAGCAAGCCAAGCATTATTTTCTGAATTCTTTCTTTTTTTCTTCTCATTAATATAATGCTTCCGACAAAAACGAAAGGAAAAGTTTAAAAAGAGGAAGCCCACATCAACTGGCTATAGTATAAGGGGGAAGATAAATCCAACACAACTTACAAATTTTTGGGAACCTTTCTTTGTTTTTGCATTTCAACCAACAGTCAATATAAGTCCGTGCTTACAGCTTAATCTAGGTTTATTATATATATATATATATATATATATAGTTTAGGGTAAATTACGTAAATCATCGTTAAACTTTATTTTCAAACCTATTTTGGTCACTCTTCCATTAATTTTTGGATGGCGTCTATTTACCAGCGAACAAAGAAACTTTTCCTAGATTTAAACGGTGAAAAGCTTCATCAGCACAAGGAAAGTAATTTACTGAGAAACGAGCTCCATCTGATGGCGAAAGAGGAAGATCGACGAGAAAAAACTAAAAGATTTTAGCTTGATTCGTTGAATTCGAGACACTTTTCGAAGAAATAGAGGTCGGATTCGGGCTCAAGAGGCTGAGACGAAACAACTAGTGAAATTTGAGACCGAACAACCATCATCTACGATCCTCGACGGTGAACGACGTCCACATCATAATGCTGTCAAAAAATTAAACGTTCAATGTCTAAACTTCAGTGAGTAAACTAAATATTTTAAAACTTTAATAACCAAAATAGATTTGAGAGTAAAGTTCAGTGATAATTTACGAAATTTAGGCCCGTGGATAGAATGAATAATCTAAAAACCGAAGAATACAGTCATGTTTAAAACTTTCACATGGCATACCTGCAGGTATTATAGCACTGCGGTAAGAGATTGAGGAAATCTCAAAAGGCGTGATTAAATTGTTCATATCAGATTCTCATGTAGATTGCAATGTCTACTTTTTTCAATTAAACAAATAAAGCTATATGAAATCAATTCAATAACTGCATGAAAAGACCCTTTTTTAATATTAGAAGTGAAAATTTTTCTTGAAGAAGAAGAAAAGCTCAACTTGCAGATCAAGAAAAATGATATTTCTAAGGGCTAATAGGATATTTGATCATATCATTCTCCTTCACCTTCTGTTGTGGCTGAAGAGATGTAACTAATAGCAAGTGAGGTCTCATCGTCTGGGACCGCAGCTGTCGATTTTTGGAACAAGTGCTTGCAAGTTTTACAAGTTATCTGCATGATGGTGGAACTTATCTTCTTTGTCGCTTGATCTTTCAAGGCTTGAGCTTTCTCGAGTTCGCTCTGTGCTTGTTGCCTTATCCTCTTTGCACTTGCGAAATCGAGCTCGGACATCTCAATCTGCAACTTAGCTTCTTGTCTAGCCTTTTCGGCACAGGCCATCTCGGCCATGGCTAAATTTAGCTGTCCACTAGCGAACTCTTTCAACCTTGTAGCTTCCAATGTTGTTTCACTACTTGCATTCTTTTCACCTAGCTTCAAATGAGTGGCGAAATTCTCATCCGAATCCCTCATCGGTAGAAGTTGAAGTTCAAGATTGCGTTGCTGCTGATGGTCTGAGGTAGATTTCGGCGTCGGCCATCCAGACGACGGGGCATCGCTCGAAGGGCTTGTGCTTGAAGCCGTTCGAGACGAGCAGGCAGGCTGCAAAGCCTGTAACTCGGGTTGAACTCGTCGAAAAGTGCAAGCATCTTGGTGCTCAATGAAACTCTCCACCCTGAAACAAAAAAAGAGATCACAACATGAGATTATGTCGGATTAGAGAATCTAGGTTATGTCAATAAAATTGAATTTAGTAAACCATGAACCTGGAGAAGACACGGCCACAGTCACAAGAATGGCCTCGGGTGCCACAGGTCTTGAGATGAGCCTTGTAATCCGACTGAACAGCGTACCCTTTCGAACATTTCTCGCAAACCCATTGTTTCTGGTTGCTGTGTTTCCTCCTGTAATGCTTCTTGATGCCGACCAGATCTCCAAGAGCATGGCAATGGTCATGGTGCAAGCATGTCGGCTCGGGACAAACGAAAACCCTCTTCTTCACCTCTTGTGATTCCCTTTTCAGCAACTTCCATGGCACCTTGTGTCTTCTCCTGTGCATCTGAAGGTTCTGGTCCCTTTGAAACCCTTGGTTACAGATCTCACACACATACCTGTCGGATTCCAACAAGGTTTTCGGGGACAAAGAAACCACCTCCGCATCAGGATCTACAACAACAAACCAAACATAAATCGGTTGAATTATGTAAAGAAAGAATAAGTTATAAGGTATTATCAACTAAAAAACCCTGGAAAAAAATAAAAACCTGGTGTGCCTGCAGGCTTCCTTTTTCTTTTGAGGGTGGCCCCATTTTCCAAAGGCTTTTCAAAGGAGGAAGATGGAACTGAAATTGAAGAGTTGTTGCCCAACATAAGTATGTGTGTTTTGAATCAATCAGTCTTGTTTTAGCTGTACAGGTGGTGGAAAGATTCAGCCTTTACTGATATATAGAGATAGAGAGAAGAAAATATATTGCTTTCTGCAAATATATCAACTTTTCTTTTAAGTCTTTACTTAAAAATTCAGTCTTTAGGTTATATAAAGCTACTTTGAAAGAGAGAGAGACCAGACCTACAGGCATTTGGACAGGAACAAAAAAACATCCCCCACAAGAAAACAAACAGTCATTATTCAATCACACAGTATTTTCCATGAATTTTATATATATATATATATATATATATATATATGTATATGTATGTATAGGATGTGCAGGCCATACCTCTCTCCCATTTCCATCTGACTTTTCTTTGGGGAAAATGGATTATTTGTTTGGTTAGGAAGAAAATGTAAACTGAAAACCTAATTAGTACTGCGTTTTCTAAAGATTAAGGAAACAAGATTGGTCACTTTCAAGAAGGTTGCAATCATTTCAATTGGGGAATTTTACTTCTTCTTTTTTTATTTCTTTCTACCCCAAACTTCAAAATTAGCCATTTTACTCATTATGCAACTCTTTCTTCAATAAAGGGGGGGAGAATGGAACCCTAATAATTCTATTTGGAGCAAGTTATTGTTATGCCACTGACCTAATGATTTGAAAAAAAATATTGTTAACTTGTACAATTAATGCATGTTAAATTTTGAAAAAATTAAGAATATGAGGATATTGAATTAATTAAAAAATTATACATATGATATGCATAATTATATTAATAAATTCAATAGTTGAATTAGTAAAATAATAATCCTAAAAAATATAAGACCTCTTCCATGTAAACTGATATTAACTTATACAATTGTTGGGTGCATTGGTAAGGCACGGTGCACACTCCTAAGAAGAGGACATGAGTTTAAACCTTGGAGACGGCATTGTTGGGAGGGCTAGCCTCGTACCCCGAACATGGATCGTAGACGAACATGTATATTATTAAAAAGAAAATAACCCCTAAATTCTAACCTTAAACCTCTCACCTCTCAACCCTAAATTCTAACCACAATCCCTAAATTCTAAACCACTACACCTAGCCCCTAACCTCTAAACCATAAATTCTAACCATAAACCCTAAAACTAAGGTGTTTACAGAAATTTTTTGTTTTCACGACCTGTCTATCGAATATAAATCCGTTATTTTAACAGATATTACATTGTAATCACATTCAGATTATTAAAAAATATATTATTTTAACATGCAATCGTCAATTAGCATAATGGAAGTTTGATAATTTGTGTACCCTAAAACGAAAAAATAATGTTTAATTTAATATACTGGTCAATAAACAACTATCTCAGTCTTGTTATATAATACAAATTATTTTTAAAAAATAATGAAAAATATATATGCCCATCCAAACTTCCATAAAAATGACGACAAATAAATAAAATACATCAGATAATTCATTACCGTTGGATCAATAATAGCCATACATATATGAATTTCGAAATTATAATCAATTATTATTTCTTTGGTTTCCTTTCGTTTGTTAGGAAACCAAAACTGCTCACAAATTTCAACTTATTCTCGTAGTCGTCGACATGATATTGATATTTGTTTCGAAATTATAATCAATTATTATTATTATTTTGTTTCCTTTTGTTTGATTTAAGTGCGGCTTGAGAAACAAAGTTGAACTATTCTCCCTTTGTTTTTCATCTTCTCATGATGACAAGTTGTACGGCAAAAAATAAATTAAATAATTAATAACGTTCAATACATAAACACAGATCAATGGTTCAAATTTATCACAAAAGGAAGGGAAAAAAATGTTCAAATGCAATGATCTTGATTAATTCATTTCAAAGTACTTTCTCCCTCAAAATCGAAAGACAAAGCACCTTTATTTAAATAAATTAGTTATAAGATTTATATTCAATGCAGAGTAGTGGAAACTAAAAGTTTTCATAAGCGTCTTAATTTTAGGGTTTAGGTTTAGAGATTTAGAATTTAGGAGTTTTTATTAGAATGTAGGGTTTAAGGTTAGAATTAAATGTTTAGAGGTTATGGTTTAGTTTTGAGGATAATACAGTGTGAGATTTAGGTTTTAACCTATAAATCCTAAAATCTAACTTTTGGGCTCGAATTCTTCAACCGAATCGCCAATGAAAGGTGTAAATTGGGAAGCAAAAACCGAAATAAAAGATACAAAATTTGGCACGATCGATTTTAGAGTGGTTCAACCTTCTCAGCCAAATTCTACATCCACTACCTTGGCATCCACACTAAAAATTTCCCATTTTACTATTGAATTCTTTCTTTTTATAGGGCAAAGATGTAACACCAATAAAAAAGGTTTAAAAGAAATGAAAATGAATGAGATAAATAGAGAGTTGCCAAGGGGTCTCAAGCTCGTGGCCTTTGGCATAGTGGGCTAAAGACTTAACCATCTGAGCTAATACCACTTTTGGTTAGAACCCACCTCGTTTTATATTAATCTATGTTCAATGGTTAAACTGAGAATAAAATTTTAAAAGGTCCAAAATACCCAGTACATTGAAGGCTATCCCCAATCTGCGATTTTGAGCCAGCGTGTAGAAGAGTCGAGAGAATTCCAAAAGTTTCCCCCAACCCCATCATCGTCAGCAACCTCAGATCTGCACCACAGCTCGACGGTGATCTTCATCGCCACCGGCGTCGTACTCCTCATCGTACCCTAACCACACTGATGTAACCACTCGTCGTGTTTTTGCGTTGTTCGACGTGAAGGACGAGTTGAAGGTTTGGCGAGAGACCCCAAGCGTCGCCCTCTATTTTTTGCCGTTTTTTATCACCTCGATCGTACGTTCATCGTGCCACCACCACTAGTGGGTTTCTTGGCTCGAGACGAGCAAAACTCATACCATCAATCACAGTTTGGTTACCGTTTTAAGGGTCATCAGAGTTTTTAGTTTTAGGGTAAGTGAGTAAGTTTTCGGTTGATTTGAGTTAATAGAGGTTTTGATTGGTTAATTTTTTGTTGTTGTTGAGTTGATCTGAGCATTTGCCGTCGTTAAGAGTGTTTTCTGGCCGATTTTGGGCCGCGCGTGGCCTTCACGCTCCTTCAGGTGGCGATTCCCTGCCACCGTAGTTGGTCCCTATTGAACTGAGCTGGCCTAGCCCTAAATCGATTTGGCCTAAAGAATCGGGGCAAGCCTGTTAATTTTAAAGTTTGGGCCAGCCTGTTTCTTAAGGCCCGTAGGCCTTGGGTCTTAAACCCATTTGGTATGAACCCATATCTGACCCGATTTTGTCCAACCCGACTTGAACCCGCCTGAACCAACCCGAACTATGTCTGACCCATATTTGACCCGACTCGTTTGACCCAACCCATTACTATCTGACCTGCCTAACCCGACCCAACTAATTCAATTCGTCCAAGTTAACTCAGTGAGTTAACACGTTTGAGTTAACTCAGTGAGTTAACTTGCTCGAGTCAACCTAGTTGATCATTGACCAATTGACCACTGATGTCAGTGTTGACTGTTGACCAGTTGACCGATGACATTAGTATTAACCGTTAACTAGTTGACTGCTAACGTCAGCGTTGACCGATGACATTAGCGTTGACTTTGACCCAAAAAGTTAAAAAAATTTAAAATCGTATTTTATGTTTTTCGTCGTCCTGAGTCTATTATTGAAGTCTGTTTTGTGAAATTCTGACCCGAAAGCCTCCAAATCTGACCTTGAAATTGAGCATGCATATGTATTTAATTATTCAGTTAAGAGCAATGTGAATAAGGACTAAATTTAGAATTTGTATAATTGAAGGTGTTTACAGTTCTGTTAGGATATTTGTTTTGATATAATAGTTGAAAAATAGTTTTGGACTAAATTGAAAAGATTTCAAAAATGTTTTTAAGTCCAAACAACTTGAAAATAAGTTCGAGAAATTTTCAAAAAGTTTTGGAAGTGTTTAAAATGTTTTAAAGTAGCCAAACTCAAGTTTTCAACACGACCGTACCAATACGGTTACACCCCGTATTGATACACCTTAGGGTTTTATCTACAGGATTTTTCCAGAACCAAAAACCCGTATCGATACAGGCTTAGGCGTATCAATACAGAGAGGGTCGTACCGATACGCATATAGGCGTATCGATACACTATGCTTTTAAATCCCCAACGTCTAGTTCAAAACCCCCAACGGCTATTTTCCTACAGTGTACCGATACATTATATTGAAACACCGTTTCAATAAGGTCTATAGCGTACCGATACACCGTATCAATATGATCTAAAGGTGTATCGATACACCAAGGTTGATGAGCATAACGACTAGTTTCTAAAGGATGCGTACCAATACGGCAACCTCGTGTACCGATACCGGATGCTCCAGAACTGTATTTATTATGGGAAATAAAGTCTCCAAGGGCTCCAATTCAATCCCAACAGTCTCCAACGGCTAGAAACTCACTTGGAAGTATAAAAGGCCTCAAGAAGCATATGAACAAGCTAATGATCAACAAGCCAACATGTCTATGATTGAAAAAGCGTCTTAGGGATTAAATTGTATATTTTTGTATAGACAAACACTTGTGAGCTAAATTGTCAATGTATGCTCAAGTGTTCTAGGATTTGGGTGAGAGAAAGAGTGCAAACATCTACCTAAGAGAGGAATTTCTTGTTAGCTTTTATTTTTTCTCTTGTTAGAGAGGATTTCCAAAGCTTGGGTTGTAAGCTTTGGATGTTAGCCTCGGTAATTGAGTCTAGGTTGTAAAGGTTACCTCCTAAGCCTTATAAAAGAGGAAGAAATCTTAGTGGATTCGAGAAATCCTTAGTTGGGAAGCTAAGTTAGTAGATGTAGGCTTTGTTTAAAAAGCTGAACCACACTAAAATTCTTGTATCGATTTTTTTATTTTTTTGCTTCCCATAAAAATCACCCATTAGCAACTTCTCTACCACTTAGCAAGCAATTACGGTTGATTCATCGAGCTCAACAATTAGTATCAGAGCAAGGCTCAATCGAGAAGGATTAACATCTTATTGAGGTGATCTCGGCAAGCTCAATCAACTATCAATCAACCGGTTTCCATGGTGCAATCTGCTGTCTTTGGGATATAGTTCTCGATAGACGGTTTGTGGTACAACGAAGCAAGGCAGAATGGAGTGCGGATGATCGCAAGAAGATTGAGCTTAATTGCAAGGCCTTGCACATTCTATTTTATGTATTGGGGCTGAATGAGTATGCCAAAGTTTATTCTTGTGAGAGTGCCAAGGAAGTATGAGACAAGCTTGAAGTGATCCATGAAGGTACAAATGAGGTGAAGGAGACAAAGATCGATTTACTCAACCTTAACTATAAGAACTTCAAGATGGACCCAAAAAAAGACATTAAGAGTATGTTCGACCGTTTTTCCACAATTGTCAACAAACTCAAAGGTTTTGGTGAAGAGAGTTCGGAAGAAAAACTTGTTCAAAAGTTAATTTATTCACTTCTTGAATCATGGAAGAGTAAGAAGGTGACCATCATTGAGGCCAAGAACTTAAAGGAGCTCAAGCTTGATGAGCTAATTGGGTTTCTTCTTACCCATGAGTTGATGTCCAAACCTTTAAGAGAAGAGAGGAGAAAAAGATCAAAGAGTTCAGAATCAAAGATCAAAATATAATAGCTCTTAAATCCTCCACAAGCTATCAAGAAGATTGAAGTGTGGAGGAAAGTGAGGATGAAGGGATGACCTATCTCTTCAAGAAGTTTGCTATATTCATGAAGAGTGAAAAGAAAGAATCCAAGCATGAATCGAAGAAAAAGATGAAGGATCTCAAGTGCTCCGAATGCAAGAAGATGAGGCACACCAAACACGATTGTCCTCGCTTCAACAAAAATGGATCTTCTTCAAAGAAAGCATATGTGGCAACATGGAGTAATGCAGACTCCACCGATGAAGATGAGGCATCCCACCAATGCTTTATGGCCCTCCAAGAGGGAGAGATAGCTTCTAACTCATCTATTTCTAATCCATATACTTTTGATGAGTTACAAGAAGCATATGATGAATTGGTTTTTGAATTTAAAGCTTTATTTTTGAAAAATAAAAAGTTGATTTCAAAATTGAAAATTGAAAATGATTTATTTTCTAAAATCAATTTAGAATTTGAAGCAAAAATGAAGGATTTTGAGCTTAAAGTTTTAAATTTACAAAATTTGCTTCAAAGTTTAGAAAAAGATCATCAAAAAGAAGTGGATGATCTTAAGAAAGAAAAAGATTTGATTTCCAATGAGCTTGAAAAGAAAAACAATTTGGGAAAATCAAACTTTTATCAAAGACAATCTAGTGCCCTTAGATTTTTGAACGTTAAATGTTTTAGAAGTATTTGGGTCCCAAAAGGACTAATTACTTCAAATAACAAGGATGAAATTGAAAAATGGATTCCTAAGGGGACTAAAGTTTGTGCTACTAATGCCTATGGATCCAAAGCAATTTGGATACCAAAAATCAAATAATTGTCTTTTCGAAGGTGTGATGGAGCTTTGATCGACATGTGAGGAAATTAAGGGGGAGCTCTATACACACGAGGGAGATCACTTGAAGAAGGAAGGCTTCACATCATACCTTTGCTTCATGTGGTAAAATTAGTTGAATTTAATTGCTTTTAATTTGATTTATTTATTTTAATTCAACTAGTTTATCATATATTTGTTGGACTAACCTTTCATTTGATGCTTGAGTAAGGGGAGCCTATTTTAACAAAACATATTTTTGTCAAAATTTATTTTAAATTATCCATTGTTAAGGACTTAAAAGTTTTTAAACTTTGGGTTGAACCATTTTTGATATAACAAAAAGGGGGAGAATGTTTTAAAATTTTGAATTTTCAAATGAATAAGGGGGAGCTTTAACAATGTTTATATTTTTAAACTCTTATTCAAAATTTATGTTACTAAGGGGGAGAATCCCAAACATAATTTTTCAAGTTGGTTTTTTTATATCAAAAAGGGGGAGATTATTAGGATATTTATTTTGATATAATAGTTGAAAAATAGTTTTGGACTAAATTGAAAAGATTTCAAAAATGTTTTTAAGTCCAAACAATTTGAAAATAAGTTTGAGGAATTTTCAAAAGGTTTTGGAAGTGTTTAAAATGTTTTAAAGTAGTCAAACTCAAGTTTTTAACACGACCGTGCCGATACGGTTACACCTCGTATCGATACACCTTAGGGTTTTATCTACATGATTTTTCCAGAACCAAAAACCTGTATCGATACAAGCTTAGGCGTATCGATATGGAGAGGGTCATACCGATACGCGTATAGGCGTACCAATACCCTATGTTTTTAAATCCCCAACGGCTAGTTCAAAACCCCTAATGGCTATTTTCCTGCAGCGTACCGATACACTGTATCGAAGCACCATTTTGATACGGTCTATAGCATACCGATACACCGTATCAATATGCTCCAAAAGGTGTATCGATACAGCAAGGCTGAAGAGCATAACGGCTTATTTCTGAAGGATGCATACTGATACGGCAACCTCGTATACCAATATTGAATGCTCTAGAACTGCATTTATTACGAGAAATAAAGTCTCCAAGGGCTCCAATTCAATCCCAACAGTCTCCAACAGCTAGAAACTCAATTGGAAGTATAAAAGGCCTCAAGAAGCATCTGAACAAGCTAATGATCAACAAGCCAACATGTCTATGATTGAAAAAGTGTCTTAGGGCTTAAATTGTATATTTTTGTATAGATTTAAGTGTAACGCATAAGCGGGTCTAGGGGGTTACAAAAGAGATGACCTTTACAACCTATATTTTCAAAGGCTAAGATAGAATCTCCCTAGTTTTTCTAAGGCTCAACTAGAACCTATCCCTCAATTATGAGGTCTTGACTATGTAAACTTAATACCTCTCTAGGTGGGTGCTTACACATTTTGGCTCACTAGGATGTTGCTTAATTACAAGAGATTTACATAGAAATAGACAATAAAATTCTACTCTCTTGATCTTTAAGCTTGAATCTCCATCCTCACATTCTTCAAGTGTCTTTGACTTGTATTTATAGCGTGGAATGAAAAACTAGCCGTTTATAATCGTTGTGGATTGATTTTCCAACATTAAATGCAGTTTTGCAACATTGGGTATCGGTACTCGAAAGTGGGTATTGGTACCTGCTAAAACAAGAAAGAACCGTAGCAAAATAAATGCAGAGCATACTGGTACACGATACATCCATATCGGTACAGTAATTCAGGTATCGGTACGGAGGCTTCCGTATCGATACGCGAAATACTCTCTAGAATCTTGAAACCAAAAGTGTATCGGTATAGGGCATTGTCGTACCAGTACAGGCAGCTTCGTATCGGTACTAGGAGTGGTGTACCGGTACCAAAGGCCTATTTTTGACACTTTAACCATTTTGAAAATGTTTTTTTCAATATTTGAAGTTAAATGGACTTTGAATTATTTTTTCAATATTTGTTCAAGTCCAAAAATATTTTTCACTTTGTTATATCAAAATAAATATCTCAACACTAACTATAAACCCTAAATTCTAATCAAAACCCATAAACCTAAAGCTCTAAATCATACACCCTAAACAAACAAATATTACTTCTCTAATAAACTAGTAACTTTTGCACATATAAAATTACAAGCCATTATCTTAACAATGTGCGACTTTTCGCATTACGGACAATCCTCGCATAAAAAATCATTAGGAATTGCATCTCTTCTCAACTTCTTAATTCAAATGCCTAAGCATCAGTCTTTATTTATACGACATATTACTTGATCACCAAGGTTTCTTACCTATTAAGAATATATATATTTTTTAACATATTAAGAATATATACTTCATTAAATAAACTTAATCATCATGTAATTTCCGACCATTCATAGAACTACACTAAAATCCTAATCGAATGTAGTTAATTAGAATTTAGATTATTATTTAGCGGATTATATAACGAATGAGAATTTTAATATACACAACACATACTTATCCAAAAAAGAGAGTTTTAATTAACATCTAACAATTTATACATTTGATTCTATCAATTTATATAACAAACGAGACTAAATCTAAAATTTTAAATTCATATTCCCAAAAATTACAAAAACAAGGATTTAAGTATTTGGGACACATCATTGAACTCGAAAAGCACTTGATTTTTTTTATTAAGTAGAAAATTTTTACATTCCACTAAAGGCGAATGTTAAGATTCGAACTCAAGTAAAGTGGGACAACATAAGCATTATTGACCACTCGGTCAGTTAATTGATCTCAGCACTTAAGATTTTTAATGGATGATGATTACTTAAGCAGCCTGAGTTTGATTAACGCGGACTTGATCATGGCTCATGTAAGTTAAAACCAAATAATTAATAATACTTGGTAAAAGTCAAAAGTAAAATATTATTCATACAAAGTAAAACAGTGAAATGGTATCTCAAATAAAGTTAAAAAAGTAGTTTAGTATAATAATAAAATACAAAAAGGTAATTATAGGATTATTTAATTGTTGAAGTTGAGTTGGAAAGAATGGAAGATGGATTCCCAGCGCATGTTGTAATCTTGCAATAAAGCAAGGCAGAGCTGCAATGGCAATCATCTCCCCCAAGTGTAATGGATTCCAAATCTTTTAAGCATCTTTTTATTATTTATTTATGTTCTTAAACCAATCCAAGTATAACCCTTGCATCAATAATAGATTATATCCGAGGACGAAGTTAGGATTCAATATCGGTGTAACGACCCAATTTTTAAATTCGTATTTCGGGTCGGGTTTTTGGGTTTGGATAATTTATTTTTGAAGGGTCCGAAATTGAAGAACCTAAAACTTTAAAGCTTAAAGTAATGGATATGGTGACCATTTTGGAATTAGGTGAAACTCTACGAGAATATGTGTAAATTTTTGAAGTGTTGTAGGGCCTTTTTGTAGTTTACCCATTGAATGTTGGTGGAGGCAGTAAATGCATCTGATTTTGGTGTAGAGATGGGAAAAAATCAGAATAATAATAGTGGAGAGAGAATGTTAGAAAGAGGGGAGGATTTTAGGAGAGAAAGTGAAGGGGAGGAGCTTTCAAGCCTTGTTTCGCCACCGTCCAGACCGGCGTGGATCTTACCGCCATCGTCATCGGGTAGAGCTTGCTGAGACTCGTCTATCGGTGGTCGCCCCATCACCGACGTTGACGCCACTCGTCGGGGTGAGAAGAATAAAAATTTGAATAAGCTCAAACATCACGAACCACCATCCACCGCCACAAATTGAGGGCACTGTTGGATTCACCAGCCACAGAAGAGCAGATTTGAAGCTCATCATCACCTTTCGGCCATCAAAAATAGCCACACGCGATGTCGTCTGCATGTAGGCGTGTCTAGCTAGCTAAACCAAGCCTTATTCTAGTGGATCATGTCGGTCTGGTTAGGCCGAACCTAACTAGACCACCCTACCCAGACAGCATCGCCCTGCCCAAACATGCTGCCCAACCGCACTGTGCTGACCGACCGTCGTCGCCGTTGACCGACATTTACTTTTTTGGAGGACCCTAATCGGGGGTTTTCGACGTTTTGAGTCTCTTGGCACAGTCCGTTTTGCCAAATTTAAACCCGATAAGCTATTTTTACTCATTTTATTCCCTAAAGTAGTTTGATAATACAATTTTGCTTACAGAGTCGTGTTTATTTTATCCGAGGGTTATGTGGACTTGAATATTGAATTTAAAGAGGCATTTTGAGGAGCTTGGATGAGGATTTATCGCCTTGGCTTGAGTTAGTACACTACTAACTCCTATGCCTTATTGGGCACAATAAATGTGGTTGCTTGTTGCTTGATTGATGTTTTTGGTTGCTTGAGTGTTTAGAGACTCTTTCATGGCATAATCTGGGATTCATGTTAAAAACTTGTAAAAATGTTATTAAACCACCTTAAATACTTTTATAAGAGGTAGTCTCGGGTTATGGGGTTAATCGTTTGGATTTGAGGGCTTGGAAAGTGATTTCTCGAGCCTAGAAAGCAATTTCTCGGCTTTGGTACCAATACACGGGGAGCAAGTACCGATATCCTAGTGTTCTTGATTTCAAGAACACTATTTCATTGCATGAACTATTAGTGGGTTACTGATACGATGTTCAACCTGTATCGGTACGCTAAGCAAACTGGTATGGGTACGGGTCAACCTGAACCGGTATGCCTAGGCTAGGAGAAATTCCAGTAAGCTCAAATTGTGTCGATACGTTATGAGTACCAGTGCCCCAAGGGTACCGTACTGGTACGTGAGGTCTAGTACCGATACCCACTGGGTAATCTGCCCGAAAATTACGTTTCTAGTTCAAGGGGTTGATAATTCGAGGACTATGGCCCGATGGGTTTTTAATGTGGTAAAATAAACTGTAAAGCTGAGAAACCAGGATTTAACCCTCATATATAAGCAAAATGGGTAATGATTTGGTAAAACCTTGGGAGACATGCTGTAATAGCACCCATATGAGATCCTTGGTGGATTGAGTGATGTTGTATGATGTATGGTAGTCGTATCCTTGTTATGTGCTAAAATAGACACCTAGTTAGTAAGTCATCCTTGATTGATGGGACACAGATATCCAGCGAGAGTGTTGCAACACCATGGTAAGTGGCTTGAATGAGCGATCCGATGCTATGTGACTCTAGACCCATTCGTTTATACTCGATAAGAGATTTTGAATATGGGTGCTTGATCCGAGGCTATGTGGTATTGGGTCTCACCTCGAGTGTACGATTTCGAGGCTATGTGACTCTAGACTTCACTCAGAGTGTTTGTCCTCGAGGCTATTTGACACCAGATCTCACTCTAGGTTTGTGGTTATGACTGTGTACTTTTGCTTGGATGATTTGGTGAGATCCCGAGTATGGTTGAGCCTTGCGTGCCATGTTTGATATTTTGCATGATGAGAGCATATGTTTAGGAGACTAGTGGTAGCGTCACGTGTTTATTTATCTCTCTTTAAGTCTCGTACTAGCTTGCTTGCTTATGTTTATGATTAGCGTGAAGTATAGCATAGTAGATGTGTACAATTGAGCTTTGTAAGCTCAACGCTCAAAATTGTTGTTTCTGTACGTAGGTTGGTAAATTGATCGAGGGCTCGATGAGCAAAAATTGGTTTGGGATTTCCAGTAAGCGGTGATTATCAAAGTATGATACTTGTATTTAGTGGGTTGTTCATAGGATCTTACGTGGTCGAGTCTGTAAATCTTATTTTGGAATTGTATTAATCAAGCCAAATGTTCAAATGTTTTAAATTAAATTGAAGGTCCTTTGTAATGATTTAATCATTTATTTATATTTTCAATCGTTTGGTTTAAATGTTTTTGGAAAATATTTTGTTTGGGCTAAATTGAGTTGAGAAATTTTATGGTAACAAGTTGGCTTAAGGCCCAAATGTGACACTCGGGTTTATTCGGATACCTAGCGAGAGTGTTGCAATACCATGGTAAGTGGCTTGAATAAGCGATCTGATGTTATGTAGCTCCAAATCTTATTCGTTAATACTCAATTAGTGATTCCGAGTTGGATGATTGATCCAAGGCTATGTGGTACCAGGTCTCACCCTGAGTGTATGGTTCTGAGGCTATGTGACGCCGGACCTCACTTAGAGTATATGTCCCTGAGGCTATGTGACACGGAGCCTCACTCTAAGTTTGTAGTTATGACTTTGTATGCTTTTACTCGGATTATCTGGTGAGATCCCGAGTATGGTTGGGCCTTGTGTTCCATGTTTGATATTTTGCATGATGAGAGTATGTGTTTAAGCGACTAGTGGTAACGTCACATGTTTATTTATCTCTCCTTATTGCTCGTACTAGCTCGCATGATTATGTTTATGATTATCATGAAAGTATAGTAGAGTAGATGTTTACCACTAAGCTTTGTAAGCTCAGCGCAATTGTTGTTTTCGTGCGTAGGTTGGTAGATTGATCGGGAGCTCGATGAGCACAAATAGGTTTGGGATTTCCAACAAGCGGTGATTGTCAGAGTACGATACTTGTAATTAGTGGGTTGTGTATTCATAGGACCTTACGTGGTCGAGTCTGTAACTCTTATTTTGGAATTGTATTGATCAAGCCGAATGTTCAAATATTTTAAATTAAATTGAAGCTCCTTTGTAACGATTTAATTATTTGTTTATTTTTTCAGCCATTTGATTTAAATGTTTTGGAAAATATTTTGTTTGGGCTAAACCGAGTCGAGAAATTTTATGGAAATGGGTTGGGCTTAAGGCCCAAATGTGACATCCGAGTTTAGGGTGTTACAATCGGAAGGATCAAATTATTGAATTTTAAAAATACAAGAGATTATTAAGTATTTAGACTTAAAAGTGAGGCAAGATCTAATTTATTTAATAAGTAAATTTACAGGGACATAAATTGTCATTATACTAAAAATGAAGAGGTGAATTAAAATTTTAAAAGATTTAATTAAAAATATTAAAAAATTAATGTTTAATATGAATTTCTAAAAATTCAGGTGCCAAATCATTTTTAAAAAAAATGAAAAGACTTATTATGAATTTTTTCAAATTCTTAGGGAACAAGGTCTTGTCACTTGTGTCCTTTTTATGTTTTGTACAAATATATAGGTGGACGTGAGATCAAGCATACTAAAACGCTCAATGTTCTCTGATTTATGGGTGAGGAGAAGTCTAAGTAATATTGGTAGTGTACACTTGAGATGTTCAAAAAAAGAAATTATAATATTTTTAATTGATACGAAGGTAAAATTACATTTGATCACCCAAAGTTGTTTTCTTTGTCCCTGTGCATATAAAAAGAGTAGACTAGACTTAAAAAAACAAGGTACCCAACAAAGAATATTGAATCTAAGAGATAATCCAGAACATATATATGGTATTATTCAATAATTTAATGATGAAGATGAGCATGAGCATGCAGGTAAGGTAAGGTAAGGTAAGGTAAGGTAAGGTAAGGGCAACGTCCCCCTTGTTATTGCACTGAAACCTGAGGTGCTTTTGTCTGGTTTAGTTTTGTTGGTTTCCAGAGAATTGACATCTTATATTAACAGTTACGAAATTTTAATGGAATACAGTTTATTAGTGCAAGTATCAGCATCCGTGTTTACTTGCTTAATGCCTTCGATATATAAAGATACGGAATATGGGTGAACAAATTCGAATCGATTTGATTTAAATTGTAATTTCATAAATTCAAATAAACTTGAAAAAGTTTCAAATAAAGTTTGAGTTATAGAATGAGATTCGAATAATTTGAAAATTGTAGTAAATTGTGGATCGGTTTTAAAGTTCGAGTTGAGTTTCTCAACTCTACCTCATAGATGTACATCCATATGAAAAGACATGAAGAAGTATATATATGTAGATCGTCTATAGTTAAAGAAAGCCTTTTAAATTAGAATAAATTAATATTATGACATTATAACTATTGACAACTAAATTTGAACAAAAAATCATATAATTCAGTCCGATTCGACTCAAAAAAAATTTAAATAAAGTTTAAGTTGTAGAATATGATTTATCAACTTAACTAACTCAAAAAATTTTAATTCGACTCAACTCAACTCGATCGAATATATAACCCTAATAAAAGGAGAAAAGAAAGAGATGGAGATGCTTAGTTGCTTACAAGTTGTTTGGTGGGTACTGCCAGGTTTCTGAAAAGCAACACGTGCCCTTTGGTAATTATATCAATTGCACAGGGAAAAGGTTGGAGTAATTGTCTATTGTGTTTGAAAAAAAAATATTTTAATATTTATTATAGTTTTTTTTTTAAAAAATTTAAGGTGATTTTTATTATATCAATGAAGTAACCATGAGTTTAGCTAAAGTGACATGAGTATAAGTCTTTCCTGCAGGGTACGTTCTTATTTTACCTGAAATTGATAAAAATACATGATGATTTTATTTTTTTACTAAAATTGACAAAAATATATGATATCTTCATTTTTTATTGTAATAAATATAATAAATTATAAAATATAAATAAAAGTATAATAGATTATGAAATATTTTTCAATAACAATATCCTAAAAATTTAGTAAAAAAATTTACCCGAGACGATAAAAAGTTCAAAAGTAAAAACTAAGTAAATATAAAGTAAGACAAGATTGTTAGGGGGACTTAACTCAGTTCTCGTAAAGTCAATAAAGTACTCTTTCTCTAAAAGTTTGGTCGATCACCAGAGACAAATATACCTATTCCCAGGCCTTAATTTAACAGTTCAATCTACCAAAACATCCACCAAACTTACCCCCCACCCCAATGAATTTCACCACAACATTTAAAACAATCCTTTTTACCCCCTTTCCATTTTAAAGTTTTCACTTTTTACCCTCCACTTTATGGAGGTTGTTCATTCAAGCAATTGTCAACTTGTTTGTAATGCCTTTCAATATGCAATCAAGGGAAAGAGATGAAAAAAGAGATCCGAAGGGACCATGGTTTTTACTTTTTGTTTGAAAAAAAATTAGTGTTTGATAATCATAAAAGTTATCGATTAAGTTTGGATATGTTGATGAGCAAAATGGACTGAGACCAGGAAGAGGAGAAAAACGAGTTTCGGTTCGATCTTAGTTTTAGATCTCACTTTAGAGGTCTTGATAGTCTCCTCTCATGGTTATTGATTATATCAGTAGAGCTCTGATGGGACGTCAAGTTTAAATTGTGTAAGAAATAGTGGGCACGACAATATAACACTGAGTGCCGGTCAGTGATAAATCTAAAAATATTTTTAGGGTGGACACATATGTATCATATGTGGATCTAAAAATTTCAGGTGGGCACGATCAATAAAATAGAAAACTAACATAACAATATTCCGATTTCATGGTCCATACAATCAATAAAATAGATAACTAACAGAAAGAATTTTAAATTTCAGAGTGGTCACTTGCCCACCCTTCACTATACATGGATCCACTGTCGTTTCTAGTAAGTAGGATTAGTTGGCAGGTCAGACTTAACAGCTATCTGATAATGTTGCAGCTTCTTGATAAGGTTGATTGTAAATACTCTGGTAATTCTCTAACAAGATACAAATACGATTAGACCCTGTTTTAACGAATAAACCCTTTAAATTTTGTTTTTCCAAACTCGAAACTTAACCCAAGGGACATCAAACACAGACACATTTATAATCCTCGAGATTTACTAAAAAAAGAAGAGAAAAAAACTGGATTTAAAGCTTTTAATGGAAAGGGAGATAGAGACTTAACTGCATGGACTATATATGCATAAATTGTCGACGAACTAGTCAAAAACAAATACATACATGATATTTATTATGGCTACAGTATGATAAATGAAAATTTTTTCCTTTTCAAAGTTTCCTTGTCGCTATGCACTTGTCTTTACCCCGAGAGATGTATGCCGAGATGAATGGATATAAGCAAGCGAATTCAAAAATCTTAAGACAAAATCTAAAGAAGAGTGGTCAGTAATCACTAAGGTAGTCGTTAGGTCAATTTTCTGTCTCCAGAAGTCCATGGATTTGACCCCACTGTCTGTGATTTGAATATCAGCCGTATGAAAAAGTTAGCAATGGTGATATGTGTGTTTTGATATATATCTTACAAGACATTGAAGATTTCAATTCTTTGTTTTGTTAACAAATTGATAAGCTCGGCAAGTGTCAGGAATAGATTCAGGAAAGCTGCCTGGTTTTTCTTGTTTGGTTTCTAAGAAAAATAAATTCTCGGAAGGAAAAGGAAAAGGGAACATTGTTGTAAACGGTGGTGTATATGTTTGCAACAACTCAAATATGTTTGCCCTTTCATTTGATGTTTGATGATGATATGAAAAAACATTAATGAGAGAAGTATACGAACCGTTTTTAAACTTGTTGCACCCACCTTCGGAAACTGGTAAGATCCGGAAAGGTAGTTTTGGAAGACAATATACATCCTTAGTTGTTTCTCCCTTTCTTGAGGATTACATTCTTAACTTCAACCACCGTATTCTATACAGTTTTTCATTCCAAGCCTACAAAGGATGAACCATCTGATTCTGCCACCACCACCTTAGTTCGTAGTTCTCACCTCCCTTATTTGGTGTTTTCTCATTTTGGCATCAACAAAACTTCTTAACATGAATTTTTTCTCTCGTTATCGACAAACAACACTTCACAAACTTTTTTTCCGAACATATTTAATTAATTAATTACTGCATCATTCAGAGCTTTGATTCTCCAAGTCCAAACGAAATAAAAGAGAATGGATTATAACGACTAAATGTTTGATTTTTTTGTAGATATGATAAGACCCTAAGCAGGGAGAAATTTTGAAACAGTTTAAAGTAGATATTTTAACTGAGTATGATTGAATTGATGTGAAAGAAATGAAATCCGAAGTCTTCATCAAACACACTAATTGAATCCATTGTTTGCATCCGGTTCGTTACTATTTTCTAATTTCGTTCGATTGACATAGTTACAGTTGAAGTGATAAAATTGTTGTATTTAGAGTTTAACGGAGAATTCAACATTGACATCTTACGTTGTCGAATCTAACATCTATTTCATTGAGCATGATAAACAAATTATCAAACTTTGTATCGATTTTTCGACTCTAATGGCAAACACTGAACCGATATCACCTCTGCTCGTGTTTTTTTTTAATGAAATGCAAATAGTATAACATGTTTATTTTTATTTTTTATTATTATTATTATTATTATTATTATTTTATGTATGAAATAATTTTATGATTTAGGAAAGGCCAACCTCCACCTTGATTGTCTGTGGGTCTTGTCGCCTTAAATGGAAATAAAATGATTATGGTCCATAAGAGTTAGTTTTTGGGTCCATATAGAAAGCTTCTAAAGGGGGAAATGGGTTTGGGGTCCATAAAATGATTGTGTTAAATAAGAAAGTTTTTTTTTTTACATTCTATTCGAATATACGATACCTGTTTGTGTTCGATTTTAAATCTGAATCAATTCATGTACACTTACAAACTACAGACTAAACTATTTAAATTTATGTCACCTAGGTGAAACACGACATCCTTTCTCATTGGGACCACTCCTTAGGTTTTGTTAAATAAGAAAAATTACAAGTACAAAAGATACACATTATAAAGTAGAATATAGTTAGATAAATTTTATACATGACGAAACTTTAACAAAAAGCATCAAAATTTACAAATTCAATTTTCCTATTGAATTAATACCTCGTGCAGAAAACCCAACTAATAAAATAATATGCATTGGGCTTAGTTTCATTAGGCCCAAAACCAATACCAAACTTCTAATAAAAAATAAATTAAAAATGAAATAAAAAGAAATTTGTTAAATTCAAATCATACCTATCTCATTGTAAATTTCAAATAATGATTTCAAATTTTTAAAATATGGAGTGCTTCAGTTTAGTGCTTTGTCCTAATTAATCCAGACAGACTTGCGTTGTATATTTAATTTTGGTGGGTGAGTCTTCCAGCGAAAATTTTTTGCATACACAAGACATCGAACTCGAGACTTACTTAAACGATATTAAGTTGCTATATACACCATTGTTTACTATTATAGAAACCTTTATTAAAAAATCTACTAATTTAGGCTAATTTTAAATCCTAAACTTTTTCATTAAAAGGCTTAAATGAAAATTACAATTTGATAAACTAATTGAATTTAATGTGCACATTTCATATTTCCATTTTTCTTTCAAAAATCTCATCCAGTGTTCACAAAAATCAGAAGGGTAAACTACACAGATGACCACTTAATTATGGGTTAGTATTAATTTGATCACTATACTTTTAATTTTGGCAATTTTACCACATAACTATTTAAACGGTTCTAATTAAGCCACCAACTGTTAAAAATAGAAAAGTTGGCGTGGCTGTTAAATAAAATGAGTATAATTAAACATTTGGTCCATGTTATTTACACAATCTATCAATTTGATCATAATTTTAATTTAATAAAATAAATTAATTATATTATGTTCGTGAGTTTGGATTAGCTAAATGAATTTAATATAATTTTAATTTTTTGATTTTTTAATATAATTATATATATAGTAATTTAATTAATTTTTTAATAAATACTGAAACTATTAATTAAGTTAAAAAATCAATTCAAGAAAAATTTAATTTGGAATTATTATATATATAATTATATTTAAAAAATTAAAATTTTAAAATTATATTAAATTTATTTATCGAATCCAAACTCACGAACATAGTATAATTTGACTTATATTCATGAGTTTGGATTTTCTAAATAAATTTAATATAATTTTAAAATTTTGATTTAAAATCGTGCACTAATTATAATTTAAAATCTATACAAAATATTATTAACTTTAATTTAATTATTAAATTTATTTAATTGGGTTAGATGTTTTTATGCATCATAAATGTGTCATGTTCGAGTCTCCTAAAACCACATTTACTTCCTTTTTCCAGGTATTAACAATTAGATAGTCTATATATTACATTTTGTATTTCATAGCATAAAAACATGCTTAGCTCAGTGGCAAACGCATGCCACTCCCACTAAGGATACTTTGGTTTAAATCCTCCCAGGGTCAGTTTCTTGGCTTTTATTTTTCTTTCTCCAATTAGATGACACGTGTCATCACCTGATTGGAGGAGAAAAATAAATTTATTAACTTAAATAAAAATAGCTAAAGTTCTCCAATATGGTGGTGACATGTTAATTTATTTTATTAGATTAAAATTAGGACTAAATTGATAGATTGTATAAATAACGGAGACCAAATATGTAATTATACTAGTTTTATTTAACAGACACGTCAATATTTCCTTTTTTTTAACGGTTGGTGGCTTAATTAGAACCATCTAAATAGTTATGTGGTAAAATTACTAAAATTAAAAGTATAGTGATCAAATCGACACTAGTCTCATAACTAAGTGGCCATTTGTGTAGTTTACCCAAACCAGAATTAATCATACAAGTTTCCTTTTTGTTTGGTTGTTAAAAAAGAGACGAAGGAGTTAAAGTGAAAAAATATTATTTTTTAGGTATAATGTCAAAAAATGCCTCTAATGTTTAACTGAATAGTCATTTTAGTCCATATTTTTTAACTAATTTAACCATTAACGTTTTATTTTGGGTCAAAATGATCCATTTGCGAATTAAAACTGTTAGTCAACTGACGATAAACAACTTGAAATGACGTGACAAACCTACATGGCAATGCATGCTGCGATAACAGTGTCATATATACAAATATGCTGACTTTACATAATGACTCACCAATCAAAAAATATTTTTATAAAAGTTTATAAAATATAAAATATTTTTTCTTCTAACGTGTTATTTTCTTAAGTCATTTCAAGTTATTTATCGTCAGTTTACTAACAATTTTCATCCGTAAATAGGTCATATTGATTCAAAATGAAACGTCGGGTTAAATTGGTTAAAAAAAGAACATCGGCCCGTTAAGGATATTTTTTTGGCTTTATACCTGTTTTTTATTTTTAATTAAAGGGTTAATTGCATCAAACTCTCTCAATTTACGGTCCAAGATTTAAATTGGTCTTTAAGTTTCAAAATATTCTAATTGAATCTTCAAAGAATGATATCATATCATTTATATTCGTCCGTCAATTTAACTATTAGTTTAGGTATTAAAAGTCAACTCAAATATAAAGGGGAACATATTCAAAATCATGGAGTAAACCGTAAACATGTGTACTAATTACATGAATAATTTGAATATAATATGTTTAAAAAGAAAAAGAAATAATACCAACAACCAGTTGGTCTAGTAAGATGCGACACTAGATCCCTTAAGCAAAGTTAGAGGTTTGAATACTAGCGTTGTCAATGAAACAAATTGGGTTGAAATGGTCATCCCATAATAGGCTTCCGCAGTATCTAATCCGGTTTAATCAGCCAATGAGTTGGACACCAAAGATTAAATAAAAAAAAGAAAAAAATGGTCATTCTAAATGTTTTTGACACTTTCTTCTTCTTTTTTTAACATTTAAGGACCAAATTATCTAGATGGTAGGTATACACTCGTTTTAAACATATTCTTTATCAGATCTAAATTAACATTTAATGCCTAAATTCAACATTAAGTTGACAAAAAAGACTTGATTAATATTGTACTAATAGTATAAGGACTAAGTTAAAATGTTTAAAATTTAAAGATCAATTAAGTTATAGGCGATAATTTAAGTAGTAGTGTGCAATTAGCCCTTAAAATGAATTTACCCCATATATAAAATCCCTTTGATAGAAACATGTTTTTATATCTTTCCTTCACTCTCTCTTTTTTTTTTTTAATCTTTGGGGCTTCCTTCACTCTCTCTCTTTCCAGAAAGGGCAACCCTAAAGAGCAGTTTACACCCTTCTCCCTCTAAGTAAGTTTTCTCTCTCCTCTCACTTCCTTTTCCTTTGCTTTATCTTTCTAACAGTTTTTGAATATATGGGTCCTTTTACTTATTCTTTGTACTACTATTAAATGTATTTTCTTTTCAAATTTGTATGTTTGTGTGTTTGAGCTTTTGGAGGAGAGATTTGTGAAAGGGGATCTAAGGATGTTATAAAGTTTCCATTTTTGAAAGCCCTGAAACTGCCGTAAAAATAAAACCCAAACTTTATTTTTCCTTTTTCAAGTGGATTTTTTTTTTGTTCTGTATTAGTAGATCTGATAATGGGCTTCGATGCATGCAAAGATTGGATCTTGGGGAAATGTGAGGAATTGGAAAGTTGTTTGAATCTGAAAGTTTCCATTTTTCTGTTGGGGTTCTTTAGATTTTTCCATTTATGCTGCTATGGGAATCTTAGAATTTTCCATTTCTGCTATGTTTATTGACTGTGATTTGAGATCTTTCGTTTCCATATGACGGATCTGTGGAAATGTGAAAGCTGCCTATTGAAATTTAGCTCATTGGGAGCTTTTTCTCCCCTCAATTGAGAGCTAGAAAAGGTACATATTTATCCCCTTTTATTTTCTCGGGAACCAAACGGGTTATTAGGCTGTCCTTGAATTTTGAATGTTGTGTTTATTTGGCTTCGATCTGGTAGGGTTATTGCTTTATTTAAATGTGTTAGATTGCTTTTTTGAAGCATTGTTTTAATTTGAATGTATCTGCCTTTGTGGATCGAATAATGTGAATCATTGTAAGGATTTTATTCATTCTGTTGTTTGTTGGTGTCTATGTATAGCTTCATGGACGACGATGCGTTGAACATTCGTAATTGGGGTTACTATGAGCCTTCTTTTAAAGGACATCTTAGTCTGCAGCTTATGTCGAGCATGGCTGATCGAGACACCAAGTCTTTTATTCCAATGCCTGATCCAAATCTCATGGCTACTCCCAATGCCGCCTTTCCCCCTCGGGACTGCATTGTTTCGGAGGCTTCTATCTCCATGAATTATGTTAGGGATAGTTGGATTAGCCAGAGGGAAAAGTTTTTCAACATACCGGCTATTTCTCCTAATTTCGGCTTTCTTCCGGAAACTCCGGCAGCTCATTTGTTGCAAATTTTGCAGCCGCCACTTGATTCTTCAACGAGAGATGGGAGGGTGGTTGGCAGAGTTGAAGAGCCACCAGCTAGTAAGGAAAGTGTTCAATTGAATAAACGGCAGAACGAGGCTGCCCCTAAGACACCAAAGACCAAAAAGCCTAGGAAGCCAAAGGCTAACACCAATTCTTCCGATCAACGTGTGAAGCCAGCAAAGAGTATGGACATTAAAATCAATGGATATGACGTGGATATTTCTGGCATTCCGATTCCAGTTTGCTCGTGTACTGGAACCCCTCAGCAATGCTATCGATGGGGCTGTGGTGGTTGGCAATCAGCTTGTTGCACCACAAATGTATCCATGTATCCTTTGCCGATGAGCACCAAGCGGCGTGGTGTGAGGATAGCCGGGCGGAAAATGAGTCAAGGGGCATTCAAGAAGGTGCTCGAGAAACTCGCGGCGGAAAACTATAATTTCAGTAATGCAATCGATTTGAGGACCCATTGGGCTAGACATGGTACCAACAAGTTTGTCACTATCAGGTAGATTTAAATCGGTGGTTACGATAGTGCGACATTACCAGTGCGACTCCATCGCTTATGATCACCTCTTCGAACATGTACATATTTCTATTCCCTTCTTTCGAGATCTTTGTTGCCTTAGTTCATGAATTTTCAGTCATGATAATGTTTCAACATTCGAACATTATCTGGTTTTTTCTCTCGGAACTATTTAGTATTTCATTTATGCCTTTGCTTCAAGAACTTTTGTTGGATAAATCTCCTTTCATACACTCGGCAAGTGTTTAAATTTTAGATTTGGCAATGGATGGATAATCTCTGAATGATATCGTTCTATTTTCTTAATTTATTGCATGATCAAGTCTTTTTTATGCTTAATGCGAAGCTATTACCCTAATGTTCTAAATCGGGAGCTAACGCGTGTTTAAGCATAGTTGAACATATGAACTCGGAACGGTGTCATTAGATAATGTATGAATTGTAACTTTCCAATTGTTTGAAGATAATGTTGATACACACACATATATATATATATGAGTTTGAATTGTTCCAACTAATTCAAGAACTAATAAAATCTGTGATTTTGAAGGGATTATGAGCTTGAGCTGAATCTTTTCTAGCACCAGCTTCTTGATCAGCAGCGGTGTTGTTTTCATGGAAAACCTCCCATTTCTCTGTTATTGTTGTCTTCAAGCTTTCCATTGTTTCTCCATATTCAACAATAGCATTGTTGTCTCTTACAACTAATGCCATTTGGTCCTTGTATGTCTTGTCTGAAACCCCATTGATTATTCTTTCGAGTTTTTTGACATCTTCCTCCGGAATCCCAGTAACTGCGATGAATTCGTTGGCTTTAAGAACACCGAACTCCTTACAGAATTCGAAATATCGAGTAAGTTCTTTGTCTTGCATCGTTGCCATCCGAAGTATCTCAAGAGCCATTGCTGCTTCAAGTTTACCTACTACTGAATGTACTTCCAACAAGACCTTTGCAATCTCACTGCAGATTCTACTGTGAACATAAAAAATCTCGATGACAACACAATCCATGGCTTCGAGAATCAAAGGGACCTTCATATTATCCGATTGGGGCCTAATTTCAAGCAACATACAGAGCAGAAACTGCGATTTCCGAAGCTTTGAAAGCTGTTGAACCATCAATGGACTATCCTCCGCAGTCTTGTTTTCTTCCTCGAGCCAAATGACACCTCTCTGGTCGAGGAATGCAAAATACTGGCGGATAAAAGCATTGAAACCCCATGTTTTGTTTAACTTCGAATGCCCGTCGGTGAAACTAGACAAATCAAATGGCAACCGCCCCATCTTTTTAACGGCCGTCAGCTTGCAATGACCAAGATCATGCATGAGCATCAACCCTTTGATAGCAACCACCCAACTCCGCGTCTTCTCCATCCTTTTCGACATAGCTCGAACGAAAGGATATAGGTTATCCGGAGAAGCTCGAATCCAACAAAAGACTAATCGCGCGTTCCTTTTACCGACATTGCATTCATCATGATTCGTGGCCTTGATGACAGCAGCCTCAAAATCAAGATCACCATGGGATCTTCTGGTGGACAAATAGGCGACGGCTAGGCTTTTCTTGTCTTTGATAGCAGCGGCGCCCCTCTTCCATATACTCATATTTTTTCAGTGTCGCTGTCGAATCGTCAGCAAAAGAGGGAGGAAGATGAAGCAGTGGATTGGATCCAGGGTGATGAATTCCCTTATATTTGCTTCAGGATAGTTGCAACGACGCCACATTTATTTGTTTCTTTGTTACTAAAAGTTTCTGCCAACATAATTGAAAAACCAGCCGTCAATAATTGGACTTTGCAGTTATCAGTTACAACATAGAAGCAGGCAGATTGCCGGCTGTTTTAAATAGCGGCGGTGGTTTAGCGACGGTTGCTCGTTGCCATTTGTTATTAGGATACACAATTTCAGAGCATTGTGGTTTGGTGACATGTTTGGACTGTTGGTACATGTGTGCCTTATTCATGTTTACAAAAAAAAAAATTAGGATATATTCACTCAATTATATATATATATATATATATATATGAAATTTAATATCAATCAATTGGTTTAGTATAAGGAGTCACTAAACTTTAAGAGATCCACTTAATAAATTTTTACGGTATATGATTCGGATTAGTCCGTCAGTGAACTGGATATTAGTGGTTATGTAAAAAAATACATGAAATTTGGTTTTTGATTTCTATTCACTTATAAAAATTTAAAAATAAATAAGTCAAAGTATGTTCAAGTGAAAAATATATTTATTTATGCATGCAATAAGTAATGTAAAATACCAATTACAAATAATACAATACCTCGAAAATTACAAATAGAATCAACCATTACAAATGTTGCTTGGATAGAAAAATAAATTTGGCTTAAACCAAAAAAACAACTCTCAAACTATGCATTTTTTCTGCTTTTAGCCTTTAAACTATAATTTGGGCAAAATAGGCCCTTAAATTATCATTTTTGGTCACTTTAAGTCTCTAAACTATGATTTGGGCAAAACAAGCCCTTAAACTATCATTTTTGGTAACTTAAGTCCATGGTTACAAAAATATCATTTTATAGGCTTTTTTAACATATATAAATATTTATGTTCTTTTAAAATTTTAAAATATCATATATCAAAATAAGCCCCTAAACTATCATTTCTGATCATTTTAAATCCGATAGTTATTTAAGTCAAAAGAAAATTATTTCGACCAATAAGATGTTGGCACATCACAAAGATTTTTTGACCAAATGATAGTTTTGGGGACTAAAAGAAGAAAATGACATAGTTTAGGTATTTATTTTGACCAAAAAATAGTTTAAGGACTTAAAGTGACCAAAAATGATAGTTTAATGGTCTATTTTGCCCAAATAATAGTTTAAGGGCTAAAAGTAAAAAAAAAAGGCATAATTTGAAGGTTGTTTTTTTGGTTTAAGCCAATAAATTTAGACAAAACTATACATGATGCAGCTTAAATGAAGATAAATTTAAAGAGAACTCAAATATAGATTACATACTAGGTCGGAACAACCTTTATCATGGGAGGGATTGTGGCTCCTAAAACTTTTAGAGTCAAATTGATTTTTTAGGTTCTCTTGATTTTGAAATTAAAAAATTAAACTCTGTTTAGTGCCATATTTTCTGTGTCCAGTCACTATAAGGTTCCTCTTAGTTTCGAAATTAAAAAAAAATAACTTTGGTACTACATTTTATGTTTAAATACTTTTTAGGTCATTGTTTGTTTTGAATGAGGAAAATTAAAAAAATCTCAATTTTTTAGTTTAAATATTTTTAATTTCTTGTCAATTTTGAAATTAGATAAATTAGACCATAACATTCCAATTTTTTAAATTTTAAATTAGACATTAACTTTTATTTAATAACTATTTATATATCTCAAGTTTCATCATGGTTAAAAAGACGAACCGCGAAAAAAAAAATTCTCACAACTTTTCCCTACCTTCTTAAAACAAAACCTAGTCGTTGCGCCGCTTGCTCATCGGCCACCAGCTGCGGTGGCTCGGTTGGGTTCCTCTCTAAAAAATAAGTCTCTTCTTTCTCTGATAGAGCGTTTCGACCCCTCGGCTCAGAGGGCATCGCTCTCGGGGCTCCCCTCCATCCCTTGTGTCGGAGTTTTGAGGGGAACCAAGTCCCTCATGAAACGGTTAACCAACACTTGTTTGGGTGACTCTTCTCGCTTTGACCGGAGGCTTGACGGCGCCTCCATCGCTGGCGCTTTTGCTTTCAGCCTTTGATCGGCTGGCTTTTCGTTTGTGTTTTTTTTTGGTGTTTTATCTTGTTTCCCCGTCTCTGTGCATGATTGGTCATGCTCGGAGTGGTTCTACTCTCGCTGGTGACCCGGTCGTCATCCCGAGGCTCACCCCGACGTCCCTTGCCCCTTCAGCCTTCGCCATTTCAAGATCTGTTGCGTCGTCGCTGTTGGATGCTTTTGTTGCATTACGTTCACCGTCAAGACGCTCTGTGACCCCCGGAAGGACATGTAGTGTAGGCTCATGGATGTTGGCTTCCCCGTTCTTCGATCCTGTGTTTTTCTTCTTTGTTCTGTTGTTTTTGTGTTTGTTCTCGTGTTTTGTTGTGTTTTCGGTCTTGGTGTGACCGTCATGCTTGTTCTGTTTGCGTTTTTGTTGGCTCTATGGCCATTTTCTTTTCCCGGTTTGTTGGTCGGCTTCTTTTCCGATCCCCTGTATCGTTTCTTCGTCTGTATTATTTTTTCCTTTGAATGCCAGTGACCTCTGTTAAAAAAAAAGGTTTTATCATAGTTTTGGAACAAGAATTTTTTCTCATTTTCGGCGCTTCTTTCTATAACAACACTAAAAAATAAAATTTTATTTTTTAATTTTAAACTTTAAACTTAAAAATACACTCTTCCTTATTCCTTAACCCTAATCTTAAATTTTTAGTATAAGACATAAATAAAGGCACAAAAAGAGATGATTTGTAATCACAAAATTAAAATCTATTCATGGTTTTGTCTCTATTTACATAAGGTAAAACTCAAATTTAAAATCTCATGGGACTAATTTGTAATCACAAAATTTCAAACTATTAAATCAAGACATCGTTGACAAAACTAGTATCACGAGTAAATCGACAACGTATAATAAGAGTTAGCCCATGTAAGTGAGGGATTGAGGGGCCCTACCCCCAAATTTTAAACAATTTATATTCGGTCACTCAAGTTTTTGAAATATTTTAATTTGGTCCTCAAAAATTTTAAAATTCTTATTAAGTTTTCATTTCTTTAAATATTTTTAATTAAGTCCCCTTTCAAATTTTAAAAATTTCTTATTAAATCTCAAAATTTTTAAAAATTTAGTTTAAACTTCTAAAACTTTCAAAAACTTCAAATTAACCCCCTCAATTTGTTATACCTAGATCCACTTCGTTGGTACTATGATTTAATGCTTGTCATCTCTGTTTAACCGTTAGTTCTTAGTGTGCCACTTTGCAAACACTCAAGGGAGGAATCTACTGCTTTTGTAACTATTGATTTTATGTTAGAGGGAAAAATCTATAAAATTTTAAGGTGGACGAAAATAAATTTTTAATAAAAAATATATAGAAAATTTTTAAATCATATATAAATTTCAAAATTTTAGGGGGGCGACTGGCCCTCCAACCCCTCTGAGTCCATTCTTGTTGTAACCTCCTTCGCAATATAATATACTGATCAGTCCAAGTTCGTCTACATGCTTTTGTCTCAATCCTTGGCACTTGAAAGAGAGAGTGAAGAGGAGATGGAGAAAGAGATTTACAGAGACTGCCGGAGAAACCATGCATGCTCTCTCGGCAGCTATGCGATCGACGGTTGCAACGAGTTCATCCAATGAGACAGCATTAAAGCCACGGTTGCCATCGAAACTACCATCGGAAAGTCCTTGTAATAGACTTGGACAGGGATGGAACTGTGCACAATGTGGGGAAAGCCCCACGCACAGATTTTTTTTTTACTTTTTGTTTTTATATATTTTTTTAGAAAAATGAATAATTTATAAATTTACCCCACTTCCGGATATTTATATTTTACCCCCAATCCCTAATTATAACTATATCCCTGGACTTGAAACAACAATCTCCTAATGACAAGCCCTTTGTGAGCATGAGAGAGGAAAAGAGGATGGCCTGGCAGGCACAGCCCGGTGTTGTTGTTGTCCCGCGCCATCGTTGTCTCCCGACAAAGCCAAGATCAAACAGAGGAAACCGAAGTTCAGCATGGATGGAGCACGCGGAACAAAGGTCGACACGAGATCAACAGGTTCTGTGAGCGGATCGGTGTGAGCAGGCTGACCTTCAAGGCGTGGTTGAACAATAACAAGAAGTGCTACTTCAAAGGGACTGCAACTACAGCATGTGAAGCAAATAATTAGAGTTTTGATGTTGTTTAATTCCATGATGTTTCTCTTTGAATTTACTGTTTCTATGCATGGCATGGCATTGCATTGCATTGGCAAGTTTAGTAAGGTTTTTTTTTTTACCTTAAACGCTTCATCAATAAAATTCAGCGTCTCACGATAGCCAGTTGTTCTAGCGAGATGAGGCGTTAGATCTCTCAAATAAGATCAAAAGTTCAAATTCTGGTGTTGTGAATGAAACAACTAGATCGAGAAGGTTGCTCCCACAATACCTGATCTGAATGCAGCGTCCCAACAGTGAACATGGTCTTATGGGTCCAATCTCATGGAACAGGGTGCCAAGGTTAAGCCTTTGGAGCCCAAAAATAAAACATGTACCTGGGGCGGTGTTGCGACTGTAGCAATCTCATGGAACAGGGTGCCAAGGTTAGCCTTTGGTCCAATCTTATGGGTCCAATCTCATGGAATATGTACCTGGGACGGTGTTGAGAGTGTAGTTACTTTTTGATAATTTTATATTTTTATATAATTAAATATTTTTTAATTTTTATTAATTTTTTAATTTTGTACCTTTAACATTTTAAACCACTTATATTTTAATATCCCGCACCCTTGCATAAAACACTACATTTGTCCCTCCTTAGAAGCTCTTAAAATGATGCGAGAATCTCCATCCTTTTCCCATACACCAATAGTACATCAATAATAAAATCTTGCCTCTTACAGCCTTACATGAAGGGATGGAGCTAATGATTTTGAATAGGGAAAAGCAATCGATTAAGTCAAGTAAAAGAATTTGAAGTTAATCGAGTTAATGAATTTTATTTTATAATTTAAATTTTGTTTGAATTTTTTTTAGTCGAGTTTATGAATTTTGACTCGAGTTGTTAAAGTTTATGTTCAAATTTAATTGTTAACATTTATAATGTTATGATGCTAACTGGTTCCAATTTAAATGACTTTCTATAACCATATACGATATATATTCATATTTTTTCATATGTGATATACATGTATCAGACAAAGTTTAGGGACAAGACTCGAACTTAAAAACTGATTCACTATTAAAATTTTGATTTTTCCGAATCAAGTCAAATTTTGCACACTCTTAAAATTGAACCCTTAAATGAGAAATGTATTAGGGAGTTATTTAAGAAATTATGTAATTATAAATTACTCCAATAAAAAGTTACTAAATATTTATAAATTCAATCGGATTCCTTAATGAAAATATTGACATTATCATGGTCCGACAGGCAGCATCAACTCATTTCTAATAATTTTTAATCTAAAGGCTCAGGCCAATAATGTTGATCTTTACATAAATGGGCATGGCATTGCAGAACTGGAAATTTCCTAAACAGATGCTGTCTGCAAATATAAACTTCCAAAAGCTTGCAGAAAAGAAATGAAAATTTGCAGAAGTAGACAAGAAACTGAGAATCATGATAAAGCCAACTAAGCAAAACCCAGTGGTTGAATTATTGTAGCTACTTCATCTGGAAAAGGAAAGGGCAATCAGACAAAGTTCTCTGATATCCATCCATATTCAGCACAATCCTCCAAATTGTATTATATATTCAGACAACGCTTCGTGTCATTGCGTTAAATATTAACTCAAATTTTAATCAGTAATTAAATTAGATTTTATATAATCTCTTTTAGGATCTCTGCAACTATAACGAGAGCTATGTTGGAGATGAATATTGTAGAGACCTTGAGAATTCTGGGATACACCGGTTATAAGATACATGAGATACCATGTATTTTTACCCAGGGACAGATGTATGATTTTATGTCGGAGGTGCAAACTGTCAGTGAGTTATATTAGAAATTCAAGGGTGCGAAATTACAAAATTTTAGGAGGTACAAACTTAGATAATCAATAGAGAATCCATAAACTATACGAGAGTTTGAAATTTCTACGGGTGCGACGGCACCCTCCAGCACCCCTCAGTCCATCCCTATTTGTACTCTTCATGATCTCTACATTGATAGTGGATTATTTGGTTCTCTTTTGCTCGTATGCGTTCATGTTGATCTCGCTTCGTTTATTGTTCGACATACAAATTCCTAACGCATTGCTCGTTATTTCAATATTTTGTGGGGATTATCTGTTGGTAGGTTGGAGGAAACCGGAGGTCCTCAAGATTTGGATAAATGCTGAGAATTTCACACAGATTGCAGCAGATTTCAATGAATTTCTCCACAGGAAATGGATTCTGGATAGGATAACACTGATCTCTGCAATAGCAACCTCATTTCCATGCATATGATTCATAATGCATGTCGTTTTCGTTTTGCAATTATATTGAAATAGATTCCCATATTTCACTTTTTAATTAGTTGTTTGACAGAGAAAAAGGAAGATACCTGGAAATTGCCTACGCAGATTATCTTTCAAGAATGTAGATTGATGGTTTGGTAACTCATGAATTCATGGACCACAAATCAAATCATACGAAATTGATCCAAGATATAGTTGCCAATATCAATATGATACATTTTAAGACAAATTATTTCACCATCCTTTGGACTGTATGGAGTTAAAGATTATAGTGTAGGTTCCGTATGAAAAATACTTTGATATACCTTTTAATTTTAGGATTTAAGTTTGGGTTAAATTAAGGAGTATTATTTTTGCGGAAATTATATAGAAAAACAACCCCATTAAAGATTATGTAAAAAATATTCCTTTCAGCCCATATAAGGTAAACTCACGTAGCCAAAAGTGAGTTTCAAACTCGCGCTTAGCTAAAAGCGAGTTATGTGTAAAAAAATTTGGTAAATTAAAGTTTTTATTTCTTACCTACCTACCCACTCAACTCAAAACTCACGTTTAGTCAAAAACGAGTTCAAAATTCGCTTTTGTCTAAACGTGAGTTTTATCCTACATGGCTGAAAGGGGTATTTTTTTACATAATCTTAATTAGGTTGTTTTTCTAGATAATCCCTAGAAGGGAATTATCATTTAATTTTGCCTTCGGTTTACGAGTTTATGTTATATGATTTACAAATTAGGGTTTATGTTTAGAATTTAAAGTTTATAATTTAGAATTTAAGGTGTTAGAGTTAAGGATTTAAGTTTTAGATGTTATAGTTTTTTTTAACAGAATTAGATTTTAAGTTTATATATGAAGGGTAGCGTAATTTCTTTTTACACTTAAACAGTTTGTATATCAAAATATAACACATTTCGTATTATATGTTCTTTTGACAATTGTATTGATGTTTTCTTTTATAAGTCTCGTTTTTTAGTTATATTTATACTTCATATAGTGTAAACATGTAATGTCAACAATGCATTTGTTATTTCATAATTGATATTTTAAAATATAACTTTTAAATTTATCAATATCATCATATTTATTAGGGTAAACATCATCATTAATTATTGTAATACTCGCATTTTGTCCGGAGTTCATACTATATTAATAATTAGAAAAAGTGTTAATTATTAGTTTTAAATAAGGAAAAGCATAGGTGAAAGCATAAAAAAGAGGTGGTCGAAGCTTTTCTCTGGTTGCCGAAAAACTTAAGATGACATTGGACAAAGTTGAAGAGGTGATTTTCAGGTAGTTATAAGGACTGAGATGGATGATTTTGATGAATCAGGTAATTTTAGAGTCGAAGGCTTAAAAATATCATTTTAGGGTTTTTGGACGGTAGAAAACAACGGCGGGCGTCGCCTCATAGCGACTGGAAGTCAACTCTCGCGGTCAGTAAACAGATCAGAGTTCGATCGGAGTGGCGACTTTGGATCAAAGGGCAAAAACTATGACGGAGTGTGGCAGAAAAAAATGGTGTTCATCGAGTTTTTGATGAACTCGGACGAACACTCATCTAAAACATGTGTTTTTGATCTGGGTTAGGGTGTTTCATGGGAAAATCTTGTTTGTCTCAGAGCGTTTAAGGAGTGAGAGAGAGAGAGAGAGAGAGAGAGAATAGGTAAATGATCGAGTTGACTCGGTTTTGGGGTTTTATTACCCAGCACAGAACGGTGTCGTTTTGGCACCGGGTCATTCTTGACCTGCGCGTTCTTGAGTGGGCTGGATCTTTGACGTGCGCACAATTATTCGAGTTTTATTGTTTTTGGGCCTTTTGTTTTGTAAATATTTTAATTTTGTCCCTATTTTAATAAAACCAATTTTAAGTTTTCAATTTAGTCTTGTTTCAATTAATTTAATTTAATTTAATTATTTTAATTAAAATGCATTTAAATTATTTATGTGTTGCATGTTTTAAATTGGGCATGTATTATTTGTTTAACAATTTAATTCACTTAAATTTAAATATTAATTGTTTAGAGCTTAGTTTTAGGTTCTATTAGGCTTTTATAATTCAATTAGGGAGACAATCATAGAAAATTAATGAATGTTTAATGAGAAGCTTTGAAGTTCAAATTTGGATGATGTCTCATTGCAATGGGGTATTGTTCAACATGGGTTTTAAGTAGAATATTCAATATTCATTAAAACCCATTAATTTGATAAATGATTAGATTAATTAATTAGAGTCTTAATTAGAATTAGAACTTTAACAATTAGTTTAATTAATTAAACTAGAGAATATTATATGTAATTTTGGGGTTTAAATGTGGATGATGCTCAAGTAATTGGGTGTTGTCTCATGTAAACTTTGAAATTAAATAATATTCATAGATTTAATAATACACAAATTTAATTAGAGCCTTTTTAGATTATTACTTCAAATGAATAAGATCATAATTAATCACGCATATAAAATCTTTTATATTCGAGATATATTTTTGGAATATGAATAGAGGTGTCCTGAGCGTATAGGGGTGTTTCCAATTTATAATCGTATCAAAAATATATTTTCATATAAAAGGAATATATTCATTTGGAGCATAAACCCAATTAATAATTAATGATTAAATTAAATTAGAATTGTTATTCCAAAATGCTAGCATGCCACACAAAATTAAAAGTACTGATATCGGGTATTTGTGGGGTGCTAATCCTTCCCCACACGTAATCGATTCCCGAACCCTAATTTTTAAAAGAACGAATCTCTGGTTGTTTTTATGGTGTTCGGTCTACCAAAGTGACCGGTGGCGACTCAAAATCATTTTCAAAATCGAATTAAAAAGGAAAAATTCTAATTTCCAAAAATTAATCTTCAAGCTATTTTTACCGGTTAAAAATGGTTTCGACGGTTACTAAACTATTTATGCTTTCTTGTTTTGGTCACCAAAATATTATTTTGGCAAAATAGTCACTAATGTTACTTTTTTTATTTGGTCACTCATCGTTAAAAAACTAGCAGAAAAAAGGAAAGCGGGAATAGTTTAGCGACCAAAATAGGAGAGAAGCAATAGGTTGGTGACTAAA
The DNA here is from genome assembly GCA_019671005.1 of Hibiscus mutabilis. Taxonomy (NCBI): domain Eukaryota; kingdom Viridiplantae; phylum Streptophyta; class Magnoliopsida; order Malvales; family Malvaceae; genus Hibiscus; species Hibiscus mutabilis. Next base: position 3,032,903 of record CM033754.1, on the reverse strand, counting down.
ATAGGAAAACTTAACGTTGGTGACGATTTTACACAAAATAATAGTTTAGTGACCAAAACAAGAAAACAAAACAAAAATAGTTTAGTGACCAATGGTGATGTTTACCCTATTTATTATGCATGTAAATTAAATCTGAATCAAATCAATTCCAGAATTTAAATGCGAATATCCAGTACATCAACAGTTCTACCTTCAGCAACATGGGAAGATAATATGCTTAGAGATTGAAATTTTGAACCAGAAAACATTGCAGAAAACTGACAAAAGATATTTTGTTTTTAAATGTAATAAACATCCAGATGTGGTGTAATAATCAGACAGAAGAGGCATTCGAGAAAAAAGAAAGGGTTTTGGTTCGTGGGAAAGCACGTGAAGTGAGACCCCACGACTCAACACACTGCCAATGCCATCAGCCATATGCTTGCTGTAAGGCTGTTTGCTGCATAACTAAACCAGTTATATAGCTACAGCTACTATGACTGTGGATCGCTATTTAAACCCTGCATTAAAATTTTTGAAAGATTTTGAAGATTTTATGATAATTTTTTTAAAAAATATTGTGAGTTATAATTAAAAATAGTCTAAATCTTTTCGGCTTAATGTGAATTTCTCAGAATTTTTAGAGGGTTTAATGTAAATTTCCCAAATGTGACAAATGTGGCCCAACCCTCGTTTCAATCCGCTATGCGCATTGTTAGGCATCTAAACGAATTGAACGAACACAAACGAGGGTATGTTCATGTTTGTTCGTTTAATTTTAAACTAACACAATTGTTAAGGAATATAATTTGTTCATGTTCGACCATATTCGTTCGTTAAAATGATAAGCGAATACAAACGAACGAACATAAAAGGACATACGTAAATAAATTTAAACGAACGAATATATGTGAATATTTTTTTTAAATATAATAATTTTGTTATTGAAAATAATAAATATATTGACATATATTCGTTCGTTTATGTTCATTTAAATTTATTCACGTATGTCCTTTTATGTTCGTTCGTTTGTGTTCGTTCATGTCCGTTCGTTAAAATGATAAACGAACACAAATGAACATAAAAGGACATGCGTGAATAAATTTAAACGAACATAAATGAACGAATATATGTGAATAATTTTTTTAAAATATTATAATTTTGTTATGAAAAATAATAAATATAATTAGATATATGTGAATAAATTTAAACGAACATAAATGAACGGATTATCGAACGTTCACAAACATAAATGAACAAACAAGCCTTTAGTTCGTGTTCGTTCATTTAATTAAACGAACATAAAATCTTGTTCATGTTTGTTCGTTTAATAAATAAACGAACATAAACTAACTTCTCGCCGAACGGTTCACGAACGGTCCACTAAACATTTGGTTCGTTTACATCCCTACGTGTAGGGATGTAAAAATCTGACCCGACCTGAAAACCCGACTGAAACCTGCTCGAATCAGAACCTGGTTTGACCCGAGGATGCGATGACCCGAAACCGATCTGTAACCGATTGTTGTTAACTCGAACCCGAGTTGGACCTATTATTGTAGTAACCGAACCCAACCTGCATCCGACCGAGAACGACCCAAACCCGAATTAAACCTGTTACTGTAGACCCGAAACCCGACCTACACCTGACTGAAACGAACCCGAATTTGAGACTAACATTGCAGATAACCGATATTACTCGACTGAATCGACCCGATATCTGATTTTACCTGACCTGTTTTGAACCCAACCTGTTAATTGACCCGACTTGTTTTGAATCTGACCTGTTGTTGACCTAAACTAATATTGACCTGGCTTAATTTACCTAACATGTAATTGAGGAAGCCTATGATTTGATGAATTTAAAGTGTTGATAAATGTAAACTATTAAGTGTTGGTAAATGTAAACTATTAATTTTTTAAATCAATTTAAAGTGTTAAATAATCTTTTTGTTATATATACATATATAATCAATTAAAAATATCTAGAAAAAGGAAAGATTGGATTTAGATATTCATTGGACACTACTAAGTTTGAAATTTTATTAAATAATTCAATGATTAGTAATAATTCAATATGCTTAGTAACTCATTCAATATAAATTATTTGTCAAGTTTAAACTACTAAGTTTGAACTAAATTAAAGTTTTAACTTTCATGTTGATGTTATCATGTGTACAATTACATATTTACATCCATATCAAAATTTTGTGTATAATTATATTTAATCAAAGTTTATTATATGTTATAATAATAATAATAATAATAATAATAATAATAATAATAATAATGTCTGAATTGAATTAACTTATTAAACTTAGAATCTAATTGAGCTAAATTAAAATCTAGAAGCATAAATCACGGACATAATTAAAAGAATTCTAAAACTAAATGTGGAATTTCAATTAAATTAATCTAAGTTGGGACTCAATTGAATTAAACTAAAACAATTGGCAGAAAAAGAAAAAGACAATTGGTAAAAAAGAGGGGAAAAGACAAAATTTTGGAGGGAAATAAGACACTCATTTTTTAGGTTTGAGATTAATTTACCTTCAGTCTAAAAATTTTGGAGGGATAAAAGTCATCCAAAATTTTAGAGAGGATTAGTGGAATTTCTATTTTTGGTAATTTAGTCTAATAATATTTTTGTTTATTCTAGTCCCTATAATTTAATTTTTAGTCAAAATTGCCCCATATTTATTTATATTTTTAACAATTTAGTCCAATTTATTCTAGTCCCTAAAAGTTAATTTTTACTCCAAATTAACCCCTATTCATTTTACTGTATTTTATTCTAATCTCTAAAAAGTAAAAACATGCTCGCCCATTTAACAAGTTGATCTGCCCACAGCCCGCTCATATTTAAAAAGCAATTGCCAATTGCTGTAACAAATGGAGGGAATCTTGCCCGCCCATTCTTTTAATGCGTTATTAGTGGATTAGGCCATTACTAGTTTAGGAGTTTTACACTTAAGCCCTTTTTTTATTCTTTAGTTTTAGTTTGATTCATTTTAGTCCCAATTTGAGTTTAGTTTCCTTAGACCTTTATGTTTATGTTCTTTTTTAATTAGAGCCTCCTTCATAAAATTGTTTAATAATTAAAACGTTTGACGGGCTTTTGAAGGCCCAATTTATTTCCGCAAGGATGAAAAATGGCGTCGACAATTATAATGTATTAAATTTATAATTATTAGTGTTTGGGGTTATGGGATTAGTTTAGGGATTAATGGATTAGTTTTTGCACTTTAATAATTAGTGATTGCAAGATTTAGGGGTTGAGGTTTGGGGTTTAGGTGTAAATGTGTCAAGTTGAGTGTTTGGGGTTATGGGATTAGGGGATTATGCTTGCACTTTAATTATTAGTTATTGTAAGATTTAGGTGTTGAGGTTCGGGGATTAAGGATAAATTTAAATGGGATTAGTTTAGGGATTGGGGAATGCTTGTACTTTAATTATTAGTGATTGTAAGATTTAGGGGTTGAATTGGGGTTTATAGGTATAATATATGTTTCAAGTTGAGTGTTTAGTTATAGGATTAGTTTAGGGATTAGGAGAAGGATTAGGCTTCTTTAATTATTTGAAAGATTTAGGGGTTTGGGGTTTGGGGGTAAATCAAGTTGAGTGTTTGGTAGGAGTTATGAGATTAGTTTAGGATTCGGTTTGCACTTTAATTATTAGTGATTGTAAGATTTGGGGTTGAGGATTGAATTGACCCCTATTTATTTTAAATTTTTTTAATATAGTCTAATGTTTTTAATATGATGATATTTTTGTTCATTATAGTCCCTAAAACTTTAATTTTAGCCGAAATTAACCCATATATATTTTATTTTTAACCATTTATTCTAGTCCCTACAATTTAATTTTTAGTCAAAATTGCCCCATATTTGTTAATATTTTTTGGCAATTTAGTCCAATAATATTTTTGTTTATTCTAGTAGCTAAAATTTAAATTTCACTCCAAATTAACCCATATTCATTTTTTATTTAGTCCAATGTTTTTAATATGATGATATTTTTGTTCATGTTAGTCCTTAAAACTTTATTTTTATTCCAAATTGACCCCTATTCATTTTTTTTGTAATTTAGTCCAATGTTTTTAATATGATGATATTTTTGTTCATGTTAGTCCCTAAAATTTTATTTTTCACCGAAATTGACCCTTATTAATTTCTAATTTTTGTAATTTACTCCAATATTTTAAATATGATGATATTTTTGTTCATTATAGTGCCTAATATTTATTTTTAATGTGATTCGTGTTTGTGAAAGGCGTTAAATAATTCATTTGAAATGACCCTACCCAAAGTCTATCGATTATTTATACTAAACTCAAACTTTAATACGAATTCGAAACCCGAATTCGACCAAGTGAACCCGAAACATCGACCAAATGAATCGACATGAAATGACCAACCATTTTCTAATGAAATGAACCCGACCTGAAATGAACCCGACATGAAATAAACCCGACCTGAAACTGACCCACACCCGACCCGAATCAAGTCGAAACATTAAATCGACATGAAATGACTTATCTAATTTACGAAATCCCGATTATTTTTGTTTTTACATCCCTACCTACGTGTTGTTTAAAAAGAATCTTTATAAGATATGATTATAGTTACAATCACTACATTTATATGATTGTTATCAAAATCAATTACAATGCACAAATAAATGATGTGATGGTAATAATATATTTGTTGGGATGAAACCAAGATATAATATTAAGTGGGCAAATTGTTTTAACTTTAAAATTGATGGGACTTTAAATACATTTAAATCAAATAAATAAGGGATAAAGATTAATTTGTCAAATTTCAAAATTGATAAGGACCAAATAAGTATGTAAACTGAAGATATGTATGGGTCAAAGATTAGTTTGAGTAGCTTGAAAACTTACGGGGATCTAAAATATATTTACTTAAAAATTCAAGAAGCAAAATTTAATTTAACTATTTTTTAAACTTTTAGGAGCCCTAAAATAAATATAAATCGAAAATTTTGTGAGGTCCATGTCCTCGCCATCTATCACTTAGCTTCATCCCTTTATAACTATACATAAATCCGAATAATGGTCGACAAAACTTGCATATGATTAGATTTAAATGTAGCTAACTTAAGGTTAAAGTATATTATAAGTTATTGTACTATACTTAAAAGTTTATTTTAGTCCCTCGACTATTAAAAATAACATTTTAGTTCTTGTACTATAAATATGAACAGTTTGGGGACAAAAGGGATAAATAGAATTACCGGCTTAGGCCTCATAGTTCTTCCTGTTTTTATATAAATAGGCCAAACGATTAGGTTAACTACATTATTTGACGCCTACAATCTTATAGCGTAGGGCAATCTTCGTTCATTTGTTTTACGCAACGTTTATATAGAATCTTTAGGTTTATTTTCTCAAAATTATCTGTATTCGACATTTATATCTCGAACTTTAAAAATATATATTTTTGTATAACGATCGATATCTAATCTATTAATTAAGTAATTTTGATCGGGTACTACAATGGATTATTATAGGGCGACCCTCTCAATCCAATTGTTCTATTCAGAATGTCAGGAGTTGAACCTCTGACCTTACTTAAGAGATTTAACGACTCATGTCGCTAGATATAGGGGTGAGCAAAACTCGATTCGACTCAAAAAAACTGAATTTTTTTACTCAACTCGACGCGAAATTTTTTAAATAAAGTTTGAGTTATAAAATGAGAATTCGAATAACTCGAAATTTTTAGCAATAAGTGGATTGATTTTTAAGCTTGAGTCGAGTCCCTCAACTCTGCCTGATATATGTATATTGCATATGAAAAAATACGAAGAAATGTATATGTATCTTGTATATGATTAAAGAAAGTCGTTTAAATTAGAACCAATTAGTACCATATCATTCCAAATATTTACAATTAAATTTAAACAGAAACCCGAATAACTCAACTCGAAAAAAAATCAAATAAAATTTGAGTTATAAAATAAAACTCGTAAACTTCACTGACTCGAACTCTTTTGACTCGATCGAATACTCGCTCCTAACCTAGACCAACTGGTTATTGGTTAAATATACAATTATAAATATCATGCAAGCATTTCATTCCATAGTCTCACCTTTCTCTCTGTTTTTCATTTTTCTCCGCAATCTCACGTCCGACAACCATTGTTGTTTCAACCAAGAGAAGCTATGAAGCTAAAGCTAGTGCCGACGTTGATTATCGGGTTGTTCTTAGTCTCGTGTGTGGCGGACCTTCAACGCTTCGAACATGCTGCGAAACCAGACGGGTCGCTGAGCTTCTTGGTGGTCGGAGACTGGGGAAGAAGAGGACTCTACAACCAATCTCATGTTTCCCGGCAGGTGTTGTCTTTTCTACTTTCCATTCTCTCTGAAAACTGTTTTTATAAAAACTGAATTAATTCAAGTTCGTTAACTATGAAATGATACAATTCTACAATTTTAGACCCCCTTTTCTTGTATAATTCACTTCAAATTAAGCAATATGAAATCATAATTCATGCCTGTTTTTAGTAATTTATAGCCATATGAAATGATAGTCCATCAATAATTGAGAAAATGTAGCAAAGGTAATTATTTTCAAATCGTGGAATGGTATAATTCCAAGCTATATACCATATTCCTTTCGCTTTCAAAATAATTTAATATTCTTCAAATTACTAGTGGGTGATGGATTGGGCTCATGGGTAAGCATAGATTAAATCGAATTTATAAAATTCGAGTCGAATTATTGAAGAATTTTTCATATTTAATTATAAGCATTTATAATGTTATGGTACTAATTGATGCTAATTTAAACGACTTTTTATAATCATATAGATATTCATATATATATATATATATCAAGTAGAGTTGAGGTAATCGGTTCAAACTTAAAAATTGCTCAATTAATTACTAAAAAATTTTGTGTTATTCAAATTATTTAAACTTTTATTTTATAATTTATTTTTTTCAAGTCGAATTTATAAAATTACAATTCTGGCCGGCGTATAACTGGGACCATATCGTTTCCCACATTTATTCCACAGATTAGCCAGTGTCTCAGGACTCTCACAATTGATTGGCTTTCAAATGTTTAGACCAGAAAATTCCAGTTTCAGTTTTGTCAGTTTCCAACCAATCAAATCTTTACAGCGGAAAATTTGAAATAATATTCAGTACTCTGATGTTGAAGTTTTTGACTTTACGTATGAGATTAAGAAATTATCATCTGTCTCATTTATTTATTTTTTAAATATCAATTAAGGAGATATAGAGGCGTTAGGTCCGTTAAATAATGTTAGAAGTTTAAATTCTAATATTACGAATAAAAAAATAAGGTTGAAAAGGTCGTATATAATGAGCCTATGTAAAACTCGATCAGAAATAACCAGTCAATAAATCGTATACCGGTGGTTAAAAAAAAAAACTTCATTAGTTTATGAACCGATTATTTCTAATGTCCGAGAGTATGTATTACTAGTGGACCAACTAATTTTGACATGAACTCAAAAATCAGTTGGAACAACTTAATTTGATTTAATCATAAGAAATCAATATCTAAACCAATCTAATTTAAATCTAAAACCATTTGAACTTAAAATGAATCGAACCTAAAATAATCCAACCAAAAATAAACCTCAAACCTAAATAATCGAATCTATCTTGACATAAGCAATAATTTATTTATGTGGTTCAGATGGGAATAATCGGAGAAAACATAGATATCGACTTCGTGATCTCGACCGGAGATAATTTTTACGACAACGGATTAACCGGTGTCTACGATCCAGCATTCCATGAATCCTTCACTGATATTTATACAGCTCCCAGCTTGCAAAAACAGTGGTACACTGGTATTAATCTTTCTTCTACTCCCTTCTCTCTTATCATATATTTTTAATTCGGTCCTTCTATTTTTATAATGTCATTAACTAATTAATTTGAATCGTTGATACCGTTAACTATTTCAATTAATTATTTTATATTTTATCATAATAATTTATTTGTTATGGTTGCAGTGTTGGGTAATCATGATTATAGGGGCAATGTTGAGGCTCAATTAAGTCCCATTCTAAGAAAGATGGATAGCAGATGGCTTTGTTTGAGATCTTTTATCCTTAATGCTGGACCTGGTAATTAATTAAATTTTTAGTCGTTACATTTTTTAACCGTTGGACAAGAATACACAGACAACTGATAAAAAGATTTTTATAAAAATATGATTAATCTCGATCCTTCATTTACTCTCATCTGATCAGGGACGGAACTACTTGATTTCCCCTCCCTACCCCCTAAAATATTTTTTTACCTTTGTTCTTATAATTTTTTTAAAAATTGGATTATTTATGAATTTGTCCCTTCACTTTCAAACATTTATGTTTTGCCTCCAAATCTCAAATCCTAACTCTATGCCTACTTCTGACGGTCCAAAAAAATATATAAACTAAACAAGTTTTACATGTATATATTATTCATTTCTAACACATTTTTAATGTTTTTTTCTCTCATTATCTGTTGGCAGAAATGGCCGAATTTTTCTTTGTAGACACTACACCATTCGTGTCTAAGTACTTTATTCACCCAAAAGACCATGTTTATGACTGGAAAGGCATATTACCCAGAAATAATTACCTCAACAATCTTCTCATGGTAACCTTTTATATATATATTTGAAATATCATATTCGAATATGCATCGAACACAGTTAGCGCGGTCGATAAAGTTGGCAAACATTTTATATAGGAAGTGGAATCGGCTCTGAGAGAATCGTCGGCAGTGTGGAAAATAGTAGTGGGACACCATACGATCAAGAGTGTTGGACACCATGGGAACACTGACGAGCTTGCCATTCATCTTCTTCCACTTCTTCAGGCATACGAAGTTGATTTTTACATCAATGGACATGACCATTGCTTGGAGCATATAAGCAGCAGTGAGAGGTACAGATACATGCATGCACGCATACATACAAAATCGTCTTTGGACATGAGCAAAAGGAACGTCCGCTCATAGCCCAATTTTTTTAATAATATTTGTTATTAGAGGTTCAGTTGTTTCAATACTTATTATTAGGGGCTTCATTTTTTTAATATTTATTAGTAGAGCTCAATTTTTCTCAATATTTATTATTAGGGGTATACTCTCAAAATTTAATATTTTCCAATATTTTTTATTAGGGGTCAAATTTTTACAACACTTGTTATTAGAGGCCTATTTTTTAATAGTTGTTATTAGGACATACTCTTAAAATTTAAAAAAAATCAAATACTTGTTTTCAGAGAGTCAATTTTTTTTGTAATACTTGTTATTAAGGGTCCTGGTTTTTTTCAATATTTAGTATTAGGGACCTGGTCTTAAAATTTATTTATTTTTTCTAATATTTGTTATTAGGATCCAATTTTTTCAATACTTGTTATTAAGGGATAATTTTTCTCGTATTTGTTATTAGGGACATACCCTTAATTTTTTGTCAATACTTATTATTAGAAACCTAATTTTTTCTAATACTTATTATTAAGGGCCTACTTTTAAAATTCATTTTTTTCAATATTTGTTATTACGAACCTAATTAGATTTACTCTTAGGCCATTAAAATCTCAGGAACGACTTTGCATGCCTACATATATAGTATTCTACATATATGTATGTACAAGGTGTGATACTAAAAGTGTTTGATTATGGTGGTAGTGGAATTCAATTTATGACAAGTGGAGGGGGCTCAAAGGCATGGAAAGGAGATGTTAGTACTTGGAGTAATCCACAAGAAATGAAATTTTATCACGACGGACAAGGTTTCATGTCGGTGGAGATGACTCGGACAGAAGTTGACATTAAATTCTATGATGTTTTTGGTACTGTTCTGCACAAAGGGAGCACTTCCAAGCAGCTTTCTTTTGCTGTCTAAGGAGAGGGAAAAGAAAACTAGTTTTAACCCATTAATCTCGGGCGAGCTTTGTGTAATATTTTGCTGTGTTTATTCTTTGGTATGAAGAGAGTCTCGACTTAGAGACGGGTTGATTGCAAATGTTAAATGTTATTTTTTAAAATTGTATGTATGAATAAGTTAAAATAGACTTTCATTTTATCGAATTAATTATAAATGGCATAAAGTCAAAAATAGCCCCCAACGTTTAATCTTTTGGTTATTTTAGCACTTATTTTTTTGGTACAAACAAACTCTTAACATTTAATTTTCGTTCAAAATTCACCCTTGTTGAATAAAAAGCGTCAGTCAACTAACGGTCAATACTCTTTGATGATGTGGCATGTCTGTATAGTAGGACTTGCTGATGTGGCGATGCCACATGTATGGAGATGCTGACGAGGCACTTTGCTGATGTGGCATTATAATTTAAAAAAACAAATATTTTATATTTATTTTAACCAATCAGATGATGACACGTGACATCATCAAATATTTTATATAATCTCATCAAATGAGCTATGTTGTCAAAACATTACACAAATTCAGGGGATTGGTCTGGTGGTTAGGTGCTAAGTTTTTCACCGACCAGACTCGGGTTCAAACCTCAGCCCTTTCATTTCATAATTTTAATTGATTCTTTACTCTAAAACTAATTAGATGATGTCACGTGTCATCATCTGATTGGTTAAAATAAATATAAAAAATATTTTTAAAAAAATTATAATGTCACGTCAACAAAGTGCCATGTTAGCATCTCTATACATGTGGCATCGCCACATCAGCAAGTCCTGCTATGTAAACATGACATGTCATCAAAGGGTGTTGACCGTTAGTTGACTGACGGTTTCAATCTAACGAGGGTGAACTTTGAACGAAAATAAAACGTTAAAAGTTTGTTTGCATAAAAAAAAGAATAAGTGTTAAAGTGACCAAAAGGTCAAACGTTGAGGGTTATTTTTGACTTCATGTCATTATAAAATCAAGGATAAAATAGGTGTTAGCTTCTTACTCTAAGTGTTTGATTATTTGTCTCGATGACAATTATTAGCATGTAAACTCTTAAATCAATCGTCATGGACTTAACTTAAATTGTAGTGCTTTATATAATAATTAACTCCTTTATATTTGTTCACGGCACGTTAATTGGCCTTAAGGCTCGATTATTAGTTAAAATATGTTTCAAGTCCCCGTATTCTTTCTAAATTTAGAATTTAGCTCTTGTCCTTTTAATTTTAGGAAATCAAACCCTTTACTTTTGAAATTTTAAAATTCAAATCCAATTGTTAATAAGGTTAACATTTTTCTATTAGATTTGTTGATGTGGCATAATTATATTAATACGAGCACCAGAGTCAGCTCAAATATTTAGGATGTCATGTATAATTTTTTAGAAGGAAGGCTTCAAGTTAAGAAAATAAATGTTTTTCGACATAACTCAATTGAATTTTGAATAAAATTTGAGTATAACATTACTCAAAATCTATTAAGTACAATAATATTTTATTTATTTTTTCATCCGCTTTACTACTGGTGTATAATTAATCTTTTACTTTTTTTCTTTATAAGCATTTAAAACTCATTTGGAACTTTTATTTTCTTGAGACCCTATGTGACCACTCTTATTACACATTGTTCAAAAAACACTCTGAAATAATTTTGTAACAAAACTTGTAAACCAGATATTAATAAGAACCAAAGTTAAATTAAGAATGGAGTATCCACCTAGCGTCTGATTTCATATAATAATAAGATATAACCAAAAAAACATGAAAGTCTAGAATGTTGCCGCTCTTAAAACTCATTGCAGTTCAGAGCCTACCTGCTACCTCCTTTGCCATCTCTCTCTTCCTCTGAACTGAACTACTAGCAGTTTTGCTCGACATTATTGTCGGCACCTTGTTGTTCTTCCTTCATGGCTACCCCATTGCCAGCTCCGCCTACGCTTCCATCGAAATCTTGTTTCAGAGATTTCTCATCCAACCTCCCATTGGTTGAAGTTGTATGATGATTGGATTTCCCAATGCAGTTCTCTTTTTCTGGTTGGGAAGTTGTCTCCGCCGAAATGTTGAGTTCGGTTCCAGTAGTTAACTCTTGCGATTATGAATTACTAGTGCCTGGTGGAGGAAGGAAAACTCCAGTGCCAGGAATAGGTAGGCGAGGTGGAGGGTGCCTTGGAGGAGCAGCCCGCCACCCTGTTGAACCAGGTGGGATAGGAACCGGAGCATGAAATGGTATTGCAGGAGAAACTGGAGCGGGCACAAATAGAGGTTGAACACCATTTAGGGGTAGGATTTGTGGGCGATTTGGTGTGGCTGGGAGTACTGCCGTTGTTGGTATTGCTGTATAAGGCTTCGCACCGGCAGAAGGGCAAAAATGATTGGGTGATCTACTAGGTGGCGGACCCCATTTTGAAGGCTGAGAAACCAAAGGTGAAGAAGGAAGCCTCTGATTGTCAGTCATGAATTTCTTTGGTTGATACTTTGTAAATGTAATAAGTACGCGTTGCTTTCGGACGGAGGGAAGTGCATGTTTAGCGAAATCAGCTGATTTTCCTTGCATCATAAGGAGAGAACTGCATGATAGTTATGAAACACACAATATTAGGAAAATGATCAAAGTTGGTAAACTGGACAAAAAAAAATATATATAGATATTTTTCAATTTTAAACATGCACCATTCTCCAAGCACATCGAAGGGTTGTGAAAGTGATAGGATCGAGGAAAAAACAGTTACATAATTACCCGGGTTCAAGAGAAAGCTTTAGAGAGCCTCTAAAGTCCCCAGGATGATCAAATGCAATAACTCTTCCAAAAGTAATATCGCACTCGGTCAAGAACATGATGCAAACGGGTTTTCCATACCAAGGTGGCAACATGTGAGGTGGTGAATGATCACCCTTGAAATTTAAAAAGAAAACCATTATATTAGTATTAACGCTAAGCTCCTTTCCTGCAAAACCACCAGAAGCATCATCATTACCTACCTCATTATAAACATCGATGATGCAAGAGTCCGGCTTTGAAGTTATAACTTGCAAGTCAACCAAGCGTTCAATAGCATCCTGCAGCAAGGAAGGAATGGCTTCGCTTCTCCGTTCTGGTAATGCTCAATCAAATTAGAAAGCAATTGAAGTTTAGTTACTTATCGGTCAAGAAATAAATATGTACATCGTTACAGAAACATGCCTTTGGAAATCCCTGCAGAAGTTTCATCATCTAGACGTGCATCTGCGAATGGAAGGCCCAACTGGATCATCTCTCTACCATGTCCCTTCATTGGCTTTTTTGAAGCCACATATGTCTGACCTGCTTCTCGCAAATATCACATAACAATTCAGCTCTTACTGATATCGGAATGCAAATAAATGTTGAAAAGAAGTATCCAGCTAGTTTTGTCATACATTTCTGCTTGTTGTCTACGTCTTATTCTCTTTTGGCTATTTGCACATCATAACATGACTTGATTTTTTTGTGCAGTTATACTCGATTGCAATCTTATTGTGGTAATCAACATGACAGCGCTACAGCTTTCTAATGACTGAATCTTTTCTCCTCTAGAAGTATTAATATGAAATTATGAATCTATATAGGGACTCAAAAGTGCAGAGCTAAGCTCTAGGCTGAGGTTTATGCAACACAATAAATAAGTCAATTTAGATGCAAGCAGACACCACATTATTATCATGAAAAGTAGTTGATTATGCGCATAGCTCTTATGATTTAAAGACATTTATTTCACTACATTTGTCTAGCTGACAAAATAAAACAGAATGTATGATGCAAATAAAATAATAATAATAATATTTAAAGTGCACCATTCTCCAAGCACATCGAAGGGTTGTGATAGTGATAGGTTCGAGAGAAAACAGAAATAATTATGAAACAAGCAATATTAGGAAAATGATCAAAGTTTGTAATCTGAACAAAAATACAGATATTATTCAATTCTAAACATGCACCATTCTCCAAGCACATTGAAGGGCAGTGAAAGTTATAGGATCGAGAGAAAACGGTTAAAATGCCAAGGAAAATGAAATTGTAAGAGTACTTGCCTTGAAATTGTCCTCTTTTCCCTGCGGCCCTTAAATCATTTACCAATGACACAAGATTTGAAACGTCCTTCTCATCAAATAGTTCCTCATATAATTTTAGCCCATCCACCACATTGACCTTAACATAAAAATAGAGGCTTATAAGAAGTTGAAACAGTTCGCTATGGGAGAAGCAAGAAGTATCAGTACATCCAGAATTTCACAAAATATCATCATAACAATATAAAGAATTACCATCTTTCCGTCAAACATCTCGTTGCAGAAAAAAGTTTTTGAACCCGTAGCATTTTGCTTTCCATTCTGATTTTGGGAGGAATGTAGATCTTTCTCTAAAAGATCATTAATAGAAAAAATATTAATAAAGCAGAACTTAGTGAAATTAGTGTTAAACTCTTAAGGAATTATTAAAAAAAAAACTGAAATATTTGAGCTCAAGCGTTCAACATATGGTGCAGGTGTTGAATCAAACATGCAATAGCTAAATACCCTACCAAATTACTTCCCACCCTTCCTAGATATCAGTAAGAGAAGATTTCTTTTTTTCTTTCTCTAGAAAATAAATAAATACTCAGGACCTTCTAAGAGCTAAAAGCAGCCGATAACCAAAGTAAATGGTGGTACCTTTATAGCTCGATGTGTATCCTCCATTTACATCCTCAGTTCCGGATTCTGTATTTTCAGATGCAGTTCCCTTTGAAGACCCTGAGTTTGTTATGCTGCTATCAGCATAAGGTTTGGAACCAACATCTGAGTACAATACATAATTACGATGAAAGAGTGTCAGTTAACTTTTCTGAAAAATTAATTATAGCCAATGCGGTATCACAGAGAAAGCTTAGAAATAAATCAAAAGAACCTTCATCAAGAACAAAAGAAAAATTCCTTAGGAGTTAAAGAAAAAACCAGGATGATTGCCTTCCGAACTGATATAAATGGCCGATGCCAAAGCACAATTCTAATTAAATTTAGAAAGTCCATTTTGTGATACCTTCAAATATTAATGTATGTCAAACAAATATTATCCATGATAGTAAACAAGGTTTTAAATGCATGCCTCTTTCATATTTTTAACCATCCCCAAAAGTTAATTAGGCATGGAAGTTATAGGGACATTCAAGTCAAAGTGGCAATTATGGAATGTGATAGCAATTTCCAATTAAGAAAGCTTGTTTTAAAATCCTTTAATTTTAATAGAAATTTTACCAAAAAACCAAAATGTTACTTTCTAGTTTAGGATAATGTGATAGCAAACACTAAACACCATGCTTTTTAAGCAAGTAAATACAAATTCACAAATAGATGACCAAACATATCAAGAATAACAATACAATACATCATTCAATTTCACCACAATGTAAGTAAAACGTATGAAAAAGAAACATGAGCCAAGTAGTTACCTTTCTTATCACCTGCCTTCTCGTTCCGGTCCGAAACTGCAGTGGCAGTCGAATTCCCATCACTATCCACCCCACAATTCTGCACTTCTTTAGCCACCTCTATCCTATTCCCCTTAAATCCGATGCCAGATCTTCTAAATTCTTTTCCCCCAGCTTTCCCTTGATCGTAATGCCTTTGCCTCCGTCTCCACACAACCTGTTGAAGCGCCTGCGAAACTTCGGCAACCGAAAAGTATTGCTGCATATGAAGCACAGGGTTCCAATGACATCTCCTTTGTTGAATGCAAGCTATGACGGCTTCGTACTCCCCAACATCACCAACATCACGCAAATGTTGACAGAGGATATCAATCATAGCATTGGCGGCGGCGAATTCCCCTCGCAACCAATAGATAAAGCCGTCACGCTCATCGGGGAGCCATTGCCGGTGTTGGTGCTGATGGATCTCCCCTCCTCCACCAACACCACCGCTGCCGCTAGATCCGGGAGCAACAGGGGCAGGAAACTGCATTTTATCAGATAAAACTACATTCCCCGATGGCGTTGCCATTGAGAAAAAAAAAAAAAACCTCCCGAACCCAATTCAACAATAATAAACCCAGACTACTAAAACAACATATATGAACTAAAACACCCGTAATCCAGATCTAACTAATATAAATCCCACAACCAATCCGATCACGTTAACTCTTAAATAATTCAACTTTAAAACAATTCCAGGAAACAAAAAAAAAATGGGGTTCTTTTATCTTCCTTGTTTACTGTGTTTAAGCCGATCCAATAAAAGATTAACAATGGGCAACCAATAGAGCAATGACAAAATCAAAAATGGAAAATTGGGGTTGGTCTAGTTTAGTCAAATCTGGAAAAACATAAAATCTAGGTCTCTGCTTTTGCTGTGTTGTTCGTGTGAAGCTACAGTAGTTCAACACAATGACGTGAGTGCCAAAGAAACCTTTTTTACAAGAAAAGTCAGAGATTTAGGGTTTGGGTTTAATGCTAAATTGGATGAAAAAGAGAAAAGGAGAGGACTTTGTTGTGTGGAGAGTGAAGATGAACACAAATGGCTTATAGATCACGCAAGCATGTGGATGGTCTTAAATGGTGGCCAAAATCAAAACAAACTTCGTTTTTTCCATTCAAGAATTTTATATTTTTCTGAGTCTGATGGATAGATCTTCGAACCTTAATGGAATATACTCCATTTTTTTCATAAATCATACCCTAAACCCTAAATCATTCGTATATATTTATTTTTATTTGTTTATATTCATTTTTAAATTAAATAAATAAATTGTTTTGACGATGGATGGCATGTGTTTGAATAAAAGTGTATGTGGTTATTTTATATTAAGTAAACATCATTGGTCATTAAACTATTTTTTTGTTTTTTTATTTTGGTCATTAAATTATTATTTTTGATAAAATCATCACTAATGCTATATATTTTTTTATTTTAGTCACCCGCCCCTCTCTTAAAAACTCACGAAAAAATAAGAAAGCGAGAATAGTTTAGTGACCAAAGAAAAAAAACAATAGATTAGTGACCAAAACAGAAAATAGTAAAGTTAGAGATCAAATTTAGAAAAAAAAAGTAACATTAGTGACTATTTTGCATAAAATAATAGTTTGATGATCGAAATAGGAAAACAAAAATAATTTAGTGACCATTGGTGATGTTTACCCTTTTATAGTCATATATAAATTTTTATAGGTTATGATATATGATTGATTTATATACTTTAAAACTTTTAAATTTAAAATTTTATTGTTAGATAAGTAAAAATCCATGGTTGAAATTAATAAGAGGAAAACAAGGTGGATATTAAATTTAATGCGCATACATTTGCAGACAAAATAATTTGAACTCATATTTTCTAAGATGAACATTATCCGTTTTCACTAGGACACTTGTTGGGTTCTAGTTCAATTATGTTTTAAAGCTTAATAGTTTTGTAATCATTGAAGTTACCTCCTAATTTTTATGATTTAATTATTTTTAAGATTTCATAAGTTTTAAATTAATGAAGGTAATTTATGACCCCATGTTTTTTGGTTTAATTATTTTTTAGGACCCACTAATTTTGTAACGAGTTAAATTAAGTTTTAGCCTCTCAATGTTTATTGTTTAATTATCTTTTAAGACCATGTTAGTTTTAATGTTAAGCAACTTGGATTCTCTTATGATTTCATCCTAATTTTGTATGTGATTATATATTTGTAAACACTAAACGAACGAATATAAAAAATACATATAAAATAATTTTGAAATTCTTAACAGACATAAATCAAACAATAATAGACTTAAAAATAATATTTATTTATACTATATTTAATTGGAATAATAATTGTGGATTGTATTTTAGTAGGAAACTACTCATTCGAATAGAGGTGACAAACGGGTCGTTCGGGTCGGGTTCGGTTTGGGTCGTTACGGTTTGGGTCTTGTTCGGTTTTGGTTCAGTTTGGGTCAGATTTGGCCTGGTTCGATTGTAATTAGGGTTTATAGAGATTCGAGTCGGGTCATATCGGTTTGTTTGCTTTTTGGGTCGATTGATATCGAGTCGGGTATTTTCGGTTCGGTTGATTTCGGGTCGGTCAAGATCGGTTCAATAGGAGATCGCTATGCTTCAGTCGAGTTTTCAGGCCGAATCAATTTTTTACACCCATAAATGGCTTTAATAAAGCCAGTATATTTGACTTTTTGGTGAGTTGTGCGACAGTCACATTAAATCTTTCTTTATTTTTTTTAATATCTATTCTTTATTTCGGGTTGCCTTCTGTTTGGGTTGCTTTTAGTTCGGATAAAATCGGTTCGGGTCCATTCGTTTCGCTTGAAAATCGGTTTGGGTCTATTCAGTTCGGTTGAAAATCGGATTGGGTTCATATCGGTTCAACTAAAAATCAGGTCGATTCGATTTGTTTCGAATCAAGTTCGGATCATCGTATTCGAGTGGATATCAATTTTGAATCGGGTAAAATCGATTCGAGTCTCGGGTCAATTTGCCACCTCTATTCGAATATTTGATTAATAACTGAATTCCATCATTGAACAAGTCTTATCTATATCTCATATGATAGTGATAATTAAAATTTGATATTTTATTAAGGCTTAAGGGTTATTTAAACCCCTAATTTTTTGAAAAAATCAATTAAGTCTCGAAATATTTTTTACATTCAATTAAGCTTCTGAACCAATAAATTTAATCAATTAAGCACTCTAACAGACTTTGACCATCAATTTTGACGGTTTTTTGCTTGAGATATTACTATCACGTGACTCACTATAGTTTTGTCATAGGATATTTACAAGTTTTTAAAAAAAATATTTTTATAAGTTTTATAAGTTTTTAAGAATTTTAAAGAATTTTTACATAAAATAAAAAATTATAGAAATGTCAAGTGATAATACTGTGACACGACACGTTGCAACAACTGGTCCAAAAAATTGTTATATTTAATAGTCAACGTTGGTGAAAGGGATAAATTGATGAAATTTTAGAGTATAATAGCTTAATTGGGTGCAAAAAAATTATGGACTTCATTGATTTTTTCTCAAAAGTTTAAAGGCTTATGATACGTTTAAGCCTTTTATTAATTAAATCCGAATCAAATGTCCTAATAAGGATTGGCCTAAAAGTCACGGAAAATGATTCTTTTTTTTTTTATGTGTAATTACAATTTACAAGGCTATCATTTTCATTCTTAAGAGCAGGACAGACGCAAAACTATTTGTAAGGGATAAATTTATAAAAAAGTTAAGCTCCCAAACTAATAAATTTAATCAATTAGGCCTTCTAACAGACTTTGACCATCAATTTTGAAGGTTTTTTGCTTGAAATATTACTATCACGTGAATCACTATAGTTTTGTCATAGGATATTTACAAGTTTTTTAAAAAATTATTTTTTTGTAAGTTTTATAAGCTTTTAAGAATTTTAAAGAATTTTTACATAAAAAAATGAAAATGTAAAGTGATAATACTGTAACACGACACGTTGCATCAACTGGTCTAAAAAATTGTTGTATTTAATAGTCAACGTTAGTCAAAATGGTGAATTGATAAAATTTTAAAGTATAAGAGCTTAATTGGGTGAAAAAAAAGTTCATGGACTTCATTAATTTTTTCTCAAAAGTTTAAGAGTTTATGATACCCTAAGCCTTTTATTAACTAAATCTGAATCAAATGTCCTAATAAGGATTAGCCTAAAAGTTATGGAAAAAGATTCTTTTTTATATGTAATTACAATTTACAAGGCTATCACTTGCATTCTCGAAAGAGTAGGGACAAACGCAAGATTATATGTTAAGGGATAAACTTATAAAATTTTAAACGACAAATTTATAAATTTTAAAATGCTAAAATAATTTTTATATATGTTGTAAATATTATATAACACATAATGATTGTTGCAGACACGATTTGCTTATAAAAAATCTTAATTTTCTTTTGAAAATCATATTTGTGATTAATTGAGTGTTGGGTAACTTTAAAAATAACTATAATGCGATTTTTATGTTACATTGCGACCATAATTTAATACTATTATGCTAAAACCCTCAAGAACCCATCTCAATTATTCGGGTTCTCTCCTCCATCAACTCTCTTCTCTGTCCATTTTTCTGGTTTTACAATGTAATTAAGGGAAGGTTCTTTTTATTTATGTTTTGCAGGAGTTGGTTTCTTGCTAAAAAAAAAGATCATTGGCATCTGCTGTATCGGATTCAACCCCTTCAGCTATAAGACAGAGAAAAAGGCTTAAACGTTAGAAGATACTCAAATTAGATTTTTTTTGTGATAGACGTTAAATTTTTATTTTGTCATTTAATAAAAACACGACGCATGTCATATTTTTTATATATATATACATATTTATTTATTTTTTAAAAAAATAAAAAAAAATTAATTTTATAAAAAAATTCAAAATATATCATTTCTCTAAAAAAAACCCAAATCCTAAATCCCTAAATTCTCCCCTCCCAACTCTGATACAATCACCACCGACTACCTTTCCCACAACTAAAATCTCTATCATTCCGTTGTCGAAAAATGACGAATGAATCGTCGATTGTTCCGTTGACGAACATCCAACAATGAAGAAAAAAAAGATCAATTGTGTTTCTGATCTACAACTGTAGGGCGGTAGATTCCGAACAATAAGGTATGCGATGTTTGGGTGATAAACGGTGAATCATCGATAAGTGGGGTATGTCGGACGGATTTGAGGGTTTGATTGAAAGAAATTAGAACTTTGAATTTTTCTTAAAAAAAATCATAAATTAAATAAATAAATAACCATGCCACGTGTCATGTTATAATTAGACGATTGCATTTTTTTAACGGTCATTGACGAAAAAACCGATTTAAGTCACGAAAGTAAACTTTAGGCACTAATTTGACCCGAAACAAACGTTAGACACCAAACTTGAAAAAAAAAAAAAAGAGAGTATAATTTGGGCATTTTTATGACGTTTAAGCCCGAGAAAAACAGCAAGAATCCAATCATCGTGATCGATAACTATGATAGTTTCACTTACAATCTTTGCCAGGTTTAAGCTTCCATGTTCGTTAGGAATTCATTAGGAAAACAACACGAAACAGAATTACTGATTAGCAGGTTCATAGGAAATTTAGTGTGCTTGTAGTTGTATATGCTCTAGAAAGAAAATCTTTAAACTGTTGAAAATTTGTTGTTTTCAGTATAATTTTGAATACTTTCTTTGTAAGTGAAGAATTCTGTCAATATATATATATATATGCTGACAGATATATACATACCCCAAACTTTGGACATTCAATGCAACAATTTCGGGTGTTGCAGATGTTTCTTTGAACCACCAAGAAGAAAAGGAAAAAGAAAAATGTACTTTATTGAACCCAATCCGTAAAAGCTATGGAGAGAGAACATAAATGATAAAAATGGACTGTGAAACCTAAAAATTATATGGAGCATATAAAAACAACTCTATCACCCTCAATATATGTGTATATGTGCTGTACCACCTCTCTCTATACACAAAACTGATCTGTCTTCTTTTATTAGATGGAATCAGCCTCAGACCGGTCTGCTCGGCTGCGGTGGTGTCGTTTACATTGGTGGTGCCTGCCACCTCCGAACGTGACCGGATCGAACTTCTTGAGTCGTTCGGCTTCTAGGTGATTGACCGTGCACTCGGGAGGAGGGACTTTGTATCTGGTTTGGTCATAGCAGTATGAGTATGTCATATGCTTCCTCCTAAAGCTATTCATCTTGCTTCTTGGTGATGGGGTGATACGGGGCGTGAGTTGTTCCGGATTTTGAATGTTGTCGCACCTCTTTGACAAAAACTCGATCGGATCGACCGAGCAGCCGTGAAGGATCAAATCGAAGAATTCGGCTACGTAGGGAGCGTATTTGTAATTGACTATAGTAACCCAATCGGATCCTTCCCATATTGTAGCATACAAAGAGATTGGCTTAGAGGGGAAATCTCCACCCATTGCAGCTGTTCTTTTGAGCTCTCTAATGGGTATATTGTCTACATAAAATCTGCAAAACACAAAAAATATATCCGTGTCAGATGCATACACGTATCCGACACTCATACACAAGTCCGAGTAAGGTAAAAAAGCCTGGATGGATGAAACAGGGGATGCCATTAGAAGCAAAAACCAGAGTTCACATTGTGTAATAAAATAAACATACCAAAACAGGAAATCCAACCCTACATTACAACAGAAACTCTTCAAAACAGCTAAGCATACAATGTATCAATGGTTAAACTTTGTTGTAGTTGATGCAGAGATGAAAACGAAAGGATTTAACCTATAGTGGAAAACGGAAAGCAACACGACAACGAATTATCGTAGAGAGATGGTGGGGGCTAATGTTATTAGGAATCGGGATACGAGTCTCGACACACATGTTCATTGAATACGAGTAATTGGGGATCGATATTTGATCCTTACATGATGTGAGAATCAGTCCAGAGAATGGTGTACCGATGGAAATCATCAGCAGGATCAAACCAAAGATTGTATCTTTCTTCCCTGCCAACACTGGTGCTTCCATTGCCATAAACATTGGTCTGAATCCTCCAATCTTTGCCTCTAATGTTACCCAGGAACTCGAAATCGATTTCGTCATGGTTTGTCTCGAATATATCACCATTCGACATCTGTTATCACACAGAAAAGGAATTCATTTTCAGGAATTCAGTCTCATTAATTTCCCACAAGTCATCTCCTTGAAAACGAAAATCTTTGCAACAACATACATATTGTGAAAAGGGTTCATAAATTCAATCAAACTGAGATAACTTCAACATGTTCATATTCATATCCAGGTGGATTTTAATCAGATTACTGAACAAAAAACTGGGATATTTTCACTAAACAGCAACCATGAGATTAAAAAAACAGAATCAACCAAGAACACAGATAAACTCGCATAGAAAGCAACCACAACTCCAGCAGTATAATCAGCAGGCAACTTTATCGAAGCACTGAAGTAACCATGCAGGTAAAGATCTTGATAAACAAATCCAGACCCTGTTTTTTCACCACCATCAAAGCAAAAAATATTCCCTTTAAATGAAACGAAAAAAAAAATAAAACAGCTAAAAAAAACCGAACCTGTTCTCTCATTCAAAGTCAAGTGAACAGCTTTACCATCTCTATGAATGGCTAGATTATCATCTCCAAACAACTGATTATACCCTTCATCGAATGAAAGAATCGGGGGTTTTTCAAACCCAGAAGCAACAACAGAAACCAGAGCCAAAACCAAAAACAAAGAAGAACCCAGAAAAGGTAACTTCATCACCATGTTTTTTCTCCCTTGGAATATGGTTGTAAATTTAGGGTATTTGAAAGTAAAGATTATGAATAATGAGGAGGAAGAAGAAAGAATAATAATCTCTCTACAGCTATGAGAGAGCCAAAAAAGCTAATTTGGAATTGAAAAGAAAGACAACATAGCAGGTCATTTTATTGGAGGAGTGAGAGGATGTTGAGCTGTTCGTATGTGGACAGGACAGAATCAGTAGGCATGAACCTTTTTACAATCGTGTCCTAATTCAAACAATCTCCAATTAAATCGTATCTAAACATTATTTAAGAAATTTGTTATGATATGACGTTAATATTAAAAAAATACTCATAAATAAAAAATATTAAGCGTTTAAACACTATATTTTTTTACTTGTAAATAAGATAATATATTGAACGTTTAAACATGCTCAATTTTACGTCGTCCTGTTTATTGTATTAATCACAATATCAATCGAGTTGTACTCAATCGATCCAATTCATTTTTTTTTTACAATCTTAATCCTAATTCTACATAATGAAAATGGGAGACTGTAGGGGAAGGAAGTGGTGCTTTTAATGAGTATAAAACCCATGACTTAAGAGAATGTGAGAGAATAAAGATGAACAACTTGATCAACCAGTAAAAAGTGCTTGCACAATTTATTTATTTTTTTGAATTGACAATTCATTTACTTTTAAATAAAGGTTAAATGTAGTCAATAATCTCTAGAGGAAGTGGTTAAAAGCTTTCAGTTGACACATTCTCTTCTCCTAGGTTGTGAGTTATAGACCCATTAGGAGTAAATTTCTCTTTCTCCTCTAAGTAGGAATTGCTCAAAAAATAAAGGTTAAATGTATATGAAATATAAAGTTTATACATTTTAAAAAGAAAAAATATTTGATGCAATGATATTAAAAAACTTTTTTCTACATACATATTTATTTAAATTTTAAGATCTAAATTTAAATCCTTAAATTCTTAACTTTGAACCATAAACCTAAATTATAAACATCAACTATAATCCCTAAAATAAATATGAAAGTGTAAACTAAATTTTATATATATATTTAAAAAATTAAAATATTTTTATTATTTCCATATATTTTGTTTACATAAAAATACAAATGTGTTTTTGTTTGAATTTTTGAAACTTCAATTGTTAAAACGAGGAGCTTCAAGAAGTACAAGGTTTTTGTGATGCATTTTAAATTAAAAAATGTATAGTATATATGTTTTTCCAAAAAATAAAAAATTGTGGAGTTTCAAATTAATAAATTAATCCACATAAAAGTATTTATTTCATGTACATTCAAATTGGTGTTCATGTTTCTACAATATTGCTATGGAGGTTTGCATATCATAAATTCGAGAAAACCTTGTATGCATGTAATATACACATAAATATACTGTCAATTAAAAAATTGGTATAATAATAAAAGATTTACGTTATTTTAAATCAGACCGTATGTATTTTTTATAGTACATATTTATTTTATGGTCTATGTTCGGGATTTGTGGCTCTCCATCCTAATAATATTATCTTTAAGATTCAAACTCAGGTTGAGAACAATGTTGCATATATATTATTAAATGTTTCGTACAATTATATTTAAATTTAAAATATTAAACTAATATAATTGTGCATTTCATGTTTATTGACATTCATATTAGACAAATGGTATTAAAAAGGATAATGAGAAACTAGGAATCTTCAACATATAATCTTCAATGCTAAGTTTTTTGTGCTTTAAAGTTGTTAAAAACAAATCATTTTGGTCACATTATCCCTCATCCAAGGCTTCCAAAGCTTGAATATATATATATATATATATTATAAATGGTCAAATACAATAGTAAGCAATGTCAAGAAAGTGTGATTAAATGCAAATCATTAGGGTCAAAATAATGATTATTAGGACTTTTGAAAGTTTCGAGTTTAGAGAATTTTGAATAAGGTGTAATTTTTAGGGTATATAATTTAAGGTTTAAAATTTAAGGTGTATTTTTTGAGAATAGATATCATATATTTTGGGGCTTTTTTTATTAAATAGTAAGATATTACATTTCAATACCGAAATTTAAATCCATACAAGACGGAACACATCTTTAACTACTACGCCAACTACTATGTCAATTAGTGAATCTCCTATTTTGGGCTTTTTATTTCACTTTGTTTAGTGATTTGAGCTATTTATAATGTATACATATTTTTTTGTGTAAACGATTATATATGCAACTGTCCACAATAAATGTTGGAGATCGATCTTACACACAAAAAAAACAGATGAACACCTTTAATTATTCGATAATTTAGAAAATTTTAATTTATGTAATGCTTCAAATAAATGACAATAATATAAAAATAATTTAAATATTATATCTATAAACTAGCTTATATAATAAAGGCTTAACTACAAAATAAATTCCTAAACTATGTCTTTTTTTTGTAATAGGAGGCTAAAGTATTTTTCAGCTGAAATAGGTGCCTAAAGTTTTATTTTTGGTTGAAATAGGTGCCTAAAATATTTTTTTGACTAAAATAGGTGCCTAAAATTTTATTTTTGGTTGAAATATGTGTCAAAGTATATGCCTCAGTTGACTTTAAAACAAGCCAAAAAATGATGAAATTGGTGCCTAAAGTTTTATTTTTTGGCTTGTTTTAAAGTCAACTGAGGCACATACTTTGGCACCTATTTCAACAAAAATTGAAACTTTAGACATGTATTTCAACAAAAAAATATTTTAGGCACCTATTACAAAAAAGATACATAGTTTGAGGACTTATTTTGTAGTTTAGCCTACAATAAAATATAAAGAATAAAGGTAAAAAAAATTTATATATCTGTTAATGCATATTTTTAATCTTTTGATATAGTACACACCTTATAGACAAAATGATTGAATCTGAATCTCTTATGATAAATATCATTCGCTTTTCAACTGGAACGACTTGTTAAGTCCAATAGATTAATATTAATTATATATAAAGCTACTGGTTGTGTTTTATACTTGGTTATGATGATAGTTAATTAATTTGTCAATAATTATAATTATGTATTTATAAAATTACTAAACAAGTTTCATTCTTATTGTATATTATTATCCAATTTTTTGGATAATTTGTTGGGTTTGAATTTTTTAATTCATGATATGCGGTACTTTTTTTATTTTATGATATGTGGTTATCTCTACAATAGCCTTGGAAGTCGGTTTAAATGTATGTTGATCGAGAAGTCGGGCTGAAGGGAAGCCGACTTCAGCTTCCCATGCATTTCTCCTTTTCGACCGATATGAAGTCGATGTACTTTCCAGCTGACTTCTAGAAGTCGACATCCCTTCGAACCGACTTTAGCAAAGGCCACAGATGGTGAAATAAAAAAAATACCCTAAGTTAATAATCTCTAAAATAAGTGGTTAAAAAATTTTAATTGACCCCTCCTCTCCTTTTTAGGTTGTTAGTTTTAGACCCAATAAGAGTAAATTTTTTCTTCCCTTTCTCAGGTAAGAGTTGTTAAAAAAACTCAAATTGTAAAATAATTATCCCAACTACAAGAGAAATTATTAGATAAACTTGACTCACCACGTCATCCGTAGTCTTATTCAATAATATCCATTCATCTCAAAGAAGCTTCTAAGTAACTACATACTCTTTATTTATATGCAAAAAAAAAAATTAAATGAATAAATTTTATTAGTTAAGACTATAAATTACGTGATGATGTAATGCTTTTCCCCACCACATATCCCAAAAAATTTACCTCGAATTCATTAATTATGTAAAATAATACTATCAACAAACCAAATATAAATAATAATTTTCAAAAGTTCATATTTTTAAAAGAAAATATTTTATACCCTGACTGGGTCAGATGTCCTCCTAATACTCCACACAATTTGTAGGGTTTCTCTGAGCTGACATGACATAACTCCCCTTCCACGTCAGCACCTACTAGCCGTTGCACTTTTTGCCTGGCAACAATAATAAATTCACACCAAAAAAATCTTTACGATTTGAAAATTTTCCATTGCCCAATAATCCATAATAATAATAATAAGGTTAGTTAAATTGGCTTTCAACGAAAAATTAAAAAAATTAATTAAATTTTTATAAAAAATTTTACTCAATTTATCCTTCAAAATTTAAATTGCACATAATTTAGTTCCTCTGTAATATTGATCGCGTTGACCGCTAGAATCAACAGTCGATCAAAGACAAGGATGTTAATATCTTATGTGGCGTAACATGTTGACGATGACGTGAAAAATCTGCTGATGTGTAAAAAAATAAAAAAAATCCTATAATTTTTTTAATCATTTGTCTTTTTATTTTCTTTATTTTTTCCATATGAAAAACCTAAAAATAAGCTTTCTTTTTTTTTTGAAATATTCTCATTGCCGACCGTCACTCTCGTCATCGCCATCGGCGGCCGTTTGATGCCAAATCATACCAGCAACCTTAGGTCCTTTTATTTGGGCCATGTTCTGTTTTGGTCACTTGATACAAAAAATTAATTATGTTTTTGATTGTTACTGTTTTGGTCACTCGACCGTTAACCTCCGTTAATAAAAAATATTTATTTTAATTTTGACCCCTAAACTTTTAAAAGTTTATTTTTTACCCCTTTCAAACAAAAACAAAAATCCTAACCTTTCTGTAACACCATAAAAATCGGTCTAGTCATAATCATATTCTGATGATCGAAAACTCTATATCAGAAAGTCAAACATTGCGTTGACCTCTGACCAAGTGGTCAGCTGTTCAAGTATTGAACCCTAATTAAGCATTGTTATTGATTAATGACCATATTAGAAACATTGAAACATAGTTTAGTGACCGTATTGTTGGCAAAAGTGCAGAGATTGAAGAGTTGAGGGACTAACCTTGCGATTAGCCCCTCCTCAAGCTTAATCACCACATAGGGCTTTCCAGATTTGCTTACTTCACCCTAAGGAATCCTAAAGCTACTAAGAATAAAATAAGGAAGAATTTAGATAACTTACCCGGTTGTAAAAATTTAAGTACCTTAATCATCATATTCTTCCTTTGATCACCAAGCAAGTACCTCTATTGGAGAGTGAATCAAGTTTCGATTTTTCTTAAGTTTATTAATCCTATATTGAAGCCATCGATCAGGTAAGCAATGATCCTTATTGGTTCATCGATTCTATGGTTCCATCCATGCTTAATCTCATATTCAAGAATCTATAACCCTAGAAATTCCCCACAGATACTAATGCTTGATCTTTATCCTTTTTCATAGCTAATAATTGTTATGAACATAGTTATTTCTATTGGAATTATTTAAATCGTTGTAACCCTTATTCTATATTTTCTTGTATAACACAAAACGTCCGTGGTGAAGAATCGGCCAATCCACCAAAATTTGATAAGCAAAGGAATAAGGGAATAGTAATTCGAGAGCCCTAAAAGCTTCAGGAGTATCGGTGAGTATAGTCGGAGTCTCGGGATTGGCTAGGTGTCTCCTCTATTTTATTCTTATTTTTTATTGCATAACTAACAAGTTACAAGGTTCCATTGCATCGAGTCCTCTTAGGAGGTATTATTGGTAAGCATCGATAAGTTTATGGCATTGAATTATTGTTCATCGAATCATTGATAGTGCCATCAACATTGTCGAAACATTGATACATGATTATATTAAATCATTGGACAAGGCCATATTGATCATTGAACATTGTTATTGAATCGTTGAAACATTGATATTGTTATTGTCATCGATATTGTTATTGTCATTGGCATAATCACCGAACCTTGTATTCGAATGGAAATTGGATACAAGTGGCATGCCGTAGAATTCATGAGCTCATTGGTATGGAGTGGACTACAGTCCTTAAGCTAAGGTTCTATTTGGCGATGTTGGCGGAATGTGTGAAATATTGGTCTATTGGCTATGTTGACGGGATTTGACCTTTTATTGATTTGGCGATATTGGTTGGGAATTCACGTATCCATTATCTCATATCGATCCAAGGATTAAACTATTGAAATTATTGTTAAAACATGGCTTAAAATGCATTTACATTGATATTCATGTCTTTGATATTATTGGCATCCATTGTTTTGCTGTAGACTACCTCATTAGGCTATATAAGTCTAACGCGTCTTATTTTCATACATTTTCAGGTTAAAAGGTTTTAGATCAAGGATCGAGAGCTTAAAGGTGATTTTGAAGCAAGTCACTTAAGGTTATTGTAATGTTAATCTCACCTTTGAACTCCTAGTATGTTGACATAGGGTCTAGACATATTAGTTTGACCTCATCTTGCTTGTAGGTAATGTCTTATATGGTTAATATGTTTGTATGGCAAATATGACATGTTTGCATATTGGTAAAATGGGTAAAAGTAACCTATCATGCACTAATCATGGAAAACTAGTTAAATGGATTCATAAAGGCCTAAAATTTGGCATGCATACAGTTCTAATAGTAATAAACTTGCTGATAAAATTTGGTAATCATTGGACATAGTTAAGACCCTTAATTAGAGTAAAAAACCAGTCATAAACTGTCATTACAGACCCTGTCGTACCGATATGGGTGATAGAGTATTGGTATGAGCATGAATATCTGGGCAAAGTTAATAAGGTTTACCAATACGACCTTAGGAGTATCGGTACGACAACTCGACATTGAAACAATATCGTGAACCTCGTACCGATACAGACAAGGGCATACAGGTACACCCTTCTGATATTGGAATTTTGAATTATCGAGATAAAGCATGCGTATCGATATGGATAAAGTCGTATCGATTCCCTTATTACATTGCACCCTCGCATCGATCTTTGCTTGGCTGTTTGATGCGGTTTGTTATTGAATTTGTCTAAGTTTATCATGTATTGAATTTGTCGACACCTTTTATTTGTAACTGTAATAACGACCATAACACAGGCATACCGATACGGCCTTTTCGAGTATCGATAATGATTCAGGTAAATCAGATAAAAGTTGTTAAAAACAAGTTTAAAACTTTGAAATCAAGTCAGTAAAATTCTTATATATTAAATTGGTTCGTAAATGACCTCCAAACCATTGAAACTTCACCTATATGTTGTTTATGTATCGAATTTTGTATTAATAAGATAAAATAATGTTAAGGGCTTATAGTTTATAGAATTTACAGATTAGTCCTTAAGCTTATAAATTTATCGAATGGTTCCCTAAATTATTTATAATTGTTTGTACTGATTCATTGACATCATTGTATCGATCATGTATAAGAAGATCGATGTATTGTATCATTGAAATATCGCTGAATCATCAGAATCACTGTATCGATCACCGTTATCGTTCATCAATAGCATATTCGACCCGGTTCCCTTCTAGACCGGGAAAAGGGTGTTACACCTTCATCCACAGATGTCGCCACCTTCAAACCCCGCCAACCATCGCCTATTGTTGCCATCGTTAGTCATTGCCCGACTGTCAATCTCTTGTCAAAATCCTAATCTCAATCCTCTATGTTACCACCTATATAGTTGAAATCATTGCCCAAAACCAACATTTTCCCTAATTGTTCCCCCTAGATACATTTGAAATCACTGACCAACCACAAGCTTCATGACCACCGACCACCTAAATCGAACCACCTTTGCCCCTCTCAACACAAGCCGAATACAACATGCTCTGAAACGAACTCCATCGGACGGCTAACAACGGTAAACCGAGCAATTTAAGTCTGGGTTTTCATTTGGGATATTAGAGTTTTTTATGGGTTTTTAAAAAATCCAAACCGTGAAGAAGAATGAGAGAAAGAAAGCTTTCATTTGTTGATCTTGGTTCATTGGAAAAGGACGGGCGGCGATTGAGAGTTGTTCAAAATCGATGACAAGACAAATGAGGACGACAACAAGACGGACGACGACGACGATAACAAGTGTACGGTTTGGGTTAGAGGAGAGAAATAGTTTTTAGGTTTTTTGTTTGAAAGGGGTGGAAAAAATAAACTTTCAAAAGTTTAGGGCTCTAAATTAAAATTAATATTTTTTATTAACGGATGTTAACGGTCGGATGACCAAAACAGAACACGCCCCAAACAAAAGAATCTTTGAGGTAGATTACCATAATAATAATAATAATAATAATAATAATAATAATAACAACAACAACAACAACAACAACAACAACAACAACAACAACAACAACAACAACAACAACGGGGAATGTTTTGAGGAATAATAATGTGATTGTAATTATATGAGAAAATGGCCGCATTTAGGGATAAGCAAAACTCAACTCAAAAACATTGATTTTTTTACTTGACACTAAAAAATCAATTTTAATGTGACTCAAATTATAATTTTAAACTCGACATGACTAAAAAATCAAATAAAGTTCGAGTTATAAAATAAAACTTCAAATAACTCATAATTTTTAGTAATTAGTGGACCAGTTTTTAAGTTCGACTTGAGTCCCTCAATTCTTCTCAATATATGTATATCACATATGAAAATTAATATATATATATATATATTGTATATAGTTATAGAAAGTTGTATAAATTGGAAACAATTAGTACTATAACATTATAAATGTTTACAATTAAATTTGAATAGAAACTTGAATAATTCGACTTGAAAATTTTTCAAATAAAGTTTGAGTTATAAAATATGAGTCATCAACTAGATTAACTTAAAATTTTTCGACTCGACTTAACTCAACTTCATCGAATGCTCACTCCTAAGCGCAAGTGACTGAGAGTAAGGTTGGGATTAAAACCTCTGTTGCGCTATAGATTTTATATTGAAAGAGTATATATAGGTAACACGTAATATGGAGAGTTTGTGCTTATCTTATAAAGATGACTCAACTTGGGGACCAAGAAAGTGGCCATTATATACCTGAAATTGGAGGAGAACTAAGGTCCCCCCACACATGGGAAAGAGGATGGAGCCAATGGTAAGGTGTTGACAACTTGGCATCGTCAACAGTGGCGGAATTTGAAGTAAAAATTTGAGAAGACCAACTTAAATTTTTTAAAAATTTGAAAGTCAAACAAAAATTTTCAAAAAAAAATGAGAGTTTAACTAAAATTTTTAATAATTTTGAGAGATTTAACAAAAAATTTAAAAAATTTGAGAGGGAAATTAATTAAAAATATTTGAAATTTTGAAGTTTAATATGAACTTTTAAAAATCTTGAGAAGGCGAAATTAATTTTTTTAAAAATTTTAAGGGTAAAATTCGAATTTTTCAAAATTAAGATAGGGGGTCGTGTCTCCCACCACTTCCTTAAAATATCCGCCCCTGATTGTTCGGGTTTTGGCCATTTGGGAGAATGGGGCTCAACCAAAACAATTTGGTTTTCAGCTTTAAATTATGTGACGGAGGAGTCTTGGGCAGGACGTACCGAGAGACGCTGGAGGGGACAGTTACACCACATGATAATCTTAAATTTTTATATAATTCATGTATTTATTGTATTTTTTATCGATGACTAAACTTATACCCTAAAATTTTATAATTTCACACTCTTTTTTTTTTTTATATAACTTTATAACACTTTATACCCTTGACATAAAATCATGTCCCTCATGATATTAGGTGTTTGGTTTCATCCATGATTGCACCACTCAAGTCCCCTCCATTTCACCCTTTGCCACCACTCAAAACCCCCCATCGTTTTGCTTATTATCATGATGTTTCTCATTTGTTCTAAAAATAAATCATGATGTTTTTCATCATAGGCATTATAATACACATATTCTTCTATCCTCAACATATCTTGTAATTTTAATAGAATCTCAACTATTAGTCTAGTGGCCATGTATGTTCACCCTAAACTTGTGAAAAGTTCGATTAGCAATAATGACTTTTTGAAGTGAATTACGGACAAGGCCGGAGTCAAAACCGAACGTTAGAAGGGGTTAAAATATTACATTTCAAATTTATAAAGGTTTATTAAGTATTTAAACTCAAAATATAAGGATAATATCTAATTTGTCTAATATTTTAACTTATAGGGACTTAAATTATTATCATACTAAAAAATTTGAGGACAAAAGTCCTTCATTTTTTAGTTCAACCTCTAATTGATTAAATATTTATTAAATCCTTATATTTTTTAATTTAAATACTTATTTTTTAAAAAACTAAATTATTATTAAATCAAATTTATCAAAGGACGTGTGAATTGTACAAAATAATATTTTTTAAAAATATCTTAGAATTTATTATTATTATTATTATTATTTTGTGATACCAACTACAAGTAAGGGTTTACATTTTTAGATATCGAATATGATTCAATCTGAATTTTTAAAAATACAACCATTAAAATAGTGAATCGCCATAGAATTAGATATCCGTTTTTTTTTTAAAAAAAATTATTTCGTATCAAAGACAAGCAAGTGGTAGAAAACTCGATTGGTGAAGACCATATTGGAATTGTATTTGTAGGGCACGTCCAAAGTGAGGTAAAGCCGCCAAAGTATTTATAATACGATGACAAAAATTGTATGAACCCGAATTATGATAATGGTGTATATCTTGATGTTTGATTGATTGGGACTTTGTGTGTGACATGTACACTATTTTTTGTTGAGGTGTGGACCGTCCATCAAATTATTGATTTGATTCAATTGACTTTGTATTCATATGATTGAATTATTTTGTTTGACATAAAAATTAAGGTCCGAGATAGAGTTTTTGATAATTGTTATATTTAATCATTACCAAATCGATTAAATTAGAAATCGATAGCATGATAAATTCAACCATCAATCTGATCTTTACAATACCAACCTTTTTTTATAAAAAATTGTTTGAATAAAAGACTTGTAAAGATTATTTTGTTCTTGATAATTATAAAAATTTTCTCTAAACAACACAAATTTGATTAACTAATAAAATTAAAAAAATAATTTCATAAATACAAAATTAATATATAAATTAATAAATATATAGATTTAATAATTAATAAAATTATATTCAAAATATAATTTTATAGATAAGAAATTAATATATACATCTAAATTTAATAATTATTAAAATTATATTTAAAAAATAATTTCACAAATAAAAAATTAATATGTACATCATCATATATGCCCAGTAATGATATTAAAAAAATTAATTATCATAATTTAATTAATATTAATAGATACAAAATGTTACTCCATCCGTCCTAAAAATAATGATCCTTGTTGACTTTTCACGTAGTTTTAAGAAGAAAAAATTGTGTAAGAGGTGTATTATAAAGTAATTAAAATGACAATTTTATCCTTAGAAAGTTAAAGTTTGCTTTATTGGAAAAATAAAAGGAGGGTAGAAAAGGAAATGCGTTTAGTAAAAGTTGTTGAGTTTTTCAAGAGAACAATTTAAGTGTGACAATTTTAAAACACAAAATGGACATTATTTTTGGGACAGAGGCACTAATAACTAATAAATTATTCAAACAAATATCAAATATAATCATGTCCTTATATGTCATTTTGAGTGTTCAAATAATCAAACATCTGTCAGTTATCAGTTAATTTTATCAAATACTTTATACAATCAGCTAATGTAATCTGCTAGTCAAATCAATTAATGCTATCAGCTATCAATTAATGCTATCAGCTATTAGTTAATGTAATCCGCTAATTGCCAAACATGGCCTCAATATTTCGTAAGCAATGTTATGTTAATCTCTACAAAAGAATTAGTAACACTTGTAGTAGGTATTCAAATAACAATATGTTATCGTAATAGCAGCAATCATTATATAACGATAGCAACACCGTCTGAAATCATAATTATTATGGAAAATGGTGATTTACAATGACCACAATCAGATCTGGTAAACTTGACTCGAGACCCAAAATTGATCTGAATACGATGACCAAAAACTCGAAACAAACCGAACCGAAACTGACTTGAATTTCAGTTGAACCAAAAATCGACCCGAACTAATTTTCAACCGAACCGAATAGATTCGAACTGAAGGCAACCGAAATAAAAAAAAAAGATATTAAAACAAATAAAGAAAGATAGGATGTGAACCGTCACACAACTCACCAAAAAGCCAAATATGCAGGCTATATAAAGTCATATATAGGGTGTAAAAACTTAACTCGGCCTGAAATCCTGACTGAAACCGATCGATCTCCTACTAACTAGATATTGACTCAACTAGAAATCAATTGACTCGAAAATAACTGACCCGATATTAACTGAACCAAAAGTCAATCAAATCCAAAAATAAACCAACCCGACCCGATACCCGAACCGAAATCACCATGGACCCGAACTAAAATTGAACTAGACTCAAACCGATCCGAACCGAACTTAAACCGAATGTAGTCAGACCCAAAATGACCCGAACCGAACCCAAACCGAACAATCTCTTTGCCACCTCTAACCACGATAACATCCATTATGTTTGAAACCGCAATAAAACATCGTCATCGAAAACGCGACATAGTCCAAGTTGTGCTTTGCCTAATCTCAAAGTTTCCCATCATCCAAAGTGTCAAAACCCAGCAATAAGCAATCCAAAAGTTGCAGATTCCTTCTTTTTGACAAATGTTCTTTTCTCCCCGTAAGAAACCATGTCAGTTTAGCAGAATCAATGCATTCATTATATATTCAAGCCCTCATCCTTTGTTCTTCCATGCACATCAACCCGACTCACCGAGTTCTCAACCACCATGCATTCCGACCACCAAGAAACAGTCACCCATAATTACCGACGTTCAGCCTCTCGGCTAACGATATTCGCTCACGTGTTCGGGATTCTTGCCTTCATCCTCATGCTCGTTTGGCTGCTGCAATATCGTGGAGGTATCGAGTACGATTCATATGATGGTGCTCGTGTTTTCAATGTAAGTAGAAAAAATAATCTTTATTTATGCTGTGATGTCTAATGATCTCTATTTGCTGTGTGTTTTTATTATACTGCTAGTGGCTTGTGTTTGTAACAATTAGGGGCGGCATTTGTGCTACATGTGTGGGGTGTTTTTAGGCAGATTTGATCTCGAGTTGAATTGGTGTGTAATGTTTGTACCCTGATCTTGGGTCGTACTATTAATAAAGCAGGGCACTCTTTCCCCTATTAGTAGAGGTGGCAATCGAGTCGTTCGGATCGGGTTTGGGTCGGATTGATTTTCGATTTATGTTTGATTCGGGTCGGGCCGAGTCTTATTTAGATTTAGTTCGGGTCTATATTATTTTGGATCGAGTCGAGTTAATATCGGATCGATTGATTTTTGGGTCTGGTCAATATCAGATCGATTGACTTTTTGGGTCGGATCAATATCAGATCGGTCGACTTGCAATTTGAGTCAATATATAAATATAATCTTTTAAAAGAGAAAAAATGATATTAAACTCTAAAGGTAGTTGTTAATTAGTAATATAATAAAAATGAGAATAAAATAAACATATTTGAAGAAATTAAATTCGGGTTGCTTTCAGTTCGAGTTGATTTTCGGTTTGGGTTTCTTTCGGTTTTGGTTATTTTCGGTTTCGGTTAATTTCGATTCGGGTTGATTTTCTGTTTAACTAAATTTGGGTCGATTTTGGTTCAGTTTGGTTTTAGTTCAGATTCGGGTCAAATTTAGATCATCATGTTTGGGTCTATATCGGGTCTCGAGTCAGGTAAATCAATTCGGGTCTCGAGTCAAGTTTACCAGGTCTACCTATTAGGTCTAGAGGGTGTTTTTAACGAGGCTCTTCCTTTTATCCTTTAAAAAAATATTTATTTATGTTGAATCACGATTCATGAGTTGAATTTCAACTTTCAAGCTTTGTGTTTAATGGTGTTCTTATTTCCATGTATTTTCAGGTTCACCCATTTCTTATGTTCTGTGGATTCATATTTCTCTCCGGCGAAGATAATTGGTAAATTGATTGTTACATATTCACTTAAATTCTGATCAAGAACTAAATTGATTTTATTATAACTTTAATGGTAGAAAATAACTTGGTAATTAAGTTTATTTAATACTTAAATATCTATATTAGGTAATAATTTATGGAGTTTATTGGTGACCAAATCTGTAATTATAGACTATTTCTTTAAGTTTAGAATTAGGAGAGAATTATTTTTGAGAGATATAATTTTTTTATGATCTCTGCAACTATTGCAGTTATGTTACAGAGATAGTATTGTAGGTAGTGGCGGAACTTGGTGATAGAATTTGGAGGGCCAGTTTAATTTTTTAAAAAATTAGAGGTTTAAATTATAATTTTCAGAACTTTTGAAGGGTTCAATTTTTTTTTCAAAAGATTGAGCTCTAACTAAAATTTTGAAATTTTGAGAAGTTTAATGAGAACTCTTAAAAAATTACGGGAGGAATTTTATTAAGAACATTCAAATTTTTTGAAAATTAATATGAATTTTAAAAAAAATTTGTTGGGGTCAAATTAAAATTTTTAAAAATTTTAAGGATCTAAATTATAATTTTTCAAATTTTGAGAGGTTTGTGGCTTTCACAAGCCTCCATTGTGTTCCGCCGCTGATTAAGGACGTTGAGAGAGTGTTTTGGATACATTAATTTTTGGGATTCATGAACATCATGTATTTGTACTTTTGTAATATACGTTTATAATGAAATTTTTTCTTATCTATAGAGGTAGACAAAACCAAACTACATTAAATCTTACTCTTATGCATGTTTTATTTCATTTTGACATTGCTTTGTTTATTTTTCCACATATAAATTCCTAACTTCGAGGATGGCTCGTTAGAACATCGTACTGATAACACAAATGTGTTGAAAACATGCAGCAATGATGGTGTACAAGACAATACCAGCGACACATATGGTCCATATGATAATTCAACTCGGGGCATTTGTGCTCGGAGTGGTCGGAATTTGTGCCGTGTTCAAGTTCCATGACATGTCCGACGTCAAAGATGTTTACAGTTTGCATTCATGGATCGGTATCGCCACTATCACCTTGTTTGCAGTACAGGTAAACTACGTTCTCTTACAATTCTGGTAATTATTATTTGATTTGATTCTAATATCTTTGCGTTAGTGCAGTGGTTGGCAGGGTTGATTTCGTTTATGGCTCCTCAACCGGAGGTGACAAGGCACAGCCTGCTTCCGTGGCACATTTGCGGCGGCCAGACATTTCTGTACATGTCGATAGCGACGGCGCTCACGGGGTTGATGGAGAAGGCTACCTTCCAGCAACTGCAAAGTGACCGTGAAGGTCGTTTGGTCAATTTCTTGGGACTGTTTATCCTCTTGTTCGGCATATTTGTTGATCTCAGTGTTGCACTTGCCCGTTATGTTTGATCTTTGTTTATTTTTTTGGTTGAATTTTACATTTGGTTGATGTTGAAATTCATATTTTATAATTATACTTGTAATTAATTAACCCAAAACCTTGAATAAAATACAGGATTGTTGCCGAGTATTTTGGGGAAATAATGTAAACTCAAATAATATTTTGAGTTTTGGGGGACGTTGGTGTATATTTTGAAAATTATGTCAAATTTTACAGTGCAGAGAGAAGTCGTCATCTGCAGGTGGCGACTTGAGAGAATACGTCATTTGTAGGTGTCGACTTTTCCATGATTTTGTCTTGAATCGATAAAAAAATATTGAACTATTACAAGTCAAGCGGAAATCACCACCTACAGATGACGTCTTCACCCAAGTCGTCCCCCTACACTGTAGAATTTGTCGTAGATTTCAAAATATCCCCTAAAATATCTTGTTTTTCCAAATACTTAATCTATTTGAATTATTTGCCCAAAGCTGCGATTGTTGCCCACTATTTTAAACCTCTCTTTCATTTTCACGACATTATTAACAAATTGTGAAGTATATTTTTACTTTTCTCCCCATGTTTTTCTTTGAATCAAACAAAATTTAAAACTAAAAACATTATTTGTCTTATATATCACGTCATTAAATAATTTAAAAATTATAAAAATTCAAAAATATTAAAAATAAAAATAACATGAAGAACGTATGTATTACCATAGAAGTTATCATGTCAATATTATTAAAATTTAAGGTTTCAAACTGCATTCTATTGAAAAATGTTAATGGTGAAATTTGACTATTTTTAAAAGATTGAGACCAAAATTAATTTTAAAAAATATAGTTAAATTGACAAAATTATAAATATTGAAAGCTAAATCTATCATTATATACCTTTAATTTAAAGGGGGATTTACATGATTATTTTCTAAGTTCTATGGCTTGTTTATCTAGGTAGAAATAATAGTTTTAAGGTATTATTTTTAGAGTAATTATTCTTTGTACACGCGTGGAAAAAAGTTTTTATGAGCGGGTTAATTTTAGGGGTTCAAAATTTAGTATATGTTTTAGAGTTTAGATGTTTAGGTTTAAGAGTGTAGAATTTAAGGTTTATGTATAGAATTTAATATTAAAGTTAACATTTAAACCACTAATCCTCGAGTGATTCCCCAAATATTGCAACTGAAAAAAATCATCCAAATATTGCACTCTCCTTTTTATTTTCCAATCTATTATACTTTGAACAATGCCGGTAAAAGTCGGATTGAACAAATATTGATTTTAGTGTTAATTTTAGAAGAATGGAATACATGTCGACTTCACCTTTCCCAACTCACTTCCTAGCATGACAAAACAACAGACTTTCTACAGTACCAGTAAAAGTCGGATGAAACACATGCCGACTTCTGTGTTAGTTTTAGAAATCGGATGAAACACATCCAACTTCACTTTTTACTATTCAAAGTACCATAGATCAGAAAAAAAAAAAAAGAGTATAATAAATCCCAAATTTTATTGTCAACTATAATTCTGACGTAAACTTTAAATCTTAAATTAGATCCTAAAAGTCACTTGTGATTTTTTTTCATAAACTATGAGGAATTATGGGGTGGCTCCACAAGCGAAAATATACTACAGACAAGAAAACCAGTTCCACAAACTATAAAAGATATATGTTACAGACAAGTTTCTTAAAACCAGTTCCATTCCAAACAATACATTTTATAAACAGATGGTGTTTTATGTTTGTTTGCTAATTCATCTAAATATTATAATTCAAATTTTCATGGTCCCAAGTTTCTTAATTTGTGGCTATCCTCCCCTTCATCTTTATTCTCCATTCCACCCATCAATACATTTTCTTGGCAACCAATCACCCCCTCTTCTTTCCCTCTTGTTATTTACACATTTAATCAAAAAAGCTAATTTTAATTTAATAAAATAAATATATGATAATTTAATAAAATAAATTGATTAT
The DNA here is from genome assembly GCA_019671005.1 of Hibiscus mutabilis. Classification (NCBI taxonomy): domain Eukaryota; kingdom Viridiplantae; phylum Streptophyta; class Magnoliopsida; order Malvales; family Malvaceae; genus Hibiscus; species Hibiscus mutabilis. The sequence continues at coordinate 2,992,556 of CM033754.1, read as the reverse complement.
TTAACCACCTTATTGGAAGAATTTATTTATTTTTATTTAATTTAATTAATTTATTTTCCTCCCCAATCAAATGGTGACATGTGTTACCTAATTAGGGAAATGATTGAAGGATGGGGGAATCAAACCAAGGATCTCCAAAGCAATGGGAGTATTGTAGCCACTTGCCACTTAAATTTTCGTGATATAAAACACAACTTTTTTATATATGTTTTATAGTTTTGATGTGTAAAAATTAAAGGGAAAAATGGCATTGTATTCAAACACAAGACCTTGTATTGTAAGGTAGCAGTATGCTTGCCACTGGAACAAACATATTTACATGATTTAAAATCAATTTGATCCTAATTTTAATTTAATAAAATAAATTGAAATTTAATTTAATAAAATAAATTGATTATTTAAACAATTAAATAAATTTAATAATTAAATTAAAGTTAACAATATTTTGTATATATTTTAAATTTATTTTTTTATTTGTAATTTAATGAAGATTAAATATCGGTTTCCGGTTTTATTATAATTTAAAATATATACAAAATATTGTTAACTTTAATTTAATTTTAGATTTATTTAATTGGGTTAGATGTTTTTGTGTATCATAAGTATGTCATGTCAATACTCCCACATTTCCTTTTTTTTGGAGGTCCATATATATTAAATATTGTATTTTATATCTATGCTTGTTCTAGCCTACAATACAATTTTATTTTGCCCCCCTCCAATCAAGGAGACATGTCACCATTTGATTGGGGGGAGACATGTCACCATTTGATTGGGGGAGGAAAATAAATTAATTAAATTAAATAAATAATAAATAAATAAATCCATCCAATAAGGTGGTGACACGTGTCACCACCTAATTAAATAATCAATTTATTTTATTAAATTAAAATTAGGACCAAATTGATTAAATGTGTAAATAACGGGAACTAAATGCGTAATTATACAATTTTCTTTTAACTGCCACGTTAGCTCTTCGCTAAGTTTTAACGGCTGGTGGCTATATTGGAACCATATCAATAGTTGAATGGTCATTTTGACAAAATTAAAAGATCGGTGGTCATTTCGACATCAACCCTAAAGATCGGTGGTCTCCCGTATAGTTTCCTATTATAATTTATACATGCACTAACAGCTGTAAATATCATATGCCAACCCTATTTAGATTTATTCTGATTATCAATCCGATCATGTTTTGTAATAGTTAATTCCGATGGTAGTTATGGATATTATTCTATAGACTTAAATATATATAGAATGTTATATTCCTTTCCTGTTATTAGGGATGGTAATGGGCCGGATCTGGATCGAATCCAGCTGGATTCAGATCCAGACCCATTTCCACATCATGGATCTAGACCCGCCTTGGATCCGCGGGTCTAAAAAATTGGGACTCAGATCCGATCCAACGGATCTCACAGATTCGGGTCAAAATGGGTCTATTAAAAAATACCATTCGACCTAATTTTTCACTTAATAAAACTGTTATTGACTAATTTCACATTACATCTCTAATGGAGGAAAGATTAATTTTTAATACAAGTAGTAACAAAACAAAAAAATGATAAACTAAAGTCTCAAAACAAACTCCAACATAATTACACAAATGTCTTTTGAATAACACAAACATTAAAAAAATGTAGATCATGAACTCCATTGTCGCAAGCCGAATACCGCACTTCTACCTCCTTAGAATATTAGTATTCATCACTACTTAAATCATCAACATCCTAAAACAAACAACCAACCAAAGAGAAAATTTTGTTTAATGAAAATAATATTTGTGAAATTTAAATATTAATATTAAGGTGGGTTTTTCTATAAACAGGTAAACGGGTCAAGGTCCGGATCTTAGTGTCAGATCCGAACCCATATCCGTATTTTAATTAGAGGATCCAGATCCGGCCCGAATCCGTTTGGTCCAAAATTTTAGGATCCAAACCCTATAAAACAAATTTGGATCTACTGATTCGGGTTAGGTCCAAGATCCATTGCCATCCCTACCTGGTATAATAAAAGTTTAACAATAACTTATTATTTTGTCTTGGAATGTAGTAGTCCAATTATTTCTTTGATCCTATAGACTCTCTTGATTTGAAGTATCGTAGCTATTTATTAAATTGATGTGATTTTTAATATTAAGGGTTAAATTTATAGATTTATTTTGAATTAGAATCAAATTGATAAAATTTATAAATTTTGAGCACTAAAAATACTAATAAAAATACCAAAATGATGAATAAAATTAAAGTTCGAGTATCAAATTGAGAGCAAAAATTCTTTAGGTGCCACCTTGGAAAAAATGTCAAGTACCAACTTAAGAGCAAAAATTCTTTAAGAACCAACTTAAAAAAAGATGCCTAATTCAGGTACCAAATATATATTTAAGCCCATTCTATATGATGATAGCAACCAACATTAAAATTTTGATACCCTTTCAACTCTCCATATCCACAACAATTTGAGGAACAAATCAGAATCCATAAGGTTAAACAAACTACACACGTTTTAGGTTTAATTAATTGTTAGGCAATAAATTAGAAGAAAAATTAAAGAGAAAACAAAAAAGGGGTTAAGCCCATTGTTGCTTAGTAGCTTCCATTCTCTCCAACAAACTGGCAATTTCTGCTTGCATTCTTAGCTTCATTTTGTAGTAATCACAGTGTGAATGTTCCAAAACCTTCAGTTCTTCCATTTTGTTCCGCCGTCTTTCCTCGGTCTCGTGTAAGCAAAGTTTGGATAGCTTCCCGGCGTACTCTTCTTCCAACTTTTCCGACTTGGCCTGGATCATCCTCATGTAACTCTCGGCTTCTCTCCGTGCTTCGTCTGCTTTGCTTTGGAACAATATTGCTTCTGCTTCCTTGATCCTTACCATGCTTTCTATGCTGTCAAACCCATCAGTGTTTGATGACCTTCCGAATTGGTATTCGTCTTCGTTCTTTAGGTCATTCATGAGAGAAGGTTTGAGATCTTGACGGAGGTCGTTCGAAGTAAACCATGCCCGCTTGAAGAGCTTGTGCTGTAAAACACGAGCTTCTGAGGACCAGAAGCGCCCGGTGTCACAGATGATTCATCTTGTCGAAGGTCAACTTGAGTTGTTAACTCTTTCGAACATGGACCAGAGGTAGGAAAGTCCGACAAAACATCGGTGTCTATTTTGTGCAGCCCATAAAGAAAAATGAGGAAGAATGGTTAAAGACTTGAATATATAAATGGAAAGATGAATGAAAATAAACGACTCGAATTATCTGCAATATAACTAACTGCATAACGGAAAAGCACAGCATGGATGTCTACTAAGATCGATGTTTCGAGAAAGAATAAGTTCATCGACAAGCAGCACACTCGAATTATCAGCTAACCATAAACGAGGATTAGGATTTAGATATAATTCAGGAATGGTCCCTAATCAAAGCAAAGGGCATTTCAACTTGCAGGGAGCCATAATCAAAGATAAATTTAGACAAAAGACGGGCATCCGTCTCATGGCATATGAACATTGTTTTGCTAATCAGTTCACTAAATCATCAGAATCACTTAACTATCGGGTTCAACCAGTTATCAAAAATTCGTGAAATTTGCATTCGGTGCTTATAACGACAAGAAGTTTGCAGAGAAAATATATATAGAACCAATGATACATACGGTTGAAGAACTGAACAATGATGCCGCAAGCATCCGAAGCAGACATCACTTTGTTCCGGATCTGTTTGCACAGCTCATCAGCTTTGATGTGCAGCTCCTTGCCCTTTGAATCATCGCTGCCCCAGAAAATCTTCCGCACGCAATCAAGCTCCTTTATCAGTGTTTCATGACCCCAGTCCTTAGCACAGTATAAAAACACATCCTTAACGAACCCGAACATTTCCGAAGCATGACCGCATCCAATGCAATGAAATTGCATCTCAGTAGTCCCAGAAGGTCCCTTCAAGCTGGGACCAGGTTTTATGAGGTTCCTCTGAATGCCACAGGCGACATGGCACCAATGGGAACAAACGTCGCAACCGACCCAACTGCAAGTATTGCTAGCACAATCGAAAGTCAAGCAGATCGGACACATACACGAACTGCAAAACCCTTTATTTCCCGAGCATATCTTGCAATCACAATCATCGACAGGGAGTACACTCTTGCAATTCAGGTTCCTACATTTCATAAACAAGAATATCTCCACCAGCTCGGTCACAGGAAGTCCTGCTTTTCCGGACAAGAAGTTTTTCAATCCCATTTTCACTGCAACTAAGATTTCTAGCTGATCCTTAGAGCACTTTGAGAGTGTCTCCTTGGTAAGATCAGATCTCCTCTCGAGTCGGCTTTGAAGTCCTACTAATTCTTCCTTCCTCTCTGTGGTTGCTATAAGGCTCCTCAAGTATTCTTTCGTCAATTCAAGCGTTTCATCAGGCAGCTCCTGCATCATTAGAGCCACATCAGGAATTGACTCGGACACGATCTCGAGTAGAATTCTTTCCGGTCTGGAAATCTTCCTGGATCTCCCTCCGTCCATACTGTCCAAAACTCTCCAATTTTCCGAATCCCTCCTCCTCGAATCCCCTGAATGATTATCTACACACGGCTTAGCTAACAATTCCGATGGGAAAAAGGAATGATTATCCGAACTCGAAGTTCTATGAAGACTATTGCACGAATCCTTATTCACATGACGGTTAGCCTGCATCATAGCACCAGCACCGGCCAAAGCAACTCCATCACCAATCGGCCTAAACCGACTATGAACAGAACCATTAGTACCTTCACCACCACACCAAATTTGATCATCTTTCCCAACAGAATACTCGTAATTCTCGGTCGAATTCCGTGTCAACGAGCAGCTAGGATTATGCGAAAACGGCACAGAATAAGAGTATGACAACGAAGCAGCCGTGAAATCATTCGAACAAGTGGTCTGCGTATTATTGGTGGTTGATGGTGCCAAAGGCCTATGACGTGACGAAGGATCACCATTTTGCAAAGCATTTGAAGCAGTTAAAGATAAAGACACATCAGGTAAAGCTAGAGAAAGATTCAAAGTCTCAAGCTTTGGCCTTTTCTCCCTTTCTTGAAAATCTTGCTCAAAATCTCTTTTGGAAGAAACCCCTTTGCCTCCTCTCAAACTCAGGAAATCCCTTTCAACCCATTTCTCATCTTGATTCGAATTCTGGGAATCAACAACTTCTTTCCCTTTGTGAGATTTTCCAGGAAAATCTTTCTCGGAAACAAAACCCAGTTTAGGGTTCTCACAAAGGTAGCTAAGGGTGAGTTCTTGGGAAGATCCTGGCTTTGGTTCTCTGAGAAAATCAATACCCTTTTGTAAAAAACTCATCTTTTCAACTGGACTCTCCTTGTTTTGAAACAAACGTGAAAGCTTGCTTTGAGAGCTTTCATCTCTTACAAAAGGGTGATTGCTTGAGGGAATTTTCTCTCCAAACATGGCCTTATCACAAGCAAGCCCAGAAACAAAGGAGAGAAATGGAAGAGAAACTTAATTTACCAGAGATCGAGGATGAGGATAGAGAAGAGAGAAATGGAGTGGAGGGTCAAAATTGGGAACTTTTGAAAAGAATGTGAGGGATGCTTTATTTTTGGCTTTTGATTTAGCAAGCCATGAGACTCTGCAACAATGCTTGGAAACTTCAAAGCGTTTACACCATTGACTATAAAATGGTTTAAGTTTTCATTGTACTTTTTTAAACGGTAAGTTTTATGCACATGTGTTCGAGTTTTGAATTTAAGAGATATGGTTATAATTTATATTTTAGAGTTAAAATTTAATGTTTACAAGTTAAAATTTAAATTTCTAACCATATTACTCTAAACTTAAACTTTAACATCTAAATTTTAAATTTTAACAATAAACCCTAAATTCTAACTATAAACCTTGAATTCTAAACAGATTCACTAAACCCATAAATCTTAAAATGTATCTCTAAATTCTAAAACAAAGACATTTGTGGAAACTTTTTGTTTTTACTAGTTATATATGAGATATTTTCCCTACTTTTATATAGTACAATTTTACTATCTTATTTATTGGGTATAAAAATTATTTTTTTTAACAATTATAAAGATTAATTTTAAAAATTAATAACATAATTTCTTTTCTTTTCCTCATTGATTTTATAACATAATTTATGATTAAAGCTTAATATGGATAAAGTCATACACAACTACATATTAAGTTGTTTGAAACATATCACTCTTTACCTTTAAGCAGGGGTGGAGCTCCTTTGAGACTCTGCCCCTGTTATAAATTTTAAGTATTCGATATATTTTAATTTAATAGTAAATTAGTCTTTATAAAAAATAAATATTTAAATTAAAAATGATATTTAATTAAATATTTAATCAAATAAAGGATGAACTAAAAAAAGATGAGTATGTACCTTCAAATTATTTTAGTCTAATAATAATTTAGATCTTTATAAATTTAAATATTACATAAATTAAACATTTCACTCTGAATTTTAAATTTAAATAGTTAATAAACCCTTATATTATTAAATTTCAATATTTTGATCCTCTTAATATTCGATCTTAACTTTAGGAAAGAACACTCCTTGAAATTAAATTGATAATATGAACAAATTAATTATACCCTAATTCATTCCCATGTTATTCCATGCCAAGTTGCACTCTACTAGTCTACTTGACAATTTGCATATAGGTCCAATAAACTTCCCCATTTTTTTTGGTTGTTTCCTTTTAAAATTGGAAAAGCACAACGAATTGTTTAGATTCACGCGTGATCCACTTTCACCCAATGCCACAAAATGCAATAAAATTCATATCCAAATATTATCGAATTAACTTAGAAAAATGGTTCAAACTTGCCCTTTCATTATGCTTTTTGAATCAATTTGATGTTTCTGTTTTATATACTCATGTAATGATTTTTAGGTAATTATTCAATATACTGATTGTGAAAATTAAAAGTTTTCGTAAGTGTTTTAGTTTTAGAGTTTAAAGATTCAATTTAGGGGTAGGGTTTATGGGTTTAATTTCAGGGGTTGCGATTAGAATTAGGGTTTAGGGGGTTAGAATTTAAGGTTTATATGTTTAAACCTAAATCTCTCATCATATTAACCTAAAACCTAAACTTTAACATCTAAAGTCTAAACTCTAACCATTATCCCTAAATTTTAAACCTCTAGATTTAAACCACTAAACTCTAAACCCTAAAAATAAAACTTTTAAAACTTTTAGTTTCTACCGTTAATATACCGAATATAAATCCATAAGTTTTAACATATGTTATTTTTCTCGATAGAATTTGTCACAATTCTCTATAGAATTGTACATCAACTATTTTTTAGAATTGAAATTCACTAATTTTATTTAACATGATATATTCAAAATTACATTGATAGTTTACATTATAGTAAACAAAAACACTTAATCCGAACATATTCCTATAACCATTAAAATAAGAAATTAGCGTATCGAGATCATAAATAGACCATATAAGGAAAAGGTAAAAATCCAACCCAAAAACTCGAAACAAAAGTAAAATCATCAACAATCAATATAGAAATGCATATTATAAAGTAAAAAAAATCGTGAACAAAAATTAGAGAGTATTTAATTTTAATCAATTATTTTTAATTTTAATAAATAAAAATTAGAATTAAAGAATCATATCAAATCTAAAAAAATTTATGTATCTAAATGCATGTCTATATCTTAAGACATTGGCTTTTGAATCGGACCATTTAGATATTTTTATAAAATTTTATATTTTAGCTGTCCTCTTTTCTGATTACTTTTTTATTAAATTTTAACGTTGATTACGATTGGGATTATCTTACTTTTTAAATTGTTATAATTATTTATTATATTGGGCAGTCCAAAACCAAGCACAATATTAGATTAAGTTAGGTTAGGAACATGCCACTCAAATTCTTGCGGGTATAAAGTAAAAAAAAAAAAACTACTATTAAAAGTTAATTTTAATATTTAATATTCAGTATATAATGTCTATATCTTACTTTTTCTGAATATTTAGTTATAAATTTTATATTTTATTTATTATTTAAAATTTTAAATACATATATCTTACTTTTTTAACATTCAGCGTATAACACCTATATTATTCAGACCCCTTTTTATTCATAAATATGATGATATTAAATGTTTAAGTATGTTCGATTTTATGTCTTTTTTTTTTGAATGGTCTAAAGGTGATTACAAGGTAGTATTTGTTCATATATATTTTTAACCTTTTGACAATGCGTATACATCTTGTAGACAAAACGATTTGAACACGTATCTCTTAAGATGAACATCATCTGTTTTTTCACTGGGACATTTCTTACATTGTATGAAATGAGATAATCTTTAATATAATGGGTTACATGTTTTTATGTTTTCTCCTATTACATGGTTACAAAGTTGGGTATGCTATGAATTATTGTGTTTGTCTAACCACTTACTCGTCGACAATTGTATGAAATGAACAAATGGCTTGGTCGAAGACATCAAAGTCAACACGGTGTTTTTATTACATTGCTGCTATAAGTTGCCGTTTTTCGTTCATTATTTTTCTTTTTTTTAATTAATATATATGTTTGACTCGATCAATAAAATCACGTGTTGTGATTTAAGAGATAATTTTCTCATTTTATATAGAGTTGAATGATTCTTTTTCTCAAAAAAATATGGAGTATAATTTTATAGTTCTCTCCGGTTCGATGGAATTAATTCTTTAATTTATTAAAAATTTATTTATTTCTTTTTTGTTTTTTTCTGAATTTTATAATGCTGTAGTAATTTTTAGTTTTAAATTTGCATTTTTTTTATATATTTCAGATTTGAATTTTGAATTTTCATGTCTTCAAGTTTTGTTTTATATTTCCTTTTTTGTTTTTTATCAAATTTTCAAGTTCTAGTTGTTTTTCATTTTAAGTTTTATTCATTTTTTATCAGTAGTTTTTTTTCTGTATGTTCTTTCCTTATGTGATTTTCAGACTGTTTGTTTGTAAGAAAATCTGGTATTGAAAGAGAAAGTGTGAGAAAATCCGGGGAATAGTTTAGTTGTGTAAATATGGGATCGGGTCGGAATTGAGTTTTTACCTCTAAATTCAAGGCGGGTCCGGAGCGGGTGAAGACTACAAAAAATCGGGGCTGGGTCGGCCCAAAATGAACATTCCAAATTAATGATTTGGTTCATCTACTATAAACAATTCTTTGGACCGATCTATTTGTTAGATTATATTTACAGTTTATATTTTAATCTGAAATTAATGATTATAATCTATCTTAATTATTTAAAGTTAATGAAATTTACTATTTTATAAAAGTACATACAAGAACTTGGGCCATCCATCCATTCCATGTTTAGAGGTAATCTGAAAATTTGACACCCCGACCAAATCATCATCAATCCAACGTTGGTGCTTTAAGAATGTTTGATGTTTATTACCATATAAAAGACAGAACTAATATTCCTTGTTAAGCTATCCGATTTGACTTTTCAACAAGCTAAATCAACTAATATTACTTAAGTAGGATTGATATTAATAAAGCTTACAAATTATGAAATAAAGATACGAGCCTCGTTAAAAAACCTCTTTAAACCTAATTAGAGGAAAAAGAATGCATCGTGTCAATGTTAAATACAACGAGCTAACCAAACCGCAAGTAATTTAGAGCACTCCATGCCATGAAACAACACTGCTAGCTTAGATAACTCTATAAATTTCAATCTGTCAAAAAAGAGCAAAAATCTACCTTGCGCAAAATCCCTCTCTTTTCCAAATTGCCCGCCAATGTGTTGCACTATCTAGGCATATGATGAATATTCCAATCAAAATCGACACATATGTTGAGACTTGAAGGCACTAGGACAACTCATTGAGACTGTACGAATAAAGTGCAAGCTTCTTTAATGGCTAAGATTTCAGCTGTAGTAGGATCTGCAAGGCCAGCATATTTAGAGAAGAAGATAAGACACTTATTATTCTCATTGCGTAAACACCCCCGATTCCGGCTTTACCAAAACTGCCTAAAACTACATCATCGGTGTTGAATTTTAGGACGCCCGAAGGAGGAGGGATCCAATTGTTTTGTTTATGCTGGGGTTTGAATGGAATCACCATTCCAAAAAGGGCTGGACATAACGTTAAATCATTAATTGAGAATCCAACAGCTGGTCATTTAGCGTGGCACCACCAGCTAAGTCGCATTATCCACAGATCGAAGAGTTGATAACTGTCCAACTTGATCCCCTTGAACACTAAATCATTTCTATATAATCAGCACGACCAAACAATGCTAAAAAAACTAAGCTTCCAAACCTGGGCATGTAAACGATCGGGATGAGAGTTGAACCATATCCGCATAAGATCTCGAAACGAAGTTGGAAAGACAATAGAAACCTTCTATAGGTTGCACCATGCTTGCCAAACACCCCAAACCATGTTGCAGTGACATAATAAGTAGTTTACTGTTTCAGGTGTAAGACAGCATAAAGGACATAGAAGATAAGATTGTACCAAACAGTCTCTTTTGGACAACTCAACTTTTGTTGGTACGCGTCCGTGGGCAGCCTTCCAAACGAAAGCTTCCACTTTTGAAGGAGCGAGACTTGACCAAACCATACTCCATACTTCATTTTTTAGAGAGCAGTTCAGCGTTCCAATATCACAGTAAGATTTAACACTGTATACTCCATTAGATGTTGCAATCCACATGATATTGTCAAGAATAGAAGGATTCAATCGAAAATTATATATAGTGGCTAGAAAAGAATCCCACACATCCGTTTTCCAATCAAATAGGCTCCTGCGTAGTAAAATGTTCCACTGCCATGTTCCATTAACATTGCTGCCAAAGTCAGCTATCACACCTTTTTTCCTCAATGCTAGAGCATAGATTTTGGGGTATGCTGTCTTTAACGGTACTAGACCAGTCCACGGGTCGTTCCAGAATTAAATTCTCTTGCCATCTCCAATAATGAAGCGGATGTTTTGAGTGAATAGGTTGTCATCATTAAACATCGAAGCTGAAATGTTCCTCCATATCCACGATTGGCAGTAGGGTTTGGCATTTGTCGACAAAATAGAATTGGAATTGGATTCGTATCTAGCTTCAATAACCTTGCGCCACAAGCTGTTACATAAACAAGATGAGATCATCTGCGAATTGAAGATGGAAAATTTCCACTGAGCTATTACCTATTTTGATACCCTTGAAAAGCCCCAATGAGACTGCTTTCTGTAGCATAGAGCTGAGGGCTTCAGCAATTATATTAAAGAGCAGGGGGAGAGTGGGCAGCCTTGCCTTAATCCACGACTGATGGAGAACGATTTAGTGGGAGAACCGTTAACCAATGTTGACACGAAAGCAGAGAATATACATATTTTTATCCATGAACATCAAGTTTTGTCAAATCCCATTTTATCCATAATGAAAAGTGAAAAGCTTCAGTCTCCTTTTAGAATAGTCAATAAGCTCATTGGAAATCAAGGAGCAGTCTACTATCTATTTACCGGGACAAAAAGACTTTAATTCTTAACCTCCACTTTATGAAAATTGAGAAGTGAATATATATTTTTTAAAGTAACTAAAAATTTAAATAAATTTCTCGACTCGTGAAATGAGAAAATAGACTCTGATCTCGTTCTTGATCCAATATGGAGACAATGTATATTTATTATATCCTTCATGACTCGTTTAGGAATAAACAGTTCATGTGACGGTTGGAGTATTAAGGGGGATCATAGCAAATCTGGGTATTTGGAGTTATGAAGGTGTGGCCTGAACACATGTTGTGTTTTTTGACTCTTAATGGCTATCTGGCATTGAGTTTATTGAGATCTATTTTTTTATGAGCGCACAAAATTATACCACATGTTACTTCGTTATTAGTTTAGTAACAAAGAAACTATTTTTTTAAAAAATAACAATTTATTCACTCAATTAAAATTTGGTGACAGATAAGTCACTTTTCCTTACAAGTAACAATTTAGTCACTCAATTAAAAATTTGTGACAAACATATCATTTTCTAGTTAAAATTGAAACATAACTCGATATAATAACAATTTTAGTCCCCAAAACTTATACATTCTATTAGTTTAGTCTCAATTAAAAATAATTTATAAATTAAACCTTTTATATTTAATATTTTCGACATTGCATCCTCTTGGCACACCCTTCGACCACTTGCCGCACTCCATACTACTGCCCCTCAACTCGATAATCGACAGATGTGATAGCTCAATATGCACAATTACTTCACGACTAGACATATGACAAACTAATGGAACATACCTATTATGAACTTAATATCATCTGTTAGCAGAGGTATTCATTTCACTAATGGAAATTTTAAATACGCAAAATTAAATTTATTGAACTATTTTGAATTAAGACTAAACCAATAGAATGTATATGTTTTAAGGACTAAAATTGTTATTATACAAGTTGTTTGTTTAATTTTAACAGCAGAATGACTTGATTGTCACAAAACTTTAATTGAATGCATAAATTATTACTTTTAAAAAATGAATTTTTTGTTACCAAACTGCTAGGAATTTGGTTTGCGGCAAATTAACCAATGCGATAACGATAGACCAAGACATGCACATGAGACAAGATTTAACGTGGTTCAGCATAGCCTATCTCCATGGACGAGAGAAACGAACAATCCACTAATAACGTAGAGAACCCGAAGAGTACAAATACATGATAACCCATGTAATCCTAAAATCAGTGTACAAATCCCATGACCCGGTGGAGCCCAAACACTCTTCCCAACATCCATACAATACACATATCTACAACGTAAGCACAATAGTTGTAGAGAACCTAAAAGTAATTACATATCTCCAGAGTAATTTCCCCTCTCTTGTTCTCTCATTCTCTCATAATTCAAAAGGTTAAACCTAGTCTATATTTATAGACTAAAATACTTGGTCACCAAGAAACCTTATTCAATAAGATCTCCTACATAATATTAGATATTTACTCATTAAAGTAAATGCTAATTACCAAATAATCTTCAACCACTAGAATTACAATAAAACTCAACTTAATTACCAATTAAAATTTGAGTAAAAATATAACACAAACCTATAAAAAATCAACCGTTTAAGTTTATATGTTTACTTACAACTAAATTAACTTCTCAATTTTCATAGAAACGGGATAGATTTCATAAATACCTTTAAAAAACTAGAGGATTTAAAGTAAGCCGTTGCCTAAAGCACCTCACTATACAGAGTGAGCTATAACATATCAGTACCTCGTTTAGATGAATCCGAAAACGAAACTTAAAAGAAAAAAAATATTAGAGCTTCAAAGTAAGATCGAGTGCAGATGTATCTGTTCTTGGTGGTGATGCCATTGCTATAAATCCTAAATTCGAACTTTGAGCCAAGTCCGAAGCCTGGTTAGTGCCGGCATTTTGATCTTCGTTCACCTGCCTGAAACTCCCAGGCCATATCATGTCCACATCATCATCTTCCAAGAATATAGGCATTCCGAAATTCCCTTGATCGAACCGTGCTCCGCCTCTCGTATCTAACGGCCTATGGGATGATGGCATGATTCCCTGGTGCATGGCGGAATGAGCTTTGATCGACCCGTGAAGGGGTAAAGATGCTAAGCTTGTATACCTATCGGATAATATCCCCAAATGCATGGCACGCTTTGCCATCGTCCGCTCCCTCTTATGAGCATTCTGGTGTCCTCCCAATGCTTGTGAGCTATAGAACTTGCGCCTGCAGAAATTACAAGAGAAAACCCTCGGTGTCGTGGCTGACAAAGTATTGCTCTCTGTAGTTTCCCCCGTGGCACTCTTTATCTCGGCATCTGTGGCGCTGAAGTGCAGAGTCAGGTCGAGGGAGAACGACCCTGCATCCGGTGTATCCTTCAAGGGATCAGGAGATGCAGATATGTAGGAAGCCACTTGGGTACTTGCTTCGGAATCGTTTTCGAATTCTAACCCAGGATTTGGCAGTGTCATTCTCAGGAAAATCAGCAAGTTTTGCGCCTGTTCGGTTCGATATCCCGTATGGGAGTACTACACTACTAATAAGTTAGCTCTTCAACACCTGCACATACCAAAAAATTGGATCATTTGTCAAAGTTCACAAGTGACAAAGATAGATGCACGTACTATATGTTAAGCATTCATCCTAAAATCAATCTTCGGAAATAGGTGAAGAGACCGAACATGAATATAAGACCATAACCAATCCAGGAACACAAGTACGATTATGTAATGATTCGACAATCACATTCTACTAAAATGGTAAAGGTAAACAAGCAAACATATCTAAGTTTTATCTCTGAGTTTTCACATTGGAATCGAGCAAACCGTACCATTGAGGGCCGAAAGGTTCCGATTATCCACTAACAGATAAACGAGCAACAAATTTGATGGTCTTCAAATTAATGAAATCAAAAGAGAAACAAACACAAACTAAACAGCAAATATGACAATTGAATGAAACTGGATTTAGTCACTAAATTGAGTGCTTTAACTCATTCATAGTACTAAAAATAGGTGATTAAATGCTTTAACTCATTTATAGTACTAAACCCTGGATTCTAACTTGGCTAATCTCAGAACCAACTGAGATATATACATGAGTGATTCAAAAATACAGGGGGATATATATATATATATATATATATATATTCAGTTTAGTTAATGATTATGGCATGAAACTGATGAAAGATATTCAGAATTGCCTAAGGAAGTCATAAAAAAAGATTAAAACCAAGCAATTGATAATTAGCAGCTAAGATGAACAAGGAAAATGCAATCAAAATTACTCAAAGAATCCAAAGACCAAATAGATGAAACCAAAATCAACAGGAACATCAATCAAACTGAATTACACTAAAATCCCAAGCTGAAAACAGCAGCAAATCAAAAAAATATAATAACACTGCAAAATCTGGAGCTTAAAAACAGTAACACAACAAAAACAACAAACCGATAGAGGGAAAAAATAAGAAAAAGAAAAATCAAATCCATAACCTATGAGCTGGTGAAAAAGATTCTTACTTTGAATGATATAATACTTTGTAACCTGTAGGTGCTTTCTTCTTCTTCTTCTAGTTTCTACCACAGATAGTACAGTGATTGTTGAAGATGAAAAGTTAATAAATGGGGATAAGATTTCCAAGCAGGAGAGAGAGAGAGGTGTACACTTATGGGAAAGCAGAGGTTTATAGAGATGTGTACGAGGGAGCAAAGTCGGAGAATTCACAAATCCAAAAAGAAAGATAAAGAAGATAATACACTAACAAGTGTTTGTTGAAATTTGGGCTCTTCCAGTGTTCCAATAGCTGCAATTCAATGAGTGGAGAGAGAAAGTGATATATACCATTAACACACACCGAGGCAAGCAAAATACTACTTACTGTAACCCCACCAAAAAAATTAAAAGATTACTATATAAATGTTTTGTTTGTTCTATATTTAACCGATTATTTAAATTATTTATATTTATTTTTTATAATTTTTAGTCATAAATACCTATTAGAAGTATATTTTTTTAGAGTCCATTTTCTTTCCTCTAATTAAGAATAAGATTAAAATTAAGATTTATAAAAATATGACTGGTCAGTTTAATTTAACAAACTGTTTTAGTGAAAAAAAGAATAATATTTATATTAAGAGATTTAAATTCGAATATATGTGTGTGCAAGATGCATGTCTTTTGTTAAAGATTTAATAAAAGATATAAATATATACTATCATAAGCATACGAAAAACATGGCTACTCAATTTGAATGAATTTGAGTTTCATCTGCAGTTTTATTAGTGGTCGGATTCTTGTTTCCATTATTACTAAACAACATCTGTCAGATTCATTCCCATGCTCACTTATGGAATTTGCATGGATATCAACCTATCATACTAATCTAGCCCATACATTTTGCCTTTATGCTTCCCTCCTGCTTTAACTTTTATAGATAAAAGAAAATGTAGTTAAATGATTTAATCTGATTCAGATAATCAAATCTACAAGATAATATTTTAAGCTTGCTTGATGTTACAGTTCAGCAGTGGGGGACGGATCATGATGCAAAACATGTGGTAAGTTGGGCCGTACTTTTGTGGTAATGTCCATGTGTGGCTTCAATTGTTAGAATATTTTTATTTTGTAGTAAAGTACCATTTATCAAAGAGTAAAATACATTAGAGGTCCCTTAATTATAGATTTAAGAATGAATAGGTTATTTTTTTCTTCTAAAAATAACAATTTAATCACTCAATTATAGGTTTAAGAACAAACATGTCACTTTTCTTCTAATAGTAACAATTCACTTACTCAATTGTAGGTTTAGGAATAACTAAGTCACTAAATTAAAATTTTGTAACAAACATGTCATTCTGTCATTGAAATTGAAATGACGACTTAGTATAATAACAATTTTAGTCCCAAAATTATGCATTCTATTAATTGGATTTTAATTCAAAAATAATTCAATAAACTCAACACTTCATATTTAAAATTTCAACACCGACACACCCTCCAACCACTTACCACACTCCATGTCATTATTCATCAGTCCGATAATCAATAGATGCAATAGCTAGACAGACACACTCACTTCACTACTGGACATCTAACAGACTAATGGAATAGACTCATTATGACCTTAACGTAGTATGCTAATAAACACAATCACTTCACAAATAGAATTTTTAAATGTGAAGACTTTGTTTTATAGAACTATTTCGAACTATGACCAAATTAATTGAATGAATAAGCTTCAGAGACTAAAAATGTTATTATACCAAGCCCTTATTTTAATTTTAATAGAATGAATAAGCTTCAGAGACTTTATTTTTGTTAACCACGTGAGTAAAAGAATTCATCGTCAATCTTTGGGGGAAGCTTTTTCTACCTATGGCAAAGTGATCGATGTTTACATCGCCTATAACAATCCTAAAAGGAGGAATAAGAGAGACACATTCGCTTTTGTCAGATTTTCAACTCGCAAGGAAGCCATGAAGGCGGTGGAACTTGGTAATAACAGAAAGATGGATGGTTTCACCATCAAGGTTTTCATGGGTATTTTTAAACCTACAACTCAAAAAGATACGAGAACATAGGTGGAAAAGAACTTAAAGAGTAAGTTTCAATACAAAAGGGTTTTCTCAAAGCTAACGGATGGAAGATCTTTCAAAGAGGTGTTAACATCTGCAGATAAACCCACTTATAATGATGCTGAGAACAGAACCGAAACAGCTCTAAAAAAAGCAAATAGTAGGAAGTCAACCCTTGTCAAACCAGTTTTTGATCCGTATCATTTCAGTCTAGAACAGAAGGACTTGGAATGGCTTAACAGCTGCTTAATAGGTCAAATAAAAGGGATGTACGATGCAAGCTTTGTGCAACAAGTCCTCCGCTCAGACGGCTTCAAAGTAAAGGTAAGCGTTTGGTCTGGCTTTTGTGTAATTATCCAGTTTGAAGAGGAGGAGCAGTTTCAAATTTTTTGGGACCTCAAAGACTCAATGCTCCAATCTTGGTTTGAGGATATAGATATTGTAGATCACTTTCAGTCTTGTTTCAAGCAAATGGTTTGGGTGATCCTCGAAAATGTCCCGCTAGTTGCATGGAATGATGCTATTTTCAAATCTATAATAAGTAGATGGGGCACCGTTATAAAGATAGACGAAGATGCAGCCAAGAAGAATAGATTCGACTGTACTCGGATCCTGACCGGTGTTAAGAATTCTTCGGATGTGCCTCTGAACGTTAATATTTTTATAAATGAAGCTAGTTATTGTATTCGAATCTCAACAGCAGAGAACGAGGACGCTCGGTGTTGGATAAACGATGATTCACCGGAGTATCATTCCGACGGGAAGTTGGATGATCAAAGTGACGAGGCGGATAACTGTCGTTTTGAAGACCTAGAGTCCTGCCATAAGGGTGCGGCGGCTGGGAGTAGTTACGAGAACGTTGGGATTCCCATCAATCGACCAAGTGTCGGTATAAAAAAAACAAAAGATGAGGTTGGGACCCCACTACCTCAAAGTTTAATTAATTCAACTGCTAATGTTAAGAATGGTAAGTCTCTTGTACAGCCCCACTCTAACAAAAATTGCTCGGTGGGACTCTTCGAAGTTCCCATTAAGTGTGCGTCTGAGTCATCAAAAAATTTATCGGGCTCTAGTGGGATCTCAGCATCGAAACTGGATAACGATACTGGGTTATTTAGAATTAGGCCTAGTATCATCAAAACCCCAAAAGGTTTGAACCCTTTCTCTGTTAGATCCAGGATGGATAAACTACAAATATTGGCCTCTCTCAATAACAATCCGGGCTTAGGCAAACCAGGGAAAAATAAGATTAAGCTTTTAAGATCTGACTTTTCTATCGGAATATCCTCTGAAGAACCTATTGTTAATCCCCCAATTGAATTAGAGACGCCTGACTTGGAGAATCAAAGATCTAGTACTTTGCGTAACGTAGATGCTAGTAAAGGGGAGAGTGGTAACAACGTGTCAGAAGCCAAGAAAGTTGTGAAGGTCTGCAATTCTGTTGGGTTACATTTTACGACGGAGGACTCCAAAGTTATACAAAGACTGTTAGCCGTAGGAAAGGATGGGGGCTCTCACTCGTAGGAGGGTTCGATCTTATTTTTTCTTAACGTGAGTTCATATCACGGTCTCCATGAGTTTAAATTTATTCTTGGCATGGAACGTTCGAGGTTTGGGTAGCCGTGTGAAGAGATCGTCAGTGAAAAAACTATTTCAAGAGTTAACCCAAGTATCTTCTTTATTCAATAATCAAAACTCAAAGTTGTTGATGCAAGGATGGTTTCTCAGGTGTGTGGGTACACTCATAATATTTTGTTTCTGTTCCCCTTCAAGAGGAGCTATTGGGGGTTTAGTGTAGACTCTCTAGGTGAAATGCTGGCAAAAGTGGCAGAAAATATGTATTGAAAATATATAAGAATGTGCCAAAATGAGTCTTTTGCGTGCAAGTATACACGGTCTGCAAGTAATACAGCTGGTAAGTTGAGTATCGATCCCACATAGATTGTCTTTGAATTCAATTGCCTTGATTGTTACTTGCCTTAAGAAAAAGTTGATTTGATTTGAAATTAATTTTGGAAAATAATTAAAAAGTAAATAAATGAAAGAAAAGTAAAAACGTTGCAAATGAAGGTGTTTTAATAAATGATGAGCGTTGGCAGGGAATGCCTGGTTTTCACGATATTCATGCCGTGCCAGCCGTTAACAACAACTTGTCTTGGCATTGTTTGCCGAGCAGATTCAAAAGTAGCAAAGCCTCTCTTGATGGTTATTGTCCTAAATTGATCATGTAAAAACCTCTATATCTCTATAGTGTTTGTTTTTAAATAAATCAATTTAATTAAGATCCAATCTATACTCCTAAGGGGTAGATTTCACTTCCGAAGTAAGTTCATCTACTTGAACGACTTCTCTCGAAGCTTCTCTCCTCAGTATTCGACAACTTATTCGTTGCCACCCCAAGTTTGTTAAGATATTAATGTGCAATAGGCCAACAGTGTCAGCTCTCGCTTGGCAGAGTATTTAGGAAATATTAAAGTTTGCCGAATAGATGAAACTCTGCCAAGGCAGATTTATTATTAAAAGCTAAAGCATGAAAATAACATAAAAACCAAACATCCCCCACCAACTATTAAATTAGTTCATGGTGAGAGTGAACCAACAATCCACAAACATTTTCGGAATACATCATCCTTAAAAACAAAGTAAAATAACTTGAGAGAGAAAATGGGCTAGAAGGGTTCTCTCGATGCAGCCCTTCAAGATCCAGGCTTCTCGTCCAAGTTGGTCGGACCACCTTTCCACGGTGCAGCCGGTCGTCAATCGTCACACACACACCAACTCCTCACGATCCAATCTTCTCCTCTCCCCTTAAAGTCTAACTTGGTTGGTGTTTAAATAGGCGTGCAAAGAAGGGATAAGACTAGCTATTCAAATTTTAAATTCTAACTGCCCAGAGGATAATGAATTATCTTCTTATCCAGATTTGAATGCGAGCTTATCAAGCTAAGGCTGATGTCATCCTGCCGACGTTGCCCTGGCATCCAAGCTTGGCATGAGTCTGCCAACAAGTCTTGGCACCATCTTATTCGCTATTTTTTTTAGAGATTGTTCCAATTGCTATTTTTTCGGAGCCTGATCATGTCATATTTTTTCGGGGTCCAATAGCCTCTTGGCGTGGCATCAAGTTCACTTCTCTGCCATCCGGTGCTTGGCATTGTCTGGTCCATCTATGCCAACAACACTCGGCATTCTCTCTGACATTCCTTCCTGTGTTGCTTTTCTGGGCTAAATACTATGCAAAACCTGCAAAATTGCCAACAAAACAACCCTTCACACTGGCATAGACAAATCTCTAAACTCTTTATGCAAATGCATGATTCTAACACCTAGTGCAACTAAATGTACCTAAAAACAAGTAAAAATATTATAAGATTGACATTAAAAACAGTACTTTTGAAGAGATAACATTTGGTTTCGTGTTGGGATGATTCTTTTTTCTCGCTGGAGAATAGCACCGTGCATAGCAGAATCATTATCCTGATTCGGAAAATAATTTCAGTAGACATGAAGTGCACTCTAGTCAATATCTATGCCCCAAACGACCATTCCGAGAAACTCAAAATTTTGAATAAATTAAGACTTTTGTTAGGCCAGTTGAATAGGCCTGTTTTGATCGGGAGAGATTTTAATATCGTTAAAAGCTCAGAGGAAAAGGTGGGTGCATCTTATAATCGAAGGGTGATGGATGATTTCTCTGATTTCATTGAAGATTTGAGTTTAGTTAATCTACCTCTGCATAGTAGATCGTTTACCTGGAGTAGCAATAAAGAGGTTCCCTCTTTCTGTCGGCTCGATAGTTTCCTCGTGTCATCTGAGCTTCTACAACTATGGCCAGATGTGATCCAGAAGTTGTTGCCGAGCAGTTTATCGGATCACAGCCCAATCTTATTATGCAAGTCTATTTTAAGAGGACCAAAACCATTTAGATGGTTCAATTATTGGGCTGATGTGGAAGGATATGAGAGTGTAGTGTCCGTAGCAGTGTCTTTGACCAAGGATGGTGGTATCGGTTCAGTCTTGAAATCATGTAAGTTCGCATCAAAGAATTGGCTTCAATCTGTGAGGGGCAAAGATTCAGACTCAATCTCTTCCCTTGAAAAAAAATGTTCAGAGCTAGAGAGTATCATTCAAAGCGGGAAAGTGGATCAAAATGTTGTGGCTGAGCTGTCGTCTCTGAGAGCAAAATTATGGAATTGTTATCGAAAAGAGGAGATGGAGTGGTTCCAAAAATCTCGTCTAAAGTGGTTTGAAGTTGGCGATAAATACACGAAGTATTTTTATCTATTTGCCTCTTCGAGAC
Organism: Hibiscus mutabilis; assembly: GCA_019671005.1. Lineage (NCBI taxonomy): Eukaryota > Viridiplantae > Streptophyta > Magnoliopsida > Malvales > Malvaceae > Hibiscus > Hibiscus mutabilis. Next base: position 2,971,189 of record CM033754.1, on the reverse strand, counting down.
GTCGAGCAAATCTGATTGCATCGTTGCATATTGGTGATACTGTCTTATTAAAATCCAATGATATTAAGAAGGTTTTGTTCGAGCATTTCAGAGAGGTTTATAACAGATCAGATACTATTTCAGTGGACCGTTTAGATTGTGACATTAAGCATTTGTCTCAAGTATCGGCCAAGTTTTTAGAGCGAGACTTTACTGAGGATGAGATCAAGAATGCACTGTGGTCATTGGATGGGTCTAGAGCCCCAGGACCTGATGGTTTCAACATTGGCTTTGTGAAACGGTATTGGAATGTCCTTAAGGAGGATATCCTTAGTTTCTTTTCTGACTTTTTAAGGGGTATTTTCCTGATGCCTCGCTAAACTATTCTTTCATTGTGTTAATTCCTAAGTGCTCATCTCCGAAGTCCATTGACGATTACCGACCAATTAGCCTTGTGGGCTTCTTCTGTGAATTGTTCGACTGAAGCTTTTCCGTGTGTTTATCTCGGATTGCCCCTCGGTCATTGTAATAATTCAGTGGCGTTATGGTCTCCAATTGTTGAGAAGTTTAAAAGGAGGCTTGCGGGGTGGAAATCGAAGCTGTTATCAATAAGTGGCAGAATTACACTAGTAAAAGCTGTGCTTTCCAATCTTCCAATTTTCTACATGTCGCTTTTCAAAATGCCTGCGTCAGTAGGTAACCAATTGAATAAGGTGATAGCTAATTTCATTTGGGGTAGTGCAGACAAAAGGTCCATTCATTGGTTAAGTTGGAAGGATTTGTGTAAGCCTAAATTAAATAGAGGATTGGGCATTGTTGATATGAAAATGAAGAATCGCACACTCTTGAATAAGTGGATTTAGAGGTATGGATCTGAGCCTAATTCTTTGTGGAGAAATGTTGTTAAAGCTAAACATGAAAGAAGTTCGATCGGTCTTATCCCTTCTAATCTGAGCAAAGCTAATAAGTCTTGGATTTGGCGTGAAATTATTTCTCCTTTATCTTCTGATTCTGATCCGTTTACTCAAAATATAGAGGTTATTGTGGGGGATGGCAAGTTTATTAATTTTGGGGGCGACTTATGGATTGGTAACGCTCCTCTTAGGGATAGGTTTCCTAGGATCTTTGCTCTCGCTATAAAGAAACACGGGTCAATTTCTGATCTTGGTTATATTGACGGGAACAGTTGGATTTGGGATATCTCACTTAGGAGAGTCTTGTTCGATTGGGAGGTGACAGTCTGGGAAGACTTCATGTCTGTTATTAACGGTTCAAGACCTGGGGTGCTTGATAGGGATTGCATATGGTGGAGGGCTGCGTCAAACGGTCTTTATAGTTCAAAGGCGTTTTGTAATCTTTGTCATAACTCAAGTTTAGAGCCGGACCAGATCTGGAGGTAGGTTTGGGCAAATCTTGCTCCCCCTAAAGTCAAAATTTTTGTGTGAAGATTACTACATGGCAGAATTCCAACAAAGAAGGAGCTTTTCAAGCGAGGTATGTTCCAGCAACAGTCCCTATCTTGCATTTTCTGTGGCATTTTGAATGATGAATCATCTATTTTGTGAACGTGTTCATGCTTGGTCCTTATGGCAAAAATGGTGTCATTTATGGGATATTCATTTGGTGATTCCTAATAATCCGAGGGATTTGTTATGGACTTGGGTATGCTGTTATTCCGGTTTTAGAGTAGAATCAGTATTGAGGTTAGCATTCTTTGGTGTTGTGTGGACCTTATGGCTGTGCCGAAACGAAACTGTGTTTAATGGGAAGCGGTTCTCGGTAGAGTAAATGTTCGACCTGCTAATTATAAGAGTGACCTGGTGATGTAAAGCTAAGTGGCCAAAGGCCATTATATCCATTTTTGATGTTCATAATCTGCCTTCTGTTCTCAAAGGAGTCTCTTCGATAGAGAGTCGCTCACTTCGTAGTTGTTGGTCACCTCCGGCGATGGGATCTCTAAAGTTTAATGTAGACGGGGCTGTTAAAGGGAGCTTTAGGGCAGCAGACATCGGTGGCATTTTAAGAGACCACGCTGCAAGATCGATGATCGTTTTCTCAAGAGGTGGGATACATGGATGCCTCTACGGCGGAAATGCTCGCGGTGATAGAAGCGTTAAAGCTTTTTAGTTCATCTCGATGGGTGAAGTTATCTTCATTATTTATAGAAAGCGATTACAGTTTGGTGGTTAGTTGGTTCAAGTGTCCTCATAACGCTCCCGCGCCGTTCAAACAGAACATCCTTTCCAGTCTTTCTATTTGTGCAGGTTTCGAATTGTCCATTATTCTTATACCGAGAGAGTGTAACAGAAGCGCCGATAGATTGGCTAAGAGAGGGATCAACCGAAACGAGGATTTTGTATCAATTCTGCCAGTGTAAGTGTTAGTTTGGACGTGCAGCGGTGCATCTTTAGGTGTCCGTGTTTGTGAATCGATCGTGGCATCCCTGTGATTATTAGTGTGGCGTTTCTGGTATGTTTTCCCTTGAGGAATAGCGTTTTTTTCTTACTGAAATCAGGAGGTCGGCTTGATTGTTACAGTTAAAAGTCCATTTATGTTGGCTAATGGGTATTTAGGGGATAGTCTTTGTAGATTGATCCAGTGAGATGTTTGTATTAGACGCTTTTTGTTCTTGGCTTCGACTTGGATACTCTTTTTCCTCCGTTAGGTTTTAGGGGGTTTTTTTAACGAGGCTCTAGAAGTATCAATTTGGTATGATTAAAGCAATAAAACTCATACTTTCTTTTCAAAAAAAATTTAATTAGGTATTGAATTATTACTTTTAGAAGAAGAGTGACTTGTTTGTTACTAAATCTATAACTAAATAACATGTAGTGTAATGTACCCTTTATCAAAACATCATCAGGATATTTTATTTTGGCATAATGCAAAAAAATGCCCTTAAAGTTTGACTTAATAGTCATTTTGACCCTTATTCTCTTTTGAAGTAATTTAGCTCTCAATTTTATGGATGAAAATTGTTAGTTAACTAACAGTAAATGGCTTGAAATAACGTGACAAATCTGCATGGCAGTACAAGCCGCAATAACAGTGTCATATAGGCAAATATGCTGACTTACAGAATGACACATCAGTCAAAAAATAGTTTTATAAAATTATATAAAATATAAAATATTTTTTTCTTCTGACATGTCATTCTGTTAAATTATTTTAAATTATTTATCGACAATTGACTAACAGTTTTTATTTACAGATATGTTATTTTGACCCTAAATAAAACGTTAAGGACTAAATTACTTCAAAAGAAATAATTTGGGCCAAAATGATTAAGGTTTTTTTTTTTTGGTATTATGTAAATCCTTTGAAATAGAAGCCCACAAACAGCCCATTATATGGTCCATGGATCCAGTTGCATTGCTTGGGTTCTATCCCTTTTCAGACATGTATCTCAATTAGGTAGATTGATTACCAGATATTGTCCAAATGGAACACATATCCTCTCTGTCGTGTCCTCCTCTATTTCATTAAAAGAAGAACAGTTGCACAGGTTATTGTGCTAAAGTACAAAGCATATGGGTTCAAATCTCTTATGATTGTTTCTAGCAACTTGGTAGCTGGTTGGTTACATGATATTTCAGGGCTGTCCACATTGTTACGTCACCTTCAGCAGTTTGGGAATTGCATGCTTCAGCTCCAACCACATGCTTTTGTTTTCACCAAGTTACATACAATGCAAACTTTAACCCCACATTTCTGAATATGTTTGTTTGATTTTACCCGAGTTAAAATTGGTTTGGGATTATTTTTTTACAAAAATATCCCATGCAGTGGCAATGGAAACAAAAAAATTTACAAAACGTTTTTATTTTAGGGTTTATAGACTCGGCTTAAGATTTAAGGTTCAAGGATTTAGAATTTAAGGTTTAGAGATTATAGTTTAGGTTTTAGGGTAATGTAGTTAGGGATTTAGATTTTAATCTATAAATCTTAAATTTTAACCCTAAATTATAAATACACTCCCTAAATTCAAAATTCTTATATTTAAACATTTAAATATTAAACCCTAAACAAAATTCTTACACCCTAAAATTAAAACGCTTGTAAAAACATTTTATTTTCATTACATGTTCACGGAATAATTACCCTTAATATTTTTACACCTAAAAAAAGTGAAAAAAAAAGTATGGGGCAATGATTAACCGTCTAGGGAATCTTGGTAAGTGGTAATGGTCCAATGCAATCAATTACAAGTCTCACCACTCATGATTAAGTTTTCAACTTGTAATATTAAAGTAATAATATATATTTTACCGACAATCAGTTAATCTAGTAAAATATGTCATTAAATTTTTTAAATAATGGTATAAATTTAAATTCTAACATTGTGAACAAAATAAATTAAATTAAAAAAAATTATTCATATAATATTTTTTATAGTATTTTATTTAAATTAATCAGTTAATAAATTAAATACAAATGATTACATACAAAAGTAGTAATATATATTTCAATTCCTAAATTGGTTTAAACCAAGAGAAAAGGATGCTTGTAAGTGGAAGAAATAGTCCACAAGAAAACAAAGGAAAAGGGTTTCTAATGAGTGAAAAAAACTTGTCATTTTTGGGCTTGGACCCATTCCCTTTTGGTACAATGCTATATATTCTATTTAGACAACTTTATTTTTTTACATTTTTTCTAGTCCGGGACATTCTAGTGTTTGGTAATCGTATTAAGTTTAGATTATATCTGGAGTCGAGTTGAGTTAATATCCTCTTTTAGAATTATTTACTCTATTCATAAGATTTAAACTTAAGACCTTACTCGAGAAAAATCAAAGTTTTTAACACGACTGAATGAATCAACAGAATTAAACCCTTAATCGAATATTTATATATCTTCTTATGTTTAATTACTTTTGAATCACACAATTTTCACTCTTAACAATAATTAATTCAGGATAATGTAGGTTAGATCTGCTGATCAAATCTCCATGCCATGAAAATTTAAATATCTAAAAAAGTAATGATATGTATATGCAAGTGGACGAGGCTGGGAGTTGTCGTATTCATTAAGAATTGGAGATGGAACAGCCTATATGACATAGACATGATTCCTTTTCATTGGTAAGTGAAAATTAAGACATGTTTTTTTTTCCCAACGTAAATACGTTTTTGGCTTATATGTAGGAGAAAGCTGAGCATTACGCCAAACAAATTAGATATGTTAGATATACGTTAAGATACTTGAGATTACACCCAATATCTGAAATTAAAAGTTTTGCATGAATTAAGATAAATAGATAATATTAATCAGAGACAAAGCCATAAATCTTAGATTTAAAAGTTAAAATAAAAAAAAATAATACTAAAGAGACTAAATTAAATTAAAATTTTTCATAGAAATTTAAGAACAATTTTATCATATCGTCGTTTAAAAATATTCGGGTTTAATCAGTTTTGTCTACAAGGTATGTGTACCTTATTGAAGGGTTAAGAAAAAATATGAATAGATGTTACCTTACAATCCCTTTAAAACTATTCAAAATAAATTAGCATGATGTCAAAAATGCCGTAATGTTTAACTGGATAGTCATTTTGTCTCATATTCTTTATTTTGAAGCAGTTTAACCCTTAGTTTTTTATTTCAGGTCAAAATGGTCACTCAATGGATGAAAAATGTTAGTCAACTAACGATAAAAATTTTAAAATGGCTTAACAGCAAGACACATCAGCAGAAAAAATATTTGTTATATTTTATATAATTTTATAAAATTATTTTTTAATTAATGCGTCATTTTGTCGAGTCGGCACCTTTGTCTACATGATCTTGCTATGTCAGCGTACATTATCATATAGATTTGTCACGTCATTTGAAGTCATTTATCATTATTTGACTAACAGTTTTTTATTTATGAATGGGCCATTTTCACTTAAAATGGAACATTGAAGGTTAAAGTGTTTCAAAAAAATAATAGAAACTAAAGTGACTATTCAACCAAACCTTAAAAGATATTTTTGAAATTTGAGTCGCCTGCATTAACAACAACAAGGCAAAGGATACAAAAACATCACACAGTCACAAACGGACTGGAGCAAAGTGCATCGACAAGCCGATTGTAGGGAAAATTTTAGAGATATTTTTTTTGATATTATGTCAGAAATTTATGTATGAACTAAATTGAAGGAAAATTAATTAATTATGGGAGGAGTAGAAGTGTAGAAAGGGTAAGGGGGAGGAATGGAAGGGAAATGTTTGGGCAGGAAAGAGCATCACATGGCTCAATGAAAGGCGGAGCAAAGGGGGACCGCAGCAGAGAGCATAAAATATTGGTAGGTAGGGGCAGGGAGGAAGGGCCAATGGCAATAATAAATCCCAACTCAACCAATCAGGCAGAGACCAACCACCTGCCACATGTGAGGAGGAGAGAGAGGACATTTCCTTCATTTATTCAACCAAAATATGTACACTTTCTTTTAGGGAAAGTGTTGGTTTTTGTGGGGATTCTCTTATCACTCCTAACCCACACTTTGAGTGGGCAGTAAAAAAATTTGAGTCAAAACAAAAAAATAAATAATTTGAAATACAAGGTAAACAATTAATAGTGTTTTAGTGGTTGAAATCATATTTAATCCATGGTTAGCTCGGTTGAGTTAACAAGGTAAAAAAAATAGATTAGGGGTTTGATGGGAGTCTAACGTACAACAGGTCGAAGATATAGCTAAAAAACAGTAAGTTTCGAAATTTGTCTAAAATCTTAAAATAGTAGACTTTTAGATAATATTTTATTTTGGTTTTTTTTGTGATTTTTGACAAGTATCGATATTTTGTTCAAGAACCTAAAATGTTATTAAAAAACAATTATCGATACTTGTTTTGTAAATATCGATACTTGTCAAAAATCACCAAAAAAACCCAACCTAAAATGTTATCTAAAAGTCTAACATTTTAAGTTCTTAGACAAATTTCGAAACTAGCCCTTTTTTAGCCGCACTCTAGAACTGTTACACCGCAGACTCACCCGGTTTAATGGTCAAGCATGGTTCATGTTACCATCTCATCTTTTGAAAATTTCAAATTATCATATAATTCAGGTAGTTTGTATGTTTTTCGTTTAGATATTTAATTTCTTACTACTAATATTTTGGGTAAATTACATGAATTGCCACTTAACTATGGGGATGTTATAATTTGACCATTGATCTTTCAATTTTGTCAATTAGACTATTAACTATTAAAATAATATTAATTAAGTCACATGTCGTTAAAACCTGACGGAGGGGTGACATGGCTGTTAATGGACCAAATGTGTAATTATACAAAATTTTGTTAGCAACCACACCACCTCTCCGTTAGGTTTTAAAGGCAGATGGCTGAATTAATATTATTTAAATAGTTAAATGGTTTGATTAACAAAATAAAAAGATTGATAGTCAAATTAGAACATTTTCAAAATTAAGTGGCCATTTATATAATTTACCCAAAATTTTATAATTTCACACAGTTCCATTTTAATATAATTTTCTAAAAGTTTACTCTCTATCCTATACATGACAATCAATGGTTATTTGATCGGAGCTAATCTCGTATTGTACGAAGTATGAAAATATATTATCTGGTAGTTAAAATTCGTAAAATTTATTTTTTTGATAAATTTTAATTTTAAGGTTAATATTATTTAGAGGGGAGGGGAATGAAACTTTAGGGGAAGAAATGAGGGTTCTCTTAGTGGATTTAAAACTTATTACCTAAAGGAATATGATGAAAAAAATAAACAGCTTGGTCAACCGGCCAAATATACTTGCTCAAGATTCGTAAAATTTAATTAACCTTTGACTATCGAAAACTTTCTCATTTGTACTTCAATTAAATCGAGAAAAAATGTTTAATTTTGACGCCCTTCATTTACCCCTTAATTTTAGCATTTAATTTTTTTTCACTTCTTTTAGTCCTTAAACTTTTTTTTCCAAATTAAATCAATTAATGTAAAAAAAAGTAAGGGACTTGTTAAGCTAATTTTAATTATTTTGTCTTTTTGTCAATGTAGAAGTAAGTTATTTTATCATTTTATGTAAAAATAAAATAACAAAATATTTAAAACAATAAAAATGTTTAAAATGATAAAAAAATATTTTAAAATAAAAAACGAAAATTTATTAAAAATATTAAGATGTGTTATTTTTTTCACCTAGTGATTCACTTTGACAAAAATTAGTAAACTATAAAACAAGTTCAACGATTGAAGTAATTTTCTTTTTAAGTTTGAGGGGGAGGGGTAAAATTGGGTGGATATTGCATCAACAAAGATATTTTTAAATCTATATCAACTCTCGTATTATTTTTGAATCTATAGTATTTTCTACAGTATATTTTGAAGTCGGATTGCTTTTAATTTGTCTTCATAAAAAATATTAAAAAAATGATGAAGACCAGTAGCTTACAATCTGACTTCATCAAAAAAAATATTAAAAAATGATAAAGAACGGTATTAATATAGCTAAACTGTTACTTCAAACGAAAAAAAATTAAATGATGAAGTCGGATTATAAGCTGCTGGTCTTCATCATTTTTAATATTTTTTTATGAAGACGGATTAAAAGCAATCCGACTTCAAAATGTACTGTAGAAAATACTATAGATTCGAAAATAATCAGAGGGTTGGCATAGATTTAAAAATATTTTTTACGGATACAATATCCACCTAATTTCCCCCGGGGAAATGTCATTAGACCATAAAATATTAATTTAGGTAATATACAAGAATATATAATTTAAAATAATATATATTTAGATAATTATTAAATAATTCTTAAAGTAACAAACAGGTTTGATCCAAGTGGTAAGCAGCTTGATATCGATTAAACATGCCTCGAGTTCAATGCCTTGTGTATGCAAAAAATCTATGCTGGGTTGTAGTCACTGTTTAAAAAAATAATAAATTGATTATTTCATATCAAATATTACATAGACATATTGCATGACAATTCTATTAATTTAATTTGTTTTATTCATAATATCATAATTTAAAATATAAATAATGTTAAAAAATTTAATATATCATCTTATTACACCAATGAGAGTTGTTACTAATAATAGGAGATGATATAGGATGTCAAACTTATTGGTGCAATAATTGGCTGAGCTTTTTAATTTTGGTAATTTTATTTCTAGGCTTTGTCGACGAGCACATGGACATGGCATTGTTGAATACTTTTCAAAAATAAACTTTAAACTATGTACATTTATATATGTACTATATTACATATAATATTTTTTTGGCAATAAAACATCATTAAAGAACGCAGAAATTATAAAAATTCCCTCAGGCCAGGGGTAACAGAGAAAGGCCAGTCAAACGAGCAAGAGCTCAGCTTAGTTTTCTTAGCAATCCAATTGGCGACTTTATTATAATGTCGAGGAACAAAAAAAAGACACATAAAAAAAGAAGAGGACAAAAGTAAAATGTCTTCCTTAATAGTCGTCGTCTCTCAGACCGAAAAGGTCTTAGTCTTTAAACAACTAATAAGGCCCAAGTTATCTGATTCAAGGATAACCATGGGAAAGCCTTCTTTAGTTGCAAGATTGATTCCAAGTCTCAAAGCTTTGGCTTCAGCAACATCAACAAAAGATGAAGGGAACAAAGAGGATGCACCTCACGCAAATAGAACATGTCGAATCACGTGCCACAGCTGCAATTCCTGCATGTCTATACTCTTTTGAGAAAGAAGCATCACAGTTAAACTTGACAACACCGCAATCCAGAGGGGAATATTGATCTCCATTTCTACTGGCAGGGGAGGAAGGTTCATTCTTGACAACACAGTTGGCTTCTTCAAATTCAAGGAATGAGCATCCTGCTAAATGCCACACTTCTACCGGAGAATTAACATTACCTGAGAAAATGAAGTTGTTCATCGACTTCCAAAGAAACCAACATAGAAAGACAATCATCTCATAACCCTCAAAGCTCTTATCAGAGTTGCTAAGGTTGAGGATTTTTTCCACCAATTTCCAAAACCAGGGAAGCCATCAATAAAAGGTGTAGCTAAAGCCTGACACTCTCCAGACTGCTTGGGCGAAAGGACAAAAGAAAAGAAGGTGCTCGACACTTTCAATTCCACAACCACATCTTGGGCAGTTTGCAGAGAAAGGAATGACCCTATGAAACCGAGCAAGAAAATTACCTTTAGTTGGAAGAATGTTGAGACAAAGTTTTCAAATAAATGTTTGGATCTTAGGCCGTACTTTGAGTCTCTAGGACATCTGTCACAAGAGATGATTATGAGAAATGTCATCATTACTTCTAGACCCTTCATCCGGGATAAGCTGCTTAGAGAGAAAGAAATATTCTGATTTGACTAAATAATTATCATTCTTGTTATCTGCCCAAATAAGTGAGTCCTTAATAGTAGGGCCTCCAATCGAGATATGAAGGATTGCATCCCTTTTATGGGGAGTGAATAGTCTATCAATCTTGGCGTAATTCTATTATCTCAAGTCCTTAAAAAGAGTCTTGACACTGTCAGATCTTGACACCAATCCAGTTTCGAAGAAGAGATAGAGAATGGGAGGATTGTAGAACCATTTATCCTCCCATATAGAAACACTCCGCCCATTCCCAATTCTTCACAGAGATCCCTGTGGTATTGTTTTGATGCCAACTCTTATTCTAATCCAGGCCCATGATGGGTCATGAAAAGCTGGGGCAGAAAGAATATCACCATTTGGGAAATAAATACCTCTCAAGGTTCGAGCCAAAAAGGATTCTAGATTTTTAAGAATTCACCACGTGACCTTGGCGATCAAAGCTTGGTTAAAAGTTCCCATATCCCTAAAGCCCATTCCTTATTTGTCTTTAGGCAGACACAATTTCTTCCAGTTCACCCAGTGGATTCCCTTTTCTTTATTAGAATTGTTCCACCAAAACTGACTTATCAGAGAACAAATCTCATCACAAAAAATGACCAGCGGTAAGAAGAACTATATAACATAAGATGGAATCACTTGCACCACTGTCTTGATGAGAACTTCTTTCCCAGCTTACTATAGAAATTTGGCCTTCCATCCCTGTAGCTTGTGTAAGATACGATCCTTAATAAATGTAAGGGCTTTCTTCTTGCTTTGACCCCAAATAGAGGAGAGACCGAGATATTTGCTTCATTCTTCCATAAGCCTAAACCCTAACACATTTGAGAGGTAGCTTTTTCGACCAGGGCTCAGATTAAGAGAAAAGAACACAGAAGATTTCCCAAAATTGACCAATTAGTACGTAGTCTTCTAAAAGTCATTCAGCAATCTCAAGACATATTCATAATTAGCTTTATCAGCTTTAGTAAACAGAATGCAGTCATCAGCAAACATAAGATAACTTAGAGTCGACAATGATTCTTGATTTTGAGCCCTTTGAAAGAGAGGTTGGTAGATTCATTTTCTATAAGCCCTGTAAAGATATTAAAGATGAAGAAAAAATAAAAGGGATAAAGAATCACCTTGACGAAGATCTCTCGTGGGGAAAAATTCACTACGTCTCTCCCAATTGATAACAAGGAAAAATGAAAGGGTCGTCACGCACCAATCACAGAAGCCCATAGATTGCATAACTTTTTGGAGCACTTACCAATCTATTTTTTCGTACACTTTCTCTATGTCAATTTAAAGAGCTATAATTCTTTCATCTCCTTTATTTTTCCCTTTTATAGCATGGAAAGCCTCATAAGCGATGATAATATTATTTTGGATCAGTCTGCCATTAACAAAATCTGATTGTGAAAGAGGAATAATCTCCGGTAGAAACATCTTGAATCGAGAGGCTAAGATCTTAGTGATAACTTTGAGAGAGAAATTTTAAAGACTAATCGGTCTAAAGTGATTGACCTCTATAGGGTTTTTTCGTTTGGGGATCAGAATAATATTGGTCTTATTTATCTCCGGATCTAGGATACCATACTGCAAGAAAAGGTTCACCATCAAAGTAAGATCACCTTTGATAGTGTCCTAAAAGGAATGATAAAAAGATCCAAAGAAGTCATCAAGACCTAGGGCCTTTAGATCCCCCAAACTAAACATTGCTTTCCTTATTTCTTCTTTAGAGATTTTTGACACAAGCTTCTATTCATTTCCTCCGAAACAACCTGATGGGTGATGTAAGCAATGTTATCAGTTCTAATTGAAGGTTCTTTGGTGTAATTTTCTGGAAGTGATCTTGGAAGAGTGAGGCAATAGCCGACTCATCCTCAATCTATTTTCCATGATAGTTTTGTAACCGGCAAATTGTATTAGATCTCCTATTCTGAATAGTTATCGTATGGAAGAATTTTATGTTGCGATCCCCAAGTTTGAGCCAATCAATACGAGCCCTTTGATGCTAGTGCCTCTTTTCACTTCCCCATAGTTTATCAAGCTCTTTTTTAGGTCTTTAACCATTACCATTTCACTGCTCGAGAGTGGTTTCCCTTGCAACTCTTTGATTTTGGTTAAGAGTCCGTCCGTAATCTTTCTATTCTTTCCACACTTATCTTTACTCTATTTTTTAGTTTTACTCTAGTTCTCCCCAACTTTACACCAAAGATTCTGGGATTGTTAGAAGAGATCCTTCACTCCCATTTTTCTTTAACATTATTATGACATTCTTCTTTAATGAGCCATTTGTATTTGAATTTAAACTCATTTCTACTTTTTTTTGGCAACCCATTTAAGAGCAGGACAAGAGGGGCATGATTTGAAGCTATAGCAGCATCCAGAAGGGATATAACTTTGGAGAAGTGCGAGCTCCATTCGATAGACGAGAGAGTTTTGTCAAACTTTTCAGGAATAACATAATTATCACTCCTTTGGTTGGACCAAGTAAATAAACCCTTTTTGGTTGGAATTTCAAAGAGACAAGACATTTCAAGGAAATTGAGATACACTCTAGCAAGAAAAGAGTTGAATGGAGCTTCCCCCTCTTTTTTCCTCCTGTCTAGCCACAATGTTAGAGACCCCAATGACACATTATTTTTCACTTATGTTATCCATTAGGTTAACCAGTGCTTCCCAGAACTCTTGTTTCTTATTTTGCATCAATAAAGTTGTTGTTCGAATCAATAATGGAGACATTACAATCATTTGACCACCATAAGGCAAGTCCACCCGCTAAACCTTTAGGGGTGACGTAAAAAACTTTATCGAATTTTATTTTTATTCTATTTTTTCCAAGTATCTTTTCTTTTATTTTGTTTTACTCATAAAGATAATACTTAGGTCATATTTTATATTAGTTTTCTTCAAAGCTCGTACCGTCTTTATCAGTTCCCCTAAAAACAAAAAAGAGAATATCCCATTGACCAATAAACCGAGGGGAATGAAAGCTAAAACAAGGATGATCTCGGATACGTGAAATAAGAAAGAAACAGAAGACACAAAGTTGAAAGCCCAGGTAGAACACTCATAAGGGCACAAACAAAACAATCACAAGAACCTACCACCAATATAGGGATGATAACCGACCATCAATATTAGGATAATCACTACAGCCAAAAGAATAAGAGGAATGAGTGAGCCTGGTAAGCTGGTAACTGCACCCAGCAGCTTGACAGGGACGTAGACGATATTTGGCCAGGAAAGCAACTACCATAGTGGCATTTATTACAAGGGGAAACCTAGGCAAACCAAATATGAAGAAAAACAAACTATCTTAACACCGTTTACAGCTCTTGGTAGAGTTAGAAACGACCCTAGTTAAAAACACACAACCTCCACATTGCTTGCAGATTATGGTGGAGAAAGCAGCGACCAAGGCAGAGGAAGCGACAAGCAAAAGGGAACTCTGTCTGACCCTTCTACCCCTTTTTTGCCACCAACAATCCACTCCACAACAAAGGGAAACTTGAAGAAAAGGACGATGAGATGCTTGAAAGGGATATACACACAACCCAGCTTGCCAATGAACCAAGACTCGAGCAAATTTCACTGCAAAAAGAAAAAGAGAAATTGGGAAAAAAACTAGGGCAAAAGAAGGGTTGAGAGATGGTTAGGATGGTATTATAACCCCATATTACATAGAATATTCCTAAAATATTTGTGAGGCCAAAAATTCTACCATATTTTTTATATGTTTGCTAGAAGATTAACCATTTAGAACAAAAAAACTCATTTTCCAGTGAAACCTAGATTTCCCATCTTTTCTCTTTCAGTTCCCCAATTTTTTTTTATTGTTGCTCAATTTACTTATCTTCGAGTGTTGGGTTTCCTCCTCAGAGCAACGTTATCGGTTATCAGCTTGGTCTTGGGTTTTCTCGAGAGTGAAGGTCGAGTCTTAGGTTATGCTTCGCAAGGGCTTTTCTAGTTTGTTGTATAATTCTCTATCTTGGTTGAAAAAGCTATTTTTTCAGGTACATAGCCTTGCTCTTTTTTTATTTCTTGATCTATCATCTCTTTTTACTGTGTCCGTTTCATCCTGACATTGTTGGTCAGTGTTGAGGCTTTCCTTGAGTTTTGTTCTTGGCTTTCTCTGTTTCTCTTCAAATTGTGTTTTGGTTTGAGGTGATGTTTCCTTGAATGGCTATCATGATATGAAATATCAGGGGTATCGTAAATAAAAAAGCTTTTAGAGCCCTTCATAATATGATAGTTAAGCATAGACCAGGGATCCTCTTTTTAAGTGAAACCAAGCAAAAGCAAGGTAAAACAGAATAACTTTAGAAAAAGCTTCACTACCCAAATGGGGTTTATGCCGATCCTTTAGGAGTGTCTAGTGGTCTGGCTCTTTGGTAGAGTAATAATTTTGATATCACCATCCTTTTTACCGATAAGAATTCTGTTGACTCTTCTATAGTCTTTGTAGACTCTCTAAGTGAATGCTGACAAAAGGGGTAAAAGATATGTGTTGGAAAAATATAAAATAGTGCCGAGATGAGTCTTTTACGTGCAAGTATACACGGTCTGCAAGTAATACAGCTGGTAAGCTGAGTATCGATCCCACAGAGATTGACTTGGAATTCAATTGCTTTGAATGTTACTTGCCTTAAGAAAAAGTTGATTTATTTTGAAGTTGGTTTTGAAAATATTTGAAATGAAAAGAAATAAAAGTAAAGTAAAGACGTTGGCAAGGAATGTGCTTTAATGAATGATGAGCGTTGGCAGGGAATGCATGGTTTTCACGCTATTCATGTCGTGCCAGCCTTTAATGACAACTTGTCTTGGCATTATTTGCCGAGCAGATTCAAAATTAGCAAAGCCTCTCTCGATGGTTATTACCCTAAATTGATCATGTAAAAACCCCTATATCTCTGTAGTACAAGCTTTTAAATAAACTAATTTGATTAAGATCCAATCCATACTCCTAAGGGGTAGATTTCACTCCTGAAGTAAGTTTATCTACTTGAACGACTTCTCTCGAAGCTTCTCTCTTTAGTATTCAACAACTTGATCGTTGCCACCCCAAGTCTGTTAAGATATTGAGGAGCAATAGGCCAACAGTGCCAGCTCTCGCTTGGCATAGTATTTAGAAAGCATTAAAGTATGCCGAATAGATAAAACATTACCAAGACATATTTATTATTAAAAACTAAAACATAAAATAGCGTTCAACACAAACATCCCCCACCAACTATGAAATTAGTTCATGGTGAGGGACTTAACCAAAAACCACAAACGTTTCCTAAGTACATCATCATTTAAAACAAAATAAAATAACTTGAAAGAGAAAATGGGCTAGAAGGGGTCTCTCGATGCAGCCCTTCAAGATCCAGGCTTCTCGGCCAAACTGGTCAAACCACCCTTCTAAGGTGCAACCGGTTGTCAATTGTTGCACACCAACTCCTCACTCCTATCGTCTAAAAAAATCTTCTCCCTAGTTCTCCTCGGTTGGTGTTTAAATAGGCGTGTAAGGAAGGGATAGGATGAGCTCCTCATTTGAATTTTAAATGCAAGAGATAAGAGATAATTATCTTATCCACATTTGAATGAGAGCTGATTAGGCTAGGGCTGACAGTCCATGTAGTGTTTTAAACATTGACCATTCACCTTAAAGATTTCTCATGTCTTTAAATTTTTAATGTCCACAGCTCCATGGGCATAGGGTCTCACAACTTCATAAGGGCCCGTCCATCTTGATCTGAGTTTCCCTGGGAACAATTTAAGCCGTGAGTTAAATAACAAAGCACGTTGGCCTACCTCAAACTGTCTTGGCATTATCCTACTATCGTGTTAGTGTTTTGTCTTTTCCTTATAGATCCTGGCGTTCTCATAGGCTTGTGTTCTGAATTCTTCTAACTCATTTAGGTCTAGCAACCTTTTTTCTCCAACAGCTCTCTATGCCATGCCAAGTCTTTTGATGGCCCAGTAGGCTTTATGCTCAAGCTCCACTAGCAGATGGCATGGTTTCCCGAAAACAAGTCTAAACGGTAAAGTACCCAAAAGAGTTTTAAAGGCAGTCATGTAAGCCCACAAGGTCTCATCTAGTCGCAAGGACCAGTCTTTCCTTGATGGATTAACAGTTTTCTCTAGAATGCTTTTAATCTCCTTGTTTGAAATCTCAGCTTGCCCATTCGTTTGTGGATGATATGTCTTGGCTATTCTCATCTGTATACCATACGTGCACAAAGCTTTAGAGATTAGATTACATTTAAAATGGGTGCCCTCATCATGAATAATCACCCTAGGGGCACCAAATCTAGTAAAAATGTGTTTGTACAAAAACTTGGCAACATCCTTGGCATCATTTGTTGGCAGGGCAATAACTTATACCCATTTAGACACATAGTCAAAAACCACAATAATATATACATTACCAAATGAGGGTAGAAAAAGACCCATAAAGTCTATCCCCCATACATCAAATAAGTCCATAGGCATAATGTTTTGGAGTGGTAGTTGGTTTTTGCCAGAGATATTTCCTGTCTGTTGGCATCGATCACATACCTTGGCATACTCGTGGGCATCCTTATATAGTGTGGGCCAAAAGAATCCTGACTGCAACACCTTGGCAGCAGTCTTCATCCCAGCAAAGTGACCTTCATATGGTGCGGCATGGCACAAATGCAATATATTATGCTGCTCATCCTCGGGAACACACCGGTGGATCACTTGGTCAACACACTGTTTGAACAATATTGGCTCGTCCCAATAGTATTGCCTAACTTCTCGCAAGAACATTTTCCTGGCATTGTATACCAAGTCTGGTGGCAGAATGTTACTTACCAAGTAGTTGACAATATCGGCATACCATGGCATGGCATTAACTACAAGCAAATACTTGTCAGGAAATTCATCTCTTATAAAATTGGTCTTACCATCTTCAAGATGATGTTCTAAACGTGAGAGATGGCCAGCTACTAAGTTTTCATTGCCCTTTTTGTCTCAGATCTCAAGATCAAATTCTTGAAGTATGAGCGTCCATCGGATTAGTCTGGGCTTGGCATCCTTCTTTGCCAAGAGACACTTCAATGCCGAATGATCTGTAAAAATCACAACTTTGTTATGAATTAAATAAGATCTAAATTTGTCAAAAGCAAATACAACTGCAATAAATTTTTTCTCGGTCGTAGAGTAATTCAGTTATGCTTCGTTCAAGGTTCGGCTGGCATAGTAGATGGCAAGGAAAACCTTGCCATGCCTTTGTCCCAATATTGCTCCAATGGCATAGTCGCTGGCATAACACATGAGCTCAAAGAGCTTATTCGAGTCCGGTGCAACAACTATAGGGGCATTGATCAATTTTTCTTTAAGCTCCTGAAATGCTCTCAAACAAGAATCGTCAAAAGCAAAAGTGGTATTATGTTCTAATAACAAGCATAAAGGTTTAGCAATTTTTGAAAAGTTTTTAATAAAACGCCGATAAAAACCGACATGTCCTAAAAAACTCCTTATACCTTTGACACTTGTTGGAGGTGGCAATTTCTTAATTACCTCGACTTTTGCTTGATCAACTTCTAGTCCTCTCCCAGTTATCTTGTGTCCGAGAACAATGCCCTCCTTCACCATGAAGTGGTATTTTTCCCAGTTCAACACTAGGTTCGTCTCAGTGCATCTCTTCAAGACTTGCTCCAAACTCTGAAGACATTCCTTAAATATTTTGCCAAACACTGAGAAATCATCCATGAAGACTTTCATATTGTGCTTTATCATATCGGAAAAATAGACATCATGCAACGTTGAAATGTTGCTGGTGCATTGCATAGGCTGAATGACATCATTTTAAACGTCACATAAGGGCACGTGAACATGGTCTTCTCTTGATCTTCAGGGGCGACGACAATCTGATTATAACCTGAATAACCATCTAAAAAATAATAGAAAACTTTACCTGCCAACCTGTCTAGCATCTGATCAATAAATGGCAATGGGAAGTGGTCATTCCTCGTGGCGTTGTTCAGCTTCTTATAGTCCATGCACACTCTCCATCATGTGATAGTTCTGGAGGGAATCAATTCAGCTTTACTGTTTTGTACAACAATCATGCCACCTTTCTTTGGCACACATTGCACCGTTCAACCTCTCACACGCTCGTGCATCCCACGCACTAGGATCCTCGATTGCCGCGTGCCACATGGCACCATCTTGTGCAACCCCAGATCACATCTGAGCCATCCAATTTCCATGCAATCCCAGCGTTGGATCATATCTAATCCAACGGTCAGGATTCCTCCTAGCTGAACGAAGCCCTCTACCATGCCGTCGTACCAACCAGCGCATCAAATCGGACATGCAAAATCACAGAAAAAGCAGGGATTATCAGCAACCAAATCTACCAAAATATGTATTTTTCTTTTTTTCTATCTACCAAACAAAAAACCAGAACCAAAAAGGACACATACATATCAGATGTATCAAAATCTTTTGTAATCAGTTACCAGTTCCAGTCAAGGAAATAACAAAAAAACACAAAAGTTATCAGTGGTAATTCCACTTTTTTTTTAAATTTTCTTGCATGCAAGTATTTGAAAAAAAATAAAACATAAAGGGATATAAGTTTACCTTCGCCACCGCGTCGTCTTTTGCCGGTGAGAAATCATCATTTTTAGCCAAGCACGGTGAACCGACAAAGATCTCAGCCTTTGGTTTTATTTAAAAGAAAGTTTTTGAAAAGTTTTTTTTGGTTCGAAAGTGGTGGAAAGGGGTGGTTGTTTTAGTTTTTGAAATTTAAGGTGGAGGTTTTGGAGGGTTCATAGCCGGCTAGTGGTATTAGGCGGTGGCCGGAGTAGCCGGACCACCGTCGACATCTAAAAATCAGGGCGACCGGTAGAGATTTCTGGAAAGCCTAAGGGTTTGGGTTAGAGAGGATTTGGTTTTGGGAACCAAAGAAAATGGGGTTAATATTATAGGTTAAAAATGAATAAAGTTTGAATTTTTTTTCCGGATAGGTCCTTTTATTGACTTTAAAATTTTTAAAAATGGTATAATTATGGCACTAATCCCTCCGCATTTTCAGTTCTTTTGTTTTTGGCTCGCCGCATGGGTTATTTACAACCCTAGTCCTCCTTCGTCTTCAACGCTTTTCAATTTCACCCTTATTTGAAATGAAATCAGTTTTAAAATGGTAAAATCATCGACATAGTCCCTCCGCGTTTTGGAAGTTTTCAGTCTGAGCTTGCCACATGGGTTAATTGCATTCCTAGTCCTCCTAGGTTTTGTACGGTTCTCAATTGAGTCCCTAAATATGCATTTTGTTTATTTAATTTCAGTTTTCTATTTTTCTTTTGATTCTATTTCAGTCCCCTCTCATGTTAAATATTCATGTCATTTGCCTTTTTTATTATGTTCTTAGCATGTTTATTTTGATCATAATATTCATATATGTGTTTTTATACCATGCTTATTTATGTTTTTTTAGGTATGTTGTATCTTGTTTTTATGTCTTTTTTATTTTATTTCATGTTTTTATGTTTTATAATACATGTGTAGTTTATGATCTTATGCTCTTATAGTTGTCATTTATTCTATTGTATCTCACATGCTTGTT
Source organism: Hibiscus mutabilis (assembly GCA_019671005.1). Taxonomy (NCBI): domain Eukaryota; kingdom Viridiplantae; phylum Streptophyta; class Magnoliopsida; order Malvales; family Malvaceae; genus Hibiscus; species Hibiscus mutabilis. The sequence goes on along the minus strand of CM033754.1, from coordinate 2,951,316 downwards.
GTAGTTCATTTTTATATGGCATATGTTTATATGTTAACATGAGTTTTGTGGTCGTTTTATGTTTTTAGGTTATATGTTAGTGTGATGTTTTTGTTACGTATAATGTCATTATGTTTTTTATTTATGCATATATGTTGCGTCATATGTTACGTATTAAATTTTAGTCTTTTTATGCTAACATGTTGCTTTGTTTTATTTTTTAGCAACATATTTTATCCATGTCATGCATATGTTGCATCTTTTTTATATATCCTAACATGTATATATGCGATTAATTAGTTCTTGAAGTATGTTTTTTTTCTCTTTTTCACATGTTTTGGCTTATGCTTTGTCTTTATTATCGTGATATGTCATGTTCATACCTTTTTTATTTTTAATGTTGTAATATTGTTTTTTCATGTCAATATGGATGTATGTTTTTATTCGCTCTAAGTTCGCATAATGGAATATTATTTGTCAATGCGGTGTCATTTTATTCGAGCGTAAACGAAACCCGTATCAAGCGCAGTGATGGTGGTCTATCGGTTTATTCTCGAATAACAGGCCCTTAAAATTTACTCGCACTTATAACCAGATTTTAATTTAATTGTCCATTTAATCCAGAAAGTTCAATATTAATAAAGCGATAATTATTAAAGTACCAGTTTTGGGCGGTGTGGAGGTGCTAATCCTTCCCCATCCGTAACCGACTCCCGAACCCAACAGTTTTCAAATCTTTGGTTTTACGGTGTCCGACCTACCTAAGTGGCCGGTGGCGACTCCATTTTTAAATAAAATACAATTTTTCTAAAACCCCACGGGACATATTTTTAAATACCCGAAAGTCCTCAAACACCTTCGAAACCCGTTTCGTTTTTTTTAGCGGAAGAAAAGAGGTCGCTACAGATGGCGACTCTGCTAGGAACACTTTTTTTGTTTTTCAAAAACAAAAAAAGAGAGTCGAGCTTTTTTAAATAATCACCACTTTATTAATATCAGAAGTTCCGGATAAAATTGACTATTAAATTAACATTCGGTTGTAATTGCGCGTTTATTTTAACGCATTTAAATTTTGGCATGTAAACTCGTCCTTTTTAACTGGGGGAAAACGCTAGTGCTTTCGTGAGGATATCGTTCCTCCGTATGGGCCTAGCCAAAGTACTTTCGAGGCTCGAGTACCTTATGCTTTCGTAAGGATATCGTTCCTTCGTAGGGGCATAAGCGAATGGGTCCCCCTGAATTAAATCTGGTTAAAAGGAGTCTATAATGGGTGATGATCGGGGGCCTTGCTACCCTTAGTAGGGGACATCAATGACAGTTCTGGTACCTCCTAGCACCAACATTGCATGTAGAGAACATGAAGAACCCACCATTTTAGAGCCATGCAGATAACCTTAGGTGTTGTAGACGAGATGTAAATAGGGTTGTTTTGTTTTTTTATCGTGTTTAATTTGCCCTTTATTTATGTATTTATTGATTTTAACCAGTACTGACTTGTTTTCTTTTTTGTTTTTGTTTTGTTTTTGCATATATCATTGCATTCGCATTACATAGGGTATTGATTCTTGAGTGGTTTCTCCTGTAATAGAGATTGTTCATGATGGACCAAGGGTTTTTTGACCTGACGATATGGGGTTCAGTTTTGGAGTTCCATCCTGAGGCTAGATCAGGGATAGTATAAAAAGGATCGTTCAGAAACCTCAGGTCAGGTTTGGAAAGCAGTGTCAGTCCTGGTAACGAGCAAGGTGGAGTACAAGAGTTAAAGAAGCAAATGGCCGAGATGATGAACCAGATAAATGCTATGATGAAAGGTAAGCAACATGTTGAACTTAGAGAAGAATCGATCAAGGATCAGAATGTAGAACAGAATGGTCAAAATGTAAAGATAGACAACACCGTTAAATACGACAAGTTGAATCATTTTGTGATCAATCTCAAGAAATAGACATGCGGCGTATCTAGGGCAGATACCCAGGAAACAGAGGCAAGACTAAGAGAAGCCCGATAATTAAATGACGTAAAGAGGCATGGTCCTATACCTGTGAGATACACTGAGCTGTTTCGTTGCTCATTGAAATGAATCTTATCATACCAGTGAAGTCTGTACCAAAGAAGATACATTACCTGAAGGGTTACAACAGTCGTATATGGTGCAACTACCACATAGGGGATTCGGGTCATCACACTGAGAACTGTGGATCCCTAAAGAACAGAGTTCAAGATCTTATCGGGATGGGAGTTTTAGGTTTCAAAGACGGACAACCGTGATTCTACAATGAGCCAGCCACTGCACGAGGGACAAAGTCGAAGAAGGGTCAATGTCCAGTCCAAGGTTCGGTTAACACAAAAGCAAGTCACTCAAGTGGGACAAATTTAAGAGTCAAGAGTAAAAGTATTTCAGAAGATAAACTTACATTTGAGTATGGCCAGCTCAAGCAGGAGAGGTATGATCCGAGCAAAGAACCAAAGAGTATACAAGACGAGTACCAGAAGTTGAACTTTGAATTCAAGAATGTCGGTCTGGGTGACACCTCTAAAGAATGGGTTAATGGCATGATTCAGCTGAATGACGATTTGGAACGTTGGAAGCAGAAATGCAAGACTAGTAAAAATAAAGCCAGATCATTGTAATAGAAGCTGAAAGAAGCTGAGAGCCAACGCGACCTCTTCAAGGTGAGTTGGAAAGTAGTCTGGCTATGGACAAGATCCTGAAATCAAGTCTGCAGCAGAAATGAGAGGAATCTCAAGACCTTCAAATGGAAAACGCAGCACTCAAAGAACAGATAGAAAGGCTCAAAACTTCATTACGTACCAGCAAGATTCGTACTGAAGCATACAAGCATCTGGGTATAAAAGTTTCAAAGAAGTAATTGTCAAGCTACGAAAGGCCGAGCAAAAAATACAGGAGAAAGACCAAGACGTGAAGATTGTTATGACTCAAGCGCAACAAGTGGCCCAACAGGTAACAGACTTAGCTAATGTAGCAATGCTGATAAGCCAGAATATGGATCCAGTGTTGGACCGCAAAGGAAAGCTAACAAGACTATTGCATGAGGTCAATAAATTAGGTGATAGAGCTCACCGCTATCTGTAAAATCCTAATACTTGATGTAATGAAAGCTTTTGGTCTAAATGAAAGATGTTCTATAAGGACAAATCACTTACGGAATCAATACCTTATTACATTCTTACATTGCATCATTATATGTGCATTCATATGTTTTTGCAATAATATTGATAATGCAAATACTGTGGCAGTGAAATTAAAAGTTAAGCCGTAACTATTCTGCATCCATACTTTACTCGGTTTCAAAGCAAACTAATGGAGGACATAATAGTTAGTTTGAAAAAGGGGCAGAAGGATTTGAAAGCACGTTTGGATGAAGCTAAACAGTGCCTCAGCGAGCAGATTACCCAATCACAAGCTGCGATAGTATCCGAGTTAACCGTATTACTGGAAAAAGATATAGGAAAGAAAAGGTTAAAGACGAAGTCGCCCAGGAGCCCGAATGTACCGTATCTCACAGCAAGGTTCAACCAAAGACACCAAGTCCTGCTAGGAGAGTATACATTGACCCTTCAGGGGTATCTGTTAGTCATCAAGCAGAGGTATCCGAAAACCAACCCGTGGATACAGAGGCATTCTATGAAGAAAATGTGCCAGATATAAACTTGGTCGAGAAAATTAAAAATGAAGTGAAAAAGAAACAAAAAGAAAGGTTTCGTCTCATAGAGGAAAAACTCAAATCCATGCAGACTGTAGAGGAACCAGAGAACGACACCAGTGATCTGAGCCTAGCATCCAACCTTGTTTTACCACTGAAGTTCAAGACCCCTGATTTTGATAAGTATGATGGAACTTCGTTTCCTTCCGCGCATATTACCATGTATTGCCGAAAGATGGCTACTTTTGTAAAAGATGAAAAGCTTTTAATCCATTACTTTCAGGATAATCTGATTGGGGCAGCCATCCGGTGGTACAATCAATTAAGTCGGGTAGATATCAAGTCCTGGAAGGATCTTTCAAAAGCCTTCATAGAACAGTACAAACATATAACAGATATGACCCCAAATCGATTTGTGCTGTAAGGTTTAAAGTAGAAAACTGATGAGAGTTTCCATCAGTATGCTCAACGATGGCGAGATATGGAATCTTAGGTTCAACCCCCGATTCAAGAAAGTGAAATTACTCTCATGATTGTGGATACTTTGAAGGGAGTGTTGTATGATCGCCTGGTAAGCCACCATGCTGACAACTTTGCAGACTTAGTCATGGTTGGATAGCGCATTGAAGATGTAGTTAAAAAAAGGAAGATAAGATATCCCTACAACACAGTTCCTCAAAAGGAAGAAGATTCTTATGTCCATATGGTGAGTGCTCGTCCAATCAATCAGCCATAGGGTCGTCCTCGTAATTAGTCTTCACGATATATAAAACCTGCAAAGATATTCTATCCCATTCCTATGACCTACATTGAGTTGCTTCTGATGCTTATAAAAAAGAAGCTGCTAGCCCCTGTCCAATCTAAGCTAAAAAATCCTCTATATCCGGCGGGGTATGATGTCAATGCGGTATGTGATTACCATTTGGGGAGTACAGGCTACACAACTGAAAATTGTAGAGCTCTAAAAAATAAGGTCCAAAGTTTGATCGAAGCCGTTCATCTGAAGTTTTAAGGACAATGACAGATATGAATTTTGGGGAGGTGCTAACTTCCCAGTTAGGTGTTTAACTAGATTTCATGCTTTTCAAAGGTAATGCGAAGTCAGCTTTACTATTTTAGGCCCGAAAAGTAGTAAAGACATTTTGTAGGGGCATATGTCTTGTAAAATGAAATTTCTTTCGTGTATCATTTTTGTGCACGTTTAGCAAGCGATTTTTATTCTTTGATTTGTTAAAACATTTCACTCATCGGTAGGGGTTAGTTTTTGTTTTTCCATGTGCATACTCATAGTTTTGCATAGAAAATACATGTATCCGGCTATTGTGTCCCTGTATATCAATTGCATGAGGGGCATCATTTTAACCCAGGTGATTGGTTTTGAGCAACCTGCATCTACTGGAAATCAAAGGTTGTGGAGAATATGAGTTTGTAATTACCTTCCGAGTTATTTTGGTTAATCGTTAATGACCCCACTCAAGCATAATTTACTGTACTTGGTAAAAAAAAACATCTCCCACGTTTAAAATAAAATCCTAAGAAAAAGCACTCCAATATTCGAAGCCTGGTAATAGGCGCATTCAAAGTCTGGTAATAGGCATGTTCGAAGTCTCGAATAAGAGTGTGACAACTTTGGGGCACTCCTCTGAAGCGATAAGATGGCAATGCACCATCTAACAAAGAAAAAAGAAGAAAAGAAAATAAGAAGAAAAGAGAGAGAAGAAAAATTGCTTAATGAGTGATGGTAATATTTTCGTCTCATGACAATGCTGAGTAACTCGGGGTATTGTTGTTTGCTCCATCATTATTCTCGAGCCAAAAGAATGTGATGAGTTGTATTCCCCAAACAAAAAGGAAATGAGCCAAAAAAATAAAAAAGAAGCAAAAATAACTGGAATGTATTTCACATTTTTAGATAACAATTCAACTTTTGAGGTCCTTTATATACAGGACACGCTTAAGGGCAATCGTCGGTAAGTTGTCTCAATGTCGTTTTTGCACTTGATATTCAGGGTATATGATTGGACGTATCACTACGGCTGTCAAGATTTTCTGATCAAGCATTGGCCAAAAAAGGGGAAGAGTGTGGTTTTTTTCAAAATTTTGCCGTTCATCTCAAAATCCAATTTCTTTTCAAAAGATACACGGGCAATTTGCCTCTTTACATTTTATTTTTTAAAAGTTCTAAAGCTTAGAGACATAGATTCGGTTCCCCTTAGAGTACTTCTTTTAAGTTCAAAGACATAGATTGAACTCAGAGATGGGTTTGGGGAAGTTGGGGCATTTTAACCCACCCTGATGTTGAGACAGATATAGACTCTACATGATGAGTTAAAGACAAGAAAAAATCTAAGTCCAAAATCAGTGAGGCACCATTGTCCGTGAAACAACATAGATAGTTATAAGAATTCAAGTCATAATAGACCCGAGATGTCAGGGGGTTCGAAAGATTTTGATTAATGAAGAAGACAAAAGACTTTCTTGATAAAGAGATGATGTTGCCCGAGGTCGTTTGACCTAAAAGGTTGAACAAGGAATGAGTAACAAAGTTTTGGGGGCTAAAGCTGTTGGAGCATCAGAATGATTAATGGTTGTAGTCACATGACGAAGCCTACCTAACCAGCAAGTGGTGACTTGAGTACTAAGATGTCTGAGAAGACTGTGGCAGGGTTTCATGCATCATTCCATCCTTATGAGTCTACATGAATAGGTCACACCTTTGCATCCCCAACAATCGTGAGAATAGTATTTTACATGAACATATGCATCTTTACATTATAAGGTATGCTCATGTATCATCCTTAATTGGAAAACATTCATACAAGAAGACAAACAGATAGTTTCCAAGAATATGACTTCAGCAAAGACTTCGTGCACCTCTGCATCGGTCCAAAAGACACGCGCTTGAGTGTCGTCTTCCCTAAAAAAAGAAGAAGGAAGAAAAAAAGAAGAAAAATAGAGAAAAGAAAAAAGATCGGTTGACTAGAGAAAATGTCAACATTTTCGAGCCGCCACTCTAACGGATTTCTAGATGGATAAAACCAAGGTATCACTTAAGGTTTTTCTTAAAAACCAATTTTTTTAATGACATCCTTTCATAAGGATGCTTTTCTTAAAATCAACTTCTTTAGTTGGATCCTTGCTTAAGGATGTTGTTCTTAAAATTGACTTCTGTAGTTAGATCCTTTCATAAGGATGTTTACCTCAGAAAGAAAAAGAAAAGCTAAGAAAGCGAAAAAAGAAGGAAAAAAAGAAAAAAAGGAGAAAGAAGAAGAAGGCAAAAGAAGAAAAGAAGAAGAAAGATTAATTAGGGAAAAATGTCACTAGATTTTCGAGCCGTCACCTTGGATGGATTCCTCGTGATGTCTACACAGTTTTCTTAAAATCAAATTAAGTCATTTCTTAAGGAGATTTTTTTCTAAAAAAATAATTCCTTAATTTATCCTTCCATGTGGATTTTTTTTCTTAAACTCAAATTTCCCAATTCAATCATTTCTTAAGGATATTTTTCTAAAAATTAATTCCTTAATTTATTCTTCCATAATGATGTTTTTCTTAAAATCAAATTTCTTAATTCAATCATTTCTTAAGGATATTTTTCTAAAAAATAATTCTTTAATTTATCCTTCCAAAAAGATATTTTTCTTAAAATCAACTTCTTAGTTTAATCCTTTCATAAAGATCGTATTTCTTAAGATCAAGATTTCTAAATTCAGGTGCATACCGCTCAAGGACCTGAATGAAGAAAAGTGGAGAGTTCCAGAAGAACACGCGATTTCGAAGCTGAAAACAAGAAAGTCGGATAAAAACGAGTGCTTTTGGTCTTTGCTTTGTTCTCGTTTTACAAGAACAAGCAAAGAGGGGCAACTGTAATCACTCATTTTTATCTGATATGTAAATATCCTATTAACATGTTAGTATAATAATTAATTAATATCGCTATCACATGCTTACATATATGTGTATGTGTATATGTTATTAATATATACGCAATATATGTGTGTGGTGAGCGTAAATGCATGTATGGTATGCATGTTATGAATTATGTACTTATTAGTAATTATTATGGTGTGTTTCATATGTGTGGTCACGTATGCTTTACATTGTTTGCATGTATATTTTAATTAATGTGTGTTTGTATTAATTATGTATGTGCTACACGCAAGTATTCTAATTTATGTGTATGCTATATATATATATGTATGTGTGTCTCATATATGTATACGTATATGGTATTATTATTAGTAGTATTATTATTATTTTTATTATTAATAATATTATTATGGGTATCGGGCTAAGATAAAATGAAAATCCATAAATTAAAACCCAAAAAAAATTAACAGTCCAAGTCCAATATATATATTACAAACCAATAATAATAATAATAATACAAGGCCCAAACCAGCCAGCCCAATAGTCCAAATAAACCTAAACTCTAATATCTAATTCTGGTATAAATCTTTGCGCAGCCCACTAGGAGTCGTTGGATTAGATTTTGATCCAACGGCCACGATCGAAGGGAGATGCCTCATTAGCTGCCGCGTGTGGTTCACACGTAGATCGTTCAACCTCCCACACGCGCATGCATCCCACGCATTGGGCTCCTCGACTGTCGCGTGCCACGTAGCACCATCTTGTGCAATCCCAGATCACATCTGAGCCATCCAATTTCCATGCAATCCCAGTCGTAGGATTCCTTCTGGCCGAATGAAGCCCTCCACCATGCCACCGTACCAACCACCGCATCAAATCGGACATGCAAAATCACAGAAAAAAGCAGGGATTATCAGGAACCAAATCCACCAAAATATGTATTTTTTCTTTTTTTCTATCTACCAAACAAAAAATCGGAACCAAAAAGGACACATATATATCAGATGTATCAAAATCTTTTGTAATCAGCTACTAGTTCCAGTCGAGGAAATAACAAAAAAAAACACAAAAGTTCTCAGTGGTAATTCCTCCTTTTTTATTTTCTTGCATGCAAGTATTTGAAAAAAAATAAAACATAAAGGGATATAAGTTTACCTTCGTCGCCACGTCGGTCTTTTACCGATGACAAGCTGTCGTTTTTAGCCAAGCACGGTGAACCGACAAAGATCTCGACCTTTGGTTTTGTTTAAAATGAAGTTTTTGAAAAGATTTTTTTGTTCGAAAATGGTGAAAAAGGGGTGGTTGTTTTAGTTTTTGAAATCTAAGGTGGAGGTTTTGGAGGGTTCGTCGCCAGCTAATGGTATTAGGCGGTGGCCGGAGTAGCCGGACCACCACCGGCTTCTAAAAATCAGGGCGGCCGGTAGAGATTTCTGGAAAGCCTAAGGGTTTGGGTTAGAGAGGATTTGGTTTTGGGAACCAGAAAAAATGGGGGTTAATATTATAGGTTAAAAATGAATAAAGTTTGAAGATTTTGCCAGATAGGTCCTTTTATAGACTTTAAAAATTTTAAAAATGGTATAATTATGGCACTAATCCCTCCGCGTTTTCAGTTCTTTTGTTTTTGGCTCTCCGCATGAGTTATTTACAACCCCGGTCCCCCTTCGTCTTCAACGCTTTTCAATTTCACCCCTATTTGAAACGAAATCAGTTTTAAAATGGTAAAATCACCGCCATAGTCCCTCCGTGTTTTGGAAGTTTTCAGTTTGAGCTTGTCGCATGGGTTAATTGCATTCCTAGTCCTCCTAGGTTTTGTACGATTCTCAATTGAGTCCCTAAATATGCATTTTGTTTATTTAATTTCAGTTTTCTGTTTTTCTTTTGATTCCATTTCAGTCCCCTCTCATGTTAAATATTCATGTCATTTGCCCTTTTTATTATGTTCTTAGCATGTTTATTTTGATCATAATATTCATATATGTGTTTTTATACCATGTTTATTTATGTTTTTTAGGTATGTTGTATCTTGTTTTTATGTCTTTTTTATTTTATTTCATGTTTTTATGTTTTATAATACATGTGTAGTTTTATGATCTTATGCTCTTATAGTTTTCATTCATTCTTTCGTATCTCACATGCTTGTTGTAGTTCATTTGTATATGGCATATGTTTATATGTTAACATGAGTTTTGTGGTCGTTTTATGTTTTTAGGTTATATGTTAGTGTGATGTTTTTGTTACGTATAATGTCATTATGTTTTTAATTTATGCATATATGTTGCGTCGTATGTTACGTATTAAATTTTAGTCTTTTTTATGCTAACATGTTGCTTTGTTTTATTTTTTAGCGCCATATTTTATCCATTTCATGCATATGTTGCATCTTTTTTATATATTTTAACATGTGTATATGCGATTAATTAGTTCTTGAAGTATGCTTTTTCTCTTTTTCACATGTTTTGGCTTATACTTTGTCTTTATTATCGTGATATGTCATGTTCATACCTTTTTTATTTTTAATGTTGTAATATTCGTGTTTTTTTCATGTCAATATGGATGTATGTTTTTGTTCGCTCTAAGTTCGCATAATGGAATATTATTTGTCAATACGATGTCCTTTTATTCGAGCATAAATGAAGCCAGTATCAAGCGCAGTGATGGTGGTCTATCAGTTTATTCTCGAATAATGGGGCCTTTAAAATTTACGTGCACTTATAACCGAATTTTGATTTAATCGTCCATTTCATCCGGAAAGTTCAATATTAATAAAGCGATAATTATTAAAGTACCAATTTTAGGCGGTGTGGGGTGCTAATCCTTCTTCATCCGTAACCGACTCCCGAACCCAACAGTTTTCAAATCTCTGGTTTTAAGGTGTCCGGCCTATCTTAGTGGCCAATGACGACTCCATTTTTAAATAAAATACAAATTTTCTAAAACCCCACGGGACATATTTTTAAATACCCGAATGACTTCAAACACATTCGAAACCCGTTTCGTTTTTTTAGCGGAAAGAAAAGAGATCGCTACATTTGGAAAGCCTACAATAATGCAATAGCTTCTAACGGGAACCTTGTAAAAGTTCATTCCTATCTTTCCTCTTTGTTCCCGATGTGACACAGAAGAGAAAAATATTAAGCACATTCTCTTTTTCTATCTTTTTGCCTAAGCTGTTTGAAGGGTTTCAGGTTTTAGCTGTTGCCCTCGTCGAGCTAGGTTTTCGGGATTCCTTAAGTGGTGGTTCTCTCTTTCTATTCTTGGTTATAAAGACCAATGTATGGTGAGTCGTTGTCTCATTGCCTTTGTGATCTGGAACATTTGGAAGTCTAGAAATGAACTCTCCTTTTCAAGTACTAGTAGGGACCCTATCTAAACTTGGCTTGTAGTGGAACGTTCATATGTTAATTTTTACTCGGTCAATTCAAATGATTATTCCCCTTCCTTATCGCACTCAGTGGCTCAGGAGATGTGGTTTCTTTCGCTGGCAAGATGGATCAAAGTAAACTACGATGCCTCCCTCGCCCCGTACTCCTCTTAAGTTGGTATTGCTGCTGTGTTACGCGACCATAGCGGACAGATGGTAGGGGGATCTGCCTCACTCTGCTTTGCTAGCTCAGTTGATTTAGCTAAAGCTGTTGCTATTCGATTGGGCCTCAAAGCTGCTGTTGAAAGAGGTTTCCAAAAAAATTATATTGGAATCTGACAATAAGGGTATTATTAAACGGCTTCAAAATCAATCCCACTCGTTTTGGGAATCAGCCCTTGTAGAGAGGGATATTTCTTTGTCTTGTAATCTTTTTGAGGATGTTTCCTTCTCTTTTGTAAAATGATCTAGCAACCGTGTTGCGGATTGGGTTGCAAAATATGTTCGAAACAATTCTTGCCCCCCTGTACTGGCGGGTTAACCCTCCCCTGAACTGAAGACTTTTCTGTTCTAATTGAATCATGTTTCCCTTTGGCAAAAAAAAATGAAATATTTGTGAGGACAATTATTTTTTCCTTTTATTGATTAATTTGTCATCTCATAATCAGAAATGATATTATCAACTATATTTTTTTCTTTAACCATGGTTTTCAACCTAATAGTCGATTAATCTATATTGAGTTTTGTAGAGGATTGTTATGTAGGCAACCCTCTCAACCCAGTTTCCTCCATTTATAACGTTAGGATTTGAACCTCTGATTTGTTTAAGGGTCTGGCATCTTATCCCTCTAAAATAACTAGTCGTTGGTCTATCAACTATAGTTTCTTAATTTTATACAAGTTCGATTATTATTTGATATTTCAGTAATTGAAAGGCTTAAATGAAAAATCAACCCCTAAACTATACATTTTATTTGCTTTTAGCCCTGAAACTATTTTTTGGTCAAAATAAATATCTAAACTATTATTTTTGGTCATTTTAAGTCCAGCAGTTATCTATGTCAAAAAAATTATTTCGACCAATAAAATATTGACATATCATAATTTTTCCCAATAAATACTTTAAGGACTAAAAAGCAAAAATAATATAATTTAAATATTTATTTTAATCAAAAAAATAATTTAAACACTTAAAAAAACAGAGAAAAAATTACCATGATAAAAAATCAAATTTTGTTATATACATGTGAAATGAAAGCCAGCTCGTCAAATCCAAAAACCTAACCCTCTTTTTCTCTAACCACTCTCTAAAAACCTTAACCTCTTTTTCAGCCATCTCAGGAGGCGCCGCTCTTGGCAAGTTGAGTAGTGGCCACCCCACATCTACCTTTGCCCCTACTCTTTCTTTTCTCTCTTTCTATTTTTCTCTGCCATTCGATTTTTTTCGACCAACCGGTGGTCACTTGGATGCGGAGTTTCATCCCCGGTGGCTAGGGCTCTGCTTGGATCGTCGTTTGTGAAGAGAAACTTGAGTTTCGCAGATGAAGGGTAGGTTTGGCCCTTGCCTCCGGTTCTGCCGAACTTCTTCACCGTTGGTCTTGGATTTAGCCTCCATGTTCATTGTTTGGCTTGACCTTGACCCCTTGGCATCTCCCTCCTCTGTAAATGTTACTCTCAGATCTAGAAGCGTTTTTTTCTTAGGTGGAGTTCTTGCTGCATCGTCTACTCTCCGTTCATTCCTTCTACGATGCCAAATTTGGATATGCAAGTTTAAGATGATAGCCGGCTTAGTGTCTTCTCTTTCTCTCGTCGAATCTCTTTTCCCCTCTTGCTGGGTGTGAAGCGATTGTCTTCTTTGTTTTGTTGTGTTTTTTTTTTCTTCTTAATCTCTATATTACCTTGTTTTGGGATCTGTTTATTTTATGTTTCTGTTGATATTTTTATCCTTCTCTTATTTTCTCTCTGCTTTGTTCTGTTCTTTTTTTTTTTTGTTAATGAACGTCGGCTTGTTTTGTTCAACAAAAATGAAAGCCAGCTTAGCATATATATGTTTTTGATTCCTTTGAAAATGGGGTTTAGGTACAGCTAACGAAATAAAGTAATCTTTCTAATAATAAAATTTTAATTATATAAAATAAAATATCACATGTCAATTTCATATATTTTTTATTAAAAAAATCTCGTATAATTTTATTTTGTTAAATGTAATATTGGTAAATGGAGTAAAAAAGATGATGGGTAAGGCTAGAATTAGACGGGGTAATATTCAAAATTTATAGGGATTCGAACTGATGAGGATGAGGAATGACCGAAATTTTTACTTAGGGGATTAGGACAAGGAAATTTTATTACTGAAACTCAAATGGGGATAGAGACGAAAATGTTATATTCGAACCGTGAGAATAACCGAATCGTAATTGTATCAATATTCGCACGGATCCTAAAAAATATCCATAAGGATCCCTAATATTTTACAAGATTTTTAAAAAATATATACTTATTTATATATATACCCTTAATATATATCTTAATGAAAAAATTTAACTATATTATTATCACTTAAACTTTCTCTCAAACTTAGCCACATTTAAGTTTCTCAAAATGTTTCTATTTTAGTTTTTAGATATAAACTAATCTTTCCCAACACAACATCCTTTCAATCTTTATTATCTCGTAATTGCTTCCAATCGAAGTATCTAAATTTTATATTTTAAAATAAATTGACCATTTATTTTGGTCAGTAAATGAGTAATTTTATTTAATTTTTGGGATGATAATTCCTAAAAACTGCAGAGATTTGCGCGGAAAAGATATGGACGAAAAAAATTTCGAAAAATTTAATGAAAATTTTCTAAAATCGTAATCACAAATATTAGAGATAAAATAAAGAATACAAAATCATACCCTCTCTACCTGATTCCAACCCTTAAATTGATGGGTCTGCATCTAGGATGACCAATTCATTGAAACTGCATATTTGATATCTACATATATTCAATTTGTTTATTTTACCATTCAAAAAAATGTTTATTTTATACTGAATATTATAAATTCAAATTGTATTTAAATTTCGATATAATCAAACTTAGAAAAATTAAAATTTACTATCTGAAGCTATTATATTGTTGCAAATACTATATCCATACACTATCGGTAAAAATTAAAAACGCTTCCACAATCGTCTTAATTTAGGGGTTTAAAAGTTTGTTAAAGGGTTTAGAGTTTAGGGCTTTAGATGTATAAGTTTATAATTTAGGGTTTAGAGGTTACAATTTAATTTTAAGGTAATATGGTTAGGATTTAGATTTTAACATATAAGACCTAAATTTTAACTCTAAACCCTAAACCTTAAATTCTAAACTCAAACACCTAATTTCTCAAACTCTAAACCTTAACCTAAATCTATAAATCTTATAAAATAAAATATTTGTAAAAACTTCTTATTTCTGTCGCGGTATAAAACAATTACTCTATTTCAAATCTATATTGGAAGGTAGGTTTTGGGCAATGGGTGCATTATACGATAAATATTTTAATAAAGAGTTAAAAAAAATAACAACATATAGTATAAAATGATAAAGTTTGTGATAGATAGACTAGCATCCCCACCTACATTGTAGGAATTCAGCAATTGCCATCTTTATTAGGTGTGAATAAAAAAAAGGAATGAGATCCTAGCCTTGTCGCCATGTCCTTATCCCTAAGATATGTGACTCATTTTTGGACCCCCCTCCCCCTACTTTTTTTTTTTAATTTTGTATGACTAAAAAGTTATTTGAATTTTATTTTTTTAAATAAAAGTAGTTAATCTTATTAAGAAGATAAAATATTTATAATTATAATAAGAATTTATAATTATTATCGTAAATTAAATACATAATTTAGATATTTTCCTATAATATTGACATTAGTCACTTTAGATTATATAAGAACTATACATAAAAAAAGTTAAAAACCCAACCAAAGATTCGAAAGAAAATAGATATTAATAAATCTAACTGTATCGGCAAACGAACCATAAGAGGGGATTAAGCTATTGAAAGACCACCAAAAACCGCAAATCAGAACCGAGCGTCGTGAGAAACTATCCATGGGCTCAATCCGCTTATCTAAAATTAATCCGATGGTTCAGAGCAAGAAAGATCAACATTATTGCAAATAAACGCTATCTTGATTAGCCGCGACGTCGTTAAATTTAACCCTAAAAATATAAAATAAAAAATGATTAAACAAACCCAAAAAAAAGACGAAAAACGTATCAAAAGATAAAAATAAACAAGACGTGTCACAAAAACATGCTTATTTTTATTTAAAATAAAAAAAGCTGATGGTCAACGACCAGCATTAAAACTGATAGTGTCGCGGATTAAACAAAATTAAAGAGAAAAGAGTCGCGCTCTCTAGTTCTATAAAGAAAACAAGGTTACGGCGCTTTGAATATTTGATTTCTTAATATATAATTTACCAAACAGAAATATATACATGTATCATCCATATATTTATACTAATACCATTTTTCGTTGTAATAGTTTAAAATATTGCATATTTATATCTGTTTTAATATTATTTTTAGTATTTTATTATTATTATTTAGGATGTCAACTGGCCATGGCATGTGCGCAATGCAAACAAAAATACGTATTTTTTATAATTTTTATTATATATATATGTTGGGTTTTGGGTAAGTATGAAAAAAATAAATTATCTATTACAGAAGTATGATTTAATTTTTAAGCCTTAAATTAGTTTAAAAAATAAAACCCGACAAACTAAAAGGTAAAAATGAATTTATAATAATATATTGTTTGCTACTAATTAATTAAATATTTTTAAAAAAAAGAAAACCCAAGTTTCTAAACATAGGCATAACTGGGGTTTTACTCTAGTATATATAGATGATAAAAATACAAACAACAAAATATAATTAAAACATAAATATAAATATTTTAGTAAAAATCTATTACCTATTTCTATAGCCTTTAGAAAAATATAGCTTAAAAAATAAAAAATATAATATATATTTCAATTATTTTAATTAAAGCTTACTAGAGAATTTAATATTAAATAAATAAATTTAACTTTACATTTTGTGACTAATTTTTTTTTTCAAAAATCAGTTAAGCCATACATAAAATTTAAAAATTTATTTTAAAAACTACTTTAATTTTACTTAAATAAAAACTTAGTTTGTACAAGAAATTTCAAAATTATCAGAAAATAAAATTTAAAATTATATATATATGCGTTATATTAGATAGTTTTTTGTTCTATATATATTGGTCTAGTTGATGATATTTTTTTAGATTCGCCACTGCAGGTGCGGAGGGTGCTTCCCCGCACTCATCATTGTTAAGAATTTTCATATTTAGCCCCACCCTGCGATCCCTTCCTGGTACAAAACTCAAACCCATCCTTGCGCTACCACTCACAAGACTAAAACCGTCCCTGCTTCATCCTAAATGGATCCTGAGATCCACCTAATCCCCGTTATATTTACAAGTATTAGTTAAATAAATATAAACCAAATTTTAATAAAAAATATGAAATCTTTATCTTCCAGACTCCCACCGCATATGTATTATTCCAATTGCCACTCATTTAAACAAGATAAAATAAGTACGAAACAAGATTCAATTGGACAAAACAATAACAAAAATAAAAAAATTCAACAACTAACATTCAATATTATACCCACGCCTTCCCTCAACACCCAAGAAAGATTTAATTTTTATCCTCATCCCTACCCTACCCTCGTAAAAATTGCACACATCTTCATTCAATTGGGTGCGAAATAAAACAAATTTCGGTAAAATCTGTCCATTGACATTCTTAATTATTATTTATTTCATGTTATTTTCCTTTCGCCACACACATTAAAAAGAGAAGAGCAACCCATTAAGAAATAAAAAAAAAACAAAACCATATCACAAGTTAATGAAATCCCTTTTGGAGTTCCCTTTTAATAAGTGGTTCCATTCATGGCGATAAAAAATGTGACATATTCTTTTTAGATAGCTTGAATTCTAGTAATTTTTTTTTGTATGTATGCGTAAGTTTATATGGATTTAAAATTTAGGCTTAAATGAAAAATAAGTGCCTAAAGTATATTATTTTTGAACTTTAGGTGTCTAAAATATTTTTTTGTAAAAATAGGTGCCTAAAATTTTTAAAGTTAGAATTTTAAGTGCCCGGCTGTTAAAAAAAGTTTAAAAAACTTTGTCCATTTAAAACGTGAAAACGTGGCATTTTTATTAATTTTTTAATTATTTAAAAAAAGCTTTAAAAATTATTTTTTATATAAAATCCTAAAATTTACAAAATTTTTCAAATCAGACCCTAAATCCCTAAATCTTAAACCCCAAATCGTCACCGCTACCGCTGCCGTCTACAGTCGTCGGCCCTACCCTTTCGGTTGCCTAACCCAGCCGACCATTTCCCCTCACTCATCGTCGCCGGAAACCGGTGAACGGCGTGCAAATCGAATGGTTATTTTACGTTCGAAGTTCAACGTTCGGTTGGCACACCGTTCGCCGGTTTTCGACGATGGCGAGTGAGAAAAAATAGTCGTATGGGTCCGGCGACCGAAAGAGTAAGGCCAACGACGGCGGTGGCGGCGGTGAGAATTTGGGGATTTTGAATTTTGGGATTTGGAGACTATTTTAGAAAGTTTTAAAATTTTAATATTTTTTGTAAAATTTTTAATTATTAAAAAAGAATAATTTTAAGAAATTAAAAATACCACGTGTCGCATTTTAAATGGATGACAGTTTTTTAACTTTTTTTAACAGTTGTGCACCTAAAATTCTAACTTTAAAAACTTTAGGCACCTATTTTTACAAAAAAACACTTTAGGCACCTAAAGTTCGAAAATAATATACTTTGGGCACTTATTTTTGATTTAAGCCTTTAAAATTGAACATAAATACTACCTTATAATATATTTAATACAGTGCAAGGAAATTTTAAAATTTTTGAGATTTTTGGAATGTTAGAATCTATGATTATTTTAAAAATTTAAACTATCAGAAAGTTATAAGTTAAAAAAAAATTATATTTAAACAATTTAAAAATTTATAATTTACTTGCAATCCTGCAAGAAATTAAGAAATTTTCACCATCAGATTTGAGTCTCATTTTACACAAATCACGTACAAATTTTATAGTCATTTATAGTTTTAATTTAAGTTAACTTAATTCTTGAATTAATTAGGTAATTTATGATAAATAATATTTAATTCTAATAACTGTCATTGCCAATAACTACCATTCACTTTAAAACTGTCATAAAAATAATTTAATATTTGATTTAAAATATTATTTCAATTCATAATATGAATACAAATATTTTTATTTTATTTATTAGTTAATTTATTAGAATTAGGTAATATAATAAAATTATTATGAACGTTTTACTCCATTAACAATATTAAGACTCGAATCTCTAACATTGTTTAAGTGATTCGATGACTCATCCCCAGACCGATCGAGTGCAAAAATAATAATATTTAAAATATTGTAAAATCCAAACTTATGTATGATACAATGAAATTAAAAAAAAGGTAAATGTCACCATTGGTCAATAAACTATTCTTACTTTCCTGTTTTGGTCACCAACTATTATTTTTAGCAAAATAGTCATTAATATTATATTTTTTTATATTTTGGTTATCCGTCATTAAAAAACACCAAAAAATAAGAAAATGTGAATAATTTAGTGACCAAATAAGAAAAAAAATAAATTAATGACCAAAATAAAAATAAAAGAAACGTTAGTGATTAAATAAAAAATGTAACATAAATGATAATTTTATATAAAATAATTATTTAATAACCAAAACAGAAAAGCATACATAGTTTAGTGATAATGATATTTACCCTTTGAAAAATAACACACCAAGACAAACAACACAAAAAGAAGGGGTGGGTTTTGAGAGAGGAAATGTTAGTTTATGTGGGTTTTGGGTAGAGGGAGACGAGCGTATCTGCCAAAATCCATAAAATTCGATTCAGTTTTGCTTTATAAAGCAAAGAAGAAAGTTGAATACATTAAAAAAAGAGAGAGAGCACAGATTAAAGAAGGATTTTTTTAAGAAAAAAAGTGAGATAATGATTCAATGTACTATACAAAACGAGCTGTAATACTTGGTGTGTAGGTAGAACTTGTTCTCTCTAAAATAACCCCATTTCTCTCTCCAAACATCTTCCACTTGTTTTAATTTTTCTTTTATTTTTTGGTTTTTTGCCTTTTTGAGCTTTGCTGTGAGAGCTCTGCATGAGTGTTTGTTTGTTGGTCAATCTGCAGAATTTGATTTTAATATTCAAGGAAAAACAGTGAACGTGCTGTTCTAAAACCAAACTTTCACGCTTGGGGGGAGAGGAACATGATGAGTGTTTCTTCTCTGTGAAAGTTCCATCTTTTTTAAATGTTCTAAGAGAAAAAAGGGGGCAATGAACCTATTTTTTTTAAATGTTTGGAATTTGAGCTATTTTACATCTTTTGAGAGCCATGCTTTGTCTCTGAGAATCGAAAAGTTTTTCGCTTTCTTGAGTTCTGGGTCTCTTTCCTCTTTCTCTTCTCTTGCTGTGATGTGAAAATTTGTTGCTTTGGTCAAGCAATACAATGCTAGGATGATACATAAACCTGGAGTTTAAGCTCATCATGTTCTATTGCAGAAAAGGGTATTTGTTGAAATTGCTTGTATCTCTTCTTTTTTTTTTAGCTCAGATATGGAGAAACAAGTTGAAATCTTGTTGTTATTCCTTTGCTGATGGGTCTTAAGTTGAAACAGAGCTACCACCACTCAGCAGTGGGTGTGAAAGTGAATGAACAAATGGGGACCAAAAGAGGGTACACATTTATTCAAGCTAACAGGGCTTGGTTGCCCAAATTTCTATTGCTTTGGGTGATGGTGATGGCTTTTCTCAGCACATGGATCTACAAGAAAATGGATGCTGACAACAAAGTAAGGAGGAAGGAGGTTCTGAATACCATGTGTGAGCAAAGGGCAAGGATGTTGCAGGATCAATTCAGTGTTAGTGTTAACCATGTTCATGCCCTGGCCATTCTTGTCTCCACTTTTCATTACTACAAGGATTCTTCTGCTATTGATCAGGTTTCTGCTTCTTGTTACTGAAATTTGTTGTCTGAGAATCTTAGTCTGGTTGATCTTATATTTTCCTGGAAATCATAGAGTGAAATGTTTTCTTTGTTCTGATTGTGCACTTTGGGATGTTTTTTTCCTTTTGCAAGAAATGCAGGAGACTTTTGCTGATTACACTGCCAGAACTGCTTTTGAGAGGCCATTGCTTAGTGGGGTGGCCTATGCAGAAAGAGTAAGGCATTCAGAGAGGGAGAAATTTGAGAGGCAGCATGGCTGGACGATAAAGACAATGAAGAGGGAACCTTCTCCTATTCGAGACGAATATGCTCCTGTGATTTTCTCTCAAGAAACCGTTTCTTACATCGAGTCGCTTGACATGATGTCGGGGGAGGTATGCCATTTACTACTTACCGCAATCTGCTTATAACTTTTAGAGTGTTGGATTGGAGTTGTAATATCCATGTTGCAATGCGCAGGAGGATCGAGAAAACATCTTAAGGGCTAGGGCTACCGGGAAAGCTGTCCTAACTAGCCCCTTTAGGCTACTGGGTTCTCATCATCTTGGTGTTGTGTTGACATTCCCCGTGTACAAATCGAAGCTTCCACCAAATCCGACTGTGGAAGAGCGCACTGAAGCAGCTGCAGGGTAAGTCCTCCGGCTTGTCTTTCTAATTGGATATGCAAGTTTTTGTTTGAAAGTTTGTATGCTTGGTTACGCTTTTGCTATTTGGAGTTAGTGGATGTGTTAGATACAATATTGTCTTAGAGTGTTGATGATCAGAGTTTGCAGTATAGCAACTTCAGTTGTACTAGAATGCATATTTTAAATGAAAAATAGTTTAGGCTTTTCTTCATGTGATTTCTACTGATGGAGATATCGACATCTCCTTTTCTCCTACGAGAGTTTGACAGCCCGACCATTGATACCAATGGACCAAAACGAATCCTATTACTGCCTCAACACGTTTGTAGGGTATTCATTGCTTTAACACCCTACCCTATCATGGTTATGCTGGCAACAGCATTTAGCTGCCACTGCTAAAAACATTTGCTGTTTCATTACAATCATGACATTACCGGCAATGTGGTGCTCCATGACATACTGTTGCAAGATTGTTTCCATCATAAGCACCTTTATCATATTTACATCACTTGTTTCTAGCACTGGACTTCTATATATTTTCTCCATAAATTTGAGTTCGACATTCATAACATTTTTTCTTTAAAAAATACTACTGTTTTTCCTGGCTAACTAGGCTTCCAGTTGTGTGATAGTCAGAAATAACTGGTTACTGGCATATTTGCACCCCCCGCCCCCCCAAAAAAAAAGCGAATTGCTTACGTTACTGCACTTCTTTATTTGTTCATCTTCAATTTTCTAATGTATAAATAAACGCAGATACCTTGGTGGAGCCTTTGATGTGGAGTCTCTTGTGGAGAATCTACTTGGGCAACTTGCTGGAAATCAGGCGATTCTAGTGAATGTATACGATATTACAAACTCTTCTGATCACTTGATCATGTATGGTAGCCAAAACCAAGAAGGTGACTTAGCTTTGTTGCATGAAAGCAAGCTTGATTTTGGAGATCCATTCAGGAAACATCAGATGATATGTAGGTAAGTGTATCACTGGCTACTTTATTCACCAGGTTGATGGAAGGACTGCAGGTGCTTTTGCAAGTACTTACTATTCGACAATTTTTGACAGATATCATCAAAAGGCACCCACATCGTGGACTGCGCTGACAACCGCCTTCTTATTCTTTGTGATCTGCTTATTGGTTGGCTATATCTTATATGGTGCAGCAATACACATTGTTAAAGTTGAAGATGATTTCCATGAAATGCAAGAGCTGATGGTTCGAGCGGAAGCTGCTGATGTGGCCAAATCACAGGTGTGCGTTTCGAGATATATCTATCAACGTATTGTTGGCCATCGACTTCCAATTCAAAACTAATTATGATGCATTCTTGTTGCAGTTTTTGGCAACAGTTTCTCATGAAATTAGGACCCCCATGAACGGCATCCTTGGTAAGTTCGAGATTGCTCCTTAAGATTTTCTATGTGAACTATGCGTTCAAAGAAATCAATGGAATTTACTCGGCATGGTTCTGATGACTCTTTGAATGGTTGCAGGGATGCTTGCTTTGCTTTTAGATACGGATTTAAGTTCAACTCAAAGGGATTATGCTCAGACTGCTCAAGCCTGTGGAAAGGCACTGATAACATTGATAAATGAGGTGCTTGACCGTGCAAAAATTGAAGCTGGAAAGTTTGAGCTGGAAACTGTCCCCTTTGACCTCCGATCTATACTAGATGATGTGCTGTCTTTATTTTCTGAAAAGTCTCGAAAGAAAGGTCTTGAGGTAAGTCGAGATAACATTAATAGGAAAGCCAATGCATCTGTCAAAAATGTTTCTCTATGTCATGTAGTTCTTACAGGCTATATATGCTTATAGGGAATGCCTATGACCAAAAATTGGAAAAAAATAAACCTTTATGGTTTGTAATGCTTGAACTAATTTGGTGCCTTCTTTTTGTCCTTTTTTCTTTCCCCGTCTTCGTGCATTGTCGACATCAATAAATGGTGGTATTCCTGATACTTTACAATGACTCAAATGCGATGTAATTGTTTGGGAACTGAAGCTGGCAGTCTTTGTTTCTGATAAAGTTCCAGAAATGGTTATGGGGGATCCAGGGAGATTCAGACAGATAATTACGAATCTTGTCGGGAACTCTGTTAAAGTAAGTGGTTTGCTCAACCTTAACACTTTTTGGAACTCGTATAGGTATATTGCATTATTGAGTTGTTTTCTGCTATATAATTGATTGTTGTCTGTAAGCTTTCTTTTATAACTCGGCAGCGACTTAAAAATGAGTTTTTTTTTTTCAGTTTACAGAACGGGGGCACATACTTGTTAAAGTCCATGTAGCTGAAAACCCGAAGCCTATAGATGATGCTAAAGCTGAAACTTGTTTGAACGGAGGGTCGGATGAAGGTGCATTGATATCAGGTGGTCGCCGGTTTAATACCTTGAGTGGTTACGAAGCAGCTGATGAGCAGAACAGTTGGGAATCCTTCCAGCATCTAGTTACAGCTGAAGCATTGCAAAATGATGCCTCGGTAAGAATGGCAGATGCTGATGAAGCTTCTCAGAGTGTCACTTTGATGGTATCTGTGGAGGATACCGGCATTGGGATCCCTTTGATCGCCCAGGACAGGGTTTTCATGCCATTTATGCAGGCAGATAGCTCAACCTCTAGAAACTACGGTGGGACCGGTATAGGCTTGAGCATTACGAAGTGTTTGGTCGAGTTAATGGGTGGTCGCATAAGCTTTATTAGCCGGCCACAAGTTGGAAGCACATTCTCATTCACTACAGCTTTTGGAAGGCGTAAAAAAGCTTCACTTAGTGATACGAAAAAATCCAATGCTGAAGATCTTCCTTCTGGTTTCAGAGGATTGAAAGCAATAGTAGTTGATGGGAAGCCAGTTAGAGCTGCTGTAACCCGATACCACTTGAAGAGGCTCGGTATGCTGGTGGAAGTTGCAAATAATGTCAAGATAGCAGCTTCTGCATGTGGGAAAAACAGTTCTTCATATGGGTAAGTTTGCCTGATTGCCATTATTTGCTTGATGATTTAACATCGACAAGATCTTGTCAACGGTTACTCCTTTTTAATACAATTCTCGGTTTCTCGGGACATTTTCTTATGCCTTAGTGATGATCATTGAGATAAAAAAAGAGACATTTTATACCGTCTTATAATTTCAACTTCGTTGAATTATTTCATTGAACATTGCAGAAGTAAAATCCAACCCGATATAGTTCTTGTCGAGAAGGATTCATGGCTTTCTGGCGAAGATGGTAGTTTGAACTTACGAATGTTGGACTGCAAACAGAACGGACACCTGATTAAGTTGCCCAAGATGATTCTTCTTGCGACAAATATTACAAATGCTGAACTTGAGAGAGCAAAGGCAGCAGGGTTTGCAGATACTACGATCATGAAACCTTTGAGGGCAAGTATGGTTGCTGCATGTCTTCAGCAGGTGCTCGGGACAGGGAAGAAGAGGCAGCCTGGGAAAGGCATTCTGAATGGATCTTCCGTCCTTGGGAGTCTTCTCTGTGGAAAGAAAATATTAGTAGTTGATGACAATATGGTAAATCGGAGAGTTGCTGCAGGTGCATTGAAGAAGTTCGGAGCTGACGTAGAATGTGCTGAAAGCGGAAAAGCTGCATTAAAATTGCTTCAACTTCCACATAGTTTCGATGCTTGCTTCATGGACATTCAGATGCCCGAAATGGACGGGTATGTATGCTGTATCTTTAACATTGTGCAATTAATTGCTGCCTAGTCTCTGATTATTCATTTACTCTATAATTTCAGGTTTGAGGCAACTCGTCGAATTCGAATGATGGAGAGTCAGGCAAATGAACAGATGAATGGAGGAACAGACGAAGGGCCTGGCAGGAAGGATGAGTGGCATTTGCCGATATTAGCCATGACAGCCGATGTAATTCACGCCACCCACGAGAAGTGCCTGAAATGCGGGATGGATGGATATGTCTCGAAGCCCTTTGAGGAGGAAAATCTCTATCAAGCTGTAGCTAAGTTCTTCAAAACCAAACCCATCTCAGTCTCATAGCGACACCTCCCTTGATCATCGCAAAGGCAGACAAAAACAATACCGAGAATTATAAATGCTGGTTGGACTTTGCCAGCGATTTCCCCCACCCTGCTGGTGCATTTAGGTTTAAAACCTGCATGGTTTGCCTGGATTTCTGAGGATTCTTGACCCTGAAGGCATTCATTTCTAACCACAACTTCAACTTCATTAGAATCTCAGTATTTGTATACTACCACAAGAATGCCATCCCCGACTGTTTGTATAGATCTTCACCTTAGGATCGTAAGTGTATATCTCATTTTCCCTCGAATACTTCGGAACTTCAGCTCGGAATTGGCCTTTTATGCCTTGATTATTATAAATTTTGTTGTAAACAGTTTATTATTTGGTTTTCTGATATCAGAAAGAGGCAGTTGACAAGTATAAATCCTAGTTTTACTCATTTAACATTTGCATATAGCAGACACTAAACTATGTTAACACCAATGCTATTACAAACCAAATGAGAGACCAATGGATATTTAAGTACTAATAAAATTCAGTTTCTGTGATTTGGTGCAGTTATATATAAATGAAGCTCTGGTTTTTGTTCGATTGTACACATGATATTTGGCCATATCTTATTAATGATTATTAAAAACATAAATTACACAGATTCGTTTGGTACAGCTCAGATATATCAAAAGCAAAGTGATCAAGTCATGGAGGGGCAATAAGCTAGACAATACTCTCTTGTTTTATAGCAGAGTGTTGGATGTACTGTTATACAACACCAACTATACGTTAACCATGTACGACTGCACGGCGATAGTGTTATTTTGTCGCTTGCTGTCAATTTCCGATCAAGCTCATTGCCTCTGCTACCTGTGCAAATGAAAATGAAAGATCAAATATATATATATAGATCAAAAGGGTATATTGAAAATGATAAAAAAAAAACAATGTGTAGGTTACAACCGAAAGTATGCTTACATTCATGAAAAGCTACAAGAGATGTAAACACCAGAAAACTGATAGCCGAACGGTCTATGACTGCATGTCCCTAGTGTCATTACGCTGCCTGCTGCTACGCTCCGATCACAGCTCTGTAATGAACTTTCCGACAACAAGTAGAATAACTAGAGAAAGAAGAGTAAAATGGAAAAGAAATGTTTCAATAAGGAATATTGAACCTAGGAAGAGAGTTAGCCGCAGCAATTGTTTAACAAATATCATATCCATTTTCCTTCCATCCTCCTAGTTTATTTATACTAACAATATTACAATATAATTAATATAAAATCTAACTAATTTAGGTGCCCCCTTCAACTATTTCCTAGCATTCCTTCAGTTCTTGGTTCATAACGTTAGCTCCCTGTCATTTCAATGGATGTTGCAGCTTCTGCTAACTGTTGAAATGAAATACATGAAACAAAATCATTTCAATGTATAGAAGTTGAAATGAACAGAGCGGTTTTTAGTGACTAAACTTAATATTTGATTATGTTAAAAAATGTAATAGTTGATTTGAAATTGACAATACTTAGATATATTTTAAATTGTAGGTAATGTAAGATTTAAATAAAAATGAGTTTATTTTTTTTGTAAATTAAAATTATTTATTTTTATATTTCATATACAATAATAAAATTAAATTTAATATATTTTTATATATGTAATTGAAGTATATTTTATTAAAAAAATTAAAATGTATATAAATATAATCAAATTTGCTTCTGTTCATCAACACTGATTTTACATGAATTAGGAAGCTACAAACACATTTGTGAGAAACTTTGAGTTGATTTTCTAAAATCTAACATTAATTAAACGTCTTTAATATCAAAGACAAGTTTTGATCTTGAGACCTGTGGATTATGGGCCCACAACGCTTTCGCTGCGCAACTCTGATTACAATTTTTTATTGTATTAGTTTTTAAAAGTAGTTTGTAATCTTGTTAAAAATGAAGGTTGGTCTAATTATAAATTTAATCCTTTAACTTTATACAAATTTAAAAGTTAATCTTTATAATTTAGATTATCAAATTTTGATTTTTATTTTTTTTCTCAGCAAAATATGATTTATTAATGATATAATCATACAAACCTAAACTGATTGAGAGCTTCATTAAAAATATCTCTAAATCTAAATAGAAAAAAAGAGTATTCAGCAACCAGAGAATATAGAATCAAAAAATCACTTTTCACAATAACTAATATCCTGCTGCAACATTACAAAACAAACCACAACTCTGAGACTATATAAATCGAATACACTACAAGCAGGAAAACTATAGCAAAAGAAATACTCAGCAGAAAGCAACCATTAAACTCCTCATAAAAACTAAACAATTAATTCAATTGTTTGTAATGGATTTGAATTGTTGATTTTTATTTGTAATATGAATTTTTGAAGGCTTTTCAAGATTTTAATTTTAATTTAGTATGATATTTGTTGCATTGTATGCTTGTGAGCTGATATGGGGAAATCACATGTATATTTTCAAGATATATAAATCTATCAACACGTTGTTGGCCACTCGGTACATAATTTTTGTCTTTATTGAACAATAAAGATAGAAACTATGCATCGAGTGGCCAACGTATTGATAGATTTATATATCTTGAAAAACATATATGATAGAAAATACAATATATCGAGTGGCCTTAGATAAAAGGGTTGCCTTATGTTGAGACCTTTTCTGTCGTTAACGTGTTGATAAATTCTATCATATTGTATTTTCGTTTATGCATATTAGCACTAATTTTACATGAATTAGGAAGTCGAAAATACAATATGATAAAATTTAATTTGGAGGATTGATTTTGGTTTTCATGTTACACACCCATTTAAGAATAAGTCTGTATTTGATAGACTTTAAACGCCGATTGAGTATTAACTCAATTATATTATTATTATTATTATTATTATTATAACAACTTAGAAACTCGTTTGCATTGATGTTGATGCCGCAACCTATTGAAATGAAAGTTGTTGGTAGAGTATTTAAAATCATAGTTTTAAAGACCAAGATTAGATTCTGAAGCAATTACATCAGTGCGTTAAAATTAGGGATGGGCATTTTTATGTAAAAAAGTAGGGTTTGGGTCAGGTTTTTATTGAGGGTGATGTTAGGTTGGGTCGGGTTTGGATTTTGGGTGAAAAAATTGACCCGACTCGATCCATGACTAATAGTGTAATTTTCCTTTATATTTTTTAGGAATTTTTATAATAATATCCTTCTTTTATATTTTTTAATAATCAGGTCCTTAAAATTATTATTTTTACAATTAGGTCCCTAAAATTAATTTATTTTATAATTAAATCCTTAAAATTGATTTTTTTATAGATAGGGTCGGATTCAGATTGAAGTATATAATTTTTGGGTTGGGTTGGCCATAAACCCGACCTGACCCATGCCCATCCCTAGTTAAAACGCACGATCTCAAAGATGTTACCTACTAATCTAATACTCATTCGACATGTTTTACAAAACTTTCAACGTTGGATAAATATAATAATGTTGTATAATATTTACATGTAAAACAATAATATGCTTATAACAATCTTATATATAGAGTTGTATAAAATCAAAGTTCATATATAACATTGCACATTTGATCAAATTTCATGTGAAGTTTTTTTTTGTTGAACAATTTATACCTAAGGGGAGGGGAGGGGAATTTACTCCTAATGGATTCGAACCCACAACCTAAGGGACATGAGAGGGTGTCAACTGAGAGATTTAATCACTTGCTCTAGAGATTGTTGACATTTCATGTGGAGCTTTAATTTAGGATTTATATTCAACACACATAGGGTAGAAATAAAAAGTTTCTACAAACGCTTGTGTATGGAATAATTACCCTTTAATTTATCCCTATTATTAATCTTTATTTTATATCATTATATATTTCTTTGTCTTATACATTGATATTGTGTCAAATGCAAACCTTTTACTCTAAGTTAAAGCTTTTATGATCATCAACCACACAATCGAATGATAAAATTTACTTGACCACTTCTTATTTATTTGGCCACTTCTTATTAATGATTTTTGGAAAACAAGTTACATAGACTTGTTTAGAATAATTTAGTTACATCAAAAGCAAAGTGATCAAGTCATGGATGGGCAATATGATAGGCAATACTCTTTTGTTTTGTAACAAAGTGTTGGATGTACTGTTGTCTGTTATACAACACCAACCATATGTTAACCATGTACGACTGCATGCTGAGAGTGTTATTTTGTCGCTTGTTGTCAAGCTCATCGCCATTGACACCGATGGTGCTGCCTCTGCTACCTGTGCAAACGAAAATGGAAGATCAAATATGTGTAGAACAAAGGGTATATGGAAAATTATATAAAAAAATGTTTAGGTTACATAGAAAGTATACGTATGTTCATGAAAAGTTAGGAGAGAGGTAAACACCAGAAAAAGGATAGCCAAACGAGCAGCCATTGATTTGGTTTATACCACTGTTAATTCTTGTATGAAAAGTTAATGTGTTCTATGAGAGACAAGACTCGGTTTATATGTAAGAACACACACTAAAATTATATGATAAGAAATTCAAGTTAATGACTTATTGTTCATTGTTGTCTAAAAATAACAGTATGACAACCACAAATTAGATAATATATATTGATCTAGTTAATTAATGGTTGACCCCTAACCAATTTATCTCAAAATAAGCCCTAAGTTCAACAATATGTTACCAATTATATGTTTTATTAGTTACTGCAAAAGTTTTCATAATAATATACATGTTTTATTACGATGAGTCTAGAGTAAACGTCATGTACCGATATGTACCATTGATCATATTGTCACAAATGACTAACCTATGACCGAGACGCGCACACCAAGGGGCCCAAAGAAGCACACCACTTGTTGCCCATGACCAAGGGCCCCAACCAGCACTTTCTATGCACACCAGGGGGCCAGGCGAGCACCCTCCATGCTGTCCGAGACCAAGAGGACCAAACCAGCACTCTCCATGCTGCCCAAGAGGTTTCAGCGAAGCTATTGGGCCTATCCATTGCCAATCCGCCCAAGAGAGCCCACCCCTCGGAAGATGCTCATCTTGTTGACCAAGACACATATGGAATGTATTCTTGCCAACATGATAGCAACAATCATGATAGGATTGATATGATTGAGAGTGGTTTCTTCCCCAACACTTTAGGCAACCTTGTAAGATAAGGATAGAGTTTCCTAAGATAGAGAGCTTGAATCTATGAACAAACCTTAGCCATTTGATTGTACCATTCTAGACCGTAAGATATAAGAGGGTTCACCTATTTTATTCTCAAAAAGGAATAATCACGTTTTAGGTCTCATGATTTTAAAAGTTATTAAAATAGTTAATAGTGCATATCGGTGCATATGATTAGTGGTGCATATCAACACACGGCGTTTACTCTAAAATTTCCCGTTTTATTAGGTGACTGGGTAAATTTGGATAAAGTTAAACTACAAAGATTAGCGTTTTAATTTGTATAAAGTTAAAGGATTCAATTTATAATCAGACCCTACGTAGTAATTGTTCAAAAAAAAAAATTAAGTTGTTTGTTAATAAAAGGAGTTGAATTGTTCATTAATTTGTAATATGAACTTTATGAAGGCTTTTCATGATATATGTCTAATGATGGAACTATGTAATAGGTGGGAGGTACTGTGACCCCTCCAACCCCACCAAAAAATTAATTTACCCTTAATTTATATAATAAGTTTGAAAAAAAATTATCGGATAATTCTAATTTGTCCCCTAAAATTTTAAAAAAATATATATATGCCACTCGATCAATGGTTTCCATCCTAAGTTTCGCAGGTAAGTTTCTAAGGCAAAACCTTATGATGAACAATACACAGTCGAATAACAGAATTTATTTTGGTCACTCCTTTATTGTAGATTATTGGAAACAAGTGACACATTTTCCTTTCAACAGCTCAGCTATATCAAAAGAAGGGTGGGCAATTGGCTAGGCACTCTTCTTGTGAGGTAAAGCAAGGACTTGGTTTTAGAGTTACACAGCACCATTTCGAACGTTCGAAAAAGTCATGACCGCATGGCGATAGTGTTATTTTGTTGCCTGCTGTTAAGTTCTGATCGAACTCGATGTTGCTGCTTCTGCTACCTGTTCAAATGAAAACGAAAAATCAAAAGGGTGTATGCAAAATCAGAAGAATAGTAAGTTGTGTAAAGTCTAGTTGATGTATACATACATTCATGGAAAGATAGGAATGATGTAAACGCCAGAAAAAGAAAAGCTAAACGAACTGCCATTAGTTTGGTTTCTATTGTTTTTGATTCGAAATGAAATGGGAAGTTCTTTTCTGGAGGTTTTCAATATATAGACCATAGTCCCCTATGATAAATACAAAAATGTAATAAATAGTTAGACCTATCAAATTTATGACAGTTATGTGAGAGGATTCTTTGCCTAAAATAGGGAGGGTTCTTAATTAATACTCGGCTTTCCCTATAAATGAAAGAAATCTGATTTGGAGGATTGATTTTGGATTTCGTGTTGCACACCCATTTAAGGATCCGGTCTGTATTTATTATAATTTAAAGGATTGATAGTCATAAAGGTGCTCAACCTATACTATTTTTTCTAGTTTGGTGTCTAATGTTTTTTGGGTCACTTTGGTGCCTAACATTTTATTTCGTACTCAAATCAGGATTTTTCGTGGCGGACGTTAAAAAATTTTCATTATCCAAAAAACACGACATGTGGCATATTCTGATATTTTCTTTAATTTTATTTTTTTAAAAAATAAAAAAATCTTTAATTTTATAAAAAACCCCCAAAATTTTTAATTTCTCTAAAACCACCAAACCCAAACCCTAAATCCTTAAATTCTTCCCCTCCAACCACTGATTCAACCACCACCGGCCACCTTTGCCTTCCTCGACCCCTCACAATTGAAAGCTCCATCATCCCATCGTCAAAAACGGCGAATGAACCGTCGATTGCTCTATCGACGAACATCTAAAATAAAAAAAAAGAGACCGATTGAGCTTCTAACCAACGGCTAGAGAGTGGAGGATGCTAAACAACGAGGTACTCGACGTTTGGGTGGTGAACGGTAAATCACCGACTTTGTAGGGATGTCGGACGGCGAGGAAGATGTGATTTGAGGGTTTGATTGAAAGAAATTACAACTTTGAGGTATTTTAAGAAGTTCATATTTTTAAAGAAATTCAAAAATTAAATAAATAAATAAAACATGCCACATGTCATGTTATAATTGGATATGGAAAATTTTTAACGACCGTTGATGGAAAAACCTGATTTGAGTTACGGAATGAAATGTTAGGCACCAAAGAGGACAAAAAATGTTAGATACCAAACTGAAAAAATGGTATAGGCACCTTTTTTTATTGTTAAGCCTAATTTAAACTTTGATTCTGTCTTAATTCAATTAATAATGATCTTGTTTAACAACTAACGGATAATTGATAGTTGATAACGAATTATATTAGTTTATTTTACCAATTTTTTTCACAAGACAACCACTTTATTAAGGGTTTTGCTTTTCAATAGAATTTAATAGAATATAATTAATTACATTCTTAAAAAATTGTGTTCCATTAATTTAGTGTTTAATATAACTATACCATAGAACTCTAAAACCATAAAAAATAGACTATGAACCCTAAAACACTTAACCCTAACCTTAAATTCTAAACCCTAAATATTTAAACCTTAAAACTCTAACTACTAAACTTTAAAACCATAAACAATAAGCCCTAAATGTTAAACCCTAAACTATAACCATACACCTTCAACTCTAAACCTTAAATCCTAAATACTAAACCCTAACCCTTTTAGGTGAATATTTATTACATGAAGCACACTAAATTAATAGAAGGCAACTTTAAAGAATGTAATTAATTATATTTTATTAAAAACAAAATAATCATTAATGATTAGAATCTAAGTAGTTTTTATTTACAGCCTTAAGGGCCGTTAATAGCAAAATCCTTTTATTAATAATAAAAATCAGTATACAATGGATACATGGCCCTATATATGGAGAAAATTAACGACACTCATTTCTACTAAACAAAACACGACAAAGAAACTACATCAGATCAAGATATACACGCTGAATCTATACACGCTGCCAACAAGCAAGACAAATGGGCTACCGCAAATGCAATGCTCAATACAGAACATAAGCCATAGAGTACAAAACCAGTCCTCGTAATAAAAGAAAGCTCATATCTTAGTGATGGTTTCACAGAAACAAACAAGCGAGCCCACGAATTAACTAATTGTATAAAAGTGTTAATTGATGGTTGATGACTATTTTTTTGAAAGATAGATATACGATTTAGAAAGAAAATCAGAAATGAGTCTCGTTAAAAAATCTCCCTAAATTTAAATAAAGGAAAAAGAGTATACCATTTCAATGTCTTTAAGTGTCTGAAAATATTCAAGACAGCAAAAACAATACACCCTAGTCAAAATTCAAAGGGCAAGTCAAACCCACCAAAACCAAAAAGACCCATAACTACAACTAGATCACACCATCACCATACAAAGGACATCTTGCGAGACAATCAGCTAAACAAGGTGAATTCATAGCAATCGTACAAAGCAAACGAGGAACAAAAGCAGAATAACAGGCTGCGATCAATCACCACCCGATCTGTAAATCATAATGGGGCTAGCAATGAAGGCCACACAACACAAGAAACACCCTGCGCACAAAATAAACTCAAGAGAGAGATATCTGTTCACAACGAAGCAAACCATACCAAGTTATCAGATCTGGAAATGCCCTGCTTCGCCAGTTTGTCTGCAGTACCATTGCAATCACGTTGCACAATATGAATGATCCAATTAAAATTCTCACAAATCCTCAAACAAAATGAAATGATATCTTTAAAGGTTACCGGAGTCTCTTGAGGCCGAGAAAACCATCCGGCCACCATCGAGCAATCACATTCAATAATCAATTTAAAAGAGCTAGCCCAACCAGAGGAATGGGAAAGAATATACGCCTCCTTAATGGCGAAACATTCAGCAGAAGATGCATCAGTAAAACCAATAGATTTACAAAAATAGACGAGAGACCTGTTAAGATGATCACGGAGAATGCCACCAATGCCAGCTTTACCGAGGCCCCCCCACAACACCATCGACATTGAATTTAAGAGAACCTACTGGGGGTTTCAACCAGCCAATAGCAGCAGGGACCTGGCAACAGCAATCCATATCCCGAAATAGACTAGGATTACGGGTGAGCTCAATAATAGACATGGACACTGCGGGCCATTTGGCTTTATACCACCAATCCAAGCGAAGAATGCATAAATTGAATAGTTGGCCTTCATCTACTTTAATCGCCTTAAAGATCCACAAGGTCCAAGCGATACTGAAAAGACTGAGCAACCACACAGGATAAGATAAAAATAGGTTAGACATTGAGCCTCATAACAAAACAAGAGATCTAAAATCTGCCGGACAAACAAAATGCAAATCCCATAAAGCAAACACCATCGTTGCCATATCCTCCAAGAAACCTGGCAATGGCAAAAAAGATGACTAATAGTTTCATCCTCCTTAGAACAAAGAGGACAAGACAAACGTTGGTTTGGAATACACCCTCGCTTTGAAAGTTCAATTCTGGTAGGGATACGACCATGAGTAGCTTTCCGTACGAAACCTTCAACCTTAGGAGGCGCAACGTTAGACCAAACTAGCTGCCAAACAGAGTCTGTTTGAGAAACATTAAAAAGCTTCAGATCACAATAAGATTTAGCGCTATACATACCATTGGAAGAGACACCCCACCGAAGGCTATCCGAAATGGAAAGACACGGCTTGATACTGTTTAACAGGTTCAAAAAGGAGTTCCACATATCGAGTTCCCATCCGAACAGGTTACTACGTAGCAGAATATTCCAATGCTAAGAACCATCCAAAAAATTACCAAACTCAGCAACGACCCCTTCTTTATTGATGGCAAGAGCAAAAATCCTCGGGAAGGAAGATTTCAAAGGGGCAGACCCGACCCATAAGTCTGACCAAAGTAATGCACGCTTCCTATCTCCAATAGCGATCCTCATATTATGCGTAAGAGAAGTATCAACTTTCACCAAAGGATATAAGATATTTTTCCAAATCCAAGACTTATTGGATAGCCGAAGATTAGAAGGTAAGAGCGACAGAAAGTTTCTTTCGTACTTAGCAGCTATAACCTTTCGCCAAAGGCTGTCTGGTTCAGTCCCAAATCTCTATATCCATTTATTAAGCAGATCTCGGTTTTTAAGCTTAAAATCAATTAAGCCTAAACCCCCCCACAAGATTTGGGAAGACAGATAGAGTCCTAACTAACCCAATGTATGACTCTGGTCTATCGCACCCTACAAGAATTTTGCGAAAATGCTCGATAACAGGGAACCAATGGAAGAAGGCATCACAAAGATGGAGATGTAGTAGATAGGCATATTAGACAGCACTGAACGAACCAAAGTAAGCCTTCCACCAAAATATAAAGGATTGGCTTTCCAGCTCGGTAACTTCTTCTCGATTTTGTACACAATGAGAGACCAATGATGAACTGAGTTCTTAGTAGCACCCAAAGGCAGACCCAAATAGTAGCACCCAAAGATAAAAGATTAGCTTTCCAGCTCGGTAACTTCTTGATGTGGTTGATGACTATTTGCTTATTTGAACAATCAAAATGACATAATTATATTCGATATTTGTTTGAATAGTTCATTTGTTATCAATATTTGATAGACTTAACGGTGCTTTAAGCCCTTGAACTTTAAAAAAAAATCAATTAAGCCTCTTAACGTTTTTTGCACCCAATTAAACCCTTGAACCAATAAATTTATTTTGGCCATTAATTTTCGATAATTTTTTGAGATATTAATGTCACGTGACTCACTACAGTTCTGTCATGTGACGTTTACATATTTTTTAGAAAGCTATTTTTATAATTTTTAAGAGTTTTTTTTAGAATTTTTTAAAATTTTAAAGAATATTCAAATAAAATAAAAAAAACTCTGAAAACTTCAAGTGATAACACTGTAACACGACATGTTGTACCAACTGATCCAAAAATTGTTAGATTTAACAGCCAACGTTGGTCAAAGGAGTAAACTGATGAAATTTTGGAGTATAAGAACTTAATTGGGTGAAAAAAGTTTAGAGGCTTAATTGATTTTTTTTCAAAAGTTTAAGGACTTATGATACCCTTAAGCCTAGTTGATATCTATTTATGTATTGGGGTATGAAAATAATTAGTTTTTTTAAATATAACATTACTATGCCTATTTGAAGGGTGTATAAATTAATCTCTTATTTATGAAATTATCTATTCAAAAAAATTATTTAAGAAATTATATTTTTAATATAATTTTATTAATTATTAAATTTAGATGTATATATTACTATTTATTGAAAAATATAGTTTGTAATATTTTTTGTTCGATTATAAATTTAATCCTTTAATTTTATACAAATTGTTTTTTGAATATAAGTACGTTAGTTTTATTAAAAAAGGAAAAATCCAAAAATCCAATGAGAGTTTACAACTCAGGTAAACAAACTTGATCAGGACATATTCCTAATAACATAGAAACTAACGTCTCTAGATCATAAACATGACCCAACTTAGAAAGGGTAAAAACCTTAACTCAAAGGCTCGAATAAAAATAGATACAAACACCACCAAAGCACGATGATGAAAGGTAAAAACCATCAACAAACAACATTAAAAAATACATATTACAATAATAAGGTACGTTGACAACACGATCATTACAACAACTCAATCGCGAACAAGAGCGGTGACTATGAGCTTGTATCTAAATCCAATTCGAGGGTCCAAAATAGGGAGATAAACGAGATAATCAAAAGAGCGTCATCTTGATCAGTCGTGGCGACGCCAAATCTAACTTTAAAAGAAAATCAAAAGAAAAAAGAACGGCCAAATGATAGATTAAAAGAAGAAAAGCTTGCCAAAAGACAGAAAATACGTACCAAAAGGTAGAGAAAATCGCGTCACAAAGACAAAATTATTAAATTTAAAAACTAGAAAATGAAGAACAAAACAAACAAACAAAAAAAGATTACCGACAACCAACATTAAAACTGGTGCCGCCGCCGGCCATATAAAATTAAAAAAAATGAAAACTTGAGCCGTTGAGCGGGCATAATTTTATACAAAATAAAATGTTAATCTTTATAGTTTAACTTATCATAATTTTATTTTTCGTATATTATTATTATTATTATTATTATTATTATTGTACATTTTAATTTTTAACAATAAAATGTACACCCATTTAAGATTAAATCTTAATTTAATTATTCTTATTATTATTGTTGTTATTGTCGTTGTTGTAACAATGTACAAGCTTGTTTGCATTGTTGTTGCTGCTGCTACCTATTGAAATGGAAGTTGTTGGTAGAGTGTTAAACTCTTACTATTAATTACTGGTTTCATAATTATTTAATTAAATATTTATCCCTTAAGTATAATTATCATCAAATCACGTCAATCCATTCGAACAAACATACAAGATATTACAATTATATCAATCAATCAATCAAATAATCATGCGAGCATCTCAAACGATCTTACACGGTCTCTAAAGTCTTCATGAGCCTCATTATATTCACAACATCATCATGCATCTCATAGATATCAAGTCTCAAACTATCAGTCTCCAAACATTCATATTCATTGTCTACCACGCAAAGCAATCACATTTATGATGCTCATGAAGCAATAGAAGTTCGAGGTGTAATAACCTTAAGCGATCATCGATAAATCCTTACTCGATCTCCTCTTGATCCGATATTCAAACCCGAACAATCCTCATAAATATACGAATATCACAATTATTAACTAACCATCTTTACTAACTAATCCACAAGGTCAAACATATAAAAATAGCTTACCAGATTCGAATTTTGAAGAACGGACTGCGCCAACGGACTCAGAACATCGAGAAACGCCCGGGTAGGGTCCTAAAAAAATCAACGGCTTGATGAACGTGGTCAACACGGCTCGGGGTCAATGGCTCGATCAACGCGACTCGGGGTCAACGCGACTTAGCTCCAACTCGGCTCGGCTTAGATAGCTCCAATCTACTCAAGGCGATACCCACGCATAGTCGACGACGGCAACTGACAGGCAAGCTTCAGTTCGGCACGCTGGCTCCTCCTAAGCTCAATGGTGACGGAGGTTCTCGGCGGAGGACAGAGTTTCGAAGCTCAAACCTTTGGCCAAAAATTTCTTCTTTCCACGCCGACGATCGACGACTCTGCCGACGACGAAACAATCGTTATTCGACTCGTCTCAGAGAAAGGAGTCTAACGGTGCCTACGGTATCGATAACAGACCATCAAACAACAACCATTCGAGACTTAAACTCTCTAGCCTCAACATTTTTCTTCCTCCCTCTCTCTCTAATTTTGAATCTAATGCCCCCATTTCCCCCTCTTTATCGTGTAGATAACCAGCCCCTTTATTGCCCACCTACCAAAAAATGGGCAAACTAAACACAAGGACATCCAACTCTTCAAACACCCACATTTATTTTCTTAGAGTTTCATTTGTTTTCCAGAAGGTCACTAAAACTTTTAAAATTGAGCTCCCAACTTTAAAATTTTAAATTGAATCCCCAAAGTTAAGATCCACAACCCGGGTCTGAGACCCGATCTACCAACCCGAGATTTGAGTCGTTACAATAAGTGTGTTTAAACACACGATCTCGAAGATACCAATTAAACTAACACTCAATCTGACATGTTTTACAAAATTTTCAATGTTAAATAAATATAATAATGTTGTCTATAATATTTAAATGCAAAACAATACTACGCTGATAACAATCTTATGTATAGAGTTGCATAAAATCAAAGTTCATACATGATATTGCACATTTGATCAAATTTCATGTGGGGTTTTAATTTATCTCTATAATTAATCTTTATTTTGCATAAGTATGTATTTCATTCTCTTTTACATTGACTTGTTTAGTACAACTCATTTATATCAAAAGCAAAGTGACCAAGTCATGTTTTATTAGTAACTGCAAAAGTTTTCATAATAATATACATGTTTTATTAGGTGACTGGATAAATTTGAATTATCCGTTTTAAACGAATTAAAAATATAGTGATCATCGGATTTATTGACAAATCGAAATTGGATAAAAGATTTTGTAATTAATTGATCGAGTTTGTTTTATGATCTAAAAGTAAATCTGTTTGACAACAACAACCGAGAACACAATCCAACACTAATTTTTTAGATGTTTTTAATGAAGTTCATTTTTTTTCTAGCAAGAGATTAATATTTATAAGCGGTGGCCACAACACTAAAATTTTGTTTGGTGTAGTATTATTTTAAATTGATTTTATAAAGATGTGCTTATATTTTTTTTTTGTATTTTAAAACTAAATTTAATACTATTTTTTTATTTTTAATCCACCGGTTTTCCTTTTCGTTTATGCATATTAGCATTAATTTTTCATGAATTAGAAAGTTGAAAATTCAATCTGATAATAATTTCAGGTTAATTTTCTAAAATCTGGTATTATTTAAAGGGTAAATTACACCATTCGTCACTCAACTATCCTCTCACTCATATTTTGGTCACCCAACTTTAAAACATTTCAATTTAGTAATTCAACTTTGACATTAATCCTATTTTAATCACTCTACCGTTAAAATAAATTAAAAATTATTTTTCACCTTTTCATCTATCTTTCTTCCAAAAACCCATTTTTCAGCCGTTACCTACTCTCTTTTTCTCAAACCGTCATTGCAGCCAATCACAAGTGTCACGCCTAAGAAGAGGCGGGGTCATTAATCCCACATCGGAAAGAAAAAGAGAGGTCTTGAGATATAAATACGGTGGCGCTGCACATCCTATCAGACATGTCTTTTGGGAAGAGGGTAATAGCCCCGTGACACAAGTGAGAGCTCTGCAACGTCGACAACTTCATCTACAAACGCTGGAAGCATTGTCGCGTTCTTACCAAACAACCATTGGCACAATACACGATAAGGTTTTCATCAAAATGAAGTTCGTCCCTTCCTTCCCCTCTGCATCTCGTATCTTTAGTTTCATATCAAATTTATTTATTTTTCTTTTGTTTTGTTGAATTTCAAGGTATGGGCAAACTTAATTTTGTTTTTTTTCCTCTGCTACAGACTACAGTGGTGATTTGTTGCCTCCACACTTCCGTTGCGCCACGTTGATTATGAATTTTATTTATATTATTTTTTAATACATACTTTATAACCTTTTAAAAAAAATATATAGTTTGTAATATTTGTGGTCTAATTATAAATTTAATCCTTTAACTTTATGCAAATTAAAAATTTAATCTTTATTGTTTAACTTATCAGAATTTGATTTTCGTATATTATAAAAACTAAAAAAACATGTTAGTTGTTTGTAAATACATAAAATTGAATCGTTAAATTTTACTATTTGTAATATAAATTTTTGTAGGCTTTTCAAGATTTTAAATTTTTAACACTAATTTGTATATTAAAAATTCCGTTTATGCGTATTGGCACTAATTTTACATAAATTAGGAAGTTGAAAATACAATTTGATTGAAATTTGGGATTGATTTGTCAAAATCTGACGTAAGTTAGAACTAATTTGTATATTAAAATTTTCATTTATGTGTACTAGCACTAACTTTACGTGAATTAGGAAGTCCACCACTACTTTGATTATGAACTTTAATTGTATTGATTTTTTTATTAAACATAGAGATATTATATTTTCAAAGTAAATGTCGAGATTCAAATTCATACAAATGGAACAATATAAATATCTTTGGTCACCCGACTAATTTAATCCTTTTAACTTTATACCAATTTAAAAGCTAATCTTTATAATTTAACTTTTCAGATATTATAAAAACTAAAAAAAAGTTAATTCAGTTGTTGGTAAATACATGGAAATGAAGTTCTTGGATGATTTTCAAGATATATCTGTCCAGTTTCCAATGACAGAAATATGTAATAGGTGAGAGGGACTGTGGCCCCTTCAACCCAACAAAAAAAATAATTTACCTTTAATTTATAGGAAAAAAATTTTGATACACATGCCGTGTAAATTTTAGTTTACACGTGCCTTTTAGTTTTAGGGGTTAGTGTTTTAGTTCAGGGTTTAAGGTTTAGGTTGTAGGGTTTAGAATTTAAGGTTAGTGTTTAGAATTTAGTGTATAGGGTTTAAAGTTCAGGGTTTAGTTTTTTAGGGTTAGGAATTTAGGATTTTGGTTCTTATAGTATAAATACACAAGCTTGTGTAAAATTAATTTTACACAGACTGTGTATCAAAGTTTTACCCTAATTTATATTATAAACTTGAAAATAAAAATGAGATAATTTTAATTTGACCCTCTAAAATTTTGAAATATTAATATTTTGTCCCCTCAAATTAATATTCTTGCTCTGTTCCTATATCTGTCAACAAGTTGTACTTGTTGGCCACTCGATGCATCGTTTCCATTCCTATGTTTCGCAGGTAAGTTTCTAAGGCAAAGCCTTATGATGAACGATACACAGTCGAATAACAAAATTTATTTTAGTCACTCCTTTATTGTAGATTATTGGAAACAAGTGACACATTTTCATTTCAACAGCTCAGCTATTTTAAAAGCAAAGTGATCTGGTCATGGAGTTGCGGGTGGTAGGCCGCCGGGTGGGCAATTGGCGAGGCATTCTTGTTGTGAGGGAAAGCAAGGACTTGATTCTAGACTTATACAGCACCATTTCGTAGGATCAAAAAAGTTATGAGCGCATGGCGACAGTGTTATCTTGCTGCCCGCCGTTATGTTCCGATCGAGTTCAATGGGGATGTTTCTGCTACCTGTTCAAATGAAAATTGAAAATCAAAAGGGTGTATGCAAACTCAAGAAAATACGTTGTGTAAATTGTAGTTGGTGTATTGTTACATTCATGGAAAGCTAGGAGAGAGGTAAACACCAGAAAAAGAAGAGCCAAACGAAATGCCATTAGCTCAGTTGTTACTTTTGTTGATCT
The DNA here is from genome assembly GCA_019671005.1 of Hibiscus mutabilis. NCBI lineage: Eukaryota > Viridiplantae > Streptophyta > Magnoliopsida > Malvales > Malvaceae > Hibiscus > Hibiscus mutabilis. The sequence continues at coordinate 2,909,674 of CM033754.1, read as the reverse complement.
GAAATGGGGTTGAAGTTCTTTTCCTGAGGTCTTCAATATATATACACCATAGTTTTTTTTATCATAATATATATACACTATGATAAATATGGAATTGTAATAAATAGTTAGCCTATCAAAGTTATTACATTTGTGTGAGAAGATTCATTGCCTAAAATAGGGGGTTCTTAATTAATATTTGGCTTTCCTTATAAATGAAAGAAATCTGGTTTGGAGGATTGATTTTGGATTTTTCGTGATGCCCTCGTCACGAGCTGTTCACTCTCGTGATGGGTCACTATCATAGTTGTCCATCCTGTCTACTTCTCTCTTTGACATAAAATCGAGCAGTGAAAGGTCGTTCTGATACTGCTTGTCACATGACTATTACCTTCATCCAAAAAACATGTCTTATAGAATGTGCAACACTACCTTATTTATATCTCAAGACCTTTGTGCAACACTACCTTATTTATATATCAAGACCTTTCTTTCTCTTTTCGATGTGGGATTAATATCTTTCGCCTTTCTAGGATGTGACAATAGCTAATAGCGAATTAGATTAGTTGATTTGACTAGTTGAATGCATTAACTGATTGCATAAAAGTATTTGGTAAAATTAAATGATAGCTAATAACTGCGTACTTATTTGAACAAACAAAATGACATATGAGAACATGATTATATTCAATACTTATTTCAATAGTTTATAGGTTATCATTTAACAATATTTGATACCTATTTATGTATTAGATTATGAAAATAATTAGCTTTAAATATAACATTACTAAACATATTTAAAATATTTATATATTAATTTTTTATTTATAAAATTATCTTTTTAATTTTATTAATTATTCAAATTTAGTTTATTTGGAGGATCAGTGGTTCGTCTGTCATTTGGGGGAACTTCTTCTATCCATGGTATCCAACAAAGAGTTCCCAGCTAAGTCATGGGCAGATCGATTCCATACACGAGGAATGTAGCTGAAGCCACATGCATAACTAGACCTTTGGCTTCCCAAATCAGTGCACTGATGACAGAAAAATCTGGTGTGGCAGAGTTTATCTTCCTGATAACTGATAAAGAGTTCTCTTCAAAAATCACCGAGGAGAAACCGAGGTCAACTGCCAGTGTGATTGCATGTAGCAAAGCTGTAGCTTCAGCTGCAAACGGAGAGGGAATTCGGTAAGCCTTTCTTCGACATGCTCCCAATACTTGTTCTTCATCACTAATAACCACTCCTGACCCCGAGCTATTGGTAGATGAAGAGAATTTGGCGTCAAAATTTGCTTTCACGAAAGGCTTCTGCAGTGCCGTCCATGTAGCCATTTGGGAAAGAGGCCCCCCGTAACCGTGGAGGTAAAGCTTTCAATTCATTACAAAATGAGTGTATGTAGGTAATAGCCTCATCCTTTCTTTGCCGAACACCTTCATTAACATATTTATTTCGTGCATACCAAATAGTTATCAATATTTCAGCATGTTTTTGATAAGGTGTGTTAGCAAAAATCATGATACCATTCTTTAAAGTAAAAGAGGAGCACATATGTAGGCCATATATAACCAAGAAGTGACCAAATTGGTTGAGCACATAGACAGTCTCGGATGACATGAAGTGTGTCTTCAGGGGTAGAAGTGCATGTGAGACACATAGGATCTGATGATATTCGTTTAATAAACAAAATCTTTTGTTGGAACAAAGTTTTGAGTGAATTTCCATACCTGCAACTTCAATTTTGAAGGGCAGTCGGTGGACTAGATAGCTCTGTAGAGAGACTTATCAGGCTAAAAAGCATCGCTCGGCTCTAATAGAATCCTGTAGCCACTTCTAACTGAATATACCCCTGAGGACTCCCTACTTCACACTAAACAATCTTCTTGCCCAAAGTGGGAAAGTGGAATAGATAAGTTATTGGTAGCTTCTTTTTCAGAGAAAATCTCCATAATCAAGTTCGAGTTCCAATAAGCAGTACCAGGAATGATAAGATCAGCAACCCTGGAAATTGACTCCACTTGGAGGAGAAGTAGGCAGCCAATAGTCGTTCCAGACATTAATAGATGTTCCCGTTCCAACCTTCCATCTGAGACCTTTTTTAACAAGCCACGTGCGCTCCATATACTCCTCCAAATGAGTGATGGTTGTGAACCAAGCCGAGAAGAAAGGAATGTTGACCCTGGGTAATACTTGGCTTTTAAAATGCAACCAACTAAAGAAGATGGGTTCGTGATCAACCGCCAGACTTGCTTTGCTAGGAGAGCAATATTGAATTTCATAAGGTCACGAAATTCAAGGCCCCCATCATCCTTCAACTTGCAGAAAGTTTCCCACACACACCAATGTATCCATCTTTGTTGCTGACCCTTTTGCCACCAATATTTATCCATAATAGCTTCAAGAGATTTGCAGAGCGTTTTCGGGAGAAGAAAAACACTCATGGCATACATAGGGATGGCTTGTAGAACCGAATTTACGAAAACTTCTTTACCCCCTTGGGATAAAGGTTGGATACTCCATGAGTTCACCTTGGAGGACATTTTCTCACCTAGGACTCGAAAAGCATGTTTTTTATGTCTTCCAATTATAGTTGGTAGACCGAGATATATTTTGGGATTCGAAATATTATCCACCTCCAGAATTTGCTTTACCACATCTCTGTTTTCTTCAATGAAATTGGAGGAAAAGAATAATCTCGATTTGTCGAAATTAATTAATTGGCCTGAACCTTGTGCATAAGTATGAAGAACCTTCTTCAAATAATCATCCCCTTCACCAGTAGCCTTGCCGAAAATGATGCTATCATCGGCAAAAAGCAGGTGTGTAATCGTTGGTGCATATCTGTTAAGACGAAAGCCACTGATTGGTCCTCTATGGAGAGTTTCTTAAATGAAGGATAACAACCCTTCTCTACAAAAGAGAAATAAATGTGGGCTCAAGGGATCTATCTGTCGTAGGCCGCGAGAGGGATGGAAAGAGTCGCCAATTGTCCCATTTACCACAACAGAATAAGAGACTAATGTCATGTACCGTTCAATTAGAGTAAACTAGTCTTCAGCATAACCCAGTTTCCTTATAACAGCCAGGACAAAATTCAACTCGACTCTATCATATGCTTTGCTCATATTGAGCATTAAAGCAAAATAACCATCTCGGTCAGTACGTTTCTTTTGAAAGGAGTGCCTCATATGCCACTATAACATTATTTGTAATGGATCGGCCTGGAATAAAAGCACTTTGTGCTTCATCAACACAAAGGTCAAGAACACTTTAAAGACGATTAGCAAGCATTTTCGATGCAATTATGAAGATTACATTGCAAAAACTAATGGAGCGATAATGAGTCATATTGGACAGGTTACTCACTTTAGGTATGATAACAATGTGCGTTCGACTCACCAATTGCATATCATAGTCTCCTTTAAGGATGCTGATAAAAAACTTGAAATCTCATCCCCTAGAATATGCCAGAAATGTTGTTAAAAGATCGCTCCCAGGTCATCTTCCCATGCAGGTTTGAGAGGTCTCATTGATTGTAAAGCATTATAAACATCCTTTTAATCAAACTCAGCAAGTAATGACATATTCATTTCACTAGAAATGCATGGAGAAATACCATCCAATATAGAATCAAAGGAAGCAAACCCCTGAGAAGTAAATATGGAAGAGAAATACTCACGTTCAATTGTATGGATATTCGGAACTGTTTCCACACGATCACCTTATGCATAAAAGAAATCTTATTGTTACGCTTCCTTTGGGTGGCAAAACGAGGAAAGAATGCAATATTCTGATCTCCATGTCAAAGCCAGTTAGCACGAGTGATGACTACGTAGATAACCTATATTTTGTCCCCTTTTACTTAGTTTTTGCATGTGCTTAGGGCCATATAGTTGCATTTAGGAGTAGTTTGCATGTAGTTAGGGAGTTAATCATGCTTGTGCTTAATTGCTATATATATATATTGATTCTTTTAATGGGGAAGGTAGTGTTTTAGTGGTGCTTGTGCAGGAAGCAACCTCGACAGTGGAATGTTGGAGTAGTTGAATGGATCATTCTCGAGATGAACTAAGAAAGCAATAGAGTTGGGAGATGAATATGTACTTTTGGCATAGGTGGACTTCTATCCAATATGGACTTCATTAGCGGGAAAGCAAGATCCTCATTAAGGAGGTTTCACGTGCTTTAGGGTTTCTCAAACCCTAAATTCACCGCTGTAATCACTCATTTTTATCTGGTGTATAAATATTGTATTAATCTATGTTAGTTTAATAATTAATATATTATTATTGCATGTATGCATATTAGATTATATGTTTATTATGTATATGTGATTAATGTGTATGTAAAATATGTGTGTGATATGTGTGAGTGCATGCATATTATACATATTATGTATGTGTACGTGTTAATATTTATTATAGTATATGTGTGTCATATGTATATATATTTTATGTGTGTTATTATTAATAGGGCATTAGTATGTATATGATTATATATGCACGTATATAGTATATTATATTAGTTAATGTTTGCATGTGTGTTCGTATTTTACACGTATGTGTGTGCATGTGTACGTATGTATGTATGTATTATCGCATTATTATTATTATTGTTATTATTATAATATATATAAGCATATAATGTATTAAAAAAACCCAAAAATAAACAGTTCACGGTCCAATATATATTACAAGTCCATTTGAGTTTACATGGCCTGATCGGCCCAAACCCTAACCCAATGGCCTAAAAACCTATTCCATATCAGATTTAATAACCCTAATACCCTCTCTTTATTTTGCGCAGCCCACCAGGAGCCATTGGATCAAGTTTTGATCCAACAGCCACGATCAAAGGGCAGCGTTCTTCCAGCTGGCCGCATGAGGACATGCGCACGTGACATCCACGCACGAGATTCTTCGGGTTCCAAGGTGCCACGTGGCTTCATCTCGTGTGTTCCCACCAATTTCCAGATTGCATCAAGTCCGCCTTTCTCGTGAAATCCTAGCCGTTGAATCAGATTTGATCCAACGACCAAGGATGCGTCTGCCAAGGGATCACCACCACCATGCCGGCCGTACCAACCATCGCACCAAATTGGACATGCAAAAGATACAAAATAGGGTCATCAGTACCAAAATCAGACAAATATGTATTTTTATATTTTATTTCTACCAAAACAAATCAGATAACAGAGGTATATGTATCCAACTAAAAATCTGTAAAGAGGAGTTTTTCAGTTTTACAGAATAGAAAAAAACCCCAAAAAAGATTCAAGGGTAATTCTTTTTCTCCCCTCTATATTTTAGTGCATGCATGTAAATGGAAAGAAAAATAAAAAAGGTTTAGGAGTATACCTTCGCCGTGATCGTCGTTCGGTGACAAGCCCCGAGGTTTTTTAGAACCATATGGGGTGAATCAGACGGTGGAGTTTTAAAAGTGGGAGTTTATTTCCTTGGAAGCATAGTTTAGGTTTCCTAAATCAAATTCTAAGATTTTTTTTTTAAGAACTAAGGTGGTGTTTGGTTTCAAAAAATGAAACGTTTTCATTTTCGGGTCTATAGTACGGTGGCCGGTGGTGGGGGACGGTGGCTGGAGTGTCCAGCCACCACCGTTTTCTGGAAAACATTTAAACACGCGGGGGGGGGGGTTTAGGGTTTGAAGTACAGAGTATTTTAGGGGTGTTTAATCGGTTGAAAAAAATGAAAAATGGCTTAAATGTTGGCTGAAAGGTGCAATTTATAGACATATTTTATTTTAAAATTGGTGTAATAACTCACTAAGGACTTCTGACCTTTGTGTTTTTTCATTTCAGGCTCGCCCCTTGGTCCAATTATAGGATCAGTCCCTTATTATTTTCTGAAAATTTCAATTTCATCCTTGAGTCAAAACCAATCAGTTGTTTTAAATGGCAAAATCACGCCTTTCATCCCTCCGTGTTTTCAAAACTTCCAATCTGAGCTTGCCCCTTGGTTTAATTACACGTTCAGCCCTTGTAACTTCATTCTAGTTTTTAATTCGACCCTCAAATGTGTGTTTTCTTCTTTTAATTTTGGTCCTCTTGTTTTATTTTCGTTCATTTCAGTCCCTTGGTAAATTTTGAATATTTATGTTACCTTTGTTTATATTATGTATTTTTTAGCATGTATAATTTGCTCATTATATTCACATATATCTTTCTATCATGCCTTTTTTTGTTTTTAGGTATGTTATGTAATGCTTTTATATTCTAATTCCTTTGTTCATGTTTGCATGCATGTCTACCTTATATGTTATGTATAGTTTAATTTGCATATTAGGTTTATATGGTAGTTTTATGTTTGCTTTGTATGCTAGGTTACATATTATTTATAGCATGTTTAGCTTTTTATGTCCATTTCTTTCGTTATATTTTTACACGTGTTTTTTAGTCATGTTTGTTCATGCATATTTTCCTTTATGTGCACTATTATATGTTTAGCTTTGTTTGGTTGTGATAAAATAAGTGTTAGCCTTTTATGTTTGCCTTGTTTCCTAGGTTACATGTTAGTATGAAAATTTGTTAATTTTGTCATGACATGTTTATATTGTGTACATATTTTGTGTTACATATTAAGTTCTAGTTTTATGTTTACATATTATTTTGTTAATTTAGTATCATACTTTGTCATGTGTATATGCCATGCATATTTTGCATTTGTGTTTTCTTTATGTATTTAAGCATGTTAGATTTAATTAATTTAGTTTTAAAAGCATGTCTTTTTTGCATGTTTATATTTATATTTTTGTTTTATTATGACATTTTACGTTGTTTTTGTTCATGCATTTTGTTTTTTAATATTATTATATCTATGTTTTTATGTTTTTTAGTCCCATATTTTTGTAAATATTTGTTTATAATGTTTTTTATTAAGTTTCCATAACCGATATATATTTTTGTCAATGTGGTGCCCTTTTATTTGAGAGTAAACGTGGCCAGTATCAAGCTTAGTGATGGTGGTCTTTCGGTTTACTCTCGAATAACAGGGCCTTTAAAATCTATTCGCACTTATAACCAAATTTTAATTTAATTGTCACTTTAATATGAAAATTTTAATATTAATAAAGCGGTAATTATTAAAGTACCAATTTTGGGCTGTGTGGGGGTGCTAATCCTTCCCCACCCGTAACCGACTCTTGAACCCAACAATTTTAAAAATCTCTGGTTTTATGGTGCCTGACCTACCTTAGTGGCCGGTGGTTCTCCATTTTTAAAATAATACGATTTTTTTCTAAAACCCCAATAGAAGACATTTCTTAAAATACCCAAAATACCCCAAAATACATTGAAACTCGTTTTTAGCAAAAAGAGATCGCTACAGATGACGACTCCGCTGAGGACATTTTTTTTTGTTTTTCAAAAACAAATGAGAGTCAAGCTTTTTAAATAATTACCGCATTATTAATATCGGAAGTTTCAGATTAAAATGACTATTGAATTAACATTCAATTGTAAGTGCGTGTTTATTTTAACGCATTTAAAATTTGGCATATAAACGCGTCCTTTTAAGTGGGGCAAAAAGCTAGTGCTTTCGTGAGGATATCGTTCCTTCGTATGGGCCTAGCAAAGTACCTCCGGGCTCGAGTACCTTATGCTTTCGTGAGGATATCGTTCCTTCACATGGGTGTAAGCGAATGGGTCCCTCTGAATTGAACCCTGTTGAAAGGAGCCTATAATGGGTGATGATCGGAGGCTTTGCTACCCTTAGTAGGGGACACAAGGGCAATTCGGGTACCTCCTAGCACCAACACTGCATGTAGAGAACATAAAAAACCCACCCTTGTAGAGCCATGTGGATAACCTAGGTGTTTTAGACGGGATGTAAATAGGGTTGTTTTGTTTGTTTATCTTATTTAATTTGCCCTTTTATTTATGTATTTATTTATTTTAACTGGTACTGACTTGTTTTCTTTTTGTTTTTGTTTTTGCATATATCATCGCATTCACATTGCATAAGGTATTGATTCCTGAGTGGTTTCTCCTATAATAGAGATTGTTCATGATGGACCAAGGGTTCTTTGACTTGACGATAGGGGGTTCGTTGCCAGAGTTTCATCCCAAGGCTAGATCGGGAACAATAGAAGAAGGATCATTCAGAGACTCTAGGTCAGATTCGGCAAGTAGTGTCAGTTCTGGTAACGGGAAAGGTGGAGTACAAGAGTTAAAGAAGCAAATGGCCGAGATGATGAACCAGATAAATGCTATGATTACAGGTAAGTAGCCTGCCGAACTTAGAGAAGATTTGATCAAGGATCAGAATGTAGAACAGAATGGTCAGAATGTTAAGACAGACAACACCATTAAATACGACAAGTTGAATCCTTTTGTGATCAATCTCAAGAAACAGGTAAGTGGCATATCTGGGGCAGATACCTAGGAAACAAAGGCAAGACTAGGAGAAGCCTAAGAATCAAATGGCGTAAAGGGGCATTGTCCTATACCTATGAGATACACCGAGCTGCTTTCATTGCTCATTGAAAGGAATCTTATCGTACCGGTGAAGTCTGTACCAAAGAGACCCCATTTTCCGAAGGGTTACAACAGTTGTATCTGGTGCAACTACCACATAGGGGGTTTGGGTCATCACACTAAGAATTGTGGAGCCTTAAAGGATAGAGTTCAAGATCTTATTAGGATGGGAGTTTTGGGTTTCGAAGATGGACAACCCCGATTCTATAAGGAGTCAGCCCTTGCCCGAGAGGCAAAGTTGAAGAAGGATCAATGCACAGTCCAAGGTTTGGGTAACACAGAAGTGGGTCACTCAAACGAGGCAAATTCAAGAGCCGAGAGTAAAAGCATCTCAGAAGATGAACTTACATTCGAGTACGGCCAGCTCAAGAATGAGAGGTATGATCTTAGCAAAGAACCGAAGAATATACCAGACGAGTTCTAGAAGTTGCACTTTGAATTCAAGAATGCCGGTCTGGGTAACACCTTTAAAAAATGGGTTAATGGCATGATTCAGCTGAAGAACGATTTAGAACGTTGGAAGCAAAAATGCAAGACTAGTAAAAATAAAGCCAAATCATTGTCACAGAAGCTGAAAGAAGCCGAGGGCCAACGCCATATCCTCCAAGGTGAGTTGGAAAGTAGTCTGGCTATGGACGAGATCCTGAAATCAAGTCTGCAGCAGAAAGGGGAGGAATCTCAAGCCTTTCAAACGAAAAACGCAGCACTCAAAGAATAGATAGAAAGGCTCAAGACTTCTTTACGTACCAATGAGATCCATGCTGAAGTGTATAAACAGGCCGGGTATAAAAGTTTTAAAGAAGTAATTGCCAAGCTACAAAAGGTCGAGCAGAAAATACAAGAGAAAGACAAAGACATTAAGATTGTTATGACTCAAATGCGACAAGTGGCCCAGCAGGTAGCAGACTTAGCTGATGCAGCAACGCTAAAAAATCTAGCGTTGGACCGCGAAGGAAAGCTGGTGAAACTATTGAATGAGGTCAAGAAATTAAGAGCTAGAGCTCACCTCTATCTATAAAATCCTAGTACCTGATGTAATAAAAGCTTTTGGTCTGAATGAAAGATGCTCTATGGGGACAAATCACTTGCGAAATCAATACCTTATTGCATTGCATCAATATACATGCATTCATCTATTTTTGCAATAATATTAATAGTATAAATACTGTGGCAGTGAAATTAAAGGTTAAGCCGCAACCATTCCACATCCATACTTTACCCGGTTCCAAAGCAAACTAATGGAGGACAAAATAGTCAGTTTGGAAAAAGGGCAGAAGGATTTGGAAGCACATTTTGATGAAGCTAAACAGTGCCTCAACGAGTAGATCACCCAATCACAAGCTGCGATAGTATCTGAGTTAACCACATTACTGAGAAAAAGATATGGGAAAGAAAAGGTTAAAGACAAAGTCGCCCAGGAGCCAGAATGTACCGCATCTTACAGCAAGGTTCAACAAAAGATGCTAGGAGAGTATACATTGAGCCTTTAGGGGTATCTATTAGTCATCAAGCAAAGGCATCCGAAAGCCAACCCGGGGGTACAGAGGCATTCTACAAAGAAGAGGTGCCAGATCTGGACTTGGTCGAGAAAATTAGAAATGAAGTGGAAAAGAAATGGGAAGAAAAGTTTCGTCTCATGGAGGAAAAATTCAAAGCCACGCAGACTGTAGAAGAACCAGGGAATGACGCCAATGATCTGAGCCTAGTATGCAACCTTGTTTTACCACCGAAGTTCAAGACCCCTAACTTTGATAAGTATGATAGAACTTCGTGTCATTCCGTGCATATTACCATGTATTTTCGGAAGATGGCTGCTTTTGTAAAAGATGCAAAAGCTTTTAATCCATTGCTTCTAGGATAGTCTGACTGGGGCAACCATCAGGTGGCACAATCAATTAAGTCGGGTAGATATCAAGTCCTGGAAGGATCTTTCAAAAGCCTTCATAGAACAGTACAAGCATATAACAAATATGACCCTAAATCGATTCATGCTGCAAGGTTTAAAGCAGAAGCCTGATGAGAGTTTTCGTCAGTATGCTCAATGATGGCGAGATATGGCATCTCAAGTTCAACCCCTGATTCATGAAAGTAAAATTACTCCTATGATTGTGGATACTTTGGAAGGAGTGTTGTATGATCGTCTGGTAAGCCACCATGCTGACAACTTTGCAGACTTAGTCATGGTTGGAGAGCGCATTGAAGATGTAGTTGAGAAGGGGAAGATAAAAGATCCCTACATCACAGTTCCTCAAAAAGAAGAAGATTCTCATGTTCATATGGTGAGTACTCGTCCAATCAGTCAGCCCCAGGGTCGTCCTCGTAATCAATTTTCACGATACGTAAAACCTGCAAAGGTACTCCTTCCCATTCTTATGACCTACACCGAGTTGCTTCCGATGCTTATCGAAAAGAAGCTGCTAGCCCCTGTCCAATCTAAGCCAAAGGATTCTCCATATCCAGCTGGGTATGATGTCAATGCGGTATGTGATTACCATTTGGGGAATACAGGCCACACAACTAAAAATTGTGGAGCTCTGAAAAATAAGGTCCAAAGTATGATTGAAGCCGCTCATCTGAAGTTTTAAGGACAATGATAGATATGAATTTTGGGGAGGTGCTAACTTCCCAGTTAGGTGTTTAACTATATTTCATGCTTTTCAAAGGTAATGCGAAGTCAGCTTTACTATTTTAGGCCCGAAAAGTAGTAAAGACATTTTGTAGGGGCATATGTCTTGTAAAATGTTATTTCTTTCACATATCTTTTTTTGTGCACGTTTAGCAAACGATTTTTATTCTTTGATTCGTTAAAACATTTCACTCATCGGTAGGGGTTAGTTTTTTTCCTATGTGCATTGATAAGTGTTCAAAAGTACTATTTTTATTACCCTTTTTACACATATTATTGTTAGACTTAAGCTCATATTAGTTGCATAATTAGTTATTCATGCATTAATTCATGTTTCTTTCCACTGTTGAGCTTGATTACATAACTTGGTGATTTTTGTGGAAAAAGATGCTGCTTTGGTGTGTTTTTGTGTGTGTATGTGCAGGATCACTTGCCAAAGAAATGCCGAGCTAGTTGCCAGGGCAATGCATGAAGGATATGTCGAGCTAGTTGCCAGGGCAATGCATGAAGGAGACGCCGAGCCAGTTTCCATGGCAATTGTCGACAAAGAGAAAATGCAATAGGGATGTCGAAATTAATGACTATACAAGCCCAAGATGACGTGGAGCAAAGCCCAAACCCAAAGGAATTTGATTTCCATGCATAGATTAAAGAAGAATTAAATTCCAAGAAGATAGGAGAAGTTCTAGTAGGAATACAATTATAATAAAGAATTATATTCTTTAAAGATAATTTAATTCCAACTCAAACTCCTCCTCAAAGAAGGACTTTGGCCTAGCCCTATAAATAGCAAGGAGATTTCGACAATCCAAGGGAGAGCATTAGGGGAATTCCGACAACTACAGAGAGAGCAAGAGGAGAGGATTTTCGACAACTCCAAAGGGCAAGAAGGAAGAGATTTCGACAAGATAGCAAGGAGGGAGAGAGTTCAATTTCTTCTTCTTCTTTGCTTCCATTAGATTCATGGTTTGGGGATTATTCTTTGTATATCTTTTGAACCCAACCATGAACTAACTTAATTGGTTGGGGTTATTGTGTTTTGTTGTTGTGAAAAACAATTGGATTTTGTTTAGGTAATAATAGTTTGCACTTTTCTATTCAAGGTTTACTCATTCTTGGCTTTTATTCTTGTTTGCGAGTGAATTGGGAGAAGATCTCGTAACTTCATCTATTTATCTAATATCGAGAGAGTTAGATTCAAGAAACGAATTAGATGATCTTTATTCAATCTATTGATGGTGAAGATTAATCCGGCTTAGGAATAAGTTAAGGATTTCAACGGCTAAGAGGAGCGCAAGATTGGTTGTTGTTCACCCTTGATTCACGCATGGATGTATTATCAAGGCATGCACAAGTAGCTAGAGTTTCGACTTAGGGATAAGAAGAAACCATTGAAGAATGCTCTGCCGAACCTTGAAGTTGTTGCCCAGAAGCCCAAGTAGTTGCCCAGCTAGTCGCCCAGGCAACCATCGATTAGTTGCCAAGGCAACCCCGCTGTGCAAGTTGCCACGGCAACTGAGTTGCCCTTGCACTCTTTTACCAAGACGATCCAATCGGCTATCACACCTCAACTCACGATAACCTGACCTATTCTCTATTTTTCTTTCATCTATTCTTTTAGTTTATTGCTTTTACTTTTCTCGTTAATTAAAACCTCTATTATCAATTGTGTTTTTATTTTCACAGTGCAGTAACTTAAGCAAAGTGGCCCAAACCAATCCCTGTGGAGACGATACTCGATACTCATATCATTTTATTACTTGCGACGTGTATACTTGCACATTTGCGTAGCACTTATTACGCGCAACAAGTTTTTGGCGCCGTTGCTGGGGATTGGCAATTGGTGTTAGTTGTTTTTGCATTTTTTTCTCATAGTTTTACTAATTTTTTTGTTTGTTTTATCAAAAAAAAAATTTAGGTGCGCTACAAGTTAAGGGACATCAACATGTCGAGAAATAAAAGCCAATCTATTTGAGATATGATGTTGGAAGATATGAATCAATCCAATCAAGAGTTTCTTGCACCCTTTGATGATTACTTATACCAACCGAGAAAAGCCTCAAGAACTTATACAGTGGAAAAATCTTGTGCTATGTGTGGAGAACATCATGTGTTTGAAAATTGCCCTCACATTTTCGGTGCATATAACTACATGGAGGACCATAGAGGGAACCAACAACAAAATTCTTCATGGTATGGTCAAAAAGCTCGTCCACATGAAAGATCAACGAGATGATAATACTTTGCCAATGGAATATGAGCAGGTAATAGTTGAACCTTTTGAATTCTTAAAAAACTCACCTCGTCCATTGCAGGTATGTCTTGAGGAACCGAGGTTGGTAGATTTGAAGCCATCGAAATCTCTACTGATGGAGATGTTTGAGAGGCCAAAAGAAAAAGGTGTTTGGATTCATAAAGCTCTTCAGAAAATTAGTTCTTCCCTTGACTTAAAGCAAAATTTGACAACTGATTGCCACGGCAATTGGCTTGAGCAGCAATTGCCACGACAACAAAGGCTACATCCAACCATGATAGAAGTCGACAAGAATGAGGTAATTGAATGGTTGAGAATGGATATAATTTTTCCTATTAATATATTTGTGCCTTCAGGAATAGTAGCAAGGTGGAGAGTATACATGGACTACAAGCGAACAAAGAAGAAAGACACCTCCACCATGGTAACGCAAAAGGGAGTAGTGGCAAGCACATTGGCCAAACTCTTTTTGGGCAATATTATCACCCGATGGAGGGTGCGGATGGACTATAAGAAGTATCGAAAACGACAACCTTCAACACCGCAGCAACTCCTGATACGCACGCCTCGGCAACCATGGACGCGCACGCCTCGGCAACCCCTAACGCCTCGGCACCCATGGATGTGCATGCCTCGGCAACCCTCGACGCCACGGCAACTACATCGATACATTTATTTTTATTTTTTTTTTTTGAACTATTTTGTTCTATTATTTTTGGTTATTTTTTCTCTTTATTTTTAGGATATATTTTATTTTTCTTCATTATCTTTAGTTTCGTGTTTTCTTTTCCACAACAAGACTCACAAACACCATGCTAAGGAAATTCACTACCGACTACTTGCCACAAAGAACCACAAAGTAAATCGGCGGTGCCCAGGCAACAACTATGGCTTCGGCAACTACTGATGCACATGCAAGTAAACCTGCATCGGCAAACATGGATCAAATCAAGGCAATGCTATTCACGCAGTACCAGCCACAAGCATTCAACCACTGACCGGAAATTGAATCAAGCAAACGGCACGAAGGAAACTCATCACTCGAGGTGACGACCTCTCTGACTAACTCATTTCATTTAGTTTCTTTTAAATTTTGTTCCACTTTTACGTGCAATGAGGATAATGCTTCTCTCGAGTTTGGGGGGGTGCTGGTTTCTAGTTAGTTTCATGTTTAGTTGCATTCATCTTTAGCAATTACATATAGGTTGCATATGTTACTTGCCATGCCTTTAATTTGATTTAATTGCTTAAGACTTGTTGAATATCCAATGATGAATTTTTGTCACTGCACTTAATTGAAAGAACCTTTAATTTTACGATTACATGAAAATAACTTAGAATTTTACTATGATGCTGAATTTTTTTCTACACGGTTGTGGCTTGTTGATTGAAAGAAACTTAGTGAACTTAGGTTGCTTAGAATTAGGGTAAATTTAAAATTGAAAATTAAAAGTTAATTTCTTGCTGGAGGTGCCCAAAACTGGCTCTAGTAGTAATTGCTCTTTCTTGCTAGAGGTGCCCGAAACTGGCTCTAGTAGTTAATGCACATTAAAGAATCGCTAGAGGTGCCCGAAATTGGCTCTAGTCGACTAAAATAAAATGAGAAATAGCTTACTTTGCTAGAGGTGCCCGAAATTGGCTCTAGTGAAAATAAAAATAAATGGCCCGATAATTAAATTGATAAAAGCCTATTGTTCACATAGAATCTTGAAAATCAACTTGTACACAACTACGCACACACATTGTCACGAGCATTATAGTTTTGTTCCGGGTAATTTTTTGTGCTATCCGAAAAATTAAAAGGTAATCATACTTTGTGCCACGGTTCCGAGGTTTGAATTCAAGTTTGAAGCATGTCTTTGATGATTAAAGTCTTGGTAGGTAATTATGAGTTTGCATTGCTTGAGGACAAGCAATAGTTCGAGTTTGGGGGATTGATAAGTGTTCAAAAGTACTATTTTTATTACCCTTTTTACTCATATTATTGTTAGACTTAAGCTCATATTAGTTGCATAATTAGTTATTCATGCATTAATTCATGTTTCTTTCCACTGTTGAGCTTGATTACATAACTTGGTGATTTTTGTGGAAAAAGATGCTGCTTTGGTGTGTTTTTGTGTGTGTATGTGCAGGATCACTTGCCAAAGCAATGCCGAGCTAGTTGCCAGGGCAATGCATGAAAGATATGCCGAGCTAGTTGCCAGGGCAATGCATGAAGGAGACGCCGAGCCAGTTGCCATGGCAATTGTCGACAAAGAGAAAATGCAATAGGGATGTCGAAATTAATGACTATACAAGCCCAAGATGACGTGGAGCAAAGCCCAAACCTAAAGGAATTTGATTTCCATGCAGAGATTAAAGAAGAATTAAATTCCAAGAAGATAGGAGAAGTTCTAGTAGGAATACAATTATAATAAAGAATTATATTCTTTAAAGATAATTTAATTCCAACTCAAACTCCTCCTCAAAGAAGGACTTTGGCCTAGCCCTATAAATAGCAAGGAGATTTCGACAATCCAAGGGAGAGCATTAGGGGAATTTCGACAACTACAGAGAGAGCAAGAGGAGAGGATTTTCGACAACTCCAAAGGGCAAGAAGGAAGAGATTTCGACAAGATAGCAAGGAGGGAGAGAGTTCGATTTCTTCTTTTTTTTTGCTTCCATTAGATTCATGGTTTGGGGATTATTCTTTGTATATCTTTTGAACCCAACCATGAACTAACTTAATTGGTTGGGGTTATTGTGTTTTGTTGTTGTGAAAAACAATTGGATTTTGTTTAGGTAATAAGAGTTTGCACTTTTCTATTCAAGGTTTACTCATTCTTGGCTTTTATTCTTGTTTGCGAGTGAATTGGGAGAGGATCTCGTAACTTCATCTATTTATCTAATATCGGGAGAGTTAGATTCAAGAAACGAATGAGTATGATCTTTATTCAATCTATTGATGGTGAAGATTAATCCGGCTTTGGAATAAGTTAAGGATTTCAACGGCTAAGAAGAGCGCAAGATTGGTTGTTGTTCACCCTTGATTCACGCAGGGATGTATTATCAAGGCATGCACAAGTAGCTAGAGTTTCGACTTAGGGATAAGAAGAAACCATTGAAGAACGCTCTGCCGAACCTTGAAGTTGCTGCCCAGAAGCCCAAGTAGTTGTCCAGCTAGTCGCCCAGGCAACCATCGATTAGTTGCCAAGGCAACCCCGCTGTGCAAGTTGCCACGGCAACTGAGTTGCCCTTGCACTCTTTTACCAAGACGATCCAATCGGCTATCACACCTCAACTCACGATAACCTAACCTATTCTCTATTTTTCTTTCATCTATTCTTTTAGTTTATTGCTTTTACTTTTCTCGTTAATTAAAACCTCTATTATCAATTGTGTTTTTATTTTCACAGTGCAGTAACTTAAGCAAAGTGGCCCAAACCAATCCCTGTGGAGACGATACTCGATACTCATATCACTTTATTACTTGCGACGTGTATACTTGCACATTTGCGTAGTACTTATTACGCGCAACATGCATACTCATGTTTTTGCACAGAAAATACATGTATCCGGCTATTGTGTCCCTGTATATCAATTGCATGAGGAACATCATTTTAACCTAGGTGATTGGTTTTGAGCAACCTGCATCTACTGGAAATCAAAGGCTGTGGTGAAGACGAATTTGTATTACCATTCGAGTTATTTTGTTCAATCGCTAATGACCCCACTTAAGCATAATTTACTGTACTTGAAAAAAGAAAAAAAGAAAAAGCATCTCCCACGTTTAAAATGAATGAGAGAAGAAATCCTAAGAAAAGGCACTCAAATGTTCGAAGCCTGGTAATAGGCACATTGAAAGCCTGGTAATAGGCATGTTTGAAGTCTCGGATAAGAGTGTGGCAACTTTGGGGCACTCCTCTAAAGCGATAAGATGGCAATGCACCATCTAACAAAGAAAAAGAAACGAAGAAAAAAAGGGGAAGGAAAATAAGAAGATAAAGAGAGAGAAAAAAATTGCTTCATGAGTGATGGTAATATTTTCGTCTCATGACAATACTGAGTAACTCGGGGTATTGTTGTTTGCTCTATCATTATTCTCGAGCTAAAAAGATGTGATGAGTTGAATTCTCCGAACAAAAAAAAATGAGCCAAAAAATGATAATTTAGAATTGAGACTTATCTGATAGGGGCCTAACCCAGCAAAAAAAAACAAAAAAGGAAAAAAAAAACCAAAATAACTCGGAACATATTTCATATTTTCAGATAACAATTTAGCTTTTGAGTTCCTCTGTATGCATGATACGCATGGGGTCAATCGCCGATAAGTTGTCTCAATGACGTTTTTGCACTTGATACTCAGGGTATATGATTTGACGTATAACTATGGTTGTCAAGATTTTCTGATCAAGCATTAGCCATAAAAAGGGAAGAGTGTTTGTAATTTAAAAAAAATTGCCGTTCATTTCAAAATCCAATTTCTCTTTAGAGGATACACGGGCAATTTGCCTCTTTACATTTTTTAAAGTTTTAAAGCCTAGAGACATAGATTCAGTTCCCCTAGAGTACTTCTTTTAAGTTCAAAGACATAGATAGAACTCAGAGATGGGTTTGGGGGAGTTGAGGCATTTTAGCTCACCCCGATGTTGAGACAGATAGAGACTCTGCATGATGGGTCAAAGACAAGAAATAATTTGAGTCCAAAATCAGTGGGGCACCATTGTTCGTGAAACAACAGATATAGTTATAAGAATTCAAGTCAGAATAGACCCAAGATGTCAGAGGGTTTGAAAGATTTTGATTAATGAAGAAGACAAAAGACTTTCTTGAGTAAAGAGATAATGTTGACCGAGGTCATTTGACCTGAAAGGTTGAACAAGGAATGAGCAACAAAGTTTTGGGGGTGAAAGTTGTTGATGCATCAGAATGATTAATGGATGTAGACACATGACGAAGCCTACCTACCCAACAAGTGGTGACTTGAGTATTAAGATGTTTGAGAAGACTGTGACAGGGATTCATGCATCATTGCATCCTTATGACTCTACATGAATATGTTGCACCTTTGCATCCCCAGCAATAGTGAGAATAACATTTTACATGAACATATACATCTTTACATCATAAGGTATGCTCGCGTATCATCCTTAATTGGGAAACATTTATACAAGAAGAAGGACAGATAGTTTCCAAGAAGATGACTTCAGCAAAAACTTCGTACACCTTTACATCGATCCAGAAGACACGCGCTTGAGTGTCGCCTTCTCTAAAAAAAGAAAGAGAGGAAGAAGAAGAAAAAAAAAAAAAAAGAAAAAAAAAGAAAGTTGGAGAAAAGAAAGAAGATTGGTTGACCAGAGAAAATGTCAACATTTTCGAGCCGCCACTCTGACGGATTTCTAGAAGGATAAAACCAGGATATCACTTAAGGTTTTTCTTAAAAACCAAAATTTTTAATGACATCCTTTCATAAGGATGTTTTTCTTAAAATAAACTTCTTTAGTTGGATCCTTTTATAAGGATGTTTACCCCAGAAAGAAGAAGAAAAGCCAAGAAAGCGAAAAAAAAGGGAAAAAGAAAAATAAAGAAAAAAACGAGAGGAAAAAAAGAGAAAAAAACACAAAAAAGGAGAAAGAAGAAGAAGGAAAAAGAAGAAAAGAATGAGAAAGATTGATTAGAGAAAAATGTCACTAGAGCCGTCACCTTGGATGGATTCCTCGTGATGTCTACACGGTTTTCTTAAAATCAAATTCAATCATTTCTTAAGGATATTTTTCTAAAAATTAATTCCTTAATTTATCATTCCTTAAAGGATGTTTTTCTTAAAATCAAATTTCTTAATTCAATCATTTCTTAAGGATATTTTTATAAAAATTAATTCCTTAATTTATCCTTCCATAAGAATATTTTTCTTAAAATCAAATTTCTCAATTCAATCCTTTCTTAAGGATATTTTTCTCAAAATTAATTCCTTAATTTATCCTTCCATAAGGATATTTTTCTTAAAATTAACTTCTTGGTTTAACCCTTTCGTAAGGATCGTCTTTCTTAAGATCAAGATTTTTAAATTCAGGTGCATACCACTCAAGGACCCGAAGGAAGAATGGAGAGTTCCAGAAGAACACATGATTCTGAAGCTAAAAAAAGGGAAGTTAGATAAAAATGAGTGCTTTTGGTCTTTGCTTTGTTCTCGTTTCACAAGAACAAGCAAAGAGGGGCAACTGTAATCACTCATTTTTATCCGGTGTATAAATATTGTATTAATCTATGTTAGTTTAATAATTAATATATTATTATTGCATGTATGTAGATTAGATTATATGTTTATTATATATATGTGATTAATGTGTATGTAAAATATGGGTGTGATATGTGTGAGTGCATTCGTATTATACATATTATGCATGTGTACGTGTTAATATTTATTATAGTATATGTGTGTCATATGTATGTATATTTTATGTGTGTTATTATTAATAGGGCATTAGTATGTATATGATTATATATGCACGTATATAGTATGTTATATTAGTTAATGTTTGCATGTGTGTTCGTATTTTACACGTATGTGTGTGTGTATGTGTATGTATGTATGTATGTATGTATGTATGTATGTATGTATTATCGCATTATTATTATTGTTATTATTATAATATATATATAAGCAGATAATGTTTTAAAAAACCCAAAAATAAATAGTTCACGGTCCAATATATATTACAAGTCCATTTGTGTTTACATGGCCTGATCAGCCCAAACCCTAACCGAATAGCCTAAAACCCTAATCCATATCCGATTTAATAACCTTAATACCCTCTATTTATTTTGTGCAGCCCACAAGGAGCTATTGGATCAAGTTTTGATCTAACAGCCATGATCAAAGGGGAGAGTCCTTCCAACTGGCCGCGTGTGACACGCGCGGGCTGTCCGTCTCCCACGCACGTGTGACGTCCACGCACAGGATTCTTCAGGTTCCAAGATGCCACGTGGCTTCATCTCGTGCGTTCCCACCAGTTTCCAGATTGCATGAGGGCCACCCCTTTCTCATGAAATCCTAGCCGTTGGAATAGATCAGATCCAACGGCCAAGGATACGTCTACCAGGGGATCACCAACACCATGTCAGCAGTACCAACCACCGCACAAAAACGGACGTGCAAAAGACACAAAATAGGGTTATCAGTACCAAAATTAGACAAATATGTATTTTTATATTTTGTTTCTACCAAAACAAATTAGATAACAGAGGTATATGTATCCAACTAAAAATCTGTAAAGGGGAGTTTTTTAGTTTTCCAGAATAGAAAAAAACCAAAAAAAAGAGATTCAAGGGTAATTCTTTTTCTCTCCTCTATTTTTTAGTACATGCATATAAACGGAAAGGAAAATAAAAAAGGTTTAGGAGTATACCTTCACCGTGATCGCCATTAGGTGACAAGCCCGGAGATTTTTTAGAACCATGTGGGGTGAATCAGACGGTGGCGTTTTAAAAGTGGGGTTTATTTCCTTGGAAGCATAGTTTAGGTTTCCTAAATCTAATGCTAAGGTTTTTTTTAAGATTTAAGGTGGTGTTTGGTTTCAAAAAATGAAACGTTTTCATTTTCGGGTCTATAGTACGATGGCCTTGTGGTGGCGGACGGTGGCCAGAGTGTCCAACCACCACCGTTTTCTGGAAAACATTTGAGCACTGGGGTTTTAGGGTTTGAAGTACAGAGTATTTTGGGGGTGTTTAATCGGTTGAAAAAAAAATGAAAAAAAGAGCTTAAGTGTTGGGTGATAGGTGTAATTTATAGATAGAATTTATTTTAAAATAGGTGTAATAACTCACTAAGGACTTCCTTCCTTTGTGTTTTTTTTTTTCATTTTAGGCTCGCCCCTTGGTCCAATTACAGGACCAGACCCTTGTTATTTTCTGAAAATTTCAATTTCATCCATGAGTTAAAACCAATCAGTTTTTTTAAATGGCAAAATCACGCCTTTTATCCCTTCGTGTTTTCAAAACTTTCAAACTGAGCTTGCCCCTTGGTTTAATTACACATTCATCCCTTGTATCTTTATTCCAGTTTTTAATTCGATCCTCAAATGTGTGTTTGCTTCTTTTAATTTCGGTCCTCCTATTTTATTTTCGTTCATTACAGTCCCTAGGTAGATTTTGAATATTTATGTCACCTTTGTTTATATTATTTGTTTTTTTAGCATTTATAATTTTCTCATTTTATTCACATATATCTTTCTATCATGCTTTTTTTTGTTTTTAGGTATGTTATGTCATTCTTTTATATTCTAATTCCTTTGTTCATGTTTGCATGCATGTCTATCTTATATGTTATGTATAGTTTAATTTGCATATTAGTTTTATATGGTAGTTTTATGTTTGCTTTGTATGCTAGGTTACATATTAATTTATAGCATGTTTAGCTTTTTATGTCCATTTCTTTCTTTATGTTTTTACATGTGTTTTTTAGTCATGTTTGTTCATGCATATTTTCCTTTATGTGTACTATTATATGTTTAGCTTTGTTAGGTTGTGATAAAATAAGTGTTAGCTTTTTATGTTTGCCTTGTTTCCTAGGTTACATGTTAGTATGAAAATTTGTTAATTTTGTCATGACATGTTTATATTGTGTACATATTTTGTGTTGCATATTAAGTTCTAGTTTTTATGTTTACATATTATTTTGTTAATTTAGTATCATACTTTGTCATGTGTATATGTCATGCATATTTTGCATTGGTGTTTTTTTAATGTGTTTAAGCATGTTAGATTTAATTAATTTAGTTTTGAAAGCATGTCTTTTTTGCATGTTTATATTTATATTTTTGTTTTATTATGACATGTTACGTTGTTTTTGTTCATTCATTTTGTTTTTTAATATTATTACATCTATGTTTTTATGTTTTTTAGTCCCATGTCTTTATAAATATTTGTTTATAATGTTTTTTATTAAGTTTGCATAACCGATATATATTTTTATCAATGCGGTGCCCTTTTATTCGAGCATAAACGTGGCCAGTATCAAGCGTAGTGATGGTGGTCTTTCGGTTTACTCTCGAATAACAGGGCCTTTAAAATCTATTCGCACTTATAACCAAATTTTAATTTAATCGTCACTTTAATCTGGAAAGTTTAATATTAATAAAGCGGTAATTATTAAAGTACCAATTTTGGGCGGTGTAGGGTGCTAATCCTTCCCCATCCGTAACCGACTCCCGAACCCAACAGTTTTAAAAATCTCTGGTTTTATGGTGCCCGACCTACCTTAGTGGCTGGTGGCGACTCCATTTTTAAAATAATACGGGTTTTTCTAAAACCCCAATAGAAGACATTTCTTAAAATACCCAAAATACCCCCAAATACATTGAAACTCATTTTTAGCAAAAATAGATCGCTACACAGTCTATATAAAGAAAACTTAGGCTACACACAAAAGAGAGTTGGATCGTAGACACAGCCATAGTCTTCAGTTATCGGAGAACCACTGTAGTCGAGAGTCTAGAGGAGTCTCCACACGACGAGAGCTATCGAGAGAGGCTTGAGGAGTGAGGAGCACTACAACACAGTTTTGGGGGCTTGGAGGAGACATCGAGAATGCTTGATCTTCTTTCTCTTTTCTTTATAAACTGTCATATTATTTATTGTTTTTATTGTGGATGATATTAGCTCAGACATGAGCTAAACACTTTTGTTGGGTTTATTGTTTTTAAGATTTTATTTTTAATTACTTATTCAATGTTATAGCATCTTTCCTATCTATTATGTTCATTGTTCTTCATGCATAATTATTGTAAGAGCTATCGAGTTAAGTTAGACAAACTTGAAAAGTGGTGCTTAAGCTGTTAGCTTAGGTTCTAATTTGGCTTAGACATAAGTTTAGGGTTTCAATTACTAACAAGGGAAACTTAAATAAACAATTAGTAGTTAGGGTTTACGCAGACATGTATTGCCATAGCTTCTTGGTGTTACTTTTAGGTATTGAGAGAGTTTAAGAGTTATTAGAAATTCTTGTCGAATAGATAAAGATATAATTGGTTAACACATACATGTATTACCAACCGCTATAGAATTCGAATAGATAAGGGACTTGACTGTTTGTTCCAGAAACTATGTTGTTCTCGCAAGATTACAACAAAGGCCCTGAAGCAACATTTAGAAACACTGGCTGAGCTCACTTCGACTGATGACACATTAGGAGAAATCATTGAGGCGTGATGTAGAATAAGTAGATGAGAATTAAAATACCAAGGGCCATCAACTTCGATACGATCTACATCTACCGGATGATAAAGTCGAGACAAAAAATGACCAGAGCCTAGATTTGAAATAGCAATGCCCCTAATCGGATGGCAGACATTGGCTAAAGTCGAGCTCATCGATTGGAAGTTCACCATACTAGATGTAAGGAAATATCCAACAAAGCAATTGACAAAAGAGATGGGTTGTTCCTCTGGTTCGACGTCCACTTCAACCGTGATCTCCTCTTCTTCACCCGAAGAAAGAACAGCCATACCATCCATGACAATAGTCATCAAGAAGAAAGGAAGGGTGAAAAACAAAACTGGCCACAAAAACCAGATAGAAGGAAAACAAAACGTACTAGGAGTAGAGAAAACGTGCCACAGAGAGCAGAGAGAAAAACGTGCCACAAAGGGTTGAGATTCATTTAAGAAGATTCTATTGAAAATAATTCAATTCATTTAAGCATACAATATTTTACTATATATCTATTAGCACGATGTTGACCACCCACCATTTTTCATTTTAAACTGGCATAATGTTAAAAACTGTTCTTAACGTTTGATCAATTAGTCACTTTGGTCCATATTTTTTTAAAGCACTTTAACCATCAACCTTTTATTTTAGGTTAAAATAGCTCATCGGTGGATGAAAATCGTTATTCATCTAAGGTCAACATCTTAAAAATGACATGACAATCGTAAATGACATCACACATTAATATAATAATGCCACATTTTCAAAGCTTTTGCAATTTAGTCTTGGGAGGGATCGAACTCAAGCATTTGTTGGGATAGCTCAAACTGTAACTACTCAGCATATGATGCCATTGACAAGCGTCGTGAACTGTCAAATAAATATTTCTTAATCTCAGAATAAATAAGTAAATAAATAAATAAAGACATAGTATAGAGAAGAAGGTGTCGGTCCACAGAGACTAAGGAATTTATGATATACGGTTGTTCTGATTCTGACTGTTGCAAGGTAATTTAGTGAATGGGGGTTTTGATCGAGAAAACTAGAGAATAAGTGTAAAATGACTGCGAGAATAGATGAAGTATAAATAAACCGATTAAATTAATTAGCCTCAAGCTTTTGCTTCGCTTTAATTCAAAATGATCATTGAAAAAGAATTTTCACTCCGGATACATGCCAATTACAGTCTACAAGGCCCAACCCTTGTAACTTGTTTTTCTCTTATGTAAACCGATAATCTAAAATCAATTTTTAGATTCCAGTTTTCTGGTTAGACTCACCACGACTATCGCTGTTAGAATAAAATAGTTTTTAAAATTTGGAAAAACCCGACTCGGACTATGTTGTCTCGATGAGAATTGAATCCGATCTCAATTTCCCTTAGCAAATATGTCGCTAAGTGTGTTCATAGGAATTTGAATATGCTACAAGCCGATCCTTCATCCCAACAGTTAATCAAAACAACAACCAAGTCAACGTGCACTTTTGAAATGAAAGCGAAAAGTTTTTAATAGAAAGGCCGATTGCCGATCTAAGTTTTCAGAAAATTGAGAATGTAAAACGAAGTTGTTGAGTGCTTTTAATTCTCACAAGGTGAATTGAAGCTTCGTTTTAAGCCCTTGGCGAATAGAAGAATTAGCCGAGCATGATTATGGTAAAAATCATACTCGACATATTAAAAGGAAATAAATAAAAACTTAAAAATAGAACGTAGAGAAAGAAGAGAATTTTATAAAATAATTAAAGCAAGAACAAACTAAGAATGGAAGATGAGAGATGATCTCTAGCTTACCCCAAAGGGGATATTTATTGTATTCTAAAACCCTAAAAATAACCTAAAATGATAAAAGATAAATCCTAAAAATATTTAAATTAAATACAAAAGATAATCCAAAGTTTAAATTTTAAATCCGTCTGATAAGCTATCACCATTGCTGACGCCATCTTCTAGAATTGCTGACGTGGCATCCAGTCAGTCTTTCATGCCCACAAGCCCAGTCTTGACTCCAGATAAAATTTGCAGAATTTTGCCTCTTTTTAGTGTGTTTTCCAGAATTAAAGACTTGCACGAAAAACACATAATAAAGCACAAATCAGTATCATATTCGAATCTTTAGAGGCATAATTAAAGATGAAAAAGTGATCATTTAAACTACTCATCAACCATATAAGCTTGTCATGTCATTTTGAAGGCATTGACAATATTTGACTAATGATTTTCACCCATTGAGTGGCTATTTTGACCCAAAATGAAACGTTGAGGGTTAAAGTGTTAAAAAAGAATATGTGCCAAAGTGACTATTCAATCGAACGTTAGGAGCATCTCTTGGCATTATGCCATTTAAATTTCCTATATAAATTATCTAAACTAAAGCCTTTAACCAACAACACAATTGAATAGTAACTTTTTTTGGGCCACTTATTAATATTTACGGGCAACAAGTGAGGCATGTTCCTTTCGATAGCTCAGGTGGTATGGGTGGGGCAATTGGATAGGCGGTCGGCTTTTAGGGCTTAGCAAGGATGTGATTCTAGCGTTATACAGCACCAACCACCATAAAATATGGTATGCAAGGATGGATCATAGGGGTTGGAGGGGCAGTCGCCCCCTTAAAATTTGAAATTCATATATGATTTAAAAAATTTAAATTTTTTTTATGTATTTTCTATTGAAAATCTATTTTCACCCTCTAAAATTTTATAAGTTTATCCGCTAGAATTCTATAGGTTCTTCCCTTAACATAAAATCCTATGTTCATCCTTGATGGTATGACTGCATGGTTCAAATGTTATTTTGTCGTCTGTTGTTACGGTCCGATCAAGCTCGTTTGCATTGTTGCTGCTGCTGCTTTTGCTACCTATTGAGATGAAAGCTACATTTGGTAGAGAGCTTAAATTCTTAGTTTTAAAGACCAAGATTAGACCCCGGAAGTAATTGTATATTTAAGTGCGTTTAAACATACGATCTCGAAGATGTTACAAACTAATCTAATATCCAATCAACATGTTTTACAAAATTTTTAATATTAGATTAAGCTCAAGCGTAAATTTTATATGCTTGAGTGCTGCTGATTTACAAATAAACAACTGAATTCACTTTTCTTGTGATTTACTAGCCTAGGTATTAACTTTTTATTGTTCCTAATTTTATTACTTTTGCTTACGATGTTGTTGTTGTTGTTATGGTTATGAACAGGAAAAAAATGACAAGCAAAAGATTCTCCAATTCCTTGATTCAATAACTGTGTATATATTATTGGAGTTAAGCCAATTATATTAACAAGAAAATAACTTCAATTCTAAAAACAAACAAGTAACTTAATTCAATAATATTAATGTTTTTTGTCATCAATAAATAATTATCAATGTCGAATTCCCCTTATTTGTTGTCCTTTGCATTGGATACTAGTTCAATTCTATTTGTTGTCCATGTTTGGGTAAATATAATAAGAATTATAAAGTTTATTAGGAATTTTAAAATGAGATTTAGGTAAGGAAAATATTTTGATATATCGCTTGTGTTAGTTTTAATTTTAGGATTTATTGGGTTTATTTAAGATTTAATGTTTTGGAGTTTAGATTTAAGATTTAGAGTTTATATTTTAGGAACTTAGAGTAAAAGATTTAAGATTAAAATACACAGGTTGTTTACAATAAATTTTATATAGTATGCGTGTAAAAAATATCTTTTTTGGTGATTCAAATCCCTTATTCAATGGGTTCCACCCTAAAATAAATATTAAACTCTAAATTATCATTTTATTTAATTTTAATGTATGTATATTGTCACGGGGCTAGACTTGACCCTAGCGGATCCGTGCGGCCTTAGACGCCGTTGACGCTAATCGGTCGATTTCTGCGCCTAAGTCAGCCTTCAACCAGCCTTGCGAGTACTCCTGCTCGACAATGGCTCCGACAAGCCCTCCAGGTTTCGATGGATCTTGTCACGAGCTAGACTTTTGCCAGACGAATCGTGCGGACCTTAGTCACTTTATCGGTTGAAACGTCAGCTAAGTCACCCTGAAATCCCTTATCACGGCCTTAGGTGAAGCTCTCTCGACGAACATCTAACTCAGCCAGGATTCTCGCTCCGGAAGATCAAACACTTCCCGAAGCCCTCGAACGAAAGATCGTTCTAAGCGAAAGCTAATCAAAGAACAACAGAAAGAGATTGGCAACTAGAACAATGAAGAACACTCAAGAACAATAAAGAAAACTCAGAGATTTTATAGTAAATTCTTCTTGTATTACTCAAAGTGAATGAATAAGTGAAGTGAAGTAATGTGAAGTGATTTACAAGTGAGGAGGGAGCCTCTATTTATAGTTGAACTCCCCTACATCCAATGGCTCAGTTTAAATTACATCGACGGTCGAGATTGATCTTATCTAATCAAATCTCAATTCAAATCTCTAATTATCACAAACATTATCTACAAATTATATTTCAAATAAATAGATGATGCTTTGACCAAATTACCCTCCTGAATCCTCCATGAATTTGGCTAAGTTCTGTGGGCTTGCGGGCTTTCTAGCATTCTCCAAGTGCCGGGCCAAGTGTGATGGTCTTGGCAAGCCCGTTACACCGCGCAAACCCTTTTTGGCTGATTCTTGCGCTAATGCCTCGGTCCCAAAGGTTTGGTCCACGCCTTTCTCCAAGTGCTAGGCCAAGTGTAAAGGTCTTGGCAAGCCCGTTACACTGCAAACCTTCTTTGGTTGATTCTTGCGCCAATGCCTCGGTCCCAAAGGTTTGATCCACGACATTCTCCAAGTGCTGGGCCACATTGGGCAAGCCCGTTACATTGCGCACAACCTCCCTATCTGATGCTTGCGCCAATGTCTCGATCCAAAAAGTTTGGTCCGTGACATTCTCCCCCACTTGACTTAGCGACGCCCTCGTCGCTGCACTCGAACGATCCTGGGCAGGGTCAACTTGATTACTCGTCGATGCCTCGGCTTCATGCAATTCCCCCATATGAACTGATCACCTCGACTCAAACTGTTGTTGAACATCACGTGCTAAGACGCCTCTTGATACATCTCTCTTGCAGGAGCATTCTCCCACAAACTTCGATTTACCTCGACTCAGACCCACTTGGTCCTGCGGCAAAGACTTAGAAGTTGTCACAACTCTGGCTTGCCCCTTTGAACTCTGAAAGGTCTCTTCCAATCTTCATTTCCCCCGCACTGAAGACTAGGTCTTACTTGACCTACGCTCATCAACAATGGCAAATCAAAACCAAAAACATTAGGAATGTGGTTGAGATGTACCTTCTCCTCGATCACATTTACTCTAAAACAGGTCAGCCCTTCTTTCTCCTTGAAGTCTGACCCCATCTGTATTGAACCTTCTTCATCGAAGTTCTTTGCATGCATCACTTTCGCCACAAAGTTTGTTGCGCTACTCTGCATCGGCTCTTCTTCCCTGAAATCCGTTGCTCCTGGTTGCATCCGCCCTTCTGACTTGAAGTTTGGTGCTCTCTTGCATCGATCCTTCTTCCTTGAAGTTTGGTGCTTTCTCTTACGTCGACACTTCCTACCTGAAGTTCGTCGCTTGTTTCCCACCTTGCCCATTGGTGGCGTCTCCATGGTTACTATGTCCCTTAACGGCTTGGCCCCTTCGACACTCCAATGGTCTCAAAAGCGATGCTCTTTCCCCGAACATCCTCGGCAAGCTCCTCAGTAGCCTTCTCAGACATGGTCACCTCTTTCTGCGTTCGGTCCCCCTTGGCCTTGGCAGAACTCGACATTATCGGATCAAGCGATGCAGCCTTGCTCTCTTCAAGCTCACCCAACTCCTTGGATGGCTTGACTCGATCCAGGCACTATCGCAATTTGTGAGGCCCCTTACACTGGTAGCACTCTAGTTGCTTCATCTTGCATCGACACTTCTTCCTCGAAGTTCTTCGCTTCTTTCCCACCTTGCCCATAGGTGGCATCTTAACGGTTGCTATGTCCCTCAACGGCTCAGCCCCCTTCGACACTCTACTGGTCTCAAAAGTAATGTTCTTCACTCGAACATTCTCGGCAAGCTCTTTTCCAGCCTTCCCGAACATCTTCAACCCATTCTGCTCATGGTCTCCTCTTACCTTGGCAGAACTAGACAACTCTGAACCAAGTTTCACAGGCTCTTTACTCTTGGCCTTGTCCTGTCCCTCAGACCACTTGGCTCGAAACAGGCATCTCCGTAACTTATGAGGTCCCTTGCATCGGTAGCACTCCAATCACCTCGTATTTACCTTTGGCTTGACAGCTTTCACACTTGCTATCGCGCCAAGTCTCATTACTGGCTGGACTACTTTGGCACTCGTAGTCAAACCACAAATCTCACTTTGCTTGGCGGCATTGACACATACAATCGCCCCAAGTCTCGCTACTTCACCCTTTGACTCGTCTGCTATCTTCACCATGTCAGCTAGGTGATTCTTCTCGGGATATCCCTTATCAAATGAGGACCGCCACAGAAGTAGCACTTCAACTTCTTGCTCCTCTTCTTTTCTGGCATGGACTTAGCCTCGCCATTCCCCTTGTCTCTCGAACTGGGCTTGGTTGACTCAACACTCGTTTGCTTGCATTCTGCGGGCTCGGTCAGAGGTTCGGCAACAACGAGAGCCTCTAAAAGTCTCTGGGCATCTCTCTGCTCTACTGCGAGCTTCGCCCCCGGTCTAAATCCCTCTAAGAAGGTCTTGAGCGCATCACATTCGCTCATTGCGGTCTTGCAACTGAGCATCTCCCTCTTGAGCTCATTCACTTCTTTTCGCAAAGCTTCCATCTCAGCTTCACTAGCATTACTCCCTCGAATAGTCACCAACTTGTTGAGAACTTCTCGTGTCTCATCCTTGAACCGATCATCTATGGACTCTACTTCGTCAAGATGGGACTCAAAAACACCTTGGGTCTACTTGGCCTCCTCTTCGGATTTTTCAAGTCTAAGAACCCTCTTTCCCAACGACTCCAATTCTACTTTCATTGCCTCCACTGCATCTTGAAGAGAATTATCTTGTTGGTTCAACTTCTCGTACACCGAGTTGAGAACTTCTTGGATCTCCTTCGCGGTTTTCTCTTTGGAAGAATCCTCTGCTTTTTGCAAAGCCCCCATCTTGGCTTCACAAGCACAACTCTCTCGAACTATCTCTAACTCGTTGAGGATGCGTTGCATCTCGTTATTGAACTTGCACTCCATGGACTCTAACTTTTCAAGATGGGACTCTACAACACTTTGGATCTCTTTGGCCTCCTCTCTTAGAGTTTCCACTGTAGCCTCTAAGGAATTGCCATGCTCAGATATCTTCACATCCAAGCCATTAAAAGCCCATTGAACCTCCTCCTGGATCCCTTCCAGAGACTCTAACATCTCAAAATGCAACGAACCCAGCTTCTCAAGGTTTATCGACTCTAGCTGTTCAAACACCACCTTGGCCTCCTTCTCGAAGTCTAAGAGTTTATCGACCCAAGCCTCTACGATCGTTACGAATTCGAGATTCGATTGCACCTTATTTTCAAGACGGTTGCTCCTCTCGTCAAATTCATTAAGAGTCTTTCTTACTTCGTCCATTGTCAATGTCTTCTTCTTTGGTGCCATCTCAATCACCACTTTACCACGAACTAGTCTGATCCCTGATCACTTCGACTAACTCGAACGGAAATCACCACCGCGCTTGACTGCAACTACAAGCTAGAATCCACCATACTTGACTGCACCTGCAAGCTGGCTCGAACGCAAATCCCTTCCTCGACTCGCTCTGATACCACTTGTCACGGGGCTCGACTTGACCCGAGCAGATTCGTGCGGCCTTAGACGCCTTTGACGTTAATCGGTCGATTCATGCGCCTAAGTTAGCCTTCAACCAGCCTTGCGAGTACTCCTGCTCGACAATGGCTCCGACAAGCCCTCCAGATTTCGATGGATCTTGTCACGGGCTAGACCTTTGCTAGGACGAATCGTGCGGACCTTAGTCACTTTCTCGGTTGAAACGTCAGCTAAGTCACCTGAAATCCCTTGTCACGGCCTTAGGTGAAGCTCTCTCGACAAACACCTAACTCATCCCGAGATTCTCGCTCGGAAGATCAAATACTTCCGAAGCCCTCGAACGAAAGATCGTTCTAAGCGAAAGCTAATCAAAGAACAACATAAAGAGATTGGCAACTAGAACAACGAAGAACACTCAAGAACAATGAAGAACACTCAGAGATTTTAGAGTAAATGCTTCTTGTATTACTCAAAGTGAATGAATAAGTGAAGTGAAGTGAAGTGATTTACAAGTGAAAAGGGAGCCTCTATTTATAGTTGAACTCCCCTACATCAAACGGCTCAGTTTAAATTACATCGACGGTCGAGATTGATCTCATCTAATCAAATCTCAATTCAAATATTTAATTATCACAAACATTATCTACAAATTATATTTCAAATAAATATATGATGCTTTGACCAAATTACCCCTCCTGAATCCTCCATGGATTTGGCTAAGTCCATGTGGGCTTGGGCTTTCTAGCATTCTCCAAGTGCCGGGCCAAGTGTGATGGTCTTGGCAAGCCCGTTACACCGCGCAAACCCCTTTTTGGCTGATTCTTGCGCTAATGCCTCGGTCCCAAAGGTTTGGTCCACGCCTTTCTCCAAGTGTTGGGCCAAGTGTAATGGTCTTGGCAAGCCCGTTACACCGCGCAAACCTTCTTTGGTTGATTCTTGCGCCAATGCCTCGGTCCCAAAGGTTTGGTCCACGACATTCTCCAAGTGCTGGGCCACATTGGGCAAGCCCGTTACATTGCGCACAACCTCCCTATCTGATGCTTGCGCCAATGTCTCGATCCAAAAAGTTTGGTCCGTGACATTCTCCCCCACTTGACTTAGCGACGCCCTCGTCGCTGCACTCGAACGATCCTGGGCAGGGTCAACTTGATTACTCGTCGATGCCTCGGCTTCATGCAATTCCCCCATATGAACTGATCGCCTCGACTCAAACTGTTGTTGAACATCACGTGCTAAGACGCCTCTTGATACATCTCTCTTGTAGGAGCATTCTCCCACAAACTTCGATTTACCTCGACTCAGACCCACTTGGTCATGCAGCAAAGACTTAGAAGTTGTCACAACATTGAACACAGACTGAACTCTCAGATTCGTCGACAACTCTGGCTTGCCCCTTTGAACTCTGAAAGGTCTCTTCCAATCTTCATTTCCCCCGCACTGAAGACTAGGTCTTACTTGACCTACGCTCATCAACAATGGCAAATCAAAACCAAAAACATTAGGAATGTGTTTGAGATATACCTTCTCCTCGATCACATTTACTCTAAAGCAGGTTAGCCCTTCTTTCTCCTTGAAGTCTGGCCCCATCTGCATTGAACCTTTTTCATCGAAGTTCTTTGAATGCATCATCACTTTCGCCACAAAAGTT
This sequence comes from Hibiscus mutabilis, assembly GCA_019671005.1. Classification (NCBI taxonomy): domain Eukaryota; kingdom Viridiplantae; phylum Streptophyta; class Magnoliopsida; order Malvales; family Malvaceae; genus Hibiscus; species Hibiscus mutabilis. Next base: position 2,876,745 of record CM033754.1, on the reverse strand, counting down.
TGTTGCGCTACTCAGATCGGCTCTTCTTCCCGAAGTCCGTTGCTCTGGTTGCATCCGCCCTTCTGACTTGAAGTTTGGTGCTCTCTTGCATCGATCATTCTTCCTTGAAGTTCGGTGCTTTCTCTTGCGCCGACACTTCCTACCTGAAGTTCGTCGCTCATTTCCCACCTTGTCCATTGGTGGCGTCTCCACTATTACTATGTCCCTTAACGGCTTGGCCCCTTTCGACACTCTAATGGTCTCAAAAGCAAAGCTCTTTCCCCGAACATCCTCGGCAAGCTCCTCAGTAGCCTTCTCAGACATGGTCACCTTTTTCTGTGTTCGGTCCCCCTTGGCCTTGGCAGAACTCGACATTATCGGATCAAGCGATGCAGCCTTGCTCTCTTCGAGCTCACCCAACTCCTTGGATGGCTTGACTCGATCCAGGCACTCTCGCAATTTGTGAGGCCCCTTACACTGGTAGCACTCTAGTTGCTTCATCTTGCGTCGGCACTTCTTCCTCGAAGTTCTTCGCTTCTTTCCCACCTTGCCCATAGGTGGCATCTTAACGGTTACTATGTCCCTCAACGGTTCAGCCCCCTTCGACACTCTACTGGTCTCAAAAGTAATGTTCTTTACTCGAACATTCTCGGCAAGCTCTTTTCCAGCTTTCCCGGACATCTTCAACCCATTCTGCTCATGGTCTCCGCTTACCTTGGCAGAACTAGTCAACTCTGAACCAAGTTTCACAGGCTCTTTACTCTTGGCCTTGTCCTGTCCCTCGGACCACTTGGCTCGAAACGAGCATCTCCGTAACTTATGAGGTCCCTTGCATCGGTAGCACTCCAATCGCCTCATCTTCACCTTTGGCTTGACAGCTTTCACACTTGCTATCGCACCAAGTCTCATTACTGGCTGGACTACTTTGGCACTCATAGTCGAACCACGGATCTCACTTTGCTTGGCGGCATTGACACACACAATCGCCCCAAGTCTCGCTACTTCACCCTTTGACTCGTCTGCTATCTTCACCATGGCAGCTAGGCGATTCTTCTCGGGATATCCCCTTATCAAATGAGGACCATCACAGAAGTAGCACTTCAACTTCTTGCTCCCCTTCTTTTCTGGCATGGACTTAGCCTCACCATTCCCCTTGTCTCTCGAACTGGGCTTGGTTGACTCAACACTCGTCTGCTTGCATTCTGCGGGCTCGGTCAGAGGTTCGGCAACAATGAGAGCCTCTAAAAGTCTCTGGGCATCTCTCTGCTCTACTGCGAGCTTCTCCCCAGGTCTAAATCCTTCTAAGAAGGTCTTGAGCGCATCACATTCACTCATTGCGGTCTTGCAACTAAGCATCTCCCTCTTGAGCTCATTCACTTTTTTTTGCAAAGCTTCCATCTCAGCTTCACTAGCATTACTCCCTCGAACAGTCACCAACTTGTTGAGAACTTCTCGTGTCTCGTCCTTGAACCGATCATCTATGGACTCTACTTCGTCAAGACGGGACTCAGAAACACCTTGGGTCTGCTTGGCCTCCTCTCGATTTTTCAAGTCTAAGAACCCTCTTTCCCAACGACTCAATTCTACTTTCATTGCCTCCACTGCATCTTGAAGAGAATTATCTTGTTGGTTCAACTTCTCGTACACCGAGTTGAGAACTTCTTGGATCTCCTTCGCGGTTTTCTCTTTGGAAGAATCCTCTGCTTTTTGCAAAGCCCCCATCTTGGCTTCACAAGCACAACTCTCTCGAACTATCTCTAACTCGTTGAGGATGCGTTGCATCTCGTTAGTGAACTTGCACTCCATGGACTCTAACTTTTCAAGATGGGACTCTACAACACTTTGGATCTCTTTGGCCTCCTCTCTTAGAGTTTCCACTGTAGCCTCTAAGGAATTGCCGCGCTCAGATATCTTCACATCCAAGCCATTAAAAGCCCATTGAACCTCCTCCTGGATCCCTTCCAGAGACTCTAACATCTCAAAATCCAACGAACCCAACTTCTCAAGGTTTATCGACTCTAGCTGTTCAAACACCACCTTGGCCTCCTTCTCGAAGTCTAAGAGTTTATCGACCCAAGCCTCTACGATCGTTACAAATTCGAGATTCGATTGCACCTTATTTTCAAGACGGTTGCTCCTCTCGTCAAATTCATTAAGAGTCTTTCTTACTTCGTCCATTGTCAATGTCTTCTTCTTTGGTGCCATCTCAATCACCACTTTACCACGAACTAGTCTGATCCCTGATCACTTCGACTAACTCGAACGGAAATCACCACCACGCTTGACTGCAACTACAAGCTAGAATCCACCATACTTGACTGCACCTGCAAGCTGGCTCGAACGCAAATCCCTTCCTCGACTCGCTCTGATACCACTTGTCACGGGGCTCGACTTGACCCGAGCAGATTCGTGCGGCCTTAGACGCCTTTGACGTTAATCGGTCGATTCCTGCGCCTAAGTTAGCCTTCAACCAGCCTTGCGAGTACTCCTGCTCGACAATGGCTCCGACAAGCCCTCCAGATTTCGATGGATCTTGTCACGGGCTAGACCTTTGCTAGACGAATCGTGCGGACCTTAGTCACTTTCTCGGTTGAAACGTCAGCCAAGTCACCATGAAATCCCTTGTCACGGCCTTAGGTGAAGCTCTCTCGACGAACACCTAACTCATCCAGGATTCTCACTCTGAAAGATCAAATACTTCCGAAGCCCTCGAACGAAAGATCGTTCTAAGCGAAAGCTAATCAAAGAACAACAAAAAGAGATTGGCAACTAGAACAATGAAGAACACTCAAGAACAATAAAGAACACTCAGAGATTTTAGAGTAAATGCTTCTTGTATTACTCAAAGTGAATGAATAAGTGAAGTGAAGTAATGTGAAGTGATTTACAAGTGAGGATGGAGCCTCTATTTATAGTTGAAATCCCCTACATCCAACGGCTCAGTTTAAATTACATCGACGGTCGAGATTGATCTTATCTAATCAAATCTCAATTCAAATCTCTAATTATCACAAACATTATCTACAAATTATATTTCAAATAAATAGATGATGCTTTGACCAAATTACCCTTCTGAATTCTCCAAGGATTTGGCTAAGCCATGTGGGCTTTCTAGTATTCTCCAAGCGCTGGGCCAAGTGTGATGGTCTTGGCAAGCCCGTTACACCGCGTAAACCCTCTTTGGCTGATTCTTGCGGCAATGCCTCGATCCCAAAGGTTTGGTCCACACTTTTTTCCAAGTGCTGGGCCAAGTGTAATGGTCTTGGCAAGCCCGTTAAACCGCCCAAACCTTCTTTGGCTGATTCTTGCGCCAATGCCTCGATCCCAAAGGTTTGGTCCACAACATTCTCCAAGTGCTGGGCCACATTTGGCAAGCCCGTTATATTGCGCACAACCTCCCTATCTAATGCTTGCGCCAATGTCTCGATCCAAAATGTTTGGTTCGTGACATTCTCCCCCACTTGACTTAGCGACGCCCTCGTCGCTGCACTCGAACGATCCTGGGTAGGGTCAACTTGATTACTCGTCGATGCCTCGGCTTCATGTAATTCCCCTATATGAACTAATCGCCTCGACTCAAACTGTTGTTGAACATCGCGTGCTAAGACGCCTCTTGATACATCTCTCTTGTAGGAGTATTCTCCCACAAACTCCGATTTACCTCGACTCAGACTCACTTGGTCCTGCGATAAAGACTTAGAAGTTGTCACAACATTGAACACAGACTGAACTCTCAGATTCATCGACAACTCTGGCTTGCCCCTTTGAACTCTGAAATGTCTCTTCCAATCTTCATTTCCCCCGCACAGAAGACTAGGTCTTACTTGACCTACACTCATCAACAATGGCAAATAAAAACCAAAAACATTAGGAATGTGTTTGAGATATACCTTCTCCTCGATCACATTTACTCTAAAGCAGGTTAGCCCTTCTTTCTCCTTGAAGTCTGGCCCCATCTGCATTGAACCTTTTTCATCGAAGTTCTTTGAATGCATCGGCACTTTCGCCACAAAGTCCGTTGCGCTACTCTGTATCGGCTCTTCTTCCCTGAAGTCCGTTGCTCTTGGTTGCATCCGCCCTTCTGACTTGAAGTTTGGTGCTCTCTTGAATCGATCATTCTTCCTTGAAGTTCGGTGCTTTCTCTTGCGCCGACACTTCCTACCTGAAGTTCGTCGCTCATTTCCCACCTTGTCCATTGGTGGTGTCTCCACTATTACTATGTCCCTTAACGGCTTGGCCCCTTTCGACACTCCAATGGTCTCAAAAGCAAAGCTCTTTCCCCAAACATACTCGGCAAGCTCCTCAGTAGCCTTCTCAGACATGGTCACCTTTTTCTGCGTTCGGTCCCCCTTGGCCTTGGCAGAACTCGACATTATCGGATCAAGCGATGCAGCCTTGCTCTCTTCGAGTTAACCCAACTTCTTGGATGGCTTGACTCGATCCAGGCACTCTCGCAATTTGTGAGGCCCCTTACACTAGTAGCACTCTAGTTGCTTCATCTTGCGTCGGCACTTCTTCCTCGAAGTTCTTCGCTTCTTTCCCACCTTGCCCATAGGTGGCATCTTAACAGTTACTATGTCCCTCAACGGCTCAGCCCCCTTCGACACTCTACTGGTCTCAAAAGTAATGTTCTTTACTCGAACATTCTCGGCAAGCTCTTTTCCAGCTTTCCCGGACATCTTCAACCCATTCTGCTCATGGTCTCTGCTTACCTTGGCAGAACTAGTCAACTCTGAACCAAGAGTCACATGCTCTTTACTCTTGGCCTTGTCCTGTCCCTCGGACCACTTGGCTCGAAAGGAGCATCTCCGTAACTTATGAGGTCCCTTGCATCGGTAGCACTCCAATCGCCTCATCTTCACCTTTGGCTTGACAGCTTTCACACTTGCTATCGCACCAAGTCTCATTACTGGCTGGACTACTTTGGCACTCGTAGTCGAAACACGGATCTCACTTTGCTTGGCGGCATTGACACACACAATCGCCCCAAGTCTCGCTACTTCATCCTTTGACTCGTCTGCTGTCTTCACCATGGCAGCTAGGCGGTTCTTCTCGGGACATCCCCTTATCAAATGAGGACCATCACAGAAGTAGCACTTCAACTTCTTGCTCCCCTTCTTTTCTAGCATAGACTTAGCCTCACCATTCCCCATGTCTCTCGAACTGGGCTTGGTTGACTCAACACTCGCCTGCTTGCATTCTGCGGGCTCGGTTAGAGGTTCGGCAACAATGAGAGCCTCTGAAAGTCTCTGGGCATCTCTCTGCTCTACTGCGAGCTTCTCCCCAGGTCTAAATCCTTCTAAGAAGGTCTTGAGCGCATCACATTCACTCATTGCGGTCTTGCAACTAAGCATCTCCCTCTTGAGCTCATTCACTTTTTTTTGCAAAGCTTCCATCTCAGCTTCACTAGCATTACTCCCTCGAACAGTCACCAACTTATTGAGAACTTCTCGTGTCTCGTCCTTGAACCGATCATCTATGGACTCTACTTCGCAAGACGGGACTCAGAAACACCTTGGGTCTGCTTGGCCTCCTCTTCGGATTTTTCAAGTCTAAGAACCCTCTTTCCCAATGACTTCAATTCTGCCTCCACTGCATCTTGAAGGGAATTATCTTGTTGGTTCAACTTCTCGTACACCGAGTTCAAAACTTCTTGGATCTCCTTCGCGATTTTCTCCTTGGAAGAATCCCCTGCTTTTTGCAAAGCCCCCATCTTGGCTTCACAAGCACAACTCTCTCGAACTATCTCCAACTCGCTAAGGATGCGTTGCGTCTCGTCATTGAACTTACCCTCCATGGACTCTAACTTTTGAAGATGAGACTCTACAACACTTTGGATCTCTTTGGCCTCCTCTCTTAGAGTTTCCATTGTAGCCTCTAAGGAATTGCCACGCTCAGATATCTTCACATCCAAGCCATTAAGAGCCCATTGAACCTCCTCCTGGATCCCTTCAAGAGACTCTAACATCTCAAAATCCAACGAACCCAACTTCTCAAGGTTTATTGACTCTAGCTGTTCAAACACCACCTTGGCCTCCTTCTCGAAGTCTAAGAGTTTATCGACCCAAGCCTCTACGATCGTTACGAATTCGAGATTCGATTGCACCTTATTTTCAAGATGGTTGCTCCTCTCGTCAAATCATTAAGAGTCTTTCTTACTTCGTCCATTGTCAATGTCTTCTTCTTTGGTGCCATCTCAATCACCACTTTGCCACGAACTAGTTTGATCCCTGATCACTTTGACTAACTCGAACGCAAATCACCACCACGCTTGACTGCAACTATAAGCTGGAATCCACCACACTTGACTGCACCTGCAAGCTGGCTCGAACGCAAGTCCCTTCCTCGACTCGCTCTGATACCACTTGTCACGGGGCTAGACTTGACCCTAGCGGATCCGTGCGGCCTTAGACGTCTTTGACGCTAATCGGTCGATTCCTGCGCCTAAGTTAGCCTTCAACCAGCCTTGCGAGTACTCCTGCTCGACAATGGCTCCGACAAGCCCTCCAAGTTTCAATGGATCTTGTCACGGGCTAGACCTTTGCCAGACAAATCGTGCGGACCTTAGTCACTTTCTCGGTTGAAACGTCAGCTAAGTCACCCTAAAATCCCTTATCACGGCCTTAGGTAAAGCTCTCTCGACGAACACCTAACTCAGCCAGGATTCTCGCTCTGAAAGATCAAACACTTCCCGAAGCCCTCGAACGAAATATCGTTCTAAGAGAAAGCTAATCAAAGAACAACAAAAAGAGATTGGCAACTAGAACAATGAAGAACACTCAAGAACAATAAAGAACACTCAGAGATTTTAGAGTAAATGCTTCTTGTATTACTCAAAGTGAATGAATAAGTGAAGTGAAGTAATGTGAAGTGATTTACAAGTGAGGATGGAGCCTCTATTTATAGTTGATGTGATAAGTGTTCAAAAGTACTATTTTCTTACCCTTTTTACTCATATTATTGTTAGACTTAGGCTCATATTAGTTGCATAATTAGCCATTCATGCATTAATCCATGTTTCATTCCATCGTTGAGCTTGATTACATAACTTGATAGTTTTGTGGGAAAAGATGCTGCTTTGGTGTGTTTTGTGTGTATGTGCAGGATCACTTGCCAAAGCAAGGCTAGAGCTAGTTGCCAGGGCAATACATAAAGGATATGCCGAGCTAGTTGCCAGGGCAATACATGAAGGAGACGCCGAGCCAGTTGCCAGGATTGATGTGGCTCTTGCTCGCTTTCACTCTGATTCTCTTGTTGCTTTGGTGAGAAAGCTACAATTAGAGCTTGAAGAGGTTATGAATCAAGAGGAAAGTCTATGGAATCAAAAAGCTTGCACTAATTAGATTATGAAAGGTGATCAGAACACTTCCTTCTTCCATGCATTCACTATGGCTCGGAGGTGCAGGAACTTTATTTTGGGATTGAAATTAAATGGCTCGGTTTGGTGTGATGATCAAAGTGAACTTTGAAAGGCTGCTTTGGATTTTTCCGTGAGTTATTAATATCTTCAGGGTTGAATAGATATGGATATCCGATTCATGAGAGTTTTAGTCACACTTTGGGGGCTGCTTTGGACCTGACTTTATACCCGGTGTTGAATAATGAGATTCAACATGCTTTCTTTACCATGAGTCCACTTAAGTCGCCCGGGGTTGATGGCTTGCACGTTGCGTTTTACCAAAGGATTTGGGATATTGTTGTTCTATCTACTTGTGAGCTCATTTGCAAAGTTTTTTTCAATTGTGTGTTTCCCCCGAAATAAAGCGTACATTGCTTGTTCTTATTCCAAAAATTGAAACCCCAGAATCCATAACTCAATTTTGTCCCATTGGGCTCTTTAATGTGGTTTATAAGGCGATCACAAAGATTATTATTAATTGTTTAAAGTCGTTTCTTCTGTATTGGGTTTTAGAATTTTAGATGAGTTTCATACTTGATAGGGCAATAACGGATAACATAATTCTCACTCAGGAGATAATTCATTCTATGCGACGGAAAAAAGGTAAGAATGGGTGGATGACCATTAAAGTGGACTTAGAAAAGACTATGATCGACTCGAATAAAATTTTATTGATGACACTCTTGCCGATATTGGGATTCTATATACTTTCGGTCTCTTATTATGCATTGTGTCTCCACTATTTCGACCCAAATTCTTTGGAATGAATCCCCGACTGATGCGTTTATTCCTTCTAGGGGTATCCGACAGGGTGATCATTTTTCATCTTATCTATTTGTGCTATGTATGGAGCGTTTGGCGCAGGCTATTCAGAGAGAGAATGTTAGTGGTAATTGGCGGGCATTCAGGACTTCTAAGAATCGCCCTGCTATTTCGCATTTATTCTTCGTTGATGATATGTTGTTATTTGCCAAGGCTTCTATCTCATAAATGTCTTTGATTACCCAGATCTTATAGGATTTTGGTGCAGCTTATGGACAGAAAGTTAGTATTACCAAGACTACTATATTTATTCGGCTAATGTTCAGTCAGATATTAGGCATGCGATTAGTGGGGGTTTTGGTTTCATTGAAGTTGATGATCTTGAGAAGTATCTAGGTGTCCTAATTCTGCATAAACGAGTCACCTCGGCGTCCTATGCTTATTTGGTACAGATGGTGAAGAAACGTCTCAGCAGATGGAAGGCTAAAACATTGACATTGGCTGGCCGGATTACTCTAGCTAAGGCAGTGCTTTCAGCTATTCCAATTTACACTATGCAGACAGCTGTGTTTCTAAAGAAAATTTATTCTGAGTTGGAATCTTTGATTTAGCGATTTGTTTGGGGAATTACAACGGAGCGTGGTGGGATTCATCTTGTCCGATGGGACAATGTTTGTAAACCAGTTGCATACGATGGTCTTGGCTTTTAGAAACTATAAATAATGAATGAAGCTTTTCTAATGAAGTTGACCTTTATTATGGTGGCAAAGAAAGATGTGCTTTGGGTGCGATTTCTTCGATCTAAATATAAATGGGCCATTGATGATTCGGATTTTCCTATGTCTTAGTCTGGTTCGCGTTTATAGAAAGCGTTGGCACTAGTATGGCAGTATGTACGTTGCAACTTATCGTAGAACATTGGGAATGGGCAAAGTGTTGACTTTTGGCACGACAATTGGTTACCTGAGGTCGGGGTGTTAGCCGCGTATGTGCCTCTTGCGAAACGAGCGAGGCTACCTTGATTGTCTTTTGCGACAATGGTTGATGCAATGGGATGTTGGCGTTGGTCGACAGTGCAGCATTTGCTGCCAGTGGCCATATTGCTGCGCCTGGCAGCTTTGAAATAGTTGGTTCCTAGTTTCTCGAATGACACTATTGGATGAGGATTATGCACAGATTATCGGTTCTTGATTAAGTCGGCATATGAGTTGAGAGTTGGTCCAATTCGTGGTTCTTAGGATTGAATTTGGGCATTAATTCACAAGTTTTGCGGTTTGCAAAAAATTAAAATTTTTCTTTGGCTTGCATGTTGTGGTAAGTTGATGAAAAATGTTGAGCGTGCACGTGGCCATTTTACGACTGATACTCATTGTTCGGTATGCCACACGTGTGATGAGGATGTGAATCATATTCTCCGATTTTGTGGTGAAGCTCAATCGACTTGGGCACTAATTGTAAAGCCTTCAAGGTTATCGGTTTTTTCAGTTTGCCATTTCATCCTTGGATCGAGCAAAACTTATTGGGATCTTTCTCCTTTGGTTACGACACTGCAAATTGGGACTTGGTTTTCACCTCGGTGCTTTGGAATCTTTTGGTGTTAGCAGAATGCGGTGGTATTTGGTAGTTGGATTGAGGATTGGGGATCAATTCTGGCTCGAAGTAAATGGCTAGCAGATACAACTCGATAGACTCTTTTGGGGAGACGTGATCGACCAATTTGGGATAGCCGAATGTTTGTACCCATTGGTTGCCGCCGGCGGTGGGGTAGACTAAACTCAATACCGGTGGATCGCGTACAGGACATGACGAAAGAGCTCGATGTGGTGGAGTTTTTCGTAATCACTTGGGGACATGGTTACATGGCTTTAGTAAGTTCATTGGTTGTTGCTCAGTCTTGGAGGCTGAGTTATGGGGAATTTATTCGGGACTATCTCTTGCATGAGAGATGGGTTTGCGTTGCATGTTAGTTGAAACTGATAGTGCTAAGACCATTAAGCTTATTGAACAAGATGATCAAGGTGGTTGTGTACTTGCTATCACACGATGTATTCAGGAGTTGTGTTGGAGGGATTGGAGAGTTTCTTGTTGTTCTATTCCTAGGAGTGGTAATCGAGTTGCTGATGCTTTGGCGACACGGGCGAGTAGTGTGGACCTCGAGTTGATTTCCTTTAATGTTCTCCCGGATTATGTTGTTGACCTCTTACATGAGGATATGTTGTCCTTGAATGTTTAATTTAGTGCTTTTCTGATGTAATATTGTTATCATCTGTACTCTTTTTCCTCCATTAAATTTAGGGAGATTTTTTAATGAGGCACATGATAACAATACTCTTCCTATAAAAAATGATGTGTTTCAAAATGCTAGCATTTATGAGTATTTTATTTGGATAAATAATAATTTTAGAAAATAATTAGAATATTAGAATTTTATGAATTTAAAAAATTTATGAACATTTATGACTATATACATTCTTTCCTATATTTAGAAGTAAAAATAAATTTCAAAGATGAAACCTAAGATTAATGTCATTTAAGAATAGAATAATGAATTTTTGTCATTTCATATGTGATTAAGTCAACCACTATACTCATTTCTAATTCAAAATACTTTAACTTACTTGGTGAAATATTGTACATAAAATACACTGAGTGGGTCCAATTTAATCATTGTTATTATAACATCTAAACACTTCTAATAATTAACAAATAATATTTGTTTTGGATTTCACCATGAGACAACAAAGAAAAAATAGATATATGAATCATCATGCATAACAAAATGCTATTGGTCAATTTCATGACCCAAGTTGTCTGCAATATTTCTGTTCATGCTGTGTCATCTACTTCGATCACTTCTAAAGATCGCATTTATTGTCAGCAAATTTAATTTTACGACTTCACCAAGAACACAATTATTCACAGTTAGAGTAGGACAAAACTCGACTTAAAAAAATCGAATTATTTGATTCGACTCAATACAAAAATATTTGACTCGTACTTTTATAAGTTTCATTCGACTCAAAAAGTTTCAAATAAAGTTTGAGTTTTTCTTTTGCTCGCCAAATACAATATTATTAATTAAAATCATAGAAGCCTTAGACCATAGATATGTGGCACATTCTCGAAATTTTTAGTACTTAGTAAATCAGTTTTCAAGTTCGAATTGAGTTTCTCAATTTTGTATGACATATATGTGTGTATATATATCACATATGAAAAATATGAAGAACTATATATGTATTGTATATGGTTATAAAAACCCATTTAAAATGGAACTAATTAGTATAGTAACATTATAAATGCTTATAATTAAATTTGAACAGAAACTCGAACAATTCGACCAAACCACTATAACTCAAAATTTTTTAACTCGATAGAATGTCCATTCCTATTCACAGCTTCACGTACAGTAATTCTTCCAAACCACTATTTAAACCTTGGCTTTCTTTCAGCAATATTGTTCATCATTCCTTCTTTGTTACGAAGCAACAATGGCGAAACTCGGCATCCATTTATTCGTAGCCGTCGTGTTCGTTCTCGGCTTCTCTTACAGGGAAGTTATTGCACACTCGGGGACTGCCACCTTCTACACTGCTCCATACGTTCGTAAGTCCCCTTTGCTTGCTTTGTAAAACTGTAATTCAATTGTATGATTAGTGTTTAGTGATTGATATTTTTGGGGTCGAAAATCACAGCGTCGGCTTGTTACGGATACGAAAACAACGGAGTAATGATCGCCGCGGCAAGTGACGCGATATGGGACGGCGGAGCTGTTTGCGGGAGACAATACAAAGTGAAATGCAAAGGGGCGACCAACAAATCCCTCATCCATGTAGAGGAAATGAATATATTGTGGTGAAAATAGTTGATTATTGCCCATCTGGTTGTCAAGGCACCATTGATTTATCACAGGAAGCTTTCGCCGCAATAGCCGATCCGAATGCCGGAAAAATCAAAATATACTTCCATCAGTATGTTAATCCGATGATCAATTTGATAAACTTAATCAATTTAATCAAATTACTCATTGTGTTATTTTCTCGGATGCAGGGTTTGAAGAATTGGCTGCTGGAATATGACATTTCCCTAGTGGATATGTGTTACATTTCATATTTTATTTCCAAAGTGAATCCTTCGTATGTGCACCAATGTATTGAAAAATAATAACTTGAGTGCCAATCAACTGTATGACTGACTATTCAGCAATAGATAAAGAGGAGGATCTTTACCTAATTGTTAAGTTGGTCCTTGCTTTCTTTATCCCATCTATATTGGTTTCAGAAGTTTATCGTCTCTTAAGTGAGATTTAAGTTCGAGATTTGTGGATAGAGAAAATAAAGATGACTTAGTTTGTCTGTTAATTTGCGGGTATTGCACTACCACATATGCCCGTTACAAGAAGTGATTCTTCTCCCAACATCTAATTTATTTTATTCACAACGTTCATATTAACTATTAGACATTGTTTAAGGGGCCTAACACCTCATTTCGTTGGTCAACTAATAATAGGTAAAGTAGTTAATATGTTAGCAACAACGATGGTGTAGTAAAAAAGCTTAATAGAACATTCGACCCCTAAAGTATGACCCAATTCTAATTTTGAACCTTAAATTTTTGTTCCGTAATAGTTTTGGTCTCTTTGTAACGCCATTAAAAATGGCATGATTTTTCTGATCAATTAATGAATGACACGTAAAAGGTTAAATTAGAAATGAACTATACTTTAATGGTTAAATTGAGGAAAATATTTTACATTATCTTTTTCTTTCTAGTGATTTTTTCTTTGTCGTTTTCTTCGTATTTTAATCGATTTATAGATACAGACCGTCGGTATGCAGTTTATAATATTTGACTTCAGTTTTTCAAGAGATTTAAAAGAGAGAAAGAGAGAGAAAGGGGATATAATGTGAGTGTCGACAAATATAAGCTATTGAATTTTTCCAAAAAAGAGAAAGGGGGTATGGTAACAACTATTATAATAGGTGATATCTACTTATTCATCCAATAGCAGAGCAAATAAGAAAGCAAGAAAAAAAAACTTTTGAATTTTCCAAAATAATGATGATAATAATAATATTTTTTCAGATTCACTAATTGGTTTAATGGCTAAAGATGTTTATATTGCTCCATCTTGTATAAGTTTGAATTCCGGTACGAGAATGTAATAACAGTTTTTAGGAGGAAACAAAACAGAAATAGTTGGAGCTTCATTTCTTTCCATGGATTCCAATTAAACGGTTTCTTGTATAAACATTTTTTTTCTAACTGATTTGGGGTTATTTCTAGGCATACAACCACGATAAGGTTGAGCCCTTCCGCATACGCCCCGATTTGGGGTTCTTCCGGTTATCGTGCCACTTAAGGTCGGAGGTGAGTTGCGGCCTGCCCACGATGGTGCTATAGGTGATGGACTTCTTGTTACTCTCGCTTTGCTTCTTCCATTTCCATCTTCTGAAATTCCAGGCATTAGATCGAAGATAACAACGTGTGTATAGTTTCTGTTATACCGGAGATATATCGGAGACGAATGATAACGACGAAACAAAGAAGAATGTACATGATATGTATATAATATAAATTTGATTGCATTACCTTGAACCCCGAGTAGATTACGAGAGACTGTTCCATACGTGAAGAAGAGGACCGATGCCAAGAGACAGCAGCAAATGATAAGAAAGAATGAACGTTTGATTTCCATAATTTTCAAAGCAAATTATTTTTGCACTATCAACCGAGACTCGTGCTGCTTATAAATACTAGCATTCCAATGATTAACTATTTGTGGTCAACCCCATTATTTTAGTATGGTTTGGGCAATATTTAATTATGAGTAAATTACGCAAATCATCCTTTCAAACTTATTTTAGTCACTCAAGTTTTAAAACGCTCAATTTACTGATTGAAATTTAGATATTGAACATTTTTTCACACATCCGTTAACTTTTTGGTGGCGTCTATTTACCGGCGAACTAAGAAACTTCTTCAAGATCCGAACAATCAAAAACTTCATCAGCATGAGAAGCAACATACGGAGAAAAGGGCCCCATCCAATGGTGGAGGAAGGAGTTCGACAAGAGAGAAACCAAAATGTTTTGCCTGATTCGTAAACTTCTGAGCATTTTTCGGAAAATAGAGGTTGAATTCAGACTCATGGGGTTGAGATAAAGTGGCTAGTGAAATTTGGGACCGAACGACCACCATCTACGATCATTTGAGATTTAAGAGTGGCAAAAAAACATTCAATATCTAAATTAGTGACAAAAAAGTTTAATGTCTAAATTTCAGTAAGTAAATTAAACGTTTTAAAACTTTAACGATCAAAATATATTTAAGAGTAAAGTTCAGTGATGATTTACGTTACTTTAATTATTTATAAGTTAAGAGTGCAAATTGTGTCGATTGACTTAATTAATTCCACACATTAACTGTTTGCTTTTAAATGATGCCATTTAGCCTTGACTTGAGTCAAGTATTCATCATCAATCTAAGCGTAAAGTCCACGTTAATGACGTTTTTCAATTGGAAATTTTGAGAAATTCTAATACTAAACGTATAACATTCGTTATATACAGATATTATATTTAATCAAAAAATTTAATAAAAAAATCGATCAAGTGATCTTATGAAATAAAAAAATATTGAATTAAAATATAAAAATAAATAAGTTCAATTTTAGATTAAATAAAAATTTACAGACTAAATTGAATAAATATAAAATTTTAGAGACTCAACATATTTTATACCCTTTATTATTAAAGTCAAGTCACAATTTTTATCCTGACACGGTCTACTTGGCCGATTTTTTCTTCTAACGAATGTTACAAAAATAGGATAACTTATATAATGTTTTAAGGTTAAGGGGATAAACGTCTAATAAATACTTTAGGAACCAACTAAATATTTAGACAGGTTGAGTTTCGTTTTTTTTTTAAATCGGTTAGATTTGTCCGTGGGTCGAACAGACAGGCTCAACTGGGTTAGTGTCAGAATTTATATTTTTTTGTCGGTGAATCCTATCTGTCATGAATAAAAGATAAATAATTTAGTATTTAACATAAAAAAAAATGCTCAAATTATACATCTTTTAAATTTTAAATGTTCAAACGATTTTTTGGTAAAAATATGTGTTTAACGTTTTATTTTCTTAATTTTAGGTGCTTAGTTGTTAAATACCATTAAAAATCAATTAACCAATTAAATTGTGACACATGGTAAGTTTTAAGTTTTTAGAAAAACTATTTTTTTTTAAATTGCAATTTTATCGTATTTCAAAGAAAGACCTAAAATTCAAAATCTTAATTTAAATTCCAAATCAGTCGTCGCCAGCAAAATGAAGTCCCTCTTTTTGTTGCACGATCTGAACGATGTCTGTTGTCTTTTCGGCTATCGTTCGTCGCTCATCATTTGAATAAAGGTTTTGTGTTTGATTGAGATGTCGTTTGTCATTTTTCGACAATGAAGGAATGGCATAAACGGTCGCGTGGGACTTTCGGCGGAATTGGTAGGCAGCGACAGTGACTAGATTTGGGATTTGTGTGTTAGAATTTTTTAATTTGGGGTTATTCTGTGAATTTTGGGAAATTTAAGATTTTTTATAATTAAGTAAATGAAATAAAAAAATTTATTTTTATTAAAAAAAATTAACGGTAGTTAACGATCAAACAACGAAATTAACGAAATAAAACGTTAAGCACATATTTTTACCAAAAATAATTTAAACACTTAAAATTAACAATATGTATAATTTAAGCACTTATTTGTATATTAAGCCATAATTTAAACATATATTTTATTTTTTAAATTATAAATTAACATATAAAAATATTTATATTTTATTACATTTTTATTATTATTTAAATTAAAAATGGACATGAAATTCAAATGTGCTCACAAAAACAAACTGTTACATTCCAACCTATCAAACGAGGTAATACCTATTACGTCTCTATTTCATTTCCACTGCATATCATTCCATTTCTTTTTGCGACGCCATTTGAGTAAATTGTCGTCGCAAAAGATTTCTATAATCGGCAGTGCTTTTTGCTTTTCAAGTTTTGGTGTCGCTGAATTCACCAGACTCGAGGTGTGAGAGGCAAGCCAACCATGTCCTCGCGGTGAGCCAGCTCTGCACACACCGGCAGTACCTGAAACATGTAAATTTAAAAGTAATGTTATTTAAGTTGAAAAAGATTTTTTAGAAAAAAAAAAGTAAACTACGTAAATAAATCATTGAACTTTTAAAATTTGTAATATAATCATTGAATTTTTGAATTATTTTCATTAAAATTATTGTTGTTAACTTCCATTAAAAAATATTGAGGTCATTATCTTTTCCCTCAAAATCCTAAATTTGTCAAATTAATAGCAGCCTCTAACTTTGTTCTGTCTATGCCATCACCCTCTGATGTTCTTCCGATCGTGGTCGCCACTCAACTTTGTCCAACTTTAGGTTCCTATGATTGACCAAACTTTGGGTTTGGGATTGAGGGTCTTTCTTTAACAATATTATATGAAATTGCCGCGCACTTGGTAGGGAATACTTTGGAATTGCACGGTATTATTATTGGTAAAGAACACTAAACTATAAAAAATATCAATTTAGTCACTAAATTTTTAAAAATTATAAAATGGTAATTAAATTTATCAAATTGTTATAGAATGATCATTAAATTAATTGAATTATTATATTTTTTATTAAATCTAATGATCATATAAAATAGATGCTTAAAATTTTATTTATAATATATGAATATTGAAAGCAATTTGTTAAAGAGAAAAAAGATGTAACACTTAATTTCAACTAAGATCGGCTCCATAAATGTAAGTAGACTCTTCAACCAATATTCCAAGTATTTGCTTGGAAATAAATTTTATGAGATTGAAGTTGTCTCCATCTTCTCTTTATGAGCATGTGGAAGAGAGGTTGTTGACTTTGGGAGCTCTCAGGCTTGGTCATCCTTATCCGTGTAATATGAACGACTACATAAGATCCTAAAAAGAATTGACCAAAATGAGTTGTGATAAATGTTACGGGGCTATTACCCTCTTCCCAAAAGACATGTCTGATAGGATGTGCAGCGCCACCGTATTTATATCCCAAGACCTCCATTTTCCTTTCCGATGTGAGATTAATGACCCTGCCTCTTCTCAAGCGTGACATTCTCCCCCACTCAACCTCGTGACGCCCTCATCACGAGCTTCCGCTCTCGTGATGGGCCACATTGTCACAATTGTCCACCATGCCTACCCCACTCATGGGCGTTGGGCGTGAAATCGGACAGTCAAAGGGTCGCTCTGATACCACTTGTCACAGGGCCATTACCCTCTTCCCAAAAGACATGTCTGATAGGATGTGCAGCGCCACCGTATTTATATCCCAAGACCTCCATTTTCCTTTCCGATGTAGGATTAATGACCCCGCCTCTTCTCAGGCGTGACATAAAGCACATGAGAAAAATAAAATGTTGTTACACTTCATAAATTTTAAATCTTATTGTACTTTTTTTTATTCAAAAGTTAGTCTATCACACATATAATAATAAGTCAACAAATTTTAAAAAAATAACTTGAGTCTCATTTTAATAGATTATAAAAAAAATTTAAAATTTTTGAACCTCTCTGCTAATGAATATTGTCGTTGCCGGTATGACTATAACATGATATAAAAACATAATACTCCATATTATAAACACAAATGGAATTAAATTATTAATTTAAAAAAAAATTATTTAAACACGTATAATATTAAGAATAATTATTCTATGCATTGATGCTAGGAACAAAAAAATTTCACAAGTGTCTTGGTTTGAGGGTTTAGAGATTCTGCGTGGGGTTTATGGTTTAGGGGTTTAAGTTTAGGGGTTGTGGTTAGAATTTGGAGTTTAATGTTAAATTTTAGGGTTTATATGATAAACCTTAAATCCCTAACTATATTACCCTAAAACCTATACCATAACCTCCGAACCCTAAATTCTAACCATTACCACTAAATTCTAATCATAATCACGAGTTACTTGAGTCTGATTCAGTTAAAGTTCGGTCCACACTCGATTGGATTGGATTCGGCTAGACTCTAGATCGAACTCGGTTTGAGTTCTTAACAAGCCGAGTCGAGCTACTCGATACTCGACTCGAAAAGCTTGTGAGCTACTCGAAAATTATAATAAATTATTTTTTTAATTTTTATAAGTTAAAGTGAACTAAAATGAATGTTGTTGGATAATAATAATAATAATAATAATAATAATAATAATATTGTTGTTGTTCAATAAATTCACTCAACACCAATTATTGTTGTTGTTTAATAAATTCACTCAACACTTGTCACACCTCTGACCTGGATGTCACAATTTGGGCCTCAAGCCCAAACCAAACCATGAAATTTCTCAAAATTGGTTTAGCCCAAACAAGTTATTTTCGAAAACATTTAGATCCAACGGTTGAAAACATAGATAAATAATTTAAATCGTTACAAAGGAGCTCCACTTTAAATTAAAACATTTAATATTCGACTTCATAAATACAATTCCAAAAGTAAGAATTACATACTCGACCACGTAAGGTCCTATGAATACATAGCCCACTAAACACAAGTATCGTATTCTGAAAACCTCCACATGCTAGAATCTCGTACTGATAGTGTTCCTCGAACCCATGATCCGACGATCAACCTACGCATGAAAATAACGATTCCGAGCGCTGAGCTTACAAAGCTCAGTGTTATACATCTACTCTACTACACTTCATGCTTATCATAAACATAAGCATGTAAACTAGGATGAGCAATAAGGATAGATAAATAAACAGGTGACTATCACTAGTCGCCTAAACACATGCTCTTAGTATAGCAACACATCATACATGGCACACAAGGCCCAACCATACTCAGAATCTCACCAGATCAAACGAGCAAAAGCACAGAAAGTCAAACTACAAACTTTGAGTGAAGCTCGGTGTCACATAGCCTCAGGAACGTGCACTCTGAGTGAGGCCCGGTGTCACACAGCCTCAGGAACATACACTCTCTCTAGATGAGGCCCGGCATCACAGCCTTGGGAACGTACACCTACACTCGTCATCTCTCCTCTAGTGTCTTTGAATGAGGCCTGATGTCACACAGCGCTGGGAACGTACATTCGATATCTCTAACCATGGTGTTGCAACACTCTTTCGTTGGGTATCCGGATCTCATCAATCAATGGTAACTCGACCAAACAAGTGCCCATACTTGGCGCGCAACATCACACGATCCACCAAGGATCCCTATGGTTGCTATTAATAACAAGTCACCCAAGACTTTACCAAGTTAATACATTATGAAAGTGTACATTAATCTTCCTCATTAATTATCTCCATTAATCCATATTATCTCATTAATATTCCAAGTTAATTTCTATCTTTTTATTAGCATAATAGATTATTCCGTTCAGTGGGCACGAGTACTCGAACATGAGTATCGATACAGTACCCCTAGGTACCGGTACTCACACGCGTACCGATACAGATATTGCTTACTAGAAATCCTAGATTTCTACAAGTACCTGTACAGCCAAAGGTCGTACCAATGCCTTATTCACGGGTTTGCACCCCTTCCTTGAATTACAGTTTTACAACACTTTATTCTATCCCGAAAGCTTGTGAAAGTTGTTATGGTTTGTTTACTAACACATACATTCAATTATTATTAATTATCGGCTTCATAATCATTTATTCAAGTATTTAACCCTTAAGCATAATTCCCATCAAATCTCATCAATATATTCGAACAAGCATACAAGGCATCACAATTATTTCAATTAATAAACAATTATCGAATAATCATATGAGCATCTCAAACGATCCTACACAGTATCTAAAGCCTCCATGAGTCCCAGCAAGCATCAGAATAGGCTTTAAGAATTTAATTTTGACATAAAGAACAAAGCTCTTCTATGCTTCGATTCGAGACCTCGGTCAGAATCAGCGCTTTGAATTTGGTAACCAATGTTACTTCCAGAAATAAATTCACCGATTTATTTCCAAAATAGAATTATACTTCATTCTTAAGAAGTAATAAATTTGAGTTGTTTCTTTTTCCAAAATAAATTCAACGGTTTATTTCAGGATTGAATCATTCTATAATCCCACGAAAATAAATCCAACGATTTATTTCCCTTACCAAGTTAGAATTAACGCATGATTCTAACATAGATATAAATTTAATGATTTATTTCCTTTTTTATATCTTATGATTTATTTCCCTTAACAAGTTAGAAGTAACGCATCATTCTAGCATAGAAACAAATAATATTTTTTATATTTAAATAATTATTATACAAGATATTCCTTTCCATGCCATATTTAATACTCAATATTAAAGGCCAAAACTATTTGAGGGTTACCTTAACAATGACAAATTTAATTATGCCATATCATATTAAAGGTAACAAGAAAATTATAAGGCAATGATGCCATAATTAATACTTTTCCTCGATATTTCAGCCAAAATATTATAAGGTAAACATACCATAATTAATGGTTTTACCTTAACATATATGAAATTTCTCATTCCATAAAATACAACCTTGCAGCCTTTTGGTTTAATTACTATAGGAAAACGTCGGTACACCCCATAGCTCAACGAAAAATTATCTGACGAATTTTGTCAGCGATCTATGTACGAGGAACGAATCTAGGGTAAAAAAGAGATGAAAACGTTACCTCAAATAAATCTGATAACTGCAGGGCTGTAGGAGAATCCGATTCTTCCAGTCAAGATGTCGAGTCCAAGTCGTCACAGTAGCGTTCAAACCTCTACGCAGTCCACCTGAATAAAACGACCAATATTTTACTTCTCTAACTGTTAAAGAGGTTTTAGCAATAGACATATCTTTGGCTGCTAGACCTTATGCCTTTATATAGCATTCAAAACCCTAATCCTAATTAAATTCGGATTCATTAAATATACAGTGCATTTAACCAAATATAATTAAATATGTAGAATTTAATTTTAGTTTAATTAGGTTTCTTTAGGGATATTTTTGTTTTAATAGTATTTGATCATTACAATAATTATCTAGTATTAAAATATATATGACCAAAATTATCTATAATTACAATAATTATAATAATTTCGGTTTTAGCTAATTTCATGTACAACAAGTTTGCACACATGTTATCTGGTCAATATTTGTTCGTTTCAATCATAAGGTGTGGCCCTTGTAGGTTTATGTAACGTTAGTAATAATATCTAGAACAATTCTAAAATTATAAGCAATGAGTGGCATCTAGCAATACATTATTGCTACCTAAGTTACACGAAGTCGTGGTTCAACATAACCTCTTCACGATTAACTCTTTTTCATGTATTACATCTTTTTGTCATTTATATCTAGATTGAACACAAGTCATGAATAGTCACACTTATATAGTCCATCTAATATTTCTTGATATCTTGAGTAGACTACTATAAACGAATAACTATGATATCTCATATCAATTTATTCGAGCATGGCCATGCATTTCTATTCTCACTCAATCAAGTGGCCTGTGATATTACTCATATTATGTAGGAGGGACAAATCCTATCTTGATCAACCATATCTGGCTACATAGATTGTGACATATCTAATATCAGTCTTTATAGTGTAGTCAGTTATGACACACGT
Organism: Hibiscus mutabilis; assembly: GCA_019671005.1. Taxonomy (NCBI): domain Eukaryota; kingdom Viridiplantae; phylum Streptophyta; class Magnoliopsida; order Malvales; family Malvaceae; genus Hibiscus; species Hibiscus mutabilis. Next base: position 2,854,959 of record CM033754.1, on the reverse strand, counting down.
TTGACTGTATCAAAATATGTCACTCACAATGTTGAAATAATGATGATCCCAAGTCTGAGGATCATACATATAGTTATCACTATGAGCAATGTTGTGACTGCCACGTAATAATCCAAGAAACATGCTCATAGCAGGTCAGTCCAGTATGTCGTTCTCTAACACATACTTATGTATTGATTTTGACATCTTCATGTCAATGAAAACACTTTGTCATCAATCAACTACATATTTGTATTAATGCATTATTGTTGTCCATGCCCACAATAATACTCAACTAAGGACATTTAAGAATAACCATATTATTCTAAGGACTTTATTATAACTCAATTTATTTATTTATGCGCAGAATAATGACTTAAATAATAATAATGGTTTTATATTAATAAACAAGATAAAATAAATATGTCTTTTTACAATATCTATTGATTGGTCTTTGGGCATACTCCAACAATTACTTTCCAACATAAAACATATGTAAAACCAGGAAAGGAATTTACCATGATATTTTCCAACTTGCTCTCCAAGTCTATGCGATTGTAGCAAGCATATTGCAACTTTATTGCAAAAATTATGCAACCATGTTCATGGAACTCAGCAATATCCAATATTTTTCATGAATAAGGTCTCACCATAATCATTTTTTTCCAGTTCTAAAGAAACGAATCAGGAATCAGTAATGATTCCAATAAACCGAAAGTTAATTTCTGTTTATCTTTGATTTTGATATTGCACAAAATATGTAACCTCATTTACTTATAATGACAATTTTTGTAAATAGATTTGTCCCCTTTTGAGATTAAGCAACCCCTTTGAAACGGCATGACAAATCCTAAAAACTAATTTGTTTGCTTTCTCAATATCATAAATAATTTTTGAATCGCCTCGTTGTGTCTAAAATACCAGAATCTTTTCGCCTTGGATTAAACATCAAAAATCTGTCTTAAGATTGTTGAACATAACAGGTTAATTAGAAATAACAATTGAATATAACCGAAAATAAGAAAATTACAGTTTTAATAGAATTTAACATATTCGAAATAACCAAATAACAAATTGTTGAGGCTTGCACAAACGCAGTTTCCTTAAGACAGATTCTACCGCTCCTTGGTGCTTGAGTTTGTCGGTCGTCGGTCTCCCAGGATACAACAACGGATGACCTTCTACAACAACACTTATGTAGAGATTACGAATAAAACTCCTGCCTTCGCCTATAATCGAAAACGCTATGCAGTTTTTTCAAGAGTTGAAAACTTTTTTTAGTTGTGTGATCTCAAACTGAAGAGAGGCATGCTTTATGTAGGGAACGATTAGGTTAAACGTGAGAATAATAAATATTTCAAATTTTAATGGTCATTGATATTTTTCTATTTAATTCGAAATATATAATCAATATCATATATATAATCGGATATTTTTGTGAACAACAAACAATACTATTTTAATATTCGTACTTAAGGAAAGCATATAATATACCTTTAAATTCCGAATATTAAAAAAAAAGATATGCTATTTTTAAGAAAAAAATTATTCAAAGTGGGTAAATATCTACATGTCATGCAACTGTGCCCCAACCCAAATGGAATCTGTAATCACTCATTTTTGTCCGGGTTGTACAATATTATAATATTATTGTTAATTAATATTATCAAATATATATTATCCTTAATAAAAAGTAAAACAAAAGTGGGTAAAAAAATTTGCAAAGAAAAATATTAAAAAAGCAAAAAAAATTGAAAATTAAAAAAAGGAGGGGTGGCAGCCATTTGAAAACACAAATGTGCCCCAAAAAATTGGAGGCAATTCGGCACCCCAAAAATTAAGGGGAGCCAGGCTGGCCCGGGCACGGCTGGCCAGGGGTAGAGGGCAATGCTCTCGGCTCTAGCTGGTTCGACCCAGCATTAGATCAAGGTTCATTTGTGATCTGATCTAGTTAATTTTTGGGCCATGGAGAGATGGTATCAAGATCTTGGTGGGGGTCAGTCGAAGTTTTCATGGGGTAAAATTCGATCTTTGTCTTTGTATTTATTTTAATATTTGTTTAGAAGTAGAATAATATATAGTTTTGTATTTATTTAATATTAGTATGCTTTCTATATATTTTTGTATGTTGTATTAGATTTAATACATGGTTTAGATATCATGATATATTAATGTATTTGTTTTTATTGTTCATATTTAATATAAATATTTTTGTCATGTTCATGCTTTTGTTTATGTTTATGTATGATTTATTATGTTTATTAAGTTGTATATTTGATATATTTAATTGCTAATGCGGAGCTCCCTTTTTTGACGGTAAATTTAGCTACCAGTCTAAGACGTAGATGGTAGTTTTCATTTATCCCTTGAACATTGGAGCCCTTAAAATTTATTCGCACATATAATCGAATTTTAATTAAAATTTGATATTAATAAAGCGGTAATTATTTGGTACCAATTTTGGGCGGTGTAGGGGTGTTAATCCTTCCCCATCAGTAATCAACTCCCGAACCCAAGTTTTTTTAAAAAAAAGAATCTTTGGTTTTTGTTTTAATGGTTTATGGTCTACCCAAAGTGGCCGATGGCGACTCCATATTTTTTAAAATACGAATTTTTTAATTTCCTCTTTTTAATAACTTTTCAAACAAAAACGAGACCCCTTTTAATATAAATAATAATTAATTATTTTCGTAGCGGCTTTCAGACAAAATAGTCGTTACAGCAAGGCGACTGGTTTTATTTTTTGAAACAAAAATGAGTTAAGCCAAAAAAATTACCGCTTTACTAATATCAGAAGTTGCGGGTTAAAGTGACGATTAAACTAATATTTGTTTATAAATGCGAGTTTATTTTAACGCATTTAAAATTGGACATAAAAACTCGTTTGTCTAAGTGAGGGGAAAATGTTATTGCTTTCGAGGGGATATTGTTCCTCCGTATGGGCCCAGCAAGTACATTCGGGGCTCTACTACTCTATGTTTTTTTGGGAATATCGTTTCCCCGTATGGACGCAGAGGAATGGGTCCCCCTGAATTGAACTCGGTTGAAAGGAGCCTATAATGGGTGATGACCGGGGCCTTGCCTTGCTACCCTTAGCAGGGGACAGCTAGGACAATTCAGGTACCTTTTAGCACCAAAACTGCATATAGAGAATATAGAAAACACACCCCTTTAGAGCCATGTGGATACCCTAGGTGTTTTAGATTTTAAATAGGGTTGTTTATTTGATGATATGTTTAATTTTTTAGTCTTATTTCTTTACTTATATATTTTATCAGACACCAACTTTTTTCTTTTGGTGTTTTGTTTTCATCTTGTATTTTTTTTATTTGCATCTACATTATAATAAAGGGTTGGTTCTCAAGTTGATCACCTAAATTAGAAAATTTTCATCATGAATGGAAAGTATCTCAAAGAAAAGATAAAAATATGTAAGATCAACATCGGTACCAAAAGAGACCAAACCAAATGAAGATGTCAGTCGAAGCTCTTCATCCATTTATCAACTCAATGACGAAAGAAGGACCAAGGTTTCTACGACATCGATTCCAGAAATAACTAAGCCAAGTAAAGATGATAGTCGCGAGAACAAAACCTCTTTGTCCATTTATTAACTCGAAGATGGAAGAGGGATCGAAGTTTTTTTTCCATTTGCTTGAAGCGGTTGAAGAGGTAGAAGAGTCGAAGACTGCCTATAAAAGAACATGTTTTATCTTCTGAAATGGGAACTTTTTTCTATTTGATGAAAGTTGTTCTAGGGTGATCATCTATGGAATTAACACCTTTATTTGCATTCATACCATATCATAACATGGTGTTGATTTGAGAAATGAGAGAAGTCTGCGATGCTAGGAGCGATAATGCAATAGTATCAGATTGGGCCGAACGAAGACAAGTAGAGAAAGAAGTTCGACGGTTAGGCACATGTCAAAGTCAGAGACAGTGTAGCTCGGACGTAGAGGCGGATCCTCATCAAATCCAGTAGGGGCTATAATTTCCCAAATTTTAAAATCTTCACATTTAGCCCCTTTTAAATTTTTAAATATTTTAATTTGGCCCCTCTAAAAAATTTAAAAATATTATTAATGTGTTTTAATTTTTTTTCCTCATTTTTTTGAAATTTCAGTTGAATTCCTACAAGAATTTTACATTAAACACTTTACTGTATCCGAAAATTTTAATTCAAACCTCTAAAATTTTCAAGGATTTTAAATAAACTTCTTTAAGCTGGATTATCAAGATTCGCCATGCTTAGACGCATTGTTCAAAGTTCGGTATTTGCACCTGAATTTACGAAGAAGAGACTCTTGTTTGCATTTTACCTGCACAGTTAATGGTCTTCCCAAAAGCTCCGAACCACATAGAATATGCTGCCGTAGATCCTTGGAGTAGAATGACGGGTGTGCCTATCAGTTCGGAGATGACATTAAGACGCTGAGGGAAATCCCTGCTCCTTAAAGTCAAGATTTCAAGAAAAGAAGTCAATCGTTATCGACTTCTTGCAATCATACATCTTCTCCGTTAAACAACAGTCTTTCTAAGGACTGTTCGAGAATCAACACCTCATTCGCATTCATTCTTGCATCATGACATGTTTAGGTTATTTCATACATTTTTTATGACGCAGCTAGTCATAATATTGATATTGTTCAAGTCTTTAATTTTGTTTAGTAAAGCATTCATGTGCGGTCATTGCATCATTTTTTGTTGCCACTTGGAAGGGGAACCTCACTCCTGGATCACCATTTTCCAGATTCACTGACCCATTTTTTTCTCTCCTTATTTTTTATAATCACTCGACAGTCCCAAAAACACATAGATACGCATTTCCATCAAAGCATCATCACCTCCAAAACTTTCACTACCCAGCCTCATATCCATTCATCATCGAATCACTCAGCCATACGTACCTACCGCCTCAAGTTTGTCACCACACCATCTTCAAAATTGTTATCATTTGGACTTAAAATGCCACTGCGCAAGAAGAAAATTTAACACAGTACGACATCTGCAAGCCACCCAATAGATTCGAGAACAAACCTTGGAGATGATAATATTGTTGGCATTTGGAAAATCCAGTAGAAATGTTAGCATAACGTGCTTAAACACGGGAAAGTTTAAGATAATGGATAATTCAAATATCCATCAAAAATCCATTTTATGAATGGTCAAAGGAAAATAAATCTTTTGGAAAAATCCAATTTCATGATTGGTATAAACTGATTGTACCCATAGGAATGGTACAGCTAGCCCGGAGCAAACAGCTACCGGTAAAGGCAACTCGAAACTGTTAATCCCTATGCATTTGGGATGGCGAGTGGCATTCCTTCACTTCCCTTCACAAATAAGAAAAAATATTCATTTGTTGTCCCCCTTTGAGCCTGATCGTTTCCTTTCATTGGAACCCAAACCAAGGATCACCCCTACACTTGGGGAAAAGAGGACGAGGATTTTTGTTAGCGAATTAAAGTCACATGATTTTAACCACATTATAAATATAATGCTTCAGGAATAAGCACAAGAAGTGACAATTGAAGTACTGGATACAAAGACTAGAGAAACATCAAAATAAGCCGATAAGAGAATTTTTTTTGTTCAAAAGGACTGGCTGAACTAAATTAAAAGTCTGCTAATAAAAAGGTTGACACAATCAAGAATTAAAGCACCAAGTCAAAAGTGCAATAAAGGACATTAAAGCCTTGAAGATCTAATTATAGTTGAATAAGAAGCGCATCAACATTCATTCAAGATGACAGCTACATGAGAGGAAATGAACTATAGGGTAAAAACCCAAAAGTGGGCAATCTAGAGCGATCCAAGAAATAAATCAAAGAAGTTTTTTTCATTTGAACATGTTTCGATTAACAAGTGCAGAGAAGATATTTCATCAAGAAGAAATTATCCTTGGTTTCATCACCCTTAAACACTTATTTTGGGCCTTTATACCATTTCTTTCATAACCGTGAGCCTTAGCCTACATTACAAGCCAATAAAGACCATTTCGATCATATGTGGATATCTGAGTTGGATAATTTGTCTTCAGATCACATTCTGCCTTTAAGGTTTAACCTTTCTTCAAGGAACAACAAGCTTCAAGTGCCTAATCGACACCTAAATGAGGGAAGGATGGGGCATGGTAAGTTAGTGAGGTCAAGAGAGCCACTTAAATGGGATAGAAATTAGGTATGAGAAATGTTCCTTTCAGAAACCTAATAGCCCAGAAGGGACTTCACATGAGCGTGTGTCACCGCAACCCCGCGGTCCTTTAAACATAAGCTCCATTTTGGTTGGTCTTTGTCAATTTGAAACAAAAACGTTCTTATACTTAATATTTGAGTGTCTAATTTTGATCTCATTTTTAAAGTTCTTTTCAAAATTAATTATTTTCTCTCTAGCTTATCTTCATAAGTTTTTAATTGAAATAAGCTTAAAGCCCCTTTTGCTCTAAATTTTAAAAATAGGGCAGACTTTACACGATATTTTTCATTAAAAATAAGATTTTAAAACTCATCTTCATAGTTTTTGCATTCAAAGCATTTTTGCCCTAAATTTTGAAATAGGGCTGACTTCACATGATATTTTTACATTAAAAATTAGTTTTTAAACTCATTTTAAGATTTTGCATTAAAATGAGTTAAAAACATTTCCTCGCCCTAAGTGCTAAGGAAGGGGCAAAACTTTACATCACGAATTCAAGAACGAGAACAATTAATGGGATGCCATTTGTCCACCTGACGAGGTTATTTCTACATAGGAGTTCAAATCAATATGAACCAGAAAGGTTACATAGCCTAATATTTTTACCATTGAGCAAGCTGAAATTTAAGGTGAACAACAAAATTTTGGGGCAAATTTTGTCGGGGCAAGAAGATAGCCAATCCATTTAGTGGCAAATACCTTTCAGTGTCGAATCAAACATTAAGTTGAGCTAGATATGAATAGCAATCCGAAGTGGGAACTTGAAAAAAGTTTTGGAACAATGAGATTCGCAAAGATTTGAACCCGACTTTAAGATGGGATATGTTTGCTACAGAAAGAGCTTTAATACAAAAAACCTTGAGCCTCCTTGAAGATGAGCTCACCTCAAGTGGTCCTTAATTTGCATTATCCATGCAACATGAGTAATTAGGCATCCTTAAGTTAGGGGCATGCTAACTCATATCATTAATTTATTCTGTCTATTTTCAGAAAAATCATTAAAAACATCAATTGAGGAATGAAGAATTTCAAATGAGAAGAACAACTTCAGACGTCGGAGAATGAAGAATTTTAAATGAGAAGAACAGCTTCAGACTCCAAACCGTAGCAAAAGATTGAAGAATTTCAAATGAGAAGAACAGCTTCAAACCTTGGAGAATAAAGAATTTCAAATGAGAAGAACAACTTCAGACTCCAAACTTTGGCAGAAGATTGAAGAATTTCAAATGAGAAGAACGGCTTCAACCTTCAACATCAATTGAGGAATGAAGAATTTCAAATAAGAAGAACATCTTCAGACCTCAAAGATTAAAGAATTTCAAATGAGAATAACAGCTTCAGACTCCAAACCTTAGCAGAAGATTGAAGAATTTCAAATGAGAAGAACAGCTTCAGACCTCGGAGAATGAAGAATTTCAAATGATAAGAACAGCTTCAGACTCTAAACTTTAGTAGAAGGTTAAAGAATTTCAAATGAGAAAAACAGCTTCAAGCTTCGGGTAACCAGTAAAACCTTCAGTGCATGAATTTAATATAGTTCGAGCATCTATAAGACCTTCAGTGCATGGTGATTCGAGCAACCAATAAGACCTTCAGTGCACGGCTTTAATATAGTTCGAGCATCTATAAGACCTCTAGTGTAGGGTGATTCGAGCAACCAGTAAAACCTTTAGTGCATGGTATTATGACCTTCAGACCATCAGTAAGACCTCCAGTGCTTGGTGATTTGGGGAAATTAGTATCGCTCGAACATTAGTAGGACCCTCAGTACGTGGTGATTTGGGCAATTATTAAGACTTCCAGTGCATAACTCCAAGATTTTCGAGCCATCAGTATGACCTTCAGTGTGCGTTGATTCGGGATCGAAACAAGGAAGTAGGACAAAAATGAGTGTTTTTTATCTTTGCTTTATTCTCGTTTCACAAAAACAAGCAAAGATGGGCAGTTGTAATCACTTATTTTTGTCCGGGTTGTATAATATTATAATATTATTAAATATATATTATCCTTAATAAAAAAGTAAAAAAAAAGGAAAAAAAATTTGCAAAGAAAAATATTAAAAAAGCTAAAAAATTAAAAATTAAAAAAGAGAGGAGGGGAATGGAGCACAAGGCTCCACGTCATCCTCCCTAACCACCCTATAAAAGGCAATGGTGGCAGCCATTTGAAAACACAAATGAGGCCCAAAAATGGAGGCAATTCGGCACCCCAAAAAATTAAAGGGAGCCAGGTGTTACGGCCATGCCGTCCTGGCCTAGATCGGCATACCGTACGACACTTGAAAGCGGCCCATCCCAGACAAGTCAGCCTTCAACATGTCCTTTATCCAAGGACTTAACTCAAAAATGTCATCTCATGATCTTTTAGGCAACACACACATTGAATATCGAATCCCGCAGGGCGTAGCGAATGCTAGCTGCCAACCCCTGACTCTCGCGACGAGCATGATATGGGGCCTTCTGGCCCCAAATCGTCCCTAAGAGATCCTCCTAGAGAGACATTGTGACATCCGCTTGGCCCCAATGCCCGCACACCTAGGCCCCACATGAGCCCATGAGAAGGTCACTTATACCAAGGCCGCTTGGCTGCTAGCACATGGCGAGGAGGATGGTGGAGACCCAACACCAGACCACTTCCCCCTAAAGAGCTAAATAAACTTACCAAGTATGATGCGAGTAGACGTTGCTTTGTTCCAAATGAGGACACTTCCTGGATAGGGTCTTTATTGCCTTTCCAAAGCATCCTGACTTACATCTTTGACTTGGTAGCTCGTTAGGGATTGCTCATATCATCGCTCAGTCCACCTTTGCCCGGTCCTGAATAGGTTTGTCAAGGCAGGATCGCAACACAATAAGAGACAACCTTGACACCAGGCTGGCCCGGGCACGGCTGGCCAGGGGTAGAGGACAGTGCCCTCTGCTCTAGCTGGTTCGATCCAGCATTCGATCGAGGTTCATTTTTGATCTGATCTAGTTAATTTTTTGGTCATGACGAGATTGTACCGAGATCTTGGTGGGGGTCAGTTGAAGTTTTCATAGGGGTAAAATTCGATCTTTATCTTTGTATTAATTTTAATATTTGTTTAGAAGTAGAATAATATATAGTTTTGTATTTATTTAATATTAGTATGTTTTCTATATATTTTTGTATGTTGTATTAGATTTAATACATGGTTTAGATATCATGATATATTAATGTATTTGTTTTTATTGTTCATATTTAATATAAATATTTTTGTCATGTTCATGCTTTTATTTATATTTATGTATGATTTATTATGTTTATTAAGTTGTATATTTGATATATTTAATTGCTAATGCGGTGCTCCCTTTTTTGACGGTAAATTTGGCTACCAGTCTAAGACGTAGACGGTAGTTTTCGTTTATCCCTCGAACATTGGGGCCCTTAAAATTTATTTGCACATATAATCAAATTTTAATTTAATTGTCACTTTAACCCATAAAATTTGATATTAATAAATCGGTAATTATTTGGTACCAATTTTGGGCGGTGTAGGGGTGTTAATCCTTCCCCATCCGTAATCAACTCTCGAACCCAAGTTTTTTAGAAAAAGAATCTCTTGTTTTTGTTTTAATAGTGTTCGGTCTACCCAAAGTGACTGGTGGCGACTCCATATTTTTTAAAATACGAGTTTTTTTTAATTTTCTGTTTTTAATAACTTTTCAAACAAAAACATGACCCTTTTAATATAAATAATAATTAATTATTTTCGTAGCGGCTTCCGGAAAAAATAGTCATTACAAAATTGAATTTGCACACCCCTACACACATAACACATTTTCCATTCAAGTTATTCAATGACAACATAGTGGGTAAGTATATATAAACACTTCCCATTCAATTTATTCCATCAACGTGGGACAAGAGAGTTTTATTTTCCTTACTCAATTCACAACCACCTTACTTTGAGCATCAATCTCTCATTCAGCAGTCAATTATTTTGAGCATATGAGATACCGTTGTAAAGGTCTCATGGAGTATAATAAGACTCAATAAAATCATTATTCGAATCTCCACCTTTACCCTTTCGAATTATGGCTCAAAGTTGCCTATTCCTCACTGTTTTTTTTCAACAAAAATTTGGTGCAGGTGGTGCGCGATTTGAAAAATGCAATATCTAATCCTTAAGGGTGGAAAAGATTGTCTTGAAGCTTGGATTGGTTGCTGCCCTTCTCCAAAAGTTCAACCTTTATGGTGGATGGCCTGGACCCTATGGCTCTGTCGAAATGAGGTAATCTTTAGGGGTAAGGTCAGGGTTTTAAGTCGCGTCGTCGTTATATCGCGGTTTCGGACAAAAGCGGCTGAATTGCGGCGATCTCGGACCGTTTTTTACTCCAATCGCGGTTTCGGACGGCGGCGCAACCGCTATATCGCGGTCACGGTCCACTTTTTAAATCCCTGGGTAAGGCCTTAATTGAAGATGAAGTTTTTGATCTTATTTTACTTAGGATTGGCATGTGGTACCGAGCAAAATGGCCTGAGGGTAGCATGAAAATAAACGATTTTTTTACACAATCCTGCTGCGCGGACTCAACCGTTGAATGACAAGATCCCGATAAAAGCAACTGCATGGTCGGCTCCTCTAGCTGGCTCCGTGAAGTTTAACACGAATGGCGCTGTTCAGGGTCATCTAGGAGATGCTGGAATTGGAGGCATTCTTAGGAACAATTTGGGAGAGGTGGTTGTAAAATTTTCAAAGTCTATTGGCATCTCAGACCCGATCACTGTTGAGCTTTAGCCATCAAGGAAGCTATCTCGATTTTTACAAGGATAAAATTGGAGAAATATGCCACACCTTGTAGTGGAATCAGACTCAAACAATGTGGTATATTGGATTCGATAGCCACACTGCACTCCATCTGCGTTTAAAGAGTTGGTGTCATACTGCAGAACTGAACTATGTAAGACTAGCTGGGACATAAAATCTATTGGAAGAAACCAAAACATCGATGCGGATCGGCTTGCAAAACCAAGTATTAATAGAAAAGAAGACCTGGAAATATGGGGACCAGTCGTTGAAAAGAATTAAGTCCAAAGTAATGATCCTTGGATGTCTAGGTGTGATGGGAACTTCATTAGCGACTGTAACAGTTTTGGGGAAGTTTATTTTTAAAGGTTTGTGCACTGGGATGCCTAAGAACATTCGAAACATTGTATAGGACTTATCATTATGCACTCTTTTTCCTACATTTAGGATTAGAAAGGTTTTTTATTGAGGCCAATGATAATGTCTTCATCGTACTATCCATGAAATAACTCCAACTTTAATTTTCAAAAAAACATATACATCTTTTAAACTTTAAATGCTCAAACTATTTTTTGGTAAAAACATGGAGACCGTTGATGATCAATTCTTCTACGGACATTAATTAGATTGACATGAACAGTGAATGAGCGAGTAAAATAATAATAAATATTTATAAAGCTTTTTAAACGAAAGATTTAAAATTTAAAAAGAACAAAATTTAATTTGACAAATATTCAATTAGTAAATATTAAATTATTATTAGATAAATAATTGAGGACACTTTGTACCTGTCAAGCGATACGATATCTTTCTTCTAAGACAATATAAGAAACGTTAAAAACTTAAAATAAAAACTAAATTTCATGCACACAAATACATGAATGCAATAGTAAGTAACATTATACTTTTAATGAGATAATTTATGTTCGAATCCCAAAGATAATATTTTTAGAAGAGACAAATTCATACATAACCTATAAAGTAAACATAAAAGATACATAAAAACATAAAAAAACAAAATATATTATCAATCAATTAAAATATAGGCAAGTGCCGAGGACAAACACAAACTAGTGCATATCTTTAATTATCCCACCTATGATACATAAAAATGTGCATGGTATTGATACTTGATAGGATGGTCGTATTTAAAAATCGATTTTGCTGGTCAGCATATAATATCTCATGGGGAATACATAGAGTTCCACTATAAATACAAGCATATGACATCTCACGTGGAATGCATAGAGTTCCTCTATAAATACAACACTTTGGTCATTTTACACATTAATTTATTAAATGAACATGGATGGTATTGATTTTAACAAACATTAATTTAAAATTACCAATAAGTTGGTCGAAGTGATAAGCAGTTTGGTATCGTTTAAGCATGTCTTGAGTTAAAGGTCTTGTGTATGCAGAAAATCAAAGCTGAGAGATTCATCTACCAAAGTGAGGTGTGCGACACAGGTCAGTCCGAATAAAGCTATGAGGAACCGGGAGGGCAACCCGAAAAAAGAGCTCCAAAATTTTAGACTTTTATTTTTTCTAAATAAGAACTATATTTTTTTTGGTATAATCATTAGTATTCGATTTATTGATCAGCTAATTTGAATCGGATTTTGCATAGGCTCATTATGGGGCGACCCTCTCTATCCAATTTTATCCGTTCACAACATCAGAATTCGAACCGCTGAACTTGCTTAAAGGACCTAGCAATGTACAAGACTAATCAACTCCAACATTTTAACTGAATTTTGATTAAGCATGGAACCATTCGCCATTTGACACCTGTTTATGTTTGTGTGAGAAAGTTGAATTATTGGTAAGAATTTCCTATAAAAAGAGTTCTCCACCCAGAAGCCTAGCATCACAAAAACTCTCCATTTCCATTTACCAAAATTGTGTTCAATGAAAGCTTCGTTTCATTAGCACCAAAAAATGAAGGTGTGGGTTGTGTTGACGGTGGCAGTGTTATGGGTTTGTTCAATGTCCATGGTCGAACCCCGGTCCAGATTCCCTGCGGTGGAAGACATTAAAAAGCCCACAGTTGACAAAGTCATATTCGATACTTGGACTGCCACTCGGCTAAACTATATGTATTTCATGAGTGACCTGAGAACTGCATTGTTACGATATGGAAGCGCAGACAGAACTATAGCGTTATTACCTGACCGATCAAGCCAATCTAAATGGCAGATCCTGAGTATGGAGTTTATACTGGGACAAATCCAGATGGTTTAATGATGGAGTTTCAAACCAATTGGAGGCTGATCGCCACCGCCATCCAGTCTGCAACGAATGGCATCTTTAGAACAGCAGTCCATTTAGTATACGATGGCGGTCAAGAATTAGTTTTGGACACCGTGGCATCTGTGCGTTTCTCAATTAGAAATAAATTGAGATCAATTTCATGTTAAATAAAGATTTGTAAGACTGAATTAAACAAAAATATAATTACATTTAAAATATTGGACTAAATTTTAAAACTTTTAAAGAAATATGGGTCAATATAGGGTTAAAGAAAAAAATTTAGGACTAAAATAAACAAAAATATAATTATATTAAAAATATCAGACTAAAGTATAAAAATTAGAAAGAAATAGGGTTAATTTCAAGTTAAATAAAGATTTTTATGACTAAAATGATCAAAAATATCATCATATTAAAAATATTGGACAAAAATATAAAAATTAGAAAGAAATAGGGCAAATTTCGAGTTAAATAAAGATTTTTAGGACAAAATTTAACAAAAATAAAATTGTATTAAAAATATCGAACTATATTCAAAAAAATTAGGGTCAATTTTGGGCTAAATAATGATTTTTTGACTGAAATGAACAAAAATATAGTTATATTAAAAATACCGGACTAAATTATAAAAATTAGAAAGACGTTGAGGTCAGTTTCTAAACAAAGATTTTTAGGACTACAATGAACAAAAATATAATTATATTAAAAATTTTGGACTAAATTATAAAAATTAGAAAGCAATAGGTTTCAAAGACGAGTTAATTATAGATTTTTAAGACTAAAATGAACAAAAATATCATCATATTTAAAATATTGGACTAAATTATAAAAAATAGAAAGAAATTGGGGTTAATTTCGGGTTAAATAAAGATTTTTAGGATAAATAGAACAAAAATATAATTATATTAAAATATTATACTAGATTGTAAAAATTATAAAAAAAAATAAGGTTCAATTTTCTGTTAAATATAAATTTGTAGGACTAAAAACAAAAATATTAACATACTAAAAATATTGGACTAAATTAAAAAAAATAAGAAAGAAATTGAAGTCAATTTATGTTAAATAAAGATTTTTAGGATTAAATTAAACAAAAATAAAAATTTAACATACTTCACATGCAATTTACCTCTTTTATTAAAGTCAGCTAAATTTTTTGTTAATAAAATGACACATGACGAGTTTTGATTGACCCATAATTTTTAACGGTAATTAACAATAAAGGTTATATGAGGTCAAACGTCTTGAAAAATTTTTTAACGGACAACTCGATATAAAGTATATATTTTAGAGGTCAATGATGATATTAAGCCATTGAAATGTACACATACAAAAGCGAGATTAAAACTTACAAAGGAAAAGTTTGAATCATTTTTATGAACAAAGGATAAGATTTATTAAATAATGAAAAAATACCATATCTATAAAACAATCATAGATCTGTAAAATGGAGACCGTTGATGATCAATTCTTCTACGGACATTAATTAGATTGACATGAACAGTGAATGAGCGAGTAAAATAATAATAAATATTTATAAAGCTTTTTAAACGAAAGATTTAAAATTTAAAAAGAACAAAATTTAATTTGACAAATATTCAATTAGTAAATATTAAATTATTATTAGATAAATAATTGGGGACACTCTGTACCTGTCAAGCGATACAATATCTTTCTTCTAAGGCAGTATAAGAAACGTTAAAAACCTAAAATAAAAACTAAATTTCATGCACACAAATATATGAATGCAATAGTAGGTCACAGTGTACTTTTAATGGGACAATTTATGTTCGAATACCAAAGATAATATTTTTAGAAGAGACAAATTCATACATGACATATAAAATAAACATAAAAGATACATAAAAACATAAAATATATATATATATATATTATCAATCAATTAAAATATAGGCAAGTGCCGAGGACAAACACAAACTAGTGCATATCTTTAATTATCCCACCTATGATACATAAAAATGTGCATGGTATTGATACTTGATAGGATGGTCGTATTTAAAAATCGATTTTGCTGGTCTGCATATAATATCTCATGGGGAATACATAGAGTTCCACTATAAATACAAGCGTATGACATCTCACGTGTAATGCATAGAGTTCCTCTATAAATACAACACTTTGGTCATTTTACACATTAATTTATTAAATGAACATGGATGGTATTGATTTTAACAAACATTAATTTAAAATTACCAATAAGTTTGCCGAAGTGATAAGCAGTTTGGTATCGTTTAAGCATGTCTTGAGTTCGAGGTCTTGTGTATGCAGAAAATCACAGCTGAGAGATTCATCTACCAAAGTGAGGTGTGCGACACAGGTCGGTCTTAATAAAGCCCCGAGGAACTGGGAGGGCAACCCGAAAAAAGAGCTCCAAAATTTTAGACATTTTTATTTTTTCTAAATAAGAACTATTATTTTTTTTTGTATAATCATTAGTATTCGATTTATTGATCAACTAATTTAAATCGGATTTTGTATAGGCTCATTATGGGGCGACCCTCTCTATCCAATTTTATCTGTTCACAACATCAGAATTCGAACCGCTGAACTTGCTTAAAGGACCTATAGCAATGTACAAGACTAATCAGCTCCAACATTTTAACTGAATTTTGATTAAGCATGGAACCATTCGCCATTTTACACCTGTTTATGTTTGTGTGAGAAAG
The DNA here is from genome assembly GCA_019671005.1 of Hibiscus mutabilis. Lineage (NCBI taxonomy): Eukaryota > Viridiplantae > Streptophyta > Magnoliopsida > Malvales > Malvaceae > Hibiscus > Hibiscus mutabilis. Next base: position 2,839,074 of record CM033754.1, on the reverse strand, counting down.
TTGAATTATTGGTAAGAATTTCCTATAAAATGAGTTCTCCACCCAGAAGCCTAGCATCACAAAAACTCTCCATTTGCATTTACCAAAATTGTGTTCAATGAAAGCTTCGTTTCATTAGCACCAAACAATGAAGGTGTGGGTTGTGTTGACAGTGGCAGTGTTATGGGTTTGTTCAATGTCCATGGTCGAACCCCGGTCCAGATTCCCTGCGGTGGAAGACATTAAAAAGCCCACAGTTGACAAAGTCATATTCGATACTTGGACTGCCACTAGGCTAAACTATATGTATTTCATGAGTGACCTGAGAACTGCATTGTTACGATATGGAAGCGCAGACAGAACTATAGCGTTATTACCTGACCGATCAAGCCAATCTATGCAACTGACCGATCCCCGTCGATATCTTATGGTGGAACTCTCAAATGGGACCCAAGTCGTCACATTAGCCCTTGATGTCACCAATGTGTATGTCTTGGGTTATCGAGCAGGAACGGGACCTGTGTCCTACTTCTTTAGAAGTGTTTCCCAAGATGTTCGAAGTGTTCTGTTCCCGAACACTGAAACTCAGACACTTCCGTTTGATGAAAATTATGATGCACTAGAGGCTGCAGCAAGAGTAGCAGACAGAAGAGCTATCCGTCTGGGAATTGGCGAACTACGGCAACATATTCATAACATGAATTATTACATGCCTACTGGTTCAGATGCGAGTCGCATCGCAAGAGCCCTTATAGTTTGTGTCCAGATGGTTTCGGAAGCTGCGCGATTTAGGAACATCGAGCAACGAATAGCTCAAGTGGCAGATCCTGAGTATGGAGTTTATACTGGGACAAATCCAGATGGTTTAATGATGGAGTTTCAAACCAATTGGAGGCTGATCGCCACCGCCATCCAGTCTGCAACAAATGGCATCTTTAGAACAGCAGTCCATTTAGTATATGATGGCGGTCAAGAATTAGTTTTGGACACCGTGGCATCTGTGCGTTTCCTTGTTGCATAATGCCAGTAGTATGCGTAAACAGAGGAGCTAATCTGCAGCTAATGCATATACCAGCATCAAAATCATCCTCTTCGTTGCCGATGGCTATGAGGTCCACCAGCCTCGACGATGACACTTGTGACATAGTGTTAGCTCCAACCTCGCTTATCATGGGACAGAATGGTCTGTGTGTTGATGTATTTCAGGGATTCTACCACAATGGAAACAAAATAATCTTATGGAAATGTGGACAGAATCAAGCCAATCAATTGTGGACATTGAGATCCGATGATAACACAATTCGATCCCGTGGAAAATGTTTAACCACTTATGGTTACAGTTCCAGAGACTATGTGATGATCTATGATTGCGACACGGCTGTCTCTGATGCCACCAAATGGGAAATCCAAAGCGATGGAACCATAAGAAATCCCCACTCCGGGCTAGTCTTAACGACAAGTAAAGATGATTCAGGGATGATTAATCTGGTTGTAGATTATCAAATGTTTGGTTCTAAGCAGACATTCTATGCCAGCAACAATACGAAGCCATTAGTCACTACCATTGTCGGTTACAAAGGCCTATGCTTGCTAGCAAGTGGAAGTCGGGTGTGGCTGGAAAACTGTGTGAGTAACGATGCTGAACAACAATGGGCAATATACCCCGACGGGACCATCAGACCTCAAAAAGATCAAAATGGATGTCTAAAGTACGGAGATTCCGGTGGGGACTCGGTCACCGTGGGAACGTGCGATGGATGGACTGAAGAACGATGGATAATTCGAAGTGATGGAACCATTTTGCATTTGCATTCTGAGCGGATGATGGATGTGAAAGATACCAGTGCTTCGCTTCTTGAGATCACGGCCAATGAACGCGCTGTGGAACGACTTAGCCAGATTTGGTTTCTGGTTCAGCCATGAAAATGAAAGCATATGCTAGCGTCCTCATATGTATTGAATAAATAAATTCTGAATCTTGTAATCCAAGACTGTTGGAATTTGGTGTCGGATCCGCCTATAATGGGAATCCTGCAAAACAACATAACCGGTTTATATCATATGCTTTTGCTTATATAGAAAAGCAAGAACTTCCTCTGCTTCACCCAATATACATTTCGGAAATGAAGGGGTGGGTTGCGTTATTGGTTATATCATCATCATTCACGAGGTTACGGTCAGTCCATACGGGGGAGCCATGATCTACTACAATAATTATTGTTGACCTCATACCTCAACAAATTGAGTATGATCAATTCTAATATTTTTATAAAAAAAATTCTATTTTAGTTCATCGAAAATCTCATATTCAACAAATCAAGTAGAGTCAATTTACCCCTAAATGTTAACGCAGATCCGCCATGTCCACACGTAGGTGTGCTTGGCTAAATTTGGTTCTGACTTGACCATGAAAATGAGACCATATATATGTAATGAATAAGTAAATGTTGGAGGTTGTAATTAGCGATGTGCATTTTCGGATATCAAATCAGATCCAATTCGAAAAATCGGATATCCAAAATTTTATAACGATAAAATTGCGATCGGTATTTAATCCAAATAAATCGGATATTCGGATATCCGAATATAAAATTTAGTTTGATTATTTTTTCAAATTTGCAGCCATATCTATAAAAATTTCGGATGTTCGAATATAACAAGCAACAAATTGTTAAATATAACAAGATTCTCATCTATGAAAATTTTGAGTTTTAAAATTTTGGATATAAAAAGGATCAAAATACTAAAAATAACAAGACTCATATTAATGAAAATTTGAATTTTGGATATTTCGAATAATACGAAACTTGGAATATTACGATTCATATTCGATCCGAAAAATAAAAAATTAGATCAGATATCCGATCCTTATTATCACAACCAACCCCATAACAAGACTCATATTTTCATCGGATATTTCGGATAATTCGAAACTTGAAATATTCGACCTGTATCTGATCTGACAAATAAAAAATTAAATTCGAATATACGAAATTTCAGATCGGAGCAATAGATAATCGGTTCGAATATTTTTGCAAATCCCTACTTGTAATCCACCTCCGTTAGCCCTCCGCGTAAAACCTTTTTATTTTGTTTATATATCCTCCACAATCCATTCAAAGTCCCACATCCACAAATAACAAAACTATGCTAAACTAAATTTCCTCACGAGTTAATAAATCATCAAGTCCCAACACCATTCAACTTAAATTAATGCGGAGGATTCGGTGTATCCTTCTTCAGTTATCCCCGTAGCAGTTGATAGTTATGTGTCGGTGGTTAAAAATAGAAAGGAGGCAGCTGATGATGATGCTCGAATGGATGTCTTCCCCCCGAGCTTTAGAGGATGCAAGTATGATGGGGTTGTTAAATTTTTTTTTTCCGCAAATATGATTTTATTAATAATATCATACAAGCCTACTTAACATTATATATTTCGATAAAAAAAATAATCTTAAATAGAAAAAAAGAGTACCTGAGAAAAAGGAAAGAACAACCACAGCTCACGAATTATACAAATACTTGTTTCTAAGTCTCAAAGTTTCCCGGTGAAACAAAACAAGTACAGATTACACCCCAAATTTCCTAAACCTCATCGGCTTACCTTCCAACTTCCTAGGTCAACTTCCATCTATCACCCGCTCTCTTACATGCTTTCAAGCCAAACAATCAACCAAGACTGGCCTTCGCCCAACACCCCAGCAACTCCAAACGAGAACAACAGGAGGCACGTAAGCAAAACTTCCACATCGAGTTCACAATCAAGAAGAAAGAAAAGCTTTCACGTTCACTACAAATGCTGGAATATCATATTCGGAATTATAGTTCCCAACATCTCTACATACAGACTTCAACGTTGCATTCAAACCACACTACTTTCAAATCTCCTTTCAACCACCCACAAGCTGTAGGAGTTAGTGTTGCGGAATACGGTCGTCGGATAGAGTAAAATCGCAATTTGAAAAAATAACAATAAAGATAAAGGAGACACATATTTTACGTAGAAAATCCCTAAATAATATAGGATAAAAATCACGGACAAAGGTAGAAGAATTTCACTATGAAAAATAGGAATTACAATTTCTCTCAATCTAATAAAGAAGAAAACAATGACAATTCTCTCTTTATAAAAAAGAGAAAACAACTCTATATAAAAACTATCTAATTTCTCTAGTTGTAGGATGATTTTTGGGATGTGTAGAAATGACAAATGACTAGGCTATTTATAGCTCTAAGGACCAACTTGTAAATAACCTAAAATTAAGGACCAATGAATGTTTACACCATGCCGTTTTTTCAACCAAAATTGCAGCACTTTTTGACAAATTTTCATCTGCAAAAAACGGTGCATTAATGCACCGAAAATGCATTTGACTTTCAACAGTTAGAAGCAACTCCAGTCCACACCGAACATCGCCTCTCCACATAGAAACAAACCATAACCGTGGTCGATACACATATGGCTATCAAGGAAGAGTGTGAGATGGTTCCTTGTGTTATCACGATATCTCTTGGACCGAGAGTGTTGACTTGGGAAATAATGAAAAGAATGTAAGAACAACAAATGTCGCTCAAGAATTTGGAGAAGGGTCCGAGCAGATGAACATGTTCTTCGAATTTCATGAACCTTGTTCTAGGAAGAATTACGCTTCACTATTCGATCTTTAAGACAAGGCACTTTGCGAAAATATGAAAATCAAAGGAGAAATGAAAAGGAGGAAAATATGAAAGTAGAGGTGTAAGGATAGATTACACGTTAATAAGATTAATTAAAATTCAATTCTCTCAATTTTTTTCTGGGTATAATCCATGAAAAATAATTTGATACACAATCCTTTTAATTTTAGTGTTTAAGGATTTAGATTAGGGTTTAGTGTGTATGGTGTAGAATTTAAGGTTTATGGTTAGAATTTAAAGTTTAGGGTTTAGGGTTTAAGGTTTTGATTTTAGGGTGCTAGGGTTAGGGATTTAGGTTTTAGATTTTATAGTTTAAATATGGAGGGTTATGTAAAAAAAAAAATTACACAGCTTGTGTATCAAAATATAACCCATAATCAATTCCCTAGGCTGTCTTTGTTGGTGCTCTTCTTAAAGCTTCTTACTTTTCTCAGTAGCATGAATTGAATTGAATTGAATATAAGGGGCCAATAGCAAAAAGTAAAATCACCAATCTAACAGAGCTGTAACTATCATGTATGAGCTCTTCCTCTGATCAAATAATATCTTCACCAAAAGAGCACTTTGGCTTTGGCAAATAAAGACTTCCGAAAGGAAAAAAAAAAAGAAAAAGAATATCTTAAATGTTATTTTGACATTTTTAAACCTTTTCCTACCACCAATAACAGCGTGCAAAGTAACTTTTAATAATTGAACAAAAAAAACGATATCAAAGAAGTGCATGCCTGGATTAGAGGCCAGAAATTCGAAGATATGATTGTAGCATCAAGATTATCCAAGGAAATCCCAGCCTCTGCCAACTTTGGATCATAGAATTTCAACAAAAGTTAAACAGATTAGGTTAGAAGAAGGTAGAATAAGTAGCTCCCGAGCTATCCATGCCTAAAATTTCTACAAAACCAGGGAATACTTATTTCAGATGTTTTCTTAATGGTTGCTTTAATGTTGGTATTTGTCCTCTTGGAATCAATCAAATCATTAAGCATGATTTCGCACTTCTGCATGCTACTTGTTGATCACTTATGTGAACAATCCTTTTGAATGGTGGTTCTTGGGTTGTTTTTAGGATCAAGATCCTGGCTCCCGGAGGTTCGGTCTAGTTCTTCCGAACTTACCTTTATTTGAGGATATATGGCTCCTTATAAGGGGCTAGATAGGGTGAGGGTACGTGTCAATTGAGGAGGACATGTGTCTTTGTGAGTTGAGTTTGCCATAACTCAGGTGTTGACGTAGATCACATGCATCGTCACGTGGTCTGGATAGTATTCGCATGTCAATTCCGCAACATAATGACTTTGGCATGCTAGTATGTTCGCAGAGGGTCGTAATTGGGTATTCTCGTGGCTGTGGTTCGTTGGTACTAACAATTGCCCCCATGAGAGAATGTTATAAAGTGTCCTTGGCGCACCTGGGAAATTTTGGGGGTTTTACGAAGGCGGGAGTTTATGTGGGAAATTTTGAAATGTTGAAAAAATAGCTTACTGTGTGTGAATCGTCACGTAACATTTCGTTTCAAGAATAAACTGTTCAATATGAAACGTCACATAGGAATTCTCTTAATATGAAGGCATGTTGAGATGATCCAGAAAAAGAATCTTTTTGTTTTACTGGCTAGTTCATCTATCGCAATCAGCGACGAATATTAGTGTAGTATTGAGTTTGATGAATGAGTAAGACTTTGGAATGTAAGGGTCTCCGTGTGGTGAATCATTTCAGCTACCAGTTTGATTTGCCACAAGGAACGTACCGCTTAAGTGGGTATTCTGATAAAAGTAAATCGTGATTTTTCATCCCCTATTTGCTTTTAAAGCTGAGTTCCATTTGCCGCTTCACTTATTTTTTGTGGATTGGCTGAATTGGTTCGATGTGACCCCAAGTCAGCTAATCGGTATGAGTTGGTGGACTTTGATGACGTATTTCATGAACTGTAAAATCCTTGGTGGCGAACCTTCTGTTGATGTTTTCCGTTACTTGTATAATGTAATGGTTGGTAATGATAAGAGTGCGAAAGGTTGTGTCAATTAATTTATGTAATGGGAAGATGTCGGCCATGAGCAACTATGCAAGTAACCTGTGTTTGGACATACATAAATATATTAAGGTAGAGTGTAAAGTTGGGGTTTTCCTTTTTTCGTTATTTGGCGTCGCCCGACGAAGGACAAAGTCGAGTTATCTCACTTAAGCAAGTTAACGTCCGATGAGTTGAGCTTTCTTGAGAGGTTGGAAAGAGGTCATTGCGATTTGAGGAAGTATGCACTCTGAGGAATGTGTGGGTGCATTGCTTAAAGGGTAAAAGTATGAATGGTTGGGATGAGTCGGATTTCAACGTGATTCCTTAGGGGTCCTTGGAAAACGTACCAATTCATACGGAAGCTTGGCCTTTCAGTTGGCATGACCGCGTGGCGAGGATTCTTCTAGGTCAAGAGATAAAACTAGAAGAAAAAAAAATCTATTCATACCGGTGTCCACACTCTTCCATGGAAATATCGAATAGAGGATGTTCTTCCATGCAAAGTTACTATGGCTGAGAGTAATAAGGGTAAAAAATGGGTATCTTTGCGTTTGCCAATTCTATCTGCTTCGGAAGAAGAGTGTGATTCTATTAACTTGGAGCGCAGGACAAAGAGGCGTATGGACACAGGTGGCGCTTCGTTGTGTGTTCTTGAAGGTAATGTAGTGCTATTAATGTTCACGTTTCATCTTAAAATGTGATTGCTTTTCTTTTTATTCACGATTATAATTTGTCTAACTTATGTTTTCCTTTTGTCCGCATGAGTGGTAGCGGCCTCTTTGCGAGCTAGTGAGGGCTATAATCTGTTAGAGGTATCTCTTTCTACATCCGCTAGTGATCGAATAGGTACACAACCTTTGGAATAAGTATCTCTTCCTACATTTGCTAGTGATTGCTTCACCAGTTGCTATTGTGTTTCTGATCTCAAGTCTAGTTTAGATCGGGTTCAAGAATCTACTTGATTCTTCCAATCATCGGTTCATGGTCGAAAACCTTCCGAGTAGTCCTTTAATACAATGATTGGTAAGCCATTTTCAATTTTCTTAGTCGGTATGCCATCCGATTCGGTCTAATCTTTCAGATTTAGTTGCTCGTCTGATTTAGTTCCTCATTTTTTTAGTCATTAGAATTTTCAACTAATTGTTGAAATGGGGATACTATAGCTGAAAATACATATTGCCATGATATTATTGAAAAAAAATGTTGTTGGTGGTCACTGTTTTGTTGAAAGAATGTTACTGGTAGCTTTAATTTCTTCTAATGTTTTTTTGAATTGGGGAATCAAGTATACCGTTGATAGATTACTGGTGTTTAGCTTTATGGTGTTTTGACATTATAAGTCGATGAATTTGGAGCTAGCAATTGTTGAATCTTCAAATGATGTATGTATAATTTCTAGTTCATTTGTTGTTTCACTGTTCTTGGGTGATCATTCGTTAGTGAATGGTGCATTTTATTTTACTGGGTATACTAAAGAATGCGATGAACCAATTGTGTTTATTTGATTCAATCTTGATTGGAATATTTCTGGATGAATAATTTTTTGGAAGTTGAAGTGTCTGTCACTACTGCATTGTGAGCTATTTACTACTATTCTTGTTGCTGGTTGAGCTCTAAAAGTTGGTGAATACTGAGTTCTTGTTTTTTTTTATTTATTGCTCTGTTTCTTCTCCAAGATGTACCAGGAAATGTCTATGGAAGAAAATATCTGGGGAGGAGTTAAGTGTTTAACAGCCTTGCTCTCCTTAACCAGACAAAATAAGGTGTTTTCTTGTCCAAGAGAGGCTTCAGATTAAATCCGGAAGTTCGTAACTTAACCGCCTTGCTCGTAACAAAAAGAAGGGTTGAATAAGTGATGAAGAAAGACAGTAAAGATAAAGGAATAATAAATTTCTAAAGGAACTTCGAATGAAAAAAAAAACATAGGGGAGAAAGATGAGTAATGAAAAACGTAAAAAAAAAAAGAACACTTTCGATCTGGTAAACCACTAAATAAGAACTATGAGTTTTTTTTTTTTGAAGGAATTTCGGATGAAAGAATAATGAATGAAGAAAGAAAGAAAACATATTTTTTAACCATTTCACCAGTGGACATCAAGAGTGCTTGAATATTAGAGCACAGTTTCAGCTCGATGTTTACAGCTCCTTATGAAATCAGCTTCAAAAAATTTTAAAAAATCAGAAGATTCAGAAGTTGGGTGAATGTTAGACGATTAAGTAATAAGCTTGTTAATTAGTTATTAGTTAGTTGAAAGGTCATAGAGTTTGTTGGGCCATTTGTTAAAGTTGTTGAATTTATTGTAATTTCGGACTATAAATATCATATTGTTGTAATGGCTTGGTACTTAATAAAATTTTCAGATTACTTTTATTTCCTCTGTATTTTGTTTCCTAGTGTCGTTCTCCTTCCTCACTTACACTCACCGCCGTCCATCTTTATTTCCGGCCACCATGACTGCTTTCTCATAAATTCCAAGCATTAGATCGAAGATAACAATATTTATATAGTTTTTGTTATATCGGAGATATATCGGAGACGAACGATAAATACAAAGCAAAAAAGAATGCACACAATATGTATGTAATATAAATTTGATTGTATTACCTTGAACCCCGAGTAGATTACGAGAGACTGTTCCATACGTGAAGAAGAGGACCGATGCCAAGAGACAGCAGCAATTGATGAGACAGAATGAACGTTTGATTTCCATAATTTTCAAAGCAAATTATTTTTGCACTATCAACCGAGACTCATGCTGCTTATAAATACTAGCATTCCAATTATTAATTATTTTTGGTCAACCCCATTATTTTAGTATGGTTTGGGCAATATTTAATTATAGATAAATTACGTAAATCATCATTGAACTTTACTCTCAAACTTATCTTGGTCATTGAAATTTTAAAACGTTCAATTTACTGACTAAAATTTAGACATTAAACATTTTTGTCACACATTCGTTAACTTTTTGATGGCGTCTATTTACTGGCGTACGAAGAAACTTTTTCAAGATCCAAACAGTGAAAAACTTTATCAGCACAAGAGAAGCAACATACAGAGAAAAGGGATCCATCCAATAACAGATGAAGGAGTTCAATAAGAGAGAAATCATAAGGTTTTGTCTGATTCATGAACTTCTGAGCACTTTTCGAAAAAAATAGAGGTCGAATTTAGACTCAGGGGGCTGTGATGAAGTGACTAGTGAAATTTAGGACCGAACGGCCACCATCTACGACCGTTTAGGATTTAAGAATGACAAAAAACGTTTAATATATGGGCCCCAAATTAAAAATTTAAATTACGGTTGTGGTCGTATTTACAATCAAGTTAAATTTTATTGTAGTTGCGGACATTATAGATGCTATTTCGGTAACTGCGAGTATCGCCATTGTGAAATTTCTTAATAACATACATTATAGTGGACATAGCAGTTGCGGATATCGTGGTTTCAGATGGTGCAGCTACTTATGGGCGGATGTAGCATATAAATTGGGGAGCAATTGACCCCACTTGATTTGTTGAGGTATGGAGTTTTCAATGAGGTATTATAAATTTTTCATAAGAAATATTAAATTTGATCACACTTAATTTGTTGGGGTATGAGGTCAACAATGCTTATTCTAGTGGTACAGTAATTCTCAATACCTCATACTTCACTCATGAACCCACTATAAAAAAATCCTGGCTCCGCCACTACCGCTATTGTCATGTAACGGTCGTTGTTCCGGTTGCATACCGTTATTTAAATCTTTGTCCCTAATAGCAGGCAATGAAAAAAAATAATTTTAAGAATATGTTCATAATAACAAGTATTGAAAACTGGGCCCTAATAACAAAATTAAAAAAAAATTAAGAGTATGCCCAAAATAACAAATATTAAAAAAATCGAGCTCCTAATAACAAGTATTAGAAAAAATTAACATTTAAGAGTAGACCTCTAATAATAAATATGGGGAAAAAATAAACATCTATTAACAAATATTAAAAAAAAATTAAGCCCCTAATAATAAGTATTAAAAATAGACTATTAAAAATAAACACAATTCAAATAAAATTATAAAAGTGTAACTTCTTTTAGAGACCGGGCTGGACAAAAAAGTTTGATGTCTAAACTTCAGTTAATAAATTGAACGTTTTAAAATTTTAGTGGTCAAAATAGGTTTAAGAGTAAAGTTCAGTAGTGATTTAAGTAATTTACCCTTAATTATTTATAAGTTAAGAGTGCAAAATGTGTCGATTGACTTAATTAATTCCACGCATTAACTGTTTACTTATAAATGATGTCATTTACTCTTGACCTGAGTCAAGTATTCACCTCCAATCTAAACGTATAGTCCACGGTAATGACGTTTTCCAAATTGGAATTTTTGATAAATTCTAATACTAAACGTATAACATTATTTATATTCAGATCCTATATTTAATAAAAAAACTGAATAAAAAATTGATCAAGTGATCTTATGAAATAAAAAATAATATTGGACTTAAATATAAAAATAAAAATAAATAGGATCAATTTTAGATTAAATAAAAATATTTTAAGGACTAAGCTGAATAAATATAAAATTTGAAAAAATCAACATGTTTTTTACCCTTTATTATTAGAGTCAGTCACAATTTTTATCTATAAGTCTCACGACTCACATGGCATGATCTAATTGACCCATTTTTTCTTCTAACCAAAGTTATAAATTGGGGTAACTTAAGTAACATTTTAAAGTTATAAGGATGAACGTCCCAAAAAATACTTTAAGAACCGACACGATACAAATGATAATTCTAGGGGCCAATGGAGCCTTTAAAAAAAATTTGGTTACACTCCTGTTTCTTCTTATTAATTCGAACCGATCCGCATAACGTATCTAATTTTGGTGGTGAGTTTTCTAGTAAAAATTTTCCGCATGCATAAAACCTCGTACTCGAAACTAAATTAAATAATATCAAACTGCTTATCATTATAAGAAACAAGAAAATGAAGAAGAGGAAAAAATGAAAATAAATGAACTTCATTAACGGATTTTACCTTTCATTGATAGACGCATCTTACTTAGACATGATTATTTGGTGAGAATTGAAGTGGATCATACAAAAATAATTTTTGCCTACTAATTATTTGGTGAGAATTGAAGTGGTTAAACTTGTCCATGGGTCGAACAGATAGACCCAATTGAATTAGTGTTAGGATTTTTTTATACATAACTCAATCCGATCTGTCCTGAATAAAAAATAAATATTTTAAACATATTTTATTATAAAAAAATATATATATATATAGTTTAAATATAGATTTGGTTATTAAAACTATACATTTTCTACCAAGTTAGTACTTAAAGAATTTTTATTTCAAATTGGTACTAATTAGGTACATTTTCTCAAGTTTGTACCTAAAAGTTTTTTAGTCTAAAATTGGTACCTAAAGTAGACACCTCCTCTCAAGCTGGTACCTGAACTAAACAACTTCTCTCTAGTTATTATCAAGACTTGTAAATTCTATCAATTTGATCCTAATTTAAAACAATTCAATAACTTTAATCCCCTATATTTAATTTTTTTATCAATTTAAACTTGTTCTTCCTCTAAATTGTTTGTTCTTCTCCCAAAAGTGTTATATTACTTACATGGTATAATAATAATTTAACAGTTATTTGTTGTTGCTTTACGGTAAAATGCAATTATCCAACTATTGCTTTCATCCGATGGACTCGCTTGATTTGAAAGCATCGTAAAAATGACTAAATTGATGAAATTTTTAAATATGAAAGGTTAAATTTATTAAATTGGTTCAAATTAAAACCAAATTGATCAAATGTATAAATTTTAGTACTAATTTAGGAGTAACAATTGATATTCCCTTAGCTTTAGATCTTATTGATCTCTCTCCCACCATTTTATCCATAGTGCGTTGCAGTGCATGGCCCTGGCGCTATTACTTCTTTATCTCAGTTGCTTTTCTGATTTTCTGCAAACTAGGAAGCCGGCTATTTTTGTCTGAGCAATATACACGGATCAAACTTTTGAAAATTTAATGTTTATTACGTAACTTTTGAATAGTGATCATTTATGTACATTACAGTATTTATAGTCGTGTCCGGCGGGATTCGACGCTCGATATTACTAAAAACTTGTTAACTTCATTATACCATCTTTAAAGTTATTGCCTCCACGGTATATAATGGAAGGTAAGCTTATTTGGTAATAAAAGATTTATTTCATAACAACAAAAACATAAAAGCTTGGTGCGTCCAAACTATATTCTAAAACCGATGGAGATTCGTGTCTTAAAAGCTTCTTCAAGTTTTAATGTCCCTGTTTGATGTGCTTGAATTCACTTGACCTGAGGTCTTAGAGCTTCTTGGTGCCCCGCATGACACACTTCCGGGTATATGCGTACATGGAGTACCGGCAGGAACTGCAAAGGTGATTTTCGGAAATTGAAAATGATTAGATGAAGCTTAAATTAGCTATTACATGCAAGGATATAAATTACCGTTGCGTTATTTTATCACTAATTACATGTACAAAATTGATTACATTACCAGGAACCGGTCCTCTCTGAGAGACTGTTCCATGTGGGAAGAAGACGAGCGATGCCAAGAGGAAGCAGCAAAGGATGAGAGGAAACCAAGGCTTGATGATTGCCATGAGTTGCTTCTCTATGCTCTTTTCATATGGCAGACAATGCTACTTATAAATACTAAGCCAATTGTTCAATTTTCTCACCAACAACCCATTAATTGGGTTTACTTTGAAAAAAAAAGTATTTTATAAAATCGGAGGAGCATGGCAATTGACTTGAGTGAGTTTACTTTGAAAGTTTAAAGTTTACTTTGACCTTTATATTTGTATTTGTTAAATACTCTAATATCATAAGTTGTAACGGTTGGAACTATGACCTAAATTCTTTTTTGGTCCGACCCGAATATTTATAAAGAACTTTGTGGTAAAAGTGGGGGCCTACTCGGCCCAAACCCCACGGTAACGGAACTAATTAATCTGTGTGAAACTTTACTTAACCCTTTGGATATACATTGAATGGTAGAAAACTCAGTTTAAGTAGAATTTCTTTTTATGCAAGTTTACTTTGTAACCAAGCAACATATCTCTATAAATAAATAGTGGGGATTATCATTAAAATCATCGGTTGTATTCTATTCTTTTTGACATAGTAAAAAATTTTCTCCTCTGCTCGTGATTTTTTCTAAAGCTTTCCACGTAAATCTTGTTGCTTATTTCCTTGTTATACTTTTACGATCGATTATTTTTTCGTCATTGTCATCTCTATAATTATAATAATAACTTTTAAGATAAGCTACAATATTAGTCACTAAACTTTAACATCCATCTCTTTTTAGTTGTAGCTGTTGGACGGGAAGAATTTCATTTTTTTCATTTTTTTTAAATTAATTTCTTTTAATTATTAGACCGTTAAATCATTAACATATAAATAATATAATATTTTTTGTTCACCTTACGATTTTCAGGGCTCCGTCCTGACTCTAATATAACTAGGAATCAAAATCGAGTTCTAAAGTCGTGAGATGACTAAAGCTCCACGATAGTTGATTTTAAAATTAATTTCATATAAACTTTTGTTTCTTTTAGGTGTCATGGTCGGCTTTTGTTTTGGTGTTGTTGTCTTTGCTATTGTAAGGTGTTCTGTGTTTGGGTTTGTGGTTTTTATTTTTTTAATAAAGATAAATTTTGCCAAGCAAAAAATATATATATACTTTTGAGTAAGCACATGTGGTCGGTTGACTAAGCTAATTATCTTTGTTCTTTCATATTTTCTTCAGTCATGAGTTCTAGACTTACTAAGATCATCATTTTCTTCCCCTAAAGTTCATTTCCTTTCCCCTCAGAGTAGGATTAGGATTAGGATTAGAATTAAAATTTATCAAAAAAATTATATATTTTCAATCTCTATCCAAGGATTACTCATTGCGACGTGATTTGGACTTATTCTATATGCAGCTTTTATTTCTTTTCTAACCTCTATTTTTGTTCAAAAATTGACGCAAGAATCATATGAACTTCCAAGTAATTAAATTTAGGCATAATGTTAATGTTAAGAAACACCGACTTCTTTCTCCATGATTCTAGATATTTCAAAAGCTTTAAACATCATCCACATGTTATTATATTAAAACTATAATAATGTAAATATCTAATGAAGTCACCGACTTAACATAGCTATAAATATAAATAGGCTAGACGTACAAGTTGAATGTGTGCAAGTTGAGAGAGTATGAGTGAGTGGTGCAAGTGTGCAGGTGACGTGTACACGTGAGATAGAGAGTGGTGAGTGCAAGAGTCAGTGAAACAAGTTAGTGAGTGTTAGAGAAATAGTGAGGTACGTGTTTGCATTGTAATTTTTTGTGTATTAATAAAATTATTATTTGCTCTTGTAATTACAAGTTTTTCGGTTAAGTCCTAGTTTATGTATTTTTTAGTGCACTTGAATTGGTTATTATATAGTTCGACTTTGTCGCCTGAATGATATATGGTTGGCACTGCTGCCTAAGTTGTTGTGCACTAAGAAATTAGAATATAGAAAAGCTAGCTGACTCAGGTAGTTGGTGTAGTACTAGTGGTCAGTCTTAGGTCATTTATAGTGGGTGTGTTGGGACCGTTAGATTTTCAACAATTGGTATCGGAGCGGGCGGTCCAGGATCGTTACTAGTGGAGAAAGCTTCGGTAAGCGTTGGACGCTTATATTGGTCGGCGTTGCATCAAAGTGCTAAGGGGAGATTTTGCCAGAACATAGTTAGAGGTTGAAAAGCTTTTGGTTCGAAACCAAGCTTAGTGGACACTGAATGTAACTCCCTCGACCCGCCGTAGTCGCAAGACCGAACCGAGCAAGCTACATTAGGTTTACCGAAGTAAAACGAAAAGACGAAACTCGATACGTGCCCTTTTTATCTTATCTAAATGCAGAATTATTAACCTATGTGTTCATTCTATAATCATGTGAAAACCCATCTCAATCGGGCATCAAATCGATATCCAATTGAACACATACACACCTTAGGGACTGAAATGTAATTTTAGCAAAATACAGGGACTTTACCCAGTTTATGTTACCAACCCTTAATTATACATATTTCATGCTTACATGCCAAAATTAGCTCAATAGGATCATCCAAACTCATTCAATTACTTCCACAATATTCAGGGACTAAAATGTAAGAAAATATAACTCCATTTCCATGACATTAACTGATTCAACGACCACTAGTACTGGTACGATCATAGCCGTACCGATACGGAGTTGCCAACCGTACCGGTACACTGTGTACCATATCGGCACGCCACGTTGGCTTGCTAAAATATTAATAACGTACCGGTACGAGCCCTCATAGTTCTGGTACGCGTGATTTTCCCAAAAAGCAACTTTCCAGTATCAAGATCTCGTACTAATACTCCTTTTCTCGTACCGGTACGCCAAGCTTAAATTGCTTAATTGTACTGGTACGCACATACATGTACCGATCCTAGGTGCCTGAAATCGCCTAGCCGTATCGATAAAGTCCCCGCGTATTGGTACGCTTGGACCTGTAATGTCATTTTTAGCTGGTTTTTCACACAATTCTATATACAATTGGCCCCTAGAAACTTGCATACATACATATAAACAATTGAACACTCAGAAACTATCACTTAAACCAAGGTTAAGCAATCGAAACAACCTCATACTCCGATGGACCACTCTAGAGGCATGCTTCCTAGACCACTTTGCCAAACATACCAAAATGCACAATTGAACCATTCTCAGCATAAGTAACATGCCAACACATCTAACACAGCATATTAAACCTGATCAAACCAACACAACATGGCAATCCACAAGGGAACTCTAGATGCATACCTAAACATCCATTCAACTTAATCTATAGGCGAGGATTAACATCAAGAAAAGCAACATCTAACCATCATAAAAAACAAACATAGAATCATAATTAAATCCAAAATGAAACAAATTTACAACTCTCAATAACCATGGCGAACACATTGCCTTATTAATCAGAAACATAAACCGAGTTCATACTCAAAAGTAGTTTATCTCTTGGTTCCCTTCAAACCTTGCCTTTGCTGCCCCAAACTTTAATGCTCTGCATCATCAGGAAAAAGAGAGAGTAAGCATACATGCTTAGTGAGGATGCTCATAAGACAATGATGCATTAAACCATTTGAAAATTATATGTTTGTTTTCCAAAAAAAGCTTATAACCAAAGCCTTTCCATGATTCCAACAGAATCATAACATAACAACTTTTATGTAACATCATATACATTCCACGATTAAATCCCAAAGCATTTTAGACAAACCATGCTTAAATCCCAAAGCATTATAAACAAGGTTCAACACATGAACTTTCACATATATTGGCATTTATAGTGACCCGGATAGCCAACCTCTATCCTATACACATTGGATACATTGATCTCTCATACCATGCCTAGTTAAACCGCATGATACCCTAAACCTTGCTAGTTAAACCGCAAGATTTGACACCCTCGCCTAGTTAAACCGTAAGATTCTACCATTGCCTAGTTAAACCGCAAGTGTACCGACCTTGCCTAGCTAATCCGCAAGATCACCATCAATTTGGGTTGCTTAGTTAAACCGCAAGTCCCAAATGAGGTCCCCAACAGTCCGAGTGGCCTTGTTAAACCGCCATACCTTAAGGGCCCATAGCCACGATCGATTTTGTTCATATTTTATAGTGCACTTTTAATCCTATAGCATGCCAACTATATTCGATTGTTTTCTCACCTTGTCACATAGCAATATATCATTTACAAAACCATTTACTTATTGTTTTCAAATGCATTAAACAAAACATCACATATGCTAATCTCATTGCCAATGCAATAACACCATTCCCAACCGGAATGAAAACCAATGCTCAATAGCATTTGATATACTTTCAATCCCTTGCATATGTACTTAAAACCATGCATTACCAGTAAGTAAAAACTTGCCATGTTTATTACTAAAACATGAAAACAATATGCTCATATTCAAACCAATATTCAAGATGAAAATAAGGGAAACTTACTTCCGAGCTTAGGTAAGTGTCTCACGCTTACTCTAAACTCCCAACAACCTTTACAAACCTTTGTAAAGCATTTAAAACCAGTTTCCACTCGCCAATACGCTTCGTCTTTCTTGCCAACACGATGCAAACTCCCGACAAGCCACCAAAACAACGTCAATCTTTGTCGCCTTGATTATCCCCTATTTTAATCACATAAAAAAAGGATAAATTCATTATTATGCATTCAAACCACTGCCTAAGAACAAAACCCCGCAACTCTTAGATTGCCCTCTAAGAAACCATCTGAAACAAACCGAAAACATCATCAAACATTTTTGAAACTTAACCCAGCCATAAAACAATTCAAATCTTTTTTGAATTACTTTAAAACACATGTTAAAATATATTTAATTAAGGGAGAAATCATCAGAAAAAACTTGGTAAAATAGCTCCTTAAAGATTCTAAGAATTTGACCCTTTTTCATTTTAGTCACCTTAAAAAGCAATTTTCAAAACTTACATTTTGGTCACTAACTAAAATATCATATTTTCGAATTCTATTTTCCAAAATTGATTCCACCAAAAATCAATATATATTAAAAGATGATTTCTAACTATTTTCCATATTTTTATCTTACCGAAAAATATACGGTCCCGAATCCAACTCGAATCTCTAACCCGGTCCATCAGACCGTCTAATAAACCTCAAACTGCTAGGCCCAAAACTGGGGTGTTACACTGGACGTCAGTCACCATAACAGATTTTGAAAGTATGAGCAACAAAATTAGATAGCTCAATAACCACAACTACGGTTATTGGCAGACCTGCATAGAGTCTTATCTACAAGGTTAGGATTTGTGGGAAATAATTGCAGGTACCGACATAACTCCTCTATCGAGAGAGAATACTGAAGCCTTGAGAAAATAGAACATCAAGGCTGGGAAGGCTTTATATATATTGAAGATCACAATCGAGGAGGACCTACTAGAGCATATTTGTGATGACAAAATACCAAATGCAGCATGGGAAACTTTGGCGAAGTTATTTTCAAAGAAGAATGAAGCATGACTACAACTCTTGGAAAATGAGCTCACGAGTATCTCACAAGAAAATTTATCTATTTCTCAGTATTTCACCAAGGTGAAATCTATTTGTCGTGAGATAACTCAACTTGCACCAGAGGAGAAAGTGAGCAAGGCAATGATGAAAAATAATCTCATCCATGGCCTAAGACCTGAGTACAATGCATTTATTGCTGCTGTAAGGGGATGGCCTACTGAACCATCCTTAGTGGAGTTAGAGAACATGTTGGGTAATCAAGAGACATTAGCCAAACAGATGAGGGAAATAATCATAAAAGATGAAGATGAGACACTCTTCACTAGCAAGAAGAAAGGTACGCTGCGAAGACAAGACGTGGCAAAGAAAATGATGAGACAAAGAGACAAGTTTCATCAGAGAGATAGAAGTAACACTTCAAGAGGAGCTCGACGTGAAAAAGAAGACTATCATCAACAATATGAGGAGAATGATAGAAGACAAAGTGGTAAATACTTCAATTGTGGAAGGAATGGCCATTTTACTCGAGATTACATATTATCCAGGAGATAGGCTTTTCAAGGAAACATGACCACCACAAAAGAAGAGGAGAGTGAGGTCATGTTGGATGCTTCCATTAGCGAGAAAGAATGTGACGTAGAAGCTGAAATTTTTATTGAAAAAGATTTAATAGAAGACATGGAAAACCCAACCCTTGTAGCAACAACAGACTCAAAGATAGACTACAAGGATGAAAAAGAGTTTGAAGAAGACATGGAGAAATCAGCTCTTGCAGCAACCATGAAGTTAACTATTGACACGTTCAATGAGATAGACTCTCTCATCTAGTGGAGCTCGATGGAAGGGTCGATGATTTTCGCGAAGAAATGTTGGGAGACTTAAACGAGACTACTGGTAAGTGTTCACAACATTGTAAGACTTTTTCTAGTAAAATCTTTATCCTCAAAGAAGAGAACAAAACTCTAAGGGAAGAGCTTAAGATGGTACGTGGGAAATTAGAACATATGAACGAGGAGATGGTGTTTCTTAGGAAGGCACTGGCTCATGATAAGAAAGCTACCTCACCCATCCTAATTCCAACTTCTGTAAAGGTGGAGGTTCAGAAACGCAAGACTTATAAAGAGGATAGGAATGAGAAGGATGTAGATAGCTTTTGGTAGATCTTGGAACAATACACACAAACCACAAACGTCATGGAGGATGCTAGAAAAATCAACCATGCCTTACTTTATTTTAAAAATGTTGCACTACTATGTTTATGGTGTAAGCATGGTAAAACAAAGAAGGAGTTTTGCACCATTGTTACTTGGGAGGAATTCAAGAAGAACCTAAAAAATAATTACATCCTAAGAATACAGAGAATGAGACACGAGCAAAAGAATTCTTTAAAGAGCTATTAGAGATTTCTGACTATCTCAACAAAGGGGAATGAGACGTTAAAGCGGAAATAGAGCCATCTTTTCAGTAACAAGCAGAGATGAGTATGAAGTCTCTTTATATCCCCAACTCCATCAAAGACTACATTGATGTACTTAAGTCTGAAAAAAAGGAATTGTTCGAGCAAATAAAGACTAGAGGACAACTAGTACATGCTTTAGTCGACAATGAAGCAACAAACAATTTTATCAAAAATGTCCTTAAAAGAGATATCAAGATGGTGCCAACAAAGACAAACGAGAAAGTTGCATGTATATTCACAAAAAGTTCAAGTAGATCGAAGTTTGAAAAGTTTAGAAAAACACTCGAAATAATTTGCAAATCATCTATAGAAAGAAGTCGTTGAAAGGGATTGTTAAGAAACACTGAATTCTTTCTCCATGATTCTAGATATTTCCAAAAGCTTTATGCATCATCCACATGTTATTATTATAATAATATAAT
Source organism: Hibiscus mutabilis (assembly GCA_019671005.1). Classification (NCBI taxonomy): domain Eukaryota; kingdom Viridiplantae; phylum Streptophyta; class Magnoliopsida; order Malvales; family Malvaceae; genus Hibiscus; species Hibiscus mutabilis. The sequence continues at coordinate 2,818,427 of CM033754.1, read as the reverse complement.
AATATCAATATTTAAAGAAGTCACCGACTTAGCATCACTATAAATAGGCTAGATGTGCAAGTTGAATGTGTACAAGTTGAGAGAGTATGAGTGAGTGGTGCAAGTGTGCAAATGAGGTGTACACGTGAGATAGAGAGTGGTGAGTGCAAGAGTGAGTGAAGCAAGTCAGTAAGTGTTAGAGAAATAGTGAGGTGCGTGTTTGCATTGTAATATCTTCTGTGTATTAATAAAATTATTATTTATTCTTGTAATTAGAAGTTTCCCGGTTAAGTCTTAATTTATGTATTTTTTAGTGCATTTAAATTAGTTATTATTTGGTCTGGTTTTGCCGCCTGAATGATATATGGTCGGCACTGCCGCCTGAATAGTATATGGTCAGTTCTACCGTTGAAATGATGTATGGTCGGCACTGCCGCCTAAGTTATTGTGCACTAAAAAATAAGAATATAGAAAGGCTAACTGACTCAGGGAGTTGGTGTAGTACTAGTGGTCAATCTTAGGTCCTCTATAGTGGGTGTGTTGGGTCCGTCGAGTTTCCAACAGTTAAAATTTGCCCCTAACATTTCAGAGTTTTGTCATTTTAGCCTTTATACTTTTTTTGAAACATTTTAACCCCTGACATTTTAATTTTTGTCAAAATACCATTCGTTGGATGGAAACTGTTATTTGACTAACGGTCAACACGTCCCGTTGACTAGACAATGACACATAGACTAGAATAATGATGTGATATGCCACATCAACAATTTTTTTAAAAAATAATTATAAATTTTATGAAATTATTTATAACCAATCATATACACTAACACGTGGCAAACACTTATTAGTTTAAAATTAAATAGTTTTTAAAATTTGGTATCAGTGGGAATCAAACCCAAGCCTTTGGGTAAAAAATATCGAGCAGTAACCACTGAACCAAAGTTCTTTAATGATTATAATTTTATAAAGAATTTATATAATCATTTAACTTTGTTTCTCCTTCTTCCTCAAGCTCTGCACTTTCGCTGACTTTTGCTGCAACTTACTAAAGATTTAAACAAATAATTTGTTGTAAATTAAGATTTAAAAAGATGATTTTTGTCGGAAACTGAAAAAAAAAATTTGAAATTTGAAACTTCCATTTTGCAGCTTTCTGGTCTTGAATCTGGAGGTCCCATCTCATCTATAACTTCAACATTCAACCTCAGCATCTTCTGGCCTAACAGTTTGCATGCTCAAAACTCACAGCACAAGTATACATCCAAAGGGATCGCATTATCTTCAGGTTTGCAGCATTGGCCAAAAGTGCCTTGTCCCCAAAGGGGGGTCCCTAATCTGCAGTTTTTGAAGGCATTCACACCCAGAAAAAACGTGGTGGATTCAATTTTTTCCTTTTAAATAAATATAAATTTTTACCATTGTTACAGAAGATCAAATAATAACATGCCCCAATATTTTAATTTACAATAAATTATTTGTTTAAATCTTTGGTAAGTTGCAGCAAAAGTGCAGAGCTTGAGGAAGAAGAAAAAACAAAGTTATATGGTTATATAAATTCTTCATAAAATTAAAATCAACAAAGAAGTTTGGTCTAGTGGTTAATGCTTTTTATTTTTCACCCAAAAGCTTGGGTTCGATTCCCCCAAGACCAAATGTAATACCTCAAAATTTTGGCTAGTGAATAAAATGAAAGTTTGGTGGCTAAATTATAAACTTAGGAAAAGTGTAGGGACTAAATTGTAATTTTCAAAAATTATGTATTGTAGTCTTGTAAATGAATAATTTACCCTCAAGAATGAAGTTTTCGTGTTACTCGAATTTTTTCGTACAAAATTTGTGTTAAAATCTATAAAAGGGTTAAGTTTGAGAAAAATTCGGATAATCAGATAGAATTGAATATTTGAGATATTTTGTTAGATGATAAGACAAGATTAATAATATCTTTTCCATGCCTTAATTTGGAAGGATTTTACATGGACCATTGGATTTAAGTTGATTTTCCATGTTAAATATGAGTCGTTGTATTAATAATGGCAAGATTATAATTTTGGAAAATTACAAGGGAAAATTGGTAACTACTAACTTATTAGTTTATTTTTGACCATTTGATGAATATTTTGACAAGTGTTAAACTTTGGAGCATTGAATATCAAGGGTAAAATAGTCATTTGACTATTAGGGAGATTTTTTTATTAAATATGATTAAATAATGCCATTTGGCATAACAAAGTTGCAAAGAAAAATATGGAGAAAAGCTTTCTCGAAACATGTTGGCAACAAGCATGGAGAAGAAGAAAAATAACGCAAGTTTGAGGTTTTGTGATTTTTTCTTCCTAGATTACTTGGAATTTGAGATTAGTCATGAAATACAAATTTGTTCTTCATGGAATTCTCTTTCATTTGGTATAAGAAATTCATGGAATAGTTGAAGATAAGTCTTGAATTTTGAGGAGAGATAATTTAGGTTTAGGGATTCAATTGAATTAGGATTGTTATGTGATGTTCTATCATTTTCATGCTTCATTGAAGTTGAAATTGATGTATTCTTGATGGAATATCATTTGATTAATTAGGGTTTAATTTGGGGTTTAAGGATTCAAGTTGAACTTGGAGTTTTTATGAAAGGAAAATGTTGGAATAATATGACTAAAGGTTAATTTGAGGTGTTGGAATGGTTAAAGAATGCTAAAGATGTGAATTATGAAATATGCCCAGAATTTTAGTCTTTGGCAATGAGTTTGAAAATTCACCAAAAATTTCATAAAAATGATTAGGAAGTAAGCCAAATACCATTGTATTTCTGGTTCAGTCTAGTTTTGTTTAAAACAAACGGCGACTGATTTCGATTTGTATATCACAAGATTTGAATTTTTAAGTGATGAAAGGTCAGAAAACAGAGTACTAGTGTACTCCAAAATTCAGCATTGTAATTGACTTTGAAAATTCGTCATAAATCATACGAGTTGAATTTGGAATATTAAATTATATGGTTGAAAAGCTTATCGAATCTAGTTTCTGTCAGAACAAATGGAATTGAATTTCGAGTTGTAGATTATTTTATAAAAATATTTCTTTGAAGGTAGCGCAGACTGACAGATCATAAAATGAGTGTCTTATTGGTATTATTAATTGTGCATGTAAGGGATGAATGCGAAGCACTCCAGTAAACACAAGAAATTGGAAATTCAATAGATAAAGCAAAGGATCAAACTTGAAGTTTTCTTAAGTTATTCAATTTAGTTTGGGATAAGAAGTGTCAATGTGAGTGCAATTGCATACATATCATGACACGTTGATGTTTTATACATCATTGGGATGGCTTGCGATGAGTCTAACCAAATTTTATTGTCATTATATTTATGTCATGGAGCATATGATTGACATATTTTAAATATGTCAAAAGTTGAATATGAATGCATGGATCACTAGTTATATATGATGTTATATTATGAATGTTATTTCGGGTATGAACTGCCCAATGTTAAATTATGTTGATATACATTGCCAAGAATGAAATAAATATAGAATATATGCCTAAGTATGTCATTGAGGGACAGGGTATAGTTGGCATGCCATAAAGTCCAGCAGTACGCTGCATACTCGGTTTAGCACTATAGTGTATATAAAAGACACTTAGTGCATATGGTGGGCACGACCTTATGTGTATTATGGAGGGCACGACCTTATGTGTATTAGTACTTCGGTGCATATTTGACTCGTGTACCCAGGGTCCTCATAGGCTTATATTTGGGTTATGGTTTATTGGTTAATAAATGATAAACAAGTGAATAAGCTTATGAGCTTTTGGAATAAATGGCAAGTATATTGCTAAGAAATTTATATGTGATTTATATCATGTTAATATATGAATAACATGATGGATTTACATGTCTAGTGATCATGATGCATTTATACATATAAGGCATGTTATGACAAATGGACTAGCATGAGAGTCTTATGACATTGGCATATAATAAATCATTATTAATGCAATGTGAAAGTTGATGCATTGGTATATATCATGTTATATAAACGTAGCCATAAAGTCGAATAAAGTTTAAATTATTGTTATTAACTTCCTTTATTGTCTCACTAAGTTCGTACTTAGCGTGTATTTGATTGTGCACACGTAGGTAGTTCGAATCATTGGACGAAGCAAAGAGTTGCATCAAGTTCAGAAATTTTCATCAAGCTGCCACGGTAATGACATCCTACTTGAGGTTTTTAATTTATTTTAGTGGCATGTATAAATGGGATAATTTTGTCTATTTTAGTTCAACGTTCGATATTTTTCAAACAACCAAATTTTTTTTAAGGAGCTCCGATTTTGTGTATTAGTCGATATAAATATTTTCAAAGGTTTTAAATTTATGGAATTTTTAAATAAAAATCATGTTAATGTTCTGTGACATCTCTGACTCGTATTCGATAATCGAATACGAGAATGAGGTGTTACAAAAAACGTTTAATTTTAAACTAATAAGTGTTTGCCTATGATTGGTTACAAATAATTTTATAAAATATAATAAAATTTATAATCATTTAAAAAAATTAGCTGCCATGGCATGCCACATCATCATTCTAATCCATGTGTTAATGTCTAGTCAGTGGAACGTGTAACCGTTAGTCAACTAACGGTTTTCATCCAATGAATAGTACTTTTAACCAAAATTAAAACGTTATGGACTAACATACTTCAAAAAAAAAGAATAGGGGTCAAAGAGACAAAACTGTGAAACGTCAGGGGCAAATTTTGATATTATGCCTTAAATTCATATATATATATATATATATATATGGGGCTTTTGGCTTTTCATAAAAAAAATAACAATTTTTTTCACTGATATCATTATTTAGATTAATTTAAAAATAAATAAATCTAACCAATGTAAAGTGTTGGAATTCAGTTCGAGTTAGGTATCCCAAAGATTCGGTTGTCCATGGTTGATTGGTTTTACGAAACAAATTAAAAATGAATAAATCTAATTAATGCTTATCCTACTATTTTCAGTTAAATTATTCAAACTGTACTAAGTATATTCACTATATTTTTTCATCCAAAAGACATAACAATATTTACAAAAAAAACTGTAAATATTATAATTTGAATTCTTTATCTTCTTTTCACTTATTTTACTTCCAAAACTTTGCAGATATGTCTTGGACGTGTTAATGGGTTGGGCGTTAGGTATGGATATAAGATAGAAGAAGTGGGTTAGGGGTTAAACATAGTTAGGATTGGGCTTGGATACTTGATAGATAATGTATGAGTAGACTTGGTTTAGGGTTAGGCTTGGATTTTTTATATTAAATACAATGTGAATAAAAGTAGATTCGACTCAAAAAAATAAAAATTTCATAAACTGGACTTGAATCGTAATTTTATAAATTTGAATAAAAAATTAAATAAATTTGAGTTATGAAATGAGATTCGAATAATTTGAAGTTTTTAATGGATCCATTTTCATGTTCGAGTCGAGTCTTTCAACTCTGCCTAATATATGTATGTCGCATATGAAAAATATAAACAAATATATATGTATATTGTATATAGTTATAGAAAAATTATTTAAATTGGAACCAATTAGTACCATAACATTATAAATATTTACTATTATATTCGAACACTCAATTCGACTCAAATTTCATAAACGCGACTTGACTTAATATATATATATATATATGGCATTTTATTCGTCTTACACCCTTGTTTTACAAAAAGTTCTTCATTTCATGGGCACGGATTTATTGGAGCGGTCTTAATTATTATATGGCATTTTTATTAAAATAATGTATTATTTTTATGTAAATTACACTGAAATAAAATTATTTCTAAAAATAATATTAATTTTTATCACGTAAGACAAAGACACGAATACTAATACAATTAAAATAATAAAAGTTGTAAAATTTAAGGTCAAATATTTATCATTTCTTTTAAATATATATTGTTTTGTTTTGTTTTTCCTATTATCATCTTTCGTGATGACAACGTTAAATTATTAATCAAAACCGTTCATGTACTGGCGACAATAAATCAGTTCATATTTTTTTCCATCGGTCTGCCATTCATTTCTCCGTAAACTTGCTTTCGTAATTTCAATAATCGAATAGAATTTGTTCATATTTTTTTGTGTCTCTTTATGTGCAGTATTAATAATTTTATTCCATGTGTATTATTAGTAAAATAAAAATAATTAATTTAACATCGAAAAAAATATAAAATCATTGATAGGCACATAGTAATACACATAAAATGGACGAATTTTGTTCTCAATAACCACCCCATATATAAATTTATTATATCTAATTTGAATATATTCTAATTTAAATTTATCATGTGCAAATTTTGTTTATTTTTATTTTAATATAGATCGACATAATTCAATTCTTAGTTTTATTGTACATTGAAATGATTAATGATAATTATAATTATTATTATTATATTTAAAATTGCATTTATAACCTCAATATATATATTGTTGGAAATTTGTGATAAATTAGAAAGTTTGAGGCATATTTTCTATGGGTAAATGGAGATTCGAATGGTGACTTTATTAATTCATATTCTACTTCATGAGACCTTTACAACGATATCTCATATGCTCAAAACGGTTGAGTGATGAATAAGAAATTGATGCTCAAAGTATGGTACTTGTGAACTATGTAAGAAAAATGAAAAAAACATATCCTACACTGGTAAGATAACAACCATGAGAAGTGTTTATATACATCAACCCACTTGTTAATCATTGAATGACTTGGGTTAAGATTGTGTCTTGCACACAGGCGCAAGTGGGGTGCAAATTGAAGTTTGTTGAACTTATTTGGATTGGGGGTGCACTCGCACGTTGTGTGCGACGTGAATGTTCAAACCGATTGGGCCCTTTGTTTTCAACTTAATTTTTTTATCTATGGCATATTTTTTTGAATATTTCAAATTAAAAGGATATTATTGTGTTTCTTTAATTTCGGATATTAAATAAGGTAATGTCTTGCAGTTCATATTTATATATTCGATTAAATGCGGTATTAATGACCTATTTTTGAATTTATTTGGACACGGCATTAATGACTATAATATCATAATATATAATTTCCAATAATACTCCCTCGTGAAACCCCTATAAATAGTATACAAACCTTCTAGGTTTAACACAATACAAACACATAAAATTTTCAATTGCTTTCGCTCTATGATTTTCAAAACTAGTGTTTTTCAGTGATAGAAGAAGATGAGGTTATGATTCGCTGGTCAGTATAGACGTGCTACTGTTGTGTTCATACTGTTGTTGTATCCTGGGAAATGATAGTCCAACACTTCTCAAGTACCATAGGAGCGGACGAATATGTCTTAAGAAAACTGTGATTTCATAGGCCTCAACAAATCTGTTCATCTGAACTGCTGTCCGGATACAACCAGACGATTTCGGTTTGGTTTCTATTGAATTCGATTTAATTTTGAGATATTTTATTTTATACTCTATTCGTTACATTGAATGAATTTAATATTTACTTTATTGTCTATTTTATTTTCTTGGATTAATGCTCCTTTTCTAATATATATATATATATATATGCAAAAGTAAACTATTTTATTCTAAACAAAATGTAAAATAATTTCTGTAAAATATTTATTTTCATTTATTAAGTTAATTTATAAAACAAACACTAAAAATGCACAAATATATTTCTCGAATTTCTCATTTTTTATTTTAGAAAGTATTTTTAAATGGATAATTATTTCATGCACAAGTGTTTGTGAAAATTTTGTTTATATAAGCACTTTAATTTTAGGGTTTAGATGATGTTTAGGGTTTAGAGTTTATGGGTTTAAGTGTAATAGTTTTGAATATAGGGGTTGCTAATAGAATTTTAGGTTTTAGGGTTAAAATTTAGAGGTTTTAGGCTAAAACCTAAATCTCTAACCATATTACCCTAAAACCTAAATCATAAACCCTGCACAAATATATTTCTTAGATTTCTCATTTTTTATTTTAAAAGGTATTTTTAAATGGGTAATTATTTCATATACACAAGCGTTTGTGAAAACTTTGTTTACGTAAGCACCTTAGTTTTAGGGCTTAGAGGATGTTTATGGGTTATGGGTTTAAGTGTAATACTTTTGAATATAGGGGTTGTTGGTAGAATTTTAGGTTTTAGAGTTAAAATTTAGGGATTTTAAGTTAAAACCTATCCCTAACCTTATTACCCTAAAACTTAAACCTTAAACCCTAAATTCTAACCCTAAACCTTGAATTCTAACCATAAACTCTAAATTCTAAACCATACACTAAAATCATAACCCTAAAAATTAATGCGCATTTGAAAATAAAAGGTTTTCACCGACTTTATATGAGATAATAATTCTTTTTATTTCCAGAAAAAAGGATAATAATTCTTTTTAATATATATATATATATATATATATATATCTTTACCATGACTTTCTTTTCCAATACAGATGATAATAGTCAAGTGAGGATTTAATAAAAGATACAGAAGGCCTGTAGTCAATGGGCAAAACGCTTTGTTAGTTGTCACGCGTTCAACATCACAAGATTTTCTATTTTGATATACGTCCTCCGTTTACTCCCCCAAGGCCCAAACGCCGTGTTTCCGAATTTCCTACGCCTCCGCGTTTAACAATTGTATATCGATCCACACACGACACATGAGAACACATGCACATAATATTATAGACGATGGCGAATTTCCTCGGCGTCAAACAGAATTTTACTTGCGCGTTTAGGACGCGTTAGGTGAAAACAAATGTGCAAAATGCAAAAACTAAATGAATTACTGCTCAATAATTATAAATAAAAATATTATGTATAATATTAATTTTTTTTATCTAAAATCTTATGATGCCCACTAATCTTATGAGTTTCAATTAAGTTCATAACGATTTAAACCGGACTTTATTTCGAGAAACAAATGCTTTCAAAATTATTGATTTATATTCAGATGTTGAATTCAATATTTCACTAAAAAATTCAGATTTTTTTATCCCTAAATTCAGTAGGTAAATAGGTAAAAAGAAAGATGGAAATTGGACCGACCGCTAGAGCAAGTCAGTACATTGACGGGGCTTTTGCGTCAAAGTTTTTGATTTATTCTAAAATCCACCAACATTGTTTGTAACCTTTTACCATTTCAAATTAGATTTCATCAAATTCAAAGGTCAAATATTCAAACCTTTTTCCATTCTTATTTTTTTAACTTTTAATGTTTTTCTCAATGTCTTAAACGTTGAACAATCGTACGTCATCATCAAACTTCATCACGTATATATATACATATGCTAAATTGCTCAATCAAATTGCAAAAACCACCAAAAAAAATTTCTTTGAACCCAAACAAGAAGCAAAGAGAAAATATTTTTTTCCGAATGATGATTACTTCCTGGAGAAAGAGAAGAGCTGCAAAGCGTGCAGGGAAAGAGCAGCAAAGGAATGGAAATGGTGAAATGGAGCTAACGATCCCACCAGATTTCATGTGTCCGATATCTCTAGACTTGATGAGCGATCCGGTCACGTTGTCTTCAGGGATAACTTACGATCGGGAGAGCATCGTGAAGTGGATTGAGGCCGGGAATTTCACTTGTCCTCTCACGAATCAAGTCCTGACGAGTCTCGAACCGATCCCGAATCATGTCATAAGGAGAAAGATACAAGATTGGTGCGTCGAGAATCGATCCCACGGGATCGAGAGGATCCCCACGCCTCGTGTTCCGATTAGTTCCATCGAGGTTTCGGAGATCCTTTTGAAGATCGACATCGCTAGTAAGAAACAAGACGGAGAAGTATGCCGAGCTTTGGTGGCAAAACTCAAGTCATTGGCAAAAGAAAGCGAACGTAACAAACGATGCATTGCGACCAACGGGGCGGGCAGCGCTTTATCAGAAACTTTCGCGACGTTTTCCACGGCGTCGTCTTTCGACGAGAACACCGCGGTATTGGAGGAGACTTTGTCAGCTTTGATTACAATGTTCCCTCTCGATGGAGACGCCAAGGGTTACTTAGGCTCGGTCCCGGCAATTCATTGCTTGATATGGTTTTTAAGCAGCGGGGACTTATCTAGGCGAAGAAAGGCAGTTTTGGCCTTAAAAGAGCTCGTTTCATCAATGGAAGATCAAAGAAAAACACTGAATTTATTATCAGAAATCGAAGGCGCCATTGAAGCATTGTTCAAACTCATCAAAAACTCGATATGCCCATCATCAAAAAAAGCGTCATTAACCATCATTTACCATATAATCACATCGTCTTCAACCTCGAGCTCAACAAGGCAAAACCAAGTCACTAAACTCGTAAACCTAGGCATAGTCCCATTGTTAATAGAAACATTCGTGGACGCTGAGAGGGCAATGTGCGAGAAAGCCTTGGGCGTTCTCGACGGCATCGTCGACAGCGAACAAGGCAGGGAAATGGCCTGCGACAACGCGTTGACGATGCCGGTTTTGGTTAAGAAGATCCTCAGAGTTTCGAACACGGCGACCGAGTTCTCGGTAGCCGTTTTACATAAGCTTTGCAAGAAGGAACAAAGAGAAGATGGTGGTGTCCTTGTTGAAGCTCTTCAAGTGGGTGCTTTTCAGAAGCTTTTGCTGCTGTTGCAGATTGGGTGTGTTGAGAAGACAAGGGAGAGGGTTTCGGAGTTGTTGAAAATGTTGAATCTTCATAGAAACAAAGTAGAATGTGTTGATCCCATGGACAATTTCAGGGATCTCAAAAGACCTTTTTAGGGAAAAGAATTTTGTTTTGAATTTTGCAGATTTCATTACAATTCAATGTACAAAAACATAGATTAAAAGTATATTTTTTTCATTATTATATTGATTTTGGTCACCGGAAGTCCGGAACTATAATACTTTAATTATTTTATTCAATTGAGTACTTGAACTATCATTTCATCATAGTTTGTTAATGTTAACTGTATAATAATAATAGTAATAATAATAACAATCGTGGACAAAACTCGACTAAAAAAACTAAATTATTCGATTCGAGGTAAAAAAATCGACTCATTTTGACTTGACTCGTAATTTTATAAATCCGACTCGACTCAAAAAAAATTCAAATAAAGTTTGAGTTATGAAATAAAAATTCGAATAACTCAAAATTTTTGATAATTAGTTGTTCAATTCTCATATTCGAGTCGAGTCTGTCAATTCTGCATGATATATTATGTATATCACTTGTGAAAATATGAAGAAATAAATATGTATATCATATATGCATATAGAAAGCCGTTAAAATTAGAATCAATATGTGCACCACCCAGCCCTAAGTATATGCATATAGAAATATATATGTGCACTGCTACGTACTACGTATATGCATATAGAAATATATATGTACAATTAAATTTGTACAGAAACTCGAAAACTCGACTCAAATTTCATAAACTCGACTCGATTCAAAAAATTTCAAATAAAGTTTGAATCATAAAATATGACTTGCAAACTCGAATAACTAGAATTTTTTAACTAGACTTGATCGAACGCCTAGCCCTAATAATAATAATAATAATAATAATAATAATAATAATAATAATAATAATAATGGTTGTTGAGTGTATTTTGATACACAAGTTATGTAAAAAAATTACACAATCATTTTTATTTAAACTATGAAATCTAAAAAATTAAATCCCCAACTCTAAATCTTAAATTCTAAACCCTAAACTAAATCCCTACACACTAAAATTGATAAACTTTACAAGCTTATGTATTAAAGTATTTTATAATAACAGCCAATAAAAACATGACATGTGACAAATGATGTATTATAACATCATTTTCTAACCCGGTTAAGTTTTCAAGTAGTTAGAAAACGAATGATGAGTTAAGTATCAAAATGGGTTAAGTAAAGTAAAACCAACAAGGGCTAGGTGCAATGGCAAGACGCATTACTCTCTTAAGGAGAAAACTCGGATTCGAACCTTGAAAATGACATTATTAGAAGGAAGAGCCATGAATCTCGAACATAAATTATAAAATGAACATGCACTTTACCAAAAAAATAGGTTATGTAAAAGTTTAGATGCTAAAATAAAAAATGGATATATTTTAAGGAGTAAATCATGAATAAATCCTTTGCTCAAACAAACTGGAACTACGCGTCAAAGCAAACTGGTCAATACAAGGCCTGTAAAAGTGTTCAAAGTGGGTTAGCAATTTTGAGTCTTAATTTATTTAAGTCTTAAAGGTTGGATATGAATGTAAAGCGGCCCCAATAAAGGTGTGGCAGCTACCACTATAGCGGATCGAGAAATATATTTGAGGGTGAGTGTACATAAAATTTTAAATTTTTAGGATGAGCACAAACTTTAAATATTAGAAAAAAAATTAAGCATTAATTTATAAAAAATAAAAAATTGAAGGTAAATATGTGAACTTTAAAAAATTTAAGGTACGTACGGGCTCACCCACATTACATGTACATCCGCCATTGGTAGCACCCATGACTTTGTCTCATGCACATGCTTGTTTATTTAGATAGGTCTATCCTAGAATAACACATTCTTTATTCCATTAGTTATTTGACAACATTTTTATATAATTATATATATCTAATTTATTGACTGACTAATTCAAATCGGATAATAAGAGGTCTATAATAGGATAGTTCTTCCGACTTAATTTATTTCATTCACAATATCATGACTCGAATCTTTGACCTTACTTAAGAAATATAATGTCTCGTCTCACTAAATCAACTGATTGTTAGTTATTTAACAATAAATAAACACTTTTAATTATATTTAATTATAAAATACATAAATATTAATATGTTTATACCAGTCCAATAGAACAAACCTAAAAAGAATAAGGAATAAAAATCATCTACCCTTTTTAGTGCCCATATTTATGCTCCACACTAAAAATTAAGTTTAGGGTTTGGGTTTTAGGTTTAAAGTTTGGGCTTATGGTTAAGGTTTAGGATTTTTTTGGGGTAAGGTGTATGATTTAAAATTTAAAGTTAAGATTTAAAATTTAACTTTTTAGTATTTTTAGCGTTGGAGCATAGAAAATGACAAAAAAAAAGGAGACAATTTTTATCAGAAGAATAAGCCCCCACAAACATTCACCCGGCGCAGGACATATCAGTAACATGCAACTATTGGCCTCAACGATTGTACCCATCGTAGGCCAAGGAGCAGTACTATATCTACGAAAGGGTTGATTGTTTGGCGAACCAATGGGACAACGAGTATATTGAGAAAAATTAGAGAAATTACAGATGTTTGAATAGTGTTTTTAAAGTTGCCTAGAAATTTCGACGATTTCATGCCACCATATTTCAAATTAATCCCCCACCCCACCCACCAAAGTTACCTATACTTCCCGATGTCTTCTACCATATCTTTAGTTCGCGAAAAAAAAAAAAACACTCACCCTACTTCATGTAATAAAAGATTCCACAACATTATTTAGGAAATATTCCCCAGAAATATAAACATTAAGAGTTAAATTGATGGGTAATTGTATTGGTATATCTCACTTTGGGAGGGTGTTGTTATATCCCATTTTGGGAGGGTATATCCCTTAGGAAGGGTATTTAAAGAGTCTTCTTTATACTCTTTTGTTGAATTTGGTTAAACAACTCTCTTGCACGTGCATGCCGCCGTCGCAGGCTGGCTTGGTTCCTGGTCATGGTAGCACGTCCGCGCGTGTTTTATCTTTTTGGGGGGAAATTTGGCATGATTTCTTTAGAATTGTTTTTTGGAAACTTGAATTCTTGAACCAAATTTATAGGCAATTATTAAAACTGGAACATTTTAATTAGTTGTTAATTAGAATAAAATCATAATCAATCTGCTGATTAATTCCTGATTTTTATCACCTAATTAACGAGGGCTGAATATCAGCAGTTGACCAGCACTTAAACTCGGGAATCAGTGTTTAAGACTGATTCAGTTTGTCGTTTTTAACCTCTGTGTACAGCCTATAAATAGAGAGGGTTTTCAGAATTCTAAAGTATCCTAAATTCTCTGCTTTAAAAATTCTCTCTTTTATTCTTTTTGTAAGAAGAGCAATTCCACCATTGTCCACTCTGATCTTTGGTGTACGATTGTCGGAGCTACCGTGTTAACTTCGAGGACAATCACCTGCTGTAGTGATTACACATATCAAGGCAAAGATCGTTTCTAAGGCAGTGGTTTATACCACGTCACAGTTTCTTAATCTTCCTTTTATTTCTGTTTATTATTATCCAGTCAATGTTAACGGTTTGATCTTGCAGTAATATTACCAACAATTGTTCCATACACAAGCGGTGAAAATGAAAAATTTTCACAAGTGTCATAGTTTTGGGATTTATGGATTTATATTAGGGTGTAGGGTTTAGGTTTGGGATTATAATTTAGGGTTAGGATTTAGGGTTTATACTTTAGGGTAATATAGTGAACGTAAACCCTAAATCCCAAACTTTAACCATTATTCCTAAATTCTAAACCCCAAATCTAAACCCCTAAACCGTACACCCTAATATGAAACCTAAACCGTCAGTGTATTAAATATAAATCCTAAATTTATTAGTTAAAGTCTATTAGAAGTATGTATATTAATCTAAACATTTATTTTAGTCCATCAACTATAAAAATGAACATTTTAGTCGTTGTACGTTTGAAAAATGAATATTTTGGTTCAAATTTTTTAAGTTAGTGTTAGCTTGCTTAAATATTTTAGTTCAAGCATCCTTTAAGTCTATGTCAATTTTAAATTGAGTAAATTGATCCTTTTGAAAAAAAATGAGAGTAATTTATACGATGTACATTTTGAAAATGAGTAAATAAGAACGATTCATGATAGAGTTGACATTTTCTGTTAGCACATGACACATTTTCTACTATGATGAATAATTTTTAAAATAAAATAAAAAGTGAAATTTTTATATAATTTTATATTTTCATAATTCTGAAAATTTTAAAGAATTTTTTAAAAAAATATAACTTTTGTAACATCATTTTTCAATTAATACCTTACTCTCCCTCCAAATCTGAAAATTTAAGAAAATTATATATTTTTTCAATTAGACGGTTTAAATATTTTATGTTTGGCTTATAGTAGTAATTATTGTAAGTGAAGACAATGGAGTTTGGAGTTAGAATATTAATTAATTTGACATTTAAATTTCTAAAAATTCTAAAAAAATGTTTTGAGGCACCCATTTGCTCTAGTTTAACATTTAGAGGGGACTAAAGAATGTTTAATCAAATATTTAAGTCAAAAACCAAAAACTTTAGCATTTTAGACCAAATATTAACTTTTCAAATGTACACATAATAAAATATTTTTATAGTAGATGGACTAAAATAAATTTTTAGGTATAATACATAAAATAATGTATTTTTTATAGTAAAAAGGAGTAAATGAAATTTTAATTGCAATACATGAGCTTTTAATAGACTTTAAACTAGACTTTTCGCTATGATGTTTTTTTAAATAATTAAAAATCTAGAGAGAGAGAAAGGTGCACAAGACTCAAACACTAGTATTAATAAATAACAATTGTGTCACACTAATCGTAATTTTATCAGCGTTAATTAAAATAGGTTTAATCAAAAAACTTTTTCTCTCAACTATAGAGCCGCTCACTCTTGCTTATCTTTTTCAATAAACTCCAGCGGCGACACCAATTTTAATATTGGTCGCCGATCGTCAGAATCTATCGTTTCGTTTGTTTTATTTTTTTAGTTTTCAATAAATTATTCTGCTCTTGTGGCACGATCTACTCTACCTTTTGGTATGTTTTTTTTCTGCCTTTTGGCACATTTTTTTCTGCCTTTTGGCACACTTTTTTCTTTTTTGTTTTGATTTTTTATTAGGGTTGGGTCTGACGATGCCACGACTGATCTAGATGACGCTTATTTTTAATCATGGTGATCTTCCTTGCTCTGTACCCTCGAATTGAATTTAGATACGCAGTTTGCGCTCGTGGATAGTTTCTCACGACGCTCGGTTTTGATTTGCGGTTCTCGGTGGTCTTTCAATAGATTAATTCCCTTTTGTGGTTCGTTTGCCAATGCAGTCAGATTTGTTCGTGTCTATTTTTCGATCAAGTCTTTTGGATGGGTTTTTCATGTATGGTCCTTGTATGATCTAAAGTGGCTAGTTTTAAGAAAATGTCCAAATTATGTATTTAGTTTACAATGATAATTATAAAGCGTTATTGTAATTTTGAGTATTTTCTCGTTTAATAAAATTAACTGCTTCTATTCAAAAAAAAATAGGTTCAATCATTTAATTAGAGTGAGAAAGTTGTTATTTGTTAAAAATAATAGGATTATACAATAAATTGACCCATTTGAATTAAGCAATAATTTAGTGAGCTTTGAAATAAAGTGTTAATATATATAAGTCTTGAAAATTCATAGTTAAATAAAACTTATGAAATTTTATTATTAAATTTTCAAATAGCGACTCAGTTGTGATATTTTTCAATTACATAAATTTATTTGATTGTTGGTTTTTAAATAAAAATTAAGTTGAACAAGAACTATAAACCAAGATAATAAGGCTTAAATATACATCTGGAATTGATATTCACTAATTGGTATAGTGGCTAAGAATGTTCATATTGTCCCATCTTGTATATGTTCGAATATTGAGAATGTAATCTCTCTATTTAATCAAAAAATATATGCATTTGGTATCTTAACTAAACACATTCTCCTAAGTTGGTTTCTCAACTAGACATGTTCTCGCAAGTCAATATCTAAAAAATGTTTGCTCCCAAGTTGGTACCTGAACTTTAATTTCATCCATTGTTTTGATACTTCATTAATAATTTTAGTCCCAAAACTTATACATTCTATTAATTTGATTCTAATGCAAAACAATTTAATAAATTTTACATTTTATATTTAAAAATTCCATCAATTTAGTCATTGTTTTACTATACTATCAAACCAAACGAGTCTATCAGATCAAAGTAACAGTTGGATAATTGCATTCTACAATAAAATAACAAGCTGCTATTAAACTTTGATTATACTAAGAAAGTAATAGTGTAACATTTCTAGGAAAAAAACAAATAATTTAGGAGAATAACAGAGTAAATTGATAGAATTTTTAAATATAAATTATTAGATGTATTGATTGTTTCGGATTAGGACTAAATTGATATAATGTATAAATTTTGGTACCAGTTTGAGAGAATGTATCTTGTTCAAGTACCAACTTGAGAGTAAAAATTCTTTAAATATCGACATGGGAGAAGGTGTCTAGTTCATGCGCTAACTTGGGAGTATAAAAATTTTGCGTACCGACCTAAGAGAAGGTGTATAGTTTAAGTATTAAATGTATATTTAAGCCAAATAATAATAATAATATAATAAACATCCATTAACAATTTATTACGTGTGAGAATTTGATTGGCCCAGCGTCATCACTCTCGCCAATAGCTCCTGGGGTGATACAATAATTGAGCACATTTCATTGAAAATTGAATCCGAATGGAAAACTCAAAAGCTTCGAGTTTAATTCAGTAACTAAAACTTGAATTTTTGTAAAAAAAAAATTATGGGGTAATAGTAATTAAAAATTGAAATTTTTTATAAATAATTTTAAATGGATTTTAATGAATTTAATTTTGATGTAATTATTAATTATAGATCTAACATTAAAAAATTTATAAATACCTTTATATTTATAAATTTATATTAGATTAATTAATAATTTCAAATGAAGTATTCTAATGTTAACTAGAGTATACAAGTAATTTGAAAAAAAAAACTAAATTAATATATTTTTTAAATATGAAAAATTAAAATATTTAATCAAATTAAATCATGACCTCGGGAAAAGATGTTTTGAATTGGAACTTTTATTTCGTCTAGGGTAATAATCCTAATTTGTATTCCCATATGTTGATATTAAGAGCTCGGCTTTGGGATCACATTAGAAGGAAAGAACGAGAGTGGCTTCAAAAGTTTCGGTTGAAAGGGTTTGAGGTTGGAGATAGAAACATTAAGTTTTTCCACTCCATTGCTTCTAATCTGTCTTTCTAATCTTAAAGTTGAGGTTAGAGATTAAAGTGGCCATTGAAAACATTTCAAGCTGTTAAGAGTTTTGACTGCGATTTTAATATGCTGACTTCTTGTGAGGCTGCTAGTTTGGAAAAAAAAGCTTCTCTCTCGAGGAAATTTGGTTTGCTCTTTCTTCTTTAGATGGTTCTAGAGCTCCTACGTCGGATGGGTTCAAAATGGAATTCTTGAAGAGGTTTTGGCCTTCACTAAAAACGAGATTCTTTGCTTTTTCACAAGTTTCTTCAAGGGAGATTATAGATACTGGTTTTAATCGATCTTTTACAGTTCTTATTCCGAAATCTATTGATAAGTATAAACCAATCAATCTGGTTGAGTGTGTGTACAAGTTGGTAAAAAGTTATGGCTATTAGACTCGGGACAGTATTGGAGAAGATCATTGGTTTTACTCAACTTGCGTTTTGTTCAAGGAAGTAAATACTGGATTGCTCGCTTATAGCAAAGGGAGTAATAGATTATACAAGAAGAAGTTGTTTAGTTGGTGTTGTCTTCAAGGTTGATTTTAGAAAAGCCTACGATACTGTAGACGGGAGTTTCCATTTCTGGTCTGATAACTGGGGTGGACATGTATCTTTGAAGTTGGCCTATCCAAGAATTTTTGCATTGGCCCTTAAAAAATCGGGAGTTGTTGCAGACTTTAGGTCGTTTGGTGCTGGAAAATTTAGTTGCGACGTAATCTATTTGACTGGGTAATTGAGGTGTGGAAGTCCTTTATAGATTCGATTAATGGATTTTGGCCTGGTTTGTTGAAAGAAGATAGCTTTAGATGAGTTGTTTCTTCAAATGGTTTGTACTCCTCTAAATCCTATTGTGAGTTTTTGGTTTCTAATAATGTTTTGAAAAATGCAGTGTGAAAAAATGTTTGGGCAAACATTGCTCCCCTAAGGTTGATCCGAATCAACTTTTTGATCTATGTGTTATTCGGCTAAGTTGGTGGAGCAAAGCGAAATACCCATCTGCGATTATGTATACTAATGAGTTTACCCATTGTCCTAGTTTGTTCCAAGCTGTGGCTACTGCTCGTCCTTCATCACAAGCAACTGGGTGGGTAAAGCCGCCATTGGGTTCGGTAAAATTTAATGTGGATGGTGCAGTATGTGGGGCAGTGGGGGTATGGTAAAACCGGCATCGGTAGTATTCTTCGCGACTCTTCAAATCAAATTCTTATATCTTTTCCAAAGGCTGTTGGTTATATGGATACTACGCCTGCAGAGTTATTGGCTATCAAAGAGGCATGCTCACGGTTCCATTTTTTTTCCCTTGGTTTAATTCTCATCGCCTCATCATTGAATGTGATTGTTCCATGGTGGTTGATTGGTTCCTTCATCCTGCTAAGGCTCCTGCTATTTTCAAACATTATATATATGATTGCCGAGCTATTTGTGAAAAATGTGTGTAGAGTATTCAAGTGGTCTCTCGCAATAGAAATTCGACTGCTGATCTGCTGGCCAAGCAAGGGATTTCCAAAGTTAAAGAGCATATTTTTACTGTGCCAAATTAAAGGCGACTGTGTCTTGAGATTTGCCTTTTTGGTTCGGGAGATTCTGGATTGTGCTATGATGTTTTAGTTTTTATGCGCTGCTGTTTGCTGGCTGTTTATGGGGGTGTAGGGTAATGCTTGTGTTAGTAGTACTTTTACGGTTTTGTTCAGTCTTAATACTGTTATGTTGCACTCTTTTTCCTCTAATTAAGTTTTGTTCGATTATTTTTTCAATCAATTTTTTTTATCTTTTTAAAAAAATGTTATTATACCCAATTAAACGAAAACATTTAACAATTGTTTGCAATTAAACGGATGAGTGATCCAAATGTAACCATGATATTAATTAAGTGACTCAAATTTAATTTTTAATAATTAGATGACCTAAATGTAAACGTGATTATAATTGAGTGACCTTTATTGTTGTTTACCCTGTAATTTATTACGTAGTAAGAATCTGATTGGGCCAGCGCCGTCACTCGCGCCAATAGCTCATGGGGTGAAACAATAATCCAACACATTTCCTCGAAAGTTGAATCCGAAAGGAAAACCCAAAAGCTTCGAGTTCCAACTAGCACCCCACTTTCTCCCTTCAAAGCAAACAAACAGATTAATTAAATCGAAATCCGAATTTCAAGCTTCCTTGTATATATAATTATTTATTTCTTCTTCTAGATTGCACTCAAATGTTGGTTTAGGGATGGCGTTGAGATCGTCGGGCAGTAGAAAGCAGCTCTCATTCGAGATTTTAGGCCGAAGTAATTATTTAGAAGGAGAAGACTGGCCTTCGCTTTACGGATCGGGTTCAGATCCAACCGAAATCCAAAACGGCGTCGCTAAGTCGTCCCGGAGTAGTCGGAAGAAGAGGAAACAGAAGAAGAGGAAGGAGTCCACGGCTGATTCCGCGGTGATTCCTGAAGATCCGGTCGCGGAACAGTGCGGGAGCAGTGGCGATGGCGGTGCCGTATTGGATTCCGAGAATTATGGGATCAGAGATAATAGGAACGTCAACATGATCAGTTATGTTGGCGGCGGTAGCGTTGTGGTTATGGAAGAGAGCGTTTGTCAGAATGTGTGTGGTTTTGCGGAATTGAGGCAGAGGAATGTCATTGGCGGAGGAGAGGAGATGGCGACGGTGGCGTCCAGGGTGGACGAGGGTCGTGTGGACGTGAGTAGCCCGAAGGAGCCGTTGCTGCCGGCATCGCCTCAGCCAGTGGCTAATGGGGATGTGGCGAAGAAGCTGGAGACAGCTGAGTCGTTGGATTGGAAGCGGCTCATGTCAGAGGATCCTAATTGTGAGCTTTTATGCAAATTCCGTTCTTTTATGAATATCTTTTTATTGGAAATCTTATGGAAATCTATGTTGGTTCGACTGCATGGAACATCGTAGGAGAAATTTAGGGACGAATATAAAGAAATGCTCATATATTGACTTTAATCAGCGTTTACAATCAATTCGAGGCAATTAAGAATTCAAGGAAACTGTTATTAGAATGTATTGGCTATGTCAACGATCATGTTTGAGGGTAGAGTTTCACTATTATGTTACTAGTTATTAAAATGATCATAGTTGATCGTGTAGAGCAGAGAAATGTAGATTTTTAACGTAATAAGTTTAATTCATTAAAGCGGTTCACTTAAATAGTGTTTGTAGAACACAGTGTCTGATGTCCATCAAGAGTCTTCATATACCTTACCCGAATCAAATCCAGAAACTTGCAAAGCTTGACCTGAAATAGTTCCGGTGATTAAGGCATAGTTCTGTTTGGATATTTATTAAAAAAAAGGTTCTGTTTGGATGTGTTACAAGAAACTTGTAGCATAACTTCGCGTCATAATTCTGCATAACTTGAAAAAGAATGCTGCTCATGCATGGCTCATATGGCTGAGATCTCTCATCTCTGCATGCTGCACTGCTATATTTATGTTTATTGAATAGAGCATAAAGTAGAGTAAGGTTTTATAGAAGCCTTTACTTCTTTCTTTCTTCCTCTTCTTCTTTTTAAGTTATAACAC
This sequence comes from Hibiscus mutabilis, assembly GCA_019671005.1. Taxonomy (NCBI): domain Eukaryota; kingdom Viridiplantae; phylum Streptophyta; class Magnoliopsida; order Malvales; family Malvaceae; genus Hibiscus; species Hibiscus mutabilis. The sequence continues at coordinate 2,796,901 of CM033754.1, read as the reverse complement.
CCTTTTATAGTTTTGTTTTCTTCATCGTCTTTTACCTACACCGCCAGAAGCATGAACAAGTTATGTTGGATCTAGAAAGTTCGGGTTGTTCACATATTGTCCGACTACTAGGCTGAATTTTCTATAGAGAAATGTTCTCTTGTTATTAAGTTATGAAAGGATACCCACTACAAGTTTTCCGCTAGAGAGAATATTTAGGGAAACTGAGCATTTTATCTGTGCTCTCTGGTTTATTTTAGTTATGTTACATGGAAATTTAAGTTTAAGATATATGCTTATTTTGATATGGCGTGTTTTGGACCTTTATTCAGTGGAGAAATCACCGACGAAATACTTTTTCGATGAAATGTGTAGTGGAAATTCGTTGCGGAGGACAACAACATTTGGTAGCGAGAAAGAACGAGAGAGAGTGTATGATACCATCTTCCGCTTGCCATGGAGATGTGAAGTGGTAATATTAGCTTTCCCTTTCTACACTTTGATTGCGATAAAATACAAAAGAGACACAAAGAGGAAAAGAAATGATGGTTTTGTTGGTAATCTCTACCCATACCTCTTCACTTTATTAGTGACAAGTTTGCTTGCACTTACTATTCATTGTTTCTTGGATTTGCTTTTTGCATCATCCGGTTACCATGTCTACTCTATTTGTTAAAATGCTGAACTATTGTTCTACTTCTGGTTGATTTCTTAATCAAATTGATTTGTTTTCCTTTAACATTATTTTTTTTGAAACATTCTCAAGAGTGAAAATTTATTTCAGCTTATAGATGTTGGCTTCTTTGTCTGCTTTGATTCGTTTCTGTCCTTGTTAACTATCATGCCAACAAGGATTCTGATTAAGCTTTGGAGGTTCCTGACTACAAGGTTAGCTATTTGTATATATTGTAGATATATATGTATACACACACATTGACATATACATACTACGATACATATGATTTGTTGGGCATACATGCATGCAGATGTGCAATGCGAATGTACATCTCATTTCTCATTCAAAATGGTTTGGATCCCCATGCTTCTAGCAAATTTATGTCGAAACAATTCTGCCTTTTGTCTTTTAAGCTTTCCTCTAGAATTAGTAAAAGGATTCTATTAGAATTATGATTCATGCTTTCATTTGGAAACTTCAATAAGGCCGGATCATACCTGGTTCCTTGAAGAAGACTATTTGAAAACATCTTCACTGTTTTTTCCTCAATATAAAAATGAGAATAAAAATAGCTTTTTCCTTATATAAAAAAAATATTCTATTTCCTAAAATTAGAAAGTTTAGAATATTTTAGATTTCCCCCTTTGCTTCTTTTAGTTTATCTACTTCTGTTTCTTTCAGGCGATGTATGAAGCCATCATATTCTTTTTTTGGCACATAGCGCAGTTATTACAACTTGTAATGTCTGCAAAATAACCCAACCGTGTTTGTGGCAGGCAGTTCAAGAGGCTTTCTGCAGCAGAGCTGTGTGATTTTGGCTGCTTTGTTATTCTGGCCTGTGGAGTCATTCTCCTAGGGCAAACAGGTAGCAGGACATATCACTGCACACATGTTTGTAATATAAAATCATTAAAAACAACCATGTAATTGGTGCTTGTTAAAACTTTGAGGCATAATTACTGCTCTACCACTAATGGGCCAATAGTAACAAGTAATACTGATTGTGTAAGCTGTTTTTATTCTTTCTAATTTTAGTTTTTGTCTTCCCAGATATCAGCCTAATATATCACATGATTCGTGGGCAAGGAACAATCAAACTCTACGTGGTCTACAATGTGTTGGAGGTGAGAACAAACAGCTGAACCTGAGAACTATGTATGCATTTAAGAGCTCATATTAGATGCTGAATATTTACCATGAGCAAAGCTGTGGAGTGTCTGAGATTTTGATGCTTCATGGATTTAGATTTTAATCTTTCACTGGTGATGCTAGAACCTAATGATGCTAGAACCTAACAGACTGAAGGTGATTACAATGTGACACCTCGGTGGGGTCTATGATTGGAGTTGAAATTGGTTTTCATAATGTAAGGACTAAGGAGACACCAACTTTAGGCAACTAAGTGGCAGGTTTCTCGATGTTGAGAAGTAAATATTCTTTAATTTATATATTGAGAACGAATATTTTAAGACCCCAACCTTTTAATCATTAAACTTGATAATAGAATTTTGCTTAAACAATTGCTTATTATAGCTGATGACCTGTAATTAGAATAGTGCTATTTAACAATGTCTTTTAAAGTTGTGAGTTGGGAAATTTCTCTTCTAAGGGAGAAATACATAACTTTTATGTGAAGAATATCTCAAAGAAAAGGATCAAGGCCGTGGATTTGGAGTTGCTTAGTATGGTTGCTTATGTTTAAAATAAGTTCTTTTCGTTTGGAATTTACTAAACATTAGATAGTCTTTTAGGGATATTTCTGGATTAGTGACATTTGTGGTTTCATTATTTTATACCTCTGTTCTAGGAATTTTTTCTGCCTCAATAAACTGTTGTGCGCGTGTTCTTTTATCATCCATGTTGATTTCTCTGGACTTTGTATATTTTGTTGGTATTCTGGCTGAATTCTGTATAACATTGTCTTTTGTGTCCATATGCAGATATTCGATAAATTATGCCAAAATTTTGGTGGAGATGTGTTTCAAACCCTGTTTAATTCTGCAGAAGGACTAGCAAATTGCCCTCAGGAAAACATGAGATTCTGGATCCGTCGATTTGTTTCTGACCAAGCATTGGCTATGGCTTTCTCAAATATCCTTATATTTAAGCAATGTTCTCCCTCCCTCTCTCTCTCTTTAGCCCCCCTTCTGCTTCTTAAATATTCTTGTTTCATTTGTTTCTTTGACTATCATTACTTCTTCATTCTTTTATTTTATTAGCTCAGGCAATCACTTTATCAACTTGCATCGTCGCTCATAACAATGCACTATTTGCTTTGCTGGTATCCAATAACTTTTCTGAGATAAAAAGCAATGTCTTTAAGCGCTTTAGCAAGGATAACATCCACAATCTCGCATACGCAGGTGACTTGCTCCTTTATACATTTCATTTTATGGTGTTTGTGACTGCCTAATGACTTTTTGGATACTTGCTGAATTTAAAGTTTAAAGTGCAAAAGGAGCCGTCACTGTAACATTTTGCAGATAATGATTTTTATATAGCTCAAGGGAAATATTGAAGATATTGTCCTGTTAAGTTTATTTTACTGCCATACTGATGGAAATATTAGTTAGAAGGAACAAGAAGTAACAATACATATATCTGTTAGTGTGTAAGAACCAACTTGGGCACATACCAATACCACAAGTGAACTCATGGAAAATCATCTTTATAAACATATAATTATATCTACATTGTTTGTGCACATCTTTTTTTTGGTGTGCATTGCTAATTGCTGTGGTCATTTTGTTCTAATATAAACTATTGAATTATTTTACCTCTCAGATTCAATAGAGCGATTCCACATTTCAGCATTTCTCTTATCCGTATTAGCTCAAAATATCTTGGAAGCTCCAAGTCCTTGGTTTGAAAGTTTTATTTTTGTAAGTACCCATAAAAAATCATGGCACTCTATGTTTCAGATATTTTTTTTATCATAATTACTTCAAAGGACTTTGTATGTCTTGCTTATATTTCGTGTATGAACTCCTCTGCAGAACGCGTTTGTGGTTTTCTTCTGCGAAATGTTAATTGATATCATAAAACATTCATTCCTTGCCAAGTTCAATGGTATAAAGCCCATTGAATACTCAGAATTTCTTGAAGATCTGTGCAAGCAGGTATATCATATATGCCTCTCTAATTGATGCATCCTTGATAATTCTCTCCGAATCCTATCTTTTATATCATTTCTTCTTCCATATTTCCCTCTCTTGTACCATTTATTCTTTCTATTATTTAGCTGTTTCATTTACAGAAAAAAAATAGCTTTTAAAACTCGTTATGTATTATTAACTTTTAAATTAACACAATGCCATTTTCAGACTTTAAATATGCAAACTGAAGATAGCAAGAAAAATCTCACTTTTGTTCCTCTTGCTCCAGCGTGTGTGGTAAGAACCTGTTAATACTTTGTTCGATTTGTTTTCTTTTCCACTCCCCCCCCCTTCTCCCCCTTTTCCTTCCTTTTGTTTATCGATTACATGGAAAAAAATTGCCGATGCCACAAGTGAAAAGCTGGCAGATATTCATCAGCTATATACATTTCAATTGAAGTTGAAATGATAAGATCCTGGCTTAGTTGGAAGGTATTATATGCTAGGTTGTAGAGTGCGAAGGAAAAGTTCGAAATTTTCCATTTTCAAAAAAAAAGTTCAATTTCTGGTTAACCATAAACTCTATGTTGAATTTCTTGCAAGTATTTCAAAGTGTACTTAATTTCCTATTTTTTGCTGTTTGGTTAAGGTTATTCGAGTGCTGACTCCGGTATATGCTGCTCACCTCCCGTACAGTCCCTTGCCGTGGAGACTCTTTTGGATCCTTCTCTTGATTTCAGTGACCTATGTCATGCTTACAAGCCTAAAAGTGATGATTGGCATGGGCCTACAGAAACATGCAACTTGGTATGTCAATAGGTGTCGTAAAAGAAAACACCATCTTCACTTCGATTGATTCAAAAGAATAAAAGGTGAATGTCATCAGAAGTTATGTTGCTTATTATCCATATGTCAACGAAAAATCAACGGGAAATATTTGAAAAACCGTGCAGATTTATTCGAGAATCAGGTAGCAGCATGATGCAACATAGATTGGAGATACGTCAGTCGAATCCGAAAGAAGCATAGTGTCTAGTCTTGATACTGGGGATTTACATGTACATGGGTCTTTGTTTTTCCCTCCAATTTTGTAGAGAAAATGATCAAATTGTTGGCTTGAGAGAGTTATCGCTCTTCACACAAAGGTTTAAGTATTTTTTATCCCTCCCTCGTTTCCTGGTGCATTCCTTTTGTCTACATTACTTTTGAGTATTAGAAAACGTGTTAGACTTGAGAAATTTATATGTGCTTTCATCCCAATGATTTGTGGTATCTTCTGACTGAGTCTTATGAGAATTATGTGTCCGTTTGTCGATTCTGACAATCGACATTTCTGTGTATTTGTATCATATTTTTAGTACCGTAATTATGCATTTTATATATTTATATGAGTCCTGATATTATCATGTTCATATCAATTATTTTACTATGTTATAATATTTTTTTATAAAAAATATCGGATGTTTTCACTTGTTTTGATCCCGTCGATTTCCCAAGGTAAGTAAACCGTGAACAACGCTTTCTACTGTTGACAGAGTTCATGTATAAGTTGGAAGGAATAGGATTGTGGGAATCATATCTTGAGAGTGGACCCAGAATTTAGAAAGTAATTATTATTGCAGAGCAGTCTCCATATATTATTAGCCAGGCAGTTGATTTTGAAAACAGTGACTTCGTGGAAGTAACCCCATGGTCCCGAGTTTCCTCGTGCGAGGGGACCCTTCTTAACATTTTCTAGATATTGATGCCGAATACCAACCGATGTTGGCCTACGGCTCGATGCGAGCAGATATGCACAAAGAATGCGTAGTTACGAGGACAACACCCGAGGGTAATGTGCAGATTATTAGGGCCATAAATGAGACAAAACATATCACAAGCTACTTGAATTTTTAACGAGTCAAGTCAAGTTTAATATTATTAGGTTTGACTTGAACTTAAATTTAACTCGAATTCTTAACGAACTGAGTTGAGTTTAGCACTACTCAAATTTGACTCCACTTATTTACACTCATACAGATCAAGCATCAAAACGTAACCGTAGTTGACTTGTAATAAAAGAAGAGAATATATAACTTTTATGACACCGAAACATGGAGAAGTAAAGAGGAAAACGATTAAGCAAGCATCTTTTATAAGGAAAAGCTAGCCTTTGACGTTAATTGAACACCTTTTCTGCTCGTGATTTTGTTCTATATCAAATGATTTTTGCACAGGTATCTTGCAAGTTTATTCCCTAATATTATGTTGTTCTTATAAGTTGGTTTAGCGGGATGAGGTATTAAATCCTTTAAGCAAGGTTAATAATTCGAATTTTAATATTGTGAACGAAACAATTTGGTTGGCATGATTAACTCTTTTCTTCCAACTAGGTTTAGGGGGGTTAACGAGGCACATGCTAACTATTGTATGGTTTTGCCCTTAATAAAATCATACGCGTTGAGCAAAAAAAATAATTTGGTTAGAAGGACCGTCCTTATAATAAATCTATGTAGTACTTGATCCAAACTAGTCGGTCAATATATTGGGTACTAATAGTTATAAAAATAATAATTAATCATAAAAGTTAAATTATATTTGGTAAAAATTTGAAAAAGCAGATGATGTTCATCTTAAGAGACACAGATTTAAATCGCTTTGTCTACGAGGTGTATGCCCATTAATAAAGGGTTAAGATTATATATGAACAAATACTAAGGACAATTTCTTGATGTACAGTAAACTCCTTGGTGGTGAAACACGAATTCTTAGTCTTAATCTAAATAGTGATGTATATGATTAGTCAAAAATAAAAAATATATAAATAAACCATTAAATCAAATCATTACAATATGACAAAAATACCAACTTTTTAGACTCCACAATTTTAGGGTTTGAAATATATTGGTCTCAAGTAACATTTTTTTCTGAATAGAAACAAATATGGTTCTTCAAGTTTATAAAATATGATTTTATCAAGATATCCTATATAAAAATAAAGTAATTTTTTGATACACAAGTGTAAAATTATTACACACGAATACATATTTGATCTTTTCAAAAAAATTGTTAACTTGAGTGGTGATTTGTATTTGGTTTGATTGGAGGTACTTTAGATGAATAAAATACCATTTATCTAAAAAAATCTTTTAAAATTAAAATCTAAACCTCTAAACCTTAAACTAATTCATAACCCCTAAAATAGAAAGACTCAAGTTGTAACTTCAATCAAATAATCACGTCGATAATGAATTACACATAAATTATCACATCATAATTGTGAAAAAATAATAATTTAATTAATATTTTTGTTAAGAACATATTATTTAACTAAAAAATATTGTAACCCCCTAGACCGGCCTATGTGTAAATCTAAATCTAGGGGATCAAATTTGTTGCCAAAATTCTTTTCATGAAAATATTTAAGAATTTAAATATAAGATCGAGAAATAATAGATTCAAGCATAAGTGATTTAAGTTAACCAAAATAAACCATATCTAAAATATGTAAATACATCACAAGCCATATATGGCAACATCATCGAGTATAAAATATAAAGTAACAAAATATAGGCTCATGTCACCGTAATAGAACAATCCAGAAGATAGAAACATTACAATAACTGATGTATATCAAATGTGTCGATCCTCCAAGTGCCAGGTCCGGGAAGCCTATCCAAAATCTGAAAGGGAAGAGATTTGGGGTGTGAGCATGGAAGTTCAATGTGTTCTAATAGTGCAAGTAAAAACAGTTTATATGCATACAGTTCAGACAATAGTAAAGATTTTATAAAACAAGTTATAAGAGCAACCATAGTTTTCATGCAACCTATCTACCCTCCAACCAAACTCCAGGATATAGTTCCCTAAAACAGTATCACATATAGGCATTAACCCGAGCCCATTGGCATGGGTACCATCCTAAGGGAATACCTCAGGTCACGGGCGAAATTACCCCAGCCAAAGCATGGGAACCTAATACGGGCGGAGTCACTCTAGCCGTAGCTGAGGATCCGAATACGGGCGTTAACCCTGGCCATTAGGCGAGGGCATCATCCTAAGGGAATACCTTAGGTCACGGGCAGAATTACCCCAGCCGAAGCATGGGAACCTTATATGGGCAGAATTACCAGCTGGATCAGGGCTGAACCTTTAACACTTCATATCATAACCCAAGTACCCCAACTAATCAGTCTAAACAGTATCACAGTAGACAATAATATACAGTAACCATAGAGCATGCTTTCATATCGGGTACTAGGGCATACTTCAAACATACAATATGATCATGGTTATTTTTAGAAAATATGTTATGTTTATGCAAGTTCAAGCTCGTAAATAATATGCGCTTGATCAGTTTGACAAAACATATATGGCATGTGAATCAGTATGTAAAATAGTCGTTTAACACACAAGGAACACACCTAAAAAGTCAAGGTCTGAATCTACTGGGCACCGGGACCACGCTTTGATGTGGTGCTGGAACCTATATTGACAAATATTCGGGTTACTAAAGAAATTATGTTTATACCATAATAATTTACTATGTTACAGATCCATACGGGTCACAATGGGCTCACGCGGCTAAGCAGGTCGGGACGAGCCGGACTGAGCAGACGAGCGGTCAAACGTATCTTGAGTACCTTACACAAATAATATCTTATGTCAGAATCCTTAATCCAAAACTTTGCTCTTAAATTGAATAATTTAAATACTTATGCATGATCGAATTTAAAGTCAATTTTAGAGGCTTTCGGGTTAAAATTTTACAAAACGGGCTTCAGAAACGTACTTAGGACGTTGAAAAATGTAAAATAAAAGTTTTAAAAATTTTTGATATTTTGGTCCAAGTCAACATTGACGTTAGCAGTCAAAGTCAATGCTGACATCATCGGTCAACGGTCAAAGTCAACTGAGTTGACTCGGACTGGGTTAACTTGGACGAGTTAACTCGGACAATGGGTCGGGTCAATGGGTCGGGTCGGTTGGTTTTGGACCGGGTTGAACCAGGTTAGACCGGACCAATTTACGAGCGAACCGGTCACGGTGGTAAGAAATTGCCTTGGCCGATGCATGGGGTTCACGCGCGGCCTTACACAGCCGAAAAGTGGCCCAAAATGATCGTTTTGGCCGGATCTCTCCTCTACCATACTCTATTAACCCAGAAACGTTTCGAACAAGCAAAAAATGAACCAAAACTTACCTAACTTTCCCAAATCGGTCAAACTCCGATGAAGGCCTAAACAACGTCGGTTGGATGATCGGACGGTAGGGTTGAGACCGTCTCAACGTGAGGAAGGCAACTGTGGCGGTAGAACTTCGAACGGAGGTCAATGACAGCCGAAATCGAAGTAAGAAGCAAGATCCAGTTAACCTAGGTTCGTCAAACCTATTTACTCAAATTGCCGGAGAAGAAGAAGGTGGTGGCGGCGGTGGCAGCCACGCCACGGCAGTGGACTACAGACGGGCGATGATCGTATGGGGTAGGTGAGAGGATTAGTATTTGGGAATATTCTGGATATTTGGTTTGAATGAAAAATAATGGGAAGCTGAAGGGTCTCAGCTGATTTTAATTATTTTCGATTAACCCAGCCCAAACGTTTAAAATAAATTTTTGGGATAACCAACACTAAGAGCTACTTAGCTCAGATGGCTAGGTGACCGGCTAAAGAATACATAGGGTGTGGGTTTGAATCCCACAACCCATATTCTCCTTCAAAATACATATTTTTTCTTCTTTTCCCATTTTTTACATACATGTGTTACAACTCTCCCCCTAAAAGAAATTTTGTCCTCGAAATTTACATGGGCTAAACAGGTGCGAAAACTGCTCTCTCATAAATTTCTCAGTCTCCCAAATAGTATCTCCGGGACTACGGTTACTCCACTGGAACTTAACCATAGGGATGCGTATATTCCTCAAAACTCTGTTATCAAAATCTAAAATCTGTACAGGCTCTTCCTCATACGACAAATCTGGCCTCAGCTCGACGTCCTGAACCTGAATAACATGACTCAAACCCGGATGATATTGTCTCAACATAGATACATGAAATACATCATGGATATGGCTAAGCTGGGGAGACAACTCAAGCTGATAAGTAACAGATCCAACTCTCTTCAAAATACGGTAAGACCCGATGAATCTCGGACTTAGCTTCCCTTTGCGCCCAAATCTCATAACTTTCTTCAACGAAATACTTTTAAAAAAACCTGATCACCAACCTCGAACTCAATATCATTTCTCCTCCGATCAGCATAAGACTTTTGTCTATCAAAAGCCTCTTTCAGACGGTCATAGATCAATCTGACGGTCTCCTCAGTCTCCTGAACCAACACGGGGCCCAAAGTCTTTCTATCATACAACTTTGTCCAGCAGATGAGAGTATGACATTTACGACCATACAGAGCCTCATACGATTCTATACGAATACTCGCCTGATAACTATTATTATAAGCAAACTCAGCCAATGGCAAGAAGTCTTCTCAACCGCCACAGAATTCAATTACACAACCCCGCAACATATCCTCAAGAATCTGGATCACCCTATCATATTGACCATCTGTCTGCGGATGAAAAGATGTACTAAAAATCAGATGTGTACCCAAGACTTCCTACAAAGCCTACCAAAATTGGGAGGTAAATCTCGGGTCTCGATCAGAGATGATAGACAAAGGTACACCGTGTAGTCTAACAATCTCAGAAATATACAACCTAGCCAGCTTCTCCAATGAATAAGTAACTCGAACAGGAATAAAATGAGTAGACTTGGTGAGTCGATCAACAATCACCTAGACCGAATCCTTTTTAGGAGTCAGAGGAAATCTGATAACAAAGTCCATTGGATTCGTTCCCATTTCCACTCAAGAATCATGATAGGTTGCAAGAAACCAGAAGGATGATGATGTTTTGTCTTAACTTGTTGACAAGTCAGACATCTAGCCACATAATCCGAGATATATTTCTTCATGCCAACCCAACGGTACCTCTGCCTCAAGTTTTGGTACATTTTATCCCCATTGGGATGCATAGAATAAGGGATATTATGAGCCTCACTGAGAATGACATGCTTCAACTCAGCATCGTCAGGCATACAATAATGACCCTTGAAGCACAGAACCCCATTCTGATCAAAAGTATAAACAGATATGGAACCCTGCTCAACCTTTTGTATGACAGGAAGTAAAGAATTGTCCCGAAGCTGCTTGGCCTTGATTTCCTAGGCCAAGGTCGGCTTAACCTGTAACTCAGTCAATAAACTGCCATCATCATAAATACTCATCCTGCAAAAAGAGATCTAAGGTCTGAAATAGCCTTACGGATCAAAACATTAGCAACCATGTTAGCTTTCCCCGGGTGGTACTCAATCTTACAGTCATAATCCTTAAGAAGCTCTAGCCAACAACGCTGTCTCAGATTAAGCTCCTTTTGAGTAAGAAGATACTTCAGGCTTTTATGATCTGTATAGATGTAGCACTTTTCTCCGTAGAGATAGTGTCTCCAAATTTTCAAGGCAAAAACTATAGCTGCCAACTCCAGATCATGTATAGAATAATTACACTCGTGTGGTTTCAATTGGCGTGACGCATAAGCAATCACTTTCTCGTCTTGCATCAAAACACAACCAAGCCCGAAACGTGAAACATCGCTATAAAATGTGAAATCCTTCTCTAACTCGGGTTGGGTCAAAACTAGAGCCTAAGTCAAAGCTGTCTTTAATTTCTCAAAACTCTCATACTGTACATCAGTCCAGATGAAAGGTACGTTCTTCCTCAACAGCTTCGTTAGAGGGGCAGCAATGATAGAAAAACCCTCGACAAAACGTCTTAATACCCAGCTAAGCCCAAGAAATTGTGAATCTCAGATACATTCTTAGGGTGCTTTCAACTCACGATGGCTTCAATCTTACTCGGATCGACCTTAATACATCGAGCCAAAACCACATGACCGAGAAAAGTCACTTCACTGAGCCAGAATTCACACTTGCTCAATTTAGCATACAATCGATGCTCTCTGAAAGTCTGTAGAACAATCTTCAAGTGCACTGCATGCTCTGCCTCAGTCCGAGACTAGACCAGAATATCATCGATGAATACCACAAAGAACTGATCCAAATAGGACCAAAATACACGATTCATCAGATCTATAAAGGATGCATGGGCATTGGTCAAACCGAAAGGCATCACTAGGAACTCGTAATGCCTGTATCTGGTACAAAATCTTCTCAACATTAGACCCCCTTTATCTTTAGCTGATAATACATAAATCGAAGATCAATCTTTGAGAAAATAGAGGCTCCCCAAAACTAATCAAACAAGTTATCAATCCTAGGTAGGGGATATTTATTATTTACGGTCAACTTGTTCAACTTTCGGTAATCAATATATAACCGAAGTTAACCATCTTTCTTCTTGACAAACAAAATTAGAGCTCCACAAGGTGAAGAGCTAGGTCGAATGAAACCTTGACCAAGGAGCTCTTGCAACTAAATCTTCAGCTCCTTAAGCTCCTTAGGAGCCATAAGATATGGGTTCATGAAAATTGGCGCTGATCCCGGATAAGTCTCAATTTCAATCTCTACATCTCTGTCCGGCGATAAACCAGGTAACTCTTCAGAAAATGCATCAAGAAACTCCTTTACTGTAGGTATTTCCTCAATCTTCAATAGAGATCCCTTAGTATTCAGAATACAAGCAATAAAGGTCTCGTAACCCTTCTAGATCATTCTATCAGCATTCAAAGTAGATACTACATTCGACAAATACCCACGTCTCTTGCTAACCAGAATAACCGTCGTCATCAGAAGTCTTCAGGGTCGCTCTCTTGGTCTCACAATCCAGATTAACCTGATGTTTGGATAACCAATCCATACCAATAATTAGATCAAACTCCTCTAACGGTAGCTTTATAATGTCGTCGAGAAAGGTTTCCTCTTGAACTTCAAGGGGACATCATCTGAATATCTTATTCACGATTACCGACTGACCCACTGGACTTATAACAGTAACTGTATTCTCAATAGACTCAACTAAAATCTAAAGATCTCGGGACACATATCTTGATATATAGGAATGAGTGAAGCCATTGTCAAGCAATGCAAAATATGAAACAGAAAATATGGTAAATGTTCCTGCAGTAACATCAGGTTCGTCTCGATCATTATGACGTCTTGTGGCATAGACTAAAGCAGGTTGTCTAGCCTCAAACAAGGCTGGTCCTCCACTATGATGTGCTCGGCCTCTACTATCAGATTTAGCAGCAGATCCCGAACCTCTACCCTGATAACGACCTGTGACAAGTGTCTGAACAGAAGCCTACGAACAGGCCTGAGTCTAAAAATGAGCAGGGGTCTGAGTTGATACTCTATCTGTAGAGGGTGAGTGCAGACACTCTTTCTAGAAGTGTTCAGTATACCCATATCAGAAGCAAGAACCCGATAGCTTCCTACATTATCCTCAATGTAATTTACCACAATACTCATATAGTGGTACATGAGAGAATCCTGACGAACCACCCTAACTAATGGTTGAATCCTGAGGTACTGCGGGCTTAAAACTCTATCTACTTCTCTCATAAACAACAGTACGAGCCCTCATTATCAGGGTGTGCACGAGACTCACTCTGAACAGAATGCCTCCTAGGTTGATCTCGGTCTCGTCCTCGATCTCTGTCTCTATCTCGATCTATGCCACTCTGTATGGCTGCTACAATTTCCATCTCTTCTGCCATCTTGGCCTGATTTACTAAGTCCTTAAATACCTCATCATGATGTGTAGCAATACGATCACATATCCCAATCTGAAGTCCCTCTAAGAACCTGTTACATCTATCTTTCTTAGTTGATACTAATCCAGTGCCATATCTCAACAGATTCAGAAACTGCAACTCATACTCAGCCACGGTCATGGAATCTTGCTCCAAGTCTTTAAAGTCCTAGCGCATATTTCTCAAGAACTGCTCGCCCAAAAAGTAATTCCTAAATCGCTCCTTAAAAAAATTCCATGTCAACTGCTCAAAAGGCACACTACTCACGACTAATTCCCACCAAGTGTAGGCATTTCCATCCAATATAGATACAGCTCCCTGATATTTCTTGGCTAACTCTAAACCCAACTGGTCCATACGCCTCTCGGTATCATGAAGCCAACTATTTGCCTCCGTCGGTGCCCCACCAAGGGATCCAAAAAAGGTCCTTACCCCGTTAGCAATAAGAGTTTGAGAGATAGAAACTTCTGGTATAATGCCCGCCGCTCTCACTGCAACCTGAATCAACTAGAGGAACTATCTACTCAGGGTCTCATCAGTAATTCCTGCCATAGGTGCAGGTCTAGAAATTGTCGGTCCTCTGACCGGAGTCGTCATATTTATACTAGTAGTAGGTGGTAGATCAGTCGGTGCAGTAGAACTGCTAAGGGAGAAATGATTTACCGGAACTGAAGGATTAATCATCGGTTCATCTATCAGGTCGACAAACCTAGCAGTACGACCTCAACCTCGGGCAGGTTGATGACCATTACAGGTACTCATATCGGAGAATCTCTACAAAATGTGACATTTAGGGTCAGAACTGGTACTTGAGAACTGCACACAGATAAACATATAAAACTTGGTGACATGGCCTTTATAAACATATTTGCAAAACGTTTTACAAAAATATTTCATTTAAAACCAATTCACAGTCCTAGGTTTATAAAACCAAAAGCTCTGATACCAACTAAATGTAACCCCCTAGACCGACCTATGCGTAAATCCAAATCTAGAGGATCGCATTTGTTACCAAAATTCTTTTCATGAAAATATTTACGGATTTAAATATAAGATCGAGAAATAATAGATTCAAGCATAAGTTATTTAAGTTAACTAAAATAAACCATATCTAAAATATGTAAATACATCACAAGCCATATATGGCAACATCATCGAGTATAAAATATAAAGTAACAAAATATAGGCTCATGTCACCGTAATAGAACAATCTGGAAGATAGAAACATTACAATAACTGATGTATATCAAATGTGTCAATCCTTTAAGTGTCAAGTCCGGAAAGCCTATCTAAAATCTGAAAGGGAAGAGATTTTGGGTGTGAGCTTGGAAGCTCAGTGTGTTCCAATAGTGCAAGCAAAAGTAGTTTATGTGCATACAGTTCAAACAATAGTAAAGATTTTATAAAACAGGTTATAAGAGCAACCATAGTTTTCATGCAACCTATCTACCCTCCAACCAAACTCTAAGATACAGCTCCTCAGAACAGTATCACATATAGGCATTAACCCGAGCCCATTGGCAAGGGTATCATCCTAAAGGAATACCTCAAGTCACGGGCGAAATTACCCCAGCAGAAGCATTGGAACCTAATACGGGCAGAGCCACTCTAGCCGTAGCTGAAGATCCGAATACGAGCATTAACCCTGGCTATTAGGCGAGGGTACCATCCTAAGGGAATACCTTAGGTCACGGGCGAAATTACCCCAGACGAAGCATGAGAACCTTATACGGGCAGAATTACCAGCCGGATTAGGGCTGAACCTTTAACACTTCATATCATAACCCAAATACCCCAACTAGTCAGTCTAAACAGTATTACAATAGGCAATAATATACAGTAACCATAGAGCATGCTTATCATATCGGGTACTAGGGCATACTTCAAACATAAAGTATAATCATGATTATTTTCAGAAAACATGTTATGTTTATGCAAGTTCAAGCTCGTAAATTATGTGTGCATGACCAGTTTGACAAAACATATGTGGCATATGAATCAGTATGTAAAACAGTCATGTAGCACACAAAGAACACACCTCAAAAGTCAAGGTCTGAATCTACTGGGCACCGGGACTATGCTCTGCTGTGGTGCTGGAACCTATATTGACAAATATTTAGGTTACTAAAGAAATTGTGTTTATACCGGAATAATTTACTATGTTATAGATCTATACGGGTCACAAAAGGCTCACGCGGCTGAGCAAGTCGAGATGAGCCGGGCTGAGCAGACGAGCGGTCAAACGTATCTTGAGTACCTTACACAAATAATATCTCACGTCAAAATCCTTAATCCAAAACTTTACTCTTAAATTGAATAATTTAAATACTTATGCATGATCAAATTTAAATTCAATTTTGGAGGCTTTCGGGTTAGAATTTCATGAAACATGCTTCAAAAACGGACTCAATACGTCAAAAAACGTGAAATTAAAGTTTTTAGAAAATTTGACATTTTGGTCAAAGTCAACGCTGACGTCATGCTAATGTCAAAGTCAACGGGTTGACTCGGACAACGGGTCGGACGGGTCAGGTCGAGTTTGGACCGAGTTGAACCAGGTTGGACTGGAGTGGAACGGTTTACGAGCGAACCGATCATGGCGGGCAAAAATCGCCTTGGCCAGCGCGTGAGGTTCACGCGCGACTCTACACAGCCGAAAAATGGCCCAAAATGCTCATTTTGGCTGGATCTCTCCTCTACCATACTCCATTAACCCAGAAACATTTCGAACAAGCCGAAAATAAACCAAAACTTACCTAACTTACCCAAATCGGTCGAACTCTGACGAAGGCCCGAACAACGTTGGTTTGATGATCAGACGATAGGGTTGAGACTGTCTCGACATGAGGAAGGCAACCGTGGTGGTGAAACTTCGATCGGGGGTCGATGGTGGCCGAAATCGAAGTAAGAAGCAAGAGCCACTTAACCTAGGTTCGTTGAACCTATTTACTCAAATTGCCACCGAACGACGCAGCTAAACGATGAGGGAGTTGAGGGGTTTTGATCGGGACTTGACGAAGAAGAAGGTGGTGGCGGCGATGGACTACAGACGGACGATGACCGTACGGGGTAGGTGAGAGGATCGGTATTTGGGAATATTCTGGATATTTGGTTCGAATGAAAAACAATGGGAAGTTGAAGGTCTTAGTTGGTTTTAATTATTTTCGATTAACCCAGCCCAAACGTTTAAAATAACTTTTTAGGATAACTAGCACTATGAGCCACTTACCTTGGATGGCTGGGTGACCGGCTAAAGAATACATAGGGTTTGGGTTCGAATCCCACAGCCCACATCCCTCTTCAAAATGCATATTTTCCCTTTTTCCCTTTTTTTACATACAAGTGTTACAAATATTGACATTTAAATTTACAAATAAAAAACAGTCAACTTAATAGAATAAATAATCATTGATAAACTAAACTACAATTATACCTTAACTAATTAAATTGATAATGAAAAAAAAAACATAAAGCTAGCGTACACAATTATAAATGTGAGGACAAAAATAGAAAAACCTTAAGAATTGAAAGAAAATAGCCAGTTTTTTTTTTTTTGGTAAAACAGGTAAGATATCATTCATCTTAGATTTGCATTTTCAGAATTTTATATGAAATGGACAGCCTTTTTCGTTGTACCGTTGCAAATAAAGGCAGACCCTTTTTTATTTGGTAAATTACTTGGGTGACCACTTAATTATTAGATTTGACCTATTTTAATCATCGAATTATAAAAAATTAAAATTCGACCACCAAACTATTTAATTGAACCGATTTTGACCACCAACCGTTAAAATCTAACGAGGGGTGACATAACTATTAATGAAAATTTGTAATTCACAATTGATCCCCGTTAGTTATTTATTCTATCAATTTGATCATAATTTTAATTTAATTTAATTATTTAATTAGGTGCCGACGTGTGTCATCACCTTATTGGATGATGAAAAATAAAAATAAGGAGAATTTTTGGTTTATATGGGAATTGAACCCAAGTCTCATGGGAGTAAATGATGTAGGTTTGCCACTAAACCAAGTGGCCTTTTTGTGATATAAAATACACAATGTACATATATGTTTTAGTTTGTTGTTAATGCAAGGAAAAAGAAATAAATATGGATTAAGGAGACTCGAATATGACACACTTAAAACGCATAAAAAATATTTAAATTAAAGTTTTTTTTTATATTTATATATATTAAATTATATTAAAAATAAAAATTATATTTGAGTCAACTTTAATTTTGTTGTTAATCTTATTTATTTCCTTTTTCATGGTATTAACTTTGATTTAACTTTATATTTTTTAACAAAATTTAATTTAATTAAATAAAAAAATTAAAATTATATTAAAAATTCATTTAACGAAACCAAACTTATCTTATCATTAGAGTTATATTCGTGAGTTTGAATTCTTTAAATGAATTTTTAATATAATTTTAAATTTTTTATTTTAAATCATGAATTAACTATTATTTAATATATATAAATATAAAAATGTTGTCAACTTTAATTTAAATATTATATTTCTACAATGGTTTAAATGTTTTTATGCGTCTCAAGTGTGTCATGTTCGAGTCCCCTTAATACATATTTATTTCCTTTTCTTTGCATTAACAACAAACTAAAACATATATTACATTGTGTATTTTATATCACAAATGACCACTTAGTTCAGTGGTAAACTTGCACCATTTACTCCTAGGGGACTTGGGTTCAATTCCCATCCAAAACACGTGTCGGCACTTAATTGAATGATTAATTTGTTTAATTAAATTAAAATTAAGATCAAATTGATAAATAGGTAACTAACATGGACCAAATATGTAGTTATACAAATTTTCATTAACAACCACATCACCCCTCCGTTAGATTTTAACAGCTGGTAGTCAAAATAGGTCCAATAGTTAAGTGGTCGAATTTTGAATTTTTATTGTTCGGTAATTAAAATAGGTCAGACCCGATAATTAAGTAGTTACCCAGGTAGTTTACCCTTTTTATTTCTTATGATGCCCTACTAAAAGTCAATTTTGATCATGTTTTCAATCTTTCATCCTCTTTTCAAGAGACGCAATTGTCAATTTACTTTAACTTAATTTAGGGTTTTCTTTTTTTGTTCTTTAGGAATATTTTTCTTGACTTTTGTCTTTATCGGAGCTATTAAGGGGTGGGGGGCAATTCGAAAATTTTTATTTTTTCACTTTGATCCTCCCTATATAAATTGTTTTAAAATTTGGTTTATTTCTAAATTTTCCCCATCGCTTTCAAATATTTATATTTTGCTCTCTAACCCCAAATCTGGCTCCGTCCCTGGAGTCTAATATATATTATTTCTTTTGTGTTAGATTGATATTGAGAAGATATAATAAAGAGTGGTCTCAGTGGAAAAGAAGATGATGTTCATCTTAGGAGACACGAGTTCAATTCACTTTGTCTGCAAGGTGCGTGTAGGGGTGCTTATCGAGCTAATCGAACACAAATTGAGTAGTGCTCAACTCGTGCCAGTTAAGATCGATAAAAATTTGCTCGACTCGTGCTCGTTAAAAAATCTCGTTGCTCGTTAAGCTTGTCAAAATTTTACCTTGTTTTTTTAATATAGGTAAAATCTCGTTATAATGTTAGAGCTTAATATAAACATACAAATTCAGAAGAAAAAAAAAACATAAGGACTGAAAATAAATAAACGAACATGTCATGACCGAGTTAGAGATGAAACCGATGTTCGAATGTGAGACTCTTTTTAGTTTCTCAACAATCTTCAATGAACAACACATGAGAAAAGACCTTAGGGATTTCAGGAGTTTTAACATTCAATTATATTTTTTTTATACGGGAACTAAAGACTTGTTCCCTTTCCTTCTTTTATAAATAAAGTAATAATAAAAGAAAAGAGAAATATTTTAATAAAAAATAATGAAAGACTAATTATTATAATTTATTTATTTTATTAATATAAATTAATTTTTCAAATTTTTGGAAAATACAAAACGTTTTGCAAATTTGAAACTAAACATTTTATGGGTAAATTACCTAGCCGGTCACTGAACTTTTTTAGAGTTTCCAACTAGCATTTAAACTTCTTGGAACATAATTTTTTATGGTAGTCACCAAAAATCATAAAAATTTTATATAAAAACGAGCTACTCGCGAAATTATCAAGTCGATTTGGACATTGCTCAACTCGACTCGCTAAGATCTCGAGACGAACTCAGATTTGAGTCGAGTCAACTCGAGTCAAGTGTTGATCGAGTTTTGATCGATTCAAGCTCGAACTGTTAGCGAGCTGCTCAACTCAATTAGCACCCCTAGGTGTGTTGCATTGTCAAAGGGTTAAGAATTTGTATGAATAAATGCTACATTGTAATCACCTTTAAACTATTAAAAAACGTAGTCCAGTTAAATTAATATAATATATATTAATAATGTTTCAATACATTTTATTGGAAAAATTAATAGTAGCAGATTAATTATAATGATAATAATTAATAGTATTTGGCTTCAATTTTCTAAAAGTCAAGTAATATTAATTAATAAATTAGTTTAATTGACATTAATATTTTATTGTTCATGGTTCGAATTATGTTCCCTTCTCGGTTTATAAAACTAAGGTCTAAGGATTTTTTTTGAATAATCTAAAGGTGATTACAATCTATTATTTGTTCATAATATTCTTAACCCTTTGACAACGTGTATACACCATGTAGACATAGCGATTTGAACCCATATCTTCTAGGATGAACATCATCCAGTTTTTTTACTGAGACACTTGTTGGGTTCAGGTCTAAGGTGCTTTTAGCATAATTTATTTGATAGTATTGATATACATATATATACACTTGTTGAGTTCAGGTCTAAGGTGCTTTTAGCATAATTTATTTGATAGTATTGATATATATATATATTGAACGTTATCATGCAAATAAGTAATAGTTAGTGACTTTATTCTTACTTTTGAATTATCTTTTTACCGATAATAGTAATTAGTTTTTTTTCTTCAAAAAAGCACATAGATGCTATGTAAATAAAAATGCATATTTTAGGGTGTTTATCATTTGAAAAAAATATCAATTAAAAAAATAGTTTGGGTACTTGAAGCCCTTGAACGTTTGAAAAATAATCAATTAAGCCTTTAAACTTTATTTGCACTTAATTAGGCCCTCAAACTAATAAATTGAACCAATTACGTCTTTTGACCAATTTTAAGCATCGGATTTCTACAGCTTTTTATTGAGATATTATTGTCACGTGACACACTATAGTTCTATTAGGTGGCCATTACATATTTTTCATAAAACTATTTATATATTTTTATAAGTTTTTTAAAATTGTAGGAACTTTTAAAGAATTTTCTAAATAAAATAAAAAAAATCTGAAAATGTCAGGCAAGAACTCTGTAACACGACATATTGAATCAACTGGTGTAAACAGAACTGTTAAGTTTAAGAGTCAACATTGGTCATAGGGGTGAATTGATAGAATCCAGGGACTTAATTGATTTTATTTCAAAAGTTTAAGGGCTTATGATACTCTTAAACCAAAAAATTATATACATGTATCTGGTGGAGTTCATCATTTTAGTTATAAATAAAAAATTGTCGTAATCAGTTAGTAAATTGGTTTATAGGATGAGGCGTTAGATTATTTAGACAACATATCTTATTTGAATATCGACATTGTAAATGGAACAAAATAAATTGAGAGAGTCACCCACATAATAGATATTTATAGTATATAATCCAGATTAATCGACAAATAAATTAAATATCAATAAATATACAAAAAAATTGGTCCATATTTCAGAAAACTACATATATTTTAACTTAAAACAAAATGCCAACCATCTCATTTGAAAACACCATATATAAATTTGCTGTTAGAAAATACTAGTAATATTGTTTTACAGTGTATTTGGACGAATGATTTTAAAATTTTGAAGATTTTAAAAATGATAGAACTATAGAATTTATCAAGTCAAAATACTAGTAATTGTATTGCTCGAATAAATATTAAAAAAATAATATTAGAGTTTGATAAAAATAAGTTTATTTTTAAAAGTTTTGGCTTAAGGGTATAATAAGTCTTTGACTTTTTGAAAAAAAAAATCAATTAAGCTCTTAAATTTTTTTGTACCCCAATTAAGTCCTTGAATCAAAAAATTGAATCAGTTAAGCCCTTGAACTAAGAAATTGAACCCTTGAACTAAGAAATTGAATCAATTAAGCCCTTTGACCAATTTTAACCATTAAATCTTTTTTCTGTATATATTACTGATACATAATATACTACAGTTCAATCACGTTGCATTTATAGTTTTTTTAAAAAATATTTTTTTATAAATTTTATAAGTTTTTTTACAACTTTTAAAGATTTTCTTAAATAAAATAAAAAATTCTGAAAATGTCAAGTAGAAACACTGTGACACGACACAATGCACCAACAGATCCAAAAAACTGTCAAGATTTAATGGTCAAAATTGATCAAAGAGCTTAATTGATTCAATTTATTGGTTTAAAAGTTTAATTGATTCAATTTTCTTAGTTCAAATGTTTAATTGGGTGTAAAAAAATTCAAGGGATTAATTATTTTTTAAAAAGTTTAATAGCTTCTTACACCTTAACCCAATTTTTTTTTTAATTTTTATCTTACTAAACATGAAATTTTATTTTTATTTTTTTTAAAAAGGAAATTTTAATTTTTATCTTACTATTTGAAAAGTCACTCCGCACATGAATTTCCTTTTTAAAATCCCCTTTATCCAGCAACATCCTCAACATATTATTTCATTAAAAATATAATTTAAAGAATCAGTAGGTAATGCTAAATTTTAATTTATATAATAAAATATATAAAATAGCTTTA
The DNA here is from genome assembly GCA_019671005.1 of Hibiscus mutabilis. Lineage (NCBI taxonomy): Eukaryota > Viridiplantae > Streptophyta > Magnoliopsida > Malvales > Malvaceae > Hibiscus > Hibiscus mutabilis. The sequence goes on along the minus strand of CM033754.1, from coordinate 2,774,550 downwards.
AATAATGAAAAAAAAATTATACATAGGCCGTGTAAACTAAGTTTACATGTGTCTTTTAGTTTTAAGCGTAAAAGTTTTAGTTTAGGGTTTAAAGTTTAAGAGTTTAGGCTATAGGGTTTAGAATTTAAGGTTAGTGTTTAAAATTTAAGCTATAAGGTTTAGTTTTTTAGAATTAGAGTTAAAAATTTAGGATTTGGATTTTATTGTATAAATATATAGACTTATAAAAAATTAATTTTACACAAACTATGTATCAAAGTTTTAACGGAATTTTTACATAAATATTACTTTAGGGTTTTATTTTTTCTCAAAATATAGTCATTTTCATTTTAATTCCCGAAATATTGCATTTGCTACAGTACTTTAGAAGTCAGATTCAACAGAATCCGACTTTGAATAGTAAATACCGAAAAAACCGTTAAAGGTTGATTCAGGAGGATCCGACTTCAGGTAATTTTTAGGTTTTTTTTGGGAAAACACTGTTCAAAGTCAGATTCTGTTAAATCCGACTTCTAAGGTACTGTAACAAATGTAATATTTCGGGAATTAAAATAGAAAAAGACCATATTTTGGGAAAAATAAAATCCTAAAACAATATTGGAGTAAAATTCCAAATTTTAACCTTAAATAATATCTAATCTCTTAATTTTCTAGAAAATTTACTTTTTCTTAGAAAAATAGTTGTGATAAATTAGTAGCCGTCAGATCAAGTTTTAACTCGCCAATCAGAATGATTTATTAACCTTTCCCGCCTAGGGTAGGGTCACTTCATTTCCTTAGCAAAACATTTACTGACAATTTTTTATCAAAATTTCCCTTTTTATTTTATTTCTTAAATATTTTTTCTCTGCACTTTCCATTCCTTATATCATCACTCTTCCCACATTCTGTAGGCTTCTCTTCTCTTCTCAGTCTCTTTTCTCTCTTTTTCCTCGAAAAAAATCATTTTTTTTCTTAACTTCCCCTGCAAATTCCAATTTGCAAAGTGTATCCATTACAGTTTTGAGCAGAGCAAATAAGAGTTTTTTTCTCATATCAAATTCAAAGCAAAGAAAATGGTGAGAAATTTTGCTTCTTTTTCTCTAATTTGCCTAGTGTTTGAATGATGGGTACTTGTTTTTCCTTTTGGTGATTGATGTTATCTGGATATCATGGTCTGTTTGTTTCCCAGGAAAATATTGAGATAAAAACACAAAGAATTAGTACTATCCGCGTGAAGCTTTATTCAACTCATTGGAGAAAAAAAAACGTGTTTTAACTTCTTTGGTTTATTTAATTTTGCTGGATAAAAGTTCAACCTTTCGTGAATTCAACAACTGTAACAGTTTGAATTTTTTTCATGTTTTTGTTGAAAATTTTATTAATCATGCTTATTCCAAGTGGTATATTCACAAAAATGTTGAATCTTGCTATTTAATTCATCCATTTTTCTCAAAATTCTTATTCAACTTTACTATCATGTTTCCATTGCTTTTGAGTACTTATTAATTATCAAAGCTATGATCTTGGAATGAATTGTAAATCCAGAAGCTTGAAAGTTCATGGCTTTTTTTTTTCGAGCTTTTTCGATTCGAATGAATTAAGAATCTAATTATTGCAGGTGGGTTGCGAGTTGTTGATAAGGGAGAAAACAGATTGGCTTAGTACCCTTCTTCAAACTGAATTCTTTGGCCCTTGCTCTGATCATCAAGACCTTAGGAAAAACGAGAAGAATGTGTTCTGCATTGATTGTAGCCTCGGGTTTTGTCGGCATTGTAAGGTTCATAGCCAACATGTTTCACTTCAGATCTGCAAGTATGTCTATCAAGACGTTGTTCGACTTCAAGAAATGCAGAAACATATTGATTGTTCCAAAATTCAGGTAATTTCCCAATGCCTCTCATTGGTCTTTAGTTCTTAGAACTTCATTGTAATTGTAATGAATTCAATGTAATTCATTTGCCTTATTGCTTTGATTGTATCTTAGATATGATCAATGATTCGTTTTCGGGGTAAATCACTTATTAGAATGCACAAATCGAATCAATTTTATTGTATTTGTTAGCAATATATGCATGCATGAATGATTTATAATCATTTGGCAGACATATAAAATCAATGGTGAAAAGGCTGTACATTTGAACCCTCGGCCTCAAGCTAAAGACGCCAAACCGTCGACGAAATCGAAAACCGGCGCCGCCTGTGAAGCTTGCAGAAGATACCTTCAAGACCCTCCTAATAGATTTTGTTCCATTGCATGCAAGGTAAAGTAAAATTCAAACTCATCTCATAACTTGAGTTACCCATTTCTCTTTACTTCAACTTTTAACATACATTTCAGGTCTCAGCTGTTGATCGTGTGAAGCCTAGAAACCAAACCGGTAAACTCGTATCGCTGATACGAGAATTCCCCAATCTTCCATGGAAATACAATAAAAATTCACCGGAAATAAGCACAGAAGAGAAGCAATCATCCCTTTCATCAACCGATGTCTCTGTGGAGACAAAAACATCGGTGACCAAAAGTTTAAAGCCTAGGGAACGATTGAAGAAACGGAAAGGCACTCCTCGTAGAGCTCCGGTCGGTTAACGATTCAAGGTTTTTCGGTAGATACTCAACAAAGGGTGCTTAAATCAAATCATACTTTCTTTCTTTTTCTCAATGGAGTTGAAGATTAGACCCTCATTTTGGAACTTAGTTGGGGGTTAGTTGAGAAAGCAGTCCCACAATGCCATGAAAGGGTGTGATAGTTTCCTTTTTTGTGTACAGCATGTGAAAAAATGGGCATTGAATTGAAGTTGATGGGCTGCAAATAGCCAAATAGCAATGTTTTTCAAAGATATATTGTATCTACCCCCTTTGACAGATTTGATTGGACCTATTATGATTTTGTTTCCTTTCAGTGCAATATATTGTTCTTTTTTATGGTTCAAATCGCTAATTTCCCTTACATAACCATACGTTAGTCGAGTCGAAATCCGGAGTTCGGTTTAATCGGTTTATTTAATTCATATACCATTTTGTTATACAATCACTAGTTTTTGATGGGGGTGTTTGTAATCGAGTTGGATTGTGTTCTTTGTCTCGATCATCGTCAGCGGGTGTGTTTCATTTTCGTCTGATCTTTGGTTAGTAAACTAGTTTTGGGACCCTCATGTTGTTCTTACATTATGGGAACAATGTCTTGTTTGATTTGTGTCACGTGGGTTCAAATGAACGTGGCAGACAAAAAGAGCTGCAGAAAAGGAAGGGAATGGTGTGAAAATGGAGAATCCTACCAAGCAAGTAAGCAACGAGGTAAAAGGGAAAACAAGTGGGAAATTTTGAGGGTCAGCAAGCATGTTGCACATGGGAATGGCTATAACTTTTCCCCCTATTTTTTGCAGGGAATTATCTGCCCACCAGTTCTACTTAGGGTGTGCAAAACTCGACTCGACTCGAAAAAAACTGAATTATTCGACTTCATTTGATACGAAAAAACCCAATTCGTAATTTCATAAATTCGACTCAAAAAATTCAAATAAAGTTTGAGTTATAAAATAAAAATTCGAATAACTCAAAATTTTTAGTAATTAGTTGATCAATTTTTCAAGTTCAAGTCGAGTCTGTCAATTTTGCCTGATATATATGTATATGACATGTGAAAATATTAAGAAATATATGTATATCGTATATGGATATAAAAAGTCGTTTATATTGGAATCAATATATATTATAACATTATAAATAATTACAAGTAAATTTATACAAAAACTCAAAAACTCGACTTGATTCAGAAAAAAATTCAAATAAAATTTGAATCGTAAAATATAACTTGTGAACTTAAATAACTCAAATTTTTTGACTCGATTCGTCGAACGCTCAACCCTACTTCTACTAGGGACATTAAGCACATTACTTCTAAACAAGATATGAGCATTCTATGCAGATAAATATCTTTGCAAAATGAATTCAATGAATGATTTTAGTGAAAAAAATAAAAATATTATTTTTTTAAAAAAAATTTAGGTTCAACCAACTTTAATTGCAAGGTGCATGTGAGTTTTATCAAGGGTTAAAAACGGAATAGATAATAGGACAACATTAAGACGGCTAAAAAATATTTTTAAAAAACGAAAAGATTTTTTTAAATAAAATATTTGATTTTATTTATCCAAAGAAGTAACAAACTGCTACAAAAAAACAATACATAAAAAAATCGAACAAGAATTCCCCAAGCCTCGCAGCTGAATCTCTAGTTAAACTCGAAAACTATCTCAAGTTTTTATTTTGTTAAATGCAGTAAATAAAATCATTCCAAGCAATTTTGAGAATATAAACAATGAGAGATTTACCCCTAAATGGAGATGAAAAGATTTATATTTGATAGAACTAATATTTTTTGTGTGTAATTATTCACTCTCAATGGATAAAATCATGTCTTCTTAATTGAAAATACATTTTTTTCATATTTATTTTTAATTGTTTTTGATGTATAGAATAATATCAGATAGGACACTAATACATCAATTTAGAAAAAAAATATTAAAATATGTTAGTTTAACATGATGAGATCCTAAATCCCTTAAGCGATGTCAGAGATTCGAGTCATGACGTTATAAATAGAACAAACTCACCTCATAATATGTTCCAATAATATCTAATACTAATAGATCAAATACTAGTAGCTATATAAAAAAAATTGAAACTAAAATAATGTGAACACTAATATTTTAATATTTATTTAACGCAAACTATTAGCATGTCAAAATGTAAAATGAATATAAAAAATAACTTGAAAATAATAGAATATACAATTATAAAATAGATACACAAACTATTAATTTTAAGCACATGGATGTGCAAAAACATAACATGGGAGGCTCTTCCATAATGGGTTGCTAATGGTATTGTTTCTAATTTCTATATAGACTAAGATATTTGCTGTTGTCTTTAATAGGCGTGCATGCATCTTTGGCTGTTCTAATATTTGCCTTTTCCGACATTCTTCCCCAATAGATTTTATTTCAATTAATACAATAAAAATTATGTTAATTCATTAATATTTTTTTAATATTAATAAATTAACAAAATAAGCGCCCAAACTATGTTTCTTTTTTGCAATAGGTGTATAAAATATTTTTTGGCTAAAATATGTGCTTAAAGTTTTATTTTTGGCTGAAATAGGTGCCTAAAGTTTTGTTTTTGGTTAAAATAGGTGCCCAAACAGGTGGGCAGCTTTGGGCAAATAATCCAAATGGATTAAATATTTGGAAAAATAAGGTACTTTAGGAGATATTTTGGAATTTACGGCAAAATCTACAGTGCAGGGATATTTTTCCTTATCGATTCAAGACAAAATCAGGGAAAAGTCACCACCAGTAGATAACGACTTCTCCCTGCACTGTAGATTTTGTCGTAGATTCCAAAATATCCCTTAAAGTGCCTAAAACCCAAAATATTGTTTGGGTCTGGATTATTCCCCAAAATCCAGGAAGTATGAGCCTCAATTAACTTTAAAACAAACAAAAAATGAAACTTTAGGCCCCTATTTCAGCCAAAACATACTTTAGGCACCTATTACAAAAAAGAGACATACTTGGGGTACTTATTTTGTAGTTTAGCCATAAATTTAATATACCAAGTTAACCGTTAATGCCTTGATTGAAACATTTTAAAAGTTTAGAGGTCTACTTGATAAAATTTATAGTTTAATTGTCGAAATGAAATTAGACCACTAATTTAGTGGCCTTGGAGGTAATTTACCCTAGTTAATGTAACAAAAATATTATTAACAAATATGTTTCTATTTCGATCATCAAATTATAAAAATTTTAATCTAATTATTAATATTAAATTTATACTCGTTTAAGTCTCTTAAACGTCAAGTCTTTAACACCAACAACAAAATATTATTTTTTGGGGGGTATTCATGATATTATAATCTTATTACCCCCATGACCGATATCCTTCTCCATCATCATTCAAACACCGTCAATCGTTGCTTGCGGCATAATTGGTTCAAAAATGTTTCTTTTTCCTTTATTTTCAGTTTGATTTTTCTTATATTCTTATTAAAATCAGCAAAACTCAAATCAAAGCTTCAATCTTATCTTGGTTGAATCTGCAATCTCCACTGTTTGGTCAATATGGAATCATGGTGTGTTGCTTTTCTCCTCCCAAAATCTTCTCACCATTTAGGTTTGAAAGAAAAATACTATGCAACCAATGAATCAAAAGGAGTTTGAAAATTTGAGTTTGAGAGGAAATTTTTAGTTTTTTTACATAAATTTACTAAAAAATTAACGGCCAAGTGACCTAAAAGAATGAAATTCTAAAGTTTAACGCTTAAATTAAAAAATGACTAAAACAAAAATATGCTGAAATTTGAGTGACTAAACATGTAGTTTAGCCCAAAATAACTATCGATGGTTTTTGATTATTTGAAATCCAAAGCCCATAAATTAAGACAACTATAGCCCAAGCCCCTAATGCATTGGTATTTGATACTACTAAACACAGTAGTTTCAAGCCCAATAACAAAAACCCTAATTTGAAACAGATTATGGGTTTTTCTTTGGTCGTCGTCGGACTGAAGGAATCTCTATAAAACGGCTCTTCCCTCTCCTTTTCAAATCAGATCTCAGCGGTCAAGGTGCTCATCAGGTAAATCTCTTCCTCCATTTCCACTCTTTACCTTTGTCGCTGTTTTCTTAGTAGTTCTTTTTGTCTGTTTAGGGTTTTCGATTTAGTAATGATTGAGCAAAATGTCTCTGATGATGATTTAAATTTGAAAGACTTTCGTTCTTCCGAGAGAAAATAATCCGTGCGGAATTCTATATGGAGACCTGAGCTGAAGAGATATTATAGTTTTTTTTTTCAATTTTTGATTTCATTTCGTGATGTGTTTTATTGATTGATTTTTCCATTTTGCCTCCGAGGATGATTGAAAATGAAAACTTTCGTTCTTCCGAGAAAACCCATGCGGAAAGTTTCTGGAGACCTGAACTGAAGAGGTTGATGTTAAATAGCTTATATTTGTTGCTGAATTAGGATTTAGGGAAATAATTTGCTTTGCATTTCAGTTAATGCCATAGCTTGTATTTGATCTTTCCGTTATTGGGCATTGAAGTTCTTTTGTTACTCCGATGATGTTTACTATAACAAAACTTTCGTTCTCCTGAGCTATTAAATGCTGAAAATTTATGGAGACCTGAGCTGAAGAGTTTCAGAAGTTTTTTCAATATAATTTGTAGTTTGATATCATTGTTCTGGTTGTTATCCTAATCTTCATTTTCCTGAAGTACCCTTGTTTGTTACTCATGTTTTTATGGAGACCTAAGCTTTGATGATTTTCATTTGAAAACAAAATGAAAAGAAAAACTAGAATTTTTGCAGTGCTTTTTGGTCATGCATTTTTATATTCTACAACTGTTTTTATAAGTTTCCAGTTCCCCCTGTTGGTTCCATTTTCAAGTGTACTGACTACCAAGTGTTCTTGAGTTTCCGGTGTCTTAATGGTAGTTGCATCCTCTTTTTGCAGGTTTTTGTTGGGTTTACCAAGAGATAATACTTGAAGTTTTCATAGTTTAAAATGAGGTACTAATTGTTTTATCCTTTTCTTCTTTCATTTGCTTTCATCTAATAGCACTAAAAGGTGGCTTGTTGCATTCCATATATCGTATACTAATCTGCTCTTTTGTCTGCTTCACTTTTTTCAGTCGGCCAATGGAAGAAGATGTATGTTGCCTTAAATGCCTCTTCCTCTTCATTCAAACGAATATAAGGCTTGTTTTCGTGTTTTATATGTTTTTGTGTAAAATGTATATGGTTGCTGATATCCGTCATTGTTTGCTTACCTGCCTGCAGACTGTGAAGAACGAGGAAGAGGAATTTAACACTGGACCACTGTCCGTTCTGATGATGAGTGTTAAAAATAACACTCAGGTAATATGCCAATCTTCTGCACCCCTAGCAATGCTCATCTATATGTTAAAGACAACATGCTTTATTTCGAACTAAATTTAATTTTTATGGAATCAGGTTCTCATCAACTGTCGCAACAACAAAAAACTTCTAGGCCGAGTGAGAGCTTTCGATCGCCACTGCAACATGGTTCTGGAAAATGTCAGGGAAATGTGGACCGAGGTAGTTTTTCTTTTCCTTCTTTTGCATTCCTTCATCTTTATTACAGTCGAATTAAAAAGGTTAAACTGTTTCTCCATTCGATATAGGTACCGAAGACCGGGAAAGGCAAGAATAAGGCACTGCCAGTTAACAAGGACAGATTCATCAGCAAGATGTTCCTGAGGGGAGATTCAGTTATTATTGTTCTTAGAAATCCCAAGTAAATTCAGTATATTCTGTGCTCCCAATTATGGAACTTTTGTAGTTCTCTGTATTCAACTGGGGAAAACGCTATTTAAACCACCGACACTGGATTTTGAGATGCTGAAGTACTGTATCTGTATTTTAGTAATTTTTAGGTTTGTAAATTGCTAATTACTAAAATTATAAAATATATTTAAGTTGAGAAAGTATAAAAATTACATTAAATAAAAATTTATTAAAAACTTAAAATTAGTAAAAAATGATAAAAAATGGATCCAATTCAAGGTGTTGGTGGTTATTATTATTATTTTTTGCAATTGTTTAATTTCCCCTCAATGTTCAAGAGCAAGGGTTTTAGATATTTCTTCACGGTTCATGTTTGAGAAAGATGATTGTAATAACCCATTTCACCCAAACCAGTACCCATTACCCAAACCAAATCAAAAACCAATTAACCCGACCCGGATCCAAATTTAACCCGACCCGGAACAAAAAAAACCCTAACCTTAATGCCATTAATCCACCCGCCGCCGCACTTTTTGCCGCCGATCGTCCACCGTCGCCGTTTGCTATTTTCGGCGACCAACCCCAAACTATAACCACAAACACCATAAACCCTAAATTTTAGATTACAAACCCTAAACCAATCCAACCAAAACCTTAAAATTAAAAAATCAAATCTATCCCTTGCCACTACCCGATACACCCATGCCCCTGACCACCAACCATACCCTGTCTTCAAACAACCCCGTAAAATTCGGCTTGAATCCGGCCATCCATCATCAGATCTGCAAGACTAAAATAGCAGAGTGGTTATTGTTTTTAGAGGGGTTATAAAAAAACCAAAACAAAGGTAAAGGGGGAGCTGATGAAAGTTTTAGAGAAAAAAAAAGGGATTTTTGAGAAGAAAAAAAATCAGAGAGTTTGGGGATTTTTCCTTCAAAAAAACAGAGAGTTTAGGGAGTTTGTTTTTTGAAGATAAAAACTTGTAATCTGGAAAAGTGTAAGTTTTTAATCTAAATCGAAAATCCTTTTTAATTTCAAAATCAAAGTTTTTGTTCCGTTTTTTATTTTGTTTCGAATCAAAAGTATAGGGGTTGAGGACTTACCGGCCGCGGTTGCCGTCGCCGCGAGGCCTCACAGCCGATGAGCGTAGTAGCCCCTTTGACGCCGCCGTTGGTTTGAGAATGAGAGCAGAGGTTGAGAGAGAATGAGGGTTTAAAGTTTTTAGGTTTGTTATCCATTCGAAATGAAATAACCCGAGTCTTATGTTTTAACCGGCTAATGTGTAAAACGACACCGTTTGGTGTCGACCCGGCTTACGCGGTGACCCGACCCGGGGAGGATCCGCGTTTTTGGCAAATGGTCTAATTACATAAGAGGTCCTCCATCTCCTTTCCCGCTTTCACTCATGACCAGGGGATAATCTCCCTTTTAGTCCATGGCCCTTCGTCCCGCCTCTATTTCCGCCCTATTTTCACTTTAATTTTCGCATCTTATTTTCTTTTTTATTTCAATTTGATCACCTTCCATGCATTTTTAATTTTTTTTATTTCCGTTTTTCTCCTATATTTTGCATCATCTTCAGTTTAACCCATTAATGTGTATCATTCATGCCATATTTAATCCATGCATTTTAATCATTAACATCTAGTTTCATGACATATTTTATATTGTTCCATGCAATTTATATGATCTATGCATTCACATTAGCATTAGTATCATCGTTGTCGTTGTTATTATTATTATTGTTATTATTATCATATTTTATGTGTTAGATTAATATTTATGTTTGTATGTTTTAGAGTAGCAATTTATATATGTCGTGTTTGTTTTTATGCGTTAGATTAGTATTTCATTATGTTAGTATCTCTCTATATTTTTATCGTATTGTGATTATTTATGGCTGTCATATTTTGAGTTACATAATGGATATATAAATATCAATGCGATGCCCTTTTATTCGAGCGTAAACGGGGCCAGTATCAGGCGTAGTTATAGTGGTTGGGCGTTTACTCTCGAATAACGGGGCCTTTAAAATCTACTCGCATTTATAACCGAATTTTAATCTAATCGTCACTTGAATCCGGAAAGTTTGAAATTAATAAAGCGGTAATTATTAAAGTACCAATTTTGGGCGGTGTGGGGGTGCTAATCTTTTCCCATCCGTAACCGACTCCCGAACCCGACATTTTAAAATATCTGGTTTTTACGGTGTCCGGCCTACCTAAGTGGCCGGTGGCGACTCTATTTTTAAATAAAACACGGTTTTGCAAAACTTCCCCGAAAGAAAATATTTTCAAAATACAAAAAAAACCAACACAACATTTTTAGCGGAAAAAGACATCGCTACAGATGGCGACTCCGCTGGGGAAATTTTTTGGTTTTCAAAAAATAAGAGAGTCGAGCTTTTTAAATAATTACCGCTTTATTAATATCGGAAATTTCAGATTAAAGTGACTATTAAACTAATATTCGATTATAATTGCGCGTTTATTTTAACGCATTTAAAATATGGCATATAAACCATTTTTTTAAGTGAGGGGAAAACACTAATGCTTTCGTGGAGATATCGTTCTCCCGTGTAGGCCTAGCAAGTACCTTCGGGGCTCGAGTACCTTATGCTTTAGTAAGGATATCGTTCCTTCGTGCAGGCATAAGCAAATGGGTCCCCCTGAATTGAACCCGGTTGAAATGTGCCTATAATGGGTGATGATCGGGGGCCTTGCTACTCTTAGTAGAGGACAGCAAGGACAATTCGGGTACCTCTTAGCACCAAAACTGCATATAGTGAGCCGTAGGAGCCAACTCTTTAGAGCCATGTAAAACTCTGCCCTATTAGTGGTCACCCTATTTAGGCTCTGGTGCCTTATTTCTGGTTTATGTACAATTTTTTATTACTCTATTTTTATTTGTTTTATTTAATCATTTTATTTGGTACTAACTCATTTCATTTTATTCTCATCGCATTGATTTCACCTGCATCATTGCACAACATCATCACAATCTTGATTTTGCATTGCATCAATTTAAGACACATTTTGCATGCATATACATTCATCTTCAAAATAAGAAAACTGACTCTAGGGATGCCCTATGACAGTGATACTGGATAAAGCAGAAGATCAGTCAGCTCAGCATCCATACGGGACCCGATACAAAACAAAGATGGTGAACGATGAAAGATTGAAGAAAATCGAGCAAGACCAAAAAGAATTGCAAGCGAACATAGCCAAGCAAGTTGAGGAACAGTTGGCGAAAGTCCAACAGGATATGAGGGAACAACTTGCAAAGTCACAACAAGACATGCTGGGCCAAATGGCACAAATGCTGGGATTGAAGCTTCCCAAGCCGGGAGAGGCCTCTGTTGTAAATCCCACTGCAAATCCTAGACCCACTGCCGGGGATGAGGATCTTATGTATCCTCCGGGGTTCACGCCCGTTCAAACCAGGATACAGCCAGAAACTCAACCCCAGGTGATCATTTCACGGGGAAAGTCTCATCTACACCAGGTCGGTACTTCGATCCCTATAAATCATCCATCTGCATGAGAAGTTAAGACCGGGGGCAATCAAGCTGAAAATTTTATCTCAGAAATGGATCATCTGTTTGAGATCGAGAAACTGAAGGTAGAAGCTTCAAAGGAAATCGAAGATCGATGTAAGAGACTCGAAGAGAAGCTAGAGGCTATAGAAGTAGAAGGTATCTTCAGTGGATTCGATGCCAATGAACTCAGTCTTGTCCCAGATTTGGTCTTTCCTCCTAAATTCAAGGTCCCAGAGTTTGAGAAGTATGACGGAACAAGCTGTCCTCGCGCTAACCTCACTATGTTCTATCGAAAGATGACAGGATACGGCCGAGACGACAAGCTGTTAATTCACTGCTTCCAAGACAGTCTATCGGGATCTGCTAACTGATGGTATAATCAATTGAGCCGACATCATATCAAATCCTGGAGAGACTTGGCAAAAGTTTTTCTGGAGCAATACCGACACGTCAATGACATGATGCCAGTCCGATGGATGCTACAACAGATGAAACAAAAACATAATGAAAGCTTCAGGCAGTACGCTCAGCGCTGGAGGGATATAGCAGTTCAGGTCCAACCCCCGCTTAGTGAGCGGGAGACCGTGGTCACATTTGTACAAACTTTGGAGGGTCCGATCTTGGGTCGCTTGATAGGCAACGCGACTACCAATTTTGCCGACCTCGTGTTATCCGGTGAGCTCATCGAGAATGCTTTCAAGACTGGCAAAATTGACGATGGAGGTTCGTCCCATAAGAAACCTTACCATGGAAGGAAAAACCAGGAAGTGAACTATTCGGGAGTTTACAATGTAAATTATTTCAAGCCCAGCCCAGTTGTGCAATCTAAGGCCGTGCCAAGTGCTCACGTTGCCTCAAGCCAAGGTTCTGGTCAGAGAAAGAACACTGAGAAGATAGAATTCACTCCCCTGCTGATGTCGTATGGAGATCTGTACAAGGAACTGCTAAAAGCCCATATAGTGGTACCTTTCTACCAGGCTCCGACGCAACCCCCATTCCCTAAGTGGTATGATCCTAACGCGAGTTGCGAATATCACGCTGGACAAGCGAGCCACACGATTAAAAATTGTTGGGGCTTCAAGAGGCTGGTAGAAAAGTACCTCAAGCTCAGTGTTATAAGTATTGAAAACCCTATAAGTTCAGCCACAAGTGGGAACCCTTTTCCGAAGCATGAAGATGCCAACTGAGGGTGTTGAAGGTTTTTTGAACTGGACCATGTTAAGTATTGCACTGTCCTGACCATGGCAGGTCCCCTTGTAGTTTTTATCACTTTCAGAGTAATACTTTTTGTAAACCAACCTCACCGACTTAAGTACAATAGTGATGAGAGTATTTTGTAAGAGATCAAAACTACAAATAGCAATGCAAACATCTTTTGTTCATATCTGAGTCTTGAATATCCAAAATACATCACCTTAAATATTACGAGAACAATGTCAGATGATGTCATGAAACGAACAAAATTTTGGGGCATCCACTCAGATGAAAGCTGATAGAACTCAGGACAAAGTCGGGACACCGCCACATGAAAAAACCAAGATCCTAACGAGACCAGTGAGGCGTCAGGGGCATCCCTTTGAGGGCAAGAAAAATCATATCACATTCATGCATTTAGTTGCATTCATCTTACATTAAATCATTTTGCATACGTCACACATCTATGTTCGGTGCATACACTAAAGTCACCTTGCATTTAGGATAGACACATGTATTTAGGCCTAAAATTCATGCATTTTTGCTTGTACATACAAGCATGTTCGAAATAAACCAAAGAACCTCAGCCATTGGGGCAACAACACAACTGCCAACCTCTAGCCATAAAGAAGGCCAAACACAAAGAGGATGCTGAAGCATCAATAAAAGGTAACAATGACAAATTTTGTGAACATTTACTGATTAATGTTTTTCCATTTTTTCAGTCACACTCTCTCCCGAAAGAGCCCATGAAGTAGCATTTTCAGATCTTGCCTTCATCATTATTGATAGGCCAACATTTCCAAATTTTGCTTTACCGCTGATGGTGCAACAGTATAGACATCCTGAAGATCTCGTTTCTCCGTTGATGGTGCAACAGATCCGAACCTTTCCCCAAACAGATCGAATTTCTATTCAGGTCTTGTTTCTCTGCTGACGGTGCAACCAGACCTAATTTTTCTCGAGTCTTACTTTTTTGTACAGTTCAAGAAAAAAGGAAAAATATCAAAAAAATAAAGTTGAAAAAAAATAGAAAAAATAAAAAAAATCAATAAAAAATAATAAAAAAATTAGTAAAAAAATTAAAAAGAAGTGAAAAAGAAAAAATGAATAGAAATTCAAAAGAAAATTTATCAACTTTTATCGCCCGATCTAGTCTCTCCGCTGATGAAGTGGCTAGGTACAAGCTATCGTCGTCCTCTGATCATGCTCTCCGCTGACGATGTAGCGGTTCAGTCGTCATTATCGATCCCCGCTCTCCGTGATAGAGTTGCTAGGTCCAAGCGTAGTCGTACTACGATCCTCGCTCTCCGCTGATGGTGTAGTCGGTTTCAGGTCGTCATTGGTCAATCTAGTCATCCTCTGATGGAGTGGCTAGGTCCAAGCTCTCGTCGCCCTTAGATTCTGCTCTCCGCTGATGGTGTAGCCGGTTCTAGGTCGTCATTGTCCAATCAAGTCCTCCGCTGATGGAGCGGCCATGTACAAGCTATCGTCGTCCTCAGTTCCTGCTCTCCGCTGATTGTGTAGCCGATTCCAGGTCGTCATTGGTCAATCTAGTCATCCGCTGATGGAGTGGCTAGGTCCAAGCTCTCGTCGCCCTTAGATTCTGCTCTTCGTTGATGGTGTAGCCGATTCTAGGTCGTCATTGTCCAATCCAGTCCTCCGCTGATGGAGTGGCCAGGTACAAGCTATCGTCGTCCTCAGTTCCTGCTCTTTGCTGATGGTGTAGCCAGTTCCAGGTCGTCATTGGTCAATCTAGTCTTCCGCTGATGGAGTTGTCGGGTCCAAGCTCCCGTCGTCCTAATCTTGCCCTCCGCTGATGGTGTAGCCGATTATTGGTCGTCATTATCCGATCTAGTCCTCCGCTGATGGAGTGGCTAGGTCTCAGTTGCTGCTATCCTACTTATCCGCTGATGGTGTAGTAGGGTTCCAGTTAATGTTCTGCTTCTCCATTGATAAATCCAACTTTACTGATTTTCAAGTCCTTTTTATTAATAAAAAAAGCAGAAAAAGAAGAGAAAAAGAGAAAAAAAGAAACAGTAGAAAAAAGAGAAAAAAGAAGAAAAAGCAAAAAAGCAAAAAAAAAAAAAAAAAAAGAAGAAAAAGAAAAAACACAAAAAAGAGAAAAAAGGAAGAAGTTGTCAGTTTTCTGGTCTTGTCTTTTCGTCAGAGTTGTAGCTGGATCAGACATGGGAACTTTCATCCTCCGATCCTGCCTCTTCATCAGTGTTGCAGCTGGATCAAATTTTGTAGACCCTGCATCTTCATCGGTGTTGTAGCTGGGTCAATTTTCCTTTAGGTATTAGCTTATTATCAATAATGTAGCTAGTTGGACTCATTTTGCCTCCCCAACAGACAACCCCCAGTTTGAAGAATTTTGCTCCCCAAGAGTGACAAGGTAGATCAACCAAGACAAGAAAGAAGACCTGCATCAAAAAGAAAGAAGATCTACAGGAGAACGAAGACGTACGTCAAGAGGGGACGACCAGCCAGACCGGATGAAATGGGTCATTTTTAGTCTTTGCTTCGTTGCCGTTACACAACAACGAGCAAAGAGGTGCATCTGTAATAACCCATTTCACCCAAACCAGTACCCATTACCCAAACCAAATCAAAAACCAATTAACCCGACCCGGATCCAAACTTAACCCGACCCGGGCCGAAACCAAAAAAAACCCTAACCCTAATGCCATTAATCCACCCGTCGCCGCACCTTCTGCCGCCGATCGTCCACCGTCGTCGTTCGCTATTTTCGGCGACCAACCCCAAACTATAACCACAAACACCATAAACCCTAAATTCTAGATTACATACCCTAAACCAATCCAACCAAAACCCTAAAATTAAAAAATCAAATCTATCTCATGCCACTACCCGATACACCCATGCCCCTGACCACCAACCATACCCTGTCTTCAAACAACCTCGTAAAATCTGGCTTGAATCCGGCCATCCATCATCATATCTGCAAGACTAAAATAGCAGAGTGGTTATTGTTTTTAGAGGGGTTATAAAAAAAACCAAAACAAAGGTAAAGGGGGAGCTGATGAAAGTTTTAGAGAAAAAAATGGATTTTTGAGAAAAAATCGAGAGTTTGGGGATTTTTCCTTCGAAAAAATAGAGAGTTTAGGGAGTTTGTTTTTTGAAGATAAAAACTTGTAATCTGGAAAAGTGTAAGTTTTTAATCTAAATCGAAAATCCTTTTTAATTTCAAAATCAAAGTTTTTGTTCCATTTTTTATTTTGTTTCAAATCAAAAGTATAGGGGTTGAGGACTTACCGGCCGCGATTGCCGTCGTCGCGAGGCCTCACGACCGATGAACGTAGTAGCCCCTTTGACGCCGTCGTTGGTTTGAGAATGAGAGCAGAGGTTGAGAGAGAATGAGGGTTTAAAGTTTTTAGGTTTGTTATCCATTCGAAATGAAATAACCCGGGTCTTATGTTTTAACCGGCTAATGTGTAAAACGACACCGTTTGGTGTCGACCCGGCTTACGCGGTGACCCGACCCGGGGAGGATCCGCCTTTTTGGCAAATGGTCTAATTACATAAGAGGTCCTTCATCTCCTTTCCCACTTTCACTCATGACCAGGGGATAATCTCCCTTTTAGTCCCTGGCCCTTCGTCCCGCCTCTATTTCCGCCCTATTTTCACTTTAATTTTCCCATCTTATTTTCTTTTTTATTTCAATTTGATCACCTTCCATGCATTTTTATTTTTTTCCCTTTTTGTCCTATATTTTGCATCATCTTCAGTTTAACCCATTAATGTGTATCATTCATGCCATATTTAATCCATGCATTTTAATCATTAACATCTAGTTTCATGACATATTTTATATTGTTCCATGCAATTTATATGATCTATGCATTCACATTAGCATTAGTATCATCGTTGTCGTTGTTATTATTATTATTGTTATTATTATCATATTTTATGTGTTAGATTAATATTTATGTTTGTATGTTTTAGAGTAGCAATTTATATATGTCGTGTTTGTTTTTATGCGTTAGATTAGTATTTCATTATGTTAGTATCTCTCTATATTTTTATCGTATTGTGATTATTTATGGCTGTCATATTTTGAGTTACATAATGGATATATAAATATCAATGCGGTGCCCTTTTATTCGAGCGTAAACGGGGCCAGTATCAGGCGTAGTGATAGTGGTTGGGCGTTTACTCTCGAATAACGGGGCCTTTAAAATCTACTCGCATTTATAACCGAATTTTAATCTAATCGTCACTTTAATCCAGAAAGTTTGAAATTAATAAAGCGGTAATTATTAAAGTACCAATTTTGGGCGGTGTGGGGGTGCTAATCCTTCCCCATCCGTAACCGACTCCCGAACCTGACATTTTAAAATCTCTGGTTTTTACGGTGTCCGGCCTACCTAAGTGGCCGGTGGCGACTCTATTTTAAAATAAAACACGGTTTTGCAAAACTTCCCCGAAAGAAAATATTTTCAAAATAAATAAAAAAACACTTTCTTTTTTAGCGCGAAAAGGACATCGCTACAATGATCTAACAATTTAATATTTTTTCAGTTTTTGGATTTTTTTAATGAAATCATTCAACTGAAAATGAGGGAATATAGATTTTTTAATAAATTTTATGCTTTATATAAGCTAAATATTTGAATTTATTATTTTTTAATAATTTATGGTGATTTGAGGGGCTGTTGATGGAGGATTGGAGCCTGGAGGTTAATTGAATGTTAGTTGTGTAATCATTCATTTTTATCCGGTTTGTAAATATGGTTAATATATTAGTATAATAATTAATGGGGAATTATTATTGCATGTATACATATTACATTATATGTTTATGATTAGCATATGTATAGTGTGTGTGATGTGTGCATGTATATTATAAGCTATGTATATGCATTAGTAATTAGTATGGCGTATGTGGTCACGTATGTTTGCATATATATATTAATTGATGTGTGTAGTCGTATTAATTATGTATGTGCTACATGAGAGTATCCGAATGTGTGTGCATGTGATATATATAGTTTGCATGTATGTTTGTATGTGTGTGTATGATTATTATTATCGTCATTATTATTATTATTATTATTATTATTATTATTACTCTTGGGTTAATTTAAAATAAAATCCAAGTTTTACTAATAAAAACCCATTAATTAACAGTCCAAGTCCATATAATATTACAAAAAACCCAAAATATGTTACAAGGCCCATTTTGGCATGACCCAATATCTTAAAAACCCTAAAAACCAAGTCCGATAACCCTAATTTATCTTGCAGCCGCCGTCACCAGATCAGTCCAAAATGATCAAGTTGGCGCGCGTGTAATTCACCCTGGGACTGCTCGTCTCCCACTCCCACATGTTCATTCTCCCTCTGCCACGTGTCGAGATCAGATGCAGCTTTGCTCATTCCAAGGCTAGATCTAAGCCGTTCATTCCCCATGCAATCATAGCCGTTGGATCAAATCTGATCCAACGGCCGTGAGTGAATCTGGCGAAGACGATGTTGCCATACTCTCTCCACACCGGCACCACTCCGCCGTACCACCAGCCCAACCACCAGACGTGCAAGAGAGGCAAAAAATAGATTATCAGCAACCAAATCTCAGAAATATATTTTAGAAAAAAGATAGCATATATGTAATGAGATCTACCCTCTTTTGTAACAAAGTTTTTTTACTAGATCTAAAAAAAACACAAAATAGTTTCCCAGAAAAGGTAGCTTCTTTCCTTTTTTGCATGTTCATTCGAACCAAAAAATAATACCAACTATATAAAAGAAAAAGGGAAAGAATATACCCTTTCGGCTTCGACCGGCCACCTTGTACGGTGGCCGAGGCTGGGACCGCCGATGAACGGTCCCCACACATCTATCTCTTTATCTTCTCCTTTACCCCACCGTCCTTCAAACTTTCAAAGGTTTTCTTTTTGTTTCATTTTTGTAGATCTAGGGCAAAAGGCTCATTTTCTTAAAAGTTTGGGTTCGAATCTGAGTATAGAAATAAAGGAAGGTCATTTTGAGGTTTTTTGGGTTTCGCCGGCGGCGACGAACGGCGGTCGGCGATGACCAACGGTGGACGGCACGGCTTTGGGTGACGGTTTCTGGATTTTGAGAGAGCCGGCTTCAAGGTTATTAAAATGGGGAGATGATTTGTTTTACCAAAACAAAATTTTCAAATGGCAAAACCCTTAAACCATGTCTAATAATTTTTATCTACAGAGGAGCGTTTTTTACATTAGGTTAAATAAAGTGTATTTGTATATATATATATATATTCAGTCAGACATTAGGGCCAATTTTCAAATGACAAAACCCTAAAATAAAATGTTAAAGGTTAAATTGTTTCAAAAAAAAGAATAGAGATGCTATGGGTGACGGTTTCTGGACTTTGAGAGAGCCGGCTTCAAGGTTATTAAAATGGGGAGAGGATTTGTTTTACCAAAACAAAATTTTCAAATGGCAAAACCCTTAAACCAAGTCTAATAATTTTTATCTACAGAGAAGTCGTTTTTGACATTAGGTTAAATAAAATGTATTTGTATATATATATATTCAGTCAGACATTAGGGCCAATTTTCAAATGGCATAACCCTAAAATAAAATGTTAAAGGTTAAATTGTTTCAAAAAAAAAGAATAGAGATTAAAATAACTATTCAGTCAGACATTAGGGCCAATTTTTGACATTATGCCTTATATATATATATATATATGTATATGATACACAATGACCGATAAAAGATCAAATTCTTGTATTGTTCCATAAACTTTATATAAGCTTTGGATTTAGTATTTGTATATTTTTCGTCCATGTACTTTCAAAATTTGAAATTTGTTCATGAACTAAACAATAACAGTGAAATTTGTCAAGTTATTTTCTGCTATTAGTCTGTATGAAATTTGGTCTTGTTTATTCATTTGAGTAGAGATTTGACTCTTCGACCTTGTATTATTTGTGGTCGAACTAAACTTTTAAAATTCAAAAAATACAGAGACAAATAAATTATAGTATAAGGTCTAATGACATAATCTGACCTTGATAAAATACCATTGTAAAACATGCAGGTTTGAGCTGGGATTAGAGAAGCCAGATCCAAGAAGAGCATTACAAAGCGCATTCAACATTTCCATTGCTTACATATTGGGTGGATTAGTCCCACTCCTCCCTTACATGTTCATTCCAAGAGCCAAGGATGCTGTGGTTGCATCCCTGGTCATCACCATTGCTGCACTACTCATCTTCGGCTACGCCAAAGGTTACTTCACCGGTAACAAACCGGTTAAAAGCGCTTTCCAAACCGCTCTCATCGGTGCCATTGCGTCCGCTGCTGCTTTTGGCATAGCTAAGGTTATCCATCCCTAGTTCTTATTCCCTAATGTCTGAAGAACCAGATAGTTTATATTGCAGAGTTTTTATGCTTTGTTTTTAAGAACAGAACATCTGGGTTTCCTTTGATCCGTTTAATGTTTGTATTTCGATTTGAACCCCACATCTCCATGTAATCTTCTCCTTTTATATGTAGCCTCATTAACAGTGAATGCTACTGTTTTAACACATTCATGTATTTTTATTATGTGTGTTTCAATGCATCATGCATGAGATATGCATATTGAATTCCCGACCAATGCTTTCACACAATGGCGGATCTACCCTTAGTTGATTGTAGTTAGTAGTATCGTGCCCACTCTAAAATATGAATTTTCTCATATTAGTTATTTATTTTGTTGATTGAATTTTCTCATATTAATTACTTATTTTGTTGATTGTGCTTACCTTAAAATTTTATTTATTCACGTTCACATATGAATTATAATAAAAAAATTGACTAGAAATGTCTATAAATAATAACTTATTCTTTTAAGAGTCTACAAATAATTTATTTGAATTCAGTTCATTTACGGCCACATATAATAGCCCAAAAATAATAATCAATTATAAAAGAAAAAGGGAAACTCATTAATAAATTAAAAATTCTTTAGGTTCTACGACTTTCGAATTCTTTATACTAATTTCATTTTATTTTTTTCTTATAACTATAGCAAGACAGAGAGATATAACAAATAAATATTTATTGAATTTATGTTACCGTTTCTTTTTCTAACTTTGGGTTGAATTAAGGATTCTTTATATTAATTTCGTTAAATTAATTTAACAAAGACATTTATTTTTGTTATTGCTTTTTATTGATTGAATATAAATTAATAATAAGCACAGATTGTGTTGTTTTGAATTTGTTGTAGCCTTATAGGTATTATATATCATATTGCTTTGTAAATTAAAATTTAGTGATTTTTAATTTATTAATGTGTTTTTATTGATTGAATATAAATTGATATGATTTCATCCTTTTGTTATGCATGATTGTACTCAACTTTCACAACATGGAAGAAACAAATGTTTGCATAAAATTGTCTACATCATGAATATGTCATATATGTTCATCTTTGTAAGTTGTGACATAAGATATTATTTTTTGCTTTTTAAAACAAACTTTAAATTATATACGTATTAATTACAGTAACGAATGTAACATATAGTAAGAGTGGACAAGTTATTTGCACCGTTATTTTTTGATTTACTATGTTTGCATTGGTAACTTATTTACACCAAGTGGCGTAACACATGAGGATATGTGGGGGCCACGTCCCCTCAAAAATTTTAAAAATTATAGTTTCGACCCTTGAAATTTTCAGAAAATTTAATATGGCCCTCACAAAATTTTTAGAAATTCAGAACAAGCTTCAAAATTTGTGAACGTTCTTAATTAAATCTTTTCCATTGATTTTAAAATTTCTCATTAAGCCTCTCAAATTTTTAAAAATTTTAGTTAGACCCCAACTTTTTAAAAAAAAAATAAATTTAACCCTTCGAATATTTTAAAAATTTTAAATTAAACCTCTAAAATTTTAAAGTTTCAAGTTGCCCCAAACTCTACCACCATGTTCCACCACTGTTCACAAGTTGTAAATAAACATTGTTAACTTATTTGCACTTAGTTATTTATGTTCGTGACATATAAACGAACATGTTCGCGAACGTTAAACGAACATGCTCGCAGACGTTAGACGAATATGTTCGCCAAAGATAAAAGAACGGAACTTGAACACACTAAATAATAAACGAATCGAATTCAAACATGATGTTAATATATGTGTGTTAACCCTCAAAAATATTTCTGGATCCGTCATTGTTTTCATATGATCCAAGTGTGCTCTCCGGCTGCTGCTGCGACGGTTTATGGTGCTCGGATCCTGGGGAGTGTTTCCGTCTACCGATATTCTTAAGCAAGTCCTTTCGACCTCTGAGAAATCCATTGTTCACGAATTTCCAACGGTCTGTATCGATTTTTCAAACCCGGGAAAAACTTGGAAGGGTTACTAATGTCTTAAAATGGCAGAACACCCATGCATTAAAATGGAGAAGGTATGGAAATAATGCATTTTGTGGATTATGCTTAATAATCATTTTCTTTTAACATTATTGCCCTCAAAATCTTATGAATTTCACTACGAAAACGGCAGAAGAAAAAATAACAAATGCACAATGTGCAATCATGTAAATTTACATACCATAATTTCCATCAAAATAATTTAATTTAAATCAATTTACAAGTTTAGTGGTCTAATTGAAAAAGATTTCACAGTTTAATGGTCAAAATAAAATCAGACCAATAATTTAGTGGCCTTAAAGTTAGTTTATCCAAGATTTATTTCTCATGTTGTCAATGAAGCATGCAAAACCACCACGTGTCTTCCATTAAACAACATCGAATTGCCGAAAGCCACGTGAGGCTTCCCGAGATATATTTCACGGCTATTTTCAGACAAGACCTTAGGTTTGTGGGTCCCATCTCCGCTAATTGCCTCGTATTTGGATTTAACCAAAGGACAAAGGGGATAAGAACATCCTAGTACACATTATCTTCTTCTCTTCACCGTTGGATCAATCCATAATCTCATCCAAGTGTCAGTGTTTTACACAAATCAATTTTCCCGAGAAAAAATTCAGTATAATTTAAGTTTTTTTTCCCCTCTCAGTCCAACTCCAAGCTTGAGCTTCAAAGAAAGCTAAGTTCTTTTCTTTTATTTTCCTATTTTGTTATATATAATTTTAGCTTAAAACTATAAGCTTTTTGGTGCAATTCAAATTTTCATTACTCCCAATAGAGAAAATAAGCAAATTCTTCAATTTTCATCCACAAACAACTGCTGGTAATTTCTTGAACTGTTCTTGATAATTTTAATTTAATTTTTCTACAGTTTTCTTTTCTTTTTTGTTTGGAAACTTTAGAATTTCCAATAGTTTTTGTTGTTGTAAGCTTGAAAATATCTAGTGGAAATTCCTTTTAAATTAATCTGGAATCAATTCCATTTCATTTTTTGTTCTTTGGAATAAAAAACTTTCACTTTCCCCCCCATTTCTTTGAATTTAAATCCATGTGCATGCATTTTTTTACCCTGAAATTTTCCAATCATCTTCGTTAATTTTTCTTTGGTTTTCTGTGTTTCTTAATTGTGAAAAAAATTCACTTTTTCATTTGAGGGTTTTGATTAGCTTCAAGAAATGGTATCAAGATCATATTCGAATCTCCTGGAGCTCGCCTCGGGTGAGTCTTCTCCGTCTTTAGGCCGAATAAGCAGTAGGATTCCCCGGGTTATGACTGCCCCGGGGATTATTTCCGATGATGATTCATTGGAGAGCATATGCTCCGATGCATCGACGTCATCGATCTCGAAAGATCGAATTATCATGGTAGCTAATCAGCTGCCTATAAGGGCACACCGAAAATCGGATTCGAATAGTACTGTTAGTAATACTAGGAGTAGCAAGGGTTGGATTTTCAGTCCAAATGAAAGATGGATTAGGAGATGATGATGTTGAGGTTATTTATGTTGGTTGTTTAAAAGAAGAAATCCACCCGAACGAACAAGACGAAGTCTCACAGATTCTTTTAGAGACCTTTAAGTGTGTGCCGACTTTCTTGCCGGCCGATCTTTATACTCGGTACTATCATGGATTCTGTAAGCAGCAACTATGGCCTTTGTTTCACTATATGTTGCCGTTGTCACCGGATCTCGGCGGTAGGTTTAACCGGTCTTTGTGGCAAGCCTATGTTTCGGTCAATAAGATTTTTGCCGATCGAATTATGGAGGTGATTAATCCGGAGGATGACTTTGTGTGGGTACATGATTATCTTCTCATGGTGTTACCAACTTTCTTGAGGAAGAGGTTCAATAGAGTTAAACTAGGATTCTTTCTTCATAGCCCGTTCCCGTCATCGGATATTTATAAGAATTTGCCTATCAGGGTGGAACTTTTTCGCGCTTTATTAAACTCGGATTTAATCGGCTTTCATACTTTCGATTATGCGAGGCATTTTTTGTCATGCTGTAGTCGAATCCTTGGTCTTAGCTATGAATCCAAGAGAGGTTATATAGGCCTCGAGTATTATGGAAGAACTGTTAGTATCAAAATTCTCCCTTTAGGGATACACATTCGAGCCTTCCCGAGACCAAAGCAAAGGTTGCAGAGCTCTGTAAGCAGTATTGTGATCAGGGCAGGACAATGTTGCTTGGGGTGGATGATATGGACATATTCAAGGGTATTAGTTTGAAGCTGCTAGCAATGGAACAATTTCTTTTGCAGCATCCCGAGTGCCAAGGGAAGGTGGTGTTGGTTCAGATAGCTCTTCCGGCAAGAGGCCGAGGAAAAGACGTGAAACAAGTGCAAGAGGAGACGTATTCGACTGTGAAGAGAATTAATGAAACTTTTGGGAAGCCTGGTTATGATCCTGTTGTATTGATTGATGAACCACTTAAGTTTTACGAGAGAATTGCCTATTATGTCGTTGCGGAGTGTTGTCTAGTAACAGCTGTAAGGGATGGAATGAATCTGATACCGTATGAATAAATAATCAGTCGGCAGGGGAACGAAAGGTTGGATATAGTTCTAGGGTTGGATCCATCTGCGCCGAGGAAAAGCATGTTAGTAGTGTCTGAATTCATCGGCTGCTCCCCATCTCTTAGCGGAGCGGTTCGAGTAAATCTGTGGAACATTAGTGCCGTGTCGGATGCAATGGACAGTGCCCTTGCTATGGCAGAGGCTGAGAAACAGGGGAGGCATGAAAAGCATTACAGATACGTGAGTACACATCATGTCGGATACTGGGCTCGAAGTTTCCTTCAAGATTTGGAGCGGACATGTCGAGAACATGTTAGACGGAGATGCTGGGGGATTGGTTTCGGGCTAAGTTTTAGAGTTGTGGCTCTTGATCTGAACTTCCGAAAGCTCTCGATGGAGCACATAGTATCGGCTTACAAGAGGACTACTACTCGGGCCATTCTTCTTGATTATGATGGCACTTTAATGCCACAGGCTTCCATCGACAAGAGCCCATCATCTAAATCCGTCGACATCTTAAACAGCTTGTGCCAAGTTAAAAACAACATGGTTTTTATCGTCAGTGCCAAAAGTCGAAAGATGCTCACTGAATGGTTTTCTTCATGTGAGAAACTAGGAATTGCAGCAGAGCACGGATACTTCTTGAGGTGAAGTGAACCACCATCGGTTCTTATTTCCACTTTTATCCTTTTTTCGATTCGAAAGTTATAGTTTGTTGTTTCAGGCTTAAGCGAGATATGGAGTGGGAAACATGTGTGCCGGCCATAGACTGCACTTGGAAGCAGATTGCAGAACCTGTGATGAAGCAATACACAGAGACTACCGATGGGTCCAACGTCGAAGATCGGGAAACTGCCCTTGTCTGGTGTTACGAGGATGAGGATCCCGATTTTGGATCATGCCAAGCTAAAGAACTTCTCAATCATCTCGAAAGTGTGCTGGCCAACGAACCTATTACAGTAAAGAGTGGACAGAATGTTGTGGAGGTTAAGCCACAGGTTTGATCATTTTTTCGCTGATGAATTTGTACGATACTTTTACATTCTTAGCCTACGTCGAACCGCATAAGCTGGTTTTCAAACTCGACGTTTCATGTCAATTGGGTGTATTATATGCAGGGTGTAAGCAAAGGTCTGGTAGCTAAGCGCCTACTTTCAACAATGCAAGAGAAGGGAATGTTACCTGATTTTGTTCTGTGCATAGGAGATGACCGATCCGATGAAGACATGTTTGAGGTAATAACCAGTTCAGTAGCAGGCCCGACAATCGATCCTAGAGCCGAAGTATTTGCATGTACTGTCGGCAAAAAACCCAGCATGGCCAAGTACTACCTCGATGACACAGTTGAAATCGTTAGGTTGATGCAAGATCTGGCTTCAGTTTCCAATCAAATGATGCTATCGGCGTCAAGTTAGCAAAGGTAAACGGAGTTGCACTGCATATCGCACCACACTGTTCTTCGTGTTTGTAACCCATACAACATGTCTCTTTCATCGACTTGCGTGCTTTGTCCGATGAAATCCGAGTTTTTTTCCCGTATGTTAAGGAGATTGAATGCCATTTTTGGTTCCGCAAAAGCTTCGACCAAGCTTTGTCATATGACAATATTTAGTGCTTATTGTAAACGTGTTTTTGTTGGAATTATTACAAGCTGTGCAGCCGCCATTGTTTGTTCTTCCCTTGCATGCGGAGGGACTTTTACTCGAGGACGTCGGCAACTGAGTTATCGAAATTTCCCATGAAATGTTCCAAGTGTGGAAAAATATATCAAACAGTTTCAATGTGAACATTACTGCATATGTTAAAGATCGAATTACTTTTCAATTATTTTAATTTTCAATTATGTGTAATTAATTTAATCTAAATATAAAATAATTCAATTTAATTATTTAATCAATTAGATATAAATGTTTAATTTTACTTATTAATAAATCATAAAAAAGTACAAAATATATATATATATATTAATTTGACCTAAATATAAAATTAATTAGTTTATTCGGTTTTTATGATTTAAACCTTAAACTCTAACCTTAAATCCTAAATTCTAAACTCTACAACCTAAACCCCTAAACTTTAAACCCTAAACTAAACTTCTAACCCTTAAATTTGAAAAGCACGTGTAAACTTTCATTTACACGAACTGTGTATTAAACTTTTTCTCATAAAATATTGTAATAAAAAAATTAATAAAGTACGTATAAATTATTTAAACATGTAAACACATCTTTTAAAACTTTAGTCGACATCTACGCTAAAATACATTTTACACATGTAAAATACTTTCAATATTATAACAAATACATATTTTATTTTGGGTTATATTTTGATACAGAAATTGTGTAAATTTTTTTACATAACCTTTCATATTTAAGCTATAAAATTTAAAACTTAAATCTCTAGTTCTAACCCTAAAATCTAAACTAGAAACCTTAAACTCTAAATTTTAGCTATAAACTTTAAATTATATATCCTACAACCTAAATCTTAAACCACAACCTAAATCTCCAAACCCTAAAATTGAAAGTTTACACAAGTTTATGTATCAAAGTATTTTTCTTTTATTTTATCAAATAATAAAAAAAGTGCTGGTTCAAATTTATGTTGGGAGTTATTTTGATTTAGATTTTTTTAGGTAGCTTTATTGATAAATAAAAATAAAATAAGAACATAACATAATAAATGTTTTAAGACATAAAAAATAGTAAGCCTAAAAAAAAGATAAGCGCTGCACCAATTATATCAGGCATTTTTTCTTTACACCTAAAGATTTTTACGGTCCATTGTAGGAAGGATCCTTGGAGAATTGTCAAAACACGAACTAGATGAAATTCCCAAAATCGGCAAACTACCTTTTATGCCCATTCTAAAAATGACAATCCGCTATAGATTACATCAGCAAACAACCCTAAAGGGGATTAAATTCTACGTGACCACCTACAAACACAAATCAGAAACAAGCATCGTGAGAGTCACTGTGCGAACACAAAAAACCTGCAAAAGTAACCATAGAAACGTGCCATAAGACACTAGTGTTATAAAGGTAGAGAAAACGTGCCACAAAGGCAGATAAAAAAACGTAAAGATGTGTCAAAAAAATAAACTAAAAAAATAAAAGAAATATGAATCATCTGCTATCGACAACTAGCATTAAGGTTGGTGTCGTTGCTGATTAGGCAAAGAAAAAAAATAAACGGATATGTTTCAAAGAAAAAAGGAGAAGCAAGTGGCTAGGGTTTGCTAATATATTTTTTTAAAGTTGTCATTCCGGTTTTCAGAACTTTACTCTGACTAATTCGGACCGACCCGCGTCACACACCTGGCATCACACAAAAACTCGAACTCGAGGCCTATTTAAGCGATATCAAGCTGCTTACCTTTTGGATCAATCCCGTTGGTAATTTTTCTTTTGGTAATGAATATTTTGATTTAGATTTTGATATATTTGGATTATTTTTAAAAAATATGACATTAAATACAATAAGATTTTAGATGCTAAAGTCAACAATTGACAAAAACGATTAAGTATTTAATCTAAAATTTAAAAGAAACAATGTTTAACCTGACAAGTATTTAGACTAATAAAGATTAAAATTATTTAGACAAAAAAATCGAGACAACAATCTCTCATATTTCTTTAATAGTTTCGTCCAAAAAACTAGAAAAGACCAGAAAAAATAAAACAATTTAATAATTAATATTAATAAAAGAGTAGTCAAAGTTGAGCTAAGAACCAAGAAATGGAAACGTAGGGAACGAAAACGAATTTTCCTCTTAGAATCATACAATTTTCAAAGCTTTCTCACCCGATAAATTATACCCAGTCTTACCAGCCATTCCTCTTAAATAACCCAAACTTTTTTCCCACTAAATTTTCTCAGAAGAGAAAGTAAAACGAGATGAGCAGCAATGGAATAGTGGAGAAAGCTCTTAGCAGCTTGGGAAAAGGATTCGATTTAACAATGGATTTTCGCCTCAGGTACTGCAAAGGCAAGGAAAGGTTGATTTTACTCGATGAAACCGAGAAACGAGAGATCACCGTACCCGGTTTCGGTTCTATCCAAGACGTTCCGATCGATATCAAATGTGATAAAGGCGATCGTACTCGTTACCAGTCCGATATTCTCGGTTTCAATCAGGTAATAAAATACCCATTTCTTTATTTTTTTTTTCAAAATTTATGATGAAAATTCAAAAAAAAAATTACATGCGATTAGTGTTTGTGTGTAGATGGTGGAGGTTTTCAATCAGAAATGTAACATTACTGGGAAAATTCCGTCGGGGAGATTCAATTCGATGTTTGGTTTTCAAAGCGGTTCATGGGCGAAAGATGCGGCGAATACTAAAAGCTTGGGACTTGATGGGTATTATATCACTTTGTTTAATCTTCATATTCATCGTTTTCCTCTCCTTCTCTCCGATGAAGTTCTTCGTGCTGTTCCTTCTACTTGGGATCCTTATGCCCTTGCAAGGTACGTAATTAATCTACGTTGATTAAAAATGTTAAAATAATCTCTCAAATTCTGCCATTCACCCGTTAATTCCTAATCAAATTAGTTCTTACCTTGTTGATCGAATCAGGATTGAATTGATAAAAAAATTGATATTAAATTTTCAACGGATAAAATTCTAAAGGATTAAGGATGCTTGAAGGCCTTGAAATTTCGAGAAAAAAAATCAGTTAAGTCTCTGAATTTTTTTCGTACCCAATTATTAAATTTTCGAACTAATAAATTTAATCAATTAAGCCCTTTGAATATTTTTTGTCAGTTTTTTTCTTGAGATATTATTGTTATATGACACACTATTGCTATTTACATATTTTTTTAGAAAATTATTTTTTTATAATTTTTTAGAACTTGATTTTTTTTAAATAAAGTAAAAAAATTATGGACCAACTTGTTCAAAAATGGTTAAATTTAGCAGTCAATGTTGGTGAAAGAGGTGAATTGATGAAATTTTAAAGTATAAGGACTTAGTTGGGTGCAAAATAATTCACGAGTTTAATTATTTTTTTAGTTTATGAGCTTAATTAATTTTTTTTAAAAATTAAAAGGACTTGTGATACCCTTAAGTCAATTCTAAAACTAATAACAAATTGATAGGATATCATTAGTTGCATAAAATTGAGAGAAAAATAGCTTCAAACAAACCAAAAAATATATTAAACAAAAATTAGGTGAAAATCATGATAAAAGAAAGAGAAATTTTGATAAAATTAATACAAAATAATTAACTTCTTAAACTATATATGATTAGAAAAAGTAAGCTCTTAACACTTTATTTTCTTTTTAGACACACACTAGTGAAGAAAAACTTTTATCATAAAAATAGAGTTAATTGCACCACACGTCCCTAAATTATAATCATCATTTAACTGTTTCCTAATTTTTTTATAAATATATCAATTTCATCCTCAAACTACATCTCTCATTCTAACTGGTCCCTAAAACTTTAAACATTTCAATTTCATTCTAAACTATGACCCTCATTCTAAATTGTTCCCTAAACTTTTGAACATTCTAATTTCATTCCCAATTATCTATATATTCTAATCGCGTCCATTAGTAATAAAATCATTAAAAAGTTCATTGTCATGCAAATATTGATATGTATTATGTAATAATATGATGTGAAAAACGATAATTAATGTTGCATATATTGATTAATTTGGGGATGGAATTAGAATATATAAAAGTTTGGGGACCAATTTAAGAAGAGGGTCATAATTTGGGGTGAAATTAGAATGTTTAAAAGTTTAAGGATCAATTTAAAATGAGAGTAAATTGGAACGCTCAAAAGTATAGGGATTAATTTAAAATGAAGGTTATAGTTTGAGGGCATATGGTGCAATTAGTTCAAAAAATAAGTTATAAAAGTATTCATTTTTGTCATTTTTATTGATTCTTTTTTGACCTTTTCTTTCATGTTCATTTTTAATAGAGACAAAAAATTTAGAATATAACACAAGTACAAATACTATAAAATAACTAATTTTCAAACCCTACTTTCAAGAGATGAAATCTAAAAATTGAAATCTCCTTCCTTAAATTCCACTATAGTCCCATGTGTGTACTTCCTTTAAATAAGGATTACTTGGAGAAATAAGGATTAAATTCCATTACTTGTATGGTCAAGTTAGATGACCATTTTTTCCTTTGTCTGACAAGAAACTCAATTGGACTTGGCTTTTTGTATATAGTCAGTAAAATCATCTGCTAGAAAAATCCCGGAACTCAAGTCCCATCAAATTAAACAGCTCATACCAATATGAAAAATGTCGAAAACATCTTTCATTTCAAATTACAAAAATAAAGTAGCTATTTTCCATAGTTTTTTATTGATAAAACTAAAGAATTCAAAGATGTCTAGTTCGGATAGTTTTGGGGTACAACAACTTAAAGTAAGGTTAATTTTAGGCTAGTTTTCAGCCTAAAATGTTATTCTTTTGATAAGAATTTAAGTTTTAACCTGAAATATTATTTGGGGTAAAATTCAACCTAAAACGGTTATCTAATTTGTAAGAATTTCAGTTACAACTTAAAATATTATGAACAACATAATAATATCAGTTGCAACTTAAATTGTTATTAAATTAGTAAAAATTTTGGTTTTAATCAAAAATATTACCCAATCCAATTTTAAATATTAAGTTGGTAAAAATTTAAATTCCAACTAAAAATTATTGATTTTTAACCTTACCCTAAGCTGTCGCACCCTAACCTTATCGTCTCGTTCAGTAGATTTCTATCTGTGAAATTATACATTAGCTGGCATTTGGTTGACAATTGAAAGTAGAGCATTTAATTTAGGTTAGCAATAGGCCAGAAATGTCAATAGATTTTTTTTATTAATTAAAAACTCAACCATGGAATTGTCAAAGAAGTTGATTGGACTTTTTAAAATTTAGTTTCAATAATCATAGTCAAATTATCCAACAATATTTTCCATGTTCCTACTGTTTCATGTGTTGAACATAGTTTCTTCATAGAGGTAGTTGGTATAATTGACTGACCAATTCATTCATGTAAATCCAAACACTGGGAAATTATTTGGCAGATTTATTGAGAAATATGGGACTCACGTCATTCTGGGGTTAAGCATTGGTGGCCACGATGCGATTTTGGTCAGGCAAGACAAATCTTCCAATCTGGACTCTTTATTGCTCAAAAAACATCTCTATGGTCTTGGAGACCAAGTCTTTACAGGCTACTGCAGTTTTGCTCCAAAAAGCAAAGATCAAAAGCAAAAGGTTATTATATAATTTATAAGCAATATCCACCACTTCCCAACAAATTTCCTTCATTCATTCCTTAAGAGAAATGTCATAATCATACTTAATATATTACTTTTATGCTTTGCATTCAGATACCAGAAGCTTTCAACATCTTTGATCAACAACCTGTTGCCTTCAATGGCTACCGCTTCATCAATGCCAAAAATGTAGGTACCTCTAGAATTTCTATTTTAAATCTTTTTCTGATAATATCTTTGAATATGTGTGGTAATACATTGAGGATTAATTTTATGCTATGGGTGTGAACCTTTAACTATATTAAAAATTTAAGCGTGCGAAATTATAAAATTTTAAGTGTGTAAAATTAAATCAGCAATATAAAATATATAAAAAATACTTAAACTACATATGAATTTAACTCCTTATCTATCCCATGATTTAAGTGTATATGTTTGACACATGCATATTTATTATTATTATTTTTAGGCTTAAATGAAAAATCAGATCTTAAACTATGTTCTTTGTTTCTTTTTAGCCCTTAAATTATTTTTGGTCAAAACAAGTATCTAAACTTTATTTCTAGTTGTTATAGGTCCCTAAACTATTATTTCTAGTCGTTTAAGTGCCTAAACTATTTTTTGTCAAAATAAGTACTTAAGTTATGTCATTTTTTGCTTTTAGTCCCTAAACTATCTGTTGGTCAAAAAATCTTTGTGACGGGTCAACATCTTATTGGCCAAAATAATTTTTTAACTTAGATAACTACCGGACTTAAAGTGACCAGAAATAATTGTTTAGGTATCTATTTTGACCAAAAAATAGTTTAAAGGCTAAAAAGCATACAAAAGTACAATTTAGGAGTTGATTTTTCATTTAAGCCTTATTTTTATGTTTTCACGTGTTTCGAGAGTTCTAAGTCGTATCTAAAATTGTATCAAACATGTATATTGAATACAAATACTTTAAGAAAATTAATTTTATGCTTGAATGCTAATATTAGGTTTGTTAAAAGCTCTAAAAAGGCATTATAGTAAGGGTGTAAATTAAGGGGTTTGGGTTTTTGCAGGGAATCACAGTCATATGTTCAAAGAGAGGAGGTGATCCAGAAGCTAGCAGCCATAGTGAGTGGCTTCAAACAGTTGCAGGAAAGCCGGATGCCATTCATTTCAACTTCATTCCCATCACTTCTCTCCTTAAAAATGTTCCTGGCAAAGGTTTCTTATCACATGCCATCAATTTATACCTTCGATGTAAGTTTTTAATATCCATTATGTATCTAACCAAATGAAAACTCATAAACATGTATACATATACATATATATGTGTATATATAACCCAAGCTTTGTGTAATTGCAGACAAGCCTCCTATAGCGGATCTACCATATTTTCTTGACTTCCAAGGACAAAAGATTTGGGCTCCCATTCACAATGACCTCCCTTTAGGTCCTTCAACAAATAGGGCTTCTTCATCTCCAGCTCTTCACTTCAACTTAATGGGTCCTAAGCTTTATGTAAATACTTCTCAGGTACATCAAATTTCTACCTTTCTTATGCATAATAAGGTACAATTACTTTACAAGATTATTTATTGGGTGGAGTACATTTTGACCTAGTACTTTTAATATGAGTAAAAAAGTCATTCTATAATATTGATAACAAGGGCGAGTAAAATTATCAGTATTCGTTTTTCTAATATAAAATGACTAGGGGTAGAGCTAGAATTTTCATATAGTGGAGTCAGAGTGGAGTATGAGATACGAAAAATCCTCATATCACTGCATTAAGTATTGTTGTTCTCATAACCAACAAATTAAGTGTGGTCAATTTTAATATTTTTATGACAAACTATGATACAATTCTAATACTTCCATGTAGTAGGTATTTTTTTAATGGGGTCAAATGCATCATAATATTTCTATATAGGTCCGACCATGAAAGAGACCTTCAAACTCATTTTTTTGTGAACTGACTAGTGTGGTTATAATATAGTATTTGTTCATTAATCTTATCCTTTTAATAACGTGCACTCGGTGCAAACAAATTGTTCAAACCCTAATCACTAGGATAACATTCCATTTTAAAAGATTATTTTTTGGGTTTTACTCGTTTTTCTAATATAGAGTGACATTCGAACACATTTTAACATGTTCTACACATACATTTAACCTAGAATATCCCTTTCTTCTTGATCATAATGATTGATGATTGTGCCACAACATATTCAACCAGTGCTCTAACAAATCTCAACCCAAATTTTCATGTTTCAAACCCTAGAAAACACTACTAACAAGTGTTATTTCCGATCTCAGATCACTGTAGAGATGAGACCAGTCACCGGAATGCGCTTATATCTTGAAGGCATGAAATGCAATAGGTACATCTATTTATGAAACTTACTTTGGCGAGCGATTAAATCACGTTATTTCTATGAAATAAATTTCTGGGTTTTTATTTTGAACTTTCAACTTAATCCCAGGCTGGCCATTCATCTTCAACATCTATCGAATCACCCGAAAACATTTGAAAACAAAATGGAGGACAACACACAGTACTGGAAAGCATCTGAAGATACAGCCGGCAACATTCGATTCTTTGAAGCCATCCACCGCAAAAAGTTCTCTCACATATGCACGGCTCCGATTAAATATAACCCACGGTGGAGCTCCGACGGCAAAGATGCCGTCTTCATCGTCACCGGTGCTCAACTCCATGTTAAAGTGCACGACTCCAAGAGTGTTCTTCATCTTAGACTGTTGTTTTCTAAGGTATCGGATTGTTTCGTGGTTCGGTCGAGATGGGCAAATGCTGCCTCTGGGTGTTCCCAAAGGTCGTCTGGTTTACTTTCAGCTATTAGTCAATCGTTAACGGGAAACCCTGTTAAGGAAAAGGAGGTAGCGGCTGTTGTGGTGGATTCCGCCGTGTACCCGACCGGGCCACCGGTGCCGGTTCAAACGCCGAAGCTGTTGAAGTTTGTGGAAACTTCGCAGTTGTGTAAAGGACCTCAAGATAGTCCGGGGTATTGGCTGGTTACAGGCGCCAGGCTGCAATTGGAGAAGGGTAAAATAAGTCTACATGTAAAGTTTTCTTTGGAGATACTTGTTAAAAAATTTTGTATTTTTTTATAATCCTTGTTATAATTTATTGGATCTTATTAATTAAGATAGGATAATGTAAAATATATTATTATAATTAGTCTTTAACTCAATTTACTTTATTTATATGTTAAAATTCAAATTACTAATATCTTTTTAAAGGATCTAACATTTTATCAGGATATACCAACTTAATTTCAAATGTCTCAAAACCAATTTGAGCTTAAAAAACAATTAGATAAAAGATGGGGCACGACCCTCCCACCACTAAAGGTGTAGTAATGTCACGTTATCGTATGTGTGTATATATCTTTTTATTATAAATTTTGACAAGGTGGATAAATGGGAGACAATTTAAGCTTGCATATTTAATGTGTGGCTAAAAAAGACTGTAAATTTTGAAATGTGTCATCAAGAAAGTAAATTTTGCTAAATTTTTTATAAAAGATAATAATATTTAAAAGTTGATTTTTTTTTTTTTTCAACACCAAAACGAAATTCAATGTTGAGAAACTAAAAATTTATAAAAAAAGGGTGTAATAGCATTCGTTACCTCTTGAAAAAAACGTGATAAATAAAACCAACCAAAAATATTATTAAAAATTTAAATTTTCAGATTGCTTTTCTTAAAATTTTAAAATTTTTATTGTTTTAAAATAACCTTGAAAATTTGTTTAAAAAAAGATAATAATTATTTAAAAAGGCAATGTAAAATAGTAAATTTTTTAAATAATAAGTCTAAATTTGATTTGAATTTAAATTATTTAACCATGATAACTAATTTATAAACACAGAGTTTATATACCAAAAAAGTGTTTCGAGGTTGTTAATTTTATTTAAATGGATTGAGATAAAATTAGAAATTTAATCAAAGTATAAGACGGATACCCTTTTGATTGTCTTTGTTATTAATCAGGTTTTCTAGTGAAATTTATTAATTGGTTGAATGATTAAATATATTTATATTTTTTTATTTAATATAAATTTAAATTTTAATGTTTTTTAAACAAGATTTTAAGAGTTGAGTATTTCTTCAAAACACACTATTCATTAGTGGTTAATAAAATTTTATTTTTTAAACACAATCCCAACCTCCCTAATATAAAATTTTATAACTACACAAAGGGTTCATTATACCAGTAAATTCTTATCATTTGACAAATGGTTTTTGTAATAAGCAATTTATGAATATCAAAGCATCAATATTAAGAAAGTTATAACCTAAAATCATATAGGTTTGTTGGATAAAAACCATTAATAAATTGTATTTTTAGATAGTTAGATTATTTGATTTTAATGATTGAAATTAAAACTTAAATAATAAATTCATTAGTTTTTTATTAAAAAGTATTTATTTTAACAATTTTATTTAGACTAATCTAGATAAAATTCCAAAATATAAAACTTTTAAGACTTTTACCCCTTCGGATTCGTCTTTGTTATTAAATGGGTTTTTCGCTAAGATTCATTAATTAATTGATTGATCAAGAATGTTTATGTTATCTTTTTTAAAGACATAATTTCAAAAAATTTTAAACAAAGTATAAGACTCAACCCCTTTATTTTGGCTCATATTCTTTTTTTAAGTATAAAAAAAAATTAAGAACGTTTCATTTTGAGTATAAAATAAATTTAAATGGATGAAAACTGTCGAAAAATAAACCTTAAACCCTCAACTCTTAATTCTAACCATAAATCTTAAATTCTAAACTCTAAAATGTTATATAGATAAACCCTAAACCACAAAAAATCTCTAAACCTTAAAATCAAAAAATAATTTTATAAAATAAAATTAAAAAATATAAAATTATTTTTTCTTCAAAATATGTCATTATATCAAATCATTATATTTTGTTTACAATCTCAACCTCCCTTAATATAAATTTTCATTCACGGAGGAATTATTTTAACCTAAAATAAAACATTAATGGTTAAAATACTTTAAATAAAATAATAAATGTGAAAATAATTATTCAAACGTTAAAGGTATTCTTTTAACATTATAACTTTATTAAAATGTTGGTATGAAGTAGTGCTTTGATTTAGATTCTTTTGTATTTTACCAAAAAATTATAATATTTTGTATTAAAACTTTAAGGATAATTTTTATTTTTTTGGTTTTTCTTCTTACACTTTTTGGGTATAATTTTCACTAATACAACTTTCAAAAAATACAAAACTTTTTATTTTCACACGTATCAGGGATCATAAAACTAAATCAGTCTTTTCACGCACTTTATAATACATATTTTAGGGTTGATATAAGGGTCGTTTATTAAAATGTTTGGATATTTTAAAATGAACATTTTTATGAAGTAGATTCTTTGATTTAAACATTTTATATAACAACATTATATTTATATAGGGTCTTTCTTCTTTGATTTTTGGGTACAATTTCTTCTTTAATTTATTTTGAGACTATTTCTTCCTTTTCCAAGTTTAAAGGTTTCCGTTTTTCAATTTAGACGTGATTAAAATAAAGAAGTTTAGAATCAAAAATTAAAATTTATATATATTATAACCTAAATCTTTTAAAATCTGTTATACTTTTTCTTAACTCTTTGATAATCATCTTTATTAGAAAAATAGTTCGAACCCTAATCTTTTAAAATAAATTTTATCCTTTTTTTAAACCCTAAATCTAAAGCGTTTAAAAAAACCTAAACTTTTAACATAACAATATTATATATATAATTTATTACCAAATGTTATATATAACATTAATATAATAAAACAAATCAATATATTATTGATTCCTCCATGATGGTTGCTACGAGTTGATGGCATGTGTTACCACGATATTCATACGTATTCCTTTTTCTCCTTGGTTTCTATATAGTGGAAACATATCTCACTAAACTTTGTTCAATCAATATTCTCTACAGACAACATTCAT
Source organism: Hibiscus mutabilis (assembly GCA_019671005.1). Taxonomy (NCBI): domain Eukaryota; kingdom Viridiplantae; phylum Streptophyta; class Magnoliopsida; order Malvales; family Malvaceae; genus Hibiscus; species Hibiscus mutabilis. Next base: position 2,736,400 of record CM033754.1, on the reverse strand, counting down.
GGCTGAGGCAGTTTCTGATCCGACTCTACTCATCAGTGGTGGCGGTGGCGGCGGCAGTGAAAGTGAAAGGCGGCCACTTCCAGATTCACTTCATGTCAACGGTGGCGATGGCGCTTACAGCTACACCTGAAACTCCTACTATCAGGTCTATATCTCTTTAAGCTTTTTGATTCATTAATTAGATCTTTCTTTTTCAACCATTAATCATGCAATGCAAGCATTTCTCTGGCCTCAAAGCTGCTCTAAAATTCTTGGATTTACCCTCAAATGCCAACTCCAATTTTTAATACAAATTTCAATTGAATCGAGTAAAAAGGAGTTTGACGTTTCTTAATAAAGATTTCTAATTTGAGTTTTGTTGATTAGAAAGAAATATTTGAGAAAATTATATCAATGATTTAATACAATATTTTATCTCATATTTTTTTATATTCTCTCATCACGTCAACAATGGTCACTATTACTAAAAATCATTCACCACATCAATAATGATTTCAACTACTAAAAACCAACCACATCACCATTTTTCATATTATCATCCCACTCAAATTGAAACTTTCGATACTTATTTTTAAAAAGATCGAACAAAAATATGAACATAAATTAATTCAAAAATAATATAAAAATGATGTGAGTGATTTTTAGTAGTTGTGACAGGTAAATCTAGGTGGATAATAAGGGTTTATTGAATTTTTTTTTATTACAGATATTTTAAATATTATAAAAGTATGAGTTAATATATGATAAAAATTACATTTTAAATTAAAATAAAAATTTTATTTACAAATTCTTTTAAATATTAGAAAATTATGAGTTAATATATGATAAAATTACATTTTGACATCCTAAAATAAAAGTATGTAATCTAATTCTTCTTAAAATTGTAAAAATAAAAGTCAATTCTGTGATAAAATTACATCTCAACTCCTATAAAATTTTATAATTCTTAATTTTCCTGATCCTTACCTTTATTGACTTCAATAATATGAGAAACAATTGACAGAGATCTGGTGCAAATGGGGTTAAGGAAACAATCAAGGGAGCAATAACAATGAAGTTTGATGTGGAAAAATTCTCTTCCAGATCCAACATAATTTCCATTGCAGATTTGGGATGTGCTGTTGGTCCAAATTCCCTAAACTCCATCCAAGATGTCCTACACTTTATCCAAACAAAGTACGGTCTCCAATGCCCGAAATCCGATGAAACACTCGAATTCCAAGTGTTTTTCAACGACCGACCGTCCAACGATTTCAATACACTCTTCAAATCTCTTCCACGGGAGACACCCTACTTTGTGGCGGGCGGGCCGGGCTCGTTTCACCGCCGGTTATTCCCGGCATCCTCAATCCATTTCGCGCACTCTTCGTACGCTCTCCATTGGCTTTCCAAGGTACCAAAAGAGCTACTAGACAAGAACTCAAGTGCATGGAACAAAGGGAGGGTACACTACACTAATGCTTCCGACGAAGTAGTCCTAGCTTACGCAGCTCAATTCGCCAAGGACATGGAGGACTTTTTGTGTGCAAGAGCGACGGAGATCGTCGAATGGCGGCATGATAATCATCATCATGCCGGGTATTCCCAATGGAATGCCTTATTTTCAATTGGCCGCCAGTGTAATGTACGAGTTCATGGCCTCTATATTCATGGATATGGCAAATGAAGGGTTGATAATTGAAGACGAAGTGGATTCGTTTAACTTGCCGATATATACGCCATCGCTGGAGGAGATGGCGGCAATAGTGGAGAAAAACGGGCAATTTAGCATCGAGACTTTGGAGTTAACCAACTCGGCTACTTTGGTAGATGGCCGAGTTGATATAAAAGCTTGGGTCGTTCATGTTCGGGCAGCAATGGAAGGAATGTTCATCAAACACTTTGGCAGTGACATTGTCGATAAAATGTTTGATCGATTGACCAAAAAACTCTTTATGTTTTCTGAACGAGTGAACTCGGGGTACATGGATCGAACTCAACTCCTGGTTGTTTTAATCCGAAAATAGGTGCTGATATTATGGATCCATATTGCTAAAATTTGAGATTCAAACTACGTATCAATGTCATGTTTTATGTACTTTGTAGATTTCTTATTTATTAGGTCAACTTGTAGTTTTGATCTTTAAACTTGTATACTCGGTTGGTCTACCGAGATGATACATTATGCCCTTTAAGTAAAATTAGAGATTCAAATCTTAATTTTATAAATGAAAAAAATTAAGTTGGAAAGTCGTCCTCATAATGAGCTTATGTAAATTTCGATTCGAATTACTCGGTCAATCGATCGGATACCGATACTTATACCCAAAAAATTAAATTGGAGTATAGAGATGAAATCCACAACTTAAGTATAGTACATGGACTTATGATAAAATTTGACCCAATTAAACTAGACCCGAAAATAATATAATTTAATGCACTAAACAATAATAAAACTAGACACAAACAGGGTTGGATCGAGTGATAAACAGTTTGATATCAAATCTTAAGTAAGTTTCAAATTTAAAACCTTGTATAAAAGAAATTCTTACGGAAAGACTCTTTCATCAAAAAAACTAAATGTATAAAACTTTGTCACCACTAGATTTTGAATTATTTAAGTTGTATGCTCCTATTAGAAATTTGGGAAAATTACAATGGATAGTCACTTAACTATTACCCTATTTCTGTTTATGGTTACCCAATTAATTTTTTTGTCAAAATGGTCACTAACATTATCTTCTTTTACTATTTTGGCCACCCGCCGTTAAAAAACTAACAGTGATGTTAATGTGAATTTTTTAAAATATTTTTAATAATATTTTATCTTCTTCACAAATTATTTTTTAAAGTTTTATTAAGAGCAATATTGTGGTAACACATGTCACCACCTCAACAAAAAAATAAATTGAATTTTAAGGAGAGTAAGGAAGCGAACCTCCATTCTCAAGGGAATAAGCAAAAGAGTTAGCCGCTAAGCTAAACTAAATATATAATAAATTTTACCACAAATTAATTTTAAATTATAGAAAAGAACCAAAAACCAGCCAAGATTTTGATTTAAAATTATATTTATGATAGAATATAAATTTTAAATTATATTTATTTGTTATTTTTAAATGATTTAAACTTAGGATCTAAATAATTTAAATTTTGTAAAAAATATTATTAATTGAATTTTTAAAATAATTTAATATTAATTTTATAAAAATAAATAAATAATTTTTAATTAATTTTGTCATTATTGAATAAAGTGAAAAGATTAAATCTAGTTTAATTTTTAATTTTAATCACAATTTAGTTAAATATAATTTAAATTAAAAATATAACAATTTTTTAGTTTAATTTTATATTTAAATACTTAAAATTTTATCAATGAGATATTATGTTCAAATAATTCATTTAACTTTAGTATTTTATTTTGTGTTGGTGTTAACTTAATATACGTTAAATATAAATTTTAGTGATAATAAATTAAAATCTTAGTCTAGCGTATTTGGTTAGTGCTTGGCTCTATCATACTGTGGGATGTGGGTTCGTGTCCCAATTACTTAAGTCATTACGTTCTAATTTTTTTATTTTATTTTTGGGTTTTTTCTATAATTTAAAATTAATTTGTGGTAAAAATGACAATATATGTGAGTTAGCCGCATGCTTATTACCTTGGGGGGACGCATGTTTGATTCCCTACTCTTTCTCAAATCTATTTTTTTTGTTGAGATAATTACACATGTCACCACCACATTAATTTTAATAAAAACTTTAAAAATAATATCGAGGATAGAAAAATAATATTAAACATTTTAAAAAATTCACGATCATATGAAAGGAAGGTAACATTAGTCACCATTTTGATGAAAAAAAGAGTTGAGTGGCCAAAACAAGAAAAAAGTAATAGATTGGTGATCACCAGTGTAGTTTACCCTAGAAATTTCTATTACCTTTTCTAAGAGATACTAAAGCCCTAATTTCTCTCCCATTTTCAAGCTTCAGTTTTTAACATCAAATCCAGCAATGGCTTCCATCTTCAAGAACTCAAAACTAGCAATCTCCAAATCATCCTTCTCCACTCAGGCCGTTAAACAAAACCCACCATTTCCTTCTTTCAAAGCCACCAAATCAGCCATCATATCCGAAAAAAACCCTGAAAAGTTAGCTGAAACCTTCCAACAATGTTCCCATCTGCCCACTTTCCTCCGCCACCGCCCCATCTACCACCTCTCCATCCGCAAGCTAGCTCGCGCCAACCGCCTCGACCTCGTCGACCGCCTCCTCGAAACCCAAAAGCTCAATTCGCAAAACACCCCCGCCCTCAAATCCGAAGGCTTTTGGATTCGTCTCGTTATGCTTTACTCAAATGCAGGAATGGTGGAACAAGCACTCCAAACGCTCGACGAATTGTCTCAGAAAAGGTATTCCAATGTAACTGAAAAATCCCTTTGTGCTATACTTACGGTTTATCTTAACAATGGGATGTTTGAGCAATTACATGATTGTTTCAACACTCTTCCCTCAAAGCTCGGCGTTAAGCCATCGGCAGTATCACATAACTTGGTACTGAAAGCGTTTGTGAAAGAAAATAAGATAGAATCAGCACAGGAATGGGTTGAGAAAATGGGTGTGAGTCCAAATATCGATACTTATAACATATTGCTGGGAGCTTACTTGAAGAATGGGAACCAAAATGGATTTGATGGGCTATGAAAGAGGTTTTAAAGAAAGGGATTGAGGGCAATTTGACTACTTATAATCATAGGATTTCAAGGCTGTGCAAGAGCAAGGAGTGTGCTAGGGCTAAGAAGTTGTTGGATGAGATGGTTTCAAAAGGGTTGAAGCCAAATTCAGCTAGCTATAATACTATTATTGATGAGTTTTGTAGGATAGGGATTCGGAATCGGCCAAGAAGGTTTTGGATAAGATGTTGAGTGATGGGTCTGTTTTGCCTTGTTCGTTTACTTATTATAGTTTGATTAGGAGTATGGTGAATGAAGGGGAGTTGGATTCGGCTTTGGAAATGAGTAAGGAAATCATAAAGAGGAAATGGGTGCCGCCATTCAAGGCCACGGAGGGTCTGGTTAAAGGGTTGGTGGAAAGGTCAAGAACGGAGGAAGCTAAGCAAGTTGTTGAGAAGATGAAAAAGAGGATTAAAGGGGATGCTTTAGAATCACGGGGAAAAATTGAAGCTGCTCTTCCCATATAAAATTATAGAAGGTATGATGAGATTTGAAGAGTTGCTCTTCCTCCATTGAGTTATCACAGGATATGGTCATTTCTATGTGGTGAAATGGATATTAAGCTTCTGAATTTAACAAATTTGTTGCATCAGATTAGTCTTGTGATTTTATGTTTTTTATGATATTTTGGATAAGAATAATTGTTTAGTAATAGTAATAATCATTGGAATCTACTAGTGCTGGGTTTTTTTTCCAGTATTCATATTCAACACTTGATCTTGGCCGAATCATATTTTCTGATGCGTAAGAGGTCTTGCAATGCACATACAATCATTGGAATCATCTTGCAGTGTAATCAATTGTATACACATGAACACATAAAACATTGTTTTATCATAATTATAAACAAGAATATGATGTGGTTTGAGTTTTTGTTAGTATGTGAAACAAGCTTGCATGCTAATGAAGTTCAACCAATAGTCCAATACAATAAACATTGTTAAACAATCAAATAGAATAAAGCACACAGTAAAAAAAAAGAAGCAAAATTTTATAGGTCTAAAGGTAAATTTATTTATTCAAAATACCATAAAATCATTCATCACAAATTAGAAAGGTCATACTTAAGACCTATGTGATACTATTAGGTATGAAGTAGACAAGGAAAAACAGAACCACAGTTTTTCCGACCATTTGTAAACGGAATTGGACGGCACCATCTTCCCTGCTAAAGGTATATTTCTCTCCTTTTTCTCATTCATAAGCCTTCTCCCAATCATCTACAACCTCCAATGGCTTAGATTCATTAAAACCACCACCAGACAGACTAGCTGAATTCGAATTGGCAGCTCTAGAATCCATTTCTGAATTGGGTAGAACTCGGGGTGGCTTTGGAAAATCTTCAGTTTGAACTGCTGCTCCAGAAGAGGAGTTTACACCTGTTTCAGAATTAGACCCCAGATCGGAAGGGACGCCAACAGACTCTTCACCACCCCATGAATCTTCCTTCCACCCGAGCTCCTGCACTACAGCCTTCTTCCATGTATTTGCCTTTAAACCTGAGTTTGTTGCTGCTCCTCCCCATGGATTAGCAGCAGATGATGCTCCAGATGCTCCACCACCACTCTGAACAAAGGCAACAGCCCCGTTATAAACCAAGCCATGATCCAATCTCCTCATTGCTGTTGCAGAACGAGCAGGATCACTAAACACAGCCAATGAATTCTTGTCATTCAACCAAATAAGTTCACACTCCCCACCAAATCTCAAAACCAATGCGTTTATATCAGCTTCTCGGGGCAAATCTAGGAAGGAAACAAGTCTTGGATCCATGTCTACCAGAGAATCATATACAGGTAGATTTAGTGCCCCAACACCGGTCGACCCCTTAACTCCAATGATGCGAGGAGGTGGTTTGGATTTGGAAGTAACATGAACAACAATAAAACGCTTGGGCTCCCAACCAGCGGGCACTAATAGCAAGCTTCCATCTTCCTGCTATTATCCTGACAGCATCTCTCTTATCCTTCAGCATTGGGCAGAACACATGAACCTTCAGACCAGTTGTTGCTCCTCTGCTCTTGCCAAGTACCAAAAACTTGCATCTCTCCTCTATAGCTAGAACCCACTTCGGGTCACGCCTAAATAGGTCAGAAAGTAGTTCAGATGTAACTGAACTCTCCCCCAAATGAAGAGCATCAAAGTTGGGGGGAGTAATGTCAAATGCATCTGCAAGAACCCGTTTGCGCTCCAACTTAGCACATTCATCATCGCACATAAGCTTCCTTTGTCCAAGAGGAATCTTCTTGTTAGTTGATTCCACTGGTTGAAGGGGCACTGGCAATTTTTGCATAATAGAAGCTTCAAAAACTGTATCAGCACTGAAACTGGTAGTAGACCCCCCAGCACACAAGGAACAGCAGCAGTTATCCGGCCACAAGAACATGTGATTGTGACACGAATATCACACCTAACATCAGGACAAGGTGCAGAGGGATGACAAGGTGCAGCACATGTGTGTCTGCAGTCTCTCCTTGTGGCACCACATGTCTGCCCACAAGAAGTCCTGAAGCCCAGTTGAGCTACGGAAGAGGTATCACATGGTGCTCGGTGACATGTTCTACCACATGCATGCAACCCACACTGCCTGGTCCTGCCGCAAGTTTGTTGCATCTAATATCTTTTGATCCACATGGAACGTTCCTAAGAACAACATGTCCTCCAATGCACTCCTTTGCCACAGGCACAGAACATGGTGGACAATCTCCAAAATGGCAGCTGTGAGAAGATGAATGACCACAAGCCTGTGGAACTAAGCATGGAAGTTGACACGACGGAGGTGGCATGCCACAAGGCAATGGAGGAGGGATTGAAGTTCTTCCACAAGCACATGCCAAATCAGTGAAGGCTGTTTCCAAGCATGGAGGACAGTGACCACTATGACAAAGAGATTCACAAAAATGCTGCCCACACCTCAGCTTTTTCCCACAAGACATTTGGCAAAAAATGTGGATTCCAATCGCCAGACCAAAGATTATTTGAACTTGAGAGAGGACAGCATCGTTCACTACATCGATGTCTGCCACAGTTCTTCTTCCGCCCACAAGGCTTGTCACATGTAATCTCTCATTCTCAAGTGTTGTTTTGTAGCACTCTACCCTACGGGAAGTTGATGCACATCGGCATTTTTGGGTGACAAGAACTGAACAAGGTGGACAATCCCCAGCATGACACACTTGGTCACATTGGTGCACTTTACAAGGAAGGAACTTGGCACACATCTCTGAACACGTTGGAATTGGGTCCAAACAACTTTGCCTTTGCTCCTGCAAGCTTGTTTTCCCACAGTAACAAGACTTGATCTTGCTTGGCATTAACTGGCAATCCCAAGTCCCAACAAGGACCAGGATGGCAAATCTCAGGACAGTTATGATTACCACATCTAAGTTTCTTTCCGCAAGTTGACCCACAAGAAAAGATACCGTCTTCTGCTTTCACTTTTCCCTTCACAGCCATGTCTCCACAGATTACATTCGCAAACCTTTTCTTGCAGAAACAAGGAGCATCGATTACAACCTGGCAAGGATCACAAGCTCCCACATGGCATATCCGCTCACACCTATGACGCCCACACTCGAGAAGTTTATCACAGCACTGACCACAGGTAAGAACTGACTTTCTATCAGAGCATCTGGTTGTAATAACTTTCTTCCCACAAGGACACAACCGTGGCGGAGCAAACGCCTTACAAGGAAGGCATGGACCAGGATGACACTGCAAAACACATACATGAGGACAAAGCTCATCCTTCATCACCCCAGAACCTAGTCCTAGCTCCTTCTCAATCGGCTTTCCACACTGCTCCCCACATGAATGTGGTGTCAAATACAAATCTGAAGGCGGGTCTACCCTCTTCCCGCAAAAGCAAGCATACAATATCTTCTTTGAGGATGTTAACTGCACAGATTGACATCCCGGACCAGGGTTTTAAAAAGCGGTCCGCAACCGCGATTGCGGCCGCTATATAGCGGTAGCGCCGCCGGCCGAAACCGCTTTTTCGGAAAAACGCCCTGTGAATCGTATTCACACCAAAAACGGCGGATTGCGGCCGCGATTTAACGGGTAGCGGCCGATTGCGTCGATAACGGACCGCTATTACCGTTTTTGCTTGATTTCATCCGCTGAAATTTTAGTTTTGAAACAGAGAGCAGCGGCGCGATGAAGAAGAAGACGATGTAATATTTTGGGAGTGGGTAAATTACAGGGCGTGACGTTGAACTTTTTAAAGTTCTCATTTTTGCCTAATATTTTATTTTGTATTCAATTTAGTCATAATTTCAGTAAAAAATTTGTCCTTTAGTTCTATTTGTCATTTTATCTTCTTTAAATCTATCCAATTCACATTCGAATTCAATCTTATTTTTTTGTATTGTATATCAATTTTATTATCATGTTAAATTAGTATAATTAAATAATATTTTGAGTTGAAAAAATACATTAGATTTTTGTTTAATTTTATGTCATGACTCATGAATATACACATTTCAGTTTATATTGAAATTGAAGCATGACACCTCGTATTAAATATCCAATTCACCTCGTATTGCATTGTTGATATTTACCTTATCATTTTTTAAACTTAGGTATTGTTCGGTATGACAAATATATATTATTCTTGAGTTTATCAGTGAAGAATGATAGAAGATATGTTTTATAAAATTGTAAGGAAACTTCTTCCTCATAATTATATTATATATGTCCATTTCCGTTTAGAAAACACTCTAAAAATCATTGAAATTGACTTTTTTATAATTATAATTATAATTAGTATGTTTTACAAGAAAATGTACAAAATTTAAAAAATTCACGACCGCAACACTCGCAGTGACCACAATAGCTTCCGTTATGTTCGAAAACTCGATAACCGCGACGCGACCGAAAACGCGACCGCGACCGAATTTTAAATCCCTGACTCAGACAACTCCAATTGAAACCTTGATTCTTCTCGGCCACTAAATCAACAGAAGTGGGCGCCCTCGCCCACGCCCACTTCCTAATACAATTGAGATGAAAAATGGAGTAACTCGAGCAAGACCAAACGGAGGCAAATATCCATACCATATCATAACAAATCATACACTCAACCGTGCTCTTTATAAGCTTGTCCTGAATTTCCTGCACAAGCTGCGGCAAATTCGGATCGATTTCCTTCCTCACCACCACACAATTCTCCCTCCTTCCCTTTTCCCTCTCTCTCCTATGGTTGGCGGGCCGACCACTTTGTCTATTATTATTATTATTATTATTATTATTATTATTATTATTTCGAGTCGAGGCGCGGTTGACATTGGGGGTGGCTGGTGAATTGTAATCGGAGGTGGTGGTTGTAGATGAAGAAGAGCCTCTAGGAACCCATTCTTGACGAGTGCTTTGGGAAGGATTTCTTGATCTATATAGGCCTCGAAAGCTCATGTTATCGCTGTTGGACGTCAAACAAACTTTGTAAACCCAACTGAAATTCTTTTCGAAGAAAGAAAAATATTCAAAACACCATCATTTGTTCCAAATGACAGGCAGATAAACAAGAAAATGAAACGGACACGACGAATCGAATTTCAATAAACAATTAGAAAAATAGAAAGAAGAGAATTATGGGAAGAAAGCGGGAAACAAAGAAATGCAGCACACCTGATCGACGAGATGACTGAAAGAAAAAAAATCCAAAGCGTAACGCCTTCCTGTTCTGGTTTTTCCGGGTGAGATTGTTTGTTTCTGAATAAGTGGGGGCATTCCCTTGGCGGGGCAGGGGGAGAGAAGGAGAGAATATACAGGGAAGGATTGGTTTGGCGCTTAAAGAAAAAGGAGACTAATTCCTCACCATAAACGCTACGACAACCGAGTTCATGACCATGACCATCAACCTCCCAGAGTCCAAGACGCACATTTTTTCCTCTTTTAAATCAAATTCCAGTGTACGGATTCACATGGGAATTTTCCTCCAATTTGGAGAAATTACTAAATAATTTTTAATTTAAAATAGGATCAAATTAATAGAATAAGTAGATAAAAAATATTAAATTTATTATTTTTAATTAGAACTAAGTTGATTCAATGTACAAATATAAAAGACTAAATATGTTATTATAATAATTTTTATTAACTATCATGTCATCTATCGTTAAATTTTTAACACACCAAACAAATTTGTTATTTTTTTATGATAATCATTTCGTAATTTTTATTGTCGATGGACACAACAAAAAATATCAACCGTGGGAGTATTTATATAATGGATGAGTATACCACGTTCGACGAACATCACTGAACACCATTAACTCTGAACACTGTTGAACATTATTAAATTAATTAATAAAGATTAAAAATTTCAAGAACTCAACATATAATTATAAATAATCTAAAATAAAATATTAATTAAATTATTTTCCATATATATAATATTTTTTTTGATTTTTTTTAAATAATTGAATTAAATATAAACTCTAAAACCCTAACCCCTAAACCATACACACTTAAATCTTAAAACATAAACCCTAAAATATAAACCCTGAATGGAAAATAATTTAGACGTATCAAGGCGATGTCCACACTGAATCCAATCCCCAAATTGCCCACAAAGTCAAGATTTAGATACAACTATCCAGTGGTGCAAATTGCTTTGATAGGTTTAAATTATTTTTCATTTAGAATTTAGGGTTTAGGGTTTGATTCAATTAGGATTAGTATTTGATCCAATTATTTTTTTAAAAAAAGATTAAAAATATTATATATATAGAAAATAATTTAATTAATATTTTATTTCAAATAATTTATAATTATATGTTGAATCCTTGAAATATTTAATCTTTATTAATCAATTTAATGGTGTTCAGCAGTGTTCAGCGTTAGTGGTGTTCAGCAATGTTCGTCGAGCGTTGTAGAATTTTCCTTATATAATTTACCTTGATATTTATTGTCACGACATAAAATGATATACATGTGAATATAAGGGTAAAAAGGAAAAGAGTCGAATGGTTAATAAAACTCTTCTTTTATTTATATAGAAAGTATGTGTTATATTAACTTAACGAGTAATTCCAGTAAAAAAGATAATGATATTTATTTTAAAAGATCCGAGTTTAAACATCTGTGTGCAAGGTATAAATTGTCAGAAGACTCAAAAAAATATAAACATATACTACCATATAATCGTATCAGTATATTAAAATATGCATTGCATACTGATGATTAAACGTGTCATATGAAACTTTTATAATATTTCTTTTGAATAGTTTAAAGGTGATTATAAGGTAGTATATGTTCATAGATATTCTTTACCCATTAACAATGCACATACATCTTGCCGACAGATCAATAAAACCCGGATCTCCTAGGATGAATATCAACCGCTTTTTCACTGGGACCACTTGTTGGATTCTTATAACTTTTTTAATATAAATGGATTAAGGGCTACTTTTACCTCAGTAGTAGTCCCAATTTATCATTTTCTCCCTTATGGTATTTTCGTATCAATTTAGCTCATGAATTAGTCGAATTATATCACTGTTTGTCCCTTGCCTGACGAAAATCAACGTTGACTGTTATGGTACTAACATGGCGATCACTGGTGCTGACGTGGAGGTCAAAGACACTAATGTGGTCGTCCACGTGTGATGATGTGGCAATCCACATGTGAAGATGATGCGGTAGAGGGGCAAAATTTATTTTCTGACCGAGTTTGAGAGCAAAATTGATTTTCTGGTTGAGTACAAGGGCAAAATTAATTTTTTAGGCAAAAATACGAATTTAAGAAAATATTAAAAATACTAAAATAATATAAAAATTAATAAAATATTTAAAAAATGTTTTATTAATATATGACTAAAAATAAAAAAATAAAATATTTAAAATAAGTAAAAATTATAAAATTAAAATGAGAAAAAGTTTGATACACAGCCCGTGTAAATTAAAGTTTACACATGCCTTTTAAATTTAGGGGTTTAGTTTAGGGTTTAAAGTTTAGGATTTAGGCTGTAGGGTTTAGAATTTAAGGTTTACGGTTAGAGTTTAGGGTTTAGATTTTAGGGTGTTAGGGTTAGGGTTTTAGATTTTAGATTTAATAGAAGAGTTGTGTAAAAATATTTTACACGGGCTACATATCAAAATAAAACCCCAATTAAAATATAGAAACTATTAAATTATAAATTATTCAAAAATCAAAACTTGAAAATAAACTCTACACTCTAACCCTAATTTCTAAATCCTAAGCCTTAAATCACAAACCTTAAATTCTTAACCCTAATTAAAAATTTTAGAATCTAAAGTGATTATGAAACGTAAAAGTATGCATATAAGTTTAATTAATCAAGTAAAGGGTTTAGTTTTTAGGATTTGGGATTTAGAAATTAAAGTTAGAGTGCAGAGTTTATTTTTTACTATTGGGGCATAGATATGGCACCAAAAAGCTACAGATGATTTTTGTTCAATATCATATTAACCTTGTTTTAAGATTCTTTTCCCCTTACATTCTATTAAGAGAAATAAAATCAAAATTGTTCAAACTTTTTTGATGAAATTTTCATAATTTTTAATATGTTATAAATATTTTTAAATTTTAATTATTGAATAATTTATAATTTTTTAGCTTATGATATTTTAATTTATAATTTTCACTTATTTTTAGATATTTTTTATTTTATTTTTAGTCATATATTAATAAAATATTTTTTAAAATATTTTATTAATTTTTATGTTATCTTAATATTTTCTTAAACCTATATCTTTTTGTCTAAAAAATTCAATTTTGTCCTTGTACTCAACCAAAAATTTTGTCCTTCTATCACATTATCTTCACACGTGGACTGTCACGTCGGCACCGTAACGGTCAATGTTGACTTCCGTCAGTCAAGGGGCAAACAGTGATGCAATTCGACTACTTCAAAATCTAATTGTTTCGAAAATATCATAGATACGAAATTGATAAATTGAAACTACTACAGGGACAAAAGTAACCTTAAGTCAATATGAATCAATGATTCAATGGTTATTATATAGTAATAAATTGATAACGTTAACAGTCAGCGATATAATTTCCAAACACTAATAAATAAAAACAAAACTTATTAAAACATAAGTGATCATTAGTAGAATTGAACCTATTCTATTATCTCTTTATTTTGACAACTTGAGAAATTTATTGAGAATGAATTCTTGCACACTTTTTTCTTCGTATAAGCTAACCGTTGCCAATGTCACGGGGCCACTACTCTTTTTCTGTAACGACCTGAATTTTCGAGCCTTGGATTGCCACTTTGGATTGGATGTTGGGTTTGTATTTGGGTGAAGAATGATTAATGAAGGGAAAATGGGTAATTTCCCTTCAAGGGAAGACAAAGGTTGATGCCTTCTTTATTTTCTACATCTTTGGAAGAAGGATGAAGTCATCTTTGTCTCCATCTTCTTCCTACCATCTTCCTCTTCAAACACCCACCCAACTCAAGGTAAAATGGGTATTTTATTATTGTTAAGTGAGAATCTCGGATTGGTCATCTAGGAGGAGTTCATTAGCAAGCAAGAATTTATCTTTCAAGATGTTCATCTCTTGGTTTGGTGGAAGTTGAGTTTGGAAGCTTGAACCAAGGAAAGGAGGTGGGAGAAGCTTGGTAGGTGCTCCATTTCGGATTTGCTTGCTTAAGGCCAGTACATTCCTGACTCCTTCATTTCATGAGTATCCTAAAATGATTGCTTTGTGTGATTTATGATTTTGGGTTGCAAAGTTTGGGTTTTAGAAGCTTTAAACCCCTTTAATGACAAATCAAGAATCAAGTGTTGATAATGTGTAAAATTGGTAAAAAAAAAACCATCTACTATACCTTAAATAACATGTAGGAACATTTTTGGGCTTAATCAATTAGGTTAATGGTTGGAATTGTGAAATCCCGAACTCCAGGTTTTGAAATATGGGCTCGCGTACCGGTACAGGGTGGCCCGTACCGGTATGCCTTTGTATGTAAGAATGGCGTATTGTTAGGGGAGTGCTGATACAGTATGTCGCGTGTCGGTACCCCATGCTTGGTAAGAATTCCAGTGGCATTTTCGTATATCGATACGCTTGAGGTGTATTAGTACTATTGTTACATTGCTTAGGGGAGGCTTTCGCGTACCGGTACGACTTGGGGATCAGTATAGAATGGTTTACGTACTGATATTGGGTACTGATATAGGGGTTAGCGTATAGGTACGAGGTGAAGGCCAAATTTATTCAAACCTAATTTGAGTATCGGTACTAGAGTAGGTGTACATGTACCTAGAGGGGTGTAGCGATACCCGGGTAGAAGTATTGGTACTCGCAGAGCAATCTATCCAAGAATTTTGAGGTTGCATTCAAGAGTTTTATAATTCGTGGTAAAGGGTCCAATGGGTCCCTAAGGGTATAAAGCAAATTCTAAAATTGAGAAATCAGGGTTTATAACCTATATGTGGATTAAATGGAAAATGGCTTGGTAATAATTGGGCAAGTTGCTTGTACTAGTAATCCTTAAGGATCTGTGGTAGATCAGTCGATATTGTACGGAAATTTGGAGTCCCTGTTGTGTACTAAAGGGACGAGCATATAGGCTAGTTACAATGAATATTGAGATGATCTAACGAGAATATTGTAAGTGGGCTAGAAAAATATAGATTATTTATTGTAACAGATTGAATTATGCCTTGGGGCATTTGTAATGGTTGGCTTGATGCCTCTTATCTCTTGGTGAGATGTATGGATGATCGGGGAGCATATGTTATATTATGTGTCTTGGTGAAGAATTCAGATGTCCTAGAGTTAATGCAAGGGCACTTGTATAAAGGGATGTATACTTCAGGCTGTGTGATCAAGTACATTCAACGTATCCATGGGCTATGTGATCTGGATGCAGTTAGAAAGCTATCATTGGGCTATGTGATCAGGATAAGAAAATGTAACTCGATAGGCTATGTGAACTCTAGTAACCTGATTGGCTGAGTGACATCAGGTAAAGACTGCTTGTGGCTTGTGTGATCCAAGTATGTCTAAGACGTATCTGTAGCTATGGTGATCCAGATATAGTCTAATAACCCGACGGCTATGTGATCACGGATAACCCGATGATTGTGTGAGCATGGGTAATGTAGGGCTTCGTTGGCCATTGTTAGGGAATGTATGTTATTACATTAATGTGTGGGTAATTGATGTTGGCTATTTTACCCTAGAGCTATGTGATCAGGGTATGAAATGCATAACTCGATGGGCTGTGTGAGCTCGAGTAACTCGATGGGTTGTGTGACCTCGAGTATGGTAAGCCTAGGATGGCTTATGAGACTCCTTATATTCTAGTGGTATCTTGAGACATAAATTGTGACCTCTAGCTATGGTAGGCTAGAAGACGATCCTTATAATTGAGAAGCCTTTCTGTGCACTCTTAATTATATTATCATGCATGCATGTTTTATGATATTCATGAATTACGATAGAGTAGAAATGTACCACTGAGCTTTGTTAGCTCAGCGTACGAAATTGTGGTTTTTCCGTACTAGGTTGACAAGTTTTCTTTGGAGGAACACATCGAGGAGGATTTCCCAGCACCGAGCCAGCTTCAAGGTACAATATTTGATATTTTAGTCTGGATTGATTGTATTCATAGGACCTTACCACAGTTGAGTCTGTAAATTTATTTGATTTACTATTTGTTTTACCCATTTTTGTTTGGGCCCATAGACCCAAACCAAATACCCATGAGCCAATACAACCCATTTACCCAATAATTAAATAAACCCATTAACCCTAGTTACAAAATTACCTAAACGTCCCTAAATAACCCTAATATTCAAGACCAAAAAAACCCTAGCCTAGTGAGATGCCGTCGCCACCCTTGCTCGTCCAATCTTAGCGCACCACGCGTGCCGTCCACCGTCCACCACCGCCCAAGACCTGTAAAATAAAAAAAGCAAAACAATTAGAAGAACAACTTGTATTTTTTATTATTATGCATGTAATCAAAATGGGTTATAAAAACCCCAAGCAAAATCTGTAATGCACGGTTCGAATTTTATAAAAAAAAGGGAGGAGGATTCGAATATAAAAAAAGAAGCTTCATCTCATCATTGTTCGAACAAAATCATAACACAAAATCAAAAAAAGAGGGGGAAATCGAACTGAAAAAGGTAAAAAAATACCTCGATATTTTTTGTTTCGCCTCAGATCTACGTAAATAAGGGCATCGGTTCGAGAATCCGACCCCAAATTCGAATTCGGGACGACGAAAAGTGCAGGAAAGTTGCGACCTTTCAACTTCCGGCCACCGGTGACCGACGGAGCGCAGCGGTGGTGCAGGGAGTCGGTGACCGACTGGCATAAAGCAAAACAGAACTCTTCTATTTTTTTTAAAAATACAAAGTATCAAATGATTTTTTTTTTCATTTTTTAACTTATATAGTCAGGGTAAATTACATACTAAACCCTCCCGCATATTATTCTTTTTAAAAATAGCTTGCCGCATGAAATAACTGCACTCTCAGTCCCTGAAGTTTTTTAAAAAAATTTTTATTTAGTCACCGTTTCGTTTTAAATTTGATTTTAATGGGTAAATTACGCCATTAATCTCTCCGCCCATGTTTTTTTAAAATAGGCATGTCGCATGGTTTAATTCCTTGAAAGGTCCATGAAATTTCTAAGCGTGTTACAATTCCGTCCCCTTTTTTAGTTTTTTCAATTTCTTTTTTTCTAGTTTAGTCTTTTTCTTTTTTATTATTATATTCATATATTATTTTTATTATTAGTATTATTATTATATTATTAATTGTTATTCTTATATTTACGCATTATTATCATTATCATTATCATCACTATTATTATACGTATATTTCATTTTATGTATTTCATATGTATATATATTATTATTATTATCTTATAATATATTATTATGTATATATTATAATATTTTTTATATGTTTTATAATTATTTTATTATTGTAGTTACTATAATATGTATATTACATTATTTTATACTTAGTACATTATAAAACATATATGTGCATTACTATTATTATTATTTTCACCATATAATGTGTATATATATATATATTATACATATTTCTTATTATTTTGGATATATAGATTTTTCTAAACTCGGTTCATTTAAAGGAATATTTTCCACTTTATTTCGGATATCGGCTAGGAAGTGACATCCTGACTCTTTCAGGTGTCATCTTCCTCGGTTTCATAAATAAAGAAATGTTCTCCTTAGACCGTTCTTTTTTCTTTTATTTGGGATTAAAATTTAAATTAAAAATCAAATTTTTGTTTTCTTGCAATGACAACACTCAATCAACGCGGTACCAATTTTGGGCGTTGTGGGGGTGCTAATCCTTCCCCACGCATAACCGACTCCCGAACCCAAACATTTTAAATCTCTGGTTACCTTTTAAAGGTGTCTGGCCTACCAAAATGGCAGGTGGCGACTCCATCCATTTTTCATATGTTCCATATTTCCACCATTTTTCTTTTTTAAAGTATTTTCGGTGTTCTGTTGGAAGCGTCATCCCAGTCTCCGGGTGACGTCTCCTTTGACTCCATAAAGAACACATCGTTTTTTAAAAACAACATATTTTTCATAAGAGGGTAAAACCTCTGTTACGACAGATGGTGACTCTGCTGGGGACAATTTTTTAGAGAGTCAGGCCAATGTTGATTTTGTGTTGTCTTGTAAGAAATTTAAAATTTTGATTTGATTTGATTTAATTTTTAATCCCTCAATATTCATGCATGAGCTTTCTACCTGAGCTCTTCAACCCTTAAGTGGGAGAGATTATATCGTTTTGTGGGGTCTTCACCTCCGTAGTGTTGTAATGTGCTCCTAGAGTATTGGTCCTTATATTTTGTGGGGTCTTCACCCCCGTATGGTATAAGTGTCGTATTCCCCCGAATCGATGTCCTTGCGACAATTCGGGTACCCATTCCTTTAGATTTGAACTGCATATAGTGAGCCGTAAGAGCCAACCTTTTAAAGCCATACGAAACTCTGCCCATTTAGCGATCACCCTTTTTAGGCTTTGGTGCCTTTTATTTATTTTATGTACAGTTTTTTTTATCTTTTTTACCATTTAATTTATTCATTTGGTTATTTTACTCGGACTGACCTCATTTCCTTGTTTTGATTGCATTATATTAAATTCACTCATTTTGCATTAATTGCATGACACCATCATTTTAATTTTTTTTGCATTTTACCAGCATGGAGTACTAATTCACGACTAGTTCTTAATTTGAAAAATTCATTATCGGGAGAAAATCTATTACCCTAGATATCAAATGCAACGTTCAAAGTTACAAATAAATCGTGTGAGTTCATAGGTTAAGCTATGGGAACCATTTTGAATTAGTACCTCCGCATCTAGGACATGCACCTTGCATTTACATGCATACATTCAAAATTTTGAAACCGGTCCCCTAGGATGCCCCGTGCCAACAATACCAGATAAAGTGAAAGTTGACCGATCCAGCACTTCAACGAACCAATGCAAAAGCCAGTCTATGGGCATTTTTAAGAATGACCATCGTGTATACCATGCCACTACAAGGCCCCACGTCTAGGGGGCATTTCCAAACGAGTTCTAAATGTGAGCCTCTAATGCCGAGTCAGACTTTTGTACCCTCGACGACTGTATTAATTATCGTCTGTAGCATTTCGTCAGAGCCGAAAGTAATAAGCTGACATGAACCAACACAACAAATTCATAGACCCGACTGGGGGGCAACATAACATGTTCATCCTTTAATAAAAGGCAAAAATATACTTTAAGCTTCGAATTCGCTTCATTCCAGAAAAAGTTCAATAAAAATAATTTTGGGGCATGAACCCGGAAAGATAAAAGAAGATGATCAAAGATAAGGAAGATTGAGGGGCATCTCCACAAAACAAGATCAATAACTCGATATCGACCAAAAATGAAGTCAGGGGCATCCCTTTGAGGGGCAAAAAAATTATTTACACATTCATTAATATTATTTGGCATCAAGTGCATACATCATACATTCATACGAGCTATCATGCATTAGGCATACAGTTAGGGGCATCCATCATGCATTCATTTTTTGGCTGCAACACATAAACAGGCCTAGGAATGAGACCTAGAGACCTAAATAAGGGGGCAACAACATGATGATCAGCCTCTAGCCCTGAAAGAAGGTCGAATATGCAGACAAGCTCAAATATTCATCTCAATGGAAAAATTTTGAACATTTACTAATTAATGTATTCTTTATTTTCAGGTCTCGCGCTACAGTTGATGGCAACAGATTAAAGTTTTCTCTGGATCTCGACTCTTCGACAATGATGTAGAAGATCTTACTTTTTCCTGATCTCTCTTCTTCGTTAGTGGTGTTGCAAGATCAATTTTTTCTCCGGATCTCATCTATCTTTCAGTGGTGTAGTGGATCCTAGATTTCATATCTTGCTTCCCTGTCGGTGGCGTAGCAGATCAAGCATTTTGTGGGCTATACCTCCGTCGGTGTTGGTAGTCTAACTTAATTTAGATATTGTCTCTCCGTCAGTGGTGCAGCAGATCAAACCCTATCCAGGTCTCGCTTCTTCGTCGGTGTCGCAGCTAAACCAAACTTTTTCCTCGAATATTGTATCTTTCATGTAGTTGTAGCTAAAAAAGCAAAAAAAGAAAAGAAAAAGAAAATAAAAAATTCAAGAAAAATAAAAAAAAAAGAAAAAATCAAAAAAATCAAAAATAAGAAAAATAAAAAAAATAAAACTTCATCCTCCGATCATGCCATTCCTTTGATAGAATGGATAGGTCTAAGTTATTACCATCCGATTTGGTTCCTCCATTGATGGTGTAGTCAGGTCCAAGTTGCTATCATCCGATCTTGTTCCTCCGTTGATGGCGTAACAGGGTCCAAATTACAGATATATAATCTCACCTCTTGCGTTGATGGAGAGGTTGAGTCCAAGTTGCAGCTGTTCGATCATCCCCTTGAGTTAATGGAGTGGTGGGCCCAAGTTACTTTCATCCTGTCTTGTTCCTCCGTTGATGGCGTAACAAGGTCCAAATTGCAGACATCCAATCCTACATCTTGTGTTGATGGAGAGGTTAGGTACAAGTTACAGATATCCAATCTCACCTCTTGCGTTGATGGAGATGTTGAGTCTAATTTGCAGTTATCCAATTCTACTTCTCTGTTGATGGTACGGTAGAATCCAAGTCACTATTATCCGATTATGTCATTTCGTTGATGGAATAACTGGACAAGCATCCCAAATTTCGATCTCGCCTCTTCGTCAGTGTTGCAGCTGGATCAAAACTTTCACCTTTAGACCGTGCCTCTTCGTCGGTGTTGTAGCTTGGTCAAATTCAGGTCTCGCCTCTTCGTCGGTGTTGTAGCTGGACCAAAATTTATTGACTTTCGATGTTGCCTCTTCGTCAGTGTTGTAGCTGGATCAACCCTACTGACTTCAGACCGTGCCTCTTCGTCGGTGCTGTATCTGGGTCAAACCTTTACTGACTTCAGGTCTTGCCTCTTCGTCGGTGTTGTAGCTGGACCAAAATTTACTGACTTCCGATCCTACCTCTTCATCAGTGTTGTAGCTGGATCAACTCTACTAAATTCAGACTCTGCCTCTTTGTCGATGCTATAGTTGGGTCAAACCTTTACTAACTTCAGGTATTGCCTCTTCGTTGGTGTTGTAGCTGGACCAAATCAACTGACTTTCAGATCTCGTCTATTCGTCGGTGCTGTAGCTGGATCAACTTTACTGACTTCAGACCATGTCTCTTCGTCGGTGTTGTAGTTGTGTCAACCTTTACTGACTTTCGATCTTGCCTCTTCGTCGGTGTTGTAGCTAGACTAAATATACTAACTTTCGATCCTGCCTCTTCGTCGGTGCTGTAGCTGGATCAACCCCATTGACTTTAGACCTTGCCTCTTCGTCAAGTGTTGTAGCTTGGTCAAACCATACTATTCTTTGGTTCTGCCTCTTCGTCAGGTATTGTAGCTGGGCCAAATTTACTCTTTCAGATCATGTCTCTTCGTCAGAGTCGTAGATGGATCAGACATCAAAATTTACCAACTTTCGATCCTGACTCTTCGTTAGTGTTGTAACTGGATCCAAAGCTTTTTTAACAAGTCCAACAAAAATGTTAGCACATCGTGCTTAAACACGGTAAAGTTTAAGACAACAGATAATTCAAATGTCCATCAAAAATCTATTTTTACGAATGGTCAAAGGAAAATAAATCTTTTGAAAAAATCCAACGTCATGACTGGTACAAACTGATTGTACCCAGGGGAATGGTACAACTAGCCCGGAGAAAATGGCTACCGATAAAGGCAACTCAAAACCGTTGATCTCGGAGAAAACCGCATCAAAATTTACCAACTTTCGGTCCTACCTCATTGTCGGTGTTGTAGCTAGACCAAATCTTCATCTATCGATCTTGTGTCTTCATCAGTGTTGCTGATGGATCAAATTTTGCAGACCTTGTCTCTTCGTCAGTGTTGCAGCTAGGTCAAATTTTCTCCAGGCATTGCGTCGTTAGAGTCGTAGCAAGTCGAGCTCGTTTTGTCTCCTCCAACGGATCGCCTCAGATTTTTGTCTTCTCCAACGAACCCTATTTTGAAGAGCGACAAAGAAAGTCAAGAAAAGCCCAAAGAAGAAGCGGTGGCCAGAGAATGAACCTAAACCCTATCGGACAAAATGGTTATTTTTTTGTCTTTGCCCTATTCTGTTATACAGCAATGTGCAAAGAGGGGCAACTATTGTACCCATTTTTGTTCGGGCCCATAGACCCAAACCAAATACCCATAACCCAATACAACCCATTTACCCAACAATTAAATAAACCCATTAACCCTAGTTACAAAATTACCCAAACGCCCCTGAATAACCCTAATATTCAAAACCAAAAAACCTTAGCCTAGTGAGATGTCGTCGCCGCCCTTGCTCGTCCAATCTTAGCGCGCATGGCCGACACGCGTGCTACCAATGGCAACGCGCGCCGGCCACCGTCCACCACCACCCAAGACCTAAAATCAGAAAAGCAAAACAATTAGAAGAACAACTTGTATTTTTTATTATTATGCATGTAATCGAAATGGGTTATAAAAACCCCAAGCAAAATCTGTAATGCACGGTTCGAATTTTATAAAAAAAAAGGGGAGGAGGATTCAAATATAAAAAAAGTGTCATCTCATCATTGTTCGAACAAAAGCATAGCACAAAATCAAAAAAAGAGGGGGAAACTGAACTGAAAAGGTAAAAAAATACCTCGATATTTTTTGTTTGGCTCAGATCTATGTAAATAGGGGCATCATTTCAAGAATTCGACACTAGATTCGAATTCGGGGCGACGAAATATGCATGAAAGTTGCAACCTTTCAACTTCCGGCCGCCGGTGACCGGCTGGCAGAGAGCAAAACAGAACTCTCTCATTTAAAAAAAACAATGTATCAAATGATTTGTTTTTTCATTTTTTAACTTATATAGTCAGGGTAAATTACATACTAAGCCCTCCCGCATATTATTCTTTTTTAAAATAGCTTGCAGCATGGAATAACTGTACTCCCAATCCCTAAAAATTTTAAAATATTTTTTATTTAGTCACTGTTTCGTTTTTAATCTAATTTTAATGAGCAAATTGTGCAATAAATCCCTCCGCCCAATTTTTTTTAAAATATGCATGTCGCATGGTTTAATTCCTTGAAAGGTCTCTGAAATTTCTAAGCGTTTTGCGATTTCGTCTCCTTTTTTAGTTTTTTCAGTTTTTTTTTCTATTTTAGTCTTTTTCTTTTTTATTATAATATTTATATATTATTATTATTATTATTATTAATTGTTATTCTTATATTTACGCATTATTATCATTATCATCACTATTATTATACGTATATTTCATTTTATGTATTTCATATGTATATATATTATTATTATTATCTTATAATATATTATTATGTATATATTATAATATTTATTATATGTTTTATAATTATTTTATTATTGTAGTTACTATAATATGTATATTACATTATTTTATACTTAGTACATTATAAAACATATATGTGCATTACTATTATTATTATTTTCACCATATAATGTGTATATATATATTATACGTATTTCTTATTATTTTGGATATATAGATTTTTCTAAACTCGGTTCATTTAAAGGAATATTTTCCACTTTATTTCGGATATCGGCTAGGAAGTGACATCTTGACTCATTCAGGTGTCATCTTCCTCGGTTTCGTAAATAAGTAAATATTCTCCTTAGACCGTTCTTTTTTTATTTTGTTTGGGATTAAAATTTAAATTAAAAACCAATTTTTTGTTTTCTTGCAATGACAACACTCAATCAACGCGGTACCAATTTTGGGCGTTGTGGGGGTGCTAATCCTTCCCCACGCTAACCGACTCCCGAACCCAAACATTTTGAATCTCTGGTTACCTTTTAAAGGCGTCCGGCCTACCAAAGTGGCCGGTGGTGACTTCATCCATTTTTCATATTTTCCACCATTTTTCATTTTTAAAATATTTACAGTGTTCTGTTGGGAGTGTCATCCCGGTCTCCGGGTGACGCCTCCTTTGACTCCGTAAAGAACACATCATTTTTAAAAACATCATATTTTTCGTAAGGGGGTAAAACCCCTGGTACGACACTATTATTGGTCAAACGATGTATTTTAATTGGAGTTCCTATTTTGTAAACTCGTTTAATCTTACTTAATTATGTGGATTTATGAAAATGGATTGTTTTGAGAATTGCCAAAACTTGTGGTTTAAATTGAGAAATTTTGATGAGTCGATTTTGGGAGACCCGAATGTAATGCTTCAGGTCTGGATCGACATCAGGAAGTTACACTTCCTAAAAGACATGTCTGATAAGATGTGCAGCGTCACTGTTTATATATCCTATGTCATTTTCTTTATCATATTGAGTTTATATCAAACTTATTGAAAACTAATAAAATGGCGATTTTTTTTAGTATTTTAATCCAATTAGTGCAAGATAGAATTTTAATTTAATTTTAAATTTAGATTAATTTATGCACACGTTCATACTATGTTGCATAAAATATCTATTGAAGATGCTTTAAAATCATATACCTTCAACATGATTTAATATCCTATCCAAAAATATACTAATACCTAAGAATTAGGAGGCTCAATGGTATTATCTTTTAAATTGACCATATATTAAAATTATTTGATTTTATATTGATTTAAGATCATTGAAATAAGTCAACAATCTTTAGAGTATGTAATGCCCTCCCACTCCCCCCTCTTATGTAAGAATTATTAAAAAACCAATAAACTAATTGAGTTTATTGGTTGAGATCAAATCTTTTAAATGGAAAATAATCCAATTAAGTTTAAGAGAAAATTATCACTTTCCATCATACTAAATGCCATACCTTATAAATTGCTATAATTTGTTAATCATCTAATAATATTTGTTAACAATAAAAAAAATTATAAACACCAATATCCGATCTATTGGTCGATTAATTCGAATTAAGTATTTTGAAAGCTTGTTATGTGGCTACCTTCTCAACTTAGTTTGCTTTATCCACAATGTTATAATTTGCAGTCAGATGTTGTTTAAAGAATTTAATGTCTAATTCTACTATACTAACAAGTTATTAGTGATAATAAAGATTGTTGGAAAGTATTATAAATATAAATGAAATAATGGGAACCCAACAAGTGTTCCAGTGAAAAAGTGAATGATGTTCATCCTATGAGACATAAGTTTAAATCGCTTAGTCTACAAGGTGTATGCGCATTATCAAAGAGTTAAAAATATGTATGAACATATACTACCTTGTAATCACCTGTGAAACATTTGAGAGCATGTAATTCTTAGGCTCCTTTCTAGGAGGGCCTACATGAAGAAAAAAAAATCCAATCTAAATCGAATCAAATATATAAGTAAATAACCTTACTTTTTTTACCTTTGGATTTGAACCATTGTTGGTATTGGGCCATGAGCTTAAAAAGTATGATTTTTTGGCTTTTGAGTTTTTTTTTTTTTATTTCATATGGTTCCATCTTTTTATTAGTTTTTTTCACAGTTGGGCCAATATCTGTTTTAGCCCATCTCTCAAAATTAAGGATGATCATGGCTTAGGTCGGATTGAATTTTCGACCTATTCGACTCCGCCTCGAGAAGGGGTACTCTCCACATGTCACTCAACCATCTCTTGTTTTAGAGGGTTTCACTCAACCCGACTCAAATTTACTTTCAATTTTAAAATTTCTATTTATGAAAATTAATTTTTAAGATTTATGATTCTCTTCCCAACAATATCATCTTTAAGATTTGAATTTAGATTACTTTCGCTAAAAATATAATTATACTTCGGTTAAATTAGAGAAATAATGTGGAAAAAGTTATATTTTTAGGACAAATGAGAAATTATTTAGAGGAATAAGTCAATATGTGTAGTACAATGTAAAGTCGTCATTAATTGAATATTACTTTGGCAAAGTTATCTTGTGCTGCTCGAAAGTGAGGTCATATAAATATTTTGAATTTGAAACTCGTTTTGCCAATGTTGCGAGTAGAGTCTTCTCGGATATTTTTAGGGTTTTGAGTAAAAACTAAAAAATAGGTCCCTATAGAAGAAAAACATATTTCATTACTTTAAACAATTGTTTTAATATTTCATTAACAACCCATTATTTTTATTATTTGGTTTAGAAAATACCTTAAATATAACTAAAACAATAAGAAGCAATCACTTATAATATCATCACTTGAGAATTATTGAAGTTATAAAGGTAGAAAATGGGGTCCAGCGGACGCTCATTTTCCTTCCCCTTCCGAGACAGCTTTGGTTACGAGCGGTTGCCGACAACTTGGATTAATTTACAAAAGAAAATTTATTTAATACCAAAACATAATTAAGAAAAAACATGTAGGGATGAAAGTGAAAAAAATAAAATATGAGAGATCAGGAAAACATTTATTCCTTTTTAGGTGATCATGATCTTTTGTCTATTTCCATAATATAGCATTGTTTGTAAGTCCTTTAATCAATGATTAGTCCATTATGAACAATTTAAAAAAATGGAAATTATTTCTATAATGTTTGTTTTACCAATTTTGAACTTAATTACATTTTACTTTTTACTAAAGGAATGGGTTATATAATTAATAATATATATAAATATTTGCATCAAACACGTAAAAACATAATATTAATATATCTTTAATTACCGACACAGGGTTGAATACAATAACAAGACACATTACTCTCTCCAGGAAATATTTCGAATCCGAATCTTGGAGACAACATTATTAGAAGAAGAACTACGAATCCCGAATATGAAACTATAAAATGGACATGTACTTTACCAAAAAAAATAAATCCTTAATTAACATTAATCTTAATTACCCTTTAACCTTTACCTTATTAAAAAACCCTAATAAATTATAACATATATCATTCTAAATACTAGTATAATAACTGTTCAAAGACATTTCTTAATAGATTTTTGAGTTTTTCTATAATCATTAATTTTAATGAATAACAACTAGTTGATCTATTGTGATAAGACGCTGGATCTCGTAAATAAAATGAATGATTCAAATCTTAAGCGTGAGAATAAAACAATTGGGTTGAGAGAGTCGCCCCTTAATGCGCTTCTACATTATCCATCCGAATTAGCCATTGAATATAGTGGTTTATTCAAAAAAAAGTCAACTTCAATAAATATAATCTATAAACTATTAGTATTTAATTCGAATTAATCGGTATAAATGAATGTTTGATTTTTTTTTCTTGGAAAATCTGGTAATCAAATCAGAAAAACAGAAACAGAAAGGCAGCAGCACAGTCCCAATAAAAGAAGAAACATATAAAAAATAAAAATAAAGGTAAGCAAAAAGGACTGATCCACAATAATTGGCATCAAATGCTCTCATGGGGATTCGCACTGTTGTTGAATTCCAAGATCTGCAAATTTCAATTATACACCTATATTCTAATGTTTTCAAAATTCATTTCATCACAAAAATGGGTTAATTTCATTGAACACCCCCAGATTATAACTCAAATTTTAAATTGGTCATCAAATTTCAACATTAGGATAGTATCATAGATCAATATTGTATAGATCAAGTCTTTCAGTCAGTTTAGCAGTTAACTCTAACATTAAATGTTAGCTCATATACGGTGCAAAACATATTTAAAACATTAGATAAAATGTTAGACACGTGTGCACCTACGGTATAAACAGTTAATGCATGAATCAAGGATGTTTGGTGAAATTAAACCAATTAAATTTTGATTCAAGCGTTTTGCTTATTGTCACGCTTAAAAAGAGGTGGGTATATTAATCTTATATCGAAAAGAAAAAGAGAAATCTCGATATATAAAAATGGTAGCACTTCACATGCTATCAAACACGTCTTTTGAGAAGAGAATAATGACCTCGTAACAAGTGGTATCAAAGCAATCTTTTGACTGACCGATTTTACGCTGAGTGCCCCAAGTACTCCATGTCGATGGTGACTTATCGCAAGATCAAAGAAAAAAAGAAATTCTGAGATATAAAAGTGATAACGCTGTACATCACATGCCTTTTGAAAAAATTGTCCCGTGAAAATATGCTCAATATCATATATGAGTAGACATTTAATACGATATTAATACTTTGATGGATCAATCAAAATGTTATGAAGTTTGATTACTAATTTATAATACAAGTTATAATTTGAGGATTTTTGGTGGAATTAAACCAAGTAAAAACCCAAACTTTTTTTTTTTATTTTTTTAAATTTTTCCTTCATTGCTTTGCCTTGCAAAGCTTCACTTTCTACTGGGTGAAGGTCTCTAAGCTAATTCTCTTGTCACTCCATCAACAGTGGCAAAGATTTTAATAGTTTTGCAAGTGAGAAGGAAAAAAGGCATAACAAATTAGGGTTTCGTCGGAAAGTTGCCGACAAAAAGGTAGCATCTCTCCCGCTTCATCCCCTCTCTCTATCTGTCTTTATTTTTTTTCTTCGTGTCGTTTCTTGACCTCAGATTCTTCTTTATTCAATTCAAATTGATGGGATTTGTTTTTAGGATTCGATTTGGGGTTGTGTTTTCGAGATTGATATGACATTTTTCTTTTTGGTAATTTGTCCTTGTATGCGAGTGCTTCAATTGTATGGTTTTGTTTAGCTGAAATGAACAAAAAATAGTTCGATACCCTTTTGAAGGTAGTTGACAGTGTATGGTGATGAGGAGAAGGAAACAAGTTTTTCTTTTCTTTTTTCACATTAAAATTTAGTTTGAATCTCTGGGTAGAGTGGATGTTTGAGTTGTGTGGAAAATTAGGAAAATTTTGACAACAGGATCGAATTCTGGTTTCCATCATGAGGAAGATTTAGCATCAATAATGAACCGGCACGCTTTACCATTCCAATCAGCTGTTTTTGGTAGTAGTTCCGACATGATTCCGATGGGCGGTTACTTCGCACCACCGCCCATGTTCTTTCCGGGGAATTCCGGTATTATTACCACATCTCTTGCCTTAATCCAACCGGGAAGTTCTTCTGATTCCTTCCTTCTAGATTCTGTTGCCGGGCTCAAGAAGGATACAGGATTGGCCGTCGAGTGGTCTGTCGATGAACAGTATATATTGGAGGATGGCCTTGAAAAGTATGTTCTATAATTGCTTCTTCTTGTTTTTTATTTTGAGCTTATGGAGGCGTATTCGATTTCACTATTGATATGAGTAGTGTAGTTGAATATTTCCTTGTTAATATAAAGTAAAAGATGCTCTTATCGTTTTAGTAGGATTGCTGTGTGTTTTCGCATTTGATTTTTATGATAGAACTGTTTTCCAAATAGATACTTATTACTTATTAGGTATGTCTTGTTTTTGAGCTTAAGATTTAAGGGCCGATATTCATTTTTCAATGTACATGTATATAGATATAAAGGGGAACCAAAGATTTTGAAGTACATAAAGATTGCGGCTACATTGCCTGATAAGACCGTGCGTGATGTTGCTTTGAGGTGTAGGTGGATGCAAGTAAGGTCCCTTTTTTTTTTTTTTATTCTTTTTTCTACCTCTGTTTGTACTAATTCTTATTGTCTTGTATCATGTGATTTGTGCTCTCATTCTATGTCTGCAAATGGAAAATTGGTTTTTAAGATTATTCGTTTTGATATGGTGGAAACTGGAAATGTTCAATTAACGACACATTTCTGGTTCATCTGTACTAAAGAGAACTTGCAAGTTGCACAATAATGTATCTCCTTAATCAATTATCGTATACTTTTCTGAAATTGGCAGAGAAAGCGAAGGAAGCCTGAAGAACACAATTCAGGAAAAAAGGTGAACAATAGAAAGGTAAGCTGATGATTTTTTGTAATCTTGTGAAATAGTTATTGATTTCTTAGATTCTTTTGCCCCCTAAATGAATTTTGCACATGTTACTTAAATTTTTTGATGCACGTAGAATCCGGATGATGGAATATAAAATTTAAGGCTTGAATTTGGCAAGGAATGTCAATTTCCTACTTTTCTTTTTTCAAGTTGAATTATTGTTTTTCTTTCTTTCTTTCAAGTCAAATCACAAACAAGACTGTTAACTATGACTAAAAAATAACAGTAAGTAAATTCACTGTATCTCAATTTGCTAAGTTGAATGCCATGACTTGGTTTCCTGTTTTAATTTCCTGAAATCGACCAATGTCTTTAGGATATATTATGATTGAAGAAACGGTATTCTAAAGATCATACTTCTTCAGGATAAGCTGATGGAATCATCTTCCAAGATGAATATGCCTTCATCTCTGCCACAAACCACGGCTGCATATCCTCTGATGATGCACCATCTGGACCTGAATGAAAAAATGCTTTCTGAAGGTTTGCATGTTATATTAACACCTAGAAGTATCGATATCTTTATTTCGGTTGTGATTGCTTTTGATTAGTGTCTTTCTATCAGTATTTGTCCGAGTCTCCCCATTTGTATTATTTCATGAAATGTAGGACCGATTTTCCGTAATCTTCCAGAATTAAAAACTATTTCAGGAGAATAAGCTTTGAAAACTTAATAGCAATGCAAAATTTATAATCTAAAGTAGAGATTGATCTTTCTTTTATGAGGTCAAAGAATGAATCTAGCAGCAATGGATATCCTATTGTAGTTTGTCGTGAAGTTTTGATGTTTAATATGCAAATCATGCCTGCTGTATTGTTTTAATTTAATCTGCTTGTTTGTTGTATGTTCTTAGGTATATGTGGTACAACTATGCATCTTTTGAAGCAAAATGCTCAAACTCTTAGCCAAATCACATCCAATCTTTCTGCATACAAGGTATTATTCCCTAGTTCATAACCTTTCTCTGATCGTCATTCGTCAATATGCAACCATGCAGTAAATAATAGGGTGTTAATGCGATGAATTCTACGCCTTCTTGTTTATGTACTTTTTTAATGTTTAGTCTGCAAGTTATGTTAGTGTTTGCAGTAAAGTTAAGAGGTTAACTAAGGTGATAATGATTCCTTTATTAATTGATTAGTGTTGATGGCTTTAGAGGGAGAGCATGAGAATCATACATCACAGATTAAGATCAAAATTTTCGAATCTACCATTGTTGTCCAAAATTTTTAGCTTTAGTTGCAAACTGATATAAGGTGGCATATAACGTCTGTGATTTCAACCAACCCTGTTCTTCATTATAGAATTTAGCAACAATCTGTCCAATATGTCTCTAGTTTTACTTCTATTGTTCCGTGCTCCTTCACTTCTATGGGTCTAAACTCTTTTTGACATGAAATAAGAAATGTATTTCTGCATCCATGCTGGTCATTGTGTTATTGCAAGTGGAACAATTGTCTTTCAAAGGAGGTGTTATTCTATTGATTCTTCTTTTCCAAAGTGCTCTTTAAATCTTATATGTGATTGCCTCGTCGTGTATGATTCTTGTTAACACTTAACAGTATTCCAAGGTTGGCTTATTGATTAAAGCTTTTATAAACAGTTGCTGGATAATACCGATCTCTTTTGTCATGTAAGGAACAATATTACCGCTATGCTAAACAAGTACGTGGATATTCTTTTTAATTGTCAATTGGTGACTAATGCCCTCCGCAAGCATTTTGATTATTTGTTGGGTTATTAACTTCAGCTGCGACTTTTTGCAGCATGAGAGATACACCAGGTTTAATGAGCCATATGCCACCGTTGCCCGTATCTGTTAATGAGGATTTAGCAAATAGCATCTTGCCTGGAGCAACTAATAGCTTGCCTCAGGTAGGTTCTCGTTTAAATTGATTTAGTTGTGTGTGCTGGGATTGATGGCCAAAAGGTCGGAGTCGTATAAAACGCTATATGCCAAAGAATTCGTATAAAACACCATAAGCCAAACCTCTTTCAGTCTTACACTCTGTTCATGTTAGTAAGCTTCATTAATGTGCATTTAGATTTCGAATTTCATTATGGAACAAACAAGCTGCTCGAACAGTTGTTGACTTCGGTATTCTTCTATCACACGGTGGCATGTAGTCATCTTTGCATGTGGTTAGGTCACAGAAACAAAGTACTTAACTTTATCATGGAATCCTGCTGCTCTTGAGATGTAGAGGCGGGGGTGGCATTGAATTTACACCTCAAGGTCGATCCGTTGTGTTACCTTGTTTTGTTTTTTCTTGTGTACCCAGACGGTGATTTTTGGCTCGCCAAGCGGGATCCATCTCAAGCAGGAACCAAGGTGCTGATATGGAACTGCCAAGAGCAGGACCGGACCGGATATATCTGGTTCATGTAATTACAAAAGAAAATTCGACTGTAAATGCCATCAGAGGCTGGTAGGTTGCCGCCATCGGGTGCCACAAAGGATAGATTTGTAGAGATCCCCCATTTTTGGAACCTGAAAATAATTACTCATCAGATATCAAATCCAAGCACCAGATAGTAAGAATTGCAGACCACTTATCATCTCCTTTGTTCCATGGAGTCGAAAAATATTCGGAAAAAAAACTCTTTAGTTGAAGTTTGCATTGAAGCTTTTTCATGTGTATAATTTGTAGCTTTCCAACACCTAGGAGTGGATCCTTATTTGATGCTTTTGATTTATGTAATTCAGTAATAGCTTTTATTTTCTTACCTTGTTTCAGTATTTAGATCAATTTGAAATGCTTTGCTCAGGTCTACAATTTCAAACTCACTGAGTTAGGATGATTTTCTCCTTTTGTATAAAGGATATGGATCGCAAATGTTCAGATTCGAATCTTATATGTGTTGGATGTCACCCAGTAAAGGTTATGATCACATGAATTAGTCAAACGTTACAACTGTTTAAAT
This sequence comes from Hibiscus mutabilis, assembly GCA_019671005.1. NCBI lineage: Eukaryota > Viridiplantae > Streptophyta > Magnoliopsida > Malvales > Malvaceae > Hibiscus > Hibiscus mutabilis. Next base: position 2,703,417 of record CM033754.1, on the reverse strand, counting down.
TCGAATCACATATGATAAATTGTTCACTAATTAAATGTTGATTATACGAATAAGTTAAATCAAATATCATATTTTTTCAGTTTGTAATATATTTCATCATATGAGAATTACATTTTACAATAATATATATATATATATAGAAATAATGAAGTAGGGACGAAGTTAAGTATGACCGTGGACAAGATCAGAAAAATATCACTCTAATATAAAACTCAAAAAAATAATACTATTATTTTACAATTTTTTTACAGGTCCAATACACATTTGAGGAGGGTCATAGTCTACCTTTACCCCTACATTGTCTCGCCACTCACTTAGAGATATTATACATATAAAAAAATTATATTTAATGTACTGGTAGTGAAAAAAAATTACGAGCACTTTAGTTTTAAGGGTTATAGATTGGTTTAGAATTTAAGGTTTAGATATTAAGATTTAGGGTTTAAAGTAATATGATTAAGGATTTATGTTTTAATCTATAAACCTTAAATTCTAATCATAACCCATAAACTATAAACCTTAAAGTAAATTTCTAAATCTAAAACTAAAACGCTAGTGAAAATTCTTTTCCACCGCCGGTATATATATAATCTGATTGCATGTCATGGTTTAAATGATATATATAATCACCGGTATCCGATACATTCACAAATTACCGGACCAGTCATAATCCTGATAGACGATGGTAATAGTGTGTTCTTCATCAGCCAAGAGATTCTTCAAATGCTCGGCGTTCCTACCATCCAGATAGTTCAGCACCCACTCCAAGATGTCCTTGTCCGTTTCTCCAAAATCTGAGCTGAACCTGTTTGTCAAAATGCCAATGTTCTTATATGTCTATTTAAAGCATGTCGGTCAAATTTTAAACACATGTGTACCTACTACACAGATAATTTATATTGCACATTGAAAAAAATGTCTGAATGACATAATTTGATCTAAATTGAACGTCCGAATTAAATACTGAACTAATATTTTAAGGACTTATTAAGGGTGGACCGAAGGGTAGAGACGGAGATTCGTGAGGTGGGGGCATGCCCCACCCCTAATTTCTTTTTACCTTTATTATATATATAATTTTTAAAAATGAATTAATTATAAATTTACCCACTTTTAAAAACTTATGTTTGCCCCCAATCTTCAATCCTAATTCCGTCCCTACGAGAGGTGCTGGAGGGGCAGTCGCACCCCTTGAAATTTTAAATTTTCATTTAGTTCATGTATTTTCTATTAATGATTTAAGTTCGCACCTCTAAAATTTTGTAATTTTCACCTTTATATATCTAATATAACTGCCTAATAGTTTACACGTTGGTCCCTAAACTCGATCAAAACAGTTTAAAAGTTTTATGACCAAATTGGGGGGGGGGGGACTTACCACTTGATGATTCGAGTTAAGTAAACAGTTCTTTGTTCCAAATCAATTTCTATCCCTTCATTCTGGAAATACTCCATTGCTGCAGTTTTGAGCTCTTCTTGCACATTCTGGGCTGTGAAAAACCTTAGCTTCGGGCTTGATCTTGTTCCTTTGCACAATCCGAAATGAATCAGTGGATTCAGTTTCATAGGAACCAGCTGTCAATTTTACAATGAAAAGAGAGAGTCAAGCCTCCAAGATTTATGAAGTGAAAAATTTCGGTCAAATTATGATTTTCATCCCCGTACTCTATTTAATTTGGAGGTTTAATCTTTATATTTTAATTTAATACGATTTAATCATCCTACTCTTATTGATGTTGAGACTTAATCTATGCCACTAATATTATTGAAAAAAATCATTAGTCAAACTTATGTTGACTTTTTGAAAAAAAATAGAGATAGAAATGTCACACAAGAATCTTGCGACTAAAATGAAATATTTTGAAAATTGACAAATTTGTGAAAAATGATTATTTTTTGGTATAGACCTCAGTTCCTGATAATTTTATCAGACCTCAACTATATCTGAAGTTAAATTAGATTAGACCCTCAAATAGGGGTGAATATCTTATAGCATTGTTTTCTTCATCTACAAGATCCAACCCCGAAATATTACTCAAGGGACATCATGAATTGCTTACCACTAGACCCAACCAAACGGTGTAAGTGATTTGGATTATAGAATAACATCACTCGGGGGTGAGTCTAGTGTACAATAGGGTTCGGTACGGCTACGTACGACACCTATCGAAATGTTACAAAACATGGAATTTAAAATGTTACTCACCAACTTAAAATGTTACATTTTTTATAACATTTTAGGTTGGTGGATAAGTATTGAAATTTGACTCCGAGTATCGATACTTGTCATTTCTGGTAACATTTTAGGCTGGTATTAAGTATCGAAACTTGTCTCTCAGTCTCAATACTTGTCGTGAGACAACCAACCTAAAATGTTATAAAAAATATAGCATTGGTGGATAATATTTTAGGTTTCGTGTTTCGTAACATTTCGGTAGGCGCAGCGCCATAACTGTACCGAACCCTGTTGTACGTTAGATTCCCCAATCACTTGGAGTAGGAGATATAAAGACTAAATTCCAGTATAATATAGGTACGAAAATCAAAATTTGACCTATTATTTTAGGAAATAAAATTAAGTTGGTGGATTTAGGGTTTACATGCAAACGTCGGTCTTCTTTGTTAAAGAATTTGGTCAAGGAATACGGGGATTTCCGATTGTTTCTGAGGATTCCATTCTCTATGATGTTGAGAGAATAAGGATAGCCTCCAATTACGTATTGGAAATCCAAGAAAAAGGCTTTGTTATCAAGTATTCCTACAGGATGTCCCAGACTGATTACAGCATGGATCACCATAGCATTGTATAAATTCAAGAAGAAGCTCAGACTCTCGTTTGGTGTGAATAATGTAATATTAATCCTTTGCAAATCTCGAGCCAACTTAATGTACCTGCATCAACAATAAAAACGAGAAATTAGATTTAAGGAAAAATATCTCATGTACTGGCGGTGGAAACAAAAAGTTTCCACAAGCCTCTCAGTCAAGGATGGAGTCGAGATCGAACATTAGCAGGGGCCAAAATGTTGAATTTTAAAAATTCAATGGCTTGTTAAGTATTTAAACTCAAAATTAATGAGACAATGCCTAATTTGTCAAATATTTAAACTTATAACTTGTTATTTGACGGAAAAAAATTTGAGAATACAGACTCATTCTTATTTAGTTCAACCCCTACTTGATTATATATGTAATAAACTCTTATATTTTTAGATTTAAATATTGATTTCTATAAGGACCAAATTATTATTAGACCAAAATCTATAAAATATTTTAATTTTATAATAGGGGTCGGGCCCCAAGGGAGCTCGCCCCTTGTCGTAGTTTTAGGGTTTAGGGATCTAGTTTAGGGTTTATAGAATTAATTGTAGGGGTTTAAAATTTAGGGTTTATGGTTAGAGTTTAGAGGTTAGGGTAACATGTTTAGGGATTTAAGTTTTAACATATAAACCCTAAATTCTAACCACACCCCTAAATTCAAAACTCGTACATTTAAACCCCTAAACATTAAACCCTAAACAAAGTCCCTATACCCTAAAACTGAGACGCTTATAAAAACTTTTTATTTCTACCTCGTGTGCATAGAATAATTACCCTAGATTTAATTCATATAATTTATGTAGTTACTATTAGAAAAGGTAAGGAAGAAGAAATAAATACGGAGATACAACTTCTAAGGATTTTTTTATGGATCTCATTTTAAAAATTTGTCAGTTTAAGTTGATTTTGGATTTGTTTAATTTACATCGGGTCAACTCAAATTTTAAAATTTTCAAGTTAGTTTTAGATTTTAGTCACTTTCTGGTTTATAATTTCTTGTTTTGGTCGCAACATGTTTGGTTCGTTTTGGATAACTTGTTTAAATTATTTCAAGTTCAAGTGGATTGAAGTTCATATCGTTCCCAATTCAACATACTTTTCATAAGATTTATGTTATTGACAGGGACGGAGCCAAGATTTAAGATTGAGAGGAAAACATAAATATTTGAGAGTGATGGGTAAATTTATAAATTATTTGATTTCTTTAAAAGAAATTATATAGAAGGACAAACGTAAAAAAAAAAAAAAATTTGGGGCAGAGAGTAATTGCCCCTTCCCACCCCATATAACTCCGTCCCTAGTTATTGACTTATTATAATCGACTCAAATCTAAATCAGAATCAAAATGAATAAGTTTGCGTCTGTATTTAACATTCAACATTCGAATTCAAACAACATTAACTTGTAAAAAAATTACCTGCGGAATTCTTGACTTTTGCTGAGAGCAAGATAATCGACATGGAGTCTGTTGTCGGACACAGAGCCATCCATTTCCACAATGGCAAACATTAACTTGGAAAGCCGATCGGCTATAACCGACGCAGCCTTCGGTTCATTGTCATTTGTTAATGTTCGAAAGTTGAAGCATCCCATGATAAATGGCTCATGTTCAAGGAAACGATAATAATGATTCCCATTTTCAAAATCATTTTCTCTACACCAAAAATAAAAAACAAATAAAATAAATTAACATTATATTATTGGAATTTATTTAATCAATTGAATGTTCCTAACCCAAAGACATGGTGGATGAAGTGCTTTTGGGCCATCATCTTTGCAGTTGCAATGCCCTGCAACACCTTCTCGATAAATTATCAATTTTCAATGCAATTGGTCTTATATAACGGAATCTGACAAAAGAGTTTGGGAGATAATAATTTGAAATTTTTTAATAATTTAATTTAAGGGTTTAACTCAAATTTTTAATAATTCTGAGGAGCTTAACGAGAATTTTGAACAAAAATCCTGTCTCTTTTTAGTGTCTCTATTTATACCCCAAACACTAAAAAATCAAACCCTAAGTCTTGACTTTAAATTCTAAATCACAAACCCTAAAAAATACACCCCAAACCCTAATTCTAAACTCTAACTTTAATCCTAAACTTTAAACTTAAGTTTTTAGTATTGACATATATATAGAGGTACTAAAAAGGACAAAAAAATTCTGAATTTTTAAAAATTATAGAAAACCATTTAATTAAAAATATTTAATCTTTTTAAGCTTAATAAGATTTTTTAAGATTTTGAAGGGTAAATTAAAATTTGTAAAAATTTTGAAAGACCGAATTTTAATTTTTAAAATTTTTGTGTGACCATAACCTCCCATAATCTTCATCACCTCCGTCACTAGTCTTATAATCAATTATTTTAAAAAAGAATATATATATAGTATCTTAACTTGGTTTTACGACAAAATTGGACATCAATTATTTTTCTGGTCTAATTAGGTATTTCAGTTTAATTTTAAGATTCAATTCGGTACCTAAAGTTTTGGTCGGTCCAATTAAATACATGGATTTAACTTTTTTGGTTCAAATTAATACTTGAACTTCACTTTTTGGTGCAAGTTATTACTTATGTTGAATAACTTATTTGAACCATGAAGTCAAATTTAAGTACCAAATTAATCCCAAAAGCCAAATTCAAAAACCAAATTGAAACCAGGAAAAAATTATTTGCTAAATTAAGAAGGGAAAATATTTCATGCACATGCGGTGGAAACAAAAAGATTCTATAAGCGCTTCAATTTTAGGGTTTAAGTATATAATTTAAGGTTTAGAGTTTATGGATTTAGATTTAAGAGTTCAAAATTTAAGATTTATAGTTATAATTTAGAATTCAGAGGTTATAGTTTAGATTTATGATAAAATAGTTGAAGATTTAAGTTTTAACTTATAAATCTTAAAACTAAGGATAATCTTAAATTTTAAAGACCTAAATCTTTAACCATAAATTCAATCCCTAAACCCTAAAATTATAGGTGAAGCTAAGATTTTAGGGAATTCAAACCTTTCTTCTGCCGCAGTCAAGGTAGTTAATAATGGCTTCCACCATATCAGTACCAGCAAAGCAACTCTTAACCATTTTCATCTTAATCAAACGGTCCTCAATCTGCAAACTCCGTCTCAGGTAATTCACCACTTCCACCATTTCATCTTCTTCGTCTTCGTCGTCGTCAATTCCGTAATCCGGCGCTTCCTGTGCTTCTTCCGGACATTTCGGACACAACAATTCCCTCATTTTCTCTTCCAATTCCCCACTCTCACTCCACGATTTCAATGTCTCCAATCCGCCGATCAAGCAATCGTTAAAGAATATCTTCGGCACCTCGGCGTCTCCCGTTCTCTCGATCAACTCCTCGGCCTTTTTGGTGAACACATCGATGTTGATTTCAACGTATCGGTGCCCTTTCTCTTTGAAGAATTTGCGAGCGGCGATGCAGTTTTCGCAGTTCGACTTTGTGAACAACGTTACTCGACCCCTAATTTGATCTTCTTCATCGCCTTTTGGCTTCACTATGATTTTCACGCCGGGGATTTTAAACTCCGTTACATCAAAGTTTAGCGAATCGTTTTTCACGACGATATCATCGTCGGTGTCTTCGTTTAACAAGGACAAATGGTTCAAGACCGCCGCCGAAAAGCTGGTGCTCCGCTCCCTAATGTATTTCCCTATCAACGGCATGCTTCCGACGATCGAAAACGACTGCGATCGCTCCACTCTCGGCTTCGGTGGCTCCGGTCTCGGGAGAAGAACATGAGTTCGCATGGCGGGTATGTATTGATTACGGCCACTTCCATTGTCATTTGTCTGATCAATAACCTCCTTAGCTACGTCGGGATCTAGGGTTTTATTGACTTCACGATTTGAATTTGAATCTTCTTTCACGCCATCTTGACCGTCCGGCACGGCGGTTGTTTCCACTGCGCCGTTGTTGCCGCCTGCGGGAATAGTCTTCTGATCACCGTCATCGGCTTTGTCATGCTCCGAGTGGATATATATTGGATTCATTTTTCTGAAAGGAATTTAAAAAATGAAAATGGAACAAGTTTATATATATAATGAAAGAAATGAGATTTCAACGAAGAGAAGCATAGCGATCGAAACGGAGAGATTTAATGGGAGAAAATAGATAACGAGAAAATTTTGTAAAGAACCCCAAATGAAATTTTAGTTTTTTTTAACAAAGGCTTGAAAAGGTCAAAGAGCCCTCGGGGAAAACAATGGTGACTACTTGTTTGATTTTTTTTTGGTAATATGCATATTTGTTTTACAATTTATGTTTGGGTTGCAAAGTTACCCCTCACAACAATGTCGTTTTCAAAATTTAAATTCATGTATTCTCCTTGAGAGTGCAATGTGCTTTACCAATGCATCCAACAGTTGTTCTGTAACACCCTCATACCGAACGAGTAGTCCGATCCGATCAGGGGTTTCACATTAGGGTCACAAGAGCGACCCACAGTAAAAACCCAAATAAAATTCTTTTCTTTCTTATACATTTAAAAATCGTAAAATAAAAATCTTTGTTAGAGCATCATTACAGAAAATCATGAAATAGAAATCCAAAAAGGTATACTATAAACTCTGACATAAAATAAGACACAACATACATTCCCACTAACTGTATCAGTATCGTACTCCCAAAGCAACGCCGAGAGAACTCCAAACACTGATGTCGGTCACTATACCACGATCGATTCCTTCTAACCTGCGATGGTAAAAACAACGTGAGCTTGGAAAATCTCAGTAATACAGAACTACCAAGAGATGCTATAGACAACATGCAGGTATAAGGTAAAGCATAAAACGAACATAAAGATCATGACATCAACAGGTTTCCATTATGGTAAGATCTTGTATTATGCTATACTTAGAGACATCAGGGTTGTTCGATACTTGAACTTCTGAATATCAGTCGGACATTCTACAATCCAGAAAAATCAGAAATGAGAGATATTTTACAGGAATTGAGCCAGGGGGTTTGGTGTGTTCTAACAATCACAGATTGAGAAAGATAGACAAAAAGTTTCAAACAATTGTAGAATTTTGACAGAGACAAAGGAGGAAGCAAGAAAAATTAGGTATCAGCCTAACTACCCTCCAACCGAACTCCAGTATGCAGTTCCCCAAAACTGTAACTATGCAGGCGTTAACCCATGCTCAATGAGCATAGGTACTGATCTAAGGGGTTACCTTAGGTCTCAAGGGATTACCCTAGCCGAAGCATAAGAACATAATACAAACAGAATTACCCTAGTCGAGGCGTAGGAATCGAATACGTATGGAATTACGAGCCTAATCAGGGTTGAACCTATAGTCTTCAATAATATCTCACTACCCAGTGAAACAGTATTGAACGGTAACAATCATCTCAGTAATTATAGCAGTATGTTAGGGATTCAAAATACAGACAAATGTTTAATTAGTAGAACCGGAGTATCAGGACCCATGAATCAGGTATACTTGTATTAGAAATTAGGAATCAGAAGTCGCATTTTTACTTCAGATTATAGGATCACTTGGGATCAGAATGGATAGACTAATTTCCAATTAGGGAGATTATTCATATAAACATGAGACACACTAGATGGTCCAATTTATCACTCAGGGGTCCTTGATAATTACCGAAATGAGACATTGAACTATAGTATATTCTAGACTGATTTCAGAATCAAGAACCATATTTGAAGGAATTCGATAATATTATCTTCATCCAGGTATTCAGGAATTATACCTCAAGATCATTCTGAATTTTCGGTATATCATGATTATGCCTAAATTCGGATATATCAAGATAGATTTTGGGAATTTAGGTAGATCAAGATCAATCAAGATTTCGGATATATCAAGAGAGTTTCAGTCAATTTTGCTTATAAGGGCATTTTGGTCATTTTAACACTCATAGGTAATTTCATAGTTTAACCCCGATAGGGTAAGTCAGTGATTTGTTGTGCTGAATTGCTAACATCTTGTCAGGCTTCCAAGTCCATTCCATTAACCATGTCTCATCAATGTGTTATTTTTAAAGTATTCGAATATGTACACCTCACACGTGTTTAATATTTAGTTCTAGCTGTGTGGTATAGTTGAATAGGTCATTGTCACAAATTATCCTAGAATGGGCCTCGAATGGTTGAACATGTATTTGTGCAATATTCTTTCATTATTTTAACAGTATTAAGAATGACTGGTTTACATAAGTCAGGCTTCAAACCCAAAGGAGAATTACAGTCATTTGCGATCTATCGAAAATTTTATGATTTTTCAAGCTTCCACTTATCTCAAGTCACGTAGGAACTTTAATCATTTAAGTACTCGATGATGTTTCAGTCATTCAGGTACATTCGATACTTTTAGACAATTCATTCATTTCAAAACTCGAAGGTTTATCCATCATTCAAGTAAATTTGGAAAATTTAGTGCCCGATGATACTTAAGTCTTTTTGGTCATTACAATCATTCTGATCAATTCGGCCTTATCATTATTTCCAATCCTTTTTGTCACTTCAATCATTTAGTATTTTACGCCACTTTGATTAATTAAGATATATGAATAGTTTTCTGTAAATTATCTTCGAAAATTCATTCAGAATTCAAGAAAATCCAAGTACTTTACAATCTCAAAGGTTTAATTCTTGTTACCATAACTTTTTAAGTAATTCGAGATTTTCAAATGAATTAGTTGTTTTACCAGATCAAGTGTAGATTCATGGATCATATTTACTGTCAGGGGTATTTTAGTTATTCTTGCACCTTAAGAGAATTTTCGTTATTTCTTAACTTAGCATTTTAAAAATTAAATCATTAACAAGCACAACCAGATTTAAAGTATAACAGTCTTATCAATTATTTTTAGGGATGGCAAAATTACCCATACCCGACCCGACCTGGTGCGACCTAACCTGACCCGATCGAGGTTTCACTCTTGAATTTCGGGGTCGGGAGAGGTCGGGGCATGTTTCAATAAAGTTGAAATCGAGTTCGGGAGGGTTCGGGTTCAGAGTCAAATTGCCCCGTCCCGCCCTGCCCCGATTATGTAATTACTAAAATATCCCTCATATAATATATTTTTAATTTTTCTTTTTTCCTTTTTTTATACTTTATATTTATCCTTTTTCACTTTACTTTTTAGTCTTCCTCCAGAGTCGATATTCACTAACCCAATTGATCCTTCTTGCATCAGTAACTAGTTCTCTCTTCACCGATTCTTACTGATTCCTCCGGCTAGTTTTTCGGTTTGTTCTCCCACTCAGCACAACAGTCAACATTAATCAGTCGTCATTTAACATGATAACAAGGTAATTGATTTTATGGATTAGGGTTTCTAATTTTTTGGTCCATTTCTATTGAGTTCAGTAAAAACTTTTGAGAATCTGCTAAAAAATCTATTTGATAAATATGCATCAATACTATAAGATTTTGTTGCTTGGGTTTGCAAAGATAAAGTTGTTTTAAAAATCTCAATATTTGTTTGCTTGTGTTTATACTTACATCAAATGAAAGCTATAATCTTTTTATATCATAGGTCTATTTTCTTGCTAAAATTTTATTAAAAACTCGGTACCAATTAATGTCAAAATGATTGATTCTATCTTTTTAGATGGTACTAGGCAGCTTTCAAGTATTGCTGTAGGAGATGAGAGATGCTCAGCTTCTTTAAAGATAGTTTGTTTCAGTGCTTTGATTAGGTCCATGAAATAATTATATGCAATGAGAGTTTAAGTTAGAAACAACTATAGATTGTACAAAATGAGAGTACTTTGAATATATCCTTGAGTTAGAAACATCAATCCTGTTATGTTAGTTTTGTAATGAGAGTTTAATTTAGAAACAGCTATAGATTCTATGTAATTAGAGTTCAAGTTAGAAACATCAATCCTGTTATGTTAGTTTTGCAAATCTCAAATCATAGTTAAATGTATATATCCTTGAGTTAGCTATTAAGCCTAGTATCATAAGGGTAGTGGCAGTCCATAATTATAATTTTAGAGTAATAATTAAAAATATTCAAGTTAAGATCCAATAATTAATTCAGTGGTTAAGAATGCTCATGTTATTTTATTTTCTATGGGTTCGAATCTCAGCGTTTACCTTAAAAATGTAACATTTTTCTACGAAGTTTTTACCCAAATATTGTTGTCTAATTTTTTTCCAACAATATGGTCCTACCAAGTTTATTTCCAGAAATATGGTTAATTACTGTAGCAGCCAGAAGTCGGACTGCTTTCACCCCGTTTTTTAACAGTATTTTGCTAGAAAATATTAAAAAATGAAGTTGCAGTCGTCCTCCATTGATCCATGCACGCCATGTGTGAAAAACACTATTTAAAGTCGGACTGCAATCTATCCAAATTTATTATTTTAATATTAAAATAGAAGTCACTATTTAAAATCGGACTGCAATCTACCCGACTTCTGATTTGCTACAGTAAAGTACCATATTATTAGAAATAAAGTGGGGAGTGTCATATTGTTGGGGAAAAAATTTGGACAACAATATTAGAGTAAAAACCCATTTTTCTACTTGATCAAAAAGAAATTGAAGTCATAATTTTTTTTAATTTTAATTAAATTACTTTTGAGAGTTAAAGTCGTATATAATTGCAGCATATGTCATCAAACTATGACCATCATTTTAGTTCCTATACTTTTGAATGTTCTAATTTCATCATCAAACTATGGCTCCTCCTAAATTGATTCACAAACTTTTGAAGATTCCAATTTCATCCCTAAACTACGATCCTCTTTCTAAATTTGACCCATATTTTTTTAGCGTTCCAATTTCATCACCAAAATATCATTTATGCCAAATAATATTATTACATAATACACATCAATGTTTACATGATAGTCAACATTGTTCTAACTAATTTATTAACATGGGACATGATAATTATATATTCAGAATTTGATGATGAAATTAGAATGTTCAAAAGTTTGGAGGATCAAATTAGTAGGAGGGGATAGTTTGGGGACAAAATTGAAATGTTCAAAAGTTTGGAGATCAATATAGAATGAGTCATAATTTGAGGATGAAATTAAAATATTTAAAAATTTGACAAATTTAAAATGAAAGTCATTGTTTGGAGATGTGTAATAAAAAAAGTTATTTCTTAGACGCAAGGAATATTAGGCAATTTTTTGAGGTTTAACTATTGGTATCCAATTTATTGGCGGACTAATCCGAATCAGGTATTGCATAGGTTCATTATGAGGATGACCCTCCCAACACAATTGCTCCATTCACAACGTCATGGCTCAAACCCCTGACCCACAAAGAAATTTTGGAAGAATAATGGTAGGTTATCATTAAAATAAAACCATTTTCTCTCGGCATAAAACTAACATTCCAAATGAGAAAATGCTGGCTTGGCACCTCATTTGAGAATGGTAGGTTTTGGTTTTTGTTCCAACAAGAAGCCAACCTTAAAACAGTCTACATCTTCACATTATCGATACTTCTCCATAGATAAAATTGGAACCCGAGAAAGAAACTTGTGGTTTCAAGTCTTACCAGGTATGTGCTTTTCATCTCTTCCTGAAATTCTCATGTTAGAAGACAACTCATCCATATTTAAAATTCCACACACAAAGATGTTTAACATTACCAAGATATACAAATTCATATATGTTTTGAGTTCAAGCAGTGCAGCCTGTTATGGCAGCCGGTGGCAATAACAGAATTCCATAACATTCAAGAAAATTCAACCTTTTTTTTTTGGTTCGTTTGGGGTTTTGCTTTTATATGTTGTATGGTACCAAAACAGACTTCGACATACTCCACAATCTCCCTGCTCGGAATCTATTCACAAAACTTCTTACTTTTACCACATTCAAAGGTTCAGAATCCATGGCCTCAGAGCAGCTCGTTCGAGTACAAAAACAACAAAAACTAAACAGTTTTTGCCATTTCCCCTATTGCTGTTTTCTGCTCTTTCATTTTGTAGGGTACACGACGACCCGTTTCCGAAATCGGTAATCCCTCCCATATTTTCAATCATTCAGCGTATAGGATGATACTGGGCGATACCTCGTTTCGGTGGCAACTTCCTCAAAATGAAAAGCACCAAAGAAGAAGGTAATATTTCCACCAACTGCCCACAAGAAAAAAGAAAAAACAATCATTGAACATATTCACTATCAGTATCTATGAGACGGCCATTAATTTTGAGTATCACGCTTATGAATCATAACTACAATTCTAATTATATTGAGTCTTATTAATACACAAAATCCCAGTTGATAAATAACCGAGTTCGGCATCCTATTTTAACAGTTTTGGTTATTTTTTAAAGCTGAAACTGTGTGATTAGTGTCTATAATGAAGTAGCAGATAAAATAGCACTAGACTGACAAACGGTAGAGATAGATAGGACAAGAATTGACACTTCATATCAGATTGTAATCTGAAGTATAAATAGTAAAAGCCATATGTATCGAACTTCTGACTTTATTCAGAAAACAAATAAACATGAAATTGAAAATAAAACCAGAATCATAGTAATAATTTTTCATAGTAAATATATTTTATATGGTAATAAACAAAGAAACGATTTGGTCAAGAACTTAACACTAAGGGCAGATATAACTCGCAATTATCAATGAAACTATTATTAAACCTAAAGCTCAAGAACTTGTTTGCAATGAAGATAAAGTTGGGTGATGGAGATCTAACAAACCCAATTGTATACAAATATTTGGTCGTCGCAATACAAGATGTTAAAACAATCTCCTTCATGCATATATATAGGGGTAAGATGCAATACACAATGGAAAAACTAACAAGTTTTACACTGATATTGGACCATTGGATGAATGTAAATTTATGGTTGAGATTATCCACTTCTCTCTTTTTCTCCTTAAAAATCTCCTCATTTTAAACTTTTAATCTCAGTCATTAATTTACACTCATCCAATGTCCAGTAACTGGATATATGACAGTTAGAGCTGATCATAGAACATTGTACTCTGCAGAGTGCAGACATATAGTCATAACTGCAGCTAGAAAGTTCATCAACATAACAATTTAATGGAAAAGACTAGTAAATTGCTTATCAAAATCGCAGTTTCTTCAAATATGAATTCTTGGTCAACTAAAAGAAGAGTACATCAATAACATGAGCTAAGAATATGAGTCCAATACAACTATTCATCAAACTTACCAGGTAATATATTAAGTTTAGAATTGGATGGTTCAAAACATCAAGATCAGCAGCTTTGTCAAATGCACAAAAGCACATCTAGAGAGAGGGAAAAAACCAAAGGAGCTCAAATTAGAGTAACTTTGGACAAATAACCAATGATTTATCAATTAGATAAATGATCCAAACCAACTAGCAGCTGAAGTGTTCAAGTTGAATACTTCCATTTATTAACAAAAATGATATAACATTACACATATTTAGAAGTTCCAGAAGGATCTAATAAAACATGCTTGTAGCATTCTCGACAGAAATATGAAAGGTAGTAAAGCCAGAAAGGAAATGAAGGATCTACCATAATGCATCTGACTAGGAAACATGAGAAGCATATGGTGGTCACATAACCAACCTGCCCAACCCAAAAGGAAGTAACAATCAACAATTGTAAATAAAAGGTGAAGTTGGACTCAAACCAAAACAACATTAAACGCATACTTCTTGTAACTTCTTACGCCGTCCTTTGGACTCTACAGGGAACCGTTGCAACATTAAGAAAAGCCTGCAAGGATTGGATATATTATCATACAGCTTTCACATGCACACAAAATACACAAGGTATATTTACAATATGGTCTCACTGATCTCTTGGGAAATGAAGGGCAAGTGTAGTTGGGAGATAATAAAAGCAACGTTGAATAACAAAGAAAAGAGTTGTCATCAATAATTTTCTCTGAGAAAAGCCATATAACCACCTATTTATTTCTCGACATACATAAAATATTTGTTCTAAGATTGAAGCATACAAGACAATCAATGATGAGTATAAGCGTGTACCAAAGCACAAGTGTTTATATTCATTGCACACACATGCGTGTGTTCTATGGTACAATGTATTGATATATTGTTTTTTAAAATCAACATGCTGACATATCATTTAGTACAAGTACATGTTTGACACACCCATGTCCTTACAGGTTTGTTATCAAAGGGAGAGACACTCTGTTAATTGAAAAACCAGATATCAAAGAATATGTCAACATAGAAAAGACAATCATAGAAGGTTTCAGAATCTCTGCTCTCTAAACATAAACCAAATTATCAGACTAAGCTTACTCCAACATCATTGAAAAAACAATTAGAAATTGCACAATAAATGGCAATACAATTACCTTCCACCATATAATAAGAACCCAAGGGCTGCAAACAGTGACACACCTGCCAAAACAATTTCATTCATTATTGAAAAAAATTACAATGGGATTAATATCTATGAGGTGTCTAAACTAAGTGATTATCCATGATAAACCAACAGAGCACCCAAAGTCAATCAACAGTTGACTAAAAATCTGCTAAGGATACATAAAAGATTTACCTGCAAAGAACATCTTAGACAGAATGACCAAAACCGGGATATACTTCCACCACAATACCAGCCACATTGCAACCTGAAATCATTTACCCCCGCCCCACGTTAGGGAGACTTTATTAAGACATTACCAAAAGTAATAGCTTCAAAGGGAATCAAGTATGCAACACCACTAACAAGGGTGACAGAGTGAGTGAACTGATTAGCGCAAGAAAAATATATGTTGTAGGTTCATATTTACTACAAAAATCTGCAAGTGCTATACACATCCATGCGCTGCTCTAGCAAAAGAAATATGATATTCTACCCAGCTAACTTATTTTATAGTTTATCCCTCATCCAACCAACTATTATCAAAAGAAATATTATATTATAACCTACTAAAATCTGCAAGTGCAATAAACATCCTTCCCTACTAAACATATATAGTGGGACAAATCAGCCAACTAAGTTATGTTGTTGTACTGTTTCTGATGAAACATTACTAGTTTTCAAATAGAAAAACCCCAATTAAAAGTTCTCCTTTCTGTAGGCACTTTTACCGAAATAATAGAACATAATAAAAATCACCTGAGTAGTATAAACAACAACGTTAATTGTAAAGAAACTAGGACTCAACCCATCTGTTGATACAGCTCGTGCCTGTTTACAGTAGACAAAGTTACGATAAAGTCTCATAAAATTAGAAAGCCGAAGGCAACTCATAAAGCTCAAACAACCTAACCTGGTAGTAGATCTCGGCCCAAAACAAAATCAAAAGCGCATATGTCGTGAAGAAAGCCAGGCTTGGCATGTCAAGCAAGATATGTTGCACAATCTAGCAAAGATACGGAAACCAAGAAACAAGTTATGAATGATACAAATCTGATTATAAATTTAAAAAGAAACGTGCAAAACCGCAGTGTCTGTCCCATACCTCTGGTTGTAAATTCTGCACATTCCGTCGGAAAACAAAAACTAGGGAGCGAACTGTGATACAAATAAAAGCGAAGTAAATACAAAAACAATATATATGTATATATGTATGTATTCAGATGCAAACCTCCATTCACCAGAAAATTTAGAAAATGGAAGACCTTCTGCGTTGTCCAGCCATACTCGGGAACTCTCATTTGTATCCGAATCAGTTGAACCTAAAAATATCAAATTAACAACAACAACGTCAAGACAGTGAAAGTACTGAAACAGAATCTTAATTTCTAAATTTTCTTTCCTTGATCAGGACATTCTTATCGCATTAAAAAAGGTGGTGAAAGCAAATAAGGAGGTTCTTTTAAAAATCGAACCAAACAAACCGTGCTGAGCTCTTATTACTTGCTTACAAATAAATTAACACATAGGGAGGAAAAATATAAAGGGAGGGGGAGGGGGAGAGGCATACGAGAGCAACGGCGGAGACGAGACCGTAAAGAGCGGCGAGAATGTGAAAAATGCGATCCTGCCATAACGGTGAATCGTTAATGCCACGCCACGAATTGGATGCGTTCTTCAGCTTGATTGCTATCGCCGCCGCATCCACGCCGTAACCCTCCATATCTCACTCTCCTTTTTCTCTCTTTTTCCCGAATTTAAAATTGAATTATATTTTTTCTGACATGAAAGAAGGATTAGAGGATTCAGAATCCTGAGTAAACAATTTTTTTATGATTTTCCACTGTGGAATTATTTTTTTTCTTTTAAGCAAACAACGGCGGCGCAAAGGGAGAGGCGTGGAAATTTTGGAATCGCGGGGCGGTTTTCTCTTCTTCTAATTATTACTACTATTAATGCTTTATTTATTTATTTAATTATTTATTTTTGTCTGTGGAAGATAGTATACTGGTAATAAACGGTAATCAGTTAGAGAAATAAAAGGATACTAGTGATGTATTAATCTTACGTGGCTTGCAGATGACCGTCCTTTAGACATGTGACCTTGCAATTTAGATTGAAACATTAGTTTACAGAACGTAATTGTCTCTTCTTATATTTGCATACAAGGAGCGACTATAATGGTAAGAGTTGTATACTTCATATAAATTAGGCTTAAACAAAAAAAAAAACAGCTCTCAAATTATATATTTTTTTCGCTTTTAGTCATTAAACTATGATTTAAGTAAAATAGTCCTTTAAATTATTATTTTTGGTTATTTTAAGTTCCTAAATTATGACTTGGGCAAAATAAGCCCTTAAACTATCATTTTTTGTCACTTTAAGTCCATGGTTACAAAAATATTATTTTATAGGCTTTTTTAACATATATAAATATTTATGTTTTTTTTAATTTTAAAATAACATATATCAAAATAAACCCCTAAACTATCATTTCTGGTCATTTTAAGTCTGATAGTTATTTAAGTCAAAAGAAAATTATTTCGACTAATAAAATGTTGACACGTCACAAAGATTTTTTGACCAATTGATAGTTTTGGGGACTAAAAGAAGAAAAATGATATAGTTTAGGTACTTATTTTGACCAAAAAGTAGTTTAGGGACTTAAAGTGACAAAAAATGATAATTTAAAGGCCTATTTTGCCTAAATCATAGTTTAAGGGCTAAAAAAAAAAAAAAAAAAACAGAATTTGAGGACTTTTTTGGTTTAAGCCTATAAATTATTCGAATTTAAATAATTTAATCTATAAATACAAATGTATTTAAATTTATTTAAATTTTGAATATGAAATAAATATAATCTTTTTTCAGAAAAAAAAATTTACAGTTGTTGGTATCAGTGAATCATATGCAGTAATTAAATTCAAAACTTATTTATCCAGTTGACATTAAAGATAACCTAATAATTCAATCATATTCAAAGGTTATTTTTACGTTCTTGTTTTAGGATGAATCTACTACGTATGTCGAACACCGTTGAATATCATTAATGTTGAACACGATTAAATTGATTAATAAAGATGAAAAATTTTAAAGACTTAATATACCATTAATAATTATTTAAAATAAAATTTTAATTAAATTATTTTTCATATATATTATTTTTAATCTTTATTTTTAAATAATTATATCGAATATCAACCACAGTCAATCTTTAAATTAAAAAATCCTAATTCAAAAAAAATAATCTTTATTATTTACACATTATTTCAATTTGACCATATTTTTAATTAAAAAATATTTAATCTTAAACCTAAAACCTAAAACCTAAACTCAAAACCGCAAAAACAAAACCAGATTTCCATTCTCAGTTTTGCGATTAACAAGCAGACACAATCTACCAAATCATTAAACAAAGGAAACCCCTTCAGCAAACAATTTTTTTAATCGTTTTTTATTATTTGAATGATTGCGCTCAAATAGAAGCGGTGAGGATGTTCAGATCTCAATCTGGTTTCGCTTTTGTTTTAGGGTTTTGAGTTTATATTTTAGGATTTTAGGTTTATGATTAAATGATTTTTAATTGAAAATATGGTTAAATTGAAATAATGTGTAAATGATGAGGGTTATTTTTTTCGAATTAGGATTTTTTTAATTCAAGGATTGACTATGGTTGGTATTTGATTTAATTATTTGAAAATAAAGATTAAAAATATAATATATATGCAAAATAATTTAATTAAAATTTTATTTTAAATAATTATTAATTATGTTGAGTTCTTAAAATTTTTAATCTTTATTAACCAATTTAATTATGTTCAGCGTTTTATTAACCAATTTAATTATGTTCAGCGTTAATAGTGTTCAACAATATTCGACGCCTATTATAGAATTTCACTTGCTTTAATGATATATTATCATGTGAAACATATTTTTATTCATTTATAATAAAAAAATCAATCTAAGTTTAAACCAAAATTCATCGTCTAACAATAAATTCAAAACAGTTCCATTTAAGGATGATAAAATTATCCGATTTTGTCGGGTTTTGACACGACCTGATATAGATGAATTGCTTTTATATATAAAAAAAAAGATTTTGGAATGGGACGATTTTTTGAAAAAAGATTGATGGTTTAGATTTAATGTGAAAATTTTCTAACCCAGCCCAGCCCAGCCCAGAATATATATATATATATTTATATAATATATTTAATATTTTATTAATTTTTTAGGTGATGAATTTAATCATTTTTATTAAAAATTTAGAGTCAGAATCAAAATTTTCTTTTACTATATCGAGTCGGATCAAATCAGAATAAAATATATTAATTTTGAGGTGAAAAAAATTAAATTATTTTTTTATATTTCGGGTCGAGCGGCCAAAAGCCCGTTCGTTACCGTTCCTACTTTCATTTGAAAAAAAAGGAAAAATATGTACATATAGGAATCATGTTATTAATTAGACCAATAAATCTAACGTGGATCACACTTATGATACTTTTTAGTATCATGTTTAAAATTTTTAATTTGGTTAAAAATATACGAGGAAAAAATTTTGATACACAAGATATATAAATTTTAGGCAAGTTTTTTAGTGTTATGGGTTATAAATTTAGTTTGGGGTTTAGAATTTGAGACTAGTGCTTAGAATTTATGATATAGAGTTTAGAGTTTAAGATTTAGTTTTCAGGATTCAAGATTAAGAATTTATGATTTAAATTTTATAGTATAAATATATAGTGTTGTGTAAAATAATTTTACACGGTCTGTGTATCAAAATTATATTCTTTTTTAATTATATATTGTAAAAATAAAATCTTAAACTAATTTATAGATAATATATACGTAGGTAAATTATAAATTCCATCACTAAACTTTTTTATTACGCCTACTTTGGTCACTTTAATTTTAAAATTGTAATAGCCCCAAAACTTTCTTTATTTGTTGTGAAAACCCCCTGTTTTTCGAATACCCTTTAATTTCCTAAACAATAGAGCTTCTTCTTTTAAATTCCAATGGTGGGAAGGTAGAAAAGGAGAAAGCGATTAGTATATTTATGATTTCATGTTGATCGCATGATGGATATTGGTGGATTGGAGTAGTTTGGAGTTTTGCGCGTTTTAGGTTTTTGGGTTCACTTTTGTGAGTTTTAAAGTAATTTTGAGAAAAACTAAACTGATAAAGTGGTAGGAGATGATGTGGTGAGTTTGTTGAAATCTTGAGTGATAAGAGAAGACATCAGAGAATGGTTATTTTAACGTCACCGTAACAAAGGAGCAAAACCGTAAAACTTTTAATTTTGAAGGAAGAAGATAAAGTATATAAAAAAATAAAAAAATGGCGTGGATGACATGTGATTGTCATGCCATCAAAAATAAATCCATGTCAGCACACACAGCTGCCATGTCACCCTCCCATTTCAAGTTTAACACTCGAGTGACTAAAATAAGAATAAATCAAAATTTCAGTGATTAAATTAAAAAACGTTAAACTTAAATGACCAAAATATAAATACGAACAAAGTTGAGTGATGAAAATTATAATTTACCCATATGTATATAAGGAAAAATAGAAGTACCGTGACCAGTTTGCAATTGCAGCGCCACACACAATCTCTCCGGGTCTCTTTGTTTCTTTTGTTGTCCTTCACATCTTCGCAATCCCACGATTCCCGCTAGTTCACCATTTCCCCTTTTTCTCTTACCTTGGAAGCTTAATTCAAACCAACAAAAATAATAAGAAAATATAAGAAAACCAAGCTCTCATTTTGATTTGTTTTTGCCCAATATCTCCATACAATTCTGCAGTTTATTCTTGTTTATAATCACCAAAAACAACAGCTATGGTATCTATGCGCTGAAAATCTTCCTCTCTTCAGGCAATAAATGATCTTTACACAATCTTCTATTTCCAGTTTCAGACACCCTGTTCTTACTCCACTCTGGTGTCGTAAAACCAACAAATCTCCACCACCCAAAGCTCGATTCATCACTCTTTTCATCCCACGCCGGAAACTTTATCTCCTCGCTTGTGCAATCCCCCCTTCGAAGCCAAACAAGCTTACTGTAAAGGTAGCTAAAAACCTCGCAGCCAAAGGGTTTAAAAGCGAGTTTGTTAATGGGGAAGGTCAAGAATCTGGTTTCAAAATGGGTTCGAATTTCACTAATTTCCAACAAGACCCCATTGTTGACAAGTTAAGGACTCAGCTGGGTGTTATCCACCCAATTCCTTCCCCTCCGATTAACCGGAACATTGTTGGGCTGTTTGTGTTCTTCTTTTTTGTTGGGGTTGCTTTTGATAAAGTCTGGACTTCAAGGAAAAGGAGAGGCAAATCGGATGGGGAGGGTATTAGAGTGGGAGGAAGTGGGGTTTGGCCTCAAGTTCCAACGAGTTTTTCATTGTTATTGGAAAAGGATTTGCAGAGGAAAGAGTCAGTTGAGTGGGTTAACATGGTGTTGGGGAAGTTGGGGAAAGTTTATAGAGGTGGGATTGAGAATTGGATCATTGGGTTATTGCAACCTGTTATTGATAATCTTAAGAAGCCTGATTATGTTCAGAGAGTGGAAATTAAGCAGTTTTCTTTAGGGGATGAGCCTTTATCTGTTCGGAATGTCGAGCGCAGGACTTCCCGGGGAGACAATGATTTGCAGTGAGTTTTTCGCCACTTCAAAACTATTAGAACATTTCTTGGTATTGAACTCTGTCTATGCTTGTTGATTCATATGTTTATTTATGCACGGAAACTCTAGTTGTCAAGTTTAAGTATGATTTGAGGCTTGTTGTTGGAGGCTCCACTTGCAAACTTGAGTGTGCATTTTAACTTTCATTTACTTTGGTATAGGTATCAGATAGGAATTCGTTATACCGGTGGCGCTCGCATGTTGTTGATGTTGTCATTAAAGTTTGGCATTATCCCATTTGTTGTGCCGGTTGGTGTTCGAGATTTTGATATTGATGGAGAACTTTGGGTTAAATTGCAATTGATACCGACAGAACCTTTCGTTGGAGCTGTTTCGTGGGCTTTTGTTTCTCTTCCAAAGATCAAGTTTGAGTTATCGCCATTTAGATTGTTTAACTTAATGGGTATGTAATTGTGATGGCCCTCTCTTCTCAAACATATTTCTGTCTTTAAACTAACAGATAATGATGCGTATACGGAGTCGATGGAAGACTCCGAGTACGCTTGTGTTGCCCGATCCAATGCATGTATCAGATAAGGTGGTGTCGAAATATCAAGTGAAACTAGGAAGTAGTTTTGAAAATTTGAGTGTAGCTTAATTTAGTTATTGTTCTTCAATGACTTGTCTTTGCTCATTACCTATTAATCTGTGCATTTCGTCGTCGATTTAAAAGGTTAGAAGAGAGTATACAGTTTTTGGAGTTTAATTATATAACTATGGAATCAAGATAAACAAACCCATTTATGTGATTTTTTTCATTGATGTCTTCTTTTCTTTGGAGCTTGCCGTCAATTCCCTTTTTGTGAGAGTTTTAAAAAAAATATTAGAATTTAGGAGTGGAACATTTGCGTGCTAACTGCTATTGAAGACACTGATACTTGTTTATTATTTTCTCTTCTTTTTTCATGTACCGGGCAATACCAGCAATTCCAGTTCTTTCCATGTAAGTGCAATTTGTTTCACGGTTGCTGTAATCTATGCAAGCTTAGTGATTTGGTTTATAAACATTTTGTTCATGTTTTTTTCCATACCAGTCTGAAGATTAAGATTTTCAAAATGTAGGCATTATTTACATAAAATGGTTGTCTGGAACAAATACTATGAGAACCTTTGTGGCATGATCATAATCTTCCCTTCCCCCTTTAACAGCATTGGAGACATCAAATTATAGATTTCTTTATGTGGGTTTTTAGAACATGTCGGAACCAGATTTATACGGAAAAATGGACGAAATTTGTTTTATACTTGAACCTACTTGTTTGCTTTTTGTTTAAGTTTTACATGAGCTTGGTGTAGTTTTTGCTGTACCTCAACATTGTCTATCCTGTGAGAAACTTTCTGTTATGAATTTATCATAATCTTCGCTTCGTGGATACTAAAATGGGTACTGGATTTTACCAGTAGTAGATCATAGGAGTTTTTTTTTTTTTGCTCTGTGATTTTTAAGATTTTCATTTTATTTCAGGTGTTATTTGTTATCTTCTGGGTTCGTCTCCTTTCTGTGCATCTCTTTTTTCTTCTTTACTCATATGGCGCCTGAATACATTTGTTTTTAGGTTTTTGACAAAACTTCTCACTGAGGATTTGCCTCGACTATTTGTACGCCCAAAGAAGATTGTTTTGGATTTCCAGAAAGGGAAAGCAGTTGGCCCTGTTCCAAATGATTTGAAACCCGAGGAAATTCAAGAAGAGAAAAACAAGGATTTTGTTGGAGAACTATCTGTTACTCTTGTAGATGCCAGGAAACTTTCTTATGTATTCTATGGTAAGAATGCTTACCACAAAAGAAATGTCCAAAACTTTCACTCAAGGTCGAGCTCATAAAACACCCGTACTAGTGTTGGTACTCTATCGACATGAGTATCGCAGAGCAAAAGAGATGAGTCGGGGTAACTGAGATATAAATTACTTATCAATGTTGGCTAATGTTTATATTTTTGGAACTTGGATAGAATATATATTGTTCGTCCTGTAATTATCTCTTGGAAAAGTCTTTTGTATGCAAGCATTAGCTTCACTTCTATTGACCATATTCAATAATGCTTTTCTTTTTCAGGCAAAACTGATCCATATGTTGTTCTAGCCTTGGGCGATCAAGTTATACGCAGTAAAAAGAACAGTCAAACTACTGTAATTGGACCTCCTGGGGAGCCAATTTGGAATCAGGTGCAACTTCTTAACATTGATTTCTTCCCATATAGAAGTCTATCATCTCTAATGAAACTTTCCAAATGGGATAGAATTCTTATATTCGAAGTTGTAAAGTTTATTTAAATGAATTTTTGTCATTTCTCTAGGATTTTTATTTACTTGTGGCAAACCCTGGAAACGAAAAACTACGCATCCAAGTGAAAGACTCCCTTGGGTTCACTGATTGGACAATCGGTACAGGAGAGGTAAACTTTTTTATTCGTGAAACATTGTAGAAAATTCGTTACATATACTGAGACATCTTTGGGCATCGCCATATTTATCTTTGTGAATTGATGCTTCCATCGTTAGCTGTTGACCATTTTCCATCTCAGTCAAACAGCTACAGATGGATTCATGATAAAGTTTCATCGTATTCGAAGGCTAATAGATGATACATTGCAAGATTTTTGTGGTTACATTTTTCCCTCTTTTTAATGAATATGTTTATCTGATGCATCGAAACTTTCAGGTTGATCTGGGAACTCTCCAGGACACTGTTCCAACAGATAAGATTGTGACCTTGCAAGGAGGTTGGGGAGTGTTCGGAAAGAGATCTCGTGGAGAAGTATTGCTTAGATTGACATATAAAGCTTATGTTGAGGATGAAGAAGATGGCACAACTGCAACAGCATCAGTTGGTGCAGATTTTTCGGATGACGAATTGTCTGATCTCGATGAACCAAATGTGATATATGAGCAGGGTGTAAAGCAAAATATAGATGAAACCAGCAAAGAATCATTTATGGATGTTCTAGCAGCTTTAATTGTAAGTGAGGAATTTCAAGGGATAGTGTCTTCTGAAGCAGGTAGTAAAAATTCCGATGACTTATCAAGAAGAGGATTGTTGAAAACAAGATTAAACGGTGCTAACACGGAATCTGCACCATCCAATTCCGATAAAGGATCCGAACCATCCGGAGCCGGAGGTATGACATTTACGTATTTGTATCCAAGAGCTCGTTTCAATTATTTGCATGTATTAATTGATTGCATTTCAATGTCTTGCCTTCTGCAGGCTCAACCTTATTATGGTTTGCTGTGATTACAAGTACATTAGTGCTAATTGCACTCGATAACGGCCGCTCAAGTTTCTTCTTTCCTTGACATCAAGTGATGGACTTAGCTCAAGTGTTGGTGCTTCCGCTTGATCAGGTAATTCTCTAATGGTTCTTTTGTTCTCAAGTTCTTCTTGAATATGATTGTGGTTGACCGCATGTTGTCTTTTCACCTATGTTTCTCGGATTTTCCCGTGTTTGGCACATACTCAAACATGAGTATGAGACATTGTTTAAGAACCACAAAGGTAAAACCAGTGAGAGTTAGTCCAATCGGTTGAATTAATTTAACCGATAGTTTATTTTAAAGGTTCAAAGCTCCTAATCTACAGAACTCTTTTTAAAAAAATAAATAAATGAAAATTGGTTATTTCATACCCGATTTTTCCGGTTCAATCAGTTTCTGCCTGGTTTATTTACCCTTGGTAGGGGTATATTCTTCGAAATATATGAAAAAACTTAAAAGGAATATTGACTATTTTTTGGTTTAAATATGTATCCGTACTAGACTTGCCTTTTGAGTTCGGACTTTGGATAACATTGCTTCTCACTAACTGTTTCTTGTCATTTAAGTTATTAGTTTCTTGTCATCTAAGTTACTAGTGGCTTCTAAATCATATTATGTTTTCTATGGGCAGGTTTTAGGCCATCGTTTGATGCGCCTAACATTGGCTTCGGATAACATTTACGTATACTAAGTTTTGTTGCACCCACGAACTGTTGTTAGAAGTGTTCCAAATGGGGCAGGAAATTTTTTGGTTTTATTTTATCCTTATATATTTGTTAATTTTTTTTTTATAATCATTGATATCCAACTCATTGGCTGAGTAGTTTAGATCGGGTATTGTAGAGATTCTTGACGAACATCTCAACTAAATTTGCTCCATTTACAACGTTAGGAAACATCTGACTTTACTTAAGGTATCTAATGTTATACACATAGATGGTTAAGAGCCAGTCACTGCTATGGGCAATATGGGGCTAAGTTAGGGGTTATATTATCCAATCTAAGTTATATGAATATAATTAGGATTATATTTTGACATATAAGCTGTGTAATTTTACACAACCTCTTTTATTTAAACTATAAAATTTAAAATCTAGATTTGTAACCCTAACAGTCTAAATCCTAAACCATGAATTTTATATTTTAGCCATAAACCCTAAATTCTACATCTTACGATTTAAACTCTAAATTCTAACTTTAAGTCTTAAATTTTAAAAAGTTGTGTAAACGTTTGTATCAAAGAATTTTCTATATATTTAAAGAATGATTGAAATTATTGGATTCTGAAAAATCATTTATTTCATTGAATTTATCCACATTCAATATAATGACAAATTTACGTGAGAATGGGCTAAAACGGTAAACTCTTGCATGTATTTGGCCCAACAACATGCAAAAAAAAGTAGAAAGGGTCCACATTCATAAATTACTTCTTGTATTATTCACCCTATCTTATTTTGAAATTTTATATTTTTCTAATAGGGTCCACATTGCAGATGTTATTTGCTTTACAACAACGTGGGTTCATAATAGGAAATAAATAAATAATATGGACTAAAAAATGCTTTAAATTTTTATCTTAAAATATTTTAATATATAGGCAGTATAAATTAAAATATATAAATTTATTTATTTTAAGGTTTAAAGGTTTTATTTATGATTTTGTAGTTTA
Source organism: Hibiscus mutabilis (assembly GCA_019671005.1). NCBI lineage: Eukaryota > Viridiplantae > Streptophyta > Magnoliopsida > Malvales > Malvaceae > Hibiscus > Hibiscus mutabilis. Next base: position 2,676,666 of record CM033754.1, on the reverse strand, counting down.
AAGTTTATAATTTATATTTTAAATTTAAGGTTTATAATTTAAGATTAAAATTAACCGAATATGTAAAATAAATTGTTAAATAAACCAAATAATATTGTGGCGGGGATGAAGAGATAGTGACTAACTGACTGCAGGCTTGTTTTTTGTTGCTTCTAGTAATTTAGAAGCACTTTTTAAGTGCTTTTACTTAAAATAAGTTATTTTTGTTGTTTTTAAAAGTGTTTTTTCACTCAAACCAGAAAAGCTAGATTTTATAGTTTTTTTGGTGAAAAAATTAATTTGAAAATAAAATTACTTTTATACCCTTATAATTTATTGTTAAAATAATGTTATGCATATATAACTATAAAGTAATATATATTTTATAATATTTATATTGAGAATAAAATTATTTTATTTTAAATTTATTATTAATTTGTAATTGTTATGTTCGTATATAATCTAGAATATGGTTTATATTTTCAAATTAAATTTTACAAAAAAAAAAAAAATTTTTATTATAATTAAGTTGATTTATTTCATATATTATAACATTGACAAATTTGAATATCACTCAAGTTCACTTTTACTTTACAATATCATGTCTAAAATAGATATTTTATCTTCTCAAAATCATTTTTTGACATCAATGAAAAACACTAAAATCTCTAACCCAACTTTTTAAAATTATTTTTCTACAGCACTTTTAAAATCACTTTTTCAATCGTATTTTTTCAAAGCAATACCAAATTAAGCCTACCCATGCGCGAAATTCCAAGTGAAGTTTTTTTTGCTCAAAATAGGCCATAAAAATTGGCAAATTAGTGGAAATCGTAATTTTTTTTTAAAAAAAAAGGGAAAATTGAATGGACATGTGGAGTGAGTCTAAAACAATTGTGAAATTTATAATATGAGTAATTATTTTATACATTATCAACAAAAAAAAATTACTACAAGCGAGTTTTAAGAATTGGGTATTTAGTTTGGGATTTATACATTTAGAATTTAGGGTTGATGAGTTAAAATCTAAATCTCTAACTATATTACTTTAACTTAACCTCTAAACTTAAATTATAACATAAACTCTAAATTAGAACCACGATCCTTAATTTTTAAACCACACAACTCTAAATTAGATCCATAAATCCTAAAACTAGAAGAATTGTGAAAACTTTCTTCACTAGTATTGAATATAAATACTTCTAATATTATCAGTTTAAATCAAATTTATTTTTAATAAAACATTCACACAAATATTTTTTTAATTATATTTGGTTTATAATTTTAAGGTTAATATCATATTTGATATATGTATTTTGATAAATATTCAGGGGCGACAAGTAGCAGGGGCCGACGGCGTCCACGACCCCTTCAAAAATTTTAAAAATTAGAAAAATTTTAAGTTGAAGTAGTGGTAAAATTGTACTTTAGTCCCTTAAAACATATGATTTATATTGTTGCCCTCCCTAAATTTAAATATTTTTAAATGGCTCACTCAATAAATAATGTTGAGTTCCGCTACTGTAAATATTTACAGTGACATTTATATTTTAAAATTGTATAATATGATACTTGTATTTTAATTGACTGATTTGACACTAATAACATATGCAATAGTAGTTTAGATGTGGCGCTTACTAATGATGTTAACGGGGACTCTAAAACACGGCAGATCTAGGGTGCGCTAAAAAGCAGTAAGTTTCGAAATTCATCGAAGGCCTGTTTTGCATTGCTTTTCAAATCAGCTTTTGGTGTCAAAAGCTCGCTTAGGATCAAAAGTAATAAAAAAAACATGTAGCTTTCAGGCAAAAACTGTTTTTCAGCTTGGTTTGAAAAGTGTTTTTCAAAAGCTTAATTTTTTAGTTTTTAGCTTTTTCAAAATCACTTTTAAGTAAAATTACTCATATATCATCGTTTATACCATCAATCCTTTTATATTTTCAAAAGAATGTCCAAAATAATTATTTTATCTACTTAAAAATACTTTTGACAACAATACCAAATAATTTTATTTTAAACCAAACAATTCAAAATCACTTTCCCACCACATTTTCCAAAAATAATGTCAAATTGGCCCTAAGACTCACCTAAAACTTAAAATGTTAAACTTTTTTAAAACATTTTAGGTTGTTTTTTGGTGAATTTTGACAAGTTTCGAAACTTATTTTTTCAGTAACACTTTATGCACTTGGAAAAAGTTTCGAACTTGTCAAAAATTACAAAAAAAACTAGCCTAAAATGTTATAAAAAAAGTCTAACATTTTAGGTTTTGGATGAGTCTTGGACAAATTTTAAAACTTGCAGTTTTTTAGTTGCACCATACCATAATTATTTATGAAATGATAGTTTATTTTTAGCATAATGTCAACAAATGCCTCTAACGTTTGACTGAATAGTCATTTTGGCCCATATTCTTTTTTTGAACCAGTTTAACCCCCGAACGTTTCATTTTGGATCAAAATTGCCCATCTGCGGATAAAAACTGTTAGTCAGCAAACGATAAACAACTTGAAATGACCTGACAAAATGACACGTCAGTAAAAAATAATTTTATATTTTATATGATTTTATAAAATTATTTTTTGACTGACTTGACATTCTTTCAAGTCAACACCTCTGTCTATATGATACTACCATGTTACCGTGCACTGCCATGTAGGTTTGTCAAGTCATTTTAAACTATTTACCGTTAGTTAACTAACAATTTTCATTCGTAGATTGGCCATTTGACCCAAAGTAAAACATTGGGGGTTAAATTGATTCAAAATCTGAATAGGGTCAAGCTGATCATTCAATCAAACGTTAGGGACATTTTTTTAGTTTTGTGGCTTTATTTTTTTTTTGTATATTCACCGTTATGATTCGTTGATAGACTAAAATGGATCAAGTATCGAAGATGTTCACGATGAGGACTCTCCTAGTCTAATTATTTTATTTACAACATCAAAATTCGAACCATTAAGTTTACTTAAAAAATCTATCATTTTATCCCAATAAATTAACTGATTATTAGTACAAAACAATAGTTTATATCGTGTTGAATATTTTAACAATATACATGTATCGCGTTGAATAAAATACATGTAGCACAGCAACATAAGAAACTCCGTCAAAAAATTTGTCCTTATTAGTCGTCAGGTCACGTTCGGCATAAAGTAAATCAGTAATACATGATTTATTTAAAAAAAATCCACTAATATTTTTTTATTAAAAAGAAAGATATTATATTTTCGATTATGATAGGATAATATTTAATTAGTAAAGTAAATCACATTTTGGAACGGCACGTTGTCACATGATAATTGCATATGTGAATCTGTCAACGCCAGCGAATCCGTTTGGCCCACCATTTTTTTAAGGGTAAACTACATAAATGGTCACCAAAATTTTAGGGCAGATTCATTTTGGTCACCGTATTTTTAAAATATTCAATAAGGTCACCCAACTTTTAGTTCAATTTCAATATAATCACTGAACTTTTAGGGTGGATTCATTTTGTTCACCGTACTTTTAAAATATTCGATAAGGTCACCAAACTTTTAGTTCAATTTTAATATAGTCACCAAACTTTTAGTTCACTTTCAATATGGTCCTTCCCATTTCGTTTTCCTTAATAAAAAAATGGGTAAACTACACCAATCATCACTCAACATTCTTCTCACTCCTATTTTGGTCACTAGAGTTAAAAAAATCAATTTAATAACTTAACTTTCGAATTGTTCGTATTTTGACCACTCTCAAATGACATATTTATACAAATAGAAAATTTTGATTAATCCTTAAAAGATTTATTTTGGTAAATTTAGATTATCCAATTCTCGATCTTATATTGTATTAATTAAATCAAATAATCGATTAACTAGTTAACTGAAATATTTGATTCTAGAAATGATTTTTTTACTTTGTTTATTAAAATATAAAATATGATAATATGGTAAATTTAATAAATTTTCGGTTGTGATAAAAGTGCAAAAACAACTAGAAAGTCAAAAATTGAAAATTCACACCTATTAATTCTACCCAGAGCCAAAACTTTAAAAAAATCAGAAGGGTATCAAAATCATTAGACTATAAGATATTGTAATGCATAAAATTTAGAAATATTATATATACTAGATCAGATCAGTTAATCAATTTTACTTAAAACTGTGAATCGTAATTGAATCAAAATAATTTATTTTAAAAATTTATACCGAAATCGGGTTCAATTAATCCTTAAAAGTTATTTTAGTTAATTGCTAAATTCAAATTATTCAATTCTCAATCTTATATTATACCAATTAAATCGGATAATTGATTAACCAGTTAATTGGAATATTTGATTCGGGTAATAATTTTTTTTACTTTGCTTATTAAAATATCAAATATGGTAATATGGTAAATTTAATAAGCAAAGTAAAAAATCATTACTCGGATTTTTTTAAAGATTAATCAAAATTTTCTATTTGTATAACCATTTCATTTGAGAGTGAACAATTCAAAAGTTAAGTTATTAAATTAATTTTTTTAACTCTAGTGACCAAAATAGGAGTGAGAAGAATGTTGAGTGATGATTGGTGTAGTTTACCCATTTTTTTATTAAGCAAAAACAAAACTAACGTCAGCTTTTAACGGAAGGTAACGGGGGACCATATTGAAAGCGAACTAAAAGTTCGGTGACTATATTGAAATTGAACTAAAAGTTGGATGACCTTATCAAATATTTTAAAAGTATGGTGACCAAAATGAATCCGCCCTAAAAGTTCGGTGACTATATTGAAATCAAACTAAAAGTTGGGTGACCTTATCGAATATTTTAAAAGTACGGTGACCAAAATAAATATGTCCTAAAAGTTCGGTGACCATTTATGTAGTTTGCCCTTTTTTTAATATCTGATCTCTCTTCGATTTTTTAAAAAATATTAATTAATTCAAAAATAATATTTTTTCTGTTTTAGTAAAATTGTCATTTTTTATTTTAAAATTATCTTATTTAAATTGTCACTTTAAAAAAATTCAACCAGCTTTTTTTTAACACAATTTTTTTATTTTTTAGTTTTTCAACAAAAATAAAAGTTAACTTTTTAAAGGTAAACTTGTTATTTTAATTATTTTATACTATACAACTTTTTTTTTCTAAAACTCCGTAAAAATTTAATATGTAATACAATTAGTGGGAGGGAGGGAGTAACGTTATTTTACGTATTTTTTTTTTTTTTGAATGTAGCCACCGAATTTTTATTGTAACCATAGAAGAGATCACAATTTCAACTTATCCAGGAAAGAAAATAATGGGACTAATCTACCCAAAAAGTTCATTACAACCAAAAAACAAAGAAAAGTGAAAAGCTTCAATGGAGATAAGCATAGCATCAAAATTAAGAAGCTTCTTGAATCCCATTGTCTCTATCCAATCAAGACGCATAATGGATGAAAGAGGAGTAGTGAGCGATCCAAACTATCTGGCAGAATGTTCCGTTACCCATAACTGATTACGTCGACAAACAACCATCAACTGAATGGGGATCTAACTTTGCATGACCATCGACAAAATCATAATCAGAAACTAACGTTGATTAAAATCTATGTGCGAGCAACAAACGACCGCTAGGATATGCTAATTCATGCCACAAGGACAGATGAAACAAACCACAAAACAAAGAAAATATGTCACAAGAACAGATAAAAACGCGTGCTATAAGTGATGAGTGATTTAAATAGTTATTATTTTGTTATTAATTACTTCTTGATTGTTGGTTGATATTGCTAATTTGGGATGTTTTTATTTGTTTTTGCGCATGACCTTAATTTCCAGAAAACAAAACTAAAAGAGCATGTTTTGCAGTTTTTTATTTTCTGGAATCAAGGCCGAGTTAGTAGGCATGAATATGGGCATGAAGGCTGACGTGGAGTTCGGTCAACAGTTTCTAGAATATGACGTCAGCAGCATCAGATAGCTTATCAGCCGAGAATCGATAGCTTATCAGCTAGGATTTTAAATTCAAACTTGGGATTATCATTTGTATTTAATTTAAATATTTTTAGGATTTATCTTTTATCTTTTAAAGTTATTTTTAGGGCTTTAGAATACTATAAAACCCCATTGGGGTAAGCTAGAAGGGCATCTCTCATTTCAGCTTTGTTTTTACTTTGAAAGTTTTATAAAATTCTCTATTCTTTTCATTTTTGTTCATTTAGTTTTTTTTTTACTTTCTTTTAAAATGCTAAGCATGGTTTTCACTATAATCATGCTTAGCTAAATTCTTCTATTAGCCAAGGGCTTAAAGCAAAGCTTCGATTCACCTTGTGAGAATTAAAAAGCACTTAACAACTTTGTTTTACATTCTCAATTTCTGAAAACCTAGATCGACAATCGGCCTTTCTATTAAAATCTTTTTGCTTTCACTTCAAAAAGCTAGCGTTGACTTGATTGTTGTTGAGATTTACAGTTGGGAGGAAGGAATGACGATAGTCATGGTTTTGACTTCCTATAAACACACTTAGCGACGGATTCGCTAAGGGGAATTGAGATCAGATTCGATTCTCATTGAGATAACATAATCCGAGTCGAGTTTTTCCAAATTTTAAAACTGTTTTATTCTAACGGCAATAGTCGTGGTTAGTCTAACCAGAAAACTGGAATATAAAAATTGATTTTAGATTATCGGTTTACCAAAGAGAAAAACAAGTTACAATGGTTGGACCTTGTAGACTGTAACCGGCATGTATTCGGAGTAAAAATTATTTTTCAATGATCATTTTAAATTGAAGCGGAGGAAAAGCTTGAGGCTAATTAATTTAATCAATTTATTTTTACTTCATTTATTCTTGCAGTGATTTTACTCTTACTCTCTAGTTTCTTCGATCAAAACCCCCACATTCACTAAATTATCTTGCAATAGTCAGAATCGGAACAACCATATATCAACAACTCCTTAGTCCATGTGGACCGACACTTTCTTCTCTATACTACGTTTTTATTTATTTATTTATTCTGAGATTAAGGAATATTATTTTGACAGTTCACGACGCCTGTCAAAATTGGCGCCGTTGCCGGGTCACCTCAAGTATGCATTTTTAGGGGAAAAAGAGACATTGCCGATAATTATTTCCAACAAGTTGTCCAAAGAAGAGGAATATGATTTGGTAACGGTGTTGCGAGCACATAAAGAGGCAATCGGATGGACCATCGCTGACATAAAAAGACTTAGTCCCTCAACTTGTATGCAAAAAATCAAGATCGAAGAGGGAACAAAACCATCATGACAAGGCCAACACCGATTAAACCAACCAATGATGGAAGTGGTAAAGAAGGAGATACAAAAACTCCTTGATGCAGATGTAATTTATCCAATTTCAGACAGTGACTGGGTAAGTCCAATTCACTTGGTACCTAAAAAGACTGGAGTTACGGTAGTCAGAAATTCAGAAGGTGAGTTAGTTCCAACACGAGTTCAGAATGGATGGCGGGTTTGCATCGATTACAGGAAGTTAAACTCCTTAACTCGAAAAGATCATTTTCCATTACCGTTTATAGATAAAATGATAGAACGTTTAGTCGGTAAATCTCATTATTGCTGCCTTGATGGTTTTTCAGGTTTCTTCCAAATCCCTGTGGCACTTGAAGATCAAGAAAAAATGACTTTTACATGTCCGTTCGAAACATTCGCCTATCGTCGAATGCCATTTAGGCTCTGTAATGCGCCAGCTACGTTCCAAAGATGTATGGTAAGCATATTTTCTGATTACGTCGAGAAAGAAATTGAGGTATTTATGGATGACTTCACGGTTTACGGTAATTCTTTTGGTGAGTGTCTATTGAACTTAAGACGGTGTCTTGAATTTAATCTTGTGCTAAATTATGAAAAATGTCATTTTATTGTTGATAAAGGGCTAATATTAGGACATATTGTTTCATCTGATGGGATTGCCATAAATAAAGCTAAAACCGATATTATACGCTCACTTCTTTAGCCCACAACTGTGAGGGATATTCGCTCTTTCCTTGGTCATGTAGGATTTTACCGTAGGTTCATCAAAGATTTCTCGAAGATAGCACAACCATTATGCAGTTTACTTCAGAAGGATCAAATCTTTAATTTCAACGAGGAATGCAAGGAATTGTTTGATGTACTAAAAGAAAAACTTGTGACGACACCGATTATTCAACTGCCAAACTGGGAATATCTGTTCGAGCTAATGTGTGACACGTCGGATACAAGTGTTTGAGCCGTTCTTGGCCAAAAAATCAGAAAAGAGCCACATGTCATAGTTTACGCATCTAACACCTTAGATCCAGCTCAGAAAAATTATTCAACAACGGAAAAAGAATTATTTGCTATTATTTTTGCTCTAGAAAAGTTTCAATCACATTTGCTTGTTTGGCACTAAAATTATTGTGTTTTCTAATCATGCAACCTTGCGATATTTGATGAGCAAAAAGGAGGCAAAACCAAGGCTCATCCACTGGATCTTACTTCTTCATGAGTTAAATATGGAAATTAAAGATAAAAAGTGATGTGAAAACCTCGTAGTAGATCACTTGAGTTGCATTCCCCTTTTCGCTTTCGATCCGCCGGTTAAAGATGAGTTTCCAGAAGAAAGGATGATGATGGCGCAAAAGACTACACCATGGTTCGCGAACATGGTCAATTATTTGGCAACAGGTAAGTTACCACCAGATCTACCGAGAGCTGAAATTAACTGACTAAAGTGAGAATCCCGATTTTATATTTGGGATGATCCATACCTTTGGAAGCATTGCTCAGATCATGTAATTAAGTGATGTATCGCCGAAGATGAGGTAAATTTAATCCTAAACTTTTGTCATTCCTACTCATGTGGCGGTAATTTTGGACCAAAGCGAATTGTGCACAAAATTCTTGAATGTGGTTTCTTCTGGCCCAACATTTTTTGTGACACATACTTATTTTGTAAATCATGTGAAAGATGTCAACGTGTAGGAAATTTAAGTTGTAGGAACGAAATGCCGCTTAACCCAATTTATGTATGCGAAATATTTGATGTTTGGAGAATTGATTATATGGGTCATTTTGTTTCTTCGTTTGGAAATTTTTACATAATTCTTGTTGTAGATTATGTATCTTGGTGGGTTGAAGCTAAGGCTACCCGAAATAATGATGCCAAAACCACAAAAAATTTTTTAAAGATTTTATTTTTTTTCTAGGTTCGGCACACCGCGGGCGATAATAAACGATAGGGAAAATCACTTTATTATTCGAGTAATTGATGCTCTCATGAAGAAGTTTGGAGTTACTCAGCGGATTGTAACATCTTACCATCCATAAACCAACGGGCAAGCGGAACTGTCAAACCGTGAGATTAAATCAATACTTGAGAAAATTGTAAAGTCGGATCGTAAAGACTGGAGTGTTAAATTAACCGATGAGTTATGGGCATACCGAACTGCATATAAAGGTCTTATTGGAATGTCGCCATACCGCCTTGTTTTCGGGAAACCGTGCCATTTTTCGGTTGAATTGGAACATCGCGCGTATTGGGTGGTACAACAATGTAACATGGAAATGGATGCAATCAGTGAAGCGCGCAAACTGCACATCCAGGAACTTGAGGAAATCCGTAAAAACGCTTACGATAGCCCTCGATATTTAAAGAAAAGACTAAGGATTTTCATGATCGAAACATTTCTTTTAAATCTTTTGCTATCGGACAAAAAGTTTTGTTATTTAATTCCAAACTTAAACTTTTTGTAGGTAAACTACGATCAAAATGGCTAGACCTTTTACAGTTACTCAAATATTTCCTCATGGTGCAATCGAAATTAAGGACGACTTAGGAGAGCAGTTTAAAGTTAACGGTCAGAGATTAAAATCATATTATAAGAATGCTCCAATTGGTTTAGTTGAAGAACTCAATTTGGAAGAAACTGTAGTCTGATTCAGGTCGACGAGCTAAACGACGTTCAATAAAGCGCTGGATGAGAGGCAACCCATTTTTACTTTAATTTTTAGTTTTTATTTTATCTGAAATTTTCTTTATTTTATTTATCAATTTTTTCTCTATTTTATTTATTTATTTTTGCCTTAAATCATCCGATATCCCTTATTTTTAATCAAATTTTTGGGTTTGCTGCAGTGAAGGTGATAAGTGTTCAAAAGTACTATTTTTCTTATCCTTTTTACTCATATTATTGTCAGACTTAGGCCCATATTAGTTGCATAATTAGCCATTCATGCATTAATCCATGTTTCCTTCCATCGTTGAGCTTGATTACATAACTTGGTAGTTTTTGTGGAAAAGATACTGCTTTGGTGTGCTTTGTGTGTATGTGCATGATCACTTGCCAAAGCAAGGCTAGAGCTAGTTGCCAGGGCAATGCATGAAGGAGATGCCGAGCTAGTTGCCAGGGTAATACATGAAGGAGACGCCGAGCCAGTTGCCATGGCAATTGTCGACAAGAGTAAATGTGATATGGTAGTCGAAATTGATGACTAAACAAGCCCAAGATGACGTGGAGCAAAGCCCAAACCCAATGGAATTTGATTTCCATGCAGAGATTAAAGAAGAATTAAATTCCAAGAAGATATGAGAAGTTCTAGTAGGAATACAATTATAATAAAGAATTATATTCTTTAAAGATAATTTAATTCCAACTTAACTTCCTCCTCAAAGAAGGACTTTGGCCTAGACCTATAAATAAGAAGGAGATTTTGACAATTCCATAGAGAGAAAAGAGAAGGGAATTTTGACAAGTCCAAAGAGGGCAAGAGGAGAGAATTTTCGACAAGCATCTAGGGCAAGGAGGATTTCGACAAGCCTCATTCTTCATCTTTTTCTTTCTTGTTCGATTGGGTTCATGCTATGGATTATTTATCTTGTGTTTCTTTGGAACCTAGCTATGAACTAAATCTACTTGGCTACGGTTATTGTGTTTTGTGGTTGTGAGAAACTATTGGTTTTTGTTTAGGTAATAAGAGTTTGCACTTTTCTATTTCAAGGTTTATTCATTCTTGGTTCTTATTCTTGTTTGCGAGTGAATTGGGAGAGGATCTCGTGATTTCATCTATTTATCTAATATCGGGAGAGTTAGATTCAAGAAACGAATAAATATGATCTTTATTCAATCTATTAATGGTGAAGATTAATCCGGCTTAGGAATAAGTTAAGGATTTCAACGGCTAAGAGGAGCGCAAGATTGGTTGTTGTTCACCCTTGATTCACGCATGGATGTATTATCAAGGCATGCACAAGTAGCTAGAGTTTCGACTTAGAGATAAGAAGAAACCATTGAAGAACGCTCTGCCGAACCTTGAAGGTTGCTGCCCAGACGCCCAAGTAGTTGCCCAACTAGTTGCCCAGGCAACCATCGATTAGTTGCCAAGGCAACCCCGTTTGCAAGTTGCCACGGCAACTGAGTTGCCCGTGCACTCTTTTACCAAAACGATCCAATCGGCTATCACACCTCAACTCACGATAACCTGGCCTATCTCTCTCAATTGATCTCATATATTCATTTACTTTATTGCTTTCTAGATTAGTTATTAGTTAAACTCCTATAATCCTTTATTTGTGTTTTTACTTTTTATAGTGCAAGAGACTAGATTCTTGAAGTGGCATCAATCCCTGTGGAGACGATATCTTTTATACTATAACTTGCGACGTGTATACTTGCACATTTGCCTAGCACTTATTACGCGCAACAAGTTTTTGGCGCCATTGTCGGGGATTGGCAATAGCGAGTTTGTTTTTATTTTTTGCACTTTCTTTTTACTTTTCTTGTTTAAAATTCAAAGGGCTAACAAACTTTGGTTTTGCATTGGTATTTGACCAGGGTGAGACCGACTTCACCAGAATATCCATTTGATCTAGAAATCGAACGAGCCTTACAAAGACTTAGACGAAGGATAAGAGTAGCAATGGCTAATCAAGACGGCAATATGAATCAAGATGTTCGAGCAAGAGGATGAGTGATTCTTGCACGAAACAGAACTATTCGAGACTATCTTGAAGAAGATCTTGATGGACTTAACCAAGGAGTTGTCGCACCTGAAATTGAAGCCGACCACTTTGAGTTGAAACCGGTAATGTTAATATGATCAACACAATAGGTCAATTTGGCGGCTCAGCAACTGAAGATGCACGACAACATCTGAAATCTTTCCTTGAGATTTGCAACTCGTTCAAAATACACGGAGTCACCCCCAATGTCTTACGATTAAGATTATTCCCCTATTCACTGAGGGATAGGAAGAAAGCATGGTTGAATAGCATTCCTGCCGGATCAATAACATCTTGGACTGATCTTTGTCGTGATTTCCTTGCTAGATTTAATCCTACAAATTTGGTGATAAGCTTCAGAACGACATTACTTCTTTTTCCGGCAGGCAGATGATGAATTTATGTACGAGGCTTGGGAGCGATATAGAGAACTTCTACACAAATGCCCCCTACACGGATTCCCGGTGTGGACTCAAGTAACAATGTTTTACAACACCGTGAATACACCAGCAAGGATGATGCTAGATGCCTCGGCAAACGACATACTCCTAAATAAGTCGCCGGAAGAAGCAATGCAAATTTTAAATAGGCTGGCCAAGAATGATTATCAATTTCCATCCACTAGAAGAGGAGGAGTTAGACGCCAAGCCACAATACATGAACTAGGATCATCAGATTCAATTTCGGCACAATTGGCCACTTTAACCAAGATGGTCTAGAACATGCAAAAACCAAACAACACACATGAAGTCAAGGTAATGGATTCTTTTTGTGAGTTATGTGGTGATAACCATAATTCTTTCTGAATGTATGCAGAATCCGAATCCAGCTTCTATGTGGGGAATTACAATCGAGCAACAACGTGATGTCCAATACATACAATCCAGCTTGGAAGAAGCACCCAAATTTTTCATGGAGTAATCCCAACAATGCTCTAAACCAGAACAATCAGAATGAACAAGCATCGGGATTCCAGCAAAATATACCACAACAATGATTGCCGCAAAGAACAACCGACAACATCTAGTTCTTTGGAAAATTCTCTAAATGCTTTTATGATGGCGAATCTTATATGGCTGAGAATAGTAATTTAATAAAAAGAACGATGCTTTTATTAACAGACCGAGATGAGATTGCAAAACCAAGAGGCGGCAATCAAATCATTGGAAAATCAAGTCGGACAGTTTGCTCAAAATTTGAATACTAGACCGCAAAGGAGGTTTACCTAGCGATACATCAAGTCGCAAGAGAAATCGCCATGAGCAATGTAAAGGCGATCACCACTAGAAGTGGCCAACAACTTAGAGAGGTTCAAACCCGCTCGTCAAACAAAACTCCACAAAAAGATCAAGATGAATCTAACGGCAAAGCCTCAAATGCTGAACCAGGAATTGCCGCGGCAATCGATAATAAGCATGCCGCGACAACCGACGATAAAGACGCCTCGGCAACTTGCGATAAGCATGCCTCGGCAACCCCAGTTGATAACGCCTCGACAACTCCAGTTGTCCCGGCAATGCCGTCAATCAAGTTTCAAACCAATGGAAGGATCGAAGATATCCAACTTCCACCACCATTCCCACAAAGGTTGAAGCGACAAAAGCAAGAATACCAATTCAAGAAGTTTCTTGATATCCTAAAGCAAGTCCACATCAACTTGCCATTGGTGGAAGCAATTGAACAAATGCCAAACTATGCCAAGTTTCTTAAAGACATTGTGTCCAAGAGAACAAGGCTAGGAGAGTTTGAAACAGATTGCCGCAACAGAGGATGTATGGCAATGTTGCACAATCGTATGCCACCCAAGTTGAAGGATCCGGAAGTTTCACAATACCTGTTCCATTGGAAATCACTATGTCCGAAAGCATTATGCGACCTTGGGGCTAGCATAAACTTGATGCCTAAATCGGTTTTCCAGAAACTAGGAATCGGGAAGGCAAGACTTACAACAGTCATGCTGCAGCTAGCCGACAGATCCTATGTGCATGCAGAGGGAAAAATCGAGGACATACTGGTAAAAGTTGATAAATTTATTTTTCCCGCTGACTTTATTATTTTGGATTGTGAAGTAGATGAGCATGCACTTATCATTCTCGGGAGACCATTCCAAGCAACAGGGATAACCTTGATCGATGTTGAAAAGGGAGAACTCACAATGAGGGTGAATGACCAGCAAGTTAAACTAAATGTGTTTCAAACACTAAGGCATGCCGATGATCCAGAAGAATGCCAACTTCTTCATGCCACGACAGAGTTTAACTTCGACGAGGAATTTAGTTGCCTCGGCAACTACATTGCCGATCAAGAGGAACCTGAGGAGTATGAAGAACTGGTCGATGAGGAACAACAAGAAGAGGCAAATTGGCTAGTCAATCGACCAGGTACATACTTTGAACCACTGGATTACTCAGGTAAGGAAGGTAAGCTCGAAAAACCCTCTATTGAACAACCACCGATTCTTGAGTTGAAACAATTGCCAGAGCAACTAAAATATGCATATTTAGGAACCGATAATACATTGCCTGTAATTATTTCTTCTAAGTTACAGCCTGAGCAGGAAAAGAAGCTGATCAAGATGTTGAAGCTATACAAAAAGACAATAGGGTGGACAATTGCCGACTTGAAGGGAATTAGCCTGGCAGTGTGCATGCACAGGATTCTGTTGGAAGATGATCACAAACCTTCAATTGAGGCCCAGAGGAGACTAAATCATGCCATGAAAGGGGTTGTAATGAAAGAAATCATCAAGTGGCTTGACGCCGGCATTATATACCCTATCTCTGATAGTACGTGGGTAAGTCCGGTACAATGTGTACCGAAAAAGGGAGGTATAACAGTGGTAAACAATGAAAATAATGAACTTATTCCAACCAGGACTGTGACCGGTTGGAGGGTTTGTATGGATTATCGAAAGCTAAACAAAGCCACTAGGAAAGATCACTTCCCATTACCCTTTATTGATCAAATGCTTGACCGTCTTGCAGGTAAACCCTTTTATTGTTTTCTTGATGGTTATTCAGGTTACAATCAAATTGCCATAGCACCAGAAGATCAAGAAAAGATAACCTTCACATGCCCATACGGTACTTATGCCTTCCGAAGGATGCCGTTCGGATTGTGTAACGCCCCGGCAACCTTCCAAAGATGCATGATGACGCTCTTTTCAGACATGGTCGAAGACTTCCTTGAGATCTTCATGGATGATTTTTCTATTTTTGGTAATGACTTCGACAGCTGTCTCGGCAATTTAGAGAGGGTGTTGGCAAGATGTGAAGAAACGAATTTAGTCATCAATTGGGAAAAATGCCATTTTATGGTAGATGAAGGAATAGTGCTCGGCCACAAGATTTCATCCAAGAGAATTGAAGTAGACAAAGCCAAGGTGGACGTGATCGAGAGATTACCCCCACCAAGTTCGGTTAAAGGAATTCAGTTTTTTCGGACATGCGAGGTTTTACGGGAGAGGTTCATTCATAATTTTTCTAAAATCACTAAACCCTTGTATAATCTGCTTGAACAGGATAAAGTCTTCGATTTTGATGATTCTTGCACCCAAGCATTTGAAACCCTAAAGAAAAAGCTTACCTCGGCACCCATTGTCGTTCCACCAGATTGGACGCTACCTTTTGAGCTCATGTTGATGCAAGTGATTTCGCGGTAGGAGCAGTCCTAGGCCAACGCACAGGTAAGACCTTCCATGTGATATACTACACTAGTAAAACTCTTAATAGTGCTCAAGTGAATTACACAACAACGGAGAAAGAGTTACTAGCTGTAGTTTTAGCATTTGACAAGTTCCGATCCTATTTGATTGGTACAAAGGTAATTGTTCATACGGACCATTCGGCAATCAAATATCTATTTGCTAAAAAGGATGCTAAACCTCGTTTGATTCGTTGGATATTACTTTTACAAGAATTTGATATTGAAAT
The DNA here is from genome assembly GCA_019671005.1 of Hibiscus mutabilis. NCBI lineage: Eukaryota > Viridiplantae > Streptophyta > Magnoliopsida > Malvales > Malvaceae > Hibiscus > Hibiscus mutabilis. Next base: position 2,660,797 of record CM033754.1, on the reverse strand, counting down.
TAAGGACAGGAAAGTAACAGAAAATCAAGTGGCACTACTTATCATGTTTAGAACGCAACAGGGAGGAAGACGCAGATCTAGAGATATGCGATGCATTCCTGGATAAAAAAAAAATTTAGTTGCCTCGGCAACCCTCGACGCCTCGGCAACCATGGATGCACACGCCTCGGCAACTCGATGCCGCGAATGACCTTTGCGCGCACGCCTCGTCAATTTTGGGAGCAGTCGCCACGGCAGCACATGCATCGGCAATACCCTAGTACGCGAATTTAGTTAATTTCCTTGTTTGTGGTATTTTACCTTATGGCATTACTCACCAAGGGAAGAAGCGGTTCTGCCATGATGCTAAGCATTACTTTTGGGACGAGCCTATTTTATTTAAATAATGTGCAGATCGGGTTATACGCCGATGTGTCCTCAAGAAGAGCAACAGAATGTACTCGCAATGTCATTCTTCACCCTATGGAGGATATTTTGGAGGAACTCGTATCACGCCAAAGTTTTACAATCCGGTTTGTATTGGCCAACATTGTACAAAGATGCCCAAGACTTTTACAAGCAATGTGATTGTTGCCAGAGGACAGGCAATATCTCTAGACGACATGAGATGCCACTCCAGAACATCATCGAGGTGGAATTGTTCGATGTGTGAGGGATCGATTTTATGGGACCTTTCCCATCTTGATTCGGCAACCTCTACATTTTACTTACCGTCGACTACGTGTCTAAATGGGTTGAGGCAGCTGCAGTTCCCAACAACGATTCCAAGACCGTGCAACGATTCTTGCAGAAAAACATATTTACACGGTTTGGGATGCCAAGAGCAATTATCAGTGACGAAGGCAAGCATTTTGACAATAGACTAATTGCCAAGATGTTGCAACGCTTCGGCATATCATACAAGATCGCCACGGCATATCACCCACAAACCAACGGGCAAGCAGAAATTTCCAACCGGGAATTGAAGGGTATACTTGAGAAGGTTGTAAATCCCTCAAGGAAGGATTGGTCATTAAGACTAGATGACGCACTTTGGGCATATCGCACTGCATTCAAAACACCCTTAGGTATGTCCCCCTACCGTCTTGTCTATGGCAAAACATGCCATCTACCAGTGGAAATCGAACACAAGGCGTACTGGGCAATCAAGACCGTGAATATGGATTGGGAAAGTACCGGACAAAAGCGTTTGATGGACCTCAATGAGATAGAAGAAATTCGTGCACTTGCCTATAACAATGCACGAATCTACAAGGAGAAAACAAAGCGATGGCACGACAAGAAACTATTACCACGGCAATTCACGCCAGGGCAACTAGTTCTCCTATTCAATTCTCGGCTAAAACTTTTCCCGGGAAAGCTGAAATCAAGATGGTCGGGACCATTCGAAGTCGTCAAACCATTCTCCTATGGTGCTGTGATAATCAAGTCATCTCTGACAACCATGCATTCAAAGTTAATGGACAAAGATTGAAGCACTACAATGGTGCCCATGTGGAACGTAACAAAGAAGTGGTCAACTTAGGAGATGCATGAGCATGCTCTCCTTTCAATATTTTCTTTTTTTTTTTATTTTTATTTTCATTTTATTTTTAGGAGATATTTTATTTTTTTTTCATTATCTTTAGTTTTCAGGTTTTCTTTGTTTTCTTTTCACAACAAGACTCACAACTATTATGCTAAGGAAATTTATTGCCGAGATCCTTGCCCCGACAACCAATGAAGAAGATGTCGCGGCAACCTACATCGTGCTGCAGACAAGCTGATGCCACGGCAATCAACCTCGAAGATGCCACGGCAACCAAAGCTAAAGACATCCCGCAACAAGAAAACAACCATCGCGTTCAAGCAAGAGAATCAAGACACCGACCAAAAGGAAACTAATCATCTACGATGACGAACTCTCGAGTAAGTCCTCGTATGCATTTTTATTTTTATTTTTCATTATTTTTATGCATGCATTGAGGACAATGCCTCACTCGAGTTTGGGGGATTGTTATTAGTAGTTACCATATTTAGTTACATTCATCTTAAGTATTACATTTAGGATACATAAATTGCTTGCCATGCTTTTAATTGGAACAAGAATTGCTTAGATTTGATGAATATCCGATGATGACTTTGCCAATGCACTTAATTGATAGAATTTTTATTCTAGGATAACCATGGAAAAAACTTAGAATTTTACTATGATGCTAATTTTGATGAAACACTGTTGTGGTTTGATTGATTTAAGGAATTTTAGTAAACTTAGGTTGATAATTAACAAATTGGGGGATTAGAATAAAATTGGATGAATGCTAGAGGTGCCCGAAATTGGCTCTAGCATGTGCTAAAAAAATTGATCACTAGAGGTGCCCAAAACTGGCTCTAGTATGTGTTAAAAAATTGATAGCTAGAGGTGCCCAAACCGCTCTAGTAGAATAAATTAACTTAAGAAATAAAAACAAAACACTAGAGGTGCCCAAAACTAGCTCTAGTTAAAACATGTTAAAAAGAACCCAATGAAGTAATTTGAAAACCTATTGTTTGCATAGAATCTGAAAAATCAACTTGCACACAACTCCGCACACACTCACAAGCATTATAGTTTGATTCCAAGTAACTCCTAAGTTTTTCCAAAAATAAAAAGCCAATCATACTTTATGCCCGGTTCGTAGAGAATTGAAATCAAGTTCAAAGCTAAGTTTGTGAAAATTGAAGTCTTGGTGTGTAATTATGAGTTTGCATTGCTTGAGGACAAGCAATAGTTTGAGTTTGGGGTGTGATAAGTGTTCAAAAGTAATATTTTTCTTACCTTTTTACTCATATTATTGTTAGACTTAGGCCCATATTAGTTGCATAATTAGCCATTCATGCATTAATCCATGTTTCCTTCCATCGTTGAGCTTGATTACATAACTTGGTAGTTTTTGTGGAAAAGAGATGCTTTGGTGTGTTTTTTGTGTGTATGTGCAGGATCACTTGCCAAAGCAAGGCTAGAGCTAGTTGCCAGGGCAATGCATGAAGGAGACACCGAGCTAGTTGCCAGGGCAATACATGAAGGAGACGCTGAGCCAGTTGCCATGGCAATTGTCGACAAGAGCAAAGTTGATATGGTAGTCAAAATTGATGACTAAACAAGCCCAGGATGACGTAGAGCAAATCCCAAACCCAAAGGAATTTGATTTCCATGCAGAGATTAAAGAATAATTAAATTCCAAGAAGATAGGAGAAGTTCTAGTAGGAATACAATTATAATAAAGAATTATATTCTTTAAAGATAATTTAATTCCAACTTAACTTCCTCCTCAAAGAAGGACTTTGGCCTAGCCCTATAAATAAGAAGGAGATTTTGACAATTCCATAGAGAGAAAAGAGAGGGGAATTTCGACAAGTCCAAGGAGGGCAAGAGGAGAGAATTTTCGACAAGCATCTAGGGCAAGGAGGATTTCGACAAGCCTCCTTCTTCATCTTTTTTTCTTTCTTGTTCGATTGGGTTCATGCTAGGGATTATTTATCTTGTGTTTCTTTGGAACCTAGCCATGAACTAAATCTATTTGGCTATGGTTATTGTGTTTTGTGGTTGTGAGAAACTATTGGTTTTTGTTTAGGTAATAAGAGTTTGCACTTTTCTATTTCAAGGTTTATTCATTCTTGGTTCTTATTCTTGTTTATGAGTGAATTGGGAGAGGATCTCGTGATTTCATCTATTTATCTAATATCGGGAGAGTTAGATTCAAGAAACGAATGAATATGATCTTTATTCAATCTATTGATGGTGAAGATTAATCCGCTTAGGAATAAGTTAAGGATTTCAACGGCTAAGAGGAGCCAAGATTGGTTGTTGTTCACCCTTGATTCACGCAGGATGTATTATCAAGGCATGCACAAGTAGCTAGAGTTTCGACTTAGGATAAGAAGAAACCATTGAAGAACGCTCGCCGAACCTTGAAGGTTGCTGCCCAGACGCCCAAGTAGTTGCCCAACTAGTTGCCCCAGGCAACCATCGATTAGTTGCCAAGGCAACCCCACAGTGCAAGTTGCCACGGCAACCGAAAGTTGTTCGTGCACTCTTTTACCAAAACGATCCAATCGGCTATCACACCTCAACTCACGATAACCTGGCCTATCTCTCTCAATTGATCTCATCTATTCATTTACTTTATTGCTTTCTAGATTAGTTATTAGTTAAACTCCTATAATCCTTTATTTGTGTTTTTACTTTTTACAAGTGCAAGAGACTAGATTCTTGAAGTGGCACCAATCCCTCGTGGAGACGATATCTTTATACTATAACTTATGACGTGTATACTTGCACATTTATGTAGCACTTATTCGCAAGAACAAGTTTTTGGCGCCATTGTCGGGATTGGCAATAGCGACTTTGTTTTTATTTTTTGCACTTTCTTTTTACTTTTCTTGTTTAAAATTCAAAGGGCTAACAAACTTTGGTTTTGCATTGGTATATGACCAGGTGAGACCGACTTCACCGTAATATCCATTTGATCTAGAAATCGAACGAACCTTACAAAGACTTAGACGAAGGATAAGAGTAGCAATGGCTAATCAAGACGGCAATATGAATCAAGATGTTCGAGCAAGAGGATGAGTGATTCTTGCACGAAAATGTAACTATTCGAGACTATCTTGAAGAAGATCTTGATGGACTTAACCAAGGAGTTGTCGCACTGAAATTGAAGCCGACCACTTTGAGTTGAAACCGTAATGTTTAATATGATCAACACAATAGGTCAATTTTTGGCTCAAAGAATCAAGATGCACGACAACATCTCAAATCTTTCCTTGAGATTTGCAACTCGCTCAAAATACACTGAGTCACCCCAATGTCTTACGATTAAGATTATTCCCCTATTCACTGAGGGATAGGAAGAAAGCATGGTTGAATAGCATTCCCGCCGGATCAATAAGCATCTTGACTGATCTTTGTCGTGATTTCCTTGCTAGATTTAATCCTACAAATTTGACTGATAAGCTTCAGAACGACATTACTTCTTTCCGGCAGCAGATGATGAATTTATGTACGAGGCTTGGGAGCGATATAGAGAACTTCTACACAAATGCCCCCTACACGGATTCCCGGTGTGGACTCAAGTAACAATGTTTTACAACACCGTGAATACACCAACAAGGATGATGCTAGATGCCGCGCAAACGGCATACTCCTAAATAAGTCGCCGGAAGAAGCAATGCAAATTTTAAACAGGTGGCCAAGAATGATTATCAATTCCCATCCACTAGAAGAGGAGGAGTTAGACGCCAAGCCACAATACATGAACTAGGATCATCAGATTCAATTTCGGCACAATTGGCCACTTTAACCAAGATGGTCCAGAACATGCAAAAACCAAACAACACACATGAAGTCAAGGTAATGGATTCTTTTTGTGAGTTGTGTGGTGATAACCATAATTCTTCCGAATGTATGCAGTAATCCGAATCCAGCTTCTATGTGGGGAATTACAATCGAGCAACAACGTGATGTCCAATACATACAATCCAGCTTGGAAGAAGCACCCAAATTTTTCATGGAGTAATCCCAACAATGCTCTAAAACTGTAACAATCAGAATGCACAAGCATCGGGATTCCAGCAAAATATGCCACGCAACATTTGCCGCAAAGAACAACCGACAACATCTAGTTCTTTGGAAAATTTTCTAAATGCTTTTATGATGAAAACAATCTTATATGGCTGAGAATAGTAATTTAATAAAAAGAATCGATGCTTTTATTAACAGACCGAGATGAGATTGCAAAACCAAGAGGCGGCAATCAAATCATTGGAAAATCAAGTCGGACAGTTTGCTCAAAAATGAATACTAGACCGCAAGGAGGTTTACCTAGCGACATCAAGTCGCAAGAGGAATCGCCATGAGCAATGTAAGGCGATCACCACTAGAAGTGGCCAACAACTTAGAGAGGTTCAAACCCGCTCATCAAACAAAACTCCACAAAAAGATCAAGATGAATCTAACGGCAAAGCCTCAAATGCTGAACCAGAATTGCCGCGCAATCGGATAATAAGCATGCCGCGACAACCGACGATAAAGACGCTCGGCAACTTGCGATAAGCATGCCTCGCAACCCCAGCTTGATAACGCCTCGACAACTCCAGCTTGTCCCGGCAATGCCGCCAATCAAGTTTCAAACCAATGGAAGGATCGAAGATATCCAACTTCCACCACCATTCCCACAAAGGTTGAAGCGACAAAAGCAAGAATACCAATTCAAGAAGTTTCTTGATATCCTAAAGCAAGTCCACATCAACTTGCCATTGGTGGAAGCAATTGAACAAATGCCAAACTATGCCAAGTTTCTTAAGACATTGTGTCCAAGAGAACAAGGCTAGAGAGTTTGAAACAAATTCGCAAACAGAGGGATGTATGGCAATGTTGCACAATCGATGCCACCCAAGTTGAAGGATCCCGAAAGTTTCACAATACCTGTTCCATTGAAATCACTATGTCGGGAAAGCATTATGCGACCTTGGGGCTAGCATAAACTTGATGCCTAAATCGGTTTTCCGTAAACTAGAATCGGGAAGGCAAGACCTACAACAATAGTCATGCTGCAGCTAGCCGACAGATCCTATGTGCATCCAGAGGGAAAAAATTGAGGACATACTTGTAAAAGTTGATAAATTTATTTTTCCCCACTGACTTTATTGTTTTGGATTGTGAAGTAGATGAGCATGCACTTATCATTCTCTGGAGACCATTCCTAGCAACAGGAGAACCTTGATCGATGTTGAAAAGGAGAACTCACAATGAGGGTGAATGACCAGCAAGTTAAACTAAATGTGTTTCAAACACTAAGGCATGCCGATGATCCAGAAGAATGCCAACTTCTTTATGACACGGCAGAGTTTAACTTCGACGAGGAATTTAGTTGCCTCGGCAACTACATTGCCGATCAAGAGGAACCTGAGGAGTATGAAGAACCGGTCGATGAGGAACAACAAGAAGAGGCAAATTGGCTAGTCAATCGACCAGGTACATACTTTGAACCACCTTTGGATTACCTGTAAGGAAGGTAAGCTCGAAAAACCCTCTATTGAACAACCACCGATTTTTGAGTTGAAACAATTGCTAGAGCAACTAAAAAATGCATATTTAGGAACCGATAATACATTACCTATAATTATTTCTTCTAAGTTACAGCCTGAGCAGGAAAAGAAGCTGATCAAGATGTTGAAGCTACACAAAAAGGCAATAGGGTGGACAATTGCCGACTTGAAGGGAATTAGCCCGGCAGTGTGCATGCACAAGATTCTGTTGGAAGATGATCACAACCCTTCAATTGAGGCCAGAGGAGACTGAATCATGCCATGAAAGGGGTTGTAATGAAAGAAATCATCAAGTGGCTTGACGCTGGCATTATATACCCTATCTCTGATAGTACGTGGGTAAGTCGGTACAATGTGTACCAAAAAGGGAGGTATAACGGTGGTAAACAATGAAAATAATGAACTTATTCCAACCAAGATGTGACCGGTTGGAGGGTTTGTATGGATTATCGAAAGCTAAACAAAGCCACTAGGAAAGATCACTTCCCATTACCCTTTATTGATCAAATGCTTGACCGTCTTGCGTGTAAACCCTTTTATTGTTTTCTTGATGGTTATTCAGGTTACAATCAAATTGCCATAGCACTGTAAGATCAAGAAAAGATAACCTTCACATGCCCATACGGTACTTATGCCTTCCAAGGATGCCGCTCGATTGTGTAACGCCCGACAACCTTCCAAAGATGCATGATGGCGCTCTTTTTCGACATGGTCGAAGACTTCCTTGAGATCTTCATGGATGATTTTTTTTGTTTTTGGTAATGACTTCGACAGCTGTCTCGGCAATTTAGAGAGGGTGTTGGCAAGATGTGAAGAAACGAATTTAGTCCTCAATTGGGAAAAATGCCATTTTATGGTAGATGAAGGAATAGTGCTCGGCCACAAGATTTCATCCAAGAGAATTGAAGTAGACAAAGCCAAGGTGGACGTGATCGAGAGATTACCCCCACCAAGTTCGGTTAAAGGAATTCGAAGTTTTCTCGGACATGCAGTTTTTACTGGTGAGGTTCATTCATAATTTTTCTAAAATCACTAAACCCTTGTGTAATCTGCTTGAACAGGATAAAGTCTTCGATTTTGATGATTCTTGCACCCAAGCATTTGAAACCCTAAAGAAAAAGCTTGCCTCGGCACCTATTGTCGTTCCACCAGATTGGACGCTACCTTTTGAGCTCATGTGTGATGCAAGTGATTTTGCGGTAGGAGCAGTCCTAGGCCAACGCACAGGTAAGACCTTCCATGTGATATACTACGCTAGTAAAACTCTTAATAGTGCTCAAGTGAATTACACAACAACGGAGAAAGAGTTACTAGCTGTAGTTTTAGCATTTGACAAGTTCCGATCCTATTTGATTGGTACAAAGGTAATTGTTCATACGGACCATTCGGCAATCAAATATCTATTTGCTAAAAAAGATGCTAAACCTCGTTTGATTCGTTGAATATTACTTTTACAAGAATTTGATATTGAAATTAAGGACATGAAAGTAACAGAAAATCAAGTGGCCGACCACTTATCATGTTTAGAACGCAACAGGGAGGAAGACGCGGATCTAGAGATATGCGATGCATTCCCGGATAAAAAAATTTAGTTGCCTCGGCAACCCTCGACGCCTCGGCAACCATGGATGCACACGCCTCGACAACTCTCGACGCCGCAACAGCCTTTGACGCGCACGCCTCGTCAATTTTGGGAGCAGTCGCCACGGCAGCACATGCCTCGGCAATACCCTAGTACGCGAATTTAGTTAATTTCCTTGTTTGTGGTATTTTACCTTATGACATTACTCACCAAGGGAAGAAGCGGTTTCGCCATGATGCTAAGCATTACTTTTGGGACGAGCCTCTTTTATTTAAATAATGTGCAGATCAGGTTATACGCCGATGTGTCCCTAAAGAAGAGCAACAGAATGTACTCCGGCAATGTCATTCTTCACCCTATGGAGGATATTTTGGAGGAACTCGTACCGCGGCCAAAGTTTTACAATCCGGTTTGTATTGGCCAACATTGTACAAAGATGCCCAAGACTTTTACAAGCAATGTGATTGTTGCCAGAGGACAGGCAATATCTCTAGACGACATGAGATGCCACCTCGAACATCATCGAGGTGGAATTGTTCGATGTGTGGGGGATCGATTTTATGGGACCTTTCCCATCTTCATTCGGCAACCTCTACATTCTACTTGCCGTCGACTACGTGTCTAAATGGGTTGAGGCAGCTGCAGTTCCCAACAACGATTCCAAGACCGTGCAACGATTCTTGCAGAAAAATATATTTACACGGTTTGGGATGCCAAGAGCAATTATCAGTGACGAAGGCAAGAATTTTGACAATAGACTAATTACCAAGATGTTGCAACGCTTCGGCATATCACACAAGATCGCCACGGCATATCACCCACAAACCAACGGGCAGCAGAAATTTCCAACCGGAATTGAAGGGTATACTTGAGAAGGTTGTAAATCCCTCAAGGAAGGATTGGTCATTAAGACTAGATGACGACTTTGGGCATATCGCCACTGCATTCAAAACACCCTTAGGTATGTCCCCCTACCGTCTTGTCTATGGCAAAACATGCCATCTACCGGTGGAAATCGAACACAAGGCGATTGGGCAATCAAGACCGTGAATATGGATTGGGAAAGTACCGGACAAAGCGTTTGTTTGGACCTCAATGAGATAGAAGAATTTCGTGCACTTGCCTATAACAATGCACGAATCTACAAGGAGAAAACAAAGCGATGGCACGACAAGAAACTATTACCACGGCAATTCACGCCAGGGCAACTAGTTCTCCTATTCAATTCTCGCTAAAACTTTTCCGGGAAAGCTGAAATCAAGATGGTCGGGACCATTCAAGTCGTCAAACCATTCTCCCATGGTGCTGTGATAATCAAGTCATCATCTCGACAACCATGCATTCAAAGTTAATGGACAAAGATTGAAGCACTACAATGGTGCCCATGTGGAACGTAATAAAGAAGTGGTCAACTTAGGAGATGCATGAGCATGCTCTCCTTTCAATATTTTCTTTTTCTTTTTATTTTTATTTTCATTTTTATTTTTAGGAGATATTTATTTTTTTTCATTATCTTTAGTTTTCAGGTTTTCTTTGTTTTCTTTTTCACAACAAGACTCACAACTATTATGCTAAGGAAATTTATCACGAGATCCTTGCCCCGACAACCAATGAAGAAGATGTCGCGGCAACCTACATCATCGCTGCTGACAAGCTGATGCCACGGCAATCAACCCGAAGTGCCACGGCAACCAAAGCTAAAGATATCCGGCAACAAGAAAACAACCATCGCGTTCAAGCAAGAGAATCAAGACACCGACCAAAAGGAAACTAATCATCTACGATGACGAACTCTCAGAGTAAGTCCTCGTATGCATTTTTATTTTTATTTTTCATTATTTTTATGCATGCATTGAGGACAATGCCTCACTCGAGTTTGGGGGGGATTTCTATTAGTAGTTACCATATTTAGTTACATTCATCTTAAGTATTACATTTAGGATACATAAATTGCTTGCCATGCTTTTAATTGGAACAAGAATTGCTTAGATTTGATGAATATCCGATGATGACTTTGCCAATGCACTTAATTGATAGAATTTTTTATTCTAGGATAACTATGGAAAAACTTAGAATTTTACTATGATGCTAATTTTGATGAAACACTGTTGTGGTTTGATTGATTTAAGGAATTTTAGTAAACTTAGGTTGATAATTAACAAATTGGGGGATTAGAATAAAAATTGGATGAATGCTAGAGGTGCCCGAAATTGGCTCTAGCATGTGCTAAAAAATTGATCGCTAGAGGTGCCCTAAACTGGCTCTAGTATGTGTTAAAAAAAATTGATAGCTAGAGGTGCCCGAAACCAGCTCTAGTAGAATAAATTAACTTAATAAAAAAGAAAACACTAGAGGTGCCCAAAACTAGCTCTAGTTAAAACATGTTAAAATGAACCCAATGAAGTAATTTGAAAACCTATTGTTTGCATAGAATCTGAAAAATCAACTTGCACACAACTCCGCACACACTCACAAGCATTATAGTTTGATTCCAAGTAACTCCTAAGTTTTCCGAAAAGTAAAAAGCCAATCATACTTTATGCTCCGGTTCAGAGAATTGAAATCAAGTTCAAGGCTAAGTTTGTGAAAGTTGAAGTCTTGGCAGGTAATTATGAGTTTGCATTGCTTGAGGACAAGCAATAGTTTGAGTTTGGGGGTGTGATAAGTGTTCAAAAGTAATATTTTTCTTACCTTTTTACTCATATTATTGTCAGACTTAGGCCCATATTAGTTGCATAATTAGCCATTCATGCATTAATCCATGTTTCCTTCCATCGTTGAGCTTGATTACATAACTTGGTAGTTTTTGTGGAAAAGATGCTGCTTTGGTGTGCTTTGTGTGTATGTGCAGGATCACTTGCCAAAGCAAGGCTAGAGCTAGTTGCCAGGGCAATGCATGAAGGAGACGTCGAGCTAGTTGCCAGGGCAATACATGAAGGAGACGCCGAGCCAGTTGCCATGGCAATTGTCGACAAGAGTAAAGGTGATATGGTAGTCGAAATTGATGACTAAACAAGCCCAAGATGATGTGGAGCAAAGCCCAAACCCAAAGGAATTTGATTTCCATGCAGAGATTAAAGAAGAATTAAATTCCAAGAAGATAGGAGAAGTTCTAGTAGGAATACAATTATAATAAAGAATTATATTCTTTAAAGATAATTTAATTCCAACTTAACTTCCTCCTCAAAGAAGGACTTTGGCCTAGCCCTATAAATAAGAAGGAGATTTTGACAATTCCATAGAGAGAAAAGAGAGGGGAATTTCGACAAGTCCAAGGAGGGCAAGAGGAGAGAATTTTCGACAAGCATCTAGGGCAAGGAGGATTTCGACAAGCCTCCTTCTTCATCTTTTTCTTTCTTGTTCGATTGGGTTCATGCTAGGGATTATTTATCTTGTGTTTCTTTGGAACCTATCTATGAACTAAATCTACTTGGCTACGGTTATTGTGTTTTGTGGTTGTGATAAACTATTGGTTTTTGTTTAGGTAATAAGAGTTTGCACTTTTCTATTTCAAGGTTTATTCATTCTTGGTTCTTATTCTTGTTTGCGAGTGAATTGGGAGAGGATCTCGTGATTTCATCTATTTATCTAATATCGGGAGAGTTAGATTCAAGAAATGAATGAATATGATCTTTATTCAATCTATTGATGGTGAAGATTAATCCGGCTTAGGAATAAGTTAAGGATTTCAACGGCTAAGAGGAGCTTAAGATTGGTTGTTGTTCACCCTTGATTCACGCAGGATGTATTATCAAGGCATGCACAAGTAGCTAGAGTTTCGACTTAGGGATAAGAAGAAACCATTGAAGAACGCTCTGCCGAACCTTGAAGGTTGCTGCCAGACGCCCAAGTAGTTGCCCAACTAGTTGCCCAGCAACCATCGATTAGTTGCCAAGGCAACCCCGTTCACAGCAAGTTGTCGCGGCAACCGAGTTGTTGCCCGTGCACTCTTTTACCAAAACGATCCAATCGGCTATCACACCTCAACTCACGATAACCTGGCCTATCTCTCTCAATTGATCTCATTTATTCATTTACTTTATTGCTTTCTAGATTAATTATTAGTTAAACTCCTATAATCTTTTATTTGTGTTTTTACTTTTTACAGTGCAAGAGACTAGATTCTTGAAGTGGCACCAATCCCTGTGAGAGACGATATCTTTTATACTATAACTTGCGACGTGTATACTTGCACATTTGTGTAGCACTTATTACGCGCAACAAGGAAACACGATGGTGCACAATAGCACTTTCCTTACCATTCAGAGCACATTAGTTGGCCCCAAACTATTCCAATTTCAAACCCAAAAATCAATTTCCTTATCCCTGCGAGTCAACGATTTTAAGCCAATCCAAAAACCTTTATCCCATTCTTTTCCTTTCAAATTTTAAACCTCTCATGGACCCACATCTGATAACCTATCACATCCCACACCATTTGACCAAATTTTTTCTCTTTCCTTCCCCTTTTCACGTGATAACCTAAAGAAACAAACCAAACTCTTATTTCTCTAAATCACCTAGCCGCACTCCATTTCCCCAATACATTCGGCCAACACAAAAAAACACCCAACCCCCTCAATTTTTGCCAGCCAACATGGTGAGAACACGAGACCAAGCCTGTCGTCTTCCTCAAACTCACGAGCTAGTCATCTTCGGTGACCGTCGGCGATTTGCGCCACCATAATTTGTGGCCATTTTTATCAATTCCGACTCGCAGCCAGGTCCGCAACCACCTCCCAGTCATGGCAGAGGGCAAGGACAACAAGCACCTCCGCCACACGAGCCGGAAACCACTGCGCCACCCCTCCACCTCCTCACCGAAGTGGACGTTGGCGGTGAGCAAATGTCGCTCCACCACCCGAACCTAAGCCAGCCCGTCCGCACAACCTCCTCCTCGTGGCTTTGCAGCGTAGCCGCAACGAACCGAGCAAGAGGCATTTCGAGCCTCGGCTCGTCCTCATTCAACCTCACTTAACCGCTTTGCCTTTATTTTGCAACAACGGATGCTGTCTATATCTTTTCACTCCATGCTTACTGCCGATTGGTCTGGCCCATCCCACCACCAACAACCGGCCTCGACCTCCCATTCCATACACTCGACAAACCCCAATCTTCATGACGAGGTAAACTCTGAATTTTATTCCTTCAACCCTTGCTAATATTCCATCCTATTTTTGGTTATACATATAATTTAAATTTCAACTTTATGGGGGAGGCTTCGACGGAGCAGCCGAATATCGGGAACGATCAACCAACCTCGTCTTATCCTAACAACGAGCCACCAAATTTGCTATTATTTGCAGTTAGCACCGGTAAATGCGTTATACCAACCGACTCGCAAGATGATAAAGAAGAAAATTTGAACGTTACCGCCGCGGCCGTACTTATTCCGTTCCAATTGAGGAAAATCTGAATGGATACTTGGACTTTGAGCTTGAGGAGCTAAGACGTTTCAATAGCATCTGGCATCGCGCGTTTTAGGTTTACAAATACATTCATGAGCCAATGCTTGATATCCTACATCTGGGTGAATCTGTTATGCATTACTTTGATACTATATGATGGTCTTTATACCCTGCAGTCCGATGTAACACGTACTATGAATTAGTTTTTGAATTTTATGCTACATTCTCATTTAGGCAAATGCGTGTTATTACTATACATTCACTTGATGTTATATCATTCCATTTGATAGGACAATATTTTTATATGTCTATTACAGATTTTAATTTTTCTATAGGATTCGTGACGAATGTCTCGGATCAAGGCTATCTAACTGCATTACTTGAGATACCGTAGGATTTTGACACTGATATGGCCTATGAAGCGCTTACTGCCACTGCAGGGGTAACATTCGATGCTCGCACCACCAAAGGTTGGAACATTCATAGCCCGGCTCTTCGCTACATCCACCGGTTCTTAGCATACAACTATTCTGGGTGTAACGACACTTCATAATGTTTAAATAAGGTTGAACTTTTCTTTTGGTGTATGCAAGCGGGTATAAAGGTAAACCCAGGATTTTGCTTCGTTCGTGCCTTTGAGCATATTGTGCGAAAAAATCACCCACTAATTCTCGGTCCTTATATTACACATCTTGCCTCTAGACTTTTTCCAATAACATTTAATACTTCCCAATTTACTTATATTTTACCATGGATGCTCTAGATGTGCGATGTTTAGATACTATGAGACTCTTGGCTGGTACAGTTGATACCCCTTATATTGTTCTTCCGGAGGTCACTACACCTAGGAATGCTCGCGTCTACCTTCGGCAACCCGCACCACAATCAGCACAAAGAGAGAACCATCAGTCGAACGTGAACGAATGCCTCAATACCATCGAGACCGACATCGTTGAGATTCTCTCTTACCTTCGCCATGGCACGCCTTGTCGAGGCCGTGGTCATGGTCGTGACCGTAATTAGCTCGGTGAGTATTCTATTCCCTCTCTTTTGCTTTATTTTCCATAATTGGGACATTATGACTTAAGTGAGGGGGTGAAAGTTGCATCAAATTTGACTTTGCTTATTCAATTGATTGGAACTGAGTTTTTCTTGAATTGATGTATTGAACTTGATGGTTGCATATCTCATTTTTCACCTTGTTTCTTTGTTTTTCTTGTGGATTTTAATCTCACTTTTGTTAGAATTTAGGAAACATGACGGCAATTGGCATGATTAGTTTTTCTTTAAAATTTCAATTGACATTCCATGCAATTGTTAGTTGAATTGATAGCATGACTTAGTACAATTTGAACCTTTCATGTGAGTTTTTGAGCCTAATGAACATACATTTGCATTCTTGCTCTTTGTTTTACTTGAGTGTGTCGACTAATTCTTGGCATTCTAGAACTTATAGCGTCATGCTTTTCTAGACTACACGATTGAATATATTGCTTTAGTGTGATAGAGGCATTAGGTTTTAACCCCTTTCTCTTCCCAAAAAATGGCCTACCCTTTGTTTATTTACCCCTTAGATAACCAATTTTGAGCCTTATCTTTTTCATTGATTTACCACATTTTTAACCCAAACCAATTTTGTTGTTTTCCCTCTTTTTGTCACTTTTTTTCAGGACAAAGTTAAGGTTATTCCGAAGCGGAAAAAAAAAAGAGATTCGATAAAATAAAAAAATAGTGCAGTTTCGAATAGTGCAGAAAAAATGCAGTGTAGAAAAAAGTGCAGTGTAGAAAAAAATGTGCAGTGCAGAAAAAAACAGTGCAAAAAATTCGAAATGATTCGAACAGAAGAAAAAATAATATACTGTTTAGTTCGAACAGCAGCAAAAAAAGGGAGTAGAGTGAATAAAGCTTTGATTATCTCATTTATTATTTCCTTTCTTCAATTTTTGCTTCATTTCTAATAATCCTTTGGAATGATCTTTTTGTCTTGAATTTTTAAATCCGATTTTTGGCATTTATCCTACCCGAACCTTAGCCCCATTACAACCCTTTTAAAGACCTCTTGATTATTGCAACATGTTCATACTTAGTAGTGGAGATTAGATTTAGTTACAAGCTTATGGTAATGCTTTGATTAGTTAGGCTTGAGCGATTCTTTTTACCCGAAACACTTGAGCGGAATGAGTGAACCGATGTGAGGTACTAAGTCTTGCTTCTTTGAGATTAATGAATAATTGGAATGTCATGCTTTGCTATTACTTGTTTTTAATTGTGCATTTAGCTTGATTGCTCTTGAGTTTTATCAATTGCTATGATTTTGATTTACTTGAAAGACTTAGAAATTTTGTGAAATAGAGATGGCAACTTGAGGTTTTTGATACATTGATTGAGAAATGCTTGAGCACAAGCATTGAATAAGTGAGGGGGAATTTGATGAGTGATTTAAATATTTATTATTTTGTTATTAATTACTTCTTGATTGTCGGTTGATATTGCTAATTTGGATGTTTTTATTTGTTTTTGCGCAGGACCTTAATTTCTAGAAAACAACACTAAAAGAGCATGTTTTGCAGTTTTTTATTCTCTCGAATCAAGGCCGAGTTAGTGGGCATGAATCTGGGCATGAAGGCTGACGTGGCGTCCGTTCAACAGTTTCTAGAAGATGACGTCAGCAGCATCGGATAGCTTATTAGCCGCGAATCGATAGCTTATCAGCTAGGATTTTAAATTCAAACTTGGGATTATCATTTGTATTTATTTTAAATATTTTTAGGATTTATCTTTTATCTTTTAGAATTATTTTTAGGGTTTTAGAATACTATAAATACCCTATTGGGGTAAGCTAGAAGGGCATCTCTCATTTTAGCTTTATTTTTACCTTGGAAGTTTTATAAAATTCTCTCTTCTTTTCATTTTTGTTCATTTAGTTTTTTTTTGTTTTTTTTTAAATGCTAAGCATGGTTTTCACCATAATCATGCTTAGCTAAATTCTTTTATTAGTTTAGGGCTTAAAGCGAAGCTTCGATTCACCTTGTGAAAATTAAAAAGCACTTAACAATTTTGTTTTACATTCTCAATTTTTGAAAACCTAGATCGACAATCGGCCTTTCTATTAAAATCTTTTCGTTTTCACTTCAAAAAGCTAGCGTTGACTTGATTGTTGTTGAGTTTTACAGTTGGGAGGAAGGAACGACGATAGTCGTGGTTTTGACTTCCTATGAACACACTTAGCGACGGATTGCTAAGGGAATTGAGATCGGATTCGATTCTCATTGAGACAACATAATCCGAGTCGGGTTTTTCCAAATTTAAAAACTGTTTTATTCTAACGGCAATAGTCGTGGTTAGTCTAACCAGAAAACTAGAATCTAAAAATTGATTTTAGATTATCGGTTTATCAAAGAGAAAAACAAGTTACAAGGGTTGGGCATTGTAAACGGTAACTAGCATGTATCCGGAGTAAAAATTCTTTTTCAATGATCATTTTGAATTGAAGCGGAGCAAAAGCTTGAGGGTAATTAATTTATTTTTACTTCATTTATTCTCGCTGTGATTTTACTCTTACTCTCCAGTTTCTTCAATCAAAATCCCTCATTCACTAAATTATCTTGCAATAGTCAGAATCGGAACAACCATATATCAGCAACTCCTTAGTCCCTGTGGACCGACACCTTATTCTTTATACTACGTTTTTATTTATTTATTTATTCTGATATTAAGGAATATTATTTTGACAGTTCACGACGCCTGTCAATAAGGGCAGAAGAAACGAGTGTTATAAAAGTAAAATTTTTTATTAAAAATAAAAAAGTAAAAAACAAAAAATAATAAATATCGACGATCGATAATTAGTATCTAGGTAATTTTCTATCGCTGACACAAAACGGGTTTGTAAAAAAAAAAACTAGGGTTTAGCGGTAATTAATTTCAAATTAAAATAAAATCGAAAAAATTCGGATATTAAAAACGACAAACAGTATACCCATTCACTAGAAGCGATACTCTCACAGCACAGTGAAGCTGAGCTCACTCTACCTATATTTATACTGTGCTTTGCTTTGCTTTGCTCTCCATAATTGAACCTTTGTCGGCGCTTCTTCGGAGCTTAAGGTTTCTTCTCGCTCTATCCTTTTTCTTTTGTCTTTTTAGTCTTGAATTTTCTTTTCTCTCGTTGGTTACGGAGAAAAATAGAGGAAACTGAACTGAAGCTGATTTTTTTTTCAACGTTTGAATAGTGTGTTTTCTTCGGTCTTTGTTTTATTCGGATTTTCTCGTATCGTCTTTGCTATTTTTGTTTTTACTTGTTAGATCTCTGGTGACTGATTGAGGAAATGAGAAAAAATGAACTAATTATTGTTGCTGCTGCAGTTGTTTTATATTGCTTTGTTTATTTCTCTTAAAAATCGAGATAATTGTTGATTTCTTCAGTAAGTTTTACTGTTTTGTTGAAGGCGGAATGCTACTTGTTATTATTACTTTTTTGGATTTTTTTGAATCTGGATATTGACGCCTACTAGCTATTTCTGGAGAGTGGACATATATTTAGCTCTACTATTTTTTTTTCACACTTATTTTAAGTTTATAAGAGTAGATCTAGAACTTTAACTGTAATTTTATGGTCAATGCATTGTCTGTCCATTTTTCCCCTCAAAGTGCAAGTTGCTAGCCAAACATGTCTTGGTTTACTGTTTGACTTTGCAGAGATCAAGCGTTTTCTGTTCAATGTGTTTATTAGATTATTGTGCTGATGGTTCTGTTTATACATGGAAAGAATTGTGCCAGTTCGGCTTTCATGTTATTTTCAAAGACTAAAAAAGAAAACATGGGAAGATCAGAGGTCTTAAGCTAATTGGATTAATTGGAACTAAATCAATTTTATGATGCAGCCAAGACTGTGTATTGTTTAAGTTTCTGATGTTAGATTTGATTTAGGAGTTTTTCATTTGTTATTTGAACTTATACTTTGTTTAACTATTAGTGATAGATTAAAAAAAAAACTATTAGTGATAGTTTGATTGTATATTATTCTTGAAAAGTGGTATTAGACTAGGTTGGGGTTTCAATTAAAGGGCTATAATTGCATGTTGGCATTTTGCAATGTGGCTAGTACGTTGAGGTTTTTGTAGTTGAGTATATTGTGTGCTATCTTCCCTTTCATGCTTTTATTTTGATGGTTAAAATTTCCTTTGAGTTCTGAGTTGGTTGAAAAAAGCCAATTTTAAAATGCTAACTTAGTTGATGCATCATGCATCTGCGATGCTATTGAAAATGCATTGACTTGCCTTTTCTCCTGCTAATCGATTAGCATGTTACTTAAGGTGCCGTTTCTTTAGAGGATTTGATCTGTGCTTTGTTTCCTATGCGTAGGAGATCAAAATCATGTATGTTGAAACTTGATTCTCTACCCATTCAGTTGGTGTTGAGGAGCTAACTTCTAATGATTGTATGTTGTGAATGTGAAATTTAGCTTCATGCCTTGTTTTGGTTCTTAGCTTATGAGGCTTTAAATTTCTCATTTCTGCCAGACTTTCATTGGGAATGCTGAATAAAGATTTTTTACGGGTTTCAGTTTTAGTTTGACCTCTTATGATTGAACTTTTTTTTCTCTACTTGACATTGAATGAGTTTGTGGCATTCTTAATCCGTAAATGATAATTTACATGGCGATCAAACTTTCTTGTTAAGGTTCCACCCCCTAATCAGCAAGTGAAGTGTCTTGCTTATCTCATTCTATCACGTGAAGCTAATTTGTTGCTTTTAGAAGTCTGAAAACCTTGAAATGTAAATGTTTTAGAAGTCTGAAAGCCCCGAAATGTAAATGCTATATGTACTGTAGCGTGTTATGTTTACTTTTTTATTTTTGAAAACTGCGTGTTATGTTTACTTAAAACTTCTCTCATTGTTGTTTCAGAGGAAGAGGCCTTTTTGCACTTTCACAATGTCAGATCTTCAAGCACCCCTTCGCCCTAAGAGGAAGAAGGGCTTGGTGGACTTCTTTGTCCAGTTCCGTTGGATTTTAGTTATTTTCGTTGTTCTCCCCTTTTCTGCCCTGTATTACTTTCTCATATATCTTGGAGATGTCAGATCCGAGATGAAGTCCTACAAGCAGCGCCAGAAGGAACATGATGAAAACGTTAAGAAAGTAGTGAAGCGTCTCAAGCAGAGGGATCCAAAAAAGGACGGTCTTGTGTGCACAGCTCGTAAACCATGGGTTGCTGTTGGAATGCGGAATGTAGACTATAAGAGAGCTCGCCATTACGAAGTTGATTTGTCTGCTTTCCGTAACGTCCTTGAAATCGATAAAGAGAGAATGATTGCAAGGGTCGAGCCGCTTGTAAACATGGGGCAGATCACTCGAGTCACGGTCCCAATGAATCTCTCCCTTGCTGTGGTTGCAGAGCTTGATGATCTTACAGTCGGTGGTCTCATCAATGGCTACGGGATTGAAGGAAGCTCCCACATCTATGGCCTATTTTCTGATACAGTTGTAGCTTATGAGATAGTTTTGGCTGATGGCCGTGTTGTTAGAGCTACCAAGGACAATGAATATTCTGATCTCTTTTATGCTATTCCATGGTCTCAAGGAACCCTCGGTTTTCTTGTTGCAGCTGAGATCAAACTTATACCCATTAAAGAATACATGAAGCTGACCTACACTCCCATAGTGGGGGATCTGAAAAAGCTTGCACAGGGTTATATGGACTCCTTTGCCCCCAGAGATGGTGATCAGGATAATCCAGCGAAAGTTCCTGATTTTGTAGAAGGCATGGTCTACTCACCCACTGAAGGTGTGTTCATGACCGGGAGATATGCCTCAAAAGAAGAGGCCAAGAAGAAGGGGAATAAGATTAACAATGTAGGTTGGTGGTTTAAACCATGGTTCTACCAACATGCACAAACGGCATTAAAGAAGGGAGAGTTTGCAGAGTACATTCCGACAAGGGAATATTACCACAGGCACACAAGATGTTTGTATTGGGAGGGGAAGCTCATCCTTCCGTTTGGAGATCAATTTTGGTTTAGGTTTCTCTTGGGCTGGTTGATGCCACCCAAGGTTTCCTTGCTCAAGGCTACTCAAGGTGAAGCTATTAGAAATTATTACCATGAGATGCATGTCATTCAGGACATGCTTGTTCCGCTTTACAAGGTCGGGGATGCCCTTGAGTGGGTTGACCGAGAGATGGAGGTAAATTTTTTATGTTCATGCACTTGTTTTTCCTTCATTACCTCATCGTTTGTTTTATGTTACTATTATCCATCTCACTCTTAAAGTTGATATATTTCTTATGATGAAATGATCATATGTTGTTGGTTACCTTGATGAAAAAGTAACGAGTGTTCTTCCCCGTAAGACTTTTCTCATGCTTGTCCTACCTTGTAATAGGGTTCAAGGTAGGATAATTTTTTATCTTAGATCTCCTTCTAGCTCGTCCATACCGAGGCTAAATCGTGACTGATTTGTTGTTCAAACCCTCGTGAACAAACAAGAGAGCTTGGAATGTCCTCGCATTTGTGAATTAGGATCATTATGATCAAGTGTCAAGATTTTGCTCATAATAAATTGTTTGTTCTCCAGATCTATCCCATTTGGCTCTGCCCGCACCGTCTGTTCAAGCTTCCAGTTAAAACAATGGTGTATCCCGAACCAGGCTTTGAGCATCATCACAGGCAGGGCGATACAAATTACGCTCAGATGTTCACAGACGTCGGGGTCTATTATGCACCAGGACCTGTGCTGAGGGGTGAAGTGTTTGATGGTGCAGAGGCAGTTCGTAAGATGGAGAAATGGCTGATCGAAAACCACAGTTTCCAACCGCAGTACGCAGTCTCGGAGCTGAACGATAAGGATTTCTGGAAGATGTTCGATGCTGATCTCTACGAGCATGTCCGAAGGAAGTATGGAGCCGTCGGAACATTCATGAGCGTGTACTACAAATCAAAGAAAGGAAGGAAGACCGAAAAGGAGGTGCAAGAAGCCGAACAAGCCCACCTCGAAACCGCGTATGCAGAGGCTGATTAGTTAGTCACTATGGAGGGGGACTGACTTTGAGGTAAAATGATCATTGGTAGAATTTATCGCTTTTCGGTGACGAATCTTTGCATCGTCGTTTGTTGTGTCTTTGTTTTAGTATTTCTCTCATCGGATTTAGTGTGTCGGTACCGATGTTATCGGACATGTTTAAGCATTGATGGATTAGGTTAATGTTATTGAACGGTTTATGGTTATGGTTTAGTTGGTTACCTTAGGCCAAGACAATGAGAGGCTACCCTTTTGGCTTTGACTTTATTGTGTTTTCTTTGGGTATTCTTGGTTCCATGCCCCCAAAATACCTTTCAACAAATAGAAGTCTAGTAGCAGACTTTTTCAGTTTAGTTTGCCGATTGTCATTACTCGACTCGACATTAAAAAATTTGATTTGACTCGAATTATAATTTCGTAAATTCAACTTGATGTTTTAAAAATAAAGTTTGAGTTATAAAATAAGACTTAATAATTTGAAATTTTTAGTAATTAGTCGATCGGTACTCTTCACGAATATGAAAAAATATATATGCATGTCGTATATGGTTGTAGAAAGTCGTTTAAATTGAAACTAATTAATATCATAACATTAAAATAGAACAAAAACTCAAATAACTTAATTTGAAAAAAGTTCAAATAAAGTTTATGTTGTAAAATAAGATTAATCAACTTGATTAATTTAAACTTTTGACTCGATTCGATCGAATATTCACCTAAATTACTAGAAAATAAAAAGGTGTGTTGCTATCCATGATTTTTTTCTCGTTTCCTACTGACATTGCCACCCAAACTTGAATCATCATGGGAGGAAAATCACTTTCAATTCAACACAATTATAATTTTAATAAGGCTTAAATTAAAAATAAGTGTTTAAACTACACTTTTTTTTTTAAATTTTAAGTGCCTAAAATATTTTTTTTTGTAAAAATAAGTGTCTAAATTTTTAACCGTTATAATTTTAGGTGCCTCGGCATTAATTCCCGTTAAAAAAATTTATTAGCCGATTATAGTGTGACACATGGTAGGTTTTAATTTTTAATTTCTTTTAATTATTTTAAAAAATTAAAAAAATTGAAATGTTTAAAAAACCCCCTCAAATTTTCGAAATTCCAAAAAGCCCGAAATTCATAAATCTCTAAATACCTAAATCCCTCAATTTGGCCACTTCTGCCGGTGTTGGTCACGTTGTCGGCGACAAAATGGAGCGTCCTCTCCTCGCTCAAACACCCATACACCATTCGTCGACGTTCAGTTCGCGAATCATTAGAATAAAATTTTCGAATATTTTAACCTTTACCTGGCGTTTTGTACGACTCCAGTCGATTTCCAGCGACGGGGTGATAGGGTAAACGATCGGGACGGTACGGCGACAAATATGGTGGGCAACAGCATGGCCATCAGTGACCGAATCAACTCAAATCGCAATTTGAGTTTTGGTGAGTTAGGGATTTCGAATTTGGGGGCTGTTTTGTGAATTTTGGAAATTTAGGGATTTTTAAAAAAATAAGTTTAAAAAATAAAAGAACTTAAAAAGAAATAAAATAAAAAATATTTTAAAAAAATTAACGGTAGTCAGCACGAGGCACCTAAAATTATAACGGTTGAAATTTTAAGCACCTATTTTTACAAAAAAATACTTTAGACATCTAAAGTTTCAAAAGTAATATAATTTAAACACTTATTTTTTATTTAAGCCTTTTAAATACACAGTTATTGTTGATATCAAGAGTATTTATTATCATCCCTTGTAATTTTATTTTGATAAAATCCCTTATAAAAATTAATTTGACTAAAATTAAAGTATCTATATGTTTTTCTTAATACAGCATTTTCTTCTACCAGCAATACCAGGAAAATTTATTTACTTTAATCTCAGAGTAATAAAATAAAATAAAAACAAATTTTCAAATAACTAATAAGAAGAGAATATTTTTTTTTCAAATAAACACAAGCTACTTACATAGGTGACACAAATCCAACATGTAAAAAGAGGTGTTATAAGAGTAGACAAAATACGTGCTACAAGAGCAAATAAAAACCATCCACCATTTTCGCACTAAACCCGAAACTTATATTAATTAATATAAACATCTTAAAATATATCCGAAAGGTCTAAAATTCGAACCTCAACATCGATAATCAATTAAAAAAATCACTTCTTGTGTCTCTTATGTGAATTTCGAAGGCTAGGAAAATACCTGGAAATAGAATATGGGCAACCAAAGAACCTGAGGATATTCTGGCAATCTTTTTCTTCAATCTGATCACCTCCGCTTCCCTGTGAACTCAAATGGCCGAGGTAAGTTTTGCCTTCGTATATATAACTGAGCTGCTGCCATAGAAGAACGCTTAACCCGATCTGCAGGGAAACACTCGAAATAAATAGATAAACCAGAATGAGCCCCCTGGCCGACAGTTGAACCGCCGAGCTCGCGAAAGCGAGAAAAACTTCCTTGGATGCTTGAATTGCTATATGGCTACTGAAACCGTTCAAGTGCCCGATGGATCTGTATTTTACCGGTGGCCAGATATGTAACGATGCATACATGGACATGATTGAAACGTAGATGGTACTGAAAACGGCTGCCAAAAGGAAGGCGATGAAGTGCCGGTGATTTGATGCTCCAACACAATTCCCTATCTGTATGCAACAAAAGCAAAAAGGAAATCAATCCTGGTTTCAAAACATAATACTTTACCGGACATCTTGCATCAACAATTTCGAATATAGCTTTAGCTCTGGCACAAATGAAAGTATGTGAATACTGAAAATATGATTAATACGTACGAAAGGACAGTGATGATCCATGTCCAAAACACATGTTCCACACGAACGGCAGTGATGTGCTCTTGGTGATTTCGGCTTTGAACAATAGTGGCAGAAGGTATAGTTTTCGAGGTCACCTTTCCCTACGACTGGATAGCTACCCCACAATACAGTTGGAGGTGTGCCGGCACATCGGAATGCTGATAAGCAGAATGTCGAAACAGTAGTTGAAGCCAAGATCACTGTTAAGATGGAATTAACAATCCCAAGTGTATAGCTGATAGAGAAAACAACGGGATATACCGCCCATATCCCCCCACCTGCATTTTCATGTGAAAATATTTATGATCAGAAATATAAAAAATTCCGAACACATTATATAGTGCAGTTTATAAAATGGAAAGATTTCTTAAACATCTGAGATCTAACTATGAATCTAACTACACAAAGTTTCCACAGCCTTTTTTCCTTAATGACTGATCTAATATAATTTTCACTCCAAAGTCAACTACGAAAACTAGCAGATGATTTCTAATTTTAACCTTAACAACTCCATTTTGGAATAAAGTTTTTGTAAATTGAAGGGAAGATCTGGAAAGCTTGAATAATCGAATCCGAAAGTTCTGATGTTCAGATTAAACGAAACCAAATAAAAGGATGATCTGGAAACTAAATGCAGAGCTTCAGGGTATCAAATGTAATATCCTAATATTACTCAAACCCCAAGTCCCACCGAAGATGCACCTTTTAAGTGAAGGAGAGTTTCAAGTTTGGTGTAAACCAGAAGGGGAGAAAGAGAGAGAGAGCATACATATCACAAAGAGAATAAACACAAAGAGAATAACAACAAAGCACCGATCTCGCAAGCGCCTCCCCCAAAGCCACTTGTTTTCGGGTTTATTTACATTTTGGTTTGTAACGGCTCCACACCAACCGCACTTGAAAACAGGTGCATAAGATGGAAGGAGGAGGCGCAATCCACAACCCCAGCATGTAATATCATGATCCTCAGTGACTGTTGTTACAAAATAATCCTACAATTGAAAAAGTTCAAACCAAGAACAGTGTTCAGTTTGCTTCAATCAGACATTAAGGAAATCAGCTTTTTCGTTGTGAACATGTTCGTAAAAAATCAATTCCAACAGGGCAATTTATTTTCTTCCTCATTTCTTTCTCTAGAATTCAATCAAATCCACAACCGCTCGATCGGTCATAGAAAACAAGATCATTCAGTTATTCATAAATGTTATCAATAAAATCCACAACCTAGTCTTTTGCTTCGAAACTTTACACTTTTTTTTTTATAAATAAGGTCTTTCCAGCTATGACAAGCTCAAATGGCAACAATCTTCATGGAAAACAACAAGAACATCCAGAGGAGTGCAAAATGTCCGACATCCCAACTCCAACGACCAATTTAGCTTTGACAAGCCATTGGCTACTTTGTAACCCTCATGGAACAAATGGCCAATTTAGCTTCGAAACTTTACACTTTAGTCCTAATCAAAAACCAATCTCTTATATCTTTGCATCTTTTATTTATTTATTCCCTTTCTTCAATCTTTCACAGGAAAAAAATAGCATATCATAAAAATGGAAATGGAAAAGTCCAAAGTCCAAACATTGTACTTTGTTCATTACTTTTGGTTTATGTCTGATAAAACAATTCAGCAGAAGGGACTTGTTTGATGTTCTGCAAATAAATGTATGACCAAGATTATAGTTCTCTACTTCATGCCTTTTCTAGAAAAAT
The DNA here is from genome assembly GCA_019671005.1 of Hibiscus mutabilis. Lineage (NCBI taxonomy): Eukaryota > Viridiplantae > Streptophyta > Magnoliopsida > Malvales > Malvaceae > Hibiscus > Hibiscus mutabilis. Next base: position 2,634,199 of record CM033754.1, on the reverse strand, counting down.
GGTGAAATAAACTGTATCCTACCAAAAACCACATCGAACATTCGATAAAACCCTTACTTTCGAATGCCGGACAAAGTCCTAGAGATTACCTCCTAGAATGCAGACAAATTCAAATTGTCGATCAGGAATTACAGCATAGAAATGCCATACCATCAAGACGGAAGGGCAGTATGCCGGTGATAATTTCATTTTCCTTTATTTTAAATTGATTCATTAAGGATTTTAGCACATACAGTGGCCGTTTATACTAAGGTAATCTTGTATATCATACAGTTAAACAATGAGCATTGAATTTCAAGGAATAATATTTACACCTTTTTTCTTTCCTTTTCTGATCACATTGGACAGGCTGTTCCTTCTAGATTGCAAGAAACACACAATTAGCATTCTGCAATTCAAGCTTAATTTTTGTAAGCAAGTTTTACTTCTTCACAAAATTAATTTGACAAACTCTTAACTAAATCAGCTTCTTAACAAATTTTCCTGGAAAATTTACTATGAAAGGAAGTCAATAGTCTAAAATTAATGAAATATTAAATCAGATTTTTCTTCACAAAATTAGTTTGACAAACTCTTAATTAAATCAGATTTTTAACAAAATTTCCTGGAAAATTACTATGAAAGGAAGTCAATAGTCTACAATTAATGAAATATTAAATCAGATTTTTTTCTTCACAAAATTAATTTGACAAACTCTTAATTAAATCAGCTTTTTAACAAATTTTCCTAGAAAATTACTGTGAAAGGAAATCAATAGTCTACAATTAATGAAATATACTGAAGAACATTTAACAGTAACTAAAATTCCTTCATATAAAAGTAAAGAATACACGAAACAAATAAAACATTCCTTACATCTCAGCTTAGTTACCTATACGCACAATTAATAATAACGAAAAAAGCGTTATAAATCGACCAAGAAATAATAAGGGGGAAAAAAAGAGAAAAATAGAACTGACCTTGCTCGACTCAGCCGACTCAGCCATGCTTTTCTCTCTGTTTGGGAAGTTGAATTAAAGTTTTGCCGTTTAGTTTGAGTTGTGTATTATAAAAATTTCTATTGCTTTTTACTCAACTAGATGTCTTCTTCCTTCTTTCTTCGTCGCCTGCTTTGTTGAAAACGAAAAACATTTGAAAATTATTTTAGGTTTGGAATTTGTAGATTAAATATAGGGTAAATTATTTGGGTTATCACTTAATTATTGGGTTTAACATATTTTGATCATTGAATTATAGAAACTCAAAATTTCACCACTTAACTATTTAAATGGACCTATTTTGACCACTGGTCTTTAAAATCTAACGGAGATGTGACATGACAGTTAAAAAAAGTTGTTTAGTCATAATTTTAATTTAATTAAATTAAAATTAATCAACCAATTAAATGATGACACAGATCATAACTCGATTGGATAAATTTACTTTATTTTTAATTTATTTTATTTAATATTTTTCACTCAATCAGATAGCGACATGTGTCACCTAATTGGGTGAAAAATTAACTAAATAAGAACGCTGGGCATCAAACTTACAACCTGTGAGTTGAATGGCAGTACCTCTACAGCTAGGTCAAGCCTTCAATTGGCTTAGATTTGCTGACTTTGTTAACTAAATAAGAACGGTAGGCATCAAACTTTCAACCTATGAGTTGAATTGTAGTACCTCTATCGTTAGGCCAAGCCCTTCAATTGGCTTAAATTTGCTAACTTTGTTTATTTAAATCTATTTTTTTATTCTTTTCTTTCATTCAAAATTTCCCCAATCTTTCTCTACACCAATCCACCCCGCAGGTTTAAATAAAAAAAGTTAGCAAATTTAAGCCAATTGAAGGGCTTGGCCTAGCGGTAGAGATGTTGCAATTCAACCCTCATGTTTCAAGTTTGATACACATTGTTCTCATTTAGTTAATTTTTCACCCAATCAGGTGACACGTGTTATCATCTGATGAGGTAAAAAAATATTAAATAAATTAAATTAAAAATAAAGTAAATTTATCCAATCAGGTCATGACATATGTCGTCATCCGATTAGTTGATTAATTTTATTTAATTAAATTAAAATTAAGACTAAATTGATATAATAAGTAACTAATAGGAACTAAATGTATATTTATACAACTTTTCTTTAACTGTCATGTCACCTCTCCGTTAAATTTTAAGGGTCGGTGGTCAAAATATGTCCATTTAAATAGTTAGATAGTCGAATTTTGAGTTTTTATAATTTGATAGTCAAAATAAGTCAAATCTAATAGTTGGGTGGTCACTCAGGTAGTTTACCCTTAAATATATAGATGATTTCGTGTTTTTCTTAAGATCACAACCAAGTTTCTTGGGCCTCAGCCCACAATCAATCAAATATGTTTAAAAATATTGTTATTTTATTCAATTTAAATACTACAAATAATTATTATAAACACAACATAATTCAAACTTATAATTTATTTAAAGGAGAAAAGGTCTCATCCTACATGACCAATTTATATTTGATACAATCAACCAAATTTAAATATATATATATAATAATAATAAATAAAAAAACTACAATCTTTATATTTGATTAAACTGAAAATCATTTTTTATATTAAAAAGATTTTAATTCAAATTAGTAGTTGAAAATTGACAGCCCCAAGTTTGATTATTTAATTGTATTTTCAATTCTAAAAAATAAAACTATGAAATAACTATTTTTAGCTTTAATTAACTTTTAAAACCTTATTAATTCTAAAATTAATATAACTTTTTTAACAATTTACTCCTAATGAGTTTTGAACAAACAACTTAAAGAAGAAGGGAGGGTGTCAAACTGAAAGCTTCTAACCAATTACTCTAGAGATTATTGACAAAATTAATATAATTAAATTGTGTCAAACTTTTTTTAAAATTTAATTACTTAAAAAATGCAAAATTTGTATTCATATTATATTCAATCTCATAATACACTTTTCAAATAATCAAAAACATAAATATTCATACTCAATCTAATAATACAATTTCTTAGTCAGATCAAATAAAACAGATTAAATAATTAAATTATCAGAACAAATCACGGAATGAACGGATCGATTAACGAAGGTACAGGTCAAACCAGACACTAAAAACATACTAATAGATCCAGTGTCATGTTAATCACGACAGCCAGACAGGATCAATTGTTATTGTGCAACAAACATCGGCCGTCCGGTAACAAACAGTTCAAGGATTTAAATAGTAGTCTACAATTGCAATTAAGGCTATAGATGAGATGAGACAGATCGTGAATTACTTAAGTTCGATTCGATCAAAGCCTGGTTAATACTCGACTTGAGCTCGAATTCGGCTCGAGTTCTTAACGTGCCGAGCTGAGTTACTTGATACTCGACTCGAAAAGCTCGTTAGTTACTCGAAAAAATAACATATTGTTTTTTAATTTTTAAAATTAAAGTGAACTAAAAAGCAGGTTGAGTGGTTTTGGTTGTTATGTTATGTTATGTTTAGGGCTGAGCAAAACTTGACTTAACCTAGAGGTGGCAAACTGACCCGAGACCCGAACCAATTTTACCTGATCTGAGACCTGATACCGACCCTAACATGACCCGAAACCCAAAAAAATTGAATTGAACCAAAATCGACCTGGTTTTTAGTTGAACCGCTATGGACTCGATCCGATTTTCAATTGAATCGAACGGACTCGAACCGATTTTCAAGCGAAACTGAATGAACCCTAACCGATTTCATCTGAACTGAAAGCAACCCAAGCGCAACCCGAAATAAAAAAGATATTAAAAGAAATAAAGAAAGATTTGATGTGAACTGACACACAACTCAGCAAAAAGTTAAATATACTGACTTGACCCGATCTCCTATTGAACCGATCTTGACCCGATATCAATTAACCAAAAAGCAACCAAATTGATGTGACCTACCCTGCCCCGATACCCGCCCTGAGTCACTATAGACCTGAATTAAAACTAAATCTAGATCGACTCGAAACATAATGCAGTCAAAATCGAACATGACCCGACCCGACCGATCGTCCCGTTTGCCACCTCTAACACAACCCGAACAAATTAAAATTTTTGACTCGACTTGAAATTTCATAAACTCGACTCGAAAAAAATTCAAATAAAGTTTGAGTTGTAAAATAGAAATTCGAATAACTCAATATTTTTAGTAATTAATGGATTGATTTTTAAGTTTAGGTCGAGTCTCTCAATTTTTCTTATATATATATATAGCGATATAAAGAAATATAAAAAAATATGCCACATATGAAAAAAAATATGAAAAAATATGTATGCATATTGTAGCGATGTCCCTCTCGCTAAAAAAACGTTGTTTTTTATTTATTTTGAAAATATTGTCTTCCGCAGTGAGTTTTATAGAACCCGTATTTTGCTTTGAAAATGGAGTCGCCACCTGCCACTTAGGTAGGCCGGACACCGAAAAAACCAGAGATTTAAAATTGATGAGTTCGGGAGTCGGTTACGGATGGAGAAGGATTAGCACCCCCACACCGTCCAAAATTGGTACTTTAATAATTACCGCTTTATTAATATTAAACTTTTCCGGATTAAAGTGACGATTAAATTAAAATTCGGTTATATGTGCGAGTAAATTTTAAAAGCCCCGTTATCTGAAAGCAAATGCCCAACCACTATCACTACGCCTGATACTGGCCCCGTATACGCTCGGATAAAAGGGCACCGCATTGACAATTATATATCCGAAATGCAACTTAAAACAGGGCAAGCATAAATAAATACAATGCGATAATCATATAAATAAATGCTAACATTATAAAATACTAATCTAACATAGATACATAAATATCAATTGCATAAATAAAACGAATCAACGCATAATAATAATAATAATAATAATAATAATAATAATAATAATAATAATAATAATAATAATAACAATGCTAATGTGAATGCATGGATCATATTAAAATGCATAGAACAATATAAAATATATCATGAAACTAGATGTTAAGGGCTAAAATGCACAAATATAAAATGCATGGCTAGAATAATATAAAAAGAACTAACATGAAGCAAATGCAAAATGTAAGGAAATAAATGTAAATTAACAGAAATAATATGCTGGAAATTAGAAGCTAAAATGCAATGACCCAATCGAAATGAAACAAAAATTAAAAGCTAAAAAAACACAAAAAAGGACGCAAAACAAAAGGAATTAAAGTATGAAGGACCAGACTCGAAGTTAACCCTAGGCAAAAGCGAAAGCGGGAGAGAAGGGGAGGGACTACTTCGTAATTAGCCCATAAATAAAACACGGATCCTCCCCGGATTACAGGGTCACCGCACGGGTTGAGGACTCAAAACGACGCCGTTTTGCAAGTTACTAGCTTAAAACTAATTAAAACAAATTTTTTTAACCAAAACATGATAACTAAAGAAAAAAACCCCTAAACTTAATATCCCCTCAACCCTAACTTTCTCTCTCGACTCAATTTGTGGCGGCCGATCACCGACCGCTCGGCCTCCCGGCGGACACGCATGGCGGATCAAGTAAGCTCTCGAACCCTATTTCCCTCTTTTGTTTTGAGTAAGAGTTTGAAACTAAAAAAAACAAGATAAAGCTTTGATTTGAAATCCCCTTTTTGTTTTCAGATTACAATTTAGAATAAAAAATAAAAATTTTGCTTTGATTCGAGCGAAAAAATAAGATGAAACTACTCCGAAATTCTTTTTTAATTTTTCTTGTATTTCATTAAAAAAAAACCTTACAATTTTTGAACTTTTTTACAATTTTTCATACTAAAAGCCCCATATTTCTCTCTATTTTTTCGATCTGAACAAAACCCCTTTGTGTTCAATTTTATTCGGTTTTTATAAACAAAATTAACAACCCCTACTCTATTTTGCAGATATGAATTTTTGGAGAGATTTGCGCAGGATTTTGTGGGATATATGGCAGATTGGAATGGTTGAAAGTATGGGTTGGGACATGGGGATGTCGGGTAGATTATTTTATTTTTAGGGCTTGGTTTGACTTAGGGTCTGAACTAATTTGGGGTTATCTGGAGTTTCGTCTTTTGATTGTTGGTGATGAAGACGACGGCCGGGAGGCGAGCGGCAGTGGCGGCCGCGACAAGGGCGACGGCGGGAGAGGTGGTGGCACTGACGGCGGCTAGGGTTAGGTTATTTAGGGTTAGTTTTTTTTAGGTTTAGGATGATATGGGTCGGGCTTTGGATTTGGGTCGGGTTTAGTTTGGTTATTTGGTTTGGATGTAAATGGGTTTTTGGGTTTAGGGGTCAAAACGGGTTATAACAGTTGCCCCTCTTTGCTCATTGTTGTGTAACAACAATAGAGCAAAGACTAAGAATGACCCGTTTTGGTCCGGTCCGGCTAGGCTTCTCCTCTCTTGACGTATGTCTTCATTCTTCGGTAGATATTCTTTCTCTTCGATGCATGTCTTCTTTTTTGTCTTGGTTGATTCACTTTGTCACTATTGGGGAAGCAAAACCTTCAAAATAGGGGGTTGCCTGTTGGGGAGGCAAAATGAGTGCAACTTGCTACATTATTGATGACGAGCTAGTTCCTAAAGAAAATTTGACCCAGCTGCAACACTGACGAAGAGGCGGGGTCTACAAAATTTGATCCAGCTGCAACACTGATGAAGAGGCAGGATCGGTGGATGAAAGTTCCAATGTTATCCAGCTACAACTCTGACGAAGAAGCAGTATCAGAAAATTGAAAACTTATTTTTCTTTTCTTTTTATTTTTGCTTTTTTTGTTCTTTTTTGCTTGCCTTTTTTTTGCTATTTTTGTTTTGCTTTTTTTTAGATACAACATTGATAAAACTTGAAAGCTAGTAAATTTTGACCAAGCTACAACACCGACGAAGATGGGTGGTCTAAAGTTAGTAATGTTGATCCAGCTACGACACCGACGAAGAGGTAGGATCAAAAGTTAGTGAATTTGGTCTAGCTACAACACCGACGAAGAGGCAAGACCGACAGTTAGTAAATTAGGTTCAGCTACAACACCGACGAAGAGGCAGAATCGAAATTTAGATTTGACCAAGCTACAACACCGACGAAGAGGCAAGGTCTGAAGATTTGATCCAGCTACAACTCTGACGAAGAGGCAGGATCGGTGGATGAAAGTTCTGATGTTTGATTCAACTACAACTCTGACGAAGATGCATGATCGAAGAATTTAAAGCTCATTTTGATTTTTTTATTTTCTTTCTCTTCTTTTTTTCCTTTTTTCTTTTTTTTTTTTTTTTTTTTTTTTTTTCTTTTTTTTTGATTTGTTTTCTAGCTACATATTAATAAAGAAAACTTGAAAATCATCAAAGTTGGATCTATCAACGGAGAAGCAGAACATCAATTGGAACCCTACTACACCATCAGCGGAGAAGTAGGATAACAACAATTGAGACCTAGCCACTCCATCAGCGGAGGACTGGATCGGATAGTGACGACCTGAAACCGGCAATACCATTAGCGGAGAGCAGGATTTGAGGGCGACGGGATCTTGGACCCGGCCACTCCATCAGCGGAGGACTGGTTTAGACAATGACGACCTAGAACCGGCTACACCATCAGCGAAAAGCAGGATCTGAGAACAACGGGAACTTGGGCTCGACCACTCTATCAGCGGAGGACTGGTTTGGATAATGACGACCTGGAACCGGCTACACCATCAGCGGAGAGCAGGATCTGAGGGCGACGGGAGCTTGGACCCTGCCACTCCATCAGCGGAGGATTGGTTTGGACAATGACGACCTATAACCGGCTATACCATCAGCGGAGAGCAGGATCTGAGGGCGACGGGAACTTGGGCCCAGCCACTCCATCAGCGGAGGACTGGTTTGGATAATGACAACCTGGAACCGGCTACACCATCAGCGAAGAGCAGGATCTGAGGGAGACGGGAGCTTGGACCCGGCCATTCCATCAGCGAATGACTAGATTGGACAATGACGACTTAGAACCGGCTACACCATCAGTGGAGAACAGAATCTGAGGGCGACGGGAGCTTAGACCTGGCCACTCCATCAGTGGAGGGTTGGATTGGATAATGACGACCTAGAACCGGCTACACCTTCAGCGGAGAGCAGGATCTGAGGACGACGATAGCTTGGATCTAGCCACTCCATCAGTGGAGGACCGGATTGGACAATGACGACCTAAAACCGGCTACACCATCAGCGGATTGCAAGATCTGAGGACAACGGGAGCTTAGACCTGGCCACTCCATCAGCGGATGACTGGATTGGACAATAACGACCTGAAACCGGCTACACCATCAGCGGAGAGCAGAATCTGAGGACGACGGGAGCTTGTACCTGGCCACTCCATCAGCGGAGGACTGGATTGGATAATGACGACCTGGAACCGGCTACACCATCAGCGGAGAGCAGGATCTGAGGACGACGAGAGCTTGGACCCGACCACTCCATCAGCGGAGAGACTAGATCGAGCGACGAAAGTTGATAAAATTTCTTTTCATTTTTCATTTCATTCATTTTTTTCTTCAATTTTACTTTTTTTATTTTTTCGACTTTTAATTATTTTTGATTTTTTTATTTTTGATTTTTTTAATTTTTCTTTCTTTTTTTGATATTTTTTCTTGAATTGAGAAAAAATTAGGTCTGGTTGCACCGTCAGCGGAGAGACAAGACCTGAATAGAAATCGATCTGCTTGGGGAAAGGTTTGGATCTGTTGTACCATCAACGGAGAAACGAGATCTTCAGGATGTCTATACTGCTGCACCATCAGCGGTAAAGCAAAATCTGGAAACGTTGGCTTCCATCACACTATCGTCGGAAGAATAAAATCCTGAAAAGGGGAAATTTTTTTTTAGTAAATTGTTCACAAAATTTGTCGCTGGTACCTTTTATTTAGATGTTTCAGCATCTTCTTTGTGTTGGGCCTTCTCCAAGACTAAATTTGGTCATCATGTCGTTGCCCCCATGTTGAGGATGTTCGGGTTCTCCTTCGAACCTGTTTGTATGTACAAGCAAAAATGCATGAATTTTAGGCCTAAATGTATGTGTCTATCCTAAATGCAAGGCGAATTTAGTGTATGCACTGAACATAGATGTATGACGTATGCAAAAATGATTTAATGCAGTATGAATGCAACTAAATGCATGAATGTGACATGAGTTTTCTGGCCCTCAATGGGATGCCCCTGACTCCTCACTGGTCATGTCGGGATCTTGGTCCTTTGTGTGGCGGTGCCCTAACCTCCTTCGGCTTCAAACATCTTCTTTGGACTCATTTTCCTGTTTGGATACCCCCAAAACTTTTACATATTGTTCTGGGAATGCCTTTGTAGCATGTTTCAGCTTTGAGTTGCATAGTCGCATTTTTGGATGACTTTCAGTGCTCTCGTGAACGCGTTGCGTTGCCTCTTAAGTTGGGTTTATGATTTGTCATGTTGGTTCTTGGCCGCTTATCACTTTCGGATTAGGTGGAATGTTGTAGATGGCGATTGGTGTTTAGTATTTGGGATGTGGGGGCATGATTCCAGAAGAAGTGTAGCAAAGGTTTGCTCGGCTTTCAGTTTTTTTTAATGGCTTTGGGTAGAATGGTAGAGTTGAAGGGCTTGGTTGTCGGGTGATGGTAAGTCGAGAGTTCAAAAGGACTCAAACATAAGGGTTCAGACAGTGAAATAAGAGGTTTTCTGTTCGAGTATTTTGGTCGACGGGTAGCGATGGTAGTTGGGATAAAAAAACTTTATTGTGTTTTCGGTTGGAAATGGTGAGTGTGAATGATTTTTTTGAATGATGAAAGGTGGTGGGTTAATTTCGATGATGGAGAGTGAATGGTGAGTGTTAGAATTTGGCAATTGTCGAGAGATGCCCCCAGACTGAGTTCTTGTGGAGGTTTGGTAATGGTGCTGAATTGGCCGACTTTGCTTTTTCTGGTATTAATGACGCGGGACATCCCGAGGATCGATTTTAAAATTAATGCATCTATATGCAAAATGTGTCTTAAATGCAAAATGATTTATGTGAATGCAATGCATGTGAAATTGTGATGATGTTGTGCAACGATACATATAAAATCGATGTGATAAAAAAGAAACGAATTAGTACGGAATAAAATGATTAAATAAACCAAATGATAAATATGGCAAAAATATAGTAAACAAACTGTACATAAACAAGAAATAAGGCACCAGAGCCTAAATATAGTGACCACTAATCGGACAGAATTTCACATGGCTCTAAAGGGTTGGCTCATACGGCTTACTATATGCAGTTTTGGTGCTAAGAGGTACCCGAATTGTCCTTGTTGTCCCCTACTAAGAGTAGCAAGGCCCCCGGTCATCACCCATTATAGGCTCCTATCAACCAGGTTCAATTCAGGGGGACCCATTCGCTTATGCCTGCACGAAGGAACGATATCCTTACGAAAGCATAACCTTCCTTACGAAAGCATAAGGTACTCGGGCCCCGAAGGTACTTGCTAGGCTTACACGGAGGAACGATATCATCAACAAAAGTATTAGCGTTTTCCCCCCACTTAAAAGGACGAGTTTATATGCCAAATTTTAAATGCGTTAAAATAAACGCGTAATTATAACCGAATGTTACTTTAATAGTCACTTTAATCCGGAATTTCCAATATTAGTAAAGCGATAATTATTTAAAAAGCTCGACTCTCTTTTATTTTTGAAAACCAAAAAATGTCCCCAGCGGAGTCGCCATCTGTAGCGATGTCCCTCTCGCTAAAAAAACGTTGTTTTTTTATTTTGAAAATATTATCTTCCGCAGGGAGTTTTATAGAACTCGTATTACGTTTTGAAAATGGAGTCGCCACCGGCCACTTAGGTAGGTCGGACACCGAAAAAACTAGAGATTTAAAATTGATGGGTTCAGGAGTCAGTTACGGATGGGGAATGATTAGCACCCCCACACCGCCCAAAATTGGTACTTTAATAATTACCGCTTTATTAATATTAAACTTTTCCGGATTAAAGTGACGATTAAATTAAAATTCGGTTATATGTGCGAGTAAATTTTAAAAGGCCCATTATCCGAAAGTAAACGCCCAACCACTATCACTACGCCTGATACTGGCCCCGTTTACGCTCGGATAAAAGGGCACCGCATTGACAATTATATATCCGAAATGCAACTTAAAACAGGGCAAACATAAATAAATACAATGCGATAATCATATAAATAATTACTAACATTATAAAATACTAATCTAACATAGATACATAAATATCAATCGCATAAATAAAATGAATCTAATGCATAATAATAATAATAATAATAATAATAATAATAATAATAATAATAATAAGAAGAAGAAGAAGAAGAAGAAGAAGAAGAAGAAGAAGAAGAAGAAGAAGAAGAACAATGCTAATGTGAATGCATGGATCATATTAAAATGCATGGAACAATATAAAATATATCATGAAACTAGATGTTAAGGGCTAAAATGCACAAATATAAAATGCATGGCTAGAATAATATAAAAAGAACTAACATGAAGCAAATGCAAAATGTAAGGAAATAAATGTAAATTAACAGAAATAATATGCTGGAAATTAGAAGCTAAAATACAGTGACTCAATCGAAATGAAACAAAAATTAAAAGCTAAAAAAACATAAAAAAAGACGCAAAACAAAAGGAATTAAAGTATGAAGGACCAGACTCGAAGTTAACCCTAGACAAAAGTGAAAGCGGGAGAGAAGAGGAGGGACTACTTGCGTAATTAGCCCATAAATAAAACACGGATCCTCCCCGGATTACCGGGTCACCGCATGGGTTGAGGACTCAAAACGACGTCGTTTTACAAGTTATCAGCTTAAAACTAATTAAAGATTTTTTTAACCAAAACATGATAACTAAAGAAAACCCCCTCAACCCTAACTTTCTCTCTTGACTCAATTTGTGGCGGCCGCTCCCCCTTCATCATCCACGCCGATCACCAGCCGTTCGGCCTCCCGGCGGACACGCATGGCGGATCAAATAAGTTCTCGAACCCTATTTCCCTCTTTTGTTTTGAGTAAGAGTTTGAAAGTAAAAAAAAAAAGATAAAGCTTTGATTCGAAATCCCCTTTTTGTTTTCAGATTACAATTTATAATAAAAAATAAAAATTTTCTTTGATTCGAACGGAAAAATAAGATGAAACTACTCCGAAATTATTTTTTAATTTTTCTTGTATTTCATTCAAAAAAAACCTTACAATTTTTGAACTCTTTTACAATTTTTCAGGCTAAAAGCCCACTCTTTCTCTCTATTTTTTTCGATCTGAACAAAACCCCTTTGTATTCAATTTCATTCGGTTTTTATAAACCAAATTAACAACCCCTACTCTATTTTGCATATATGAATTTTTGGAGAGATTTGCGCCGGGTTTTGTGGGATATATAGCAAATTGGAATGGTTGAAAGTATGAGTTGGGACATGAGGATGTCGGGTAGATTATTTTATTTTTAGGGTTTGGTTTGACTTAGGGTCTGAACTAATTTTGGGTTATCTGGAGTTTCGACTTTTGATTGTCGGTGATGAAGACGACGGCCGGGAGGTGAGCGACTGTGGCGGCTGCGGCAAGGGCGACGGCGGGAGAGGTGGTGGCACTGACGGTGGCTAGAATCATTTAGGGTTAGTTTTTTTTTAGGTTTAGGATGACATGGGTCGGGCTTTGAATTTGGGTCGGGTTTGGTTATTTGGTTTGGGTGTAAATGGGTTTTTGGGTTTGAGAGTCAAAACAGGTTATGACACATATCTTGTATGATTAGAGAAAATCATTTAAATTAGAATTAAATTGTATTTTAACATGATAAATATTTACAGTTAAATTTATATAGCAACTCCAAAACTCAACTCAAACTCGAATAAAAAAATTTCAAATAAAATTTGAATTATAAATATAACGCATCAACTCAAATAACTCAAATTTTTTTGACTCGACTCGACTTGAATTAACGCTTACCCCTAGTTATGTTCGTTTAATTTTTAGTTTAACTATCTATATATTTTCATGTGTACTATTTTCATCCAACTAGGATAAGTTAATTTTTAATAAGCCACGTGAAAATATTTCTTTTATATAATTCTCTATAATGAAATCATAAGTAATCTCAGTAAAAAAGCGAGTAATATTCATCCGAAGAGAGTGGATTCACTCGCAAATGTCTGCAAGGTGTTTGTGCTTTGTTAAAGGATTAAGAATATCTATGAATAAATACTACTTACTTATCACCTTTAAACTATTCAAAATAATAATAATAAAAATAAATAAAACGAGATCGCAAGCTACTTAAGTCTAACTCAATCAAAGTTCGATTAACACAACTCAATTAGAGCTCGACTCAAATTAAGTCAAACTCAATCACTACTCAATCTTAACTCTTATTTACCTTCCTAATTGTAATAGTTACTGTTATATAACAATTTTGAGACAGTTTAAGACTACAATACTCAACTAAAAACATTGATTTAATCCGGTGTCTTATTATTTTTCATTTTTTGGCTCTATAGGAAGCGTTTGGCCCATTGTAAGCAAAACCCGGATTCAATTTGGCTTCCTGCTTCATGTCTTTAGAGAAGCTTCGTCAAACACTAGACTTCTTTCATCTTTGCCCAACTTTTTTATTATTTTAGATGAAAAAAATTATTTTAAACTTTAATTTACATATGCCTTTTAATTTTAAGGGTTAGTGTTTTAATTTAGGGTTGAAGAGTTAATGATTTAGTGAATAGGGTTTAAGATTTAGGGAATCATTCAATTCATAAAAATAAGAATTAACGTTAACCCCTAAAGCTGTTTCATCTTTGGATCATCCAATTCACAACTAAAAGGGGAATCATAAAAAAGGCCAATAATCAGTCTAACCACATATTTTGATATAGCGTCTGAGCCATTATGCCAAGAGGAACCAATCATCTCCCGGAATGGGTAATAGATACCCATTAAGATTGAGAACAAATATTTAGGGATTGAAGAAAATTGGGTATTTGGAGCTCAGTGGAAGGAGAAGTCGTCAAAAAGAGAGGGCTCACGGCAGATCTACCAAACAGAAAGACCCAAATCCACTGACCATCAACACTTTGTGTTTTTATCTCATCATAGCTAAAATCAAATCCTCCAGATTCAAAAATTCAATAAAAAAACAAAATAAAGGCCTCAGTGTGTGTAACAATCAGATCATTAATGGTAAAATCTCACTGAAATCCGCTAAGATAATTTTAAATTATCATCATTAGCCTCAGAAATTCAGAGAAACGAAATAAAGAAGATTACTCAGACAGCCAAGGGTTTGTCTTCAACTTCTGGGAGAAGAAGCCCAGATCAGAAACTCTAGTCCACAACATATTGTTCATCACCGCAATCTTCTATACTTGTAGATTTACAGAGAAACTACGAACACCGAATTTGAAAATAAAACATGAATTTAAAAAAAAAACAAACGAATCTTGATGAAACGAAGATCGCCGAATAGAAAGATAAAAGAGCCGAGACTACGGATGGGAATGGGAGGTTTGAAGGAGGATATATAGTCTGAATGAGGGCTGAAATTAGGGTTTTTTTCTCAAAGGGTTAGGGTTCAGGTGTTTGTTGGCGGCCGAAACCTAAAGGGTTTTGTTTTGGATCATAACCATTTAGGCCCAATTTGGTTGGAGTGATTAGCTTGGGCTTTTTTAAACTTTAAAATGTTCAACCGAATACTTAAAATATCAATATCATCTCAATTAAACTCTGTAGTCGGTTTAACTATTAATTTCAACATTAAATGTCTATTTTAAATTTAACGTGAAACATATTTAAAACACATTAACCGAATTATTAACATATGTACTTGTAAAACTCTACTTTTTTCCTTTTTAAGGGTAGTCACCGCCTCCTGCACTTTTTTTTTGAGTTAGTCGACAATCGATAACTATTTTGATGTTGGTTGTCGATCGTCGGGTTTATTATTTTTTGTTTTTTTTTTTAATAAGAATCATTGTCTTTGTGGCACGCATTTCCTCTGTCCATGTGACAGCTTTTTTTTTTTGTGGCTTGTTTCATCTTGTCTTTGTGGCATGATTCAGTATACCCTAGCAATTGATTGTTGTTCGCATAGAGATTTTAATCGGCGCTAGTTTCTGATTATGATTTTGTCGGTGGTTATAGAAAGTTAAATCCCACTCGGTTGATGGTTGTGTACCGATGTAATCAGTCCTGGGTAGCAGAACATTCTGCCTGATAGTTTGGATCGCTCACCACTCTTTCTTCACCAGTTATGTGTTTCTATTGGGTAGAGACAAAGAGATTCAAGAAGCTTCTGAATTTTATGGTATGATTATCTTCATAGAAGTTTCTCACTTTTCTTTGCTTTTGGGTTGTAAAAATTTTTGAGTAAATTTAGTCTCATTATTTCCCTTCCTGAATATGTTATAATTGTAATATTTTTATAGATTTAATAAAAATTCAGTGGCTATTATAAAAAAAAACATATGTACTTATATGCACATGTTGAATTTGACGTGCTAAAAAAAGTTAACCCTGAATTTTATTGATATGATTTATTTTCTTTTATACATCATATCTAAGCTACCCATGTAATATGATCACTTCTTTTTATAATTTGGTTTATATCGAACCCAAATTTGATTAATATAATATTTGTATTTTAGGGTTTGATTAGAATGTTTTGAAGGTTAAGAACAAATTTAGAATATGATGAATAGTTTAGAGATATTTGGTGCAATTTCCCCTTTTTATCTACTTTCAACCCTGAATCGTCTAATTACCAAATCTCTAAAAAATTAGCAACAGAGTTATACTCTATTATTTATTGCAACGTTGCAAATTACACCGACTGAAACTACGTAAACAACAAAACATTCCCATCCCCATACAACTTTTGATACAGTTCCGAAGAAACAACAAAGTTCTCTTCACCTGCTTTATTCTCTTGACCCCATCCCTCTAAATAAAAAAAAAATTCAAACCAAATTTTAAAAATAAAATCGAAACATTCAATATCAAGTTTTTTATGACTCCACTCGTGATTCAGTCGATCGAATATATTTTTTTGTTTAACTGTTGACAAGTGCGCATTGCTTCCGGATCTCGCCTTCGGTTCCGGTCTTAACATTAATCCGACCCATTTTCTCCATGGATTTAGCAAACTGATCAAAGAAGAACTGTGGTGGACTCGAAAGGAGTTGTTTTATAAGAGCCAGACCTGTTGCATCCGTGGTTAAAGCATGATCCGATTGGAAAAGACCCCTTCTTTTGAGTAACAATTTATAGTAGCTAAGATCAAAGGTTTTTTGACTTCCGGGGTCCATCTCAAGTCTTGTAGTGTTATCATTAGGTGTCCTACACTTGTTCGCCTTTAGGTTCTTGGCATACTCGCTGTCCATCGTCGGGTCGAGTCCACTCGGGTCGGTGGAGTTGTACAATCGGGGAGAAACAGCCGGGCAATGAGATATGCCTATGGTGTGAGCACCTGAAAAATGAAACAATTCATCAAATAATGTACCGAATGAATCGAAAGTTGATCATGTCGTACCGGAGAGGAGGACCAAGTCGGTCTTGTCGAGTCCGTGGTTATTGAAATTTGTAATCAGGGTAGTGAAGTTGTCAAAGGGTCCCGGGAGTTGGTTATTCGCTTCCGTGGCATTAGTGATCCTTCCATCTCTTCTTCCTGTTGGAACTTCCCAGAATGGTCCTCCCTGTCATGCGACAAACAGTGAATGTTTTCGCCTTTACTTGCCGAAAATGAAATAGTAGCAAGTTATCGATTTTCTTACCGTGATTGCGACCGAGTCGCGTGCAACCAACGAGAGGATATCGGCACAAGAGACGATCCCAGGGCATTCTGCTTCAACAAGGCTCTTCACCGTATCGATGAAAGCAAAGCCCTCCAGTGTTCTGTTCGGGATAGCATTCTTCTCCCCGGTTGTCGAGTTCAGTAGGACAGATGCATCACAACCCTGAAAGAACAAATAAATATTTTGTTCGAAATGAATATCGAATATCCGAGAAAGATAAGTTGAAATTTTACGTACCCTGACGAAGCAATCATGGAAGTGCATTCTCAGGAAAGCAGCAGCAAGAGATGGATCATTAGGAATGTGCTGTTTGACATAGTTTAGTACAATCTGCTCAGCTTTAGGACAGCTCGCGGCATAAAAATTCATCCGCAATTGAGCATCGGTTGAACCAATGAAAGCTAAAAGACCAAACACGACAACAATCCCCAGCAAGCTTGTAGTTCCTGCCATCTTCAATCTCTGTGTTTTTTTTTAAAGACTGATGTTGTTTAGGTTTGGAAACCAAGGGAAGCTTTTTATAGGCGTTGATTTCAACTACTATGATATTAAACAATACAGGAAATGGTAATGGAGCTTGTGTTCTCCACGGTACCTGTCTTAAAATATACTAAACCACTGTGGGATTTGATTAAAGTATCTGTGCTCGGAGATTATTTAAATTCAACTAGGAAAACTTTGAATAACTTCGTCACTTATGACTCATGTTTAACTTATTAAACAAGTTCGGATTCGAGTAGTTTTGTGAGATTAATAGATTTGTATATATAACTTATGAATAGAAATTATCTTTTTCAGTTTGGTGTCTTTATGCCTAATACTAAAAATTGGGTTATGATTTATGATTGAGGTTTGGGGTTAGAGTTTAGGATTTAGAGTTTAGGGTTTAAAATTTAGGATTTATGGTATAGGATTAGGAGTGTATAGTTTAATTTTTTAGTGTTTGAGCATATATAGAGACACCAAAAAGAAACATAATTTTTTTTCATAACTTATGTGTAATTTGTTCAAACTCGAACGGAACTTCAAATTTCTAAATTTCATTATTATTTTCGTTTGGTTTAAGAAAATATTTTTTTTATTTTTTTCTATTTTCATTTTCAAAAAGATAATTTTTATTTTCATTTTTCTAAAAATTAGAAAACATGCTTGCTTAATAGGGATGAAAACTTGTTTTCAAAATAAAAATAGTAAAAATGTGTTTGCTATCTAGATTTTCAAAATAGAAATAAAAAATAATTATTAAATAATTAAAATAAAATATAGTTAGAAAATATTATTATAATAATAAATAAATAAAATATGAGTAAATAAATTAAAGTCAAAGTGACATTAGAAAGATTCAAACCCGGGTTCAAATGAAGTTAAAATTAAAAAAACATTTATTTTCGTATTTTCTATTTCCCCGAAACATTTTTAATTAAAACAATGAAAATATATTTTTTATATTTTAAATTTTCACTTATTTTTGTTTTCAATTTTTAATTTTTTTTTTTAATTTTACAACCAAAAATATTTTCTTTACCGTTTTTTATTTTTAAAAAAATTAAAAATAAAAATGAACTCAATTCTTTAGAACCAAAAGGACCATCCCCTTGCAGTAAGTTCCTCACAAAGATAAGCGAATCACCATCTAATGTAACTATCTTAAAAATATCAACATTGTCGTCAACTTTCATCTTTTGAAACCCCCGGCTCCAGGAACTGTACCATGAATACAGAGCAATGGCCCAAAATACGAGAAAAACCCACCTTCCACTGCTCATGTTCGTCCCTAACAAACATTTAGCTGGTATAGTGGTACGAGACATTAAGTCCATCAAACAACGTCTATTATTTAAATTATGTTACTGTAAATGAAATAAACTGAATTGAGAGAGCCACTTCTGAAATAAAAACATTTACAATACTTTATTCGTATTTGTTATACCCACATACTTCTGAAATCACCAGCGACGACCCGAGGATTCTGCTCACAATTCACTAATTTCTAGGTTCGCTGACAGACACGACCAATGTCCTATTAGCCGAATTTATCACTGTCAAACCCATTAACAGACACAATCGATGTCCAATCAGCCGAATCTACTCCTGACAACTGGTAAAAGAAAGATAAAAATAGATCTCGCGCAAGAAAAAAGAGACAGGACTAACGATTCTCACCCCATCTTAAATATGGGTGAACCTTCGTAGATCACCACCCACTACCATCATGTTCATACTATTAGTCATTATCTCTACCGTTTTGTTCGATGCATAACGATTTAAACATCAATAATATTAATCAATTAATAAATCATATACAAAACATTATACTAAAAAGCGGCGTCATAAAAAAGTAAAAAGATGAGATTAGCTATGGTTTCTCTTTTATCTACATGAAATACAGTGTCAGAAACTCAAAGTGTAACATCAAGTGGGCTCAATTTATTCAAATAAAAAATTTGTTACGCGGAGATTACACTTATGTTTGACCGTTGAAACATATTACTGTAGGGTAAAGGAGCTTTTGTTCTCCACGTTACCTGTCTTAAAAAATCCAGGAAATAGTACAGGGAATCCAAACACAGGTTATTTAAACTATCCAATTTGATTAAATAATACAGAACCATGACAAAAAAACGTACATGTGATTAAATAATACAGGAAATGGTAATGGTGCTTGTGTTCTCCACGTTACCTGTCTTAAAATATAGTAAACCGCAATGGGATTTGATTAAAGGAATGAATGAAGTATCTGTGCTCCATGATTATTTAAACTCAACTAGGAAACTTTTGAATAACTTCGTCACTTATGACTCAAGTTTAACTTATTAAACAAGTTCGGATCGAGTAGTTTTTTGAGCTCCTCTGCCCCTTTTAGGTACTCCTATGTATGCCCTACACAAAAAAAATAAGTTTAGGCTTTAGAATTAAGGTTTAAGATTAGAGTTTAAGAAATTAGGGGTATGATGTATTTTTTAGGGTTTAGGTGTTATGATTTATGTTTTAGAATTTAGGATTAGGGCTTAGAATTTGATATTTTAGTGTTTAGGTATAGAAAGGAATACCGAAAAGGGAGATGATTTTTGTTCTTTGTACATATAACTTATGAATATAAATCATCTTTTTTATTTTGGTGTTTTTATGTCTAATACTAGAAAATTGGAATAGAAATCTTCTGTCCATTTTCAGTGCCCTTATTTATGCTTAAAATTAAAAAAATAGGTTTAAGGTTTAGATTTCAGGGTTTAGGGAAGTATGGTAATGTGTATTTTTTAGGGTTTAGGATGTAGAATTTAGGGTTAGGACTTAGAATTTAACTTTTTAGTATTGAGCATAGAAAAGGGGTACCGGAAAGAAATAGATGATTTTTATCCAAAAAATTGAGTTATTGTTTATGATTGGGTTTATGGATTAGAATTTAGAGTTTAGGGTTTAAAGTTTAATGTTAGGGATATGAGATTTATAATTTAGTGTTTAGGCATAAATAGTGACACCAAAAAGAAACATAAGATTTTTGTTCATAACTTTTTTGTTTAAATAGAGACAGAAGAAAACTAAAGCTTTTCTTGCTGTAGGTTCCTCACAAAGCTAGGCGGATCATCAAAGATAGTTTCACTAATAGGTCCCGTGGCAAGGACATGAACAACTTTATTTTGATTTATGCGAATTAATTTGGGGTGAATCTCCCACTCAAACTGAAATATTGTACGAACTGAATCCGCAATCGTATTATCTTAAAATTAATTCGACACTCAATTGATAGGAATAAATGATAATGGTAAGAGTGACAGCTCAGCCAAGCAGTTTTTTTTAATCCATACAGCCAAGCAGGTTAAGAAGCCAGAGTTGGTGGATTTTGATTCATGAATTCGATTGGTATAGAAATTCTCACGATACTTGTTTTTTGATTTGGGTTTGTAGGTGATCATAAAAAGTTTGATCTCTTTTTGTAGTTGTTTGTCGATGTAATAAAACTATGTAAAGGAAACAATCTGTCTGATAATTTAGTTTACTCGTCACTCTTTTTTCACCTCGTAAAGTGTCTCATTTGAATAGAGACAAAGAAATTCATGAAGATTTCTGGGTTCTTTGACAATGTACGTTAATCTCAAGGGAATAGTTTGTTTTTCTTTGCTCCTTTGAGTCTTATGTTTTACTTTTGTACGGGTTTTTGGTAAATATAGTCTCATTTTTCTCATTTTGGGTGTGTTTTTTAATGGTCTAAAGGTAATTTCAATGTAGTATTTGTTTATAGATATTCTTAACCCTTTAACAATGCAAACACCATGTAGACAAAGCAATTTGGTGTCTCCTATAATGAACACTCTCCGTTTTTTAGATGTGTTTTATTTATTATATCTTTTATTGTTTTTTAATAAAATCAAATTACCATTGTTCAGAAAATTATGATTGTACTTATAGTCATATTTATAATTTCAAAAAAGGTGCACATCAAATAACGAAATTATTTTTTAAATATAATTGAGTTTTTAATAAGGGTTCAAAATACGATATAATTATTTTTTTCCCGTCAACTTTGACATCGCCAATAATTTAACTTGTTAATTAAATATTGTTCCATTTCATCTCTTCCTGTGTGCTTATAAGCCCATAGGAAATTGCATGTGCCACTTGCTCTGCATGGTATATTAATTAATAAACGTCTTAATTAAGTACTATTGCTAAGAAAATGAATCATTGTCGGTGGTTAAAGCACCTTTAAAAATGACCGGATTTGTAATTTGCTCATTAATTAAAACCCACTTTGTGAAACGATAATTGCATGCATGTATTATGATTGTCCTAAACGAATAAAAATCTATCGTTCCTTTTGGTGCCTCTTTCTATACTCATGCTAAAAAATTAAGTTTATGCTTTAGGGTTAAGATTTAAGCTTAAGGATTAGGCTTAGAGTTTAGTGAATTATGAGTATAATATATTTTTAGGGTTTTAGTTTATGGTTTAAGATTTAAAATTTAAAGTTAGCGCTTATAATTTAATTTTTTAATATTAAGACATAGAAAGGTACCAAAAAAGGCAGATAATTTTTGTCCGTCATAAACAGCTTGTACCACAAATATCTCAACTCTAAAATTGCAAGTTTAGTAGGGCAAGAAAGAGAAAGAAAATGCAATTAGAGCAATTTTGAAATTTAGATTTTTTTTTATCCCAACGATTGAAATTTAGTCTATATATCCTTCAAGATTTTTAAATTAATTTCTTATTTTTATTTAAAAAATTTAATACAGTAATGTATACGGTTTTTTAATGCATATAAATCCTATTGGATGGGAATGGACCACTAGATGGGTATATCAAGGATCCTTCATTTCCCTCGTTGAATGGTTAGATGACAAGATTCTTGTACATGCATCGCCACCGCTATTGCTTGTTAGGTTCGTGTTAACACGTGTCTTTCACAATACTAACGATTTTAGGTGTATGATTTTTTGGACAGACTATGAGGCATTGTTCAGTGCAACAATAAATACTAATCGGGGTGAATTTGCGCTTCTAAGACAATGGTCTATTATGAAACAATAAACACACTCCTTTGTTCGATTGTTTTTTAATCTATCTTGTCAGTGTTAACATTGGCAGAGCCAAACATATGCACCCAAAAATTTTGAGAAATTATATATACAATATAAAAAGAAATTGACACCAATTTAAGAAAATATTGAAATTCTTTAAAAAAATTGACACTCATCATTTGACTTCACCCGCTTTTAATAAAAATGAGTTAATATCCAAAATTTTAACAATGCAATTAAAATTTTCTTACTCCAACCCTGAGTGTTAACATTTCATTCTACAGTAATTTACCAACAATTAACGTTAATGATATCAATAAGAATTTATCGATTTAACATGTAATTAACATGCATCAAGTTAACAAAACTTGAGACCATTTCAAGTTGAAATATATAATGTAGCATATTTAATTCGGAGTTTGATTTTTAAAATAAAAGAATAAAAAATCTTTAAATTTGCAAGTATATAAATTAAATTTCAAATTTTATCGAAGTATAAGGACCGACAACATATTTTGACCATAATTTTATAATGCAACATGTTCTCATGAATTACCTTATATGCATAAACGACCAGATTCATTAATTTGTCTTTTAAAACTCAACTTTAAGTAATTTGGTTTTTTCTACTTTAAGCAATCAGCTTCAAAAGTTAATTAATTAATTAATTAATCAATTAATTAAAGATTCCAAAACGTCTATAAACCATGCGTTTATTGGGTTTGTTCAACCTTGGTCGGCTAAAATATTGTTTGAATTTTATGTGGGAGTGGGATTGTTTAATCACTGTGATTACTGAAATTATTAAGATCTAAGCTAAGATTAGTCCCTACAAAGTCTTCCAATTGTTCACCAAATTCTTTTTTAGTATTGTTTGCTGGATTATTGAGCAAATTCCATGCATTAATTTCTATTTTGGATATGAAAGAGAAGACAATATGTGATGCCACTGAGGTTGGCTTTTCCTGTCATGCTGTAGTTACTAGCAGTCATGGTCAAGAATGGATCGAGGGGCTAGAGGACGGTCGTCTCTCCTTAAAATCTAAAATTCTGATATGATTTTGACATTTTTAAAAAAATATATGTTTTTTTATTGAAAATCTATTTTCGTCCTCTTTAAAATTTTATAAATTTACTTCATAAAATTTTATAAGTTCGTTCATTTAACATAAAGTTCCGCATCCGTCCTGACAATTGCTAACAACAACCTAACATCTTGGAAACTTCGTATAATTGTTTGCATGAAGGGACCATTTGAGTTTTCACATTGTAAATACTTAAATTTGGTTATTAATATGTTATCTCATCAAAACAAAGGAAGAAATAATCTTAAAATATAGTAAGTTTCTAGATTATCTTTAGGTATAATGCCAAAAAATGTCCGTGACAATTAACTGAATAATCATTCTGGTTTTTATTTTTTAAGTATTTTAACCCTTAACGTTTTATTTTGAGTCAAAATGGTCCATCTGTGGATGAAAACTGTCAGTCAACTGACGATAAACAGCTTGAAATGACTTGACAGAATGACACGTCATCAAAAAAATAATTTATAATTTATATGATTTTATAAAGTTGTTTTTTGTTTGATATGTCATTTTGTAAAGTCGGCACATTTATCTATATGACATTGCTATGTCAGTGTGTACTGTCATATAAGTTTGTTACGTCAATTCAAGTCATTTAATGTTAGTTTACTAAAAGTTTTTATCCACGGATGAACTATTTTGATCTAAAATGAAACGTTGAAGGTTAGAATGAAATTAGTGAAATTAACCCAAACCCTTTGTTGTGTATGAAATTATTTTTAGAACTCCGTCAATTTAATGGTTTAATTATTTTTAGAACTCCGTCAATTTGAAATTTATGTGGTTTAATTATTTTTTGAAGTATGAAATTAGTGAAATTAACCCAAACCCTTTATTTTCTATGGTAATATTTTAAAAACTTATTAGTTTTAAATAAACAATTTGTACCTCCCATAATTTCATCATAGTTCTTGTTTGTTTGACCTATAATATTGTGTATTTTCCCTTTTTTTCTTTTAAGTAATAAACCACCAATAAATAGTTTATTTATTCGGTAAGTAATAAATCTTAGAAAATATAAAATTTATTCCATTTTTTCAATAAAATATAATTTTCATAACAATATAAAAATGTTGCCAATTTTTTGTTCCATTTAAATAATTTATTTTGAAAGTAAAATATCCATTTAAATAAATAAATAAGCGCAAAAGGAAAATTTCAAAATAGGCCAAGCTGACAGCCCAATAAACAGGTAAGAAAAACAAGCTTAGATCTATGCGTGACAAGGTGGCCTGTTGGCCCAAACCGAATATAGACAAGGATTTAAAACCTTTAGACCGACCCGACGACCGACGTGACCTTAATATAATTTAAGGATTTAAAATATTATTTTTATCTATTTAAATATGTAAATATTAAAATCTATTGAATAATCTCTGTGGAAAAAAGGTATTATCTCACATATATAACTTGAGTTCAAGCAGCATAATTTATATACGTGTAAGTTTATTTAAATTTATAACCGAACTAAAATACTACATTTATAATTGAATTGAATTGAATCAAAATTTATTTAAAAAAAAATGAGTCACAACTTGACCTATTACCTAAACATCTTAGGGATGATAATTTTATTTTTGAGTTAATTGCACCACACATCCTTAAACTATGACATTCATTTTAAATTTGTCTTTAATCTTTTAAACATTTTAATTTCATCCTCAAACTATGACATTTATTCTAAATTGGTCCTCAAACTTTTGAGCATTTTAGTTTCATCCTCAAACTATGGCTCTCATCTAAATTGGTCCTCAAACTTTTTGAATGTTCTAATTTCATCACCAAATTATCAGTATATGTTAATCATATCTTGTGTATTATGTAATAATATGATGTGGTATAAATGATAAATTGAGGATGAAATTAGAATATTCAAAAAGTTTGGGGACCAATTTAGAATGAGGATCATAGTTTGGGGATGGAAATAGAACAATCAAAAGTTTAGAGACTAATTTAGAATAAAAGTTATAATTTAAAGATAAAATTAAAATATTTAAAAATTTAGAAACCAATTTAAAATGAATGTTATAGTTTAAGCACGTGCAGTGCGCTTAACTCTTTCTTTTTTAATAAGGGGTCGGGTGGATTTTCTGTTAAATTTTTTTAATATCAAACCCGCCTAGTCATACCCAGATATATTTACTAAAATACTTTTTTCTTATTCTTATAATTATTTTTATATAATATATTTAATATTATTTTTATTTTTAGGACAGATTTAGTCGAATTTTTTGTTAACATTTTGATGTTTAGTCAAATCGAATTACACTTTTATTATGCCGGATTATGATTTGATTGATTACATTATATTAAAATCAAAATTAGACTAAAATTCTTACGATTCGAGTCAAGTCGATCAAAAACTCACCTGATCCCATTGGTCATGGCCATTCCTAATTATTTAACATCTATACACAAAACTCATGACTCATGAGGAAGAAAGTAGTAATATGAATTAAGTACAATAAGTAATAAAATTACAGGCACCTTAATTCTTACTAATTACCAAAATAATAATAACTAAATAAAATTCTACAATTTCTCAAAATTGTTACAATTAGCTTCAAAATCCGTAACTTTAAGTTAATTTCATTTAAAACCCGAACATTTTAGAAAACATAAAAATAGACCACTACAACAATAAATAAATAATTTGTTCTTTTTTTCATACCGACTAATTCTATAATTCCTCTGAGCTCTGAAGTTTCAACTGATCAAAATCATCTCTTTTGCTATCGTCAACATGAACAATTTACTCACGGTAATTATCAAACACTTTGCTCCTTCTCAATGTTAGTAACCTTGCTTTTGTTAATCAAATTAAGATCATGTAATTTTTGGGTTCTATTTCTTTTACTTTTTGGAATTTAAGACTGAACTGGATGCTTAATTTCAGTTTCTGCGTTTAATCGTAGCTGGGTTTAGTGTTTCTTAGTTTCTTTCACATTATGTTCGCTCTCAGCACGCTTGTTCCTTTTAACTGATTCTCCCCTTTTCTCTTTGTTTGGTTACTGGTAGTTTACTTAGGAATGTCTTTGTTTTTGTTTAGTTTTGAATTGGAACCAATATCTGTACCATGCTTAGGTTTTAATATATATATATATATATATAATTTAACACGAACTGAAGTGGGTTGGGGTTTATTATCTTAGTTTAGATTGCTTTCTTCTGGTTTCTGTCAGTTCTTCACTTTGACAATTTAACTATGATAGCTTCATTAGTTCATTAGGCATTGTTTTAGGAGTTAATGGTTCTATTATGTTCCTCAATCAGGAGTCATCCGTTGGTGATGGAGGCCGTGGTGATATTGAAATGGGAAGACAAGCTCCCGGAAGTACCTCGGACACGGGAATGGAAGCTTTTAATAAGCAGGCATGCAATACACTTAGTAAAGCAAAAGAAATTAGCTGCATCTTAGATGGCTGTGATGGCTTAAGTGACTATTTACAACCTTATGTGTAAAGATTGAAACTTATTGTCGATAAATTTGTTGAAATTTCATATATTTTTTCGTCGAGTCTAATTGAAGAATATAAATCTGCTTATTACTCATGTTGTCTTTGTTTTTCGTTGGCCTTTTTTTCACGTTTATTTTGTCTTACTTATTATTGGCATTATAGATACAAGAGGTCGAGAAACAAGCGGAGAAGCTCTCGGGATTACTAAGGAAACTCAAGGTATGTACTATGTAGGATGTTCACTGGAGATTATTTTAACATTGAAGGTTGTTCCGAGCTATTTCTGTGCTATGTTTTTGCATATTAAAAATCTCAGTGTATATTTTCCTCTTTGAGATTAACGTTGTCTCATTTCTACATTCTATCAGTTGTTCCTACCTGGAATATATGTCTAATGTGAATCACAAGCTACATATATCTAATGTGTAAACTCTGCAGGATGCTAATGAGGAGTCAAAGTCTGTTACAAAGGCATCCGCTATGAAAGGTAGAAAGCTTTATTCTTCAATTAATAACCTTTTCGGATTGAATATGAGCATTGCATGTTAATACTGCATAATTTATAACTCAGCTGCTTATCTGACTACTATCTAGTCATCCAACTCATTGTTAAATCGTTAATGATTGAGTTACATGAGAAAAATGGATATATAATATTAGCAGCAGCAAATTTGTGATCTAGTCTTACAATGGGGAATCGTTTTGTTAGATTATTCATTATCAAGATGATGGTCTTTACTTTTCATGTTACTCCAGTTCCATATTATCTAAATGTAAAGTAATTTATTGAAGCTATGAAGAAGCGAATGGAGAAAGATATTGACGAGGTTGGGAAGATAGCACGTAACCTTAAAGCAAGATTAGAAGCGATAAACAAAGTTGTAAATCTTTGTTCATTTTTCTCTTTAAATGTCTTATTTTTTAGACTTTAGAGCATTGCAATTGAAGCTATTTTGCTGATTTTGTTACTTCATCTCCAGAACTTGGCCAACCGGCAAAAGCCTGGATGTGAGAAGGGAACAAGCATCGACAGATCCAGGACGAATGTTACAAAGTGTGTTGCAAATGCTTGGCTTAGTTTTCCTTTCATTATCTAGTAAAAAAAGTTTTATCTTTTTCATTATGATTGTTTTTTGCAGTGCTGTGGCAACAAGATTCAAGGATTTGATGATGGAATTTCAGGTATATCTATGCATCACGTTTGGCATCTTTTTTTAAATTGGCTTTATACCTGAATATAACTTCGAATGTTTAGTACAAAATAGCATTAAGTCCCTGATCCTTTAATTGCATTTAAATAAAGCCATGATTTTTTATTTTCTGTATTATGACCGTAAAATTTTAAAATCAATGAAGAAAAAAGTCCAATTGAACTAATGCAAAACTAACATTTGTCGTTTGGCATGGTATGCAAACACTTGCCAAGTCATAA
Organism: Hibiscus mutabilis; assembly: GCA_019671005.1. Lineage (NCBI taxonomy): Eukaryota > Viridiplantae > Streptophyta > Magnoliopsida > Malvales > Malvaceae > Hibiscus > Hibiscus mutabilis. The sequence continues at coordinate 2,605,950 of CM033754.1, read as the reverse complement.
TCAGCCATTCATTATTCCATTAGATATTTTATAGAACAAATTAAGTTATGAACTTAAAAGTTATTCCAAATGGATTTTTTTAAATAACTTAGAAGTTTATGGTTATGCTTATAGGAAAATAAAATATTAAAGCCTAATTTACTTGAAATCAAAGATCAAGGGCTTAATTCCATTTTTTAAGTTTGAGGTTATATTTGGGTAGTAAGCCATTTCGATATGATCTGTTTCCTTACCTCTATGTTCTGTTTCAGAATCTTAGACAAACGATCCAGGATGAGTATCGGGAAATTATTGAAAGAAGGCTGATTACAGGTTAGAATATGGAAGTCCCGATTGCCAAAAGTCCAAAATTAATCTGATGTTTATTTTTCCTGAATCAGTCATTGTTCTTTGTTGCACTTTATCTTTTTGCGGCTGTTTTGACAGTTACTGGAACCAGACCAGATGAACAGGTGAGCCAATGCTTGATGTTGGAACTTCTGGCTCCACTTATATCGATGTTATTTTAATTTGCCGAAAGGTGTTCTTGTCTTAGACGATTGACCGCCTCATTGAAACTTGAAACAGTGAACAAATTTTCCAGAAGGCAATTCAAGAGCAGGGTCGTGGACAGGTAATTCACTTTGTGTGGTCTCCATTTGTTCACAGTACATTATGCTATATAAATTTGTAATATGATTTGAAGATTTAAAAGTGGAGGTGCAAATATTCAGATGGGAAGATAATAACTTGCTTATTTAACACTTTGTTAATAAAAAATTTGATGTTTGGTTATGGTTGTAGATACTAAATACAGTGGAGGAAATCCAAGAAAGACATGATGCTGTGATTGAGATCGAGAAAAAGCTTCTTGATTTGCAACAGGTAAATCTGCACTGAGCCCTTAGCATGTATAATGGACTAAACCGAGTTAACTTCTCTAACGGGGTTGCTATTGTAGATTTACCTTGATATGTCAGTTCTTGTCGAAACCCAAGGAGAAATTTTAGACAACATCGAAAGTCAGGTTTGTTCATATTCTCAAATATCTCAGAATGGGTATTTTACTATTTTTTAGCATGCATATTTAGGTCGAATGGAGTGTTTTTGCTTGGCATTGTGCGTTAATGAAATCTTGTTCAGGTTTCAACTGCAGTCAGTAATGTCCAGTCCGGGACGGTTGCCCTTCAAAATGCAAAGAAATGACAGAAGAGTACACGAAAGTGGATGTGCGTCGCTATTTTAATTCTCCTAATCATAGTTGCTGTTATAGTTGTTGGAGTCCTTAAACGGTAATCCTTGGAAGAGCAGCTAAGATACTTGCCGTAGTTCCTCTTTCTTGTTTGACCATGTAGTTAGTTTGGAACCACTAGTTTTGCTTGTATATATGAGTTCAAGTTCCACTTGGTGTGGTTCGGATTCTGTTAACCAATTGTGACTCGAAATCGCATCGGTTTAACTTTTGTTCTGTATATTAGTGCTATAACCTTCGAGAAAAACAGAAATCCAACTAAGAAATGAAGCAAAATAACCAAATGCGTCCACTCCATTGTTCCTTTTCTTCCCTTTGAATGCTCTTAACGTATGCTAGCATCCCTCTCCTTGATAATGTGTCGGTCAACAATGTGCCGGTGTGAAAACCGGCTAATGTTATGAACCGCCAACAGAAACCGAGCTTGGCTATACTCGGAATGCTCTCAACTGTTCGCCGGTCATTCCCAGTTGAAAGATGGGGAGAGACTGTAAGCCAACATGAGTTCGGGCCAGTTACTTTATACATATGAATTGGGCTTGAGATCTATAGCATGAATCCCTAAAATGAACATGCTTCACTGTGCCCAAATTTCAGTAAAGCTTAGACCAGTTAATTTATACATTTTAATTGTTTGATTATATAATTTTGTAGTCCAATTTATAACATATATATGTTAAGAAAATTCTTTTTTTATTTGCATAATATACAAATTAACTCTTAAACTTAGTAATTTTTCCAACTTGATGCCTACATTGTTTTTGGCACATTTTGATACTCGTACTTGATTTTTGCTTGACATATGAACAATCAATCAAGTTGTGACATATGACACCTAATAATGTCAACATCTTGTTTGGTTAATAATTTAATTGGTTCTTAAGAAGTCAATTACTAAATTGATGAAAAAAATAAGTACTAAATTGAGAAAATATCAAATTTAGAGACTAATTTACACATTAAAACTTTTTTATACAACAATCTTTGAAGTGATTGAATTATGTTAACTGTTTCAGCTTACACAATTTATTTTCATTTACCAATTTTATTAACAAAAATAAATAAATAAAAGTTGTCATTCTGCATATAATAATATTTTATAATTACAAACATTTAATGAGAATCGTTTTCTTTATTAAAAGCTCAAGTGTTTATTTGCTGAGAAAATATTGAAATAACCAAAAATAAAGTCAGTAATCATAATACGGAATTGCATTTAAAGAAGCTTTTTAAATATTTCTAAGTACCTTCAATTTTTTTATGAAACTTAGAACAATTCAACAGCATAACGCGCCCCACGCGCTAGGGCAAACCCCCCCAAATTCCTCTATCGTACTCAAGCTTATGGTTGTTGCTGTGATTCGGGCAGTGATTAGCTTAGTCCTTCCTGAATCCCTCGTCCATTCGGTTTTCTGAGTCAGCTTGGTGTTTGTTTCCGTGGCTTGGCTCTGTCTCGGTGGTGTGCGGTTTCGGTTTGTGAGGCTCTCTGTGGGTCTTCTCAGTTCTCCTCTGCTGGATTTCCTTCTTTTCCTTGCGATTTTCCATTGTGGTTCGGTTGGGGTTCCTTGGTTTGGTTGGTTTTCTGTTGCTGCGTTTCATCGGCCTTGGTGTCGTCGGACTCTAGGAGCGTCAGGCAGAATTCGTGTTTTCCTTTTGTTCTCTCCCCCAGCTCAACAGGAGCCCAGTCCCTTGCACGTTTTCATCGGTGCTGTTTTGGTCGACGGTGGTCCAGGTTATCCCTACTTCTCTCTTTTTCATCTGGTTCTGGTCTTGTTCTTTTGGGGAATATTGTTTGATTTGGACAGACCTTGTATGGTTTGCTGGCTTGTTCTTGTTACTTGTTTTGTGTGTTTGTTGTCTTGCTGTGGTTTATCTCTTAGCCCTTTTGCTTGTTTTCTGTTGTGCGTCTTCTTGGTTGGTTGCTCTCCTGGCCTGGAATGTTAGAGGCAGGGATTTAAATTTTGTTTGCAGTCGCGTTTTCGGTCGTTATCGAAGTTGCGAACATAATAGAAGCTATTGCGTTTTCAGTCTCCGTTTTTATTTTCTTCAGTGAATATCGGATATAACGGCCTGTTATCGCCGCTTTTGACCGTTACAGCCTCGATTGCTGCCGCAATCCACCGCAATAGGTGTGAATCGGATTATCATCGTAATTTTTGCCAAAAACGGTTTCGGCGGCGATACTGCAATATACCGACCACGATCTCGATATCGTTCAGAGATTTAAATCCCTGGTCAGAGGCTTAGGCAATAAACTGTGCCTGCTCTTAAGAATGCAGCTTTCAAGTTCAAATCAAGTGTCATTTTTCTGAGCGAGACCAAACAAAAAAAGGAAGTACATTGAGAAAATTTGAGCAAAAATGAAGTTCGAAAATTCTTTCTATGTGGATCCAAGTGGTATTGCTGGGTCTGGCATTATATTGGACGAATGACTCAAAAATCTCTATTCTGAAAGCTGAAAAGAGCTTTATTGATACTAAAATCACTATCAGTGGCGAGGCTGCATGGTTTGGTACATTTATTTACGGCCCCCCTTATCATGAAGAAAAGGAACTTTTTTGGAACTCCCTTTCCTCTTTAAGATGTAGTTCCGAGAGAAACTGGTGCATTTTCGGAGACTCCAATATAGTGACGAGAATGGATGAAAAAGGAGGAGCTCGCAAAGTGGATACTGGACTTTATGGATCGTGAATGCTTAGTCGAGCTTCCCATCAAATATGGCAATTTTACTTGGTCCAATCTTTGGTGCGAGGATGATGCTATCTTGGAAAAGCTCGTGTCTATGGATTGGAGTTTAAACTTCCTTAAAGCCATAGGTGTTAATGATGTGGCTATTGCTTCTGACCACTCACCAATAGTCCTATTATTACAAGGACTAAGGAAGAAAGGGAAGAAAGTGTTTAAATTTGAATTTAAGTGGCTTATTGAGGATGAATGCTCTCAAGAAGTTAAGGAAGGCTGGAAACAAAATGGAGGGGCTAACACTTTAAAAGTTTTTGGGAGAAAATTAAATAGAACTAAATCTAAGCTTGTTAAATGGTGTCGAGCTAAATTTGAAAGAAATAGAAAATCGATGGATGATATACTGTGAAGGATCAAGGAGATGCAAGATAGACCTCTCTCTTCCAGTGTAATGCTTGTCTTTAACAATCTCAAGAAAAAAGTTGACAAACTGTGGGAGAGTGAAGAAAGACATTGGCACCAGAGAGCAAGAGTCAATTGGCTCAAGTCCGGTGATCGTAATACAAAATTGTTACATGCCACAACCATCCAGAATAGAAGATCTAATGCCATTTGTCGATTGAAAAAATGATCGAGGAGAACGGATGGAGAATGGTGACTCTATTGCTGACCACTTTCAGAACTATTTCAAGGAAGTCTATTCTAAAAACCCTGCTGTCGATTTTGGGTTCATTTCTGATATTATTCCCTTGGTCATCTCTTCCGAGATGAACGGAATGCTCAGCAAGGATGTGTCATTTGAGGAAATTCAGGAAACGATCTTCAACATGGGTCCCTTAAAGCCTCAGGGCCTGATGGTTTCTCGGGAATGTTTTACCACTCCTTCTGGAATATAATAAAAGATGATCTCACTGCTATGGTCCAGAATTTTTTTCAAAACGGCCACCTTGATGAAGAGATCAATAGGACTAACATTGTTCTCATTCCCAAAAGAAGAAACCCTACGGAAGTACCACTTTAGTTCGATTAGCTTGTGTAACTTTTCCATCAAGATTATTACCAAAATTTTGGCTTTAAGATTGAAGCGTATTCTTCCAGAGATTATTCCGTAGTCACAATTCTCTTTTGTCAGCGGTCGTCTCATCAATGACAATATTACCATTGCCCATGAAGCCTTTTATGCTATCGAAATAATGGAAAAAGGCAAAGCAAGGGTTATGGCTCTTAAAGTTGATATGGAAAAAGCCTATGACAAAGTTGACTGGGATTTTTTCAATCTGTTATGAGTAAAATGGGATTCTGTAATTGGTGGATTCAAAGGGTTATGCAATGTGTCACTACTCCTTTTTCCCTGATTATCAATGGGAAAAGTTGTGGTTTGCTTCGACCTTCTCGAGGTTTAAGATAAGGAGATCCTCTCTCACCCTTTTTGTTTCTTTTTATTTCGAATGTCTTTTCTTGGATTATTGATAAGAATTGAAGGATAAGGCCTTTGAAGGCTTCCAAATTAGGCGGTGATGCCCTGTGCTAAGCCATCTGATGTTTGTCGATGATTGCCTTCTATTCTCCAAAGCCAATGCCTTGAATTGTGCAACAATTAAACGCCTGCTTCATCTCTTTTTCTGGAAGCTACGGGTCAATCTGTTAACTTCAACAAATCATCTGTCTTTTTCTCTCAAAACATTAGCGCGAGCAACAAAATCCATCTTTCCAACGTTTTGGGTTTTGGACGTGGGCGACGAGAACAGTACCTACTTAGGTCTCCCTTCCTTATGGGGGCGTAGTAAGAAAGAAGGCTTGAATTTCATCAAAGAAAGAGTTTGTAATAAACTAAAAGGATGGAAAGCTTACTTCTTAACTCAGGCAGGGAAAGAAATCCTTATCAAGGCCGTGGTGCAAGCTATTCTGTCCTATGTTATGCAGTGCTTCCTGCTGTCGGGTACTTTCTGCGATGAACTTTGTTCGATGATTGCTCAATTCTGGTGGAATAACTCTAAAGAGAAAGATAGAGGTATACACTGGAGATAAGGGTGGTTTTGGATTCCGTGACTTGAGAGTTTTTAACCAAGCACTTGTTGCTAAAGTTGCTTGGAGAATTGTTAAAGATCCGAACACAATGTTGGCTCAAGTCCTTAGAGGTATTTATTTCCTAAATGCACTAATCCTTCGTGGGCTTGGACAGGCATCCGAGATGGGATCAAGACAATTGTCAAAGGTACAGTATAGAGAATTGGCAATAGGAGAAGAGTCTCTATTTGGAAAAATAAATGGATACCTAACCTACCTAATTCTGCCATCTCCTCTTTGCGTCCTCCCGGTTGTAGGGAGGTTACTGTTTCTCATCTAATCAAAGAAGACTCGAGGAGCTGGGATCGTCTGATAAACTTATTTGGCCTGAAACTAAAAATGGGGATTTTTCTGTCAAATCAGGATTCCATTTCCTTTTCCAAACCTCGGGCAACGATGACAGAGCGAAATGTAGTGAGAACCCAGCTGACAACTCCCATCTATGCATTCGATTATGGGCTTAAAAGTTCCCCCGAAAATACGCTCTTTTCTCTGGAAATTATGCCATAATATTCTGCCAACGAAGAGCATTCTTTCTTCAAGTTTTCATGGTCTTTCTCTGACAGCTCCTTATGTCCTCTATGTGAACAGGAAGAGAAAACAATTGAATATCACCTCTTTTTTTTGTCCGTTTGCACAAGTTGCTCGGAGAGCTTCGGGTTTCAAAAAATAACCTTGTGTTTTCAGGATGTGTTGAATCCCCTATGGAAGCATGGAACCGAGCCGAAACATCTTTCTTAGAGTTCAGTGAAGCGATCCATAAAGACAAGGAGGTGAGGCCTCCTTCGATCGTGACCGTCTCGCAGTGGTCAACACCGAAACCTGAATTCATTAAGATTAACTGTGACGCTGCGTTTGATAAAACCTCTGGTCTAGCGGCTGCTGCTGCAGTGGCTAGAGATTCTACAGGGACCATTGTAGGTGGTGACACTGTCTCTTTTGTTGCTTCCTCAACACCGGCAGCTGAAGCTGCTGCCCTGAGGATCGACATTATCCTTGCTCTTAAAGAAGGGTTTCACAATGTGATTCTCGAAATGACAGAAGAGTACACGAAAGTGGATGTGCGTCAGTAAGATACCATTACCTTTAAACCTAAGATTATGAGTTCACGAGTACAAACTCTTCAACATTCAGGATTATATATATTTCAAAAATATAATACTAATTGTTCGAAAAACAACATTTTATAAACTTTTTTTCTGAAAATAATAAATTTAAATGATATTTTTATATGTATGATATTTCAGACCTCGGCTCATCTCTGTAATAAATAAGGCTTAGTAAATTCATTGCATAGATCACGACGACAAACAAATGAAGACAAAATCAAAACAACGTCGAAAGAGGTTACTGCTTGGCGTTCGGCTTTAAATGGGGAAAGATGGTCCTGACACCCACAGGCGACAGCAACCATGATTTTTAATGGCGTTTGGCCGACTCGGACAAAATTCCTAAACTTATTTTTTAACTCCATTAATCATTCTAAAGTTCTTTTAAATACTTATAAACATATTTTACATTAATAATAACAAACCTATTCATCCATCCAACGTCACTTAATATATATTATAAATATAACTATATTTCATTTTTATTAAAAGAACCATATTTATATGACAGATGCGGGACAGGCGGCTGTGGAGCGGATAAAGTCTCAAACGCATCACCTACCCACGACATGTACGACTTTTGACATTCACATTTGTCCACTACCCACCAAATTCACTCATATTTGCTCCACTTAGAACGTGTGGTGCAAAATTTACGAAATTGTGCATGTCTACCATCCCTAATTTTTCCTCAAAATTTATTTATTGTAACATAGGAGTAATATCACATTCGGTATATATATTTTGATAAATGTTCAATATAGTACATTTAATTAAATCAGAACCGGTCTATAAACATTTTTTTTGTTTAACCATTAGTATTTGACACATTGACCGATTAATCAAAATCAAGTTTAGCAGATGCCCAATATAGGGGGACCCTCCCAACCCACTTTTCTTCGTTCGAAAGGCTAGGATTTAAAACTCTGACTTTGCTTAAAGGACCTAACATCTCATCCCGCTAGACAAACTGATTGCTAGTGATGTGTAGACATCTTTATAGAGTATATGGGACAAATAACATGTTAAAAACAAGTCATTCTATTAAGAAAACCTAAAGTACGCAAGTAGTCACTAACCTATAAAGAAAAATGATCATTCGATCACTGGCTTTCAAAAATTATAAAATATTCATCAAATATTATCAAATTATTGTAAAATGACATTAAATTAACCGAATTGTTACATTATTTATAACGACCCGTGGTCATTTTATAACAGTTTCATAACTTTAATGATCATTTTATAATTTTTAAAATATCAGTGACCAAAATGATATTTTTTAGTTTACCCATTAAGAAATATGAAATAACTAAGGTGAAGAAAAAGGGTTAGGCTAGTATCACGAGAGTAATGAATTCCCTACATTGGTTGGGTACAAATTGAATTAATAAAACATCTTTGGATCAGACAGTCATTCCAGAAATAATGGAGGAAAGACCCACACGGAATATACATTAGGTCACAAGATTCTTGCACATTTAAATATAATCATTTTTAGTACTAATTTTAACTCATTATATATACTAATAAAAATGATTAAAAATAACTCCAAATCTTAAAAAAAAAATTGAATTATAATATATTATATATATGCTAATAACACAAATGGTAAAATTATCTTTTAATCTTAAAATTACAAATTAATACAATAATAATATTACAATTGATCTCCGAAATTTAAAGTTCAATGTTGTCCTTCCTAAATATTTTTTTGACTTCACACGTGATTAAATTATTAAATATTATCAACGGGTTGGTCCAAGTAGTAAGCAGCTTGATATCGCTTAAGCAGGTCTCGAGTTCGAGGCGTTGTGCATGTAGAAAATCCTTGCTAGGAGACTCAGCCACCAAAGTCAAGTGTGCGATGCGGGTCGGTTTAGATTAATTAGGGCAAAGTTTTAAAAATCGGAAGGACAACAAAAAAATATTAAATATTAATTATATAAAAAGTATAGATTTACACTTATATAAGTAGATGATGACTTAATCTAATTAATAATTTTTTTATTATTACTAAGAACAGAACTGGTATATACCGTGATCCGAATTAAATAATATGAACATGAATCCATGTAAAATGGTGAGATAAAAATTGGAACATACATAAATCTAACTTGACAAGATTCGTACCCTAGACATTAAGAATCCGAAAATCTCAAACTTACCATTAAAATTAAGATCTTATCGGCCATGTACCACAATGTTTTAACCACGTCAGCATCATGGGACCCACATAAGACTTCCTCTTCACTCCACCTCTCCGCGTACCGCCAAACCCTATATTTTCCTTTCATCGATGTTCAACGAAGAAAACGCAGCGTTTGACTTCTTGCAACGACAAGCATTAAGTCAATAGGCCCATTATAATCCCACGCGCGAACATATCTTCACGCACTCGCCAACCATGTCTTAAATCTTAATGCCACGTTTCAAACGGGACTCTCCGTGAGAGAAGGCGCGTGGCCTTTGCCAATAGATGAGAGGTACTGTCGCCTAAATTTGGAGAATAATCTAAATAAAAATTAATATTTAGAATATAAATTCGTAGGTACCGCTCATCTATCGTCAATAGGCCCATTATAATCCCACGCGCGAATATATCTTCACGCACTCGCCAACCATGTCTTAAATCTTAATGCCACGTTTCAAACGGACTCTCCGTGAGAGAAGGCGCGTTGCCTTTGCCGATAGATGAGCGGTACTGTCGCTTAAATTTGGAGAATAATTTAAATGAAAATTAATATTTAGAATATAAAGAATGTTGAGAAATATTTAGAGATATAGATCATTTTTTACGATGTAAAAAAAATACGATTCGTAGGTAACGTCTTTTATTTTTTATTATTTTTTCTATAAAGACGTCATACTTGCAGATGTCGTCTTCCCCTTATCACTGTAAAAAATATTTCATATCCCCCAATATCTTTAATATCACTTATATTTTAAATATTAATTTTTATTTGGCCTATATATTCATCGAAACCGGTACTGTCTGTACTAGTACATTATATACCCCATCAAATTGACTATTTAAATTCTTGTTTTAAATGTTACTTAATCGCCACGACACATTAATATGTGCATAAGCTTTTTATTTTCTCGTTCTAAATAAACTTGTTTAATTATATATATTTCATTTTAAATATGAAAAAAATAAAAATGCAAAATAATCTCTTTTCTTACTAAACAAAATAATCCTAAAATGATTTTTTACTTATTTTTTATTTTGATTCTCGATTTTTTATTTGAAATTATTCTTTTTAAAGAACAATTGATACAATATTTATACTACACAGATCTTATTTATTAATCAGAAAATACTAAACACTTAAAAATAATCAATCTTACATCTTTTTATATATTATATCTATGGCGTGTCATCGAGTTAAACTCAACTCACTATTATTTCTATTTCTTTTTTGACAATGACAACTGAATTTTATTAAAAACTATAGAAAATATTACAAATACAATGCATCTAGAAGGGAGAATAATGGGGACTAGTCTACCAAAATCTCATACAAAACCCTAAAACTGCAATGAACAGTAAAGATTTCCATAGAGATTTGCATACCGTCCAAATCCAGAAGCCTTTCTTGAATCTCCTTGTCTCTGACCAAACGAAACGTATTACGGGATAAAAAAGGAGTGGTGAGCGAGCCAAACTATCAAGCAGATTGCTCCGCTACCTAAGACTAATTACATCGGCAAACAACCATCAACCGAATGGGGATCTATCTTTCTATGACCACCGACAGAATCATAATAAAAAACTAGCGTCGTGAAGATTTCTGTGCGAGCACCAAACGACCACTAAAGTATGTTGAAATCATGCCCAAACAACGAATGAAACGAAACCAAAAAAACAAAAAAAAAACCACAAAGGCAGAGGAAAAATGTGCACAAGAGTAGAGATTATTATTAAAATAAAAAACTAAAAAAAATAAAAACATGACAAATAAAAACAAGAGAAATAACGAATACCAGCAATCGACAATCAACATCTACATGTTTGTTGATCGTCGACTAACTCAAAATTAAAAAAATAGTAAGTGGCGGCTATTTTGAACGAAAACTAGAGTTTTGGCTTTAAGCCAAAGCATAATCTCATTACTATTATTTCTATTTTTAGTTATATAAAAATAATAATATTATATGTGAAATATAAATAAGGGAGGCATGAAAAAGGTAAATGGCCTTTTTGCCATGTAAAGTCATTGATGCTCACATTCATTTAATGTGAAAATGAAAAATGAAAATAAAATAGAGGGGGAAATTCAAGGAATTTATTATGTGTTTGTCCAAATTTCTCATCATAAATCATTTAAAAGACCAATTGCCATTATTTTTTTATTTACTGATATGATTATATAGTAATATATGTTTATATATTTTTTAATCTTTTGGTAACGTATACTCAAATTTGAGTTTATTAAGTTATGATAAATATCATATTTTTCTTTTACTGGATTAGTCGACCAAAGAATCAGATATTGATAATTATAGTAACATATTATAAATTATATTATATCATTTTCTTCTACAAATTCAGTCGTTTTATTGGTTTGTCATTATATATAAAACCTTTCACCTTCTCCTACAATAATAAATGCATAACACGAACGATTGTGATTATTTATGGCTTTATCCTTCATTTTTGTTGCTTTCTATATAATTGATAACAATATATTATTACGTCTTTATTAAAAAAACAAATTTCGTAGCCCAATAAACTTATTTAAGATTCAACTTTATTTAATAATTTAAATGTTTGGAATTTCAAATGATTAACTGAATCTAATCCTTAGTAATTATTGCTTAAAAAAATGAACAAATTAAATAAAGGAGCCTACATGCTAATTCATCTTCCTCATGTGAGATTATGGATTTAATTTATTCAGCACTTTATAATTAATATTCGGGTAATTATTTCATACACATGAGATGAAAATAAAAAATTTCTACCAGCAGTTTAGTTTTAGAGTCAAGGTTAGATTTTAGGGTTTAGAGGTTAAATGTTTAGGTTTAGCAATTTAAAGTTTATGGGATGTTGTTAGAATTTAAGGTTTGGGATTAGAATTTAGGATTTATAGGTTAAAACCTAAATCTCTAATCATATTAACCTAAACTTTAAACTCTAAATTCTAACTATAACCCTTCTAAACCTCTAATCTCTACACCCTAAATTCTAATATTAAACCCTAAAACTAAGGTGGTTGTGTAAACTTTTTATTTCCAAATGTATAATATTATTGATCTTGTTAAATCATGACCTAAAAAATCGGCAGTTTAGCAATTTTATTTTAGGGTAATTATTTCATGCACATGTGGCAATAATAAAAAATTTCCACAAACGCTTCAGTTCTAGTGTTTAAGGACCTTGCTTAGGGTTTAAGTGTAAGGTTTTGAAATTAGAGGGTTTAAGGCTAAAATTTAAGGTTTATAGGTTAAACCTTAATCCCTAGTCATATTACCCTAAAACATAATCCCTAACATCTAAACCCTAAATTCTAACCATAAACCATAAATTCTAAATCTCTACACTTAAACCCATAAAACCTTAAACCTTAAAATGAATCACTAAATCCTAAAATTTAGAGCGCTTATGAAAATTTTTCGTTTCTACCGTCGATTTTTTAAACTATTTATTTGTGACTAGATTAACTTCTCTATTTTCATACCGTACTAGGATTAAATTTTTATAAAATAAAAGGACACAATTCATAATTAGACCATTAATTACACACCATTAATATAGTTTTCACGCAAGAATCTTATACATGTTTAATTAAAATATTTGGGCGTGCTTAAAATCAATATCTATCAAAACATGCTATCGATAGTAATGCATGAATAATAATTTATATAAAAAAATCAACGTCATCCTTTCCCTTTTATTTCATTCGAGATTAAATTCATATTATAAAAAAATTGACAAGATTTTCATTTTTATCCCAACAATCGGTTTCGTTGGATATATAGGCCAACTTGAAACTAATATTTGAAATATAGGGAATGTTGAGAGAGTTTTAAGAATCTATGCTATTTTTTACAGTGTCAGGGGAGGACGCCATCTGCAGGTGACATTCTCTATTTTTTAATATTTTTTAGACCAAAAAATGGAGAACGCCACTTACAAGTAGCATTTTTGCCCAAAAATATTAAAAAATAGAGAACGCCACCTACAGGTAGCGTCCTCCCCTACATTGTAGAAAATAGCCTAGATTCTTTAAATTCCCCCAACATTCTCTATATTTTAAATATTAATTTCAAGTTAGATTATTTACCAAATTTCCCCAACAAGTTTTCTATAAGATGAAAGTAATAAAAAATCCCACGTGAAAACATGGCATGGAATTGTTGCGGAATGATTAGGATTTGAAGTTGCAATATTTTTTTGTATTCATTATGATATTTCACCACATGTAATTTGCTTTGATAAATGATAGCATGCATTAGAAAAAAAATATAAAAATGGATGTGAAAATGAAATAATTGGCAATGTGAAAAATATTAAATTAAAATATTTATCGATATTGATTTGTTCTCTTAATTCTTTATTTATCTTATATAATCAATGTTATAAAAGTTGGATCAGTGTAGTCCGAGAAATGATCTCAATGAAAAAGAAAATGATGTTAAGTTCAAGAAATATTTGTTTACATGGTGTCTTTGAGTTTTATTAATGAAAAACGGACAGAGAGATTCACTAATTGGCCTAGTGACAAATGATGCTCATATTGCTCCATATTGTATGGGTTCAGATCCTGATATTAATAGTGAATATAGTATCTCTCTATTTAATAAAAAAAATGAAAAACAGACATACTCAGGGCGGACGCTCTTATGAGCCTGTGGGGCATTGATTTCCCCTAAAATTTGACATATTAACTTTTAGTCCTTTGAAAATTTAAAAATTTTAATTTGGCCCATTCAAAAAATTTAAAAATATTATTATATTTCAAAATTGTTGAATATTTAAAATTTCTCATTATGTCTAATTTTTTTAATTTAAATTAAACATCTAAAAATTCAAAAATTTTAAATAGACCACATCGACCTAAGTCGCCAAAATCCGTCCATGCATATACTATCATCATATCATCCATTTACATGTTAAGTAAACCCTAAACAATAAACTATAACTAATTAACCATAGATTTAAATTATAACCATAAACCATGAATTTTAAATCTCATAAATTAAACCCTAAATTAAATCTATAACTCCTAAAATAAAAAGTTTTTTTTTTTAATTTTAAACTAATTAAAAATTTTCTCGTTTTAAAAACCATGGAATTTGGATGAAGATTAAAGAAATTACTACCATAAAGTTTTGTTTGGTAGCCGTCATTTCCTTGCAACACATATGCAAGAGATTAAGGAGAGAAAGGAAAGAAGATTAAAAAAAAATACTTGAAAAAATTTCTGTCTTTCTCTCTCAATAGCATTTACAGCTTCCTCCCCCTCCATTAAATGCAATTGCACCCGCTCAATACGATCTTCAATAACTCTTCTTCGCTGCCATAATTTCCTCCATTTGTTTCCCATTTCCCCTTTCTCTCCCCCTTCTTCTTCATCTTCTTCTTTGTTTCGCTCACTTTCTTGCCCTAAATACAACCCTAAAACTTATCTTCTTCCTCCAACTTTTCTAGGGTTCTTCTTCATCAGGTCAAAATTCTTACACAACTAAGCTCTGTACAGTGTTTCACTCGTGGCCTTTCTTAAGTTTTTCCAACCTGAAATTTTCAGACAGTGAAAGCGTGGTTGGATTCTCCGTGATCATCGCTGGGACATTTTTTTTTTCATTTGTCTGTCAAAACTGAAAAGTCGTATCAAATTTGTCAACGTTTACGGTAAGACTTTTGAGCTGCCAAAAGACCAGAGTCAGCTTTGTTTCTCTCACTGCTGGGGAATCTAAACTGTCGTAAGAAGGGCAAGGAACTCTATATATATGTGTATGTTTGGGTGTATATGAACAAGTATTGCTCAGGGCTTTTGGGATTCTGAAATATGCTGGCCGGAGTTATGATTCCGGCAAGAAACACTCCGCCGGTGAAAAGTGGAAACAGGAATGTTAGTGGTTTCGGAACAACCTCTCCTGTTCAGGTAATTCTTATTGTGAATATGAGAAACACATACACCCTTTATTTTTCTTACAGCAAAAAGAAAAACAAAACATTCCTATAAATCATTGCACTTCTGGTTCTTATTCAGTCAAATTTGAAATTACTGGTTATAACATGCGTACACTCAAACGTCAAATGTTTTTTTTTTGTTTTTAATCTTTTCTTTTGTCTACCATTTTTTGAGTGCAAAATTTTGTATTTTTGTTCGTTAGATTGAAAAACAATAAGCCTTGAGGAATCTTAAAAGAACCGTTAGATATAATGTTCCAGCAGCCGTACAACACGATGGAAGGTCAACTGCATCCTCTTGAGATGACACAACTCACTTCCGAAAGTGAACTTGCTCGAATGAGAGACGATGAATTCGACAGTACCACGAAATCCGGAAGTGAAAACCACGCAGTCGCCTCCGGCGACGATCAGAATCCTCGCCCCAATAAAAAGAAGCGTTACCATCGCCATACCCAGCATCAGATCCAAGAAATGGAAGCGTAAGCTATAAAAACAAAAAACCTTTTAAATTTTTTTCGATTAAGTCTAGAGTCGAGTCCGATAAGACCGTCTCGATGTTGTTTTAACGGTTCATTTAAAAGGGACACTTTTTTGGTAAAATATTTGTACTTTTGTTGATAGTTTCTTCAAGGAGTGTCCGCACCCAGATGACAAGCAAAGAAAGGAACTTGGGCGTGAGTTAGGGTTAGAGCCCTTGCAAGTGAAGTTTTGGTTCCAAAACAAGCGTACCCAAATGAAGGTGTGTATACGTATATTTGCTATAAACAAAAATCATGTCTTTTTTTGTGCCGATTTTCATGTCCCAATATTATAAAAATTAAATTCTGAACCCAAAACTTAAATTCTAAATTTCAAATACTAAACCCTAAAAATACAATGGGAGTTATCAGCTTTTTGAATCCGACGTACGAGGGTTGATTAGACCCTCTTCTCTCTCCTTCATCTTAATAGATTGCGGTTTCCTCTCAAATCAGAATGAGTGAATCGCCTAAAGACCGATAAATCCATCCCACATTGACCAACAACTATATTAAACATTTTTTTGCTTGAATTTTAGCATGATTGATCATCTCAAACTCTGGGTTATTTTGGTTCCGACTACAGACACAACATGAGCGCCAAGAAAACACACAACTTCGAGCCGAGAACGAGAAGCTAAGGGCCGACAACATGAGGTTTAGGGAAGCATTAACCACTGCTTCTTGCCCTAATTGTGGAGGCCCAACTGCTGTAGGTCAAATGTCCTTCGATGAACACCACCTCAGGCTTGAAAATGCTCGACTAAGAGAAGAGGTATCTTTGGTCAAATCCTCTACAAGGTCCCTGTATTATGCTTTTTTTTTAAAATATCTTCTGTATTTTAAATGGTTCTATTTTTAGTAACATGTTGTTTTGAGTACCGTGCACAGATTGATCGTATATCAGCAATAGCTGCAAAGTATGTTGGCAAGTCCGTGGTGAACTACCCTCTCCTTTCGTCTCCCATGCCGCCTCGACCTTTCGAATTCGGTGCACAACCCGGCACCGGTGAGATATACGGTGCCGAGGATCTCCTTAGGTCGATAACTTCGCATTCCGAGGCTGATAAGCCGATGGTCATCGAGCTCGCGGTGGCCGCGATGGAGGAACTAGTTCGAATGGCTCAAATGGGTGAGCCGTTATGGATGATCAGCCTCGATGGTACAACTTGTGTACTTAATGAGGAGGAGTATTTTAGAACGTTCCCTAGAGGAATTGGACCGAAACCTAGTGGCTTCAAGTGTGAAGCTTCAAGAGAAACAGCTGTTGTAATCATGAACCACATCAACCTTGTCGAGATTCTTATGGATGTGGTAAGATTTTTACACTAAAAATCCATTATAAATGACATGAAAATATGTGTGTCAAACACTAATATTATATATATATATATATATGTATTTTTTTGAAATTCAGCACCAATGGTCGACTGTGTTTTCGGGAATAGTTTCCAAGGCTTCAACTTTGGATGTTCTATCAACAGGTGTAGCAGGCAATTATAATGGAGCCCTTCAAGTGGTATTGATCTAGAAATTTATTTTTTTTAATATATGATGTGATTTTATGGTAGTATTTGATCATTTTTTCTTAGTTCTTTGATAATGCGCGCACACACCTTACATATACGTTGCTCGAACCTAGGTGTTTGAGTAATAACAATATTCCCTTCCTATTATTTTTTGATTTTTCGATCATATTATGGTTTTGGTCAGTTTACTAAGATTTCACATAATTTAGTGCTTACTTTTGTTATGTTATTAGTACAATGCGTAATTTATACATTTACTTTATACTATAATTTTGTAGTTTTAGCCCTATAATTTTAAAATTCTAAAATTATGATATTGACCCAAACATTAGCCATTTTGGTTCATATTTTTTTTGTCATAACGTTTCATTTTGGTCTATATTATTTTTTGAAGTATTTTAACCCCAACGTTTCATTTTGGGTAAAAATGGCTCACCCGTAGATAAAAATTATTAGTCAACTGACGATAAATAACTTGAAATGATTTGGCGGAATGACATGTTATCAGAAAAAAAATAATTTTATATTTTATATAATTTTATAAAATTATTTTTGACGGATGTGTCATTCTGTAAAGTCAGCACATTTGTCTATATGACATTGTTATGTCAGCAAGTCATTTCAAGCCATTTAACGTTAGTTGACTAATAATTTTCATCTACGAAGGGGACATTTTGACTCAAAATGAAACGTTGAGGACTAAAATACTTTAAAAATAAAATGTGAGCCAAATGACTATTCAATCAGTATTTTTTTGACATTATACCTTCAATCTTTAAGTCAAATTCTTCTATTAGTCTATATAATTGCGTAAGTAGTAGTAGACATAAGTTCATGTTTTTCAATTTTATTGTTTTCAGTATAGTCCCTACAACTTAGAGTTAGTGTTACTATTCCCTTAGGATCATAACTGAAATTTTAAAATTTAAAAAATACAGAGGCTAGAATTGATCAAATAGAGTATATTGATTAAATCCACAATTAACACAGTAAATGGCAAAATTTTACATATATATGTCAGTCGAATGCTTAAGGGTCGTTTTAGAAAAAATATATAATTTGACCTTAATTTTTTTTCATATTTTTGTTCGCTATTTAATTTCTCAGATGGCAGCTGAATTCCAAGTCCCATCACCGCTTGTACCCACTCGTGAGAGCTATTACGTAAGATATTGCAAGCAGCATGCAGAGGGAACTTGGGCAGTGGTCGATGTTTCCTTGGATAATATACGCCCCAGTCCCTCAATTAGATGCCGGAGGAGACCATCCGGATGCCTAATTCAAGAAATGCCCAATGGCTATTCAAAGGTATATTCGACCCGGATTAGTCAGTCAATAAGTTGAATACTAGTGGTTATAATCAATGGCAATGGCTTCATGCAATAGGTTACTTGGGTTGAACATGTTGAGGTGGATGATAGCGGGGTTCACAGTCTTTACAAGCAGCTTGTAAGCTCCGGCCATGCTTTCGGAGCTCAACGTTGGATCGCGACTTTAGACCGGCAGTGCGAGAGGCTGGCGAGTGTCATGGCTACTAATGTACCCACCGGCGATGTCGGAGGTAACGATGATAAAACGGCGAATTATATATCTTTTGACGTCATCAAACGGCAGTAGTTTAAATGTTGTATCAATTTTAACCTTTTAAAAGCAGAGGGATTAAATTGAAAATTCCAAAACTACAAACACTCTTTTTAGCTATAATTAGTCATATTTGGTGATATTAGTGATTACAAATCAAGAGGGGAGGAAGAGTATGCTGAAGCTAGCTGAGAGAATGGTGATAAGTTTCTGTGCCGGTGTAAGTGCCTCGACCGCCCACACGTGGACGACGTTATCGGGGACAGGGGCCGATGATGTTCGAGTGATGACTAGAAAAAGTATAGATGATCCTGGTAGACCACCTGGGATTGTGCTGAGTGCTGCAACATCGTTTTGGCTTCCGGTTTCACCGAATAGGGTATTTGATTTTCTTAGAGATGACAAATCTCGAAATGAGGTACGTTAATGTTCTTAAAGAACTTGATAAATTGAAGCAGAAGGATTAACTTTTCAATTTTCATAAAACAAAGGGAGTATACTTGTGTTTTAGCATGTTTTGAATGACTTATAATGAGAAATGGTAAAAAAAAACAGTGGGATATTCTTTCAAATGGTGGAGCTGTCCAAGAAATGGCACACATTGCCAATGGTCGGGACACAGGCAATTGTGTTTCACTTCTTAGAGTCAATGTAAGTAATTTCCTAATGTTATTTTCTCGATTTTATTTAATAATAACTCGATTTGATTCGAATAATCATATTCATAATACAACATGAAATAAATTTTATGTAGAGTGCGAATTCAAGCCAGAGCAACATGTTGGTTCTACAAGAGAGTTGCACTGACCCGACAGCCTCTTTCGTGATCTATGCCCCAGTCGATATAGTCGCGATGAATGTCGTCTTAAACGGAGGTGATCCGGATTACGTTGCTCTTCTTCCTTCAGGTTTCGCTATACTTCCCGACGGATCGGCTGTGACAACGACAACTTCGAGTGCCGATGGTGGCATCACTGCTGATGCAGCCTGCAGCTCCGGCGGATCTCTTCTGACTGTCGCATTTCAGATTCTGGTCGACTCGGTTCCGACCGCGAAACTCTCTCTCGGATCGGTTGCAACAGTTAACAACTTGATTGCATGCACCGTTGAAAGGATAAAGGCTTCTTTGTCATGCGACGCATGAAACTAACTAAGCTAAGGTATGCATACGCTCTTTGACATTTTTGGGTCAAATTATAGTTTTGGTTCCTCTACTATGCTCAATTTTGCAGTTTAATCCCTGCATTTTAATTTGATACAATGTGGTCTTTCTACTTTTGGTTAATCCAAATAGTTCATATAGTTAACAATTAAGGAAGAAAAAGCCAAGGATTAAATACCAAATTTGAGCATAGTTGAGGGACTAAAACACAACACTTTGACATTTTTGATCATTTTACACATTTTCATAAATTTCAAACTATTGTTATTAATGCAGTCATCAATGGGAGAATGGGGATTTTGAGATCCTACAAGAGGATGGGGAGAAGTCAAGAGCGCACCTTGTTTGGGACCTAAGAAAATTCCAAGTGACCTCAGAAAATTCATCAAGTATAGAGGTTCGGGAATTGACTTCCCCGAAGACAGAAAAATAAGGGGTTTGTTTTGTGTTTCTAATCGAGAATTGACCTCTACTTGTAGCAGACAGTTCTTTTATATTTATTATTTTTATTTCCTTTTTAAAGCCATTTTGAGAGTTTTTTTATTAGGCTTAAATATACTTTTTGGTATTTGAACTAGATACCTTCTTTCAAGATGGTACTTAAAGAATTTTTTCTATCTAAACTAGACACTTTCTCTCAAGTCTTTACCTAAAGAATTTTTGCTCTCAAGTTGGTACATAAACTTTAATTTCATCCACTGTTTTGATTCTTTTATTAACAGTTTTAGTCACAAAACTTACATATTTTATCAATTTGATCTTAATTCGAAACAATTCAATAATTTTATCTTTTCATATTTAAAAATTCCTTCAATTTAGTCATTGCTTTACGATATTGTCAAACAAAGCGAGTTCATCGGATTAAAGCAACGATTGCATAACTACATTCTACAATAAAATAACACGTTATTATTAAACTAATATTATATAAGAAAAATAATAGTATAACATTTCCAAGAGAAGAACAAACAATTTAGGAGAATAACATAGTAAATTGATAAATTTTTTAAATATAAATTGTTAAATTTATTAATTTGTTTCAAATTAAGACTAAATTGATAGAATGTATAAATTTTAGTATCAGTTTAGGCGAAAGTGTCTTGTTCAAGTACCAACTTGAGAGTAAAATTTTTTTAGGTACCGACTTGAAAAAAAGTGTCTAGTTCATGTAATAATTTGAGAACAAAAATTCTTAAAATACCAACTAAGAAGAACTTGTTTTATTTAAGTACTAAATGTATATTTAAGCCTTTTTATTTTTATTCACGTACCCTTCAAAGCTTACACAATTTTCAGACATTCGTCTTTAGATAGTAGCAAAACCACTAAAATTTTAAGCACAAATAACAAAGTGGAAAAGGATACAGTAATTTTTGTCGGGTCCGATTGTAATAAATTCAATGTCTTTTTTAAGGTATTGTTCCAGTTTTGTGAATGAAAAAAATTAGTTTTAAGAAAATGTATTCCGAAATAGGATTCAATCTGATTCGACTCTCGTGGATGGAGAGCTTGCTGATCAATGTGAAACTTGAATAATACACCATTTCATCGATTTGTTTCTCTTTTTTTGTGTGTGTGGGTATTTTTGGTATAATTGTTGAATAACTCGAATGGTATTCATTGCTTAAACATGGACTTCCTCCCACAGTGAAACAACTCGAATATCACCAGACAGATGAAAAAAAAACATAAAATCTGGTGACCGGTTGGCTGAGGATCGATCCCTTCGGAAACATTGTCTATATTACCTACATTACAGACATGATGAAACTCTTAGAAATCGATGATGGGTTCTCCAATGGTAAGGTTGCGTTCGACTGTCCAAGGCAGGTCAAAGAGTTTTGCTGTGATGAACTCGAAAATCTTGCTCACATTGATGTTGTATGCAGCACTCGAAAAGAACAGGGTCGCGTTTATGGCCTTCGCATAAGCTCTTGCCTGCCATTGCCATATAAATAAGAACCACAATGATATAGTTTTCTTACAGACGATAATGAACTTTATTGTGCATTGCAATAAGGACAACAATCCAATGTACTAAACAGAGTCGAACTACAGCAAGAAGAGAGACTCGTTTCATATTTGTTTTTGGCCCGTTCGAATACGAGTATAGTGTATGATACTCCAAAAATCCGATAACAGGATATGATGAAAGGTGTGAGATTACAATCTCCTTTAAAAAGGGCATTTCGTCCATTTTCCTAAACTATTTATATAAGTACTAAGTAGATGATGATACTGAAAAAACTTGTAACCTCCAGGTTACTGCAAAAACAACAATGCCAAATCAATCGGTCATTTGTTCTTCATTTCTAATTCTATAACATCGATTTGGTAATTGTAGGCAAATTCTCAAAAAGGGTGTTTTTTTAATTCTCAAAGCAAGTGGAATATGCTTTTTCAGACATGTTGGATATGATTCAAAGCTTCAACAAGAACTGTAAACTTTACCTGACTAGCGATTGTCCACTGCAAATCTAGGGGGAGTTCAATGAAATCATCGAATTTGGTTCCTATCAAAAATTGGTATTTCTGTCTGCACAATCAAAGTTTTCATAATAATGAGACATTTTCTAAACATATAGAGCTACGCACACACAAATACGTTGATGAGACGCTCCACATAGCGGTCGGTATCACCATCACCTACAAATCGATATTGTCCTCATTCGATACCATGGGCATTTGCAACCTTTTGTCACCTAAAGTGCGCCGCTCCAGATTTGAACTCGATCTCCTCCTATTCTTATAGGAGTCCGTTTTGCAACTCTGATATCATATGATCCAGCAACAAATTGTTCATAAAAACAACCTCAGGGTGACAAAACCTTCTAAAAAGGACAATACCGATTCGTGTGCTGCTGCGACATACCAAGTGATACATCACAGGTCTCACAACAATATATATATATAGTAAAACACACACTTTTCAACAATGTTTCATCATAAAGTTACGGAAGCGAATACCTGATTCCATTTCCTGCCTTCTTGATACCAGCTTATGATACTGCAAACCAAAGAAAAAAAAAAGACCCCTTTCGATTAAAAACAATACCCAGATTTTGAAGCAACAACAATTTTTTTTTCATTGTGGATTAAAGTGGAGGTATTGGAATTTGGAGTGGATAATTATGAGTTCATACTTGTTTAAAGTACACCTGCTTGTGAGATCAAACATGAAAAGAATTGCTACAGAGTCTTTGCAAGCCAGGGGAATATGATCCTGAGATTTATCAGCTCCTACATTTTTCAATTGAAAAAATAAATAAACAAACGAATTGTTGGTGTTCTACAAGCAAAATCAAAGAGAGAAAATGGGGTTACCATCAACTTCCCAGATGCAGTAATAAATCCTTGCTCCGCTTACAAAAAATGTTTTATCCATCAAATTCAACCCTTTTGCTTGAGTGTCTTGTTCATCCTCATTTTCATCTCCAATGTTTTCATCTTCAAAAACCATAATAAATGTACGCATTTGAATATAACATCATTCGATTAAAAGAAGAAAGAGAAGGGATTTGAATTTGATTAATTGGGGCTAACCAGAAAACTAGTTTTTCCAGTTTGAGGATCACCCAAGAGACCGATCTTCACCTGAACCAAATCGGAGTCCTTACGATCATGGTTGCCGTGATGACAAACAGGCGGCGTTCCACCCACTCGATGAATCGGAACGCGGCGGTGGATGGGAGGAGGCGGAGGGGGTGGCGGTTAAGACTCGATATCGACTCTTCATAGGCTTCCCCAGGGAGCACATGAGGAGTCGGTCCCAAAAGCCGCGAATGCAGCGCCGGAGAATCAGAACGCGTCGCTGGAATCTGCGCCGGAGGTTGAGTTTAATCTTAGACCTTAAAAATAAATTATGAACTCTAAATTTGTACACTATAATTTTAAACTCTAAAACTTAAATTTATAAACTTTAAACCTCAAACTAAACGCATTAAATTCATGAGCACTTTTTTGGTGTTTTTATTTGTGCCTCATCAATAAAAAAATTAAACTTATGGTTCAAAATTAGAGTATAAGAAATCGAGTGATAAATATGTCGACGATCGGTGACGGCAACGGTTGGAATCTGAATTTGGGATTTACGACTTTGAGGATTTAGGGATTTGAGGTTTGTTTTAGTAATTTTTGAAAATTTTAATTTTTTTTAAAACTTTTGAATTTTTTCAAAAAGATAAAATAAAATAAAAATATGTCACATATCATATTTTTTATTTAAAAATGAAAACTCTTATTACATGCCTCATTAAAAAATCTCCCTAAATTTAATTATAGAAAAAAGAGTACATATGATAACAATTACAAATATAAACAAACGGAACAAGCCCGACAAACAAGCTCAACAACAACCAACTAAACAAGCTTAGGTGAGAGCACCAAGTCTAATGCAAATCAATCACAAGCAGTCTGCTCACACTAGCCGGCTCACTCGCATGCAAAATTTCCCCAGGATCGTGCCCGCGCAAAGTTGCAGCCAAACAATCGGCAACAACGTTCGCGGCTCGACCAATATGCCTAATTGACATATCCCAATCCCTCACAATCAGGTCATGAATCTCACTTACCAACGTATTCCCTATATGATTCAGATCCATCTCTTACACAATCATAACCGCCTCACGACAATCCAACTCCACCACAACACGACCAAACTGAAGACACCAGGCGTGGCTAAGGCCATTAATAATTGCCCAAAGCTCAGCAAACACCACAGAACACGACCCAAGCTATGGGAGAAACCAAATAACCAGTCACCCTGATCACCCCAGATCACTCCCCTAATAGCTGCCGCACCATTTATCATATCCACAACCCCATTCACATTGTCTTTAACGCATCCATTATCCGGCAAGCTCCAAATTGATGGTGAAACCGGCTGAGCTAACGACGCAACAACATGTAGAGGTACAACGAAATTGACATTGATAACCAAGTGCATAAAACAAATGGCAGCCTCCACAAAATCCTCTTTTTCAACATATTCCGTATCAAAAATGATCTTATTACGCTGAGACCAGAGGCTCCAACAAACAATAGGAACAAAACTATCCAATTATCACCTTGAAATGCATACTTACCTCCATTACGAAGGTTAGTGCTTATCCATCTCGACATCAATAAGGAGAGAAATTCAGCCATCCATTCCAGTTTTATCAACAAAGTCCACACCAAACGAGCGCTTGGGCAATCACGTAACACATGAAGGACGGCCTCTCTTGCAAACCCCACACATCTTCTCAATGGCCATATGCCTCCGAACATGCTCAACATTCGTAAGTAGTTTCCCATTCAGAGCAAGCCGCATGAACGCCCAGATACGTTGATGAACAAGTAACCTCCATATAACTTTTCAAACCCTATCCGGAACCAGACTAGGGTCTCCCGCAACCTGTCGATGGGCTAATTTGACAGTGAATTTAAAATTCGCTTCTCCATTCCAACCAATTCGGCCTGACCCAAACCTAGGCGAAGGCGATAGGATAGTTAAAATATGATACACACATTCTTCTGGAAGTAAATCACACAACCTATCCACATCCCACTCTCCATTACTAGTTACAAATGATGCCACGGTGCAAGAAGGAGGTCGCGAATTACCCGGGAGGAGGGAAACAAGCGGACCGAAAACCCAAACATCATACCAGAAGTCGATCAAGCACCCATCAACAACAATCTAAATAACCCTTTCACAAATATCATCCCAAATATGGGCCATGCTTGCCCAAAGACGAGATCGATTTGGTTGATCAAGTGTAGTAGGTAACGACCCCTCCCAATTATACTTTGCTTTTAGAACACGTACCCAAAGCTTATTATCATCATGAATCAATTGGTAACCCAACTTCATGAGAAAAGCATGATCAACTTCTCAAGGTCTCGAAATCCAACCCCACCATAGTCAACTGGCATTTGCATCTCCTCCCATCAGACGAGACTAATCCCTCTGTAATCCGTCGAACTTCTATAGACAAAGCCACATATCAATTTCTCTATCTCCATGCAAACACTTTTTGGAAGCCAAGATGCCTGCATTGTATAGCTTGGAATGGCTTAAAGCACAAATTTAGCCAGGGTGACTCAGCCAGCAAAAGATAGAGATCACGCCGGCCATGACTATAACTATTTCTTCACCTTATCAACCGAATATGCATAAGTCACATTAGTTACTCGATGATGAAGCAAAGGGATTCCCAAATACCTTCCCAAATCTTGGACCTCCACAAAACTCAGACCATCAATAATGTCGTTTCTCATATTCAACTCAGTATTATTTGAGAAAAAATCTGAGTTTTTAAAGCACTTACTCTGTGACCAGAAACGACACAAAACTGATCCAGAACACTATGAATAACATTAATTTGATGTATGGATGCTTCAGTAAATAGCACAATATAATCAGCGAAAAAAAGATGAGAAATACCTAGACTACGTCTGCTCAGATGAATCTTCTTCCAATTACCCTGCTCAACCTGAAGATTAATAATCTGAGATAAGCGTTCCATACAAAGAACAAAAATATAAGGAGACAAAGGGTCTCCTTGCTTGATGCCTCGCATCAGATTGAACTGA
Organism: Hibiscus mutabilis; assembly: GCA_019671005.1. NCBI lineage: Eukaryota > Viridiplantae > Streptophyta > Magnoliopsida > Malvales > Malvaceae > Hibiscus > Hibiscus mutabilis. Next base: position 2,579,352 of record CM033754.1, on the reverse strand, counting down.
TCAATAAGTTCGCCATTCCACAAAATTTATGTAGTAACCGTCAATATAAACTCCATAATCAGACGTAAAAGGTCAATCGCTATACCCAAGTCCCTTAAGGTATCAACAATAAAACACCATTCAAGCCTGTCATAAGCCTTCTCTAAATCAATCATAATAGCCATCCATCCCACACGCCCAGATTTCTTGCGCATTGTATGAATAACCTCCTGAGTGACGATAACATTGTCCATAATACATCTCTCTCTAGAACAAAATTGACTTGAGATTGTGACGCCCAGTCCGATAAAAAGGTTTTAAATGATTTACAATAACCTTCTTCAAAACCTTATAAATAACAGGGCAAAGACTGATGGGTCGAAAATGCGCAAAACTTTCAGGCGAGGGAACTTTAAGAATCAGCAAAATTGTCGTACAATTAAACTCTCTAGGAATCGAACTACCCTAAAAGCAGCGACGAACAAACTCGACGACACTTAGCTCTATAATAGACCAACTTTTCTGACAGAACATTGCGTGTAAGCCATCAACTCTAGGAATTTTTAAGGGGCTCATAGCAAACATGACTTGGCGAACTTCATCCTCTCCAACATCCCTACTCAAGACCATTCGATCAGCATTATTAATCCTACGAAAAAGATCTCAAAAGTTCTAATCCACAAGAACAGCTGACACCGTGAAAAGCTATTGAAAAACCAAACCACCTCATCTCTAATAAGCTCGACATCATCACTCTAGCTTTCATTCGCCAATTTTATCATTGTGTAATTATTTTGGCGTTGCCAAACTTTTATAGTCCGATGATAGTACTTAGTATTCTTATCCGCATCCCTGATCCACTGGCTTCTAGATCATTGAAACCACAAGCTTTCTTCCTGATGAAGAACTAAATCAAGGTAACTTTTCAACTCTTTTTTGAGCTCATGAAGGTGGTCATTACTGGGAAATTTTACAACTTTCTTAATGCCTTTTATACGCGCCATAAGTTTTCGTTTGCGTTGGCCAATATGTCCTAAAGTATTCTGATTCCAACACACAACTTTCTTGCGAAAATTCTCTATTCGAAACCATAGAAACATCAGACTTCCAAACATCTTGAAGTATATCAGAAAAAATACATCATTTTGCCAAGCTGCAAGGTATTTAAAAGTCGTTGCCCTTCTTGGCCTCACCAAAAGAGAGCACACCAATAGCATATGTCTGCGATCAGAACCTAATCGAGCAAGATGCAAGACAGTAGAAGTAGGCCACACAGTACACTACGCATCATTAGCAACATACTTATCTAATCTTTGTTGTAGATTACCTTGCTTCCAAGTAAAACACAGAACCTCATAGCCCAAATCAGTCATGTCGGCCTTTTGCATAAAGTCCCAAAATTTGCAACATACACCACTCCACCGTTGAGATCCTCCAAGACTTTTGCCTGGGGAAAGAATTGCGTTAAAGTCTCTGCCAATAACCCATGACACCCATGTACTTGGTTCAAGAGCTCTTAAATGATCCCATAACCCATTCTTACACTTTAAATCCGGACCGGCATAAATAACAGTGAGAACATTCTATAAACCAGACTGTCGATCGTAGCGATATCCTTTTTTTACGAGCGTTAAAAACGGTTTCGAGGTGTTTAAGGGTATTTCGGGTATTTTAAAATCGTGGGGTTTTTAGAAAAAAACCTTATTTTATTTAAAAATAGAGTCGTCATCGGCCACTAAGGTAGGCCGGACACCGTAAAACTAAAGATTTGAAAACTGTCGTGTTCGGGAGTAAGTTACAAATGGGGAATGATTAGCACCCACACCGCCCAAAATTGGTACTTTAATAATTACCGCTTTATTAATATTAAACTTTCCGGATTAAAGTGACGATTAAATTAAAATTTGGTTATAAGTGCGAGTAAATTTTAAGGACCACGTTATTCGAGAGTAAACCGATAAACTACCATCATTGCGTTTGATACTGGCCACGTTTACGCTCGAATAAAAGGGCACCGCATTGACAATTAATATATCCGTAATGCAACTTAAAACATGACAAATATAAATAAATACAATACGTTAAAAATATAAATAAATACTAACATAATAAAATACTAATCTAACATAAATAAAATACTAATATGAAACATACATACATAAATATTAATCTAACACATAAATAAAAACAAATCTAACATAAATAAAATACTAGTCTATGACATTCATAAATATTAATCTAACACATAAATAAAAATAAATCTAACATAAATAAAATATTAATCTAAACATAAATAAATACAAAGCATAAAATACTAATATAAAACATACCAACTAAAAATAGGAACAAAATTAAACAACATTTTATTAAATCAAACAACATAAATAAAAATATACCTAACTAGGAGCCCGAACCCTGATTGACTTCTACCGAGATCTACTATGATCCCTTCAAAAATTAACTAGATCGAATTCAAAATAGGACCCCGATCGAATGTTGGATCAAATCAACTGGGGCTGAGGGCACTGCCCCCGACCTCGGCCAGCCTTGTTTGGCCGGCTATAGCTCCCAAAATATTTAGGAGCCGATTGCTTGCTCCTTCATTTGTGGGTGAATTTGGCAGCCCTCCCCCAAGCCTTTATATAGGCTAAGGGGTGGGTGGGGTGGAGACGTGGAGCTCTAGGCTCCACGCAATTTCCTTTTTTTTTGCTTTTTTAATTTTTTTCTTTTTTATTATATATATATTATTTTATTATTTTATTATTTTTATATTAATAATAGTACTAATAAAATATTACTACAACCCGGACAAAAATGAGTAATGACAGCTGCCCCTCTTTGATTGTTCTTGTGAAATGAGAACAAAGCAAAGATCAAAAACACTCATTTTTGTCATTCTTCCTTGTCTTTGGCTTCGGAATCACAGGTTCTTATGGAACTTTCCGCTCTTCCTCGGCCAACTCTTCAAGCTTGTAAGTTCTTCCTATAAGAACTTTTTTGCCTTCTGATTTTGGAGCTACAAGTCCTTCCTATATAGAACATTTCGCTTTCTTGGGTGGATCTTTCGGAATGAAAGTTCTTCCTATATAGAACTTATTACCTTAAAATCCTGGAGTTAGGGTTCTTCCTATATAGAACCTTTCACTTTGTGGCCTCGAGTTATGAGTCCCTCATATATAGAACTTTTCACTCTAAGACAGTAAAGCTTGGAGTCCTTCCTATATAAGACTCTTCGCCTTCAACGCTGCGGGTTTTTCCTATATAAAACCTTCTGTGTCACGGATGGATTCTTTCGACTGAGATTTCCTCCTATATAAAACTGCTAGGCTTCAAACCCTGGAGCCGTAAGTCTTTCCTATATAGAATTTTTAGCTCTGAAATCTCGTAGTTACGATTTCTTCCTATATAGAACCTTTCACTGCGAGAGATCGAAAATATAGCCCCTTCTTGTATAGAACCTTTATCTTCGAATTTGGGGTTCACGCCAAAATGGCTACCGATCTTTCTGGACTCACGCTACTAAGGCTGCCAAAATCTTTCTTCAAATTTGGGGATTCGCGCCGAAAATGGCCACCTATTATTCTAGACTCACGCTACTAAGGCTGCCGAACTTTCTTTAAATTTGGGGATTTATGCCGAAAATGGCTACCTATCTTTCTGGACTCACGCTACTATGGCTGCCGAACTTTATTCAAATTTGGGGATTCAAGCCGAAAATGGCTATCGATCTTTTTGGACTCACGCTACTATGGTTGTCGAACTTTTTTCAAATTAGGGGATTTACACTGAAAATAGCCACCTATCTTTCTGGACTCACGCTACTAAGGCTTCCGAACTTTCTTCAAATTTGGGGATTCACGCTGAAAATGGCTACTGATATTTCTAGACTCACGCTACTATGGCTGTCAAACTTTCTTCAAAGTTGGGGATCACGCCGAAAATGGCCACCTATCTTTCTAGACTCACGCTACTAAGGCTGCCGAAATCTTTCTTCAAATTTGGGGAATTCACGCTGACAATGGCTACCGATCTTTTTGGACTCACGCTACTAAGGCCGCCGAAATCTTTCTTCAATTTTGGGGATTCACGCCGACAATGGCTACCGATCTTTCTGGACTCACGCTACGAAGGTTGTTGAAATCTTTTTTTTAATTTTAGGGATTCACACCGACAATGGCCACCGATCTTTCTAGACTCACGCTACTAAGGCTGTCTAAATATTTTTTTAATTTTGGGGATTCACGCCGACAATGGCTACCTATCTTTCTGGACTCACACTACTAAGGCCATCGAAATTTTTCTTCAATTTTAGGGATTCACGCTAACAATGGCTACTGATCTTTCTGGACTCACGCTACTAAGGCCGCCAATTTTTTTTTCAATTTTGGGGATTCACGCCGACAATGGCTAGCGATCTTTTTGGACTCACGCTACTAAGGCTGCCGTTTCATGCCCGAAGAACTTATTGATGGCCCGAAGGACTTATCACCGTGCTCGAAAGACTTACTGGTGGCCTGAAAATCTTATCATCATGCCCGAAGGTCTTACTGATGGCCCGAAGGACTTAATATTCGGCTTTACGCTACTTTGGCTACCGTCATTTGGCCTCACGCTACTATGGTTGCCGCATCATGCCCGAAGGACTTATTGATGGCCCGAAGAACTTATCACCATGCTCGAAAGACTTACTGGTAGCCCGAAGGTCTTATTATCATGCCCGAAGGTCTTACTGATAGCCCAAAAGACTCAATATTCGCTTTATGCTACTTTGACTACCGTCATCTGGCCTCACGCTACTATGGCTGCCGAAATCATTCTTTCTTTAATGAAATATACTTCTTCAAACTTTTTGACAACTCTTCAAATACATGTCTAAAACAAGCAAAAATTGACATGCCTCTATCTATATGATGCACGCAATGTAATGCTTTCTTTTTCTTCTTCTTCTTTTTTCTCTTTTTTCTCTATTTTTCTTTTCTTTTCTTATTTTTTTTTTATTTTTTTTTTTTTCTTCCCTCACTCTCTTCTTCCTCATTTTCTTTTATTTTTTCTTTTTTTTTCTTTCAACCTTTTTCTGTTCTAAAGTCATACACCCTGAAAGGTCGTTCCTCAGATTTCTCCATCTTTTTAGTTCTTCACTGTATGCTCTGAAATCCTCATTTGATCAATCACTTCGAATCTGAATTAACATGCTTTCAAATCTTTCGTACGGGAGACTTTCTTATCTTCAGGGTTATCACTCGTCTTCAAAAATGATCTTCTGGTCCTTATATTATTCTTACAAGAAACCTTGTCATCTTCTTCGCTTGGCGTTGCCCCATTCAATCACGGGCTCCACTGCTTCGAATTTCCTGACCCATCATACAAAGCCTTGATCTATTTCTAATCACTAGGGTGAGTAAAAATGCTTCCATCCCCTGAGCTCATCCTTGATATTCTCGTAGCATTTCGACGGGAACTAACTCTTGGTCCCTATGCTTTAAATCTCATCATCATTCATTTTTGAAGTAATGCAAAAGGCAATTTACTTGTGTATATTTCAATACAAAAAATAATGATTGTTTGAAAAGATAACAGTCATTTTGAAAATCACAACTTGGAGGGAATACCAAACATTTTAAAAACATTGTTTGGAACAAATGGTAAACATTTTTTTCTTTTTCTCTCTCTTTTTTTAAAAAGGCCAAACATTTTTGAAAATTAATGTTTGGAGAATTGTAAACAAAATTCGAAGTATATTGCCACATATTTTAAAAACTAATGTTTAGGAGAAATGGTAAACATCAAAACTTTGGGAGAAAATGTCAAACCTTTTAAAACATGTTTGCCCCCAAAATATCAAACACCATAGCACATTTGCTTCAAATTGCCAGATATCAACTCTAATGAAGCGCATATTTAGAAGATCTTGAATATTGTGGAGATATACGCAAATGTATAGTTTCTTCTAGTCTATTAGGCTTTTAAGAGGCACAATCCCATACCTAATTTCTAACCCATTTAAGGTGGCTCTCTTAATCTCACTAACTCATCATGCCTCGTTCTTCTCTCATTTAGGTGTCTATCAAGCACTTCGAAGTTTGACGTTCCTTGAAGCAAGGTTAACCCTTATAGGCGGAATGAAATTTGAAGATATTCTCATTCAACTTGGATATCTATGGATGATCAGAACGGTCTTTGGAGGCTTATAATGTAGGCCTTTGGTTCATGGTTAGACGAAGTTGTATCTCTGTGCTTGTAAGATCTGTATATGCTCACATGGAGTATTTTTTTCGATATCACTCTAGACTGCCCATTTTTGGGTTTTCACCCTAGAGCTCATTTCCTCACTCTCTTTCTTTTGGTCCGCCTTGCATTCTGGCTGTGTATTGATGTTTATTTTCCGTAAAAAATGATTGATCCTCCAAAGTTTCTTGAATGAAGGATTATGTACATTTCTGGGAGTTCTTGTGATTGGTATGCCTATATGAAATGTTTCTCTTTCTTTCTTTTTTCTTCTTCTTTTTTTTGGGATTGCTCTAGACTGCCCACATTTGGGTTTTCACCCTAGAGTTCACTTCCTTCTTTTGTATCTTCAGATCAGTGTATTTTGGTTGGATATTGATGCCAACATGCTTAGGCATACTACTATTTCCTTTTCATTTTCGGGATCGCTCTAGATTGCCCATTTTTTGGGTTTTTACCCAGAAGGTCATTTCCCTTTTTGAAATTGGCAATCTTTGGGCCGACTTGTCTTGACTTGGCTTCAATTTAAGTTTCTATACAAATCTTCAAAATTGTGGATTCTTTATGTATCTCTTGCTCATTTTTTACAGTTGAAGTCTTAATTTTGTATTGTTTGATCTGTATGTGAAGTATATACAATATTTTCTTTTTATTCCTTTTGTCTTTTTTCTCTCATTTTTTTCTTTTTATTTTCTCTCTTTTTCTTCTTCTTTTCTCTTCTAAGGGAATTCAACTCATCACAATCCTTTTTCTTGAGGATAATGATGGAGCATACAACAGAACCCTGAGTTACTCGGCATAGTCATAATTTTAATATATCACTCATGTAGCTGCTCCACTTTTGACTTAAAAATGGATGGAGCATATGACCACCTCCTGGGCTTTTCACTACAACGGAGTGCCCCAGAAAATTTTACTCATTTCTCTCTTTTTAAACACTCTTATCTAGGAATACCTTTTAGTAAACCCAAACAGTTGAGTGTAATCTCTCTTTTTCTTTCTCTTTTTTTGTCTCTCTCTTTTTGTTTCTTTCTTTTATCTCTTTTTAGACTGCTTATTTTGGGTTTTTAGCCTAGAGTCTCTTTCCTCTTATTCGAGTCTGTGGATGTATTCTTGAATCAAACTGTATCTATACCGGACATTGTCGCTTGTTCCTGCTTGAACGTAATCAATTCTACCCAGCTCTTCTAAACTGGTGCCTATCGAACGTATCTATACCGGATATTCGAGTCTTCATGTATCTTCTTCTTACACTATTTAACTTGGTGCACTCGCTCTTGATTGTTTCGGCCTTCAGATTGTCATTTCTTATGTTGCTTGATTTACTTTCTGAGCATAAACTTGTCTTCATCCATTTTCCTCTAGTAGTTCTATGGCCTTCATGTCCAATCTATCTGGTTTCATCTCTTTCTCTTAATAAAGTGAAAGAATACCATTCGTCATTCCATTCATAGATGTCCTGAGAAAGCCTTCAGAGGGTAAAGGTTTAGGGTCAACTCTCTATTCAAGGATCTTAAACGACAAGTGCCTGAGAAGGAAAATTCTTAAAATGAGAACTGTCCATTGTCTAAACACTCGCTTTGTTCCTCTGTTGGCCTAAGTGGATTAACGAATACTTACATTTGCAATATCCTCACAACTTCCAATTTCTTCTAAATATAAGCAACTTAGAGTTGATTTCCAAATTTGAACCACATGTATTCTTGTATTTGAGATTCAAGGACATTGTATAAAAATGATATATACATATGTCCATTCAAAAATGTGTATATGTGTATGGAAAATCAAAAACTACCTCATAGCAATGAATGAAATGTTTAAAGAATCAAAGAATGAAAAAATGCTTTCTAAATGGAAATGTGAAAAAATATCTGTTTGAGAGTTTTTTTTTCTTTTTTCTTTTTTTTCAAAACATTAAGAATTTCTTTGTGAACTGATGGGAAAACCATAGGGACCTTCGGACTACCTCTCGTGTACTAACTTATTTCGGCCCTTTCAATGTAGTGTAGGCTTGCTATTTATCTTGTTTTCCCTTGCTGGATCAATTCTTGCGTTAGGACTCCCTCGCCAACCAGCTTCTGGATTTCTCGGTGCCATGCTCCAATGCCCCCACATAAAACTTATATGCACTATTCAGGTCAAAGTTGTGGGCAAATGTGTTAGGTGTAATATTCATTGGCCTAGGGGTGAGTTGCTAACCTTCGACCAAATGAGAAAATATGTCTGAAATGAGTACCCCAAATATTTTTAGACTTGCTCGATGAATTTCCCTTGGTGATTCGGAGGGATTATCATACCTCATTCTCTTACCGTTATGAGAATCTTGAAAGTGGTACCTATTTTTCTATTTCTTTTCTTCTACTCCTAGGTAGGTCTGGTCTTTAAACTTAGGTACCGGAGTGCATATTCGACTCTTTCTCTGACTGTCATGAAGTCCTCAAAGCTGGCCTTCATTTTCCTGAGCATCTTATCAAAGAAGAAATATAGAAGGTGGCATGAAACATGGAAGTCACTTTCCTCTTTGTCTACGGGAGGCTGCACCTGGGTTGCTAAACACAGCCACCTCAAAGCATATTCCTTGAAGCCTTCATCAGGTTTCATCTTTGTACCCTGGAGATACTGATGACTTGGTGCTAGGCCCAAAGCATATTTATATTGGCCCAAAAAGGCATCGGCTAAGTCTCCACATGACTGAACTTGGTCTCTACTCAAACAGTTATACCATATCACGGTATCCTACTAGACTGTCGTGGAAGTAGTGGAACAATAATTTTTTATTCTCAATGCAGCCCTTCATCTTTTTGAAGAAGATGGTCATGTGAATCTTGGGGTATCTTGTTCCGTCATCATGCGCAAATCTGGGAATCTTTGTAATCTAGAGGAATGACCAAATCAGGGTTCAAATAGAGTTTTCTTGCATCGAGTGCATCAAACTTCTTCTCTTTTTTTCCTCGAGCCCATCTTTTAACTACTCGAATCTTGATTTTTGAAGGTGTTCAATTCTTTTATTCACGATAAAACTCTAATTGGTCTTTGGATTACTCCCCAAAAATTTTATGCAAGGTAATGATAATGTTATGTAAAATATGCCATGATTGTACAATGTGATGCAATGCAATGCATGAATGCAAATGCGGTGTTGATTCTAGAACAATCCTTAAAAGACTTTTGTTCAATAGAAAAATGCCTGGTTGCAAGAAACTAATAATGAATTACAGGTAACAGTTAGCTTTCTTCTGGAAATCATGACTTCGGGAAGTAAAGCTCATGCTCCACGTCTCAACGTCATCTTCAAGATGATGGGTGACCTCATCTTCTCCTCTTATGCTACTCCATAGACTTGTGACGTCATGATCTTCATGATTTGGCTTCTAAAAAACATTGGCAAGTGTAGGCATAATGCAGACAAGAGTTTCTTCTTTGGTTGATCTGGGCGCAAACAAACCGATCTTCGAATAATACGTCTAAATAGGGTTGGATCCTAGCGGTCCAAAAGGGGTCTACTTAAAGTCTTTAAAACTTTTCGGTTTACATTAAAATTCCCAAAGATCATTTGGTTTAAAGATTTCCCATTTCTTATTATCAAAAAGTTTCAACTTACTTAAAAAATGAAACTTTTAGGGGGGTTTTAGTTTTAGGAGGGAAAAGAATTCAAAACACAATAATAATATTTTCAATTTTTTTTAAAGGAGTTAAATTAAAATTTTTGAGATTTTTACAAAGGATTAAATGTGAAGATTTTAAAATTAGCGCTCTATAGTCCCCATTGGATCCTCTGCGCCGCACGTGCTTTACCATCAAACCGTCTTCTTTCTCGATTGGTCTTTGTTCGACCTAACTTGATACTGTAATATTATCGTTTTCGGCAAAGCAGACTTTTTTTTCTATTTTGAAAGCCTTTTAAATAAACCGTTCTTGAATCAACACCATGTCATGATATGCAAAATGAATGCAAATAAAGGCGTTGATTCCGCTGGTAATCATCCTTTCGAACGACTTTCATAGGAATTAAAGGGTCCAGATTCTGGAGCCAGAAAAGAAGACTTTTACAGATATGCCCTCTACATATTTTTTGGATACACTAAGGGAAATGAAAGTTTCTGTTACAATCGTTGGTACCGGGTTTTCCTTTTGCTTCATGCGTTCAAACAGTTCCAAGATGGCTACGTCGATGTTTCCAAGAATCATCGAGAAAATGATCAAACCCTATATTCCTAAAGAGAACATGTCCATCTTCATCGCCCCATACGGGTGTGCGGGTATGATGACTCGGATTCACTCTCATGCACAGGCTAGGCTGTCTTCTCGACTTTGAATCAGGTCATTGACCCAATCGTCACTCATCCTGGCAAAGGTTTTGAGCTTCAATGGATAATTCTAGTTCCTTGGCGGCTTCGTATAGATCCAATCTTTTTGAACATTCTTCTTATTGAGCAAAGCTGTGTACTCTTCTAGCGTGGGTATCATGTTATGTCCGTTGAAAGTGAAGCAGCAAAAAGTAAGGTTCCAAAACTGAAAAAATGGCTCGACGCAAAGGCTAATTCCTAGACATACATTAAATGTGCTATGTCACCACAAGTATCAGAATATAGGTCTTGTAGTCTTCGATCCCATCCTTCCCAAATCTCTTTAAGCTCCCATAGGTCATTCTGTTGTAGGCTCTTGTATGTATATCCTGGCATTATGCACTCACTCAGCAAACTGTTACCTTGGGCCCATTGGTTGACTTCTGACCAATGTCTGACGGATGAGTTGATATCATCTTGAGATACCTTTATCCATGATGAAAGATTTCTGATTGGGCAAACCACTTGAACCAACACCTTTATGTCATGCAATGCTAATGTAACAAAAGTATGTGTAAAGTAGAAATAAAATAAAACAAAAAAATAAATGAGTTAGTACCGAATAAAATCAATAGATACATAAATAAAAAGTGAAGTAGATAAGGCAACAAGCAGAGCAATCCTATTTATCCCATCTAAAACACCTAAGTTATCCGCATGGCTTTAAAAGGGTGGGCTTTCTATATTCTATACATGCAGTTTTGGTGCTAAGAGGTACCTAAATTGTCCTTGCTGTCCCCTACTAAGAGTAGCAATGCCCCCGGTCATCACCCATTATAGGCTCATTTCAACCGAGTTCAACTCAGGGTGACCCATTCGCTTATACCCATACGAAGGAACGATATCCTCATAAAAGCATAAGGTACTCGGGCCCCAGAGGTGCTTGCTAGGCCCATACGGAGGAACGATATCCACACGAAAGGGCGGGTTTATATGCCAGATTTTAAATACGTTAAAATAAACGCGCAATTATAACCAAATGTTAATTTAATAGTCATTTTAATCCAGAATTTCCAATATTAGTAAAGCGATAATTATTTAAAAAGCTCGACTCTCTTTTATTTTTGAAAACCAAAAAAATATCCCCAGCGGAGTCGCCATCTGTAGCGATATCCCTTTTTTACGAGTGTTAAAAAAATAGGTTTCGAGGTGTTTAGGGGTATTTCGGGTATTTTAAAATCATTCATGGGGTTTTTAGAAAAAACCTTATTTTATTTAAAAATAGAGTCGCCATTGGCCACTAAGGTAGGCCGAACACCGTAAAATATGAGATTTGAAAACTGTCGGGTTCGAGAGTCGGTTACGGATGGGGAAGGATTAGCACCCTCACACCGCCAAAAATTGGTACTTTAATAATTACAGCTTTATTAATATTAAACTTTCCGGATTAAAGTGACGATTAAATTAAAATTTAGTTACAAGTGCGAGTAAATTTTAAGGACCACGCTATTCGAGGGTAAACCGATAAACCACCATCATTGTGTTTGATACTGGTCACGTTTACGCTCGAATAAAAGGGCACCACATTGACAATTAATATATCCGTAATGCAACTTAAAACATGGCAAATATAAATAAATACAATGCGTTAAAATATAAATAAATACTAACATAATAAAATACTAATCTAACATAAATAAAATACTAATATGAAACATACATACATAAATATTAATCTAACACATAAATATAATACTAATCTAAGACATTCATAAATATTAATCTAACACATAAATAAAAACAAAACTAACATAAATAAAATATTAATCTAAAACATAAATAAATACAAAGCATAAAATACTAATATAAAACATACCAACTAAAAATATGAACAAAATTAAACAACAATTTATTAAATCAAACAACATAAATAAAAATATACCTAACTAGGAGCCCGAATCCCGACTGACTTCCACCGAGATCTACCACGATTCCTTCAAAAATTAACTAGATCGAATCCAAAATAAAACCCCGATCAAATATTAGATCGAACCAACTGCCCCGGCCCCGACCAGCCTTGTTTGGCCGGCCATAGCTCCCAAAATATTTGGGAGCCGATTGCTTGCTCCTTCATTTGTGGGTGAATTTGGCAGCCCTCCCCCAAGCCTTTATATAGTCTAAGGGGTGGGTGGGTGGAGACGTGGAGCCGCAATTTTCCTTTTTTTTCCTTTTTTCATTATATATATATTATTTTATTATTATTTTGTTAATTTTTATATTAATAATAGTACTAATAAAATATTAGTACAACCAAACAAAAATAAGTGATGACATCGATCAGTGCAAATAATGTGAATAAACTGACTCAAAATTGCCAATACATCCAAAAAGACATTATTCTTCCAAAGCAACCAAATTCCCCGAAAAAACCATTCACCTCAACTCTGTGAGAATTAGGGAAGCCATGCCGATGAATGACTTTATCAGCCTTTTTACCACTAATCCTCGTTTCCATCAAAGCCACAATATCAAGTTCCTGCTTACTCACAAACAATATCAGATAACGGATAAATTCAGGGTCAAGGGCACCCTGTACATTCAAAATTAAAGCTTTAAACATTAAAAAAATAATTGGAAGAAAGAAACCACAACCAATTATCGAACCACTTTGTCATCATCATCAAACGCGGTGTTGTCACACCACTGCACTCCCTCAGTATTACTTGGAGCCTCCTCCCCAACCACTTTGTCATCTGGACCGTTACCCGACGCCCCTTTAAGCATTTCCTGTGACGTCTTGGCAATCCATTCTCCAAGATAAACCAAATTCGGATAACAATTCTCTTGTTGTTCATGTGATTTCTTGCGCTGGGGATACGGACCCAAACGCGCCACCCCCTTCACATTTGAAAGGCGTCTCACAATAACCGGCCCCTTTAAGCATTTCCACATGTCCTGTTTTGTTAGTTAAAGAGTTTTTTTAAACGCTCATTATGGGTCAAACACCTATAATTAATGAAATAAAATGTTAGACATTTATTTTACAATAAAAATAATTTAGACAACTAAAATTAACAAGAGGCATAGTTTGTGTAATTATTTTTATATTTTTTATTTTAAGTCAATTTTAAACTATAACCTCTATTCTCTATCTAAACTCGAAAACCGAACTAATTATTTTGAATATAAATTATATTTAATTTATTTTGATAACTAAAAGTAACTAAATTTTATCTAATTTAAATAAAAATATCAAAATTTAAAAGAGTTTGAACTAACGTATTAAATTCGAAAGATGAAATTCGAAATGACATGGATTTGAAACGACTATACCTGTAAAAAATCGAGGGCCAAACATAAGTTCAACTCAAAATGTCATGAATCAGTCGCCATCGATGACACTAATTTTGATGCTGGTCGCCGACCGCTGAGATCTATCATTTCTTTTATTTTTATATTTTCCATCATTTGTTTTATTTTTTAGTTTTCAATAAATAATTATGTTCTTGTGGCACGATTTATTCTACCTTTTGGTACGTTTTTCTCTACTTTATCGGTCGTTTTTCTATTTTTTCATTTAATTTTTTATCAGGGTTGGATCCAATGTCGCCATGACTGATCAAGATGGCGCTCTTTTTGTTATCTTGTTGATCTCCTTGTCACGAACCCTCGAACTGGATTCGGATACGCGATCACACCTACTGTTCCTTGTTCGCGATTGAGTTGTGCTAATGACCTTGTTGTCAACGTGCCTCATTGTAATATTCATTTTTATGTTGTTTGTTGATGGTTTTACCTTTCATCGTCGATCTTTGGTGATGTTTGTATCCATATTTTGTTTTGAGTCTTTGAGTTGAGTTTTTACCTTTTTTCTTGTATGGTCATTTTATGATCTCGACTAGTTTTGTTTACTAGGAATATGTCTGGTTTATGTGATTTTGTTTAATAAGTTATGAACTTTTATTATAATTCCGGATATATCCTCGTTCAATAAAACTAGCGGATTTTAATTAAAAAAATCAACTTGAACATAAAATCAAGATTAACCAAACTTATAATCTTTCAAACAATTTACGACACAATTTATAAGTCTAGGGCACTAAGTTATTTGTAAAATAATAAGAAATTGTTACCACTTAAGTTTGAAGTAACTTAAATTCGAACTCAGACCAATAATATTTTTAAAAATTTAAAACTCAAATCGACTCGATCTAAAATTATTTTGATTTGTCGAATTGATAGATCCAGACTATAGGCTATTTGTCAAGATAATCATATTTAGATTTTTTTCATTTTAATTTACATAGATTATGTTTGTTCAGTTATATAGTTTTTTTGTTTTAGATTATGTTTTTGTAGTTAATAGGGTGCAATTTTTCTTTGCAAATTGTACTTTGCCTGTGGCCTTTAACTCTACGGTCATTACTTTGATCCCAAAGGTGTTGGCCCCCGTGAAAGCAACGAAATTTATACCAATTTCTTTATGCAATATCATCTATAAATGCATCACCAAAAATACTCACAAATAGGATAAAACCATGGCTGTCAGTTCTTATATTGCAAAACCAGGGTGCATTCCTAACTGGGAGAGACATTGTTGATAATATTATGTTGGCACAAGAATTGGTTAATGGATATGGGAGGAAGCACATATCCTCGAGGTGTTCTCTCAAAATTGACCTATGGAAGGCCTTCGATTCTATAAACTGGAGGTTTGTCTTATAGATTCTCCGAGTCTTAGGTTTCCCTGTTTTGTTTAGACAATAGATTGAGGCTTGTGTAATGCAATCTCGGTTCTCCATAAACCTAAATAGTGGCTTAGTGGGATATTTTGCTAGGGAAAAAGGAGTGCGGCAGGAAGATTCATTGTCCTTCTATCTCTTTATTCTTGTTTTGAATGTGCTTTCATGCTTAATGAACTGGGCTGGGAAGTTAAAAGTGTTGGAATATCATCCGAAATGCAAGGGGTTCAACTTACCCATGTGTGTTTCGCTGATGACCTTTTAGTGTTTACAAAATGAACTTTAGACTCTGTCTTGGGTGTCAAGAAAGTACTGGGTGAGTTCTACAGGATGTCTGGCCTGCAAGTTAATGATTCAAAATGCGAGATGTTTGTGGCTGGGGTAATGAAGGTGATTTGCAGTCCCTGAAGCATCATATTGGTTTTAATATAAGAACCTTACCAGTTCGATATCTAGGAGTGCCATTGGTTATCAAGAGCCTCTCAGCCAAGGACTGTGAAGGTTTGGTTAAAAAGATTGTCAAAAAGATTCGTGGTTGGCCCTCAAAGAGCCTCTCGTTTGCAGGAAGATTACAACTCCTACAATCAGTGATTTTCAGTCTGCAGAATTTTTGGTACAAAATTTTCTTGATCCCTTTGAAAGTTCTGAAGCAAATCTCTCAAATGTGCAATGCTTTTCTCTAGAAAAGAATGGGTTCGAATGCTAAAAGGACTAGTCAGTTGGGATATTCTTTGCCACCCTAAATGTAAAGGTGGGTTAGGGGTGAATGACATTGTTGGATGGAATAAGGCATGTATGATGAAGTGTTTATGGTTGTTGCTTGTTCAAGCAGGTTCCTTGTGGGTTGCTTGGGGCACAAGTATCTAAAAGGTGAATTGATTTGGAATGCCTATGCAAAGCCTCACCACAGTTGGGCATGGAAGAAGATTTTGAAGCTTTGAGATGAGTTGACTTTCGTTAGAAGTATACAAGGTGATTATAAAGCCAAGATGGTTTGGAAAATTATTAGGCACAAGCAGCCTAAAGTTCAATGGCACTGAACTATTTGGGGTACTTTCTCTATACCCAGACAGTAACTTGACTTGTTGTGCTTAATAGCCTTCCAACTAGAGATAGGATGTTGAGGTGGGGCTGCCAGGTTGAGGCTAAATGTATCCTTTGTGGATCTGAGTTAAAGTCGAGAGACCAACTGTTCCGGACATGTTCCTACTCTAGGGGAGTTTGGGGGCTGGTTTTGCAGGAATGCGGGATGCAGTTGTTTTATAACAGCTGGACTGAAATGCTCAGCTGGGTTCAGCATGCTGGCAAAGGGAAAACTTTGAGGGGCTTCGATAGTTGGTCTTTTCTTTTTTATACATACTGGCTCTGTTTATAGGAGATAGAGTGGATTATCCTTGTAATTTTGGTGGTGATTTTTTAAGATCATTTGATGAATAAAGTGAAATTTATCTAAAAAAAAATAAAATTCAAAAATTTTATGCAAAAAGCTCTAGCCGTTTTTTTTAAACTTAATTTTTTTCTCAATATTTTTTGTGTCGTATTTTTCTTTTCTTTTGACTTCTTTTAGCCGGTAACATCACTAATTTTAATGTTGATTGTCGACCGTCGATGTTTATCATTTCTCTTATTTTTTTATACTATGTCTTTTGTTTTTTTTTTCTTGATTTTTTTTTCAATTTTGAATAAATATCTTTGTTATTGTGACACGCTTTTTTCTGCTCTTGTGGCATGTTTTTCTATGCTCGTGTGACACGTTCCTTATGGCTTTTGGTACATTCTTCTCATACCTTTGCGGTCGTTTTGGTGCTCGCACAAATATCCTCGTAACCTTTATTTTCTGATTGGTTTGTCGGTAGTCAAGTATA
The DNA here is from genome assembly GCA_019671005.1 of Hibiscus mutabilis. Lineage (NCBI taxonomy): Eukaryota > Viridiplantae > Streptophyta > Magnoliopsida > Malvales > Malvaceae > Hibiscus > Hibiscus mutabilis. The sequence goes on along the minus strand of CM033754.1, from coordinate 2,562,255 downwards.
GTCAAATCCCCTCTTTAGTAAAAGGTTGTTTGCCAATATAATCAGAATTGTGTAGCAAAGCAGCTTGCCAGATAGTTTGGTTCGCTCACCACTCCTTTATCACTTCGTAAAGCGTCTCGTTCGACATAGACAAAAAAATTTTATGAACGTCATTTTCAAGTAAAAATTTCTTTTTTCGTATCTTTAGATTTAAATTTTTTATTTTATTTATAATTTTTTTTGTGGTTATTGTCCCCATTTTTCTCTATATACTTGAGTGCATTGTAATTCTCATATATATATATATATAATCACATATGTAAAATTCTCGTTTAATAAAGAGACTATTATAGAGAAAACAATAAATTTAAAATAGTGATTAAGACTTAAATAATTGGTGAAAAAATAATATATGTAAGATTTTTTTCCAAATAATTATTTGTGATATTTTGGCATTAACTTATTCGAAACGAATATCAATGTCTTCAATTCATGAATTGAAGTAAGTTCAAATCTGACATTATATTTGTAAGAAATGGGTCCACGAGGGTAGTAGAAACTAGAGAACGTGGCACAAATATTTTATGAATGAAAAAGGAGTAGGACACTTGTCCTCCAAACGTGGGGTTCAACTAATTCTAATAAATTGTTTTCAAAAAAAAAAAATATATTTCAATTGATATGCTCCCAATAATTGAATCAAATCAAATGCTTTACGTATGTAAATAGCGTTATATTATAATATTATATATGAGTTATATTTTTGTTTGAACCAAATATTCACCGTCGATAATAGTAATTATTTTTAGGGATGGGTGTTTTATTCGAACTCGACGGGTTTCGACCTAACTTTATCTTATAGGATTAACTTAAAAAAATCAAGTTTGAATAGGGTCAAGTAAAAATATTAAATGTTGAATGGGTCGAGTTTAGAATGAAAAATACTTGATAGACCTGGCCCAACATATTTGTACAAATTTTCATATATTTAGGGGTAATTATTATAAGCCTTCTCTCTTTGTATATTTTTTAATTACATACTTAATTTTATTGAATAAAAAGAGAAAAAATAGGAATAATTACTACAAATAGTCCTCTTTTTATATTTTTTTCTTCATATTATCCCTTTTTAATGAAAAATGTATACATATATATATTTCATTTGTTTCGTGTCGAGGATGGATTTTAATCTTGAAGTTTAAGTTGGGTTCGAGTGAAAATTTATTACATGTCGGGTTGTGTGAAACCTTTATATTTTATGTTAGAGTTGGCCAAAAACTCGACCCGACGTGTGCGCATTCTTAACTAATCCTCTTACCACGTGTGCTCTCATTAAGAGGTAAACGACTGACCATGAAATGTACTCTGTTCTCATGGACATAGATCGAACCCATGACCTCATGGTTAAGAGATGATGTGAGCAACCACCACATCACATCTCATAATTTATATGAGTTATATTTTGATATACAAATTGTGTAAAATTTGACACATCCCTTCATATTTCAATTATAAAATCTAAACCAAAATGCATAAACATAAACCCTAAACCCTAAATTTTAACCATAAATCCTAAATTCTAAAACTTAAATTGCAAACTAAAACTTAAACCCTCAAGTTGACAACTTTGTATACAAAATATTTTCTATCATATATCAAAATATTTTCCATCATATATTTACATAAAATTTTGTGATAATTAAAACTTTTATATTGACAAAATAGTTTAGGGTTTAAATATTTTTTTTAAATTTGAAGTTTAATTAAAATTTTACGAAATTAATTGATTTTTTAATTAGTAGATTAATATTTTTTTTAAAAAAATTGAGAAGCAGATTTTATATATTCAAAATTTGTTATGTTTTTTATTTTAATAAAAAATTTGCTCTTGTGGTACGCTTTTCCTCTGCTTTTGTGGCACGTTTTCTTTTTTTTTTGTAGTTTTGTTTCATCTGTCGTGTTGGCATGATTTTAGCATACTTTAGTGGTCGTTTGGTACTCGCACTGAGATCTTCACGACGCTAGTTTCTGATTATGATTCTATCGGTGATCATAGAAATATAGATCCCTACTCGGTTGATGGTTTTCTGCCAATATAAACAGTCCTGGGTAGCAGAGCATTCTGCATGATAGTTTGACTCGCTCAGCACTCATTTTTTATCTCGTCACACATCTCGTTTGGACAGAGACAAGTAGATTTAGAAAGGTTTTTGGATTTTTGACGGTATGATAATCTCTAAGGAAGTATTTACTTTTCTTTGCACTTTTGAGTTTTTGTGTGAGATTTTGGTGGACTAGTCCCCATTATTCTCCCTTCTAGAAGCATTGTATTTATAATATTTTCCATAATTTTTAATAAAATTCAGTTGCCATTATAAAAAAATGTGAGACGTAATGAAAATTTTTAAAAATTTAAAGTACATATTTAAATTTTCAAAAACTATAAAGGGATTAATACAAAGTTATTTTTTTAGGTCCAAAACTTGATGGATTAATTATATTTTAGTCCTCAATAGCTTTGAAACTATTACAATTATTTTTTTGTTTATTATTTTTTAGGATCTTGTCATTTAAAATTAATAAAATTAAACCTTGACTCCTCATTTTTCTAGTTTAATTACTTTTTAAACCTTTCAAATTTAAAATTTGTAAAATTAAACATAAACTCCTTTAATTTTATGATTTAATTACTTTTTTAAGATCATTTTCGTTTCAAATTTAATCGGTTTTCCCCTTCGCAATTCAATTCTAATTCCGTCTCTGGTCTCTTGATGGTCCACCTCAGGATTCAAGTTCGAATGCAACCATATGTAAATCATGCATGGATGTTCTAATTAATTGTATTTAAAGTGTTGGTGGTCGAACTAATTATACATTTTAATACTTATAATTAATGTTTCTGTAAATATAATTGAAAGTTGTAAATTAAAAATTTACAAAAATATTAAAATTCTAATATTAAATCGAAAATAAATAAACTTATTGAATAAGAGAGAAAAAAATCTACCTTTCAACATTCTCATTAAAATCCGAAAATTTTAAATCGTAATCTAGAACTATATGACATTGAAATTTATTAAATTAGTAAGCAATCATTGCTGAAATTATTTTTTAATGAAAAAATCATTGTTTATAGTCTTATTAATTGATTAATTTAAATAAAAAATTGTATTAAATTCATAATGAGATAAAAAATTTAATTAATTAATTAATTTTTATTATGTAATATACGAACGTCTAATCTTATTTAACCAACTAAACACCTTGAGATCTTACACGTCATTCTCTCTTTTTGATCATCTAAATTAAGATGGTTGGTCGGTGTCAAAATATCATCGGTTGGTAATAACTGTCGGAGATATTCAAAGTTGTCTGAATATTAAATTCAACGAAACTGACGTGGAAACATGCTGTTCTCTAATGGTTTGACCTTTGTTTTTGTTCCTTATTATATTTCTTTTCATTTTATATAGTAGTCCATATTTAGTGGTTTGTCAAAAAAATAAGTAACGTAGTGGTTTTTAATGTCTTCGAGAAAATATATTTAAATTAGGCAATAATTTTTTTATATAGAAGTAATTAGTTTTATTTAAAAAATATTTAAAATTATTATGAGAATTTAGAATCATCAACGTAAACTAAACATATAATATAAACATTTTTTATAACCATTAACACAAGAAACTAGCCACTTGAGATCATATGATGCAATACAAAATGTTAAAAATCCAACTAAAAGACTCGGATAAAAATTAGATATAAATAAATATGATTGCATTGACAAACAAGTCACAAAAGATGATTAAACTATTGAAAGATCACAGACAACTATAAATCATAGTCGAGCATCGTGAGAAAATTATCTACGAACACAAACCTCATATCTAAATCTAATCCGAGAATCCAAAGCAAGAAAGATCAGCAGGATAACAAATAGGCGTCATATTGATCAATCGCGTCGTTGTCAAATTCAATCCTAAAAATAAAAAGAACGATCAAATGGCCGAGAAAGAAGACAGGAAAAACATACTAAAAAATAAAGACTAGTTAAAACAAAAGAAAATAAAAAGAAAAGAGTAGCAACGATATGTGACTATTCCTAAAATTAGTGTTGTTGGTCAAATACAAACAAAAAAAGTAAAAAATAAAGTGCATTGACACATTAAAAAAATTGAGGTTGAAAAAAAGCTTAACTACAAAATAAATGTTTAAATTATACTTTTTTAGCTAAAACATATTATAGACACCTATTTTAACTGAAAATAAAATTTTAGACACTTATTTCAACTAAAAATATTTTAGGCACCTATTAAAAATATATATATAATTTAGGCACTCATTTTATAATTAATCCTTGAAAAAGTATACATCAATTGATGTTAGACAATAATTTTCAAAAACAAATATCTTAAATATTTTTATTTACGACATTTTAAAAACCGTCATCTAAAATTTTTCAAGTCGAATTAATATGATCAGTTCATTAGTCGAATTAATATGAGATAATTATAATTATTTCTTTTATTTTTTAAAGAATTATACTTTGTCCTTGCGAACTAAAATTTTAGTTCCGTCACTACACAAGTTAATTCCTTTTTATGTGTATCGAAGAAAAAATACGAAGAATTGTATATTAAGAACCGTTGTACAAATTCATAGTCTCGCATCAACAATAATGCTCGTTAATAATAATAATAATAATAATAATAAAAAGCTTACATTAACAAGTTTATTTATGAATAGTCAACCCTTTCTTATTTTGCTCTATCTTAAATCTAGAAAATTAGCACCAAACGTCCCAAAGTGCTCACCGTGTTTTCTCCTGCATCAAGTCAAAGCAAGAGTTGTAAATTTATGAGTCTTTGGCATGGATTTGTCTAAGCGTAAACACCATAAAGGACTATAACGGTTTACTTACTATGCGAGAAACTAAACCTGCAATCAGGGAAAAGAATTATCAATATAACCCGTGTTTCCATTAACTTCAAGTTCGATAAATAGAATCCATCTATTATACAGAGGACTAACCAAAAAATTGTTATAAGCTGTTGCCGGGGAGGACCATGGAATTCGTGATTCATCCGGTGCTCGAGAATCCACACTACGGCTCCCACAAAAATAAAGAATGCAGCCATGACAAATCCATTAACTTCAAGTTCGACACAAACTCTTTGAAACCTACTCGGTTAGGTACTGCAATTTGCAGTGGCTGTTCATTGTTCGTGAATACCCATCCCCTTGGTGGTTCTGAAGTTCCACCGGGCCATATTGCATTGTTAAGATGTTGACTGCTGGAAGAGATGTTGGGAGGCCTTGTATATAAGTTCTCCGGAAGAACAATTGAGAGATGAGAATGATTAGACCAATAACCGATTCTCCGAGCCCCAGTTCCATCGATGTTAAGAACATCAAATGCCGGATGAATTAAATCTCTTTGTTGATCAAATTGAATGTGACCACTTAGACCGGTGAAGTTTGTCTGAAGAAGTGTCTGGAGAAGTTGTTGGCCTCCATTAAACACTTGAAGCGAAGACAGGTTCAGTGTGCTGCCATTCATGTCACGCAATTTCGGGTCACCAGAGAAAGATACATTTCCATCTTTGTTGAGAAAAACTTCGAGGGCATGTGCAGCCAACCAAACTGAATCATAAGCATAAAGTGCATAAGAATTGAAGCCTCCAGGACCCCAACTCTCCTTATATTTTAGGTCTTTCCACCTAGACATAAACCACTTTTTGAGATCAGTGTCCGGGGCGTAACGGCGAAGAGCAACAACCCCTTGTAAGAGATTCATTGAGTCAGAATCAACTGCCTCCCTCGAATCTAAATACGATGGAAGCCAATCCGTAGCAATCCAAACATAGCCACTGCTCATCATATTAAGAGTCTTAGCAGCAGAAAAAATGTTCAAACCAGAGTCGGGATTCACATGAACTACGAAAACTCGTGACTCCATCAGGTTCACCCCTACTAGCAAGTCATTGATCTTACGGGGTCTTCAGGGCTGAATGCAGCCTTATAGGAAATCTTGGCTCGTTTCTTAGCCAGGGCATCACCTAAAACGGAAATCCCGTTCCTTCCGTAACCATCATCCACAAATATCGCTATGACCTCCCTCCAGCCATAATACTCCACTATGTCCGCAATCGCATACATTTGGAAGTAGTCAGTGTGTGTAGTACGGAGGAAATACGGGAACTGCAGGGAAGCAAGACTGGGATCTGTTGCTCCAAATGAAAGAAGACGACATGAAGCACGTTAACAACATGGGAGATTACATGAGATATTCCGGAAGATTGTGGACCAATTGCCACCGCAATATCACTTTGCATCAACTGCAAAGCTACATAAACAAGGACAGCAAATTAACACACATAATCCTACTGGAAACTCGTATTCTTCAGCTACTCGATTTTGCAGGACACTTTAGAAAAAGCAATGACACCATACACATCTCGAATCAACAAAATCGAAACTGCAAATTTGCAACATGATCAAAGTAGCATCACTGAATAACATAAGCATATAGATTAGAGCATTGGGGAAAGAGATCAAATGGATCAAATACAACATGCAAAAAGGCATTTCCTAATTCCTACCCAATGTTCAAACTATCAACACATTACATTAAAACATATTCTCTCATTTACTCGTTCGGATATCGGAAAATGGCAAAAGCAATAGCAGAATGATACATTCAACACGTCAATGTAAACAGATAAAAAGGGTATTTGAAAATCAATTCAAATTGCAGGATACCAGAAAAATTGCCTTCCATGGTACCAATAAACCCACTGCAATTCGTGTCACGCAAAACGAGTTTCAATTCGATCCCATTAAGAATGCTTGGATCAGAGTTGACATCATCAATGGCAGCTTCGAGTGCAGGCTTTGCTGCTCTCCCAATAACTGAGTTCACAGTGATAAGAGCTCCAATATTTATAACCTTTGGCTTCAAAGAGGACGATACAGGGAACCATATGAACCAAAGGCTCAACAAAATTAACAAAACCCCCTTCATGTTTTTCTTTCAAGAATGAAACCAGACAACCTAGTTTGCTTCCCCAAACCAGACAAGAACAATGCCTGCCAAGTTAGTAAGAAAAAAAACATGAAACCAACAGGGGATTAGTGAGAAATCCTGCAATTCTTAGGATGAAAGCCAATAAGAAGTGAGAAGAACAGTGGAACAGCATAAAGATTGTTCTTTTACTCCAAAAATGACAAAAAATCCAAGCTTTTTAACACTTACGGGAAAAAAATAATAAACCCAAAGCATATTCAAAGGGAAAATTTGTGGGTTCAACATCAAATTTAATATTAGCTTAAGATGAAAAAGGAATCAGTGGAGGAATTTAATATTGCACACACGTTTTCAAACCATAATATTAAATTGCGATTATGGTCCACGTCGGTGTCACGGTTACAGGCATTGCGGACGTTACGTAATACGTAATGGTTGATGTGGTCGTGATTTGTTTTTAAAAATTCACAATTATTTTAAAATATTATTTATATGTACATTTTGTAACCATATTTTAATATTCTAATATTAATACATTATTTTGCGTATTTTATTTAATTTTTTTAAAAAAATAATTTATAGATAAAAAATTATTAAAAATACAAATTATATAAACATTATAACTGTAATTTTAATGAATAACATGTAAATAAAAGCATGCTAAAAAGTATATAAATATTAAATAGTGTCATATTTCAACACTGCAATTTTAGTTTACATTAACTTAAAAAAATACATGCATAAAAATATAAAAACTCCACTTCTGATAATTCATCACCAAAATGAATAGCTTGGAAGATCTAAAGCATCTCTAGTTCCGTCGATGCCTTGATTTTGATCATTTTCTATTTCATATGAAAAAGGCATCATATTGTGAGTATTATAAGATGCAGCGGTAGGAGGAAATATCTGATATAGTAAATCGTAATCCAACCATATGAAAAACTTTTATGGTAAAAGCTTCAAGTTCCCATGCTTCCTGCAAAATTATAAAATGAGGCTAATTGATCAATCGATGTCACGCCGGTGTAGTTGATTTATTAAATTTAAGTACATTCAAGTATTTTATTTATGAAGATTTATATTTCGAATCATTTTTTTATGTTTATTGTGGCGTTTCGGCGTAATATATGACATGTTGCGAGGTTACGTAACGGTTTTAGACCGTAAAAATTATAATATGGTTCCTTCGTTGTATTACGCTTATAACGAGTCACGGTGACTTTAAAAAACGTTACGATGCGGTCGTTCCACAGTGACATAGAAGATAGTGTTTTTAAAAGTCAGATTAAGAAGCAAAGGATTGAAGAGCTGCGTAGGTGAGATGGCCGTTTACATACTCAAAGCTTCACCAACAGTTTTACATGGCTCAAGTAAGTAATGATTTCCTTTCTTCTTTTAAGGATAAACTACGTATTTGGTATCCACCTTTACCCGTATTTCTATTTTTTTACATGGCTCAAGTAAATAATGATTTCCTTTCTTCTTTTAAGGGTAAACTACATATTTGGTACCCACATTTACCCTTATTTTTATTTTAGTACATCACCTATTTTTTTTATAAAATTATTCCCAACGTTACTTTTGTTTTTACTTTAGTATTATCCTTTAAAAAATTAACGACATACTGACTAAGAGAGAGAAAATCACATATGACATACTGACTAAGAGAGAAAAAATCACATGTGACAGGCTGTCACGTCATTTTATCTCTCCTAATAAACATGCCATGTATAAATTTATGATTTTATCCGATGTGACATGCTGACTATATGAGCGTATCTAGTGTAGTGCATGGTGGGTCACGTGACCCACCATTAAACAAGAAAAAAAATTCTATTACGCAAGAGAAAAATCTTATGTTCCTTTTCGGTGTTTTTTTTATGCCCCGATACTAAAAAATTAAATTCTAAGTCATAACCTTAAATTTTAAATCATAAACTCTAAACCCTAAAATACATCCTACTCTAATTCCATAAACCTTAATCATAAACTCTAACCCTAAACACTAAACCTATTTTTTTAGTGTGAGACATAAAGATAAGCACAAAAGGGCATATTATTTATATTTTATTAAGCATGGGTAGCTTTAGAAGGGTTATATTTACTCTTTTGGGATTAATTTATATGTTGGTCCTTCTAGTTTTGTCTGTAATTTATTTTAATATAATTTTATATAATTATTTATTATTTTAATCCTGTCAAGTTCTGTTTTCTTTCAGTTTGATCATTCAACATGTTTATTTTCGTTTTCATTATTTATTTATTACATTATATATTTATTGTTATTAGATTTTTATTTTATTATTTTAAACCACTACAATTAGTTTTCAATAGCCAATACACTTTTTATTTACTTTATTTTTTATTAATTAAGTTTATTTGTAGTCATTATTATGTTCTAATAATTTGTAATTTGAAATTTTTACAATGTTTAAATGTACTTTTAATAACTTATTCAATTCATACTCGGTTTACATGCGATTGTATTTTTGTTGCTTAGTGGGACAAAAATTATCTGCCCCTTTCTATGCCCAGCACTAAAAAACTAAATTCTAAGCCCTAACCCTAAATTCTAAATCATAAACTATTAACCATAAACTCTAAAATACACTCTAACCTTAAACTTCTATTATGCTTAGTGAAAGGGGCAGAAAATTTCTATTTTACTTAGTGAACTATCAAATTTAAATTTTTGGATCCTCCCCTAGCTGACTAGGAGAGAGAAAATGACGTGGTAGCTACCACGTATGATTTCTTTATCCTAATCAGCATGTCATTAATTTTTTAACGACAGAGATACCAATTTAGAAATAAAACGTAACGTTATGTACTATTTTGTCAAAAAATAGTTGAGTACCAAAACAATAACGTGGGCATAGATGAGGTGCTAAATAGGTAGTTTCCCTTCTTTTTATTATTATTTTAGTATAATTACTTCTATCCAATACATTTGTTACCTGGTTAATCTAAATTAGATTAACTAATCTTGATCAAGGACACTAGAAGTCTATCATGGGACAACCTTCCAGCCCATAAAATTTCTTATATAGTTATATATTTTCTTTGTATTTTTTATTAATGATTTGATTTTGCATCTTTAAAATTTTAGAATTTTACACTTTTTGAATTTTAAATATAACTTATTAAATATTCGCATTCTTTAACATAAAATCTTGCATTGTTCTTATTCATAACGACAAGATACGAGCCACTAACCTTGTTTAATTTCTTATTTTCTTACAAGCACATGATACAAAAATTTAAAATTTAACTAAATATGGGATTTTTAATTAATAAAATCATTAATTAAAACTTTAATGGTTAATTTAATTAATGAGCAAGTGGTATACACTGTTGAATTTATAATTATCGCTGATACACATCAACCTACGTACGGAAGCCCCGTTATGGTGGCTGCAAATTAGTATTAGTTGATTTCATAGATAATTAATTATAATAAAATAATGTCAAACTAGATTCTTTTTAATATTAAATCCTAATTTAAAATAAAAATACTAATTGATTTGATAAATCGATGGAAACACTGGTGGGTCCAAACTGTTAAAGCATATGAAACATGTGTGGTCTGAGTCTAACATAAGTTAATATGTGTGGTAGTTTAACATAAGTTAAAAAATTAATACAAATACTAGTAATAGTTAGCGATTAGTTGGTTCAATGAAATAAATCTATTAATTTTTTTTAATGTTAAATATTCAAATTCTAATATTGTGAAGAAAGAAGAGCAAACGAATGAACACGAACATAATTTTTTATTTATGTTCGTTCGTTAAAAAATATAGTTTATTATTGTTCGTTAAAATAATAAACGAACATTGAATATTGTTTATTTTTTTACGAAGTCTGAAGTATTGTACATTGAATATTGTTTACTTTTTTATTTCATATTTTTAATATTTTTTTACTTTTTTAAATATAATATTTTTGTCATGAAAAAATGATAAATATAAATAGACATATGTAAATAAATTTAAACGGATGAATTACCAAACGTTCACGAACGTAAATGAACGAACGAGCCATTTGTTCGTATTCGTACATTTAATAAATTAACGAACTTTTCGCTAAATAATTCGTTGAATGTTCGATTCGTTTACAGCTCTAACCCTTGCATTATTCAATCTGAATAACCAAGTAATAAAAAAAGTATTGGTGCTTTACTTGTGAAAGACGATCAACTTTGGCTCTGCCAAACAAAAAAAAATTGAGATCCCACAACTTTTATGAATTATAATTTAAAGTTTGTACAATGTTCTTTCATGTCACAAAATATTTTAATTTGGAAAAATGAACTTATTACTTAATAATTTTCATTTTAAATAAAATATTTAAAGTAGTGGGTTCGTAAATAAAAGTGATATTTACGGACATGACATCCTATACATGTTTGTAGGAGTAGATTCATATACATAAACAGATTTCTGGGTTGAGGACACAAAATGTTTCATGTGGTTGAGCTGGTTGGAGTTTCTGGAACTGGATTAATCTCACACTGCATAAACATTTTCTTGATAGCTTCCTCTTTCTCGTCGATGAAGTCGAAAAAGTTGAAAATGACCTGAGAGCAATGGGTGGTAGTTTGAACCGAGGACGAAGGGCGGTGAAGGTTCCTTTGCCTTCGCTGGTAACGGGCGTATTGGCGAACCATCCGTAGGATAAAGATTAGAAGCGCTGCTAGAGTGATCACACCACATAAAAGATATAAGCCCCAGAAGCTGACTAATTGGAGCTGGTTCGGTTCGGATTTCGCTCTCCTCTCTCCTGGACATCCCATCTTACAGAACCATCGAGCATGGATCTCCTGAAGCTTTCCGGTTTCAGAAAGTTTCAAGATTGCGGTCGACATGTCAACGGCAAGCGCGGAATCTCTCTGAAAAGCCTGATACGATACGAAGATGTTAGTATTCGATCAGAAACTCCAGCATTCCAGCTACATGTGTGTATGCATTTTAGTGTATGTAGAAGAGAAGTACTTACAAATCCCCATCCACTCTTAGTAAACGGTTGACCAATGATCCCGAAATCAGTTCGCTTTGACAGAAATAATTCCACGTAAGCAAGCTCATCAACAATGGCTGCGACCCCTCCGTTATCCGGCCCTAGTCGTAGAGCAGTTTCATACTCTTCCGGAGAGTGTAGTTTAACAAGCCGTGATTTGTGGATGTTAAGGGTCTCAGATAGATAACCATATGCAAATGAACCGACTTGGTAACCGATCGGCCAGCGGTTAGTAATCAAGCTATCAATTCCAGTGATGGGAGACGAAAGTTGTTGAACCGTAAGGATCGAAGTCAAGTTTGCCGTATAACTAGATGTTATCACCATCAATAGGAAAAGCCATACCACCATTACCAATCGCCCAAGTGTGCTCACGGTTTCTTCCTCTGCATTGTTAAAATAAATATCGTCACGTTTAAAATAACATCTGCGATCGATTAAAGCTTAAACTCGGTGAAAAAAGTCTCAAACAAAATAAGTTAGGGATCCGAAGTGTCCTTACGGTTTGTTTTAAACAGAGTCGAGAAGCTGAACCTGCAATAGTAAACGAATGGATGAACGAGTGCCTAAATAAACAGGATATTAAACTAGAAATTCTCTGAAACATTGAAATAACTTACATAAACATCGTCACGAGTTGCCTCCTAGGAGGGCCACGAAAAGCATCGTTCACTCGATGCTCGAGAATCCAGATAACGACCGCGAATATAAAAAAGCCACCTGCAGTCATGCACCACATATCTGCTGTAAACGGTTTTAGAAACACCCAGGCACTCGTTTTTGTATTGTGGATAGGAGCTACTATAACAAGACCGGTCGTTACATAAGGCTGGGAAAAATCCGCCATTGTGGTCCGGTTTTTCACGATTGCAATGTCCCCAACAGCTACATCGAACACCTGGTACCATAATTTTACAAATTGATTACTAGGAATAAGCTCTATCTATAAACAAACATGCACAATGCAAGGCTTAGGTAAAGATCATACTCACATCATCTGCAATCATCTTTACAAGATCATTATAGTTAGGATTGGACCGACCGTCCCCAAAAAGCTCAAATTTGTAAGGAACACTATACGGGATGAATTTCAGTGCCTCGGTGAACACATCGATACAGTATCCCGCGATTTTATGAGTACCATTCAGTTCCGTAACAAAATCAACAAAACTTGCTCTATGGGGCACTCCAACTCTCAACGGACGTTCTTCATCTGCAATCACCCGGCCACGAGGCCTTTCGGTCTTTCCACCGGGCCAAGTAACACTGCCAAGCTTCTGGTCTAACTCAGAATGGCTTTTCTTTGTCCCTTGGAGGGTTTCCGGAGGAGAAACCGAGAAACCGAAAATATCAGACCAGTAACCAACTGTATGAACAGTCATCTTGTCAATATTAATGACATCATAACCAGAAGTTACAATGTTCAGATCTGAACTAAAACGAACTTGACCAGTTAAACCAGAGAAGCTTGTGTTCATAATATGCTCGAGCAGTATAGCACCACCATCGAAAATTTTAAGCTTCTCCAAATGCAATTGGGATGTTTTTGTATCGTTTAGCATGCCACTCGATGAAAATGTGAAATTGTTGCCATCTTTTATGTACTTGTCGATCGAGTGTGCAACTGTCCAAACTGTGTCATAAGCACAAAGGCCATAGGCATTCAACTCAGATTTTACCGACCCTTTCTGTTGCATCTTTCTCCATCTTGACATAAAATCCTTCTTCTGGTTGGACTCCGGAATATGTTGGCGAAGTCCAACTACCCCTTGAAGCACACGAAGAGCAGTTATATTCATCGGAGCGAATGAATCTATGGTAGTAGAAAGCCAATCCGTTGCGAACCATACATAGTTAATGGTCATCATCTGAAGCATTTCAGCAGCAGCAAAGATTCTTAACTGAGGGTCGGGATTAACATGAACGATATACACACGAGGGCCTAACAATTTCGATTCTTTGAGCAAATCTACGACATCACTTTGCATAAAATTCAAAGGCAAAGGCAATTTATAAAAAGCTTTCACCGTTCTCTTATCGAGTTTATCGTTTAAGGCAGATATCCCATTCCTCCCATAATCATCATCCACATAGATACCAATGACCTCTTTCCACCCATAGAAATCAACTAAAGAAGCCATAACATTCATTTGGTTCGAATCGCTCTGCACTGCCCGAACAAAGAACGGGAATTGCTTAGCCGAGAGACTCGGATCGGTGGCGGCAAACGAAACGAGTGGAACTTGAAGACTATTGGCGATTGAGGAAACCATATGAGCAATTGAAGATGATTGTGGACCAATAATAGCCACAACCTCTTGTTCAATTACTTGATAAGCTGATATAAAAACACAAAGATTCAATCATATTACAGTGATTCTAAACTAAAACAGGTTAACTAGCAACAAAAAGGAAGAACAGAAGGACAGGATTCAAGTTACCTTCAATGGTGCCCAAGAAAGCATTGCAATTAGCATCGGCCATAATCAAATTGAAATCAATTCCATTAAGAATCGTGGGAGATTCATTGATATCGGATTTTGCAGCTTCCATTGCTGGTTTTGCAGCTCTACCAATAACAGAATCAAAAGTGAAAACAACACCAACATTTACAGAAACAGGTTTCTTACAACCGACAAGACAAGTCCGGGAAACCACCACCCATATCATCAAAAATGACAAAACCCCAAGATGCTTCATCGTTGAAAGCTATCAAAAGGCAACAACTTCAAAGAAAAAAGAGCCCCCTTTTTTAAACCTTAATCCACAGTCAAGCATGGATTTTTTTAATACCCAGATTCTAAAACCAATCAGAAAACTCAACTGGCAAAGAAAAACCCACTTGAATAATAATTAAAAATTAAAACTTTGGAGTGCAATAAGGGCATTCAAGCTACTGCCATACTATGCCAACAACTGTAAGAGCAGATAAAATTAAATGGCTGCTGAGAAGCAATGATTTGGGGAGTGAATTGAGAATTAGAAAAATGTGAGGGACTGCTGTGAAAAACAGAGTAAAATAAAGCGCCTGGTGATTTTTTTAGAGGTATTTGGTATGATAAATTCAGAATGTTATCAAAAAATGTCTATTTTCTTATCGTCTCAATGCAAAATCGAACACTAATAAATCAAAAATGATGTTTTCCAAGAAAGAGATTTATCTGATATATGAGTACGGCTTATATGCAGTTGGGAACAAATCTTCTTAAATGAACTGAAAATAAAGTTTGGTTTCCACGTGCCGAATTGTGCGTGGTTCATACGCTTGGAATTATGGAATCTAATTGTAATTCATTGCTTGCTAAATCTTATTAAAGTTTTGTCGATTGAATATAAATTCAATCAGGAGTATGTTTGAGTATTTTTTGTTAATGTTTTGGTGGGATTATATGATAATATATGTCTTTTATATTTTTAAAATGTATATATAGTTTATCAAGAAAATGCATATATAGTAAGAGTGATAATTTGGTGGGGAATAGTAGAAAATTGTAGAGATCTGAACAAACGGGATGAGAAATAAGTAAAATTTTCATTCACTGGGCAAGGAAGTTTTATCACCGAAACTCATATAGGGATGGGGACGGAAATTGATATATCTGAACCTTAAAGATAACCGAATTATAATCGTATAAATAATTGTGGGGATCCCCGAAAAAAACCCACAAAAATCCTGATGTTTTATAAATTTTTTAAAAATATATACATACTTAACTCTCATTTATCTGTATACATATTTATCTTATTGTCAATATTCCAGCTCATCAAGATATTTATGCCTTTTGTTTAAATCTTATTACTTTGGGTGACCTCTCTAGTAATTTACCATTTTAGTTTATGCTTAATTCTTGTATTATTGATGCATATAAATATGTGGTATTTAATTTTCATATTATAGGTCGATGATAAAAATGATCAAAATAAGAATACAAAGAGCGTTATCAAGTATCAAATACTAGATTGATTTGGCTACAAAAAAAATCGTTACATGTTAAGTTGTTATTATAGTTTTTAAATAGTTTGTTTATTATTTGTAAAGTTAAATCTATCATTTTTTGTAATTTTAGAGATTTAACGTTGGGTATTCATTTTAGGGTTAGGATCCACTTACACAAAATGTAAAACTCATAGTTTTACACATTTTTTTTGGATCGTTAGATGAGTGAAATGAATCGTTGAGATTCAAATGTTAATCTTCACATATCTCACTGTTAATCTCAACCATCCATTCCACTCATCCAAAGATCCAAAAAAGTATAAAACTTAAAAATTCTTATATTGTGTACATTGATCTTATTAATAAACATTTTTAACTACGAACAATTAATGAATCTTTAAAATGAAAAATACCAAGCCTTTACCACTACTCCAATCCATCTTTAGTGATATAAATGGTACTCTTATTTATTTATATATATATATATTATAATGCAATGAATGCTAGGAAAAAAGAAGTAAAAATGGTTGAGATGAGACTCGAACTTTGATAACTTAGGAGTTAGGATGTGTAAAAACATACAAATCACTGAATTAATTCAAATAATTAAATTAAAAATGAAAATATTTTAAATCTATTTAAGGTAGTTAAAGCAAAATTTAAAATGAAAATAGAATTATGTTTTATATATTTTAAAATTGAATCGAATATTTTTTTCACATTTATTTTAATAATTTCATATATATAATATTGAATTAATATATTCAAGTATTAATCAAAGAACTCAATTCAATATTATATATATATATATGAAATTGCTAAAATAAATATGAAAAAAATATTTGATTAAATTTAAAATATAAAAACCATAAATCTATTTTCATTTTAAATCTTGTTTGAACTTAATTTAAATAATTGAATTAGGATATTCAATAAAAAATAAAAATTATTAATAAAAATAAAGTGAGTAAATTAAAATAAATATATTAAATATTTAGAATAAAAATAAATTAAAATATGAGTAAATTTATCCATTTGTGTGATGACATGTGTAATCATCTGATTGGTTGATTAATTTTATTTAATTAAATTAAAATTAGGACTAAATTGATATAATAAGTAACTAATATGGACCAAATGCGTAATTATATAACTTTTTGTTAACCACCACATCACCTCTTCTGTTAGTTTTTTAACAGAAATGGTCAAAATAAAATTAATTTAAAAGTTTGATGGTCTAATTGACGAGTTACATAATTAAGTGATCAAAATAGGATGGGACCAAAATTTGATGATCACTTGAATAGTTTACCCATTCATTTATAAGAACCACCAACTTCATATATAATAACTATAAAATAAGTGTCCAAATTATGTCTCTTTTTTGCAATAGGTACATAAAGTATTTTTTTAGCTGAAATAGGTGCCTAAAGTTTCATTTTTGGCTAAAATATATTCCTAAAGTATTTGTTGGCTGAAATAGGTGCCTAAACTTTTATTTTTTGTTGAAATATGTGCCTAAAAAGGTGCCAAAATTGACTTTAAAACAAGTCCAAAATGAAAGTTTAAGCACATATTTCAGCCAAAAAATAGTTTATGTACCTATTTCAGTCAAAATGAAAGTTTAAACACATATTTCAAACAAAAAATACTTTATGCACTTATTACAAAAAAAAAATATAATTTGGGCACTTATTTTATAGTTTAGACATAAAAAATCGTTTATTTTTCAAACATTTTATATATAGTTCTGTTTCTACTCACTTTTTGTAAATGTGTCTTGATTGATTTTTTTTAATTAAATGACTTTTCTTCAGATCATACCAGTATTTTTTTTTTGAAATATAAATTTTTAAATAAAGATTTAAGCTAATGGATTATTTGCAAATAAATAAAGATAACTATATATTAGTTTATTTTATTATAATTATTTTTATTTAATTTATTGATAAATTAATCTAAATCGAATATCACTAAGGTTCATTATGGGGACCTTTCAAACTCAATTTACTTCATTCATAACGTCAGAATTTGACTCACTGATTTTGTTTAAAAACCTAGCGCCTCATCATCTCATGTGATATTTCTTCGTATTAGCTCTATTAAATAGAGGTATTATATTTTCAAGACGAATGTAAAAATTCAAATCTATACAACATAAAATAACATAAACATCTTTATTCACTCGATCAATTAGTATATCTTTTCTTCAAATATCGAAAGTCTTACACACAAAAAAAAAACTACTAATATACTTTGATTTTTTTGCACAATCAAACTTAAACTATTCGCAACTTTGAAAATACTGCGACACCAATCTCAATCAAATTAATACTCTAATTAACAAATATACTTGGAACTATGCGACTAGTGTACTTCCATTTATATATACTTATATTTTATATGTAGGGGATTAAAGAAAATTTATTAAAATGAATAATATTTGTTAGTGTAATTACTAGTATTCGATTTTGCCTTAAAAAATATTAGTATTCGATTCACTGATTAATTTATCTAAATCAAATATTATAATTATAAAGATAATCTTTTTAACTCACATTATTATATTCACAACATAATTTAAAATTTTAATCTTATTTAAGTTCGTCGAAAAAAAAGGAATATAAGAATGATATAAAGTCAAAATAACCCACATCATTTGACCTTTTGGTCACTTTAGCCCATTTTTTTTTTTTTTGCAAACAACCCCTAACGTTTTATTTTTGTTCAAAATTCAACATCGACAAATGGAAATCGTCAGTCAACTAACGGTACACCCCTTTTGATGACATGGCAATACCACATGACACTTTGCTGACATGACATATTTTTTTAAAATATAATATTTTATTGAAAAATAATCATTTTTTATATTTTAACCAATCAAATGATGTCACATCAGCAAAGTGCCACACGACATTATCTTATTGGTTAAAAATATAAAAAATATTTCTTCATAATTTTTTTCAAAAAAACTATTTCTTAATATTTTTAATAACTTTTAAAAAATAATTATTTTTAAAATTTATTTTTTAAAAATAATTACTTTTTAAAAAAAAAAAATTATTTTTAAATATTTTAACCAATAAGATAATGCCAAATCAGCAAAGTGTTACGTTTCATCATATGATTGGTTAAAAAATAAAAAATAATTATTTTTTTAAAATAAAATTTTAATTATTTTAAAAAATTATATATCACATCAGTAAAGTACTATGTGGTATCACCACAGATATGTCACGTCATTGAAAGGGTTGACTGTTAGTTGATTGACGATTCCTATCTGTCAATGGTGAATTTTAAACCAAAATAAAATGATAGGGAGTTGTTTGTACAAAATATAAAATAAAGATTAAAGTGAGTCAAAAATCAAACGCTATTTTTGACTTATACCTATAAAAATTTGGGAAAGGCTTACGCCGTGTGAAATGGTACTTATTTTTATTGGCCAACATTTCTTTTCAGTATGAAAGATGTAAAAAAAGCTTGGGTTTTGTATGCTTTTTGAAAATTCGATGTTTCAGCATTAAAGTGATTTTCTTTAGCATCCAATTCGATCCAAAGCATAAGACATTATTGTCTAACCTAAGTAATTAGAGGAGCAACTTGCCAAGTGGACATTAATTTATAAGGGTGAACAAAATTTAACTCGAACTTGATTTGATGTGAAAAAAATCGCTTCGAGTCGTAATTTCATAAAGTCGACTCGATTCGAAAAAATTTAAATAAAGTTTGAATTATAAAATTAAACTTCGAATAACTCAGAATTTTTGTAATTAGAGGCTCAATTTTCAAGTTCGAGACAGACTCTCATCTTTACTTAATATATGTATATCACATATGAATAAACACGAAGAAAAATATATATATATGCTTATCTTATATGGTTATATAAAGACGTTTAAATTAAACTCATTAATATCATAACATGATAAATATTTATAATTAAATTTGAATAGAAACTCGAACAGCTCGACTCGAGTCGAATTTCATAAACTACAATCGGCACGAAAAATTTTAAATAAAGTTTGAGTTATTAAATAAAACTCGGCTAACTCAAATTTTTACTCGATAAAAGAAAAAATGTACATTAATTTTGTATTAAATTTAATTAGATTGATATTATTATAGTTGTAATATAAAAAAGTGAGTTTAAAATATGTTTATATACACTTTTTTCAATTTATAAATAAAAAAGTAGAAATGATATTTTTACCAATAATTAGTTGGTCCATCGCAATGACACTAAATTTCTTAGGTAAAAATATTAAAATAATCATACTAATATGTTTTATAATTAATCAGTTCAAATTGTTAATATCCCTTTCAACACACACTAGCTCGATGTGTGGGAATAGAATTTTTTAAAATATGATGGGAATATTTTATGATGTTAATTGTTTGAATTAATTAATGATATTATAAAAACGAATCAAATTGTGTTAAAATAAAACATAAAAATAAAAATAAAATTGTCTTTGTAGCATAGTGGTAGTGCGTTCGCTTCGTAAACAAAAGATCGTGAGTTCAAAACCTCACCAAGGGCTGGATTATTTTCAAAATAATTCAATTTAAAAAAAGGAAATGCAAATTATATTTTAAACTTGAAAACGAAGTCTCGAATTTGAGCATAATAGAAGGATTAAAAGATAATTTCACCATAAATAAGGAATACCTTGGCGCCAAGCTCAAAGTAAAAGCCAAGAAGAGATCCCAAGGGAATCCCAACAACGTAATAACAGCCGATGTGACGTATGCAACAAAAGCTTGCCAACCACACCCAACAGCCACACCTTCAAATTCAAAAATCAAAATGTTGAATTTTAATCTAAACGGATAATGATACTTAATGGGGAAAATAGGTAGTATCTCGCTTATGCTCGTGTTTTTATCTGTCTTTTAATTTTTTTTGATAAAATAATACCTAATGTAATATTTTAATTCTGTTTTGGTACTCTGATCGTCTAAAATTAATAAAGATGGTGTGGTCTGGTATAATCACAATTTTAATCTAAAACACTTATATATTTTATCAATTAATTTAAAATCCATCCAATTTAAACATTATCTTAACTCTAGGTAAAATTGTAAATTACTCATTTTATTTTTCTTTCCAAAGAAAATTGTTTAACTTTTTTGGGGTTTGGGGTTAGGGCTTGAGATCTAAGTTTAAGGGGTGAGGTTTCGTGGTTTAAGGGTTATAGTTATCCTCTTTCGTTGTAGCCCCATCAGCCAGCCATCGTGGCCGCCTAAAATTAGGGTGTTTAAAAATAATCGATTCGACCGATCCGATTATTCTTTGATCCTATCCAATTTTTATTTCTAGATTGGATATTTGATCCGATTTTAAATTTTTCGGATCAAATACATATCATAATATTTCAAGTTTCGGATTATCCAAAAATCCCAAAATTCAAAATTTCATGAATATTAATTTTGTTATTTTTAACAATTTGATGTTTGTTATATCCGAAAGTTTAAAAAAATCAAAATTTTCATAGATGCGAATCTTGTTATATTTAGCAATTTGTTGTTTGTTACATTCGAAATTCCGAAAATTTCATAAATGCGACATTCAAATTTAAAAAAAAATAGTTAAATCAAATTATAATAATCGGATATATGAATATCTGATCTAATTATTCGATATCTGAATATTTGAATATATATTTTTTCTAGATCACTATATCGTCAATAAAAAAATTGAATATCTAAAAAAAAACGAATCCTATCCGATTCGCTATCCAACAATAAACACCCCTACCTAAAACCACTATTGTGCAATACAAATGACGGAGGTACGATTTGCTAAATAGAAAAAAAAAAGGCAATCGTCGATTAAGAAGAGGTGAAGGTTAGATGGTAAGGGCGAAAATAAAAAGTTGTCAATAATGGTGAAGTGTAAATGATCGTCGGTGACCAATGATGTGAGTTAGGGTTGAGAGAAAAAAGAGAGGTTAAGATTTTTGGAGAAGAAGAAGGAAAACGAGAAATTTATAGTTTTAATCTAAATGTTTTAGATAATGATTAAATTAATAGTGTTATAACCAATTTGGTAGAAATATATAAGTTTTGAGAACTAAAATTGATATTATCTCAATTAAAAATGAGTCATATTATCATCTTTGTTAAATTTTAGTGGTCGAGTATCAAAACAAAATAAAAGTATATTAAGCATCATTTTGTAAAAAAAATTAGTTGAGGTATCAAAACAAGAACACGGGCATAAATTTGTACTAAGTAAATAGTTTACCCTATTTTATAATAAAAAAATCATGAAAATCGACTGTTTTTACCTGATAAAATAGGCTGAATTCCGTTGAGGATAAGGGTGATTGCAAGAAGCGGGCAGAGATCGGAAACAGCCTCCGCCACCGCTTCACCATTGGTGAAGCTGTAGCTAATGACGTGACGGCGAAGTATTACTATTATGGCCGCCGCCACCGATATTATGAAAGAAAACGCCGTAACTATCACCACCGAAAACGCCGCCGATTTTGGATGTCCCGCTCCCAGCTCGTTCCCGACTCTCACGCTACTCATCGTTTTCACATTTCATTTTTTCACAGGTCAAATTGTATTTTGCTCCCTTAACTATTACCAAAGTTAGATTTAGTTCTTATATCTTGATTTGACATAATTTAGTCATTTACTTTTATAATATTATATGTCACCATTACTTATTCCTGTTTAATTAGGTCTAATTACGGTGAGCAAAATTCGACTCGAAAATTCTAAAATTTTTCGACTCAAGATGACAAAAAAAATTCAACTTGAAACAAATTATAATTTCATAAACTCAACTAGAAAAAAAAATAAAGTTTGAGTTATAAATGAAACTTCAAATAACTCAATTTTTTTTAGTAATTAGTGAATCAGTTTTTAAGTTCGAGTAGAGTCCCTCAACCATGCCTGATATATGTATATTGCATATGAAAATATGAGAAAATATATAAGTATATCGTATATTGTTATAAAAAATCATTTAAATTAAAACCAACATAATAGATGTTTACAATTAAATGTAAACGGGGATTCAAACATGATCTGACTCGACTTGATTTCAATAGCTAGACTCAAAATTTTTTAAATAAAATTTAAGTTATAAAATATGACTTATCATCTTAATTTTTTTTTGACTCGACTCGATCAAATGTTCATCTCTAAATATAACCATCAACTAGGGGCTCTCGATCTGAAATGGGCTTCGGTAAGAGAATTTTCACTTTACGTTGGTTCAATATGAATTCAGTTTAAAAAAATGTTTTTAAAATTTAAATAAAAAAATTAATATTAATATAATATTCATATTTTATAATTTTTTATTAAATAGAAATGTATTATATTTTCGATGTAAATGTCAAGATTTAAACTCATACAAGATATGGTAACATGAGCATCCTTAACCAATTGACCAATTAATGGATCTCTACTATTTCTTTTAAATATATAAATAATAAAAATATGAATAAATTATGTTAAATTAAAATACAAGGACTAAATTTAAATTTAGATATAGCATAAGAACTATTCTATAATTTTATTTGACCATCAACAAAAATTTCTTAACTTCATCTATGTGCAGTGGCAAAACTTGGTAATAGATTTTGGATGGTTAACATAAAACTTTTAAAAATGGAGGTTTAAATAAAAAGTTTTAAAATTTTTGATGAGTCCAGTTTAAATTTTTGATAGTTTGAAGGGATTTAACTAAAATTTTTAAAAATTTGAGAGGCTTTATAAGAACTTTTAAAAGTTTTAGGATATATTTAATTAAAATATTTAAAATTTTTGAAACATAACATGAAATTCTAAAAAAAATTGCAACGATCAAATTAAAAGTTTTAAAAATTTCAAGAAATTAAATCTTAATTTTTTAAATTTTTTGGGGCGTGACCCCACGGTTCCCTTCTTTGTTCCTCCCTTGTGCATGTATGTATGTATATATATATATTGATTAATGTCCGATACGTTAACGATATATAATTCTATATACCATTAATAAACCAAATATTAACATATCACTATAATTTTATGTACTGTCTATGAGACTATGATGGTGTGTAATAGGAGCGGTACTCAATAGAGATCGGTGAGGGCCACAATTCTCCAAATTTTAAAAAGTTGAACAGATTTTAAGTTGAAGGTAATAGTAAAATTATATTTTAGTTCCATAAAAACATATATAAGTTATATTGTTGGCCCCATTAAATTTAGATATTTTTAAATGACTTTCTCAATAAATAACGTTGAGTTCTGCTACTGATGTGTAAAATTATTCGATACATCTTCATATATTCATTATGTATATGTACACACCGAAAAATTATTAGATGGATCTGGCTCAACACGTCATTTATGATCCCATCTAATAACATTTTTCCTTGTCATTTTTTTTCAAGGCGAATCTTCATATTTTTCCTACATGTCAATGAGTTGAATGAACCTTATTGACTGAGACTACAGATGACGTAATGAGCCGGGTTCATCTTGTAATCACTCATTTTTATCCGGGTTTTAGTATTTTTAGTATTGTTGTAATAATATTATTAATCTAAAAAAAGTAAAAAAAAAAAGAAAAAAAGAAAAAATAATAATAATAATAATAAAAAAGGGGGAGGGGAGTGGAGCACAAGGCTCCACGTCACCCTCCTCACCCCTATAAAAAGACGGCAATTGCAAAGCAAATGAAGTAAAAAAAAATTGAAATTGGCAGCAAGCCAATTTGAATAAACATATAAAATTTTGGCGAATAAGGGAGCTTAGGCTCCCGGCTAGCCCAAGATCGGGGCAGTGTCCTCGGTCCTAGTCGGTTCGATCGGGGTCTTATTTTAGGTTCGATCTAGTTAATATTTTTGGAGAGGTCATGGTAGATCTCGGTGGGGTTTCGTCGGGGTTCGTCATTCGAACTCCTAGTTAGGTATATTTTCTTTCCTTTTTATTTATGTTGTAATTTTTATATTTTAATGAAGTAGTAGTTAATTTAAAATTGTGTTTTTAATTTGTATGTTTATCTATGTTTTAGATTAGTATGTTTTAAATTTATGTTTTATATTAGTGTTTTATTTATGTTAGATATGTTTTTATTTATAAGTTAGATTAATATTTATGTATGTATGTTTTAGATTATTATTTTATTTATGTTAGGTATGTTTTTATTTATGTGTTAAATTAATAGTTATGTATGTATGTTTTAGATTAGTATTTTATTTATGTTATGTTAGTATTTCATTATGTTAGTATTTATTTATATTTTTTATCGCAAGGTATTTATTTATATTTGTCATGTTTTTAAAGTTTGCATAACGAACATATATTTTTTGTCAATGAGGTGCCCTTTTATTCGAGCGTAAACGGGGCCAGTATCAGGCGTAGTGATAGTGGTTGGACGTTTACTCTCGAATAACGGGGCCTTTAAAATTTACTCGCACTTATAATCAAATTTTAATTTAATCGTCACTTTAATCCGGAAAGTCTAATACTAATAAAGCGGTAATTATTAAAGTACCAATTTTGGGCGGTGTGGGGGTGCTAATCCTTCCCCATCCGTAACCGACTCCCAAACCCATCAATTTGAAATCTCTGGTTTTCTACGGTGTCCGGTCTACCTTGAGTGGCCGGTGGCGACTCCAATTTTAAATAAAACACGAGTTTTCTAAAATCCCAATCGGAATACAACATTTTCCAAAAAAAATAAAAACAATCTTTTTTAGCGAGAAAAAACATCGCTACAGATGGCGACTCCACTGGGGACATTTTTGTTTTTCAAAAACAAATGAGAGTCGAGATTTTTCAAATAATTACCGCTCTATTAATATTGGAAATTCCGGATTAAAGTGACTATTAAACTAACATTCGGTTATAATGGCGCGTTTATTTTAACGCATTTAAAATATGGCATATAAACCCGTTTTTTTAAGTGGGGGGAAAACGCTAATGCTTTCGTGGAGATATCGTTCTCCCGTATGGACCTAGCAAGTACCTTCGGGGCTCGAGTACCTTATACTTTCGTGAGGATATCGTTCCTTCGTATGGGTATAAGCGAATGGGTCCCCCTGAATTGAACCTGGTTGAAAGGAGCCTATAATGGGTGATGACCGGGGGCCTTGCTACTCTTAGTAGAGGACAGCAAGGACAATTCGGGTACCTCTTAGCACCAAAACTGCATATAGTGAACCGTATGAGCCAACCCCTTTAGAGCCATATGAAACTCTGCCCGATTAGTGGTCACCGTATTTAGGCTCTGGTGCCTTATTTCTTGTTTATGTACAGTTTATTACTCTATTTTTGTTATATTTATCATTTATTTTATTTAATCATTTTATTTGGTACTAACTCGTTTTATTTTATTCTCATCGCACTGAGTTCACTTGCATAATTGCACAACATCATCACAATCTTAATTTTGCATTGCATCGATTTAGGAAACATTTTGTATGCATTCATTTTCAGAATAATAAAACTAATTCTCGGGTTGCCCCATTAAATATAACGAAGATGGTCGATCTAGCACCTTACAAAGCCTCTTACAAAAGTTTGGTCTTGGGGCATGTCCAAAAGCACCCCCACATCTTTTACAAATAGTGTGCCTCTAACAAGGTCTCAGTCCGGGGGCATTCTTTGCCAAGGTCCAGCCTTCATTGCCGAGTCAAACTCTTGTATCTTTGACCACAGTCTGCAAAATTGCACCCAATCAAAAATAATAAGCTACCATGAACCAACACAATTTATAAACCCAACCTAGGGGGCAACGGAATCCACACTCAAAGTGTCAAATTCAAGAACAGTTTCAGACGATGGCATAGGGATGAATAAAATGTTGGGCATGCACCCAGATGACTGATCGAACCCAAGTTGAGGTTGGGGCACCATCACATACAAAAAACCAAGATCCTAACGGGACCAGTGAGGAGTCGGGCATCCCTTTGAGGGCAAAAAAATCATATCACATTCATGCATTCATCTTGCATACGTCATACATTTAGATTAAGTGCATACACCAAAATCACCATGCATTTAAGATAGACACATGCATTTAGGCATAAAAATCATGTATGCATTTTTGCTTACAAACAGTTCAAAAAGAGATGAACATCCTCAACCGTGGGGGCAACAACGACGGCCAACCTTAGTTTTAGAGGAGGCCAAACACAAAGAGGATCTTTGAAACATCAATAAAAGGTAACAAATGAAAATTTTGTGAACATTTTCTTGATTAATTTTTTTCATCGTAGGTCATACCTCTCCTTGATGAGAGCAAGCAGTAGACTTTTCAGATCTTGCCTTCGTCATAGGCCAACAATTTTCAGATTCTGTTTTACCGCTGATGGTGCAACAATATAGACATCTTGAAGATTTCGTTTCTCCATTGATGGTGCAACAGATCCGAACCTTTCCCCAAACAGATCAAATTTGTATTCAAGTCTTGTTTCTCTGCTGACGGTGCAACCAGACCTAATTTTCCTCAAGTATTACTTCTTTGTACAGTTTAAGAAAAAGAAAAAAATTATCAAAAAATAGAGTTGAAAAAATAAAAAAAAAGAAAAAATCAAAAATAGAAAAAATCAAAAAATCAAAAGTCGAAAAAAATCAAAAAATGAAAAATGAAAAAAAATGAAGAAAAAAATGAATGAAATGAAAATCAAAAGAAAATTTATCAACTTTCATCGCCCGATCTAGTTCCTCCGCTGATGGAGTGGCCAGGTCCAAGCTTCCGTCGCCCTCAGATCCCACTCTCCGCTGATGGTGTAGCCGGTTCCAGGTCGTCATTATCAAATCTTGCTCTCCGCTGATGGAGTTGCTAGGTTCAAGCTCCCGTCGTCCTCTGATTCTGCTCTCCGCTGATGGTGTAGCCGGTTCTAGGTCATCATTGTCCAATCCAGTTCTCCGCTGATGGAGTGATCGGGTCCAAGCTCTCATCGCCCTCAGATCCTGTTCTCCGCTGATGGTGTAGCCGGTTCCAGGTCGTCATTGTCCAATCGATCCTCCGTGATGGGTGACCGGGTCCAAGCTCCCGTCGTTCTCGATCCTGCTCTCCGCTGATGGTGTAGCGGTTCGTGTCGTCATTGTCCAATCCGATCCTCCGTGATGGAGTGGATCGGGTCCAAGCTCTCGTCATCCTCGATCTTACTTTTCGCCGATGGTGTAGCGGTTCAGGTCGTAATTGTCCAATCCGATCCTCCGCTGATGGAGTGACGGGTCCAAGCTCCCGTCGTCCTCGATCCTGCTCTCCGCTGATGGTGTAGCCAATTCCAAGTCGTCATTGTCCAATCCGGTCCTCCGTGATGGAGTGACCGGGTCCAAGCTCCCGTCGTCCTCGATCCCGCTCTCCGCTGATGGTGTAGCGGTTCAGTCGTAATTGTCCAATCTAGTCCTCCGCTGATGGAGTGACCGAGTCCAAGCTCCCGTCGCCCTCTCGATCCTCTCTCGCTGATGGTGTAGCGGTTCTAGGTCATCATTATCCGATCCAGTCCTCCGTGATGGAGTGGCTAGGTCCCGATTCTTTCGCTTTGTCCTACTTATTATTGATGGTGTAGTAGGGTTCGATTAATATTTTCTGTTTCTCCATTGATAGATCCAACTTTACTGATTTTCAAGTTTTCTTTATTAATGTTGTAGCTAGAAAACAAATAAAAAAAAAGAAAAAAGAAGAAAAAAATCAAAGAAAAATAGAAAAAAGAAACAAAAAACAAAAAAAACAAAAAAAACAAAAAAAAACAAAAAATGAAAAAATGAAAATAAGCTTTCAACCAAATTCTGATCATGCCTCTTCGTCAGAGTCGTAGCTTGATCACAAAAAAGAACAACTATCCGATCCTGCCTCTTCGTCGGTGTCGTAGCTGGATCAAATCTTCAGACCTTGCCTCTTCGTCGGTGTTGTAGCTTGGTCAAATCTAACTTTCGGTTCTGCCTCTTCGTCGGTGTTGTAGCTGAACCTAATTCACTAACTTCCGGTCTTGCCTCTTCGTCGGTGTTGTAGCTAGACCAAATTCACTAACTCTTGATCCTGCCTCTTCGTGCGTATTTGTATTTGGATCAACATTACTAACTTTAGACCATGCCTCTTCGTCGGTGTTGTAGCTTGGTCAAAAGTTCACCAACTTTCAAGTTTTATCAATGTTCTAAGAAAAAATCAAAAAAAAAAAAAAAAGAAAAAAAAAAAAAAATATGAAAAAATATGAAAAAGAAACAAAAGCAGAGAAAAAAAAGAAGAGAGAAAAAAGAAAAAAATGTCAGTTTTCTGATCTCGCCTCTTCGTCAGAGTTGTAGCTGGATCAGACATCAGAACTTTCACCTATCGGTCTTGCCTCCTCGTCGGTGTTGCAATTTGGATCGAATTTTGTAGACCCTGCCTCTTCGTCGGTGTTGCAGCTGGGTCGAACTCTCTTTAGATATTAGCTTATTACCAATAATGTAGCAAGTAGAACTCGGTTTGGCTTCCCCAACAAACAACCCCCATTTTGAAGGCTTTGCTTCCCGAGAGTGACAAGGTGGGTCAACCAAAACAAGAAAGATGACATGCGCTGAA
Organism: Hibiscus mutabilis; assembly: GCA_019671005.1. Classification (NCBI taxonomy): domain Eukaryota; kingdom Viridiplantae; phylum Streptophyta; class Magnoliopsida; order Malvales; family Malvaceae; genus Hibiscus; species Hibiscus mutabilis. Next base: position 2,532,765 of record CM033754.1, on the reverse strand, counting down.
GAGAATGAAGATCTACCGAAGAAAGAAGACACGCGTCAAAAGGAGAGAAGTTTAGCCAGATAAGACAAAAATGAGTGCTTTTGATCTTTGCTTTGTTCTCGTTTCACAAGAACAAGCAAAGAGGGGCAACTGTAATCACTCATTTTTATCCGGGTTTTAGTATTTTTAGTATTGTTGTAATAATATTATTAATCTAAAGAAAAGTAAAAAAAGAAAAAAAGTAAAAAATAATAATAATAATAAAAAGGGGAGGGGAGTGGAGCACAAGGCTCCACGTCACCCTCCTCACCCCTATAAAAAGACGGCAATTGCAAAGCAAATGAAGCAAAAAAAAATTGAAATTGGCAGCAAGCCAATTTGAATCGGCATAAGGGCTGGCCGAATAAGGGAGCTTAGGCTCCCGGCTAGCCCAGGATCGGGACAGTGTCCTCGGTCCTAGTCGGTTCGATCGGGGTCCTATTTTAGGTCCGATCTAGTTAATATTTTTGGAGAGGTCGTGGTAGATCTCGGTGGGGTTTCGTCGGGGTTCGTCATTCGAACTCCTAGTTAGGTATATTTTCTTTCCTTTTTTATTTATGTTGTAATTTTTATATTTTAATGAAGTAGTAGTTAATTTAAAATTGTGTTTTTAATTTGTATGTTTATCTATGTTTTAGATTAGTATGTTTTAAATTTATGTTTTATATTAGTGTTTTATTTATGTTAGATATGTTTTTATTTATAAGTTAGATTAATATTTATGTATGTATGTTTTAGATTATTATTTTATTTATGTTAGATATGTTTTTATTTATGTGTTAAATTAATAGTTATGTATGTATGTTTTAGATTAGTATTTTATTTATGTTATGTTAGTATTTCATTATGTTAGTATTTATTTATATTTTTTATCGCAAGGTATTTATTTATATTTGTCATGTTTTTTAAGTTTGCATAACGAACATATATTTTTTGTCAATGCGGTGCCCTTTTATTCGAGCATAAACGGGGCCAGTATCAGGCGTAGTGATAGTGGTTGGACGTTTACTCTCGAATAACGAGGCCTTTAAAATTTACTCGCACTTATAATCAAATTTTAATTTAATCGTCACTTTAATCCGGAAAGTCTAATATTAATAAAGCGGTAATTATTAAAGTACCAATTTTGGACGGTGTGGGGGTGCTAATCCTTCCCCATCCGTAACCGACTCTCGAACCCATCAATTTGAAATCTTTGGTTTTCTACGGTGTCCGGTCCACCTTGAGTGGCCGGTGGCGACTTCAATTTTAAATAAAACACGAATTTTTTAAAATCTCACGCGAAATACAACATTTTTAAAAAAAAAATAAAAACAATCTTTTTTGGCGAGAAAAAACATTGCTACACATCTAATAATTTCTCGTGCACACCAATTAGAGAAGGGGAAGAGAGAAGACTAACCTTGCGGCAGCATTGAAACCAACTGAGATCATAAAGACCCATCCAGATATAGTCATGCTGCGAAATATAAGTAGAAATTATAACCCACATCTTTATTGTCGCATCTTTTTCACGTGCAAAACAACAAAAACAAATTACCCTACACTTCCCTTAAAAGAAGGTAAGGTATATATATATATGGGACGGACCCATGGATAAAGATCGAGACAATAAGTATAATAAACTGTAAAATATAAGAGATAAAGTTCAAATAAATTAAAAAGAAATAATGCTAAAATATACCTTAGCGTTTGATTGAATTATCATTATAGCTTTTATTCGATTTTTTGAATAAAAGGTCCTCAACGTTTTATCTCAATGAATAAAAATTACACAAATTTAAATGATAAACTATTTGAAATGACCCAACAAAATGACACTATTAAAAAAAAAAAAGATATTTTTTATATTTTATACGATTTTATAAAAATATTTTCTAATTGATATATCATTATGTAAAATTAGCATATTTATATACAACATATATTATCTTGTAATCATTTCGACAAGAGGTTTACAAAAAATCATTTTAATGAAATTTACTTTTGGTTGATTATAAAAGTTTAATTAATTAATAGTTTTATTTAAACCATAAAAAATAAAATATTCAATCAAAATTATCAAAAAAAACATAGATAAAAATAACAATTTAGTCAAACGTTAGGGGTATTTTTTGGTATTATGCCAATTAAAAATTAGAGGTCTAATAAATTAAAAAAACCTTATAGTATTCTTTAAAAAAAATTAGGCCACAAGGCAAGGATCTATGTGGATCCGTCACTATATATATAAAAGATCATACAATTTCAATATTCCATCAACAATTACACTAATTTAAGCTATGTTTCATGAAATTAACTGTAATAAAATTATAAAAAAACTAGTTAATTAATAGTTTTATTATAAAAAACTAGTTTTTAATTTAGATTAGAAAGTATTTTTTAAAAGTTAATTTTTTTATTTTTGAACAATTTTTATTTAGAAGAGGGAAAATAAAATTTTTTGTTCTTATTGGGCTATAAATCCACAACTTAAGTGATGAGAAAAATGTCAATTGACAACTTTAATCACTTACTCTAAAAATTGTTGACATTTTTAAACTTTTTTAAAAGGCATTTAAGAGTAAAATTATATATTGGAGCGAGCATATCCAGTGTGAGGGTCGACTCTTCCAAAACTAATTAAGGTAGATTTTTTTTTATCATCTCACTTAAGCTCGTGATAAGAATTATATTATCATTTAATATTTTAAATATATTTTTAAAAAAATGCTATCTAAAACAACAAAAATAAAACAACAACCATAAATGATCATAAGATATTTAGTTTACTAACCAAATGGGGAGTGAATCCAAGGCCAACTCCGGGTTCTCAAGCAGTCCCGCAATCAAAACCAGAATCTGAAAGTACCAAGTTTCCAAACACAACATCACCGCCGACGCCGCCGACAACTTGAAGAACTCCGGCAACCCTCTAAAAGCTTGTACACTGAAACCATTCCACGTAAACCTGCACTTATCACTTTTAACTATATACACAGATTGAGCAACCACCACGATCCACCACGACAAGCTCAAGACCAACGAAGCACCCAACAAACCAAGTCCGATCTTGTACACCGCCACCCAAGTCAGCAGCAAATGGACGGCCAATGTGGCCGTCGATATGTAAGCACTCGGTGCAACTATGCTTTGCGCCTGAAGAAACTTCTGTATCGGAAAACTCACGGCGTAGGCGAATATTTGCGGGATTAAACCGTACACAAAAACCGCGGCGGCCGAAGCGATATCCGAGTATTCTCCGAGAAATATCAAGATTGGTTTAGAGAAAACGTAGATTAGTGTGAGGAGAATACCGGTTATTGTTAGCAGTACGGCTGATCTTTGAAGGTATACGCCGAGCATGTCGTATCGGCGTGCGCCGAAAGCTTGGCCGCAAAGAGTTTCAACGGCACTCCCCATTCCCAGCTAGAAAAAAAAAAAATAGAAATGTTTAGTAACGATGGAATTAGAATTAAACATCAAGAGGAAAAAGAAAAAATTTTAATTTGATTAATATTTAAATTATAAAGGACCTAAATTGTTATTATACAAAAAATTTGGCTTGGTCCTGTGTTTGAAGAGAGTACGTAGAAATGTATTTTTTTTAAAAGTTAATATGATACTTTACCATTAGACCGTAAGTGAAGACTTGGACCGGTGTTTCCGAGAGAGGCAGCAGCGAGTTCGAGGTTGCCGAGGTGACCGGAGAAGATTTGGGTGGACATGGACATGAGGTAATTGATCATGTAAACAATGACGGCGGGTGCGGCTAACCGGAAGAGGATCTTGGACTCGATCCATGTTGCTTTGCTCATGCGACCGAACAAGGTAAGGTTGTCGTCCGACAATGTGTTCTCGAGGTCAGAGGTTGTTTCGGGATTTGTGTTCGGAAGTTGCGGTTGCAGCAGCGGTTGTTGGGTGGTGTGTTCTTCTGGGGATGATGATCCCATTTGTTCTAAGGCAGTGGTCAACTGAAAGAAATAACTTGTAATTTTGAAGTGGGTGAGTTTTCTTTCATGGGAGGAAGGGGGCTATATGTATTGGTAATTATTTTCATCCACGGGCGAGAAATTTTTTTGTTTCATGTCTTAGTTTTAAGGTTTAAAGTTTAGTATTTTAGGGTTTAAAGTTTAGAATTTAGGGGTTGTTGTTAAAATTTGGGGTTTATGTGTTAGAATTTAAGTTTTCTAGGTTAAAACCTAAATCACTAATACATTTCCATAAAATTTAAACCTTAACCTCTAAACCCTAAATTTTAACCACAATTACTAAATTTTAATCCCTAAACTTTAAGCTCTAAACTGAACTAAACCTTAAAACTAATACACTTGTGAAAAAAACTAATATCCTGTATGAAATAAAAAAAATTACTGAGTATAACATTATATTTATGTTGAACCCAACAAGTTTCTATTAGATTTCATAAGTGGTTGATATTTTTTATCATGTTTCAAATATTTAAATATATAATCTTATAATCACTTTTAAACCATTAAAAAATTATATTTAATTTGATTTTTTTTTATAAATATTACTTCTACTTCTACCTAGAGGGGATAGGGAAACAATTTAATGTGTAAGGAACTAAATCTAAAATTAAATATTTAAATTTAATTTTAAATTATATTTGAATTAAATTTTGAAAAAGAAAGTCTAAACAGAACTCTCCATTATTCATTACTGGATCATTCCTTTAAGTTTATTACACATATATAATTAATTATCACTTTAAATATCATTCGGAATTGGTTATATTTATAATTTGATTTAACTTAATATTAAGTGTCTATTCATCCCGGTGTTGATGTAACTTGTGTGAGTTTTTTTTTATGTATTTATTTTGGTTTGAATTATATATTTTCTGATATTTATTCTTATTTAAATATTATTATATGTCTACATTTATTTTAATCTGGGAAACGACATGTTTTATAATTTATTTTATTGGTGACAAGTGTTTATTGGTGGGATATTTAATGAAATTATTGTGATGTAATACGTCTTGGATTTTGAAATTCTTTCATTTATTATATACAGAGTGTCCCAACTTTTTGGTCATGAACGAGTATGATCTTAATATTAATAACGATTTAGTTTAGTAAGACGAGACATTAATTTAATTATCTGAATAAGCTTAAAAGTTTGAATTCTAGTGTTATAATTTGTAAATGAACTCACCTATGCCTAAATCCAGCGGCAAATCTATTTGTAAGTTCGAGGTGTGCATGTGACCACCCTAAACCTTTCAAGATTCACATATTTTATTTTAATTTTTAATTTTATAAATTAATCTTCAATTTATTTTAATTTTTATGATTTGTGTTCACCCTTAAAAACTTCTTAATCTGCCACTTTCTAAACCATTGTATCTTCTTCAAAGTCTAATGTATCTTAGAAAACTGATTTCAAAGCGGCATAGGAACTAACTTCACAAGCTAAATAATTAAAATACAAATAAAATCAAATTAATTAATTAAATTTAGTATGGACTCCCATTTAAAAGTAAATAAAACTCGACCTGATTTAAAAAATTAATTCTTTTTACTTAACACGAAAATATTTCACTCAATCAAATATTCACCTTACCCAATACCCACATAGCTTATGGCTTTTGTGAAACTGAAAGCAAATTTCAATTAAGGGTAAATTATACAAATAGTCTCTTAATTATAGGGTGTTTTTTTATTGGGTCTTATGATTAGGGATGGTTATGGGTCGAGTTTTTGGCGATTCGACCCAACCCAACCCAACCCAACATTTTATGATGCTTCATCCAACCTGAATCCGATCAAAATTTTAAAGTTAAAACCCGAACTTGACCTGGCCCAACATAAAGTTATTTTTTTATTTTTATTCGATAGAATGGAGAGTTAATTGAAAAATACAAATAGTGAGGGAGCATTATAATAATTATTCTATTTTTATTAGACAAAATAGGGAGATAATTGAATGAATATATATATATATATAAAGATAGAGACATTATAGCAATTATACATAAATATTTAGACTAAAATTAAACTATTATTTCAAATCAATGAGAGCACTTCAAACTGAGTGTTTTTGCACATGATTTGGTCTCAAACGAGCGTTTCAGAAAAGCTAAAATTTTCAGCTTCTCTCCTAACGAATGTTCTCACCCAAATCGCCGTTTGAAAAACGGTGCCGAACGAAGCCCTAGTTTCGCATGTAACTCTTCAAGTAGCCTTCTGATTTCATAGTTCACCATTTCCCTTTCTATGCAATTTCTCAATTAGTTTCAATGCTAAGAAACTGCAATATTGAATGATTTCAACATCTCTTCCCTTTCTTGTGTAAATTAAAGAAAAAATTCACTGCAGAAGTACCAAAAAAGGCACCAAAACATTTACCATGTAATGTATTAAAGGTAAGGAATCATAAAAAAAGCCCAGTTTCATTATTAAGGTGTCAACAAACAATTTATAAAGAAAAGGTGTCAACAGACAATTGAGTTTATAGCCGTTGAATTCGCAGCAGCAGTTAGTTTAGAGCTTTATTGAATATAATGACTAAAAAATTAAACCCAAATCCTAATTTTCTAACTCTAACCCTAAAAAATTAAATCTTAAACCATATACCTTAAGTTCTAAACACTAACCTTAAATTCTAAACCTTACAACCCAAACCCCTAAAGTAAAATCTTAACCCCTAAAACTAAAAGATGTTTACACGGCCTATGTATCAAAGTTTTTTCCTAACATGATACTATACCGTTAGACCTTAAGTGAAGAAGACTTGGATACCGGTGTTTTCGAGGGAGGCGGCGGCGAGTTTGAGGTTGCCGAGGTGACCGAAAAAGATTTGGGTGGACATGGACATGAGGTAATTGATCATCTAAACGATGATCGCGGGTGCGGCTAACTGGAAGAGGATCTTGGACTCGATCCATGTTGCCTTGCTCATACAATCGAACAAAGTAAGGTTGTCGTCCGACAATGTGCTCTCGAGGTCAGAGGTTGTTTCGAGATTTGTGTTCGAAAGTTGCGGTTGCAGCAACGATTGTTGGGTGGTGTGTTCGGGGGATGATGATCCCATTTGTAGAGTTCTAAGGCAGTGGTCGACTGAGAGTGTAATATCCCATTATTTGATTAGTGACCAAAACGCAAAGAATCAAAAGCTAGTGGTTTTAGTTCAGTGACTAAAATGTAAAGTTTTAAAGTTTGGTGACAAAAGTGAAAAGTTGAGAAAAGTTCAAGGACCAACATGGTAATTTTCCCAATAATTATTTTTATTCCATAAATAGATAGATCATCTAAGGTTGCATCGAATATAAAAACTATGGTTTGATCTGATGTTTCTATTATTGGGAAATTTACGTTAAAGTTTAAGTGTAATTCGGGTAATCGTATGAGCTCAGAATTTTATGAAAATTTGAAGGAAGTTTTAAAAAGACCCGAAGAGCATAGCATCGAAGTTCGAATCGTTTTTAAATCAGTCTAGATTCGATTCTATTCAGTATTATGTATAGGTGATGGAATGACATTTTTGAAAATAAATTATTTTATTGATGGCATTTTTGACATTTCACCTATACTTTTTTAATGAAAATTAATTATGGAAGAAGATAATGTGTAGATGTTGAATGGTGATTAGTTATGATTAAAGGGTAAAATAGTCATTTGACTATTTTAGAGATTTTTATTATTATATAGCCAAATTTAAAGACATTTTGCATTAATAAAGAAAGGAAAAAAGTTGGAATTGTGTTCATCTTTCTCCAAGGCTGCCGAAAACTCAAGGGGCCTAGGTAAGAAATTTTCAATTCAAATTTTGACTTGATTTGTTTGATTTTTGGTTAGAGACATGAAACAAGAAATTGATCTCCCTTAAATTCTCTATCTTTTGACATAAGTTTTGCTTAGTTTCCACGTCTCTAAGTTGAGTTTGATGATTAGGGTGGTTGAAGAGCATGTTAAGATTTCATGTTTTAAGGCTTAATCAAGTTGGAAATGGTGTTGTAGTGTTGTTTAGATGCTTGAAAAGATGAAAACTTCTTGGAAAACCTATAGGGACCATTTCGGCAAAATGAAGAATATTAGGGGAAATTTTGTAAAAAATATTTTGATGATAGATTTGATTACAATGATGTTTTCTAAGTTGAATTATGTTGTTGGATTGAAGAAAACATCGTTTTAGGACCAATTTGTGAATTGCGTAAATTGGGTGAAATAAGTGAAAAATTGGAAAATATTCAAGAAGCATGGGTATGTTGTTTGCTATGATACAATGATCATTTTGGTATTAATATTTTTGAAAATGGAGATGAAATGCGGAAGTTTCCAAATTTTAGTTTATAAACCCTAAGAGAGAGAATTTAGGGTTTAAAGGGAAATTATCAAATTATTGGTTGTAGTGTGTAATTTGAAATGAGATTAAAGTATAGGAAGTATTGTGGTAGCAAAGGAGTGCTAGGTTGAAAATATTAAATTTTCCATATTGGCATGTACATGTATTAGTAAAGGTTGGACATGTACTTAAGGTTGCTTGTGTCATGTATTTAATGTGCATACAGACAAGCAAGTTCTAGATCAAACGAGTGAAGAAAGAAGATAGAAAGGGTAACCGAGCTTAGTGAGTCTAGTATAAAGTTTACTTTTGAAAGTGTCAAGGTGAGTGCAATGCATGTATAGCATGATCTTTATGTCATTCATCATATAATTGACATGTTAAAAAAATATGTCAAGAATTGAAAGTTTCATGCATGGATCACTACTTATTCATGGAATATTATTTTGAGTATAAATTGCTTAATATGTAAATATATGTTGCCATGTATGAGATTATGATTGACATAAAGCCCAAAGTATGAGATAGGAAATTAAAAGTATAGTTGGATATCCATAGAGTCATAAACAGCTGTATAAACATTTTAGCACTCCCGGTAGAGTGCAATTTATTATAAGCACTTCAGGTAAAGTGCAAAATAATTAATAATTGTATACTCCGGTAAGTATACAAAAGCGCTTCGGTGCTAGTACTTCCAGTAAAGTGCACATAATATACTATACTCAAGTAAGTATAGGGGGATGACTCGCGTACAAAAATTTCCTTAATTCAATACTTGGGCTAAATGAATTGAAAAACAGGATAAAAAGGCTTGAAAGCTCGATGATGAATATGGCAACGGTATTGGTAAGAATCAAGGTTATTACCATGTAATATGTTATTATACATATATATCGTGTCATATATGCTAATATGCATAAAATGGTAGGTGATCATATGCATTGTTATTTTATTATATGGATATCTATGTGAAATTTCATTTGAATTAAATGTTATTGCCTCACTAAGTATATGCTTAGAGTATGATGACTTTCATGCGTAGGTTTTAAAGGAGCTTCGAGGGAAGAGTAGCTGAGCATCACTTTCATAGTTTGGGAGGTATATCTCCATACAAGCAGCACCAGTACACAAGCACCCATTTGTCTGATTTACGCCTAAAACCCTATTCCTACCAGTACAGATTAAACCCGTACTGGTATTCGAACCCATAATTTAACTTTTCAATCACGAGTTTCCTTTAAGTACTGCCTCTAATTGCCCATACTCGAACCCCAAAATATCTTGAAGTTATTATAGTAGTAATTTTGGTCACCCAATGACTCCAAAAATAAGTTCATAACACTAAAGCATCATCAATTTCAACAATCAACCCCAAATGTTCCCTCATAACATATTTTTTCTAACCTCTTTACAATATAATTCATCAAGGGGTTAACACTTATGAAAAACATGAAAGATGATAAGTTAAAGATGTACTAACTTCTTCAAAAGAAACTCAAAATCCCTCTATAAGCAAGCCTTCTTCATTTTTTCCCTTTTTTTTCCCTTGGTGTTGGAGGGTTTTCTCACTTCCTTAACTCAAAATATAGATCTTTTAGAGAAGATAAATATACTTACATTAAACACAAATAAAAACATAAACACGATATATCACAATAACAAAGCAAAAAAAACATGTGAAAAAAAGGAGAAACAACATACTTAAAGAAATAATTAACCACATATATACATGTAATAAAACCTAAATAAAAACCACAATGCAACATATTCAAAACATACATACATAAATATTAATCTAACTTATTCACAAATATTAATTAACGTAATAACATAACAATACGTACAAACAACAATATATACATGAAATCTTATATATATATATATATATATATATCTAATATAAAAACCTAGAAAATATAAAAAGTTATTAGTAAAATATGGGTTGTAGAAAAAAAATTATATACATAATAATATAAAACATGTTTCACATACCAAAAAAACATATATGTAATAAATACATATTAGAACACTATACGGATATATACATAAAAATATAATCTTAATATATATAATATATATAAAATAGATTATTTTGTACAAATATGATAATAATAATAATAATAATAATAATAATAATAATAAAATCAATATAACAAGGAATCTAAAATAACACATATTAAAGTATATAACACATACGTATAAAAAATGGTAAAAAACAATAAATATAAATACAGTATTATATAAACATATACTAAAAAGAAATATAGTATATACTCTCATATATTACTTAACATATATAGGTAATACATAACTTAATACATATATATAACGTAATGTACATAGATGCATACTAAAAACATATGTACATACGTACATATACACAAATAAAAGCCATAAACAACTACACATCATGATAAAAGTAAACACACATATTTACATATGAGAAAATTAGAAAGCAAATATTAAACAACCATCAAGAATTAATCTAAACATCCTAACAACATATAGAAAGATATGAACATAAAAACATATAAAAACGTAATAACTAAAGATAAATAAGAAATTACTAATAAAACATCATTAGATTATAAAAAGAGATTACACCATAAACATACATAAAAAATAAATACCCAAAATAAAATGAGGGGTGAATGCCGACTCTTCCCCCTATTTTTCTTCAATAGCTAAGATCTCCCCTTCAATTTTCCAATTTGTTTTGAAAATGGCCGGCTACCCCCTAATTATTTCTTCAAATTTGCCGCCAGCCGCCCTCTGTTTTTTGCCCCCATTTGTTTAATTTGTAGTGTGGATTATAAAATGGGTAATGGGGAAATAAAATAATAAAAAAAGGTTGAGTGGAGTGTGGGACTGGGAAACATAGGTATGGGTGAAGCATGGGGGTGAATTTGCTTGGCAGCGGTATGGGTGGCATGCCACTCTTTTTTTTATTGATTTTTTTGGTTTAATTATGATAAGTGGTTCGAATATAATTTGGGGTCCAGACAAAAATGGGTATTACAGCTGCCCCTCTTTGCTCATTGTTGTGTAACAGCAATAGAGCAAAGACTAAGAATAATTTTTTTTGTCAGGTCTGGCTGAAATTCTCCTCTTTTTGACTCGTGTCTTCATTCTTTGGTAGATCTTCTTTCTCTTCGGCGCATGTTTTTTTCTTGTCTTGACTGATATACCTTGTCACTCTTGGGGAAGCAAAACCTTCAAAATTGGGGGTTGTTTGTTGGGGAAGCAGAATGAGTCTCACTTGCTACATTATTGATAATAAGCTAATACCTAAAGAGAGTTTGACCCAATTGCAACACCGACGAAGAGGCAGGGTCTACAAAATTCGATCCAGCTGCAACACTGACGAGGAGGCAAGACCGATGGATGAAAGTTTTGATGTCTGATCCAGCTACAACTCTGACGAAGAGACAAGACCAGAAAACTGACAACTTCTTTCTTTTCTTTTTTCTTTTTTTTGCTTTTTTGTTTTTTTCTGCTTTTGTTTCTTTTTTCATATTTTGTTTCTTTTTCTTTTTTGTTTTTTTTCTTACAACATTGATAAAACTTGAAAGTTGGTGAATTTTGACCAAGCTACAACACCGACGAAGAGGCATGGTCTAAAGTTAGTAATGTCGATCCAGCTACAACACCGACGAAGAGGCAGGATCAAGAGTCAGTGAATTTGGTCTAGCTACAACACCGACGAAGAGGCAAGACCAGGAGTTAGTGAATTAGGTTCAGCTACAACACCGACGAAGAGGCAGAACTGAAAGTTAGATTTGACCAAGCTACAACACCGATGGAGAGGCAAGGTCCGGGGATTTGATCCAGCTACAACTCTGACGAAGAGGCAGGATCAGATAGTTGTTCTTTTTTGTGATCAAGCTACGACTCTGACGAAGAGGCATGATCAGAATTTGGTTGAAAGCTCATTTTTCATTTTTTTCATTTTTCCTTCTTTTTTCTTTTTTCTTTTTCTTCTTTTTTTCCTTCTTTTCTCTTACTTTTTTTTTTTTTTTATTTTTTTTAGATACAACATTGATACAACTAGAAAGTTAGTAAATTTTGACCAAGCTACAACACCGACGAGGAGGCATGGTCTAAAGTTAGTAATGTTGATCCAGCTACAACACCAACGAAGAGGCATGATCAAGAGTTAGTGAATTTGGTCTAGCTACAACACCGACGAAGAGGCAAGACCGGAAGTTAGTGAATTTGGTTCAGCTACAACACAACAAGCGAGGGAGGCGCGAAGCCGTGATTAAATTTGACCAAGCTACAACACCGACGAGGAGGCAAAGTCTGAAGATTTGATCCAGCTACGACACCGACGAAGAGGCAGGATCGGATAGTTTTCTTCTTCTTTTTTCTTCATTTTTTGATTTTTCCTTATTTTTGCTTTTTTCATTTCTTTTCATTTCTTCTTTTTTTCAATTTTTTCTCTTTTTTCTTTTTGATTTTTTTCTTCTTTTTTATTTTTGGTTTTTTTCTTTTACTTTTGTTTTTTTTTATTGATTTTTTAGCTACAGTTATAATAAAAAGGTAAAGTCTGAGTAAAATTTAGGTCTAGCTGCAACACCGTCGAAGAGGCAAGACCTAGATAGGACTTGATTTGCTATACCACTGCCGGAGAGACTAGATCAGCAAAAAGTGAGATCCATTACACCACCGGTAGAGAGATAGGATCTGGATGGAAAATTTGATCTGCAACACCACCGACGGAGGCAAGATCTTCATTAAGTTGGCGTACCACCCAGCGGAGGCATGATTTGCAAGATGTTGGGTGGCTGCGCCAGCAGCAGTGCGAGATAATTTTTTGAAAAATTTGCCCGGCTTTTCTATCGATAGAGGGCATGATCTAGAAAAAATTTTTGTTGGCATCCGTCACACCATCGTCGGAGGAATCAAATCCTACAAAAGAAAAAATATTGGTCGATAATTGTCAAAGATTTTTTCATTTGATACCTTTTATTTTGGGTGTTTCCATCTTCTTCGTGTTTGGCCTCCTTCAATTTTCTTTTTCTTTTTGATTTTTTTCTTTTTTTATTTTTGGTCTTCTTTTGTTTTTTTATTGATTTTTTGCCCCTTATAATAAAAAGGTAAAGTCTGAGTAAAATTTAGGTCTTTTCCTAGACCTAGATAGGACTTGTACAAGCAAGATTCAGCAAAAATGAATGTATCTAATGCGGATGGAAAATTTGATCTACCCTAAATGCATGGTGACATGATTTGCAAGATGTATGCACAATGAGATAATTTGAAAAATGTATGGCGATCTTGAAAAAATTTTGGTTTAATGCAAGATGAATCAAATCCTACAAAAGAAAAAAATATTGTGATTGTCAAAGATTTTGTGATACCTTTTATTTTGGTGTTTCCATCTTCTTCGTGTTTGGCCTCCTTCAAGACTAGGGTTGGTCTTCTTGTCATTGACTCGAGGGTACTTGTCTTTTTCCTAGACCTGTTATGTACAAGCAAGATTGCATGAATGTATCTAATGCATGTGTCTACCCTAAATGCATGGTGACTTTGGTGTATGCACTTAATCTAAATGTATGACGTTTGCAAAAATGGTTTAATGCAAGATGAATGCAACTACATGCATGAATGTGATATGACTTTTTGGCCCCCAATGGGATGCCCTTGATCTTTCACCTTTCTATGAATCTTTCATCAGGGTGCATGCCCCAACATTTTGTTTGTTCTATGTTGTCATCTGAGAATATTCTTGAATTTGACACTTTGAGTGTGGATTCTGTTGCCCCCTAAGTTGGGTTCATAAATTGTGTGTTGGTTTATGGCAGCTCATTATTTTTTGGATTGGGTGCAGTTTTATAGACTGTGGTCAATGTAGACATTTCAGGGGTGCAAGGGTTTGACTCGACAATGATGGCTGGACCTTGGCAAAGAATGCCCCTAGACTTAGGCCTTGTTATAGGCATAATGTTTGTAAAAGATGTGGGGGTGCTTTTGAACGTGCCCCAAGACCAAACTTTTGTAAGAGGCTCTGTAAGGTGCTAGATCGACCAACTTCGTTGTATTTAATGGGGCAATCCGAGGATCGACTTTAAAATTTTCAAAATGTATGCATGTAAATGTGAGGTACATGTTTTTGATGCGAAAGTACTGATTCAAAAATGGTTCTCGTGGCTCAACTTCCGAACTCACGGGATTTATTTGCAACTTTGAATATTGTCTTGATATCTAGAGTGCTAGATTTTTTCCCGATGATAATTTTTAAAATTGAGAACCAGTCGTGAATCAGCATTTCATGCTGGTAAAATGAAAAAAATAAAGTGTTATGATATGCCATGTAGTGAATGCCAAAATGAATAGATACGATGTGATCACAAAAATGGGTCAATTTGAAATGAAAGATTTTTGATCGGGTAAACCACTTGAACCAACACCCCAATGTAATGCAAATGCAATGATGTATGCAAAAAGGGTAAAACAAAAAAGAAAATGAGTCAGTACCGGATAAGATCAATAACACATAAATAGAAGAACAATTTAGATAAGGTAAACAAACAAAACAACCCTATTTACATCCCGTCTAAAACACCTAGGTTATTCGCATGGCTCTAAAAGGGTGGGTTTCTATATGTTCTCTACATGCAGTTTTGGTGCTAAGAGGTACCCAAATTGTCCTTGTTGTCCTCTACTAAGAGTAGCAAGGCCCCCGGTCATCACCCATTATAGGCTCTTTTCAACCGGGTTCAACTCAGGGGGACCCATTCGCTTATACCCATACGAAGGAACGATATCCTCACGAAAGTATAAGGTACTCGAGCCCTGAAGATACTTGCTAGACCCATACGAGAGAACGATATCTCCACGAAAGCATTAGCGTTTTCCCCCACTTAAAAAAATGGGTTTATATGCCATATTTTAAATGCGTTAAAATAAACGCGCAATTATAACCGAATGTTACTTTAATAGTCGCTTTAATCCAGAATTTCCAATATTAGTAAAGCGATAATTATTTAAAAAAGCTCGACTCTCTTATTTTTTTGAAAAAACAAAAATATCCCCAGCAGAGTCGCCATCTGTAGCGGTGTTTTTTTCTCGCTAAAAAAAGTGTTTGGTTTTTTGTTTTGAAAATGATGATGTCTTCTGCGTGATATTTTCTTCCGCGTGGGATTTTAGAAGAAACCCGTGTTTTATTTAAAAATGGAGTCGCCACCGGCCACTTAGGTAAGCCGGACACCGTAAAAAACCAGAGATTTAAAATTGATGGGTTCAGGAGTCGGTTACGGATGGGAAAGGATTAGCACCCCCACACTGCCCAAAATTGGTACTTTAATAATTACCGCTTTATTAATATTAAACTTTCCGGATTAAAGTGACGATTAAATTAAAATTTGGTTATATGTGCGAGTAAATTTTAAAGGTCCCGTTATTCGAGAGTAAACGCCCAACCACTATCACTGCGCCTGATATTGGCCCCGTTTACGCTCGGATAAAAGGGCACCGCATTGACAATTTATATCCGAAATGCAAACTTAAAAAACACGACAAACATAAATAAATACGATGCGATAATCAAGATAAATACTAACATTATAACATACTAATTTAACGTAAATAAATAAATAATATTAAATGAAATGCATGAATGAAAATAACATGACATGATACAATAATAAGATAAAATATAAATATAAACATGCAAAAGACATGCTTCCAAAACTAAACTAATTAATTCTAACATGCTTAAACACATAAGAAAAAAATACAAATGCATGATATACATATAATACTATCACGACATTAAACACAAATAAAAACATAAACACGATATATCACAATAACAAAGCATAAAAAAACATGTGAAAAAGGAGAAAAAACATACTTCAAGAAATAATTAACCACATATATACATGTTAATAAAACCTAAATAAAAACCACAATGCAACATATTCAAAACATACATACATAAATATTAATCTAACTTATTCACAAATATTAATTAACGTAATAACATAACAATATGTACAAACAACAATATATACATGAAATCTTATATATATATATATATATATATATATATATCTAATATAAAAACCTAGAAAATATAAAAAAGTTATACGTAAAATATGGGTTGTAGAAAAAAAATTATATACATAATAATATAAAACATGTTTCACATACCAAAAAAACATATATGTAATAAATACATATTAGAACACTATACGGGTATATACATAAAAATATAATCTTAATATATATAATATATAGAAAATAGATTATTTTGTACAAATATGATAATAATAATAATAATAATAATAATAATAAAACCAATATAACAAGAAATCTAAAATAACACATATTAAAGTATATAACACATACGTATAAAAAAATGGTAAAAACAATAAATATAAATACAGTATTATATAAACATATACTAAAAAGAAACATAGTATATACTCTCATATATTACTTAACATATATAGGTAATAAATAACTTAATACATATACATATATATATAACGTAATGTACATAGATGCATACTAAAAACATATGTACATACGTACATATACATAAATAAAAGCCATAAACAACTACACATCATGATAAAAGTAAACACACATATTTACATATGATAAAATTAAAAAGCAAATATTAAACAACCATCAAGAATTAATCTAAACATCCTAACAATATATAGAAAGATATGAACATAAAAACATATAAAAACGTAATAACTAAAGATAAATAAGAAATTACTAATAAAACATCATTAGATTATAAAAAGAGATTACACCATAAACATACATAAAAAAATAAATACCCAAAATAAAATGAGGGGTGAATGTCGACTCTTTCCCCTATTTTTCTTCGATAGCCGAGATCTCCCCTTTAATTTTCCAATTTGTTTTGAAAATGGCCGGCTACCCCCTAATTATTTCTTCAAATTTGCCGCCAGGCTCCCTCTGTTTTTTGCCCCCATTTGTTCAATTTGTAGTGTGGATTATAAAATGAGTGATGGAGAAATAAAATAATAAAAAAAGATTGAGTGGAGTGTGGGACTGGGAAACATAGGTATGGATGAAGCATGGGGGGTGAATTTGCTTGGAAGGGGTATAGGCGGCATGCCCCTCTTTTTTTTGATTGATTTTTTTTGTTTAATTAGGATAAGTAGTTCGAATATAATTTAAGGTCCGAACAAAAATAGGTATTACAGTGACGTAATAGACAGTCTTTATTGAAAAAGAAGACAATATTAAAAGCGCTCATCCTAAAAGATGGGAAAATCACATCCCAAGACTTTATACTTCCAAATTCCACCAAAACATGGTTCCACAAAGCCCAAATACCAACCTATAAGGCCTATATGGTTCATAAATTCGGCCCAACACCTAGAGCCCAAGGCTTGGGTTAACGTTAATCATGTTGACTAAAATTCGGATCGTTACAAGAAATGCTCACATCTATTGTGTCTAGGAGGACAGAAGTCACTGACAATTCAGGGGTCAGTTTAGGACTGCTGAAGAGATTACAATGAAAAATGTTTCTTTTTTACAACAAACACAGGTCAGCTAATCACGACAAAACCAATTACTACAAGTCAACGGTTTTGCTATGTTCCTGTTAATAAATTTCACTGTGGGGGTGTAGAAGGACAATTGCTCCTCACCCTTATTTTTTTATTTTAATTTTTTTATATAATTTTTTAAAAATTAATTTATTTATAAATTTACTTTCTACTTTTAAATATTTATGTTTTAAATTTAATTTAAATTTTGGTTCCGTCCTGATTAATGTTCCTCGGGAATAGTCTCCAATGCCGGTCTCCAACCTCCATGAAAACCCTCGTCGGGAAAATCACAGCAACCAGCTCTCGATTTCACAACTCTCACCAATTCCTCCATTGATGAACACTTGCTCAAATCTTCGCCGGAGCTCAGAATCTGCTCCAACTCTTTCTGCGTCACCACAAATCTCATCCTCACAACCCCATTGCTAGACTCCCGCCGTGTTCTTCCACTCTCACCGTCGCTTTCTTCGTCTAGTTTGAACCTCACCACTTTCTTCTTCTTCTTCTTGATTGTGTTAAGTACCCCGTCGGCAACCTCGGCAGCTCCTTCCATGTCGGAAGACGTAATAACTTTTGCTTTCTCTTTGATTGGTTCTTGTTGGCGGTTGCTGCCGTGTCGTGGCTCCTCGTACTCCTCCTCCTGGTCGATTTGTGCTGCGACTTTGGTGCTTGTTAAACAATTCCCCATTTTTTTTCAGATGTAAGAAAACAAATAAAACAAATGCAGAAGGAATAATGAGAGAGATGAGTGAAACATGACATAAATATATAGGGAAGAAAATGGAAGGTAAGAGCACATGAAAATGCGGTTTTCGCGCCGGGATATTTTCGAAGGGAACGGTTAGGTTTATTATTTTATTCAACTTAATATAAATTCATTAAATTCCGTAAATCATTACTAAACTTTATTTTCAAATTTATTTTTATTAATAAAATTTTAAAATATTTAATTTATTTATTAAAGTTTAGACATTGAACGTTTTTTGTATTTTTTCGTTAATTTTTTGACGACATTTATTTATCGACGAACAAAGAAATTTATTCATAATCTAAATGGTGAAAAACTTTATCAGCACGAGAGAAATAGCATATTAAGAAACGGACTTCATCCGACAGCGGAAAAAAGAGATTGATAAAAAGATAAATCAAAAGGTTTTTGACTGATTCGTAAATTTTAAAATATTTTTTGTAAAATGGAGGTCGAATTCAGACTCAGAGAAAAAGGAGTGACTAGTGAAATTTGAGTCCATATAAACGTTATATATGATTGTTTGGGGTTTAAGAGTGACAAAAACATTTAATATTTAAACTTTTGTTTCTTCAATTTTTTAATTTAAATACTTCTTAAATCGTTATATAATTTGTCTCTTCAATATTTAATTTTAACTATGTCCTTAATTATAAAAATATACTTTTTATTTCGGAAAGAAAGAAAAAGCTAATGAAAAAAAAAAAGAGAGAACTTTGATTTTTCTAATCAACCAAACCAACTGCCAAACAAATGAGATTACAATTCGATTAATAAAATAGAGAAACAATTAGTCAAAATTTAGCTTAGAACACGCTATAACAGAGTGGATGGTGGCGGTGGGTTGGTTCAGTGAATATGAGGTGCCTGCCCTTCTAAGTTTAAGGTACGGGTTAATTACATTTTTCGGCCCTCAAACTTTAATGAAAATCATTTTAGTCTTTAATTTTTTTTTGTCTCTTTAGATCTCGAACTTTTTTCCGCGAATTGAATCGACTAACAGAAACAATAACATATTTGTTAAGTTGACCTCAACTACTTTTAAAAAACTAAAATATTAAAAACTGTAAAAATGAAAAAAAAATTAAAATTATTACAAATCCATTTTTTGCATCAATTGGTTCAATTTGACGATAAATTAAAAGTTTGAAGGTAGAAGAATTGGAAAAATTTTAAGAGCTAAATGATTCTTTTAAGTTCAAGGACAAAAAATGTATTAGACCTTTAGGTCACCGATTTATGATAAGTAATTTGCCGTTTTTATTTTGTATAATTATTTGATACATTGACTGTGAAAACTAAATGTTTCCATAAGTGCCTTAATTTTAGGGTTTAGAGATTCAATTTAAGGTGTAGAATTTAGAGGTTTAGGTTTAGTAGTTTAGAATTGTGAATAAAATTTAGGGTTTAGGATTAGAATTTATGGTTTATAGATTAAAACCTAAATCATCAACATATTACACTAAAACCTAAACCCTAACCTCTAACCTTAACACTAAATTCTAACCATTGCTCCTAAATTCTAAACCCTTACACCTAAAACCCTAAACGTTATACACTAAACTAAATATTTAAACATTAAAATTAAGATACTTGTAGAAATTAAAATTTTCACCGCCAGTATATTAGATATAAATCCTTTTATTATTAGCATTACATAATCAAAACCGGTGTTGAAGTAAAAGATTTGAATGTTCAAAAAAAATGGAAATGGGCAACGCTTGAAATACATCCACATGGCACCATGGGGTTTCTTAGGTCACCTCTCCCCTACCCTGCCCTATGTATACGTATATCGTATATATTTATAAAAAATTGTTTAAATTTGAATTAATTAATATCATAATATTATAAATATTTTGCAATTAAAATTGAACAAAAATACGAGCAACTCGACTCGAATTTCATAAACTCGACTCAACTTGAAAAAAATCAAATAAAAATTGAGTTATAAAAAAAGACTTATCAGCTCGACTAATTTAATTTTTTTACTCAACTTGAATCGATTAAATGTTTACCCCTGTTTAGACGTGCCTGGTATTTTTTATTCAAATTGAACTTTAAACAAATAGTTTTTTTCACTATCGAAGAATTAAGATATATGGAGGTATCAAATGGGCTTGGGCCAGGGCCAGGGCCGTACCATGGTCGTCTGATACACATTTGCGATATTGGTACGACCATTCCTCAATTGCTTCAAAACTAGATTGCAAGGTAGATATATAAATGAATTGAGCTTGAACAAAAAAGATTATGTTCGTATTCAATTATTTATTTTTAAAGGTATTTATGTTCGGTTCATGTTCATATAAATTTTTAATATTGTGTTCGTGTTCGTTTATTTATTTTTGAAGGTGTCCATGTTCGTTTGTTTAGCGTTCATGAACATATTCGTTTAAGCGTTCACGAACGTGTTCGTTTAAGTGTTCACAAACGTGTTCATTTAAGTGTTCGCGAATATATTCGTTTATATATTAAGAAAAAATAACTAATTTAACAATAAATAAAAAAACCAACAAAATAAAACTTATATTTCAACATGAACTTATACAAGCATACTTAGCAACAACAAAAAGTAGTATTTAAATACATCCATAAGTATTTTAATCCTATAAACGAGCTTGTAAACGAGCTTATTCGTGAACATAAACAAATCGAACACACCTATATTCGTGTCCGTTCGTTTATTAAACGAACATAAAATATTTGTTCATACTCTTATATTTAACTTAATAAACGAACATAAACAAACGTTATACGAATAGTTCACGAACAGTTCATACTCGTCAAACGCTCTTTTCATTTACACTCCTATTGCAAAGAAATGTAAAGGCATATTGCAATTGACTGGGTCGGTTCATTAAATCGACACATGGATGGGCTACACTGTGAGAGCTCGTGGAGGTGCAGCTGGTTGCTTGGTTGGGCCGTCTCGAATGGGGAGTAGTATGAGTAACTTTTTAGGGTCTCACTTTTTATTTTTACGGCTTCCAAAAAAATTTTAAATGGTAATTTTGTAAGTTAGTGATTGTCAGGGTATTTTCTAAACAAAACAATGAAAATAATAATTTTAGAAATATCCATATTTAAAGAATGAAATATTATTTCATTCTACAATGGTCTATATTTAAATTTTTGCTCCGGACCCTGAAAATATCCGAGACGAGGTTAATGAAAATGGTAGAAGAACCACATGTTTGCAATGGGGTCGACAGACGGCAAGGGATGGTGGTGGGTGGATTCATAGCATCAAATGCCTGCTTGAGATGATCATCAATGCTCGCATTTATACAAGGTGCGACCATCATTTACATTATTGCTTTCTCATGGGCAAGAAAAAAAATCTTCATATGCATGGGCTTCAATTATTAACCTTTATAGTTAATCTTAAATCGATATTAAGTAACTTAAATTTCATTTCGACTAAATTTTTGTATGTTTCAGTGTGCTCAGGGGCAGAGTCAGAATTTTGGATTAGGGATAAAACATAAATATTTAAAAGTGAGAATAATTTCATAAATAACTTAATTTTTAAAAAAATTATATGTAAAAACAAAGGTAAAAAATTTACCCCAACCCCATGCAGTTCCGTCCAATGGTGTGTTTCGATCTAAAATATGAGTTTTTATGTGTGCTAACCGGCCCTAGAAAAAGTTTTTACATGGCCCAATTTTCTTTTGCCAAATTTGTCGACAGTTTGCCTTCATTAGTTTCATTTCGAATCTTGACATTTTAAATGAAAAAAATTAGATTGAAGTTATCTAATTTAGGTTAGTCAATTAATAAATCGAACAATGTTGGTTAAAAAGTACAAAATGCTATTAAAAGCAGTGAGGCCAATCATGGACTTACCTAGAGGACCACTTGGTGAAGTATCCAAACTCATGTGCTAAAAAAACCAACAATCAATTTCATAGATTGATTCATGAAAACATATTTGGCAACTGCTTTTAATGTCATAAAAGTTTGATATAATTATATTGTTGCATTATTGATGTCCAAATTACGACAAATAATCACACCCCTTTGAGCTCTAACAAGAAAGTATCATGTGAGATAAGGAACCCAAAAGAGATCAACTAAGATATAAAAGGAAAGAGGGTTTGAATTCGAGTTTCGATAGAATTGTCTTTATTCTAACCTGAATTCGAAAATTTGACCTAATTAAATTTAAATTTGACACAATCCAATTTGATCATAAACAATTAACAACTTGAACTCGTCCAATCTAAACTTGACTTGATCGATACTCAAAACTCGGGTGAGACTAGAGATTTTTTTAGGGGTGAAATAAAATTATAAATTTTATGATTTGGGGAGCCAAAATGCAATCTTACCATTATATTAGTCTATAACTTTACAAATTTTTAAAGGATTAAATCATACTCAACTTTTATCATTTGGGGAGCCAAAATGCAATCTTACCATATGTTAACTTACAACTTTACAATTTTTAGAGACACTGCAACACAAATTTTCCGTATTAAAGGATTAAGGCCATCGTATGAGTCACGCTTGAGAGAGGTGAAGACATTAATCTCACGTCAAAAAATGAAATGAGAAGTTATGGAGTATGAAAGCAGTGATGTTATATATCTTATCAGACATACATTTTAAGAAGAGTGTAATGAATAATGACCCTGTTATACATGTCCCTAGTTATGTCTCTACGAAAACTAATGTGAACTCAAGACATCCAACTCAAAATGACTTGATTTTCAATACAACTCAGAAGTGAAATGATCATGATCTAAAATATTTCAATTTCACGACTAAAAACTAAATTGATTTGAACCCGAACTAACAAAAATCTACAATGTTCTGAAACAAAAACTAACTCGAATCAAATAGTCCGAAAACTTTAAAACCCAAATCAATTAGTATTGTTTGATCCGATATAAAATTAATTTAATCCGCTCAATAGACAAATCTACTCTAACCCGAGAAAAAAAATAGGGTTTTAATTCTTTTTTATGGTTGAAAAAGGCAGCTGCACCAACTTAACAGGGGGATCTCGTGCATTGGCAGCTTTGGAAAGGGAGTTTTGCTTAAGCAGTGTTGTAAAGCGACAGGGACTCCTATTGCAAGCAAAAACACCTAAAAACACTGCCTTTTTTTCAGACCCCAAATCTGAAACTTTGAAAACACTTCTTATAATGTTATACCTCAACTCACTGCGCAATGAGTTCGATAGCTAATTACCTACCGTTCAATTCTTCGTATAGGGATGGCAAAATAACTCGGTTTCGTCGAGTTCTGACTTAATAGAGATTTCTTGAAACCGTAACCGCAAGTGTTGGGAACGAAGTAGGGAGTACAAAACCGTCTCCACCCCACTCGATTCTCACCCCTACTGCAATTACCTACCGTTCAATTCTTTTGTATTCGACTTGAGGTATTATTTTTTCTCGTCTTTTAAGTCACTAAAAATATTAATTTTTAAATTTAAATACGTATGTACTCGGTCTCTATATACTCAAATAAAGTTCGGGGTTTAATCTTTGTACTTAAAAAGTTAGAAATTATTTTTTTTTTATTTTTTGATTAAAAAAATCTTAGGTCGATCATTGACACTTATCATATTTTTCTCAAAACTATATGATGCTAAAATTATATTTTGATTTCTTGAATTTATAATTTATTTTGGCCCTAAAAATGTAAAACCGAAATTTTATTTTATCGATAATTTATAATTGAAATTGAATTAGATCTAAAATATTTTTATATAAAAAACTCAAATACTCGAATAATTAAAATTTAGGGTTGTGAATAAACCAAACGTTCAGCAAACTATCCGTGAATCGTTCGGCGGGAAGTTCGTTTAAGTTTGTTTATTTATTAAATGAAGGAACATGAACAAGATTTTATGTTCGTTTAATTAAATGAACGAACACGAACAAAGGGCTCGTTCGTTCATTTATGTTCTTGAACGTTCGGTAATTCGTTCATTTATGTTCGTTCGTTTATGTTCGTTCAAATTTATTCACATATATTCATTTATATTTATTATTTTTCATAAAAAATTAAATCTGTTCACATATGTTCGTTTAAATTTATTCATTTATGTCCTTTTATGTTCGTTTACGTTTGTTTATTATTTAAACGAAGAACATAAATGAACACTAACAACCTACATTCTGTAATACCCATTTTTGTCTGGGTCCTAAATTATATCCGAACTATTTATCATATTCGAATCAAAAAATAATTAAAATAACAAAAAGGGACATGTCGCCCATGCCCTACCCCATGCCTATGCAAGGCTCACCATACCCCCCATACTTGTACCCCATGCTTTGCCCCATACCCCTACCTTCTTCATCCACACTACACGCCACTTGATCCTTCCCCCTTCATATTTCAATTCCCCTCCCATCATCCATTTAAGAAAACCACAGCACAAATTGAAAAGTGGGAAGCCGGCCATTTTCATTCTCAATTGGGAGGAGAAAGAACAAATTGGAAGCAAAGGGGTGGACGGCAGAAATGAAAAAAAGTTGAAAGGGAGAGCTCTCTACTATATTTAAGTTTGGGTATCCTTTTTATGTATGTTTTGTGGTATAATCTTTTATAATCTAATAGAAATAATGTTTTATTAGTAATCTTTTCTTTATTTTAGTTCTTATGTTTTTATATATTTTTATGATCATATGTTTCTATGTCTTGTTAGATTACGTTTAAATTAATTTTCGGTGGTTGTTTAATATTTTTTATTTTCTCATCTATAAATATGTGTTTTTTATCATATTGATTTTATTCTCTTATTTGTTTCTACATGTACGGTATGTATGTATATCTTTGTTTGTGACATGCTTAATACGTGGTTTTGTCGTAATATTTCTTTTATTTGTTCTTGTATAGTTGTTTCTTTGTGTATATGTGCATATATATATGTGTGTGTTTTAGTATGTATCTATGTATATTACGTTATACATATATATTAAGTAATATATGTATATACTATGCTTCCTTTTATCTAAGTATATGTTTATATATATATATATACTACGTTTATATATTTGAAAAAAGCTATGTATATGTAAGTATTCGATAAGTTTTGTGTATTATATATTATATTATATATATATTTTACTTGTTTTTATACTATATATATTTTTATCGTATTATGTAGTATATTATAGCATTAGTATATTGTAAAGTTATTGTAATATTAAAGTGTAATATGTATAACATATATTTTTTCTTCACATGTTTCTTTCTATATGTTATAAATTAATATATGTTTTTTAGTTTTAAATATGTGTATATACATTATACTTTCTATATGTTATAAATTAATATATGGTTTTTAGTTTTAAATATGTGTATATACATTATAATATATATAGTTTTCTATATTTTAATTTTTTATATATAGGTATTTAATACATATATTATGTATTTATTTATGTTTGTCATGTTTTAAGTTGCATTTCGGATATATAAATTGTCAATGCGGTGCCCTTTTATTCGAGTGTAAACGGGGCCAGTATCAGGCGTAGTGATAGTGGTTGGGCATTTACTCTCGGATAACGAGGCCTTTAAAATTTACTCGTCACTTTAATCCGGAAAGTCTAATATTAATAAAGCGGTAATTTTTAAAGTACCAATTTTGGGCGGTGTGGGGGTGCTAATTCTTCCCCATCCGTAACCGACTCCCGAACCCATCAACTTTAAATCTCTGGTTTTTACGGTGTCCGGCCTACCTAAGTGGCCGGTGGCGACTCCATTTTTAAATGAAACACGGGTTTTTCTAAATCCCACGGAAGACATTATTTTCAAAATAAAATAAAAAACTCTTTTTTAGCGAGAGGGGACATCGCTACAGATGGCGACTCCGCTGGGGATATTTTTGTTTTTTCAAAAACAAATGAGAGTCGAGCTTTTTTTTAAAATAATTACCGCTTTATTAATATCAGAAATTTCGGATTAAAGTGACTATTAAACTAATATTCGGTTATAATTGCGCGTTTATTTTAGCGCATTTAAAATATGGCATATAAACCTTTTTTTTAAGTGGGGGGAAAGTGCTAATGCTTTCGTGGAGATATCGTTCTCCCGTGTAGGCCTAGCAAGTACCTTCGGGGCTCGAGTACCTTATGTTTTCGTAAGGATATCGTTCCTTCGTGCAGGCATAAGCGAATGGGTCCCCTAAATTGAACCCGGTTGAAAGGAGCCTATAATGGGTGATGACCGGGGCCTTGCTACTCTTAGTAGAGGATAGCGAGGACAATTCGGGTACCTCTTAGCACCAAAACTGCATACAGTAAGCCGTAGGAGCCAACCCTTTAGAGCCATGTGAAACTCTGCCCGATTAGTGGTTACCCTATTTAAGCTCCGGTGCCTTATTTCTTGTTTATGTACATTTTTTATTACTCTATTTTTCATTTGTTTTATTTAATCGTTTTATTTGATGCTAACTCGTTTCATTTTATTCTCATCGCATTGATTTCACTTGCGTCATTGCACAATATCATCGCAATCTTGATTTTGGATTGCATCTATTTATGACACATTTTGCATGCATATATATTCATTTTCAAAATAAGAAAACTGACTATAGGGATGCCCTATGACAGTGATACTGGATAAAGCAGAAGATCAGTTAGCTTAGCATCCATACGGAACCCGGTACAAAACAAAGATGGCGCACGATGAAAGATTGAAAAAAATCGAGCAAGATCAAAAAGAATTACAAGCGAACATAGCCAAGCAGGTTGAGGAACAGTTGGTGAGAGTCCAACAAGATATAAGGGAACAACTTGCAAAGTCACAACAAGACATACTGGGCCAAATGGCACAAATGATGGGATTGAAGCTTCCCGAGCCTGGAGAGGCCTCTATTGTAAATCCTAATCCCACTGCTGGTGACGAGGATCTTATATATCCTCCGGGGTTCACGCCCGTTCAAACCAAGATATAGACAAAAACTCAACCCCAGGTGATCATTTCTCGGGGAAAGTCTCATCTACACCAGGCCGGTACTTCGATCCCTATAAATCATCCATCTGCATCAGAAGTTAAGATCGGGGGCAATCAAGCTGAAAATTTTATTTCAGAAATGGATCATCTGTTTAAGACTGAGGGCCCGAAGGTAGAAGCTTCAAAGGAAATCGAAGATCGATGTAAAAGACTCGAAGAGAAGCTAGAGGCTATGGGAGTAGAGGATACCTTTAGTGGATTCGATGCCAGTGAACTCAGTCTTGTCCCAGATTTGGTTTTACCTCCTAAATTCAAGGTCCCAGAGTTCGAGAAGTATGACGGAACAAGCTGTCCCCGCGCTCATCTTACTATGTTCATTCGAAGGATGACAGGATACGGCCAAGACGACAAGCTGTTAATTCACTGCTTTCAGGACAGTTTATCGGGATCTGCTGCCCGATGGTATAATCAGTTGAGCTGTCATCAAATTAAGTCATGGAAAGACTTGGCCAAAGCTTTTCAGGAGCAGTACCGACACATCAATGATATGGTGCCAGACCGGTGGACGTTGCAACAAATGAAACAAAAGCATAATGAAAGCTTCAGGCAATACGCTCAGCGCTGGAGGGATATAGCAGTTCAGGTCCAACCCCTGCTCAGTGAGAGGAAGACGGTGGTTACATTTGTACAAACTTTGGAGGGTCCGATCTTGGGTCGCTTGATAGGCAACGCGACTACCAATTTTTCCGACCTCGTGCTATCTGGGGAGCTCATTGAGAATGCCGTCAAGACTGGCAAAATTGATGACGGAGGTAGTTCATCCCAGAAAAAGCCCTACCATGCAAAAAAAGATCATGAAGTAAACTCTGTGGGAGTTTATAATGCCAGTTATTCTAAGCCTATCACAGTTGTGCAACCTAAGGCCATGCCAAGTGCTCACGGTTCCTCAAGCCAAGGCTCTGGTCAGAGGAAGAACACTGAAAACGTAGAATTTACTCCACTACCAGTTTCTTATGGAGAATTGTACAAGCAGCTGTATGATGTCCACATGGTGGCACCATTTTACCGAGATTTAGTACAACCTCCCTTCCCGAAATAGTATGATCCCAATGCAAAATGCGATTATCATGCAGGACAAGTTGGCCACACCATTGAAAACTGCTTCGGCTTCAAAAAGTTGGTGGAAAAATTCATTAAGCTTGGGATGGTAAGCTTTGATAACTCAACAAGAACGGCTACAAGCAAAGACCCTTTACCGAATCATGAATATGCCAATTGAGGGTGTTTTGAACTGGACCATGTTTTAATCCAGCTCAAGTATTGCACTGTCTTGACCATAGTAGGTCCCCTTGTAGTTTTTATCACTTTCAGAGTAATACCTTTTGTAAACCAACCTCACCGACTTAAGTACAATAGTGGTGAGAGTATTTTGTAAGGGATCAAAACTACAAATAGCAATGCAAACATCTTTTGTTCATATCCGAGTCTTGAATATCCAAAATACATCACCCTAAAGTTTCAAAAATATTACGAGAACGGTGTCAAATGATGTCATGTAATGAACAAAATTTTGGGGCATCCACTCAGATGATAGCTGATTGAACCCAGGACGAGGTTGAGGCACCGTCACATACAAAAGACCAAGATCCTGACGTGACCAGTGAGGATTCAGGGGCATCCCATTGAGGGCCAGAAAAATCATGTCACATTCATGCATTTAGTTGCATTCATCTTGCATTAAATCATTTTTGCATACGTCATACATCTATGTTCACTGCATACACTAAAGTCACCTTGCATTTAGGATAGACACATGCATTTAGGCATAAAATTCATGCATTTTTGCTTACAAAAAGGTTCAAAAAAGAGACCGAACATCCTCAGCCATGGGGGCAATGACAAGAAGGTCAACCCAAGTCTTGAAGGAGGCCAAACGCGAAGAAGATGCTGAAAAACCCAAAAAAGGTATCAGCGACAAAATCTTTGACAATTACTGACCAATGTTTTTTCTTTTGTAGGATTTGATTCCTCCGACGGTGGTGTAGCGGATGTCAACAAAAATTCTTTCTATATCATGCCCTCTGTCGATAGAAAAGTCGGACAAATTTTTCAAAAAAATTATCTCGCTGTCAGTGGCGCAGTCACCCAACATCTTGCAAATCACGCCTTCGTCAGTGGTGGTACGCCAACTTAATGAAGATCTTGCCTCCATCGGTGGTGTTGCAGATTAAATCCTATCTAGGTTTTGCCTCTTCGAGGGTGTTGCAGCTAGACCTAAATTTTACTCGGAGTTTACCTTTTTATTATAATTGTAGCTAAAAAATCAATCCAAAAAGAAAAAGAAAAAAAACCAAAAATAAAAAAAAAAGAAAAAAAGAAAAAAGAAAAAAGAGAAAAAATTGAAAAAATTGAAAAATTGAAAAATTGAAAAGAAGAAGAAAAGAAAAGAAATGAAAAAAGGAAAAATGAAGGAAAAATCAAAAAATGAAGAAAAAGAAGAAGAAAACTATCCGATCCTGCATCTTCGTCGGTGTCGTAGCTGGATCAAATCTTCAGACCTTGCCTCCTCGTCGGTGTTGTAGTTGAACCAAATTCACTAACTCTTGATCCTGCCTCTTCGTCGGTGTTGTAGCTGGATCAACATTACTAACTGTAGACCATGCCTCCTCGTCGGTGTTGTAGCTTGGTCAAAATTTACTAACTTTCTAGTTGTATCAATGGTGTATCTCAAAAAAAATAAAAAAATAAAAAGAAAGAAAAAGAAAAAGAAAAAGAAAAGAACAAGAAAAGGAGAAGAAAATAGAAAAAGAAGGAAAAAATCAAAAAGAAAAAAGAAAAAAAAGAAAAAAATCAAAAAAATCAAAAAATCAAAAATGAGCTTTCAACCAAATTCTGATCATGCCTCTTCGTCAGAGTCGTGGATTGATCACAAAAAAGAACAACTATCCGATCCTGCCTCTTCGTTAGAGTTGTAACTGGATCAAATCCCCGGACCTTGCCTCTTCGTCGGTGTTGTAGCTTGGTCAAATCTAACTTTCGGTTCTGCCTCTTCGTCAGTGTTATAGCTGAACCTAATTCACTAACTTTCGGTCTTGCCTCTTCGTCGGTATTGTAGCTAGACCAAATTCACTAACTCTTGATCCCGCCTCTTTGTTGGTGTTGTAGCTGGATCAACATTACTAACTTTAGACCATGCCTCTTCGTCGGTATTGTAGCTTGGTCAAAATTCACCAACTTTCAAGTTTTATCAATGTTCTAAGAAAAAATCAAAAAAAAAAAAAAAAAAAAAAAAAAAAAAAAAAAAAAAAAGAGAAAAAGAAAAAAGAAAAAAATATGAAAAAAGAAAAAAAGAAAAAAAGGGAAGGAAAAAGTTGTCAGTTTTTTGACCCTGTCTCTTCGTCAGTGTTGCAGCTGGGTCGAACTCTTTTTAGGTATTAGCTTATTACCAAGAATGAAGATCTACCGAAGAAAGAAGACACGCGTCAAAAGGAGAGAAGTTCAGCCAGATCAGACAAAAATGGTTATTCTTTTGTCTTTGCTCTATTCATGTTACACATCAATGAGCAAAGAGGGGCAACTGTAATACCCATTTTTGTCCGGGCCCCAAATTATATCCGAACCATTTACCATATTCGAATCAAAAAATAATTAAAATAGCAAAAAGGGGGCATGTCGCCCCATGCCCTACCCCATGCCTATGCAAGGCTCACCATACCCCCCATACTTGTACCCCATGCTTTGCCCCATACCCCTACCTTGCTTCATCCACACTACACGCCACTTGATCCTTCCCCCTTCATATTTCAATTCCCCTCCCATCATCCATTTAAGAAAACCACAACACAAATTGAAAAGTGGGAAGCCGGCCATTTTCATTCTCAATTGGGAGGAGAAAGAACAAATTGGAAGCAAAGGGGTGGACGACATAAATGAAAAAAATTGAAAGGGAGAGCTCTCTACTATATTTAAGTTTGGGTATCCTTTTTATGTATGTTTTGTGGTATAATCTTTTATAGTCTAATAGAAATAATGTTTTATTAGTAATCTTTTCTTTATTTTAGTTCTTATGTTTTTATATATTTTTATGATCATATGTTTCTATGTCTTGTTAGATTACGTTTAAATTAATTTTCGGTGGTTGTTTAATATTTTTTATTTTCTCATCTATAAATATGTGATTTTTATCATATTGGTTTTATTCTCTTATTTGTTTCTACATGTACGGTATGTATGTATATCTTTGTTTGTGACATGCTTAATACGTGGTTTTATCGTAATATTTTTTATTTGTTCTTGTATAATTGTTTCTTTGTGTATATGTGTATATATATATGTGTGTTTTAGTATGTATCTATGTATATTACGTTATATATATATATATATATTAAGTAATATATGTATATACTATGCTTCCTTTTATCTAAGTATATGTTTTATATATATATATATATATATATTTGAAAAAAGCTATGTATATGTAAGTATTCGATAAGTTTTGTGTATTATATATTATATTATATATATATTTTTACTTGTTTTTATACTATATATATTTTTATCGTATTATGTAGTATATTGTAAAGTTATTGTAATATTAAAGTGTAATATGTATAACATATATTTTTTCTTCACATGTTTCTTTCTATATGTTATAAATTAATATATGTTTTTTAGTTTTAAATATGTGTATATACATTATACTTTCTATATGTTATAAATTAATATATGGTTTTTAGTTTTAAATATGTGTATATACATTATAATATATATAGTTTTCTATATTTTAATTTTTTATATATAGGTATTTAATACGTATATTATGTATTTATTTATGTTTGTCATGTTTTAAGTTGCATTTCGGATATATAAATTGTCAATGCGGTGCCCTTTTATTCGAGTGTAAACGGGGCCAGTATCAGGCGTAGTGATAGTGGTTGAGCGTTTACTCTCGGATAACGGAGCCTTTAAAATGTACTCACACTTATAATCAAATTTTAATTTAATCGTCACTTTAATCCGGAAAGTCTAATATTAATAAAGCGATAATTTTTAAAGTACCAATTTTGGGCGGTGTGGGGTGCTAATCCTTCCCCATCCGTAACCGACTCCCGAACCCATCAACTTTAAATCTCTGGTTTTTACGGTGTCCGGCCTACCTAAGTGGCCGGTGGCGACTCCATTTTTAAATGAAACACGGGTTTTTCTAAATCCCACAGAAGACATTATTTTCAAAATAAAATAAAAAACTCTTTTTTAGCGAGAGGGGACATCGCTACACATTCCTTAACAAACGAACACGAACAAGAAGTTAAGTTTATTTAATTGTTCGTGTTCGTTTATTTATTCTGTTAAAATTAAACGAACAAACATAAATATACCCTCGTTCGTGTCCGTTCGGTTCGTTTACGCCTATTAAAATCATATGAGATTGGGACAGATTAATGCTTGTGGAAAATGTTACAACTCCACGTTCCATCATAGGGTATGTCAGCTTAGCCAAAAAAAATTATATTTTATTCTTGGTTTATATTTCTTTAGGCCCTACTACTTTTATTGGTCCAAATCCTAAATCAAAGCTTGATTTATTTGTGATATAAGGTAGTATCTATTCATATATATTTTTAACCATTTAACAATACACATACACTTTGCAGACAAAATAATTGAACTCGGGTCTCTTAAGATAAATATCATTCGTTTTTCCACTGATATCACTTGTTTTAATAGCGTGTCATGATCTCATTTACCGACAATACATAAAATTATGTATCGTTAATGCATCAAATACAATATTATAAAGCACGATCGAATTAATGAATATAATATTTTTGTTCAGGATCATACATTGTTGAATAATTAGATTTAAACCATAACAAAATCTAAATTGAGAATCAATACAGGAGATTTAAGCAATGCAAAATTTGAGCTAAGATTCGAAAATTCCTAAGACCTTAGTGACACAAAACTAACCAATAAGTGTTAATATAATGGCAAAAAGTGTAATATTTTCGGATAAAGAATTTAAATTTGAATTTTAAAAATAACATTGTTCAAAATAATAATCACAAATCTTAAATAAAATACTATAAAATTAACATAAAAGATACCGAAACTTACCACTAACCACAACAATGTTAACATTGAGTGTGTGAGTGTATATATAAGACAATATCTCGAGATCCACAACCAAGTTTGATCCAACTTATATGGCTAATCGAGAATCTTATCTTAAGTTAATTATTTAGACTTGTATGGACCAATCCTAAGTATTATTTTATCATTAACATCATAATCAAGGCCAAATGTACATTTTGACTTGTTTAATTATACATGCGACAGGTGAAATGAACATGAAGACCGTCAATTTTTTTTAACCACATCAGGTGGAGCCCACTTCTGTTATCCTTTCTTCTCTTTTGTTAGAAATTATATTATAGGTCATTCCTGCCACGTCATTTAATAACTAATAAAAACTACTAATTTTATTATTTTTTATGTCATATTTTTATCAAGTGAATCTTCACTTGGTAAAAACAGTTTTTAAAATTAATTTACAATAAATATGAGTGAAGATTCACTTAGTAAAAATATGATATAGAAAAAAATAATGAGATAAATAGATTTTATTGATTGATCCCATAAATAACGTAATAAAAATCACCTATAATATAATTTCTTCTCCAATCGTGTTACGCCACGTTGTGAGTTGTTACCTATTCTCACGTGTACTCGACTGTATTTTAAACACTTCCCAATGCTCTATCGTCATTAATGAGCCTGTCTGTCGGCTAATCTCATGTTAAGGAATTAATCAATGAAAAAACTTGTTCTACCAAGTACACGAAGAATGTTAAGTACTACTCTCTCCGTACTCTTTAATATGTTTAGTATTAATTTTTTAAATTAAAACTTTTTAACTTTGAATTTATTATTATTTTAAATTTATTATTAATAAAAATATAAAAAATATGTTTTAAAAATTTTCAATCAGGTAGTTTAAAATATATTTTTATAAAAGTTAATTAATTAAAACAATTAAAGTCAAAATTAAAAAAAATTAAAAAGTTAATACTGGACATATTAAGTGGGGTAAGAGAATATTTTTATTTACAAATAATAATAGTTAATTTTATTGAATAAACAAAAAATATAATAAAATCATTATAATAGTCTATAAAATTAGAGTAAAATATATAATAATAAAAGCACATTGATAATCTTGACTTTCCCACAACTACCTTTGTTGATTGCAAACTCCTATCAATACAAGAGGATCGGTCAATGCCCAAATTAGGAGAAATTATTACATGGTCCTGGCTCACCACGTCATCAATGGTCCCATTTAATGAGATTAATTCATTTAATGATATGTAGGAAATAGGTGAAGATTCACTTTGAAAAAAATGATATGAAAAATTATTATTGGATGGGACCATGAAAGACATGGTGAGCCATACCCATCTAATAATTTTTTTCCAAACTAGGGGTAAATCAATATGATAATCGCATAACCTTCAATTGGACAGGCAACATCAAATTCAACCATGTAAATAAAAATCATGTCATAAAACTAAATAAAACATATTATAAGAAACAGAAATACTTTAAAGAAAAATTCATTATTTTCGTTAAAAAAAAGACTTATTAAATTCAAATATATAAAAAAACTGAACAATAAAAAAGATAATAAAAAAAGAAAGAAAAGAATATAACGGAGAATATAACAAAAAAATTATGATAAAATATGATGAATTACCTTCAAAACAACTAACAGGAAAAAACCTGAAAGAAAAAAATAAAAAAACCTCTAGTAAAACTTGAGCGACTAAGGTTAAATCATACGCACTAATTATTAATAAATACCCCAAAATTATTATGTTAAATAATGTCTTTTTTTCGTTAATATAGAATCTAGAAAAGAAAATAACGATGATTCACATGAAAATACTGAGAGTCGTCAAAATTGTTTTCAATAATTTAAGAGACATATTAGTATTTTTTTTAATAGTCTCATAGCATAATATTAAGAGACTAAATTTTCTTCAAAGGGGATGGATAAAACTTTCAAAGCGTATCATTTTTGGTCGTCACTTTTTTTCTTGAACAGTCTTAAAACAATTACAAAGTAGTATTTGTTCATATATATTT
The DNA here is from genome assembly GCA_019671005.1 of Hibiscus mutabilis. Classification (NCBI taxonomy): domain Eukaryota; kingdom Viridiplantae; phylum Streptophyta; class Magnoliopsida; order Malvales; family Malvaceae; genus Hibiscus; species Hibiscus mutabilis. Next base: position 2,497,098 of record CM033754.1, on the reverse strand, counting down.
TTAAATTTTTAATAATACGCATACACTTTCTAGACAAAAGCGATTTGAACCCGAATCGTCACTTTTAATTCAATGGCACTTAAAAGTAATATTTTTCACAATATTTTCATAATATACCCTTAACAATTTTTTTGATAAAAGGGGAAATTGTTACAATGTGCTTCATTAAAAAAACTTATCTAAATTTAAGTAGAAAAAAAAGAGTACACGTGATAATAATTTACAACGCATAATCACTAATTCAAAACATTATAAGCCAAAACATGCTCGTGCAAGAGGTGCACACCATCTAGCAGAGGATCGCCAAAAAACCATAATAAAGTTCACAGTATTCGCTAACTTGGCCAAGGAATCAACAACTCTGTTGTCATCTCTGAAAATATGCTGAAACGAAATCCTCTAATCTTGGTCACACAAATTCATGATATACCGAAGTAAAGAGAACGGAACACCCTTACTAGAGACAATCTCGGATAAATACTCCAGAGTTCAGCCTCAATAACTAATAATTTTAGCGAAACCATGTTGCCACTTACCCGTATGATCTCGAAACATACTCTTAGCAATTTTAATTTACTAAAAACCATCTAATTTATCTCATTTTATATATGTAGTTGAAAAAATACTATGATAAATTTATTAGATTCTTTATTCATTTTCATCTCAATATTCTAATCCAAGAGCTTTCAAATATGATGATTGATTTTCAGCATAAAAAAATTAAAATAATATTTGATTGAATAATATATATTAAAGTTTTAGATAAAATAAAATAAAAACAGTTTAGAATAATGATATTTTTTATTCATCTTTCTCTATTTTTCATTCTTAATCATCAACTAAAAAAAGACTTTTAAAATTTTAAAATCCTACAGCTTTCCGTGGAATGTTGGAATCATGCAAATTTCGAAATTTTAAAAAAATTATAGATAATCACATGAAGAATGTCAGCATTTTTTAATGAAAAAACTCTTTTTTATATTTTATTGGAGAAATGTTCTCATGCCAGTATTATTTAGCAAAATTATACTTAAATCGCTCGCGCAAAAAGACCTCGCGTTCTGCAAAAGCAATTATAAACTTCATTTTCCGCAAGACGCGAGGTACATCCGACTTGGAAGGACTTTTTTAGATGGGCTAATTTAAAATTTGAGAAAATGACCTCGTGTTCAGGACATAGCGAGGTCTGTGAGAAATTAAAGAGGCAGATGATTAATTTATCGCGGGATTTATTACGGAACTCTCTTTCTGCAAAAAGCAAGGTCCGTGCAATCTAGGCTGAAATACAAGGGTCTATAGGCATGTTTGAGGTGTTTTTGCGGGTTATTAATCGGAAAATTTTTGTAATGGTTAAGCTTAGAGGCGTAGTATCAGAACTTCACTTTCATTTGAGACCGATATTGGCTTGTACGAGACATTGTAAATGATGTAAAAATCGCATTGAAAATGATTCCAAAGCTTGGTTTTGTGCATGAATAACAAGCAAAAATGGATTGATAGGCATGTTCGAGTTGTTTTATCGAGTTATTAATCAAAAATTTTTCATAATTTTTAAGCTTAGAGGCGTAGTTTTGGAACTTATCTTTCATTTGAGACTGATATTATCACATAGGAGTCATTGTAAATGGTCTAAAAATCGCGTTGAAAATGGTTCCAAAGCTTGGTTTTGTGCATGAATAACAAGCTAAAATGGCTTCATAGGCATGTTCGATGGGTTTTTCTAGGTTATTAAACGGAAAATTTTTGTAATTTTTAAGCTTAGAGGCGTAGTTTTGGAACTTATCTTTCGTTTGAGACTAATATTGGCACATAGGAGTCATTGTAAACAGTCTAAAAACCGCGTTGAAAATGGTTCAAAACTTGGTTTTGTGCATGAATAACAAGCTAAATGGCTTCATAAGCATGTTCGATGGGTTTATCCGAAAAGTTATTTGCAAAATTTGCGTAATATTTAAGCTTGTAGGTGTAGTATTGTAACTTATCTTAAATTTTCTATCGTGTGATACTTTTCGTTAATCTAATTTCAGTTCATTGTTTCATATTTAAATAACTTAAAAGAAAGAGAACCACGTCGAAATATAAGTTCATATGTCAACGCGTTTATAAAATTAGTACGTTTCAAAGTAATACATAAAATGAAGATAATAAATTATGGAGTCAGGCTAGGATGATCTAGACTCAGGCTTCCCACAAAGCATGTATGAGGTCCATTGTATTTCATTATTGTCCATAGACTGTTCAGCCTCTTCAATCGTGATACACGGATCCTCCAGTTACATCCCTGGTTCTTCAGGACACATTCTGTAATATATTTGTCTGTATATGTTTTCTTCACTATCGACACAACTGAGCGGCATATGTTGTAGTTCTTAATTACATCCTCTGCGATTATTTTTATCGCGAATATCATTCTAACTTTTAGTTTACCGTCACTATCGACAGCAACATTGCATGACTATTTCTCTATAGATGAGAAACTATCTACGTTTCCAGCCATTATAGAGTGAATTACTATGGAATTGACTAAGAAAAATATACAACGAATTAGTATGAAATTGACTAAGAAAAATATAGAGCGAATTAGTATGAAAATTGAAGGTGTGAGTTTTTGAGGATGTGGAGGGGGGGCTATTTATAGCAGAACCCCTAAACATGATTTCATGACCTGGGTAGAGATGGCCACGTAGACGACCAATTCTGGCCTAAACATGCGGTTAATTGTACCCTTGAACATGCTTTCACGGCCTGGGCAAATAACATGCTTCGTGGATGTTGAGGTGGCACCACAGCCGACCAATTCAGCCCCTAAACAGCAGATGCTCTTCTTCAAGCCTAGAGGCGCATTTGAGGCTGATATTTTTAACCGGTCAATTGTACCCCTAAACATGGTTTCATGAAGTGGGAAAATAAACAAGCTTCGTAGATTTCGTGGTGCCTACAAAGACGACCAATTTTACCTACTGATCATCATTATCCGCAGTGGTATAGGTTTTGACTACGGTTACATGAAGTGGTCTTCATCTAGCCTCCACGATTAAGGCATAAAAATAAGTTACCCATAACCTCAAACAAAAGGTTAAGAAGTTTTCCAACACTTGAAAAAGACCACATATTTCCAGATATTGTGATTTGTCGTTAATCTTGAATAAAAACACAAAAGACACATCTCACCAATACTGTTGACCCACCAAAAGAATGTAGTGATCATATAAATGCAACTATATATACCAACAAACTACAATATCTGGAAAATGTCTTTGTAAAAGAATTTTCCAAATATGTCGTTTGTTGCCATTAATAGCTACAATTGATTTTTTTCTTCGGATCTGATAGCAATTGAACAACTGCAGTTGATAACAATGGCTAGGGGTTTGTTTGCCTTCACTTCTGCCTTATAAGAGGGTATATTTGCATCCTCCAAAATGCGAGGATTTTTTGGCACATTTTTCAATGACCTCGTGTTTTGCAAAACACGAGTTTTGCAGAGATTTATGGCATGGCAACACCAGAGTACGTCATAGATTTGACATGTCACTAGACCTCGCGTTCATAGAAAGCGAGGTCCATTTAATTTTTTTAAAATTAAAATTCCACCGTCTACCAATGCTTTGAGAGAAGGTGCAAATGCTTTGAGAGAATTCGTATTGATTGGTGTAATATTTTTTATACTTGTAATTTCTAATAATATTTTAGTTTTTGTAAGTATCAAAACTTGTCTATAAATATCGATACTTTTCGTGAAACCAACAACCTACAATGTTACTGTATCAACAAAGTGTACCAACAACCTAAAAATTAAAACAAATATTATACATGGAAGGAGTAGAACCTAAAAAATCAAGCTTAGAGGCGTAGTATTGGCACATAAGAGACATTGTAAACGGTATAAAAATCACGTTGAAAATGGTTCCAAACTAAAAGAAATTAAAACCTTAACAAAGAGATTTTATTACTTACAAAAATGGTAGTACAATAAGAAAGTATAATTAATTGAGACGAGGGCCTGAGCGATTAGGACATTTGTTCTTGGTGTGTTCGAGATTCCTACAACTAGTATATAGTTTTGGATGTCCATTTTTTTCTTGAAATCATGGGCCAAATCCTCATCATAGTAAATCCGTGTTAATCGTGTACGACCTTTTTTCGCATTGTAGTGCAAGATCTGGCTATATTTTAGGTTCATCGTCAACTACGTTTGGATTAAATTCATTTCTAATAGGAGGAAACTCGTAATGATAAATCTTGAATACGGTTTCAAGTAAGTATAGTGGATCAACCAATGTCATATAGTGAATCCGTACATAAGAACAAGCAGTAATGGCGGGCACACACGGGTATTTGCATGTTTAGAAGACTCCACACTCGTAGGTTCTTTCTTGTAAATCATCCACGTATGCGTTGTGTTGTATGCCTTCCAACGGTCTGGAATATTCTGAAATACAGAATAAATGGTGTTCGCGAGAGAAGTAGGAGGCATTCATCGCATTTGAATATTGTACAAATGTTTAAAATTTTGCGAGAAGGTCTGGGTGGACTCTGCGGCCACCTGCCATCCAGTCAACTACTTGCTTTTCTAAGGTTGTGAAAAAGGCAGCCAACTGATAATATATCACTTTGGCAACGGAAGTGATAGGCAAATGTCGCACTCCCTTCAGTGATGAATTGATCGATTCTGTCAAGTTCGTTGTCATGTGACCATATCATTTACCCCCATCAAATGATCGAAGCTATTTTTCCTTCAGAATTTTAGCAAGGTACTTATAGCCAAATGGATTCATGACTCTCAATTGGTGAAGCGATTCTCAACCTCATGTACGAAATGCGTGTTGTCTATCCAACAAAAATGGAATAGTTAATGCTGAATAATAAATAAAAAGATATGCTAAACCAAAAAGAGTGAAAGACGTACCCATTCGAAGCACCATTAGACGTTCATCTTCACTCTTGTACCTTTGCAAATAATTTACAACAATGTGATAAACAGTACCGGTGGTAAATATGGAGAGATCCCTTCCAATCAATTACAACCTATCAGAAAGAACCTCGTGTTCTGCTAAAAGCGAGTTCCCAAGATTTTCAAATTTTAAATATTTTTTTGATTTTATTGTAAAACCTATGTTTGATTTTGATATAACAAAGTGTTTAAGGACTAAATTGTAAAAGAAAATAAATTTTTAAGTATTCTAATGTCTCACAAATTGACAAGGAAAATTTTCTTTAAGTCTAAAACTTAAACCCAAAATGTTTCTAAGTGTTTTAATCCAAACTATGCATTTTTACCCAGACGTATCGAGACACCCCTTGGTGTTTCGATATGAAAATTCGTTACTAGAATTTGGTTTTGCAAAGTGTACCGATACGGCTTATCTCTTTTCGATACGATATTCATATGACTTTGATAAATTAGGACTTGCGTTTCGATACGGTCTTGACCGTTTCGATACGGCCTTCATCTGGGCAAACGTTATAAACTTTGCGTTTCGATACGTCCTTGTCCGTTTCGATACGATATGAAATCTGGGATTAAGAAATTCTTATTCGTACCGATACGGTCTCATCCGTTTTGATACGGTTTGACAAGATCTTCGAGATCTTTGCACTAAATGTTTTCAACCGTTGCCTTGTCAATTATTGGAATCAACGAACTTTTAATTTTCCGTTAACTATACCAATACGCCCCTAGGCGTACCGATGCAATTTTTCAACTCAAATTCCAGTAAGCAAATATCGTACCGATACGGCCTTGTCGTTTCGATCCGCCCCTAATTTTACACTATGATCATTTCAATACGCCCTCTCGTGTATCGATATGCTACTGCACAACGACTATATTTTTCTTGTAACAAGTATTGATACGAGCTCTCATGTACCGATATGGATGGTTGGCATACAACATTTATTGCGGGAAAAAAGCCCTTCAACAGCTATATTCAATACTCCAACCACCTGAACGGCTAGAAATCAATAAAAAGGTATAAATACAAGACTCCAATGATGCAGCAATAATGATTGAACATTTATTGAACAACATTCAAGCATCCAAGCTAAAATCTATCCTTTGTGCTTTTAGAGTCATATCTTGTACACCCAACTTGTGTAATTCTTTGTAATTCCTTGTTTCAAGTTTGGGGTTGTGAGAAATCTTATTTGGGCAAAAACTTGTACCTTGTGAGGATATTTTATTTGCCAAACATTTTTCTTTGTATTGTGAGTGAATTGTTCAAAGCTTTGGGTAGAAAGCTTGAACTTGTAACGGTTGCCTCCTAAGCCTAGAAAAAGGGACGAATTTCATAGTGAAATTGTTGAAAATCCTTAGTAGGAAGCTAAGGTAGTGGACGTAGAGCTTGTTAGAAGCTTGAACCACTATAAATCCTTGTGTCTCATTGTCTAAATCTTTCAATTTGCTTCCAAACTTTAAAATTGCCAATTCACCCTCTCTTGTCCACCATCTCACTTGATTGATCATCCCAACAATTGGTATCAGAGTCACACTCAACCGAAGGTCTAACAACCGTTGAGGCTATCTTAGAAGGTGATTCAATCAACAGAAGTCAGAGCCATGGCATCCACCTCTGGCATGTACGAGTCTCATTCCATCACCAAACCTCTATACTTTAATGGGGATAACTATCTCTATTGGAAAAATCGTATGAGGTTCTTCATCAAATCCCATGACTACCTCCTATGGGATATAGTAGAAGATGGACCGACAATCCCGATAAAGAGAGAAGGTGATTGGTTAGTACCAAAGTCCAAGCACGAGATGACCGATAAAGATCGAAAGAAGCTTCAAATCAAAGATAAAGCAATACACATGCTATTTTTCTCACTTAGACCGGATAAGTACTACAAGATGTCATCTTGCTCAAGTGCCAAAGAAATGTGGGACAAGCTAGAGATCACATACGAAGGCACTAATGAAGGTTAAAGAGACCAAGATTGGACTTCTTAATTTGAGCTATGAAAATTTCAAGATAGAGCCGGATAAAGACATCTCCAAAATGTTCAAACGATTCTCTATCATTGTCAATGGCCTTAAGGTTCTAGGAGAAATCATTCCAAAGGAAAAGCTAGTTTGGAAACTAATCTACTCACTTCATGAGTCTTGGGATGGTAAAAGAACGACCATCATAGAAGTGAAAGATCTTAAGATGCTAAAGCTCGACGCTCTCATAGGGTCTTTTCTCACCCATGAGATAATGAAGAAATAAAGAGATGATGAAAAAAATAAGGAAAAAATGAAGGAAGAAGGAAGTGGAGAATAAGAAGAGTGGAATTACTCTCAAAGTTTCATATGATGGGAGTGATTCTACTGAGGAGGAAGATGAGGAATTAGCTATGATAGCCAAATGATTCACTCGGCTCATGAGATCCAACCGAAGAAGAAAATTTAACTGAAAAGGATCCCAAGAACAAGAGCAAAGAAGAAGAGAAGGATCCTATCGTGTGCTATGAATGTAAGAAGCCGGGGCACATTAAAATCAATTGTCTCCAACTCAAGAAGAATTGCTTCGAGAAGAAAAAGAAGCACAAGGCCCATGTAGCCACTTGGAGCGATGAAGAGTCTTCAAGTGATGAGGAGCACGAAATTGCAAACTTATGTCTCATGGCCTTTGAGGAGGATACTAAGGTAACCTCTAACTCATTAAATGATCTTACTTGATGAATTATTTGATGATTATAATGAGTTACAAAAGGCTTATGACGAATTGGTTGAAAAATATAAGGAACCTATTTTGAAAAATAAGAAAACTATCCTTGATTTGAAAAACCAAAATGATTCATTATCTAAAACCAATTCGAAACTTGAAAAGAAGGTTAGTGATTTACAAGATAATCAAAAGTAATTTGAACAAGAAAATGTTGATTTAAATAACCTTCTTTTCGAGTTAAAAGATCATTACCTCAAGGAGGTAAATGATCTCAAAGCTTCCTTAAACAATGTTGGGAAATCAAGTTTTGAAAAAGGACAATCTTCAAAACCTAACAATGTTAAAAGGAACTATAATAGATACAAACATGAAGGGTATTCAAGACCATATTATGGTAAAAAAAAAAGCATTTGGATTCCTAAGGATGTTGTAGCTTCTAACAATGCTAATGAGATTACTTCTTGGATTCCTAAGGGAACCAAGATTTTGAGAACTAATGCTCACGGACCAAAAAATATTTGGGTACCAAAAATTAAAGTTTGGTTCCATGTTTGTAGGGGGCATTGCTACAAGGCCAAGACTACAAGTGAAAATACGTGGTTCCTTGATAGTGGATGCTCAAGACATGATCAGAGACAAAAGTAGATTCTTGGAACTAAAGCTAAAGTGAGGAGGATTAGTGACATTTGGTGACAACTCCAAAGGTCAAATTGAAGGAATGAGTTCCATTGGTAATCACTCTTCCATACTTATTGAAAATGTTTTATATGTCAATGGTCTTAAACATAACTTATTAAACATAAGACAACTTTTTGATAAAGGTTTCGTAGTGATTTTTGATATATGTGGTTGCAAAATTATAAATATAAAAACCCGCAAAATTATGCTTTTAGGTCATCACATAGGAAACATATATATGATGCATTTAGATGACATTCATATTTCTGATGCATGTTTTGTTGCAAATGATGAGCATGATTCATGGTTATGGCATAGAAAACTAGTGCATGCAAGCATGAGCATTTTAGAAAAAAATGGGTTCGAAAGATCTAGTAAGAGGTTTGCCTAAAATAAAGTTTTCAAATAATAAAATTTGTGATGCTTGTGTAAAAGGCAAACATAAAAGAGTCTCTTTTAAACCTATTAATGATGTTTCAACTAGTAGAGTTTTACAATTGATCTACATGGAATTTTTTGTTCCTATTAGAACAACTAGCTTGGGTGAAAAATCATATGCATTTGTTTTAGTTGATGATTACTCTAGATACACTTGGGTTCTATTTTTAAGTACCAAAGATGAGGCTTTAGAAAAATTATCACATTTTCAAAAATTACTCAAAATAATCTTGGTCAAACTATTTCTCATATTCGAAATAGCCATGGTACCAAATTTTAGAATCTAGGTTTTGAGGATTTTTGTAACTCAAATCGTATAAGCCAGAATTTTTCAGCTCCTAGAACACCTCAACAAAACGGGGTTGTTGAAAGGAAAAATCGAACTTTAGAGGAAATGGCTAGAACCATGATTTTTGAAAATAATTTGCCAAAATATTTTTAGGAAGCCACTAATACGACTTGCTACATTATAAATAGAGTAATGATTATGCCTATTTTAAAGAAAACTCCTTATGAGATTTTAAATCCAAAAAGCCTAACATTAGCTATTTTCATCCATTTGGTTGTAAATGTTTTGTTTTGAACAATGAAAAAGATAATTTAGGCAAATTTGATGCTAAAAGTGGTGAAGCTATTTTCTTAGGGTATTCTTCAAACTCTAACGCCTATCGTGTATTTAATAAAAGAACTTTAGTTGTTGAAGAGTCAATACATGTGGTTTTCGATGATAACCTCCTTTTGAGGAAGGATTCTTGTGATGATGATGATGTATGGATTTTTGAAGCAAATAATGGTGGGCAATCATCAAAGGCGAATGAAGTTCCAACCAAAGAAGAGGAAACACAAGATCCACCTCTAGAAACCTTGAAGGACATAAATCTAGAGGAAAAAGAAGTAAGCTACCCAAGAGAGTTCAACTATGTCAAAGGTGGTGAGATTTTGGGTGATCCATCCAAAGGGGTAACCACTAGACTTTCTCTTAAGAATGCATGTAATGTTGCATTTATCTCATGCTTAGAGCCTAAGAATATCAAAAAAAGCATTAAACGATGATTATTGGATAATGGATATGCAAGAGGAATTAAACAAATTTGAGAGAAGTCAAGTTTGGACATTAGTTGATAGGCCTAGTAATAAATCTACTATAGGAACTAAATGGGTTTATAGAAACAAACTAGATGAGAGTGGTAACATAGTGAGAAACAAGGCTAGACTTGTTACTCAAGGTTACACTCAAGAAGAGAGAATCAATTTTGATGAAACCTATGCACTCGTAGCTAGAATGGAAGCTATTAAGATGCTTCTTACATTTGCATGTTATAATGAATTCAAGCCTTTTCAAATGGATGTTAAAAGTGCATTTTAAATGGTTTTATAAATGAAGAAGTGTATGTAGAACAACCATCTGGTTTTGAAGATCCAAAATACCCAAACCATGTTTTAAACTTTCAAAGGCTTTATATGGTTTGAAGCAAGCTCCTAGAGCTTGGTGTGAAAAGTTGTCAAGTTTTCTAGTTGAAAAAGGTTTTGAAAATGGGAAGGTGGATACTATACTCTTCATAAAAAGAAATAAAAAAGACATATTAGTGGTTCAAATTTATGTTGATGATATTATTTTCAGCTCTACTAATGAATTTCTTTGTCAAGAGTTTGCTAAGTTGATGCAAGGTGAATTTGAGATGAGCATGATGGGCGAGCTTTCCTACTTCTTGGGGCTCCAAATTAAACAAAAGAAGGATGTCATCTTCATCAATCAAGCTAAATATATAAAAGACATGCTCAAGAAGTTTGGCTTGGATAATGCAAAACCTCAAGCCACACCAATGAGTTCTTCTACAAGGCTTGATAAGGATGAAAGAGGTAAGTGTGTGGATTTAAAGCTTTATAGATCAATGATAGGATCGTTGCTTTATCTTACCGCAAGTAGACCGGATATCTTGTTTAGTGTTTGCTTGTATGCTAGATTTCAAGCTAGTCCTAGAGAATCCCACCTTATAGCCATTAAGAGGATCTTTAGATACCTTAGAGATACACCTTGTTTAGGTCTTTGGTATCCCAGAGACTCTTCCTTTAGTTTACATGCCTTCTCGGATGCGAATTATGGGGGTCGTAAAATAGATAGAAAGAGTACCTCTGGTACATGTCAATTCCTAGGTAGTATACTCATATCTTGGTTTTCTAAGAAGCAAAATAGTGTAGCATTATCTACCACCAAACCTGAATATATATCCTTAGAAAGTTGTTGTGCTCAAGTCCTTTGGATGAAGCAACAACTCTTAGATTATGGAATTGATGTAGTTACCATCCCCATTAGGTGTGACAATACTAGTGCCATTTGTCTCACTAAGAATCCCATCCAACACTCTAGAACCAAACACATAGAAATAAGAGATAATTTCTTTAGAGATCATGTCTTGAAAAATGATGTAGTTCTAGAATATGTAGACACCTCAAATTAATTAGCAGATATCTTCACAAAACCACTAGACAAAGAGAGCGTGTTTGGTCTCTTAGGAGAGAGTTAGGTTTAACTAGCCTTTCTTGAGCCTTAGAGCCCTTTTGGTCTTAAAATCTTGCTTGAATTTGATTGATTGCATTGCTTATATGATTTTTCTCCTATATGCATCTATGCATGTTGCCAGGGGAATATGTATCTGTTTTTGTTCATACATGATGATCTCATATCATTTTCATGCATTTCGATTCGATCCAAATTGAATTTTTGAGCAACCTGCAGCCAAAAATGTCATTTCTAGCACATGTGTATCGATATGTGTTCCTGGCATCGATACGGGTTATTGAAACATGTTTTGGTACATATTAAGTTGTACTGTTATGGGATCACGTATCGAAATGGGTTACAACCGTTTCGGTACAGGCATTTTGGTACGCCATATGGCGTATCGATACGCGCAGCCGCTGGGTAGTTTAAAGAGCATTAAAAGAGGTTTTTCTACTTTAAATCAAATACCCCATCTTTTCTCTAAAACCCTAGGTCGAATTTCAACTATAAAACTCCTCAATCCCTCACAATTCTTCAAAATCTTTGAGGGCTTTTGGTTTTTACATCAAACCCAAGCAAAAATCATCAAGTTTGCGCATCAACATCTCTTCATTCATCCTTAATCCCAAATTCAAGGTATAAACCCTAACTTTTTATTTTTATTTTTTGTACATATTTACTCAATGTTTTTGAATCATAATTACATATTTAGGATATATATAGTATAATTTTCAAAGTTTTTGTAAAAACTTCTTCAAATCTGATTTTTTTATTCTAATATAAAATTATATCGTATAATTTTTAACGCTATTTTTGAAGTTTTCTTTTACCAAAAATTATTTTTATACTTGTAAATATTTTTAAACTATATTGTATAGATTTTTAACAATACCTTGATTATTGGATTAATTTTTAGATCGAATGTGTTGATTTATGCATACATCGTTTTTGGTTTAATTTTGTTTTCAGATTATGGCACCAAAGAAACATGCAAGAAACGAAATAGCCTCTAGTTCCAATCCTACTAGTCAAAATCCCGACCATAATGGTAATCGACCCAATCTTACCCATATCTGTCAAAATTGTTTTAATGAACCTCAATTTCCACATTCCATTGATCGTTTTAAAAAGTGTCAAAGTTATAAAATTCACCGAGAACGTGTTACTTCCATATCTTTTCTATCATTTGAAAGATTTCAATTTAAATATCTTAATTTGATGGAAGAATGGAAATTTATGCCTTTTTTGAGTATACCCGGGATTTTATACTAAAACCTTGTTTTGATTTTTTATTCCAATGCCCAGTGCATTTTCAATGAAAATAGATAATTGGTTATTGCAATTAAATCTTACTTAATGCTTAATAAATTTCGTATTGATTCAACCGTTTGAGCAAACTATTTGGGTTTTGAGGATACGTGAATTGATGATGAGGATTCCATAGGACATACCCTTGGTGGCTCCGTGACCGTGCTAGATGCCTATGACCGCATTCTACACCTCATGATCACTTGGTGGTTTCGTTCATCCGGTGGGAAGTTCTCTACGATCCGACAAGTCGACGAATTTTGGATCCGTTGCTTCCGTGAGGGTAAGCGCCCTAACCCTGCTCAAATTATGTTCGCATAAATCATCTTTCTTGTGCAACATCGTCATACCTCTATGGTTACATCTTTCACATACGGCTCCGCCTTGAGCTGCATATTTCACAAGATGGGAATTGATTGCTCCTATGACATTACGAAACCTTTCACCGATCCTATTGATGAGCGTTCTCTTCGTCGTGCAAAGTTCACATACTACTATGGAGAATGGCTTCGAAATACCAATCTTCTGGAAGGTGTTTAACCCCATTACAATGGAGAATTGATTGTTCCTATGACATTACGAAACCTTTCACCGATCCTATTGATGAGCATTCTCTTCGTCGGGCAAAGTTCACATACTAGAATGGAGAATGGCTTCGGAATACCAATCTTCTGGGAGGTGTTTAACCCGATCCGGTGGTGGCCCCTCAGAAGGCTCCCATTCCACAACCTCCGGTGGCCCAACCTAATCTTGATGCTCTCATGGCATATCTCAATGGGCAATTCACCAACTTAAGCACCAACATTGCTTTTTTGCAAACAACCGTGGATTTCAGATTTGCCGCGATCGACACGCGCTTCACATCCTTGGAGGAAAGAGTGACGGCTATAGAAATTGCCAAAACTCAATGGATCTCACTCTTACCGCATTTCATAAAGAATGGCGTCAATCACTTGGAACTCAAGCCAACAATGATGATGAAGATGTAGATGAAGACGATGGAGACGATGTGATGGATCCTTAGGCTTTTTGCATTTCATATCATATTAGGATTTGTTTATGCACCTATTGTTTTATATTTTTGGATTCCTATGCTTTGGTTTTTATTTGGTTTATGTTTTTAGAACTTGAGTTGGATTTATTTATGTTTCTTGAACTATAGTTTAAATTTTAATGATTATGTTGCTTATTTAATTGCTTGGAATTATTGTTATTTACTTGTTATACCCTATTGAATTGATTTTGATCTAACAAAAAGGGGGAGAAGATTTGAGAGTCAAAATTTTTCAAACTTCTCAAAGAAAAACTTTTTAGTCTTAAATTAAGGGGGAGTAATTTTCAAAGTTTTCAAAGATACTTAAAAAAATTTCACTTTGGTTTTGTTATATCAAAAAGGGGATATTGTAAAAACTATGTTTGATTTTGATATAACAAAGCGTTTAAGGACTAAATTGTAAAAGAAAAGAAATTTTTAAGTATTCTAAAGTCTCATAAATTAACAAGGAAAATTTTCTTTAAGTCCAAAACTTAAACCCAAAATTTTTCTAAGTGTTTTCAAGCCAAACTATGCATTTTCGCCCAAGCGTATCGATACACCCCTTGGTGTTTCGATACAGAAATTCGTTACTAGAATTTGGTTTTGCAAAGCGTACTGATATGGCTTATCCTGTTTGGATACGACATTCATATGACTTTGAAAAACTAGGCCTTACGTTTCATTACGGTTTTGACCGTTTCGATACGTCCTTCATCTGGGCAAACATTTTAAGCTTTACGTTTCGATATGGCCTTGTCCGTTTCGATACGATCTGAAATCTGGGTTTAAGAAATTCTTAATCGTACCGATACTGTCCCATCCGTTTCGATACGGTTTGACAAGATCTTCGAGATCTTTACATTAAATGTTTTCAACCGTTGCCTTGTTAGTTATTTGAATCAACAAACTTTTAATTTTCCGTTAACCGTACCGATACGCCCCTAGGCGTGCCAATGCAAGTTTTCAACTCAGATTCTAGTAAGCAAATATTGTACCGATACGGCCTTGCCGTTTCGATATGCCCCTAATTTTACACTATGATCATTTCGATACGCCCTCCCGCGTATCGATACACTACTGCACAACAGCTATATTTTTCTTGTAATAGGTATCGATACGGGCTCTCGTGTACCGATACAGATGGTTGGCAGACAGCATTTATTATGGGAAAGAAGCCCTTCAACGGCTATATTCAATACTTTAACCACTCAAACGGATAGAAATCAATAAGAAGGTATAAATACAAGACTCCAATGATGTTGCAATGATGATTGAACATTCATTTAACAACATTCAAGCATCCAAGCTAAAATCCAACCTTTGTGCTTTTAGAGTCATATCTTGTACACCCAACTTGTGTAATTCTTTGTAAATCCCTGTTTCAATTTTGGGGTTGTGAGAAATCTTATTTGGGCAAAAACTTGTACCTTGTGGGGATATTTTATTTGCCAAACTTCTTTCTTTGTATTGTGAGTGAATTGTTCAAAGCTTTGGGTAGAAAGCTTGAACTTGTAACGGTTGCCTCCTAAGCCTAGAAAAGGAGAAAATTTCATAGTGAAATTGTTGAAAATCCTTAGTAGGAAGCGAAGGTAGTGGACGTGTAACCCCCTTGATCCGGCCTAGACACCTAACCGAACCAAGAAGGCTACATTAGGTTTGTCGTAGCAAACCGAAGAGATACAATGAAACCCGGTCTATTTTTTTCCTTTTTATCTTATCTAATTCCAATTATTAACCCTACATGTTCATGCAGACATCAGGTGCAACCCCAACTCAATCAGACATCAATTTGACATTCAATTAATCATATTTGCAAATTAGGGACCAAGTTGCGAATACAGAAAATTTCAGGATTAAAACTCATTTTTAAGTTGCCAATCTACTACATATAATTTCATGGCCAAGATTCGGGGACTAAAACGCAAAGAAAGAAAAACTGCCCAAAATGACATTAACAGGAAAAACGACCATCCGTATCGAAACGGGTAAGCCCGTACCGATACGGTTTGAAACACATCGTTTCGATACACCACCAAGCCGTTTCAATACGCTTAACTGAAATACCGAACTTTTGAAATAATTTAAACCATACCGATACGGTTCCTTAGGTATTTCGATACGCGGGTTCGAGTTACAAAAGTGAATTCCAGAGGCTAAAACTCGTATCGAAACGCCAATCCCTGTACCGGTACGCCAAGCCAAATTTTGCATGGGCCTGTAATGTCACATTTGGCTGATTTTTCATCCCAAAAGCATACCCCAAACCACTCCAACATGCTTTAAACACAATACCAACATGTCAAACATACCTCATGCCAACTATCATCACAAATCAAACAACTCAATAAGGACTCGTGCATCAAAAAGGAAATCTATAGGCATGCTTCCTAATATGCACCCAATCAACATATCAAAAGGTAAACCAGCACCAAAAACAACCCTTAAAGGCCATTTACAACCCAAGAGCAACTAAAGAAACATGCTCAAATAAGAAGTTCCACAAAACATCTTCCAAAACACAACAAGTACCCCATTGACCTTATTCATTATAGTCTAGTCTTTAACATAGTTAGTAACAAGTTTTGCCAAAAATCCCCTTGCTGCCTTCCAAGACCTCAATTATCTGCATTGATGGACAACGAGAGCATAAGCACACAAGACTTAGTGAGGAGTGCTAAAAAACAAACACCATCAATGCATTTAAAACCATTTACATAACATCATCCTTAAAAACATCATCATGCCCCTTTTTAACATGCACTATACATCATTTAAAACCATCATATTAAACCATACGCTACATGTATCATTAAACAACAACAAATCATATTGCTAACCCTCCACTTAAGCCTTCCCATGCATTACTACCAAATGCAAAGCTTAAGGAGAAACATGTATAAATCACATTATACAATAAAAACATTTCAATGATACAATAACAATTATATTGGCTTTCAAGTGATCATTAACAAGTTCAATAACAAAAGAGTTCATCGGGTACACAGATTCAACAATGTTAACCCAACACTTCAAGCCATCTCAACCGGAATAGAGATACAATCACAATCGCGATACATTAACAACCG
This sequence comes from Hibiscus mutabilis, assembly GCA_019671005.1. Lineage (NCBI taxonomy): Eukaryota > Viridiplantae > Streptophyta > Magnoliopsida > Malvales > Malvaceae > Hibiscus > Hibiscus mutabilis. The sequence continues at coordinate 2,480,397 of CM033754.1, read as the reverse complement.
GGTACCATAACAACCTACGGGGACATCCACCCCAATCATCAGTTAGATGCTTAATCCACTAACGGGAGTATTCGGTTCTGTTTAACCATCTACCGTTAGGGTACTTGGATGGAGTATTCGGTACACCATATAAACCCCTCAACATCCAAGGCGACTTATTTACAGTGCACTCAATCCTATGGCCGGCCAACTATATTCGATAACAATTTTAAAACCACATCACTTGCCAATATAATTAACCAAATAACATTTACCTCACTGTTTTTAACAAGCATTAAACCATGTCATTTCCAAATCAACAACCATGCTTTAAAACACAAGTATAAACCACATACTTACAAGGATCACTTACCATGTGCATCCTTCAACATTTCATGCTTAAAAACAGTATATCAAATACTTTAAAACATGCTTAATCAGTAGGTAACATGTAAATTAAAACAAGCGCATAAAACAATTTCAAACTAGCACGACCGGGAGAGAAAACCACTTTATACTTACTTCCGAGTCTAGGTAAGCGTTTCAAGCTCTACCTTAACTTCCAAAACTCTATTCCCAACACATCAAAACGCTTTAAACCACGTTTTCACTCACCAATACGCGAAACCTCGATTCGCCAATGCTATATTGAGTATCTGAAGCCTCCAACGCTTCTCCAAACACTTCTGGATCAACCTCCCTTGTTTTTACCACAAAACAACAGAAGATCAATGCATCGTAATGCATTCTAAACACAGCAATTACAATCCTTCTCGAATTCTCACATAACCTCCACAATTAACCCTCCATAACAACCAAAAACATAACCAAAACACTTCGATTCACAACCCAGCCAACATCTATCAAACTAACATCACTTTTAACACCAAAATACATCTAAAAACATATTCAAAACAACCTACACCTCCAGCAACCTTACAACCATATAAACACCACAAAACCTCAAAACTAACAACCTAAACAAATAGAGATTCTTAAGTTTTAGGATTCCATTGATAAAAATTACTTATAAACATTATTAAACATCCAAAATATGAATCAAAGCAACCTTACTTACTGGAAATCAGATCCAACTCGCGAATCAACTTATTTTCCCCAAATAACTTAATTAAACATTGGAAAATCATCAAAATTAGATTAGAAGCACAAAACAAGGATCAAATGCTTGGGAATTTCAATAAAGAACCATAAAATAGAGGAGATCTCGGACCTTACCCCTATTGTGAAGTTTCTCCCTCAATTGATTTGTGAAAAGCTAAGAAAACACAATATTATTATAAGATTTTGTATAAACAATCTTTATAAAACAATTTGAAACAATAAAATCAAGTTAGAAACCACCTCACCTCTGGAAATTTGATGAAAAACTGAGTGTTTGGCTGAAGAGATAATGGCAAGAAAAAGTTGAGAGAAAATGACGTGATTTTTGTTTTGGAAAAGATAACCAACTTTTTAACAAAACCATCTTTAATTAAAAGATAACCAACATGTTAAAATAAGTCAAATAAAGGGAGAAATCATCAGGAACCAATTGGTAAAATATCTCCTTAAATATTCTAAGTATTTGACCCTTTTCATTTTAGTCACTAGAAAATCACAGTTTTCAAAACTTTCATTTTGGTCACTAACCAAAATGTCCATCTTCCAAAACCCATTTTTCAAAATTTATTTCACCATTATTAAATAAATAATTAATAATGATTTTAAGCATTTTTCCATAATTTTTCCAACACAAAAATATACGATCCCGAAACCGACTCGAATCTCTACTCTAGTCTACCGGACCTTCTAATAAACCACCAAACTGCTAAGCCCTAAAACCAGGGCATTACAACTCTCCTTCACTTAATAAATTTCGTCCCCAAAATTTACCTATATGAAACAGATGTGGAAACTGTTTCACCATATCCTACTTGCGTTCCCAGGTGGCCTCCTCCACACTGCGGTGCTTCCACAACACATTAACCTGCTCGACTATTTTGCCACGTAGCACCTTGCTACTGGTATCAAGAATCTCTACTGGTTCCTCATCGTAAGATAGGTTTGGTCTCAACTCGATCTCCTCCACCGGCATGACATGCGATGGATCCGACCTATACCTCCGCAACACCGAAACATGAAACACATCATGAATCTTTTCCAACTCCGTAGCTAACCTCAAACGGTACGCAACAGGACCCACACGCTCAATAACCTTGTATGGTCCAGTGAACCTCGGGCTAAGCTTCCATTTTCCGCCCAAAACGCAACACCTTTTTCCAAGACGACACTTTCAAAAACACTTTATCACCCACAGCGTACTCTATATCCCTACGCTTCAAATCCGTATAGGATTTCTGGAGATCTGCAGCCGCTTTTAAGCGCTTAAATATCAACTTTACCTTTTCGGTCGTGCCTTTCAAAACATTGGGCATAGACACAAACTTTTCCCCCGCTTTAGCCTAACACACGAGCGTACGACATTTTCTACCATACAACGCCTCATAAGGTGCCATATATATGCTAGCATGATAACTGTTATTGTAAGCAAACTCCACTAACGACAAGTGCTTCTCCCACGTTCCCTGGTACTCAATAACATAACACCTTAGCATATCCTCGAGAACCTGAATCAAGCACTCCGACTGGCCATCCAACTGAGGATGGTACAAGGTACTGAAGCTCAATCGGGTTCCCAAAGCACGATGCAAACTCATCCAAAACCTTGCAGTGAACCGCGGATCCCTATCCGAAACTATAGATTTGGGCACCCCGTGCAAACGCACTATTTCAGAGATATACAACTCAGCCAACCTGTCCAAGGTATATGTAGTATGCACTGGCACAAAATGCGTACACTTCGTAAACCGATCCACAATCAACCAAATGGAATCTTTTTTGGTCAGCGTCAAAGGCAGCCCAGACACAAAATCCATGGTGATTCTTTTCCACTTCCATTATGGTATCCTCAACAGTTGCAACAACCCAGAAGGGAACTGATGCTCAGCCTTTACCCGCTGACAAACCATACATCGTGCAACAAAATCAGCCACATCCCTCTTCAGTCCAACCTAATAGTACTCATCCTTTAACCCTTGATACATCTTAGTACTATCGGGATGCATAGCAAAAGGGTTAGCGTGTGCCTCAGTCAAAATAGTACGCCTTAACTCTTCGTCCTCAGGCACCACTATTCGACATTTAAAACACAACACCCCATCATCGTTGAAATGAAATTTCATAGGATTTCCATCTCTGATATCTTCCATATGGGATACCAAACTCTCATCATACGGTTGCTTCTCCTTAATCATCTACGACAAGGACGGCTTCACTTGCAACTAAGCCAACAAACCTCCGTCATTCATAACACTCAACCGAGCAAACATGGCTCTCAGCTCCACAGCCGATTTCCTGCTCAAAGCATCCGCCACAATATTGGCTTTCCCCAGATGATACTCAATGGTCATATCATAATCCTTAAGCAACTCCAACCATCTACGTTGCCTAAGATTCAGCTCCTTCTGCGACATCAGATATTTCAAACTCTTATGATCCAAATAAACCACACATTTCTCACCATAAAGATAGTGCCTCCAGATCTTCAAGGCAAACACAACCGCGGCCAGCTCAAGATCGTGAGTAGGGTAGTTACATTCATGCACCTTCAATTGCCTAGATGCATACGCCACTACCTTACCCTCCTGCATCAACACACAACCAAGCCCAACATACGACACATCACTATATACAACAAACTCTTTTCCCGATTCTGATTGAACCAAGATCGGAGCTCACGTCAAAGCTTCCTTCAATCTTTCAAAAGCTCGTTGTCTACCCTCCGTCCACTCAAACCGAACATTCTTTTGCAACAACTTTGTTAACGGAGCCGCCAAAATGGAGAACCCTTCTACAAACCTCCGGCAGTAACCCGTCAAACCAAGGAAACTCCTAACCTCCGTCACAGACTTAGGCTACTTCCAACTCATAACAGCCTCAACCTTATGCAGATCAACACGGATTCCTTCGGCCGGCACCACCTGCCCAAGAAACACCACCTTATTAAGCCAAAACTCATTTGCTTAACTTAGCAATAAGCTGATTAGCCAACAGCGTCTGAAGCACAATTCTCAAATGTTTATCACGATCCTCCTCGGTACGTGGGTACACAAGGATATCATCGATGAACATAACCGCAAACTGATCCAAAAATCTTAAAACACACGGTTCATCATGTCCTTAAAAGCAGTTGGAGCATTGGTTAAACCAAACGGCATCACAAGAAACTCGTAATGCCCGTACCTCGTACGAAAGGCTGTTTTGGGCACATCCACCTCCTTCACCTTTAACTAATAGTACCCTGACCTCAAATCTATCTTGGAAAACACCAAAGCTCCCCTGAACTGTTCAAACATGTCATCTATCTACGGTAAGGGATACTTGTTTATTTATTATTAACATATTCAGCTGTCGGTAATTTATACACATCCGTAACATACCATCTTTCTTCTTAACAAACAGCATCGGCGCTCCCTACGGTGAAATACTAAGTCTAATGAACCCACGATCAAGCAACTTCTGCAACTGCGTTTTCAGCTCCTTCAATTCTTTCGAAGCCATATAGTACGGAGCAATGGATACTGATACCGTACCCGCATAGACCTCGATGCAAAACACTACCTCACGGTCCAGTGGCAACCCTGGTAATTCATCTGGAAAAATACCCAGAAACTCACATACGGTGCGAACATCCTATACCCTCAACTCATTTGATCCAGGATTCATAATATAGGCCAAATAAGCCTGACATCCCAAAACCAACATTCGACTTGCTTCCAAAGCGGAAACAACACTAGACAAAAACTTGGCATTCTCGACAACAACCACCACCTCATAATCATCCGACAACCTCAAGGATATCTATTTAGTCTCAAAATCCACCACAGCCCGATGTTCGATCAAACAATTCATACCCAGAATCACATCAAAACCATGGAATGGTAACTCCATCAAGTCCACGGCAAACATATGTCCCTGAACCATCAGCGGACACCTACGATACAACTTCCTAACCACGACTATCTCCCCAAGAGAACTAGTCACTCTAACACCAACATTAAGAATTTCAACAAATATATCAAGAAACTCAGCATGCTCACTCAAAATGTATGAATGAGTAGAACCATAATCAACCAATGAATACAACGACAAAGACTGTAAGGTAAAAGTACTTGCAATCACATCGGTGTCATTGCGACCCTCACGGTGCGCAAACACCCTAGCCGGTCCACCTCCTTCAGCTGGATAGCAACAATATAAGCTACAGTCCTCTGCCCACTATCTCGACACTGAAATGGTCTAGGCCACGATCACGACCACACTACGGAGCAACAACAGGTGCAGCACCCTGCCCACCTCGAGCCAACAACGGACAATCACACATCTGATGGTCGCCTAACCCACAACTCCAACAAGCATTAGCCACCACAGGTGCAGGTGCCTGACCCTCCCTGGCTAAACGCGGGCAATCTTGCCTCAAATGATCTCGGCATCCACAAACCCAACAAGTGCTAAACGGTGCTCTAAGCTGGGCACCCTGCCCATGGACTCCACATCCCAAAACACCTCCGCTATGCCTCGGCTCCGGGCGAAACCTCCTGTCACAATGTCTCTTGGCCTGACCACCGCTATAACCTGAATCAACAGCTCTCTTACCCGAGCTAGAACTTCGCAATCCAGATGCCAAACCTAAATTCTGCTCTACATCCTTAGCTCGTGAAACCAACACATCAAAGTAGGTGTAATCAGCAGCAAGCATGTATGTCTTAACATTCTGCACAAGCCCATATAAAAAATGATCACATCGAGTACGCTCGTCAGGAACCAACTCAGGTGCATACTGACTCAACCTCACGAACTGTGCCTCATACTCAGCAACAGACATACTACCTTGCACCAAAGCCATAAACTCACAATTCTTCTCGTCCTGATATCGGACTCCCAAAAACTTCTTCCGGAATACTTCATATAAGAACTTTCAGGTCACATTATCCGTCGCCATACTGAATATCGGGGTAGTCCACCATGTATAAGCATCACCATGCAGCAGGGAAACAACACGCCCAGCTTATGAACTCAACTCCGCATAAACTACGAAGTTGCTCAAGCGGCAAACCTTGCCCCTAAACTGGTGGTGCTGGCACACGAACAACCGTAACTGCTGTCTGAAACGCACTGATCATGTCCTGTATCAGCGGTGCCATATCACCCATCCCTGGCCCAGCCGGCGCAAGTGGTACTTGCTCCACTCCCTCAAATGGATTAGGTGGGGGCAGTGGAAACCCTCCAGAGGTATAACTTTCCCTTCATCATCCTGCCCAGCGGCAGCAACAATCGCACTAGATCGCAACTCTCTCATCGGTCCATCGTGCTAAAATATATCTAAAGCATGATAATTATTTCAAAACAAAAACAGTCAGGCCAGCCTCAAGCAAGGATCCAAGACTTCCATTTCAAAAATCAAAACTTTTCAGACTATAATAATAAGGCAATGGGTACCCCAAAACATCCGCAACATAGCATACAACAATCAACATTCATATATCAATCACCGTGCATATCAACCAGCGTACATACAACAATCACCGTACACATCATACAACAGAGCATAACTCACGACAAAAACCTCCCAAACGAACCAAACCTCGCTCTGATGACACCAAATGTAAACCCCTTGACTCGGCCTAGAGGCCCAACTGAACTAAGAAGGCTACATTAGGTTTGTCGTAGCAAACCGAAGAGATACAACAAAACCTGATCCATTTTTTCCTTTTTATCTTATCTAGATGCCAATTATTAACCCTACATGTTCATACTAACATCAAGTGCAACCCCAACTCAATCAGGCATCAATTTGACATCTAATTGATCATATTTGCAAACTAGGGACCAAGTTGCGAATACAGAAAATTTAAAGATTAAACCTCATTTTTAAGTTATCAATATTTAATTAGTCAAGTTCAAAACTTTCATCTCAAATTTTAGCTTAAACAGATCATTCTACCACATATAATTTCATGGGCAAGATTCAGGGACTAAAATGCAAAGAAAGCAAAACTGCCCAAAATGACATTAATAGGAAAAATGGCCATCCGTACCGAAACGGGTAAGCCCGTACCGATACGGTTTGAAACACACCATTTCGATACACCACCAATCTGTTTCGATACGCTTAACTAAAATACCGAACTTTTAAAATATTTTAAACCGTACCGATACGGTTCCTTAGGTGTTTCGATACGCAGATTAGAGTTACAAAAGTGAATTCAAGAGGCTAAAACTCATATCGAAATTCCCATCCCCATACTGGTATGCCAGGCCAAATTTTTCCTAGGCGTATCGAAATGCAAAAGACCCTTACCGATCCTACAAGCCTGAAATTGCCTAGCCGTACCGGTACGATCCCCCGCTTATCGGCAGGCTTGGGCCTGTAATGTTATATTTGGCTAATTTTTCATCCCAAAAGCATACCTAAACCACTCCAACATGCTTTAAACACAATACCAACATGTCAAACATACCTCATGCCAACTATCATCACAAATATAACAACTCAACAAGGACTCGTGCATCAAAGAGGAAATCTATAGGCATGCTTCCTAATATGCACCCAATCAACATATCAAAAGGTAAACCAACACCAAAAACAATTCTTAAAGACCATTTACAACCCAAGAGCAACTAAAGAAATATGCTCAAACAGGGAGTTCCACAAAACATCTCCCAAAATACAACAAGTACCCCATTTCCCTTATTCATTATAGTCTAGTCTTTAACATACGTTAGTAACAAGTCTTGGCAAGATCCCATTGCTTCTTGTTGCCTTCCAAGACCTCAATTATCTGCATTGATGGACAACGAGAGTGCAAGCACACAAGGCTTCGTGAGAGTGCTCAAAAACATACACCATCAATGCATTTAAAACCATTTACATAACATCATCCTTAAAAACATCATTTAAAACCAGCATATTAAACCGTACGCTACATGTATCATTAAACAACAGCAAATCACATTGCTAACCCTCCACTTAAACTTTCTCATGCATTACTACCAAATGCAAAGCTTAAGGAGAAACATGTATAAATCACATTATACAATAAAAACATTTCAATGATACAATAACAATTATATTGGCTTTCAAGTGATCATTAACAAGTTCAATAAATAAAGAGTTCATCGGATACACAGATTCAACAAGTGCTAACCCAACACCTCAAGCCATCTCAACCGGAATAACGATACAATCACAATCGCGGTAAATTAACAACCGGATACAATAACAACCGGGTACCATAACAACCTACGGGGACATCCACCCCAATCATCGGTTAGATGCTTAATCCACTAACGGGAGTATTCGGTTCTGTTTAACCCCTCTACCGTAAGGGTTCTTGGATGGAGCATTCGGTATACCGTATAAACCTCTCAACATCCAAGGCGACTTATTTACAGTGCACTCAATCCTATGGTCGGCCAACTATATCCGATAACAATTTTAAAACCACATCATTTGCCAATATAATTAACCAAATAACATTTACCTCACTGTTTTTAACAAGCATTAAACCATGTCATTTCCAAAGCAACAACCATGCTTTAAAACACAAGTATAAACCACATACTTACAAGGATCACTTATCATGTGCATCCTTCAACATTTCATGCTTAAAAACAGTATATCAAATACATTAAAACATGCTTAATCAGTAGGTAACATGTAAATTAAAACAAGTGCATAAAACCATTTCAAACTAGCACGACTGAGAGAGAAAACCACTTTATACTTACTTTCGAGTCTAGGTAAACGTTTCAAGCTCTACCTTAACTCCCAAAACTCTGTTTCCAACACATCAAAACGCTTTAAACCATATTTTCACTCACCGATACGTGAAACCTCAATTCGCCGACGCGAAATCAAGTATCTGAAGCCTCAAACGCTTCTCCAAACACTTTCGGATCAACCTCCCCTATTTTCCCACAAAACAACAGAGGATTAATGCATCATAATGCATTCTAAACACAACAACTACAATCCTTCTTGGATTCTCACATAACCTCCACAATTAACCCTCTACAACAACCGAAAACATAACCAAAACACTTCGATTCACAACCTAGCCAACATATATCAAACTAACATCACTTTTAGCACCAAAACACATCTAAAAACAAATTCAAAACAACCTACCACCTCCACCAACCTTACAACCATATAAACACCACAAAACCTCAAAACTAACAACCTAAACAAATAGAGATTATTAAGTTTCAGGATTCCATTGATAAAAATAACTTATCAACATTATTAAACATCCAAAATATGAATCAAAGCAACCTTACTTACTAGAAATCAGATCCAATTCGCGAATCAACTCATTTTCCCCAAATAACTTAATTAAACATTGAAAAATCACCAAAATTATATTAGAAGCACAAAAAAAAGGATCAAATGCTTGGGAATTTCAATAAAGAACCATAAAATAGAGGAGATCTCGGACCTTACCCCTATTGTGAAGTTTCTCCCTCAATTGATTTGTGAAAAGCTAGGAAAACACAAGATTAACATAAGATTTTGTATAAACAATCTTTATAAAATAATTTGAAATAATAAAATCAAGTTAGAAAACACCTCACCTCTGGAAATTTGATGAAAATTTGAGTGTTTGGCTGAGGAGATAATGGAGAGAAAAAGTTGAGAGAAAATGACGTGATTTTTGTTTTGGAAAAGATAACCAACTTTTTAACAAAACCATCTTTAATTATTAATTAAACCACATGTTAAAATAAATCAAATCAAGGGAGAAATCATCATAAACCAATTGGTAAAATAGCTCCTTAAATATTCTAAGTATTTGACCCTTTTCATTTTAGTCACTAGAAAATCACAGTTTTCAAAACTTTCATTTTGGTCACTAACCAAAATGTCCATCTTCCAAAACCCATTTTTCAAAATTGATTCCACCATTATTAAATACATAATTAATAATAAATTTTAAGAATTTTTCCATAATTTTTCCAACACCAAAAATATACGATCTCAAAACCGACTCGAATCTTTACTCATTTCCACTAGACCGTCTAATAAACCACAAAACCGCTAAGCCCTAAAATTGGGCGTTACAGGACATAGATCTTGTTAGAATCTTGAACCACTATAAATATTTGTGTCTCATTGTCTAAATCTTTCAATTTGCTTCCAAACTTTAAAATTACCAATTCACCCCCTCTTGTCCACCATCTCAATTGATTGATCATCCTAACAATTGGTATGAGAGCCACACTCAACCGAAGGTCTAACAACCTTTGAGGTGATCTTAGAAGGTGATTCAATCAATAGAAGTCAAAGCTATGGCATACACCTATGGCATGTACGAGCCTCATTTCATCACCAAACCTCCATACTTCAATGGGGATAACTATCCCTATTGGAAAAACCATATGAGGTTCTTCATCAAATCCCATGACTAGCTCATATGGGATGTAGTGGAAGATGAACCGACAATCTCGATAAAGAGAAAAGGTGATCGGTTAGTACCGAAGTCCAAGCACGAAATGACCGATGAAGATCGGAAGAAGCTCTAAATCAATGATAAAGCAATGCACATGTTATTTTGCTCACTTGGACCTGACGAGTACTCCAAGATGTCATCTTACTCAAGTGCCAAATAAATATGGGACATGCTAGAGATCACATACGAAGACACTAATGAAGTTAAGGAGACCAAGATTGGGCTTCTTAATTTGAGCTATGAAAATTTCAAGATAGAGCTAGATGAAGACATCTCCAAAATGTTCGAACGATTCTCCGTCATTGTCAATGGCCTTAAGGTTCTAGGAGAAATCATTCCGGAGGAGAAGCCAGTTTGGAAACTAATCTACTCGCTTTCCGAGTCTTGGGATGGTAAAAGAACGGTCATCATAGAAGCGAAAGATCTCAAGACGCTAAAACTCAACGCTCTCATGGGGTCTCTTCTTAACCATGAGATAATAAAGAAAAGAAGAGATGAGGAAAAGAAGAAGGAAGAAATGAAGGTCTAGAAGAAGGAAGTGAAGAAGAAGAAGAGTGGAATTGCTCTCAAAGCTTCATATGATGGGAGTGATTCTAGTGAGGAGGAATATGAGGAATTGGCTATGATATCCAAACGATTCACTCAGCTCATAAGATCCAACCGAAGAAGAAAATTCAACCGAAGAAGGGATCTCAAGAACAAGAGCAAAGGAGAAAAAAAGGATCATATCGTGTGCTATGAATGTAAGAAGCCGGGGCACATTAAAATCAATTACCTCTAACTTAAGAAAAAGGGCTTCGAGAAGAAAAAAAGCACAAGGCCCATGTAGCCACTTGGAGCGATGAAGAGTCTTCAAGTGATGAGGAACACGAAATTGCAAACTTATGTCTCATGGCCTTTGAGGGGGGTCCTAAGGTAACCTCTAACTCATTAAATGATCTTACTTATGATGAATTATTTGATGATTATAATGAGTTACAAGAGGCTTATGACGAATTGGTTGAAAAATATAAGGAATCTATTTTGAAAAATAAGAAAACTATCCTTGATTTGAAAAACCAAAACGATTCCTTATCTAAAACCAATTCGGACTTGAAAAGAAAGTTAGTGATTTACAAGATAATCAAAAGTATTTTGAACAAGAAAACATTGATTTAAATATCCTTATTTCCGAGTTAAAAGATCATTACCTCAATGAGGTAAATGATCTCAAATCTTCCTTAAACAATGTTGGGAAATCAAGTTTTGAAAAAAGACAATCTTCAAAACCCAACAATGTTAAAAGGAACTGTAATAGATACAAACATAGAGGGTATTCAAGACCCTATTATGGTAAGAAAGAAGCATTTGGATTCCTAAGGATGTTGTAGCTTCTAACAATGCTAATGAGATTGCTTCTTGGATTCCTAAGGGAACCAAGATTTTGAGAACTAATGCTAACGAACCAAAAAAGATTTGGGTACCAAAAATTAAAGTTTGATTCCATATTTGTAGGGGGAGCATTGCTACAAGGCCAAGACTACAAGTGAAAATATGTGGTTCCTTGATAGTGGATGCTCAATACATGACTGGAGACAATAGTAGATTCTTGGAACTAGAGCCAAAGAGAGGAGGACTAGTGACATTTGGTGACAACTCCAAAGGTCAAATTGAAGGAATGGGTTCCATTGGTTATTACTCTTCTATACTTATTGAAAATGTTTTATATGTCGATGGTCTTAAACATAACTTATTAAGCATAAGCCAACTTTGTGATAAAGGTTTTGTAGTGATTTTTTATATATATGGTTGCAAAATTATAAATATAAAAACCCACAAAATTGTGCTTTTAGGTCATCGCATACAAAACATATATATAATGCATTTAGATGACATTCATATTTCTAATGCATGTTTTGTTGCAAATGATGAGCATGATTCAAGGTTATGGCATAGAAAAATAGGGCATGCAAACATGAATATTTTAGAAAAATTGGTTTCAAAAGATCTAGCAAGAGGTTTGCCTAAAATAAAGTCTTCAAATGATAAAATTTATGATGCTTGTGTAAAAAGCAAACATAAAAGAGTCTCTTATAAACCTATTAATGATGTTTCAACTAGTAGAGTTTTACAATTGATCTACATTAATCTTTTTGGTCCTATTAGAACAACTAGCTTGGGTGGAAAATCATATGCATTTGTTTCAGTTGATGATTACTCCAGATACACTTGGTTTCTATTTTTAAGTACCAAAGATGAGGCTTTAGAAAAATTCATCACATTTTCAAAAATTACTCAAAATGATCTTGGTCAAACTATTTATCATATTCGAAGTGACCATGGTACCGAATTTCAGAATCTAGGTTTTGAGGATTTTTGTAACTCAAACCGTATAAGCCACAATTTTTTAGCTCCTAAAACACCTCAACAAAATGGAGTTGTTGAAAGGAAAAATTAAACTTTAGAGGAAATGGCTAGAACCATGATTTGTGAAAACAATTTGCCAAAATATTTTTGGGCGAAAGCCGCTAATACGGCTTGCTACATTATAAATAGAGTAATAATTAGGCCTATTTTAAAGAAAACTCCTTATGAGATTTTAAAATCCAAAAAGACTAACATTAGCTATTTTCATCCATTTGGTTGTAAATGTTTTGTTTTGAACAATGGAAAAGATAATTTAGGCAAATTTGATACTGAAAGTGATAAAGCTATTTTCTTAGGGTATTCTTCAAACTCTAAAGCCTATCGTATATTTAATAAAAGAACTTTAGCTGTTGAAGAGTCAATACATGTGGTTTTCGATGATAACCTCCTTCCGAGGAAGGATTCTTGTGAAGATGATGATGTAGGGATTTTTGAAGCCAATGATGGTGGGCAATCATCAAAGGTGAATGAAGTTCCAACCAAAGAAGAGGAAACACAAGATCCTCCTCTATAAGCCTTGAAGGACATAAATCTAGAGGAAAATAAAGTGGGCTACCCAAGAGAGTTCAACTATGTCAAAGGTGGTGAGATTTTGGGTGATCCATCCAAAGGGGTAACCACTAGACTTTCTCTTAAGAATGCATGTAATGTTGCATTTATCTCATGAATAGAGCCTAAGAATATCAAAAAAGCATTAAATGGTGATTATTGGATAATGGCTATGTAAGAGAAATTAAACCAATTTGAGAGAAGTCAAGTTTGGACATTAGTTGATAGGCCTAGTAATAAATCTACTATAGGAACTAAATGGGTTTATAGAAATAAACTAGATGAGAGTTGCAACATAGTGAGAAAAAAGGCTAGACTTTTTGCTCAAGGTTACACTCAAGAAGAGGGAATCGATTTTGATGAAACCTAGGCACCCGTAGCTAGAATGGAAGCTATTAGGATACTTCTTGCATTTGCATGTTATAATGAATTCAAGCTTTTTCAAATGGATGTTAAAAGTACATTTTTAAATGGTTTTATAAATGAAGAAGTGTATGTACAACAACCACCCGGTTTTGAAGATCCAAAATACCCAAACCATGTTTTTAAACTTTCAAAAGCTTTATATGGTTTGAAACAAGCTCCTAGAGCTTGGTATGAAAGGTTGTCAAGTTTTCTAGTTGAAAAAGGTTTTGAAATAAGGGAAGTTGGATACTACACTCTTCATAAAAAGAAATGAAAAAGACATATTAGTAGTTCAAATTTATGTTGATGATATTATTTTCGGTTCTACTAATGAATTTCTTTGTCAAAAGTTTGCTAAGTTGATGCAAGGTGAATTTGAGATGAGCATGATGGGGGAGCTTTCCTTCTTGGGGCTCCAAATTAAACAAAGGAAGGATGGCATCTTCATCAATCAAGCTAAATATATAAAGGACATGCTCAAGAAGTTTGGCCCAGAAAATGCAAAACCTCAAGCCACACCAATGATTTCTTCTACAAGGCTTGATAAGGATGAATGAGGTAAGTGTGTGGATTTAAAGCTTTATAGATCAATGATAGGATCTTTTCTTTATCTTACCGCAAGTAGATCAGATATCTTGTTTAGTGTTTGCTTGTGTGCTAGAATTCAAGCTAGTCCTAGAGAATCCCACTTTATAGCCGTTAAGAGGATCTTTAGATACCTCGGAGATACACCTTGTTTAGGTCTTTAGTATCTTAGAGACTCTTCCTTTTAGTTTACATGTCTTCTCGGATATGAATTATGGGGGTTGTATAATAGATAAAAAAAGAGTACCTCTGGTACATGCCAATTCCTAGGTAGTATGCTCATTTCTTGGTTTTCTAAAAAGAAAAATAGTGTAGCATTATCTACCACCGAAGCTGAATATATATCCTTAGGAAGTTGTTGTGCTCAAGTCCTTTGGATGAAGCAACAACTCTTAGATTATGGAATTGATGTAGGTACCATCCGCATTAGGTGTGACAATACTAGTGCCATTTGTCTCAATAAGAATCCCATCCAATACTCTAGAACCAAACACATAGAAATAAGACATAATTTTGTTAGGGATCATGTCTTGAAAAATGATGTAGTTCTAGAATATGTAGACACATCAAATCAATTAGCGGATATCTTCACCAAACCACTGGACAAAGAGCGTTTTTGGTCTCTTAGGAGAGAGTTAGGTTTAACCAGCCTTTCTTGAGCCTTAGAGCCCTTTTGGTCTTAAAATCTTGCTTGAATTTGACTGATTGCATTGCTTATGTGATTTTGCTCCTATATGCATCTATGCATGTTGATAGGGGGAGTATGTATCTATTTTTGTTCATACATTATGATCTCATATCATTTTCATGCATTTCAATTCGATCCAAATTGAACTTTTGAGCAACCTGCAGCCAAAAATGCCATTTCTAACACAAGCGTATCGATAGGTGTTCCTCGTATCGATACAGGTTATTGAAACATGTTTCGGTATAGATTAAGTTCTACCGTTACAGGATCACGTATCGAAACGGGTGACAACCGTTTTGGTATAGGCGTTTCGGTACGCCACATGGCGTATCGGTACGCGCAGCCGCTGGGTAGTTTAAAGGGCATTAAAAAAGACTTTCCTACTTTAAATCAAATACCCCTCTTTTCTCTAAAACCCTAGGTCGGATTTCAACTATAAAAACTCCTCAATCCCTCATAATTTTCACACAATTCTTCAAAGTCTTTGAGGGCTTTTGGTTTTACATCAAACCCAAGCAAAAATCATCAAGTTTGTACATCAACATCTCTTCATTCATCCTTAATCCCAAATTCAAGGTATAAACCCTAACTTTTTTCTTTTTAATTTTCATACATATTTACTCAATGTTTTTGAATCATATTTACATATTTAGGATATATATATATAGTATAGTTTTCAAAGTTTTTGTAAAAACTTCTTCAAATCTGAATTTTTTTTATTCTAATATAAAATTATATCGTATAATTTTTAACGCTATTTTTGAAGTTTTCTTTTACCAAAAATTATTTTTATACTTGTATATATTTTTAAACTATATTGCATAGATTTTTAACAATACCTTGATTATTGGATTAATTTTTGGATTGAATGTGTTGATTTATGCATACATCGTTTTTGGTTTAATTTTGTTTTCATATTATGGCACCAAAGAAACGTGCAAGAAACGAAATAGCCTCTAGTTCCAATCCCCCTAGTCTAAATCCTAACCATAATGGTAATCGACCCAATCTTACCCATATCTATCAAAATTGTTTTAATGAACCGCAATTTCCACATTCCATGGATCGTTTTAAAAAGTATCAAAGTTATAAAATTCACCGAGAACGTGTTACTTCCATCCCTTTTCTATCATCAGAAATATTTCAATTTAAATATCTTAATTTGATGGAAGAATGGAAATTTATGCCTTTTTGAGTATACCCGGGATTTTATACCAAAACCTTGTTTCGATTTTTTATTCCAATGTCTGGTGTATTTTCAATGAAAATAGATCATTGGTTATTGCAATTGAATATTATTTAATGGGTAAGAAATTTCGTATTGATTCAACCGTTTTAGCAAACTATTTGGGTTTTAAGGATACGGGAATTGATGATGAGGATTCCATGAGACATACCCTTGGAGGCTCCGTGACCGTGCTAGATGCATATGACAACATTCTACACCTCATGATTACTTGGTGGTTCCATCCATCCGGTGGGAAGTTCTCCACGATCCGACAAGTCGACAACTTTTGGATTCGTTGCTTTCGTGAAATTAAGCGCCCTAACCTTGCTCAAATTATGTTCGCAGAAATCGTCTTCCTTGTGCGACATCGTCATACCTCTATGGTTACATCTTTCACATATGGCACCGCCTTGAGCTACATATTTCACAAGATGGGAATTGATTGCTCATATAACCTTGCGGAACCTCTCACTGATCTTATTGATGAGCGTTCTCTTCATCGCGCAAAGTTCACATACTACAATAGAGAATGGCTTCGAAATACCGATCTTCCGGGAGGTGTTTAACCTGATCCGGTGGTGGTCCCTCAAGAGGCTCTCATTCTACAAGCTTCAGTGGCCTAACCTAATATTGATGCTCTCATGGCATATCTCAATGGGCACTTCACCAACTTGAGCACGAACATTGCTTCTTTACAAACAACCATGGATTTCGAGTTTGTCGCGATCGACACACGCTTCACATCCTTGGAGGAAAGAGTGACGGCTATAGAAAATCGCCAAAACTCAATGGATCTCACTCTTACCGTATTTCATGGAGAATGGCGTCAATCACTTGGGACTCAAGCCAACAATGATGATGAAGATGAAGATGAAAAAGATGAAGACGATGGAGATGATGGGATGGATCCTTAGGCTTTTTGCATTTCATATCATATCATATTAGGATTAGTTTATGCACCTAGTGTTTTATGTTTTTGGATTCCTATGCTTTGGTTTTTATTTGGTTTATGTTTTTAGAACTTGAGTTGGATTTATTTATGTTGCTTGAACTATGGTTTAAATTTTAATGATTATGTTTCTTATTTAATTGCTTGGAATTATTGTTATTTACTTGTTATACCCTATTGAATTGATTATGATCTAACAAAAAGGGGGAGAAGATTTGAGAGCCAAAAATTTTCAAACTTTTCAAAGAAAAACGTTTTAGTCTTAAATTAAGAGGGAGTAATTTTCAAAGTTTTCAAAGATACTTAAAAAAAATTTCACTTTGGTTTTGTTATATTAAAAAGGGGGAGATTGTAAAAACTATGTTTGATTTTGATATAACAAAGTGTTTAAGGACTAAATTGTAAAAGAAAACAAATTTTTAAGTATTCTAAAGTCTCACAAATTGACAAGGAAAATTTTCTTTAAGTCCAAAACTTAAACCCAAAATTTTTCTAAGTTTTTTCAAGCCAAACTGTGCATTTTCGCCCAGACGTATCGATACACCCCTTGGTGTTTCGATACGGGAATTTGTTACTAGAATTTCGATACAATATTCATATGACTTTGAAAAATTAGGCTTTACGTTTCGATACGGTCTTGACCGTTTTGATACGGCCTTCATCTGGGCAAATATTTTAAGCTTTGCGTTTCGGTACGGCCTTGTCCGTTTCGATACGATCTGAAATCTGGGTTTAAGAAATTCTTAATCGTACCGATACGGTCCTATCTGTTTCGATACGGTTTGACAAGATCTTCGAGATCTTTGCATTAAATGTTTTCGACTGTTGCCTTATCAGTTACTGGAATCAACAAACTTTTAATTTTTCGTTAACCGTACCGATACGCCCCTAGGCGTACCGATGCAATTTTTCAACTCAGATTTCAGTAAGCAAATATTGTACCAATACGGCCTTGCCGTTTCGATACGCCCCTAATTTTACACTATGATCGTTTCGATACGCCCTCCCACGTATCGATACGCTACTGCACAACGGCTATATTTTTCTTGTAATAGGTATCGATACGGGCTCTCGTGTACTGATACGGATGGTTGGCAGACATCATTTATTACGGGAAAGAAGCCCTTCAACGGCTATATTCAATACTCTAACCACCCAAACGGTTAGAAATCAATAAAAATGTATAAATACAAGACTCCAATGATGTTGCAATAACGATTGAACAACATTCAAGCATCCAAGCTAAAATCCAACCTTTGTGCTTTTAGAGTCCTATCTTGTACACCCAACTTGTGTAATTCTTTGTAAATCCTTGTTTCAAGTTTGGGGTTGTGAGAAATCTTATTTGGGCAAAAACTTGTACCTTGTGAGGATATTTTATTTGCCAAACTTTTTTCTTTGTATTGTGAGTGAATTGTTCAAAGCTTTGGGTAGAAAGCTTGAACTTGTAACAGTTCTCTCCTAAGCCTAGAAAATGGGAAGAATTTCATAGTGAAATTGTTGAAAATCCTTAGTAGGAAGCTAAGGTAGTGGACGTGGAGCTTATTAGAAGCTTGAACCACTATAAATCCTGGTGTCTCATTGTCTAAATCTTTCAATTTGCTTCCAAACTTTAAAATTGCCAATTCACCCCCTCTTGACCACCATCTCAATTGATTGATCATCCCAACATTTACCCTAAACTTAATCTTAAATTTTAATAAAATCTTAAATTTTAATAAAATCTTAAATTTTAATATCTTATATTTTATTTTAAATCAATGAATCCTAAATTTAAATATTTAAATGTTTTAATATCTTAAAATATTTAATTATTTTAATATCCTAATAATTATTTTAATATCTTTTAAATATTTTCATATCTTAAATCAAAATTAAAATTAATGAATCTTAAAATATTTTAATAATTAATAATTTTAAATTAGTTATTTAAAAATTTAATTAATAATTTAAAATTATTGGAAAATCATAAATTTAAAAAAATCTTAAATTTAAATATCTTATATTTAACGATGATCTTTTAAAATAATTAGGATCTTTTTAAATTAGATTTTTTTTAAAAATATAATATTTTAAAATATTTAGGATATTTTAAAATATTTGTGATTTTTTAAATGTCTTATATTTAATGGGGATCTTTTAAAATATTTAGGAGACTATTGAATCTCCTAATAATTAGGACTTTTTAAATTAGAATTTTTTTATTTATCAACTTTTACAATATCATTAAAGATAATTATTATGATTTATTTTTATGAAAATATAATTATTATGATTTTAAATTAAGAAATTTTAATATCATTTAAGATATTTTAATATTATTAAAGATTTTTTAATTACGTCTTTTTCGTCAAAGTCGGTCAGTGGACCCGTCATGAGGACCTCGCGTTTTGCAGAACGTGAGTTTCATCTAATAAATACCGCGGTAAATTAATTTGCCTCTTCAATTTCTTGAGGACCTCGCACTTTGCAGAACGTGAGGTACTTTTCCTAAATTTTATATTGGGTTATCTAAAAAGTCCTTCCGCGCCAGAAGGACCTCGCTTCCTGTGTAATGCGAGGTCTATAATCGTATTTTGTAGAATGCGAGATATTCTTACGTGGGTGATTTGGAGGTCATTTTTTTAGTTGTGTAAATATCGGGTCGAAATCGAGTTTTTACCTCTAAATTTGAGGCATATTCGGGGCGGGTGAAGACTATAAAAAATCAGGGCCGAGTCGGCCATCCCTAATCATTTTTCCAAATAATGTTGGCAGGGGTCATTTCTCCAATAAAATATTAAAAAAGTTCATTCAAAAATACCAAGAATGTCATTACCTAGGGACAGAGCTATCTGTAATGTGGGAGCGGAAATGTGGCTATTTTGGCTGAATATTTCCCCAAGGGAAATAAATTGGAAATATATCTACCGTCAGAAATCATTTGAAAAATTACCCTCGTTTGGTCCACGTAATTAAGAATTGGCATGCATGATTTTAAAAATCGCGCTTCAATGGGAGAGACTTTTGGATAATGTGGCACGTCGATTAAGGAGCTGAAATTTAATATTACGGGATAAAAAGTAACGCCCAGCTGGACGCGATTTCCACGGGAATACAAAATGGAGCGGCGTGAATTTATCGCGCTATCTGCGCAAAAGTCTCGTTTGGTCAAGCGTGATTTCTATGTAATGTTGTAAAAACAAGCTTCGATAGGTATATTTTGATTAAAATTAATTGATATTAGCATCTATAAATTAATATTTTTAAACTCTTACGTCTTAGTACTGAAACATGTCTTTAAAATGGTGTGAAAATTGGCACTCATAATGCATCCTAATCCGTCTCAAAATCGCTCCAAAAACGCTATCTACCAAGCAGACATGTGTCGATAGGCATGTTTCAGTGAATTTTACGAGATGTTGGGGAATAATTTTCCCCATTTTTCATGAAAATCAAGCAGGCATATTTCAATACTAAGATGTGACATTTAAAAAATGGGCATTGGTCTACCATTTTTCAGTTTAAATACTTGTTAGGCCTCCTTTAATTTCGATATTAATCAAATTATATCATAATCCTTCCGTTTCTAATTGTAAATTGATACGTTGACGTTACAAATTACCATTATTTTATGAAAAAAAACTTTGATACACAGGCTGTGTAAACTAAAGTTTACACGTGTCTTTTAGTTTTAGGGGTTAGGTTTTTAGTTTAAAGTTTAGGTTGTATTGTTTAGAATTTAAGGTTGGTGCATAGAATTTAGTGTGTATGGTTTAAGGTTTAGGGTTTAGTTTTTTAAGGTTAGGGTTAGGAATTTAGTATTTAAATTTTTATAGTGTAATTACACAGGCTTGTGTAAAATTAGTTTTACACAGCCTGTGTATCAAAGTTTTACCCTTATTTTATTCCCATTTATATTTATCCCTTGAAGTTTCATGTTAACTCTTTTGTGCCACACAATAAATTAAATATATAAATTACAATCTTAACATATCATAACATAATTAAATCAAATTTTGAGAGTTACAGAAATATTCTCAACATCGTTAGCGAAGATTAAAAAAAAAACTCTAATATTATCAATCAGATATTGATATTAACAAAAGATATTGATATTCTATGATTTTAAGGTTTTAGATTCAAATCCCATCTAAAGTATATTTATAATGTGAAATAATTTTTGAAGGATATAAATCGTTAGGATCACTTACAACGATAAAATTATTTAATTTTATACAAATTTATGATCATTGAATTAATTAAATCTAGGCTTAAGAGGGTAAAAAGCCCTTGAACTTTTGAAAAAATCAATTAAGCCTCTGAACTTTTTTTGCACTCAATTTAGCCCTTGAACCTAGAAATTTAATCAATTAAGCCCTTAAACTAAAAAATTGAATCAATTAAGCCCTTTGACCAATTTTGACCATTAAATTTTGATATTTTTTTAGATCTATTGGTGCAGTATGTCGTGTCACAGTATTTTCACTTGACATTTTTAGAATTTTTTATTTTATTTAAAAAATTCTTTAAAAGTTCTAAAAATTTTAAAAAACTTATAAAATTTATAAAAAAAATAATTTTTAAAAAAATCTGTAAATGCAACATGACAGAACTGTAGTGTATTATGTGCCAATAATATCTAACGAAAAAAACTATCAAGATTTAATGGTCAAAATTGGTCAAAAGGCTTAATTGAATCAATTTTTTAGTTTAAGACTTGATTGATTAAATTTTTTTGTTCAAGGGCTAAATTGGGTGCAAAAATTCAGGAGCTTAATTAATTTTTTTTTCAAAAGTTTAAGGGCTTTCTACACCCTTAAGTCTTACGTCTAATGTATGAGATTTTTTTTTAAGGAAATTATGAAGTCCAACCATATAATATGCATTTGATTTAGAATTAGGGCAAAAAAATGGAATAAGGGCATAAATGTCACAAGAAGGGGTGTCCCATTGACTTTCAACAATCCTAGAGTCTAGTCTAGGACTCTACAGCCAAAGTCAACTAATCTAATTAACAAAAATTATATTATAAAATTAATTATATAATTGGACTTTCATTATTTATATTTGTGCAAAATTAGTGTGATTTTATAATTTGAATGAGATCTATATTTCTAATTTTATAATTATAATTATATTCCATACTTTATTAAAATTTTCATATTAAATAAATTAAAAGTATAATAATTTATTATATGTAAAAAATCATATTGTTTATTAAAAAAACTAATTATTGTTGAATCCAACAAGTGGTCCTAGTGGAAAAAGCGGATGATATTCATTACAGGAGACTCGAGTTCAATCATTTTATCTGCAAGGTGTGTGTATTGTTTAAGGTTCGAACTAAAGATGAACAAAGGATGTATAATTACTCAATGTTAGCATATTAGGTCTTAGCCATGATCTATGAGCGAAATAGTTCACAAACTAAAACCTAACAAGCGATCTCAGACTATCAGTGGAAAAGTGGACGATGGTCATCAATCACACTAGGAGACTCAAGTTCAATTGCTTTATCTGCAAGGTGTGTGCACTGTGAAATGGTTAAAAATATTTATGAACAGAGTAATCATCTTAAACTAAGCCACTAAGCCCTAAAACTAAGGCATTTAGGGGTGTTCAATCGGCTAATTTGATTAACCGACCGAACTAGCTAAATATTAATAACCGAAACTTTTAACCATTAACCAAACCAAACTTTTTAAAAAAAAATTAACCGAACAGAACTTTGTTCAGTTAATTCAGTTAATTTTCGAATTAACCGAAATAACTATGGAACATCTAAATTTTCGGTTAATATATATATTCGGTTATTTTTCGCTTAATATCAGTTAATTTGGTTAATTAACCTGTTTATGGAATGGCTCATGCTTGCAGATGTTATTGATGTAAGATGTAATGGCTTATTAATGTGTAAAATTGGTAACAGGATGGTGGCTGTTCCTGAATCTAATGGTATCGTGCGGATGACCGCCGGAGAAGCCGAAAAATTGAAACTGGTTTCAGAGGGTTGTGATCTTAAAGCTGTGAGTATCTATAAACCTTTTGTTTTGGTTGAATTTTTCTGTTTTTAAGCTGATTGGGTTCTTTTCTTTGTACCAGAAAGGAAGGACATCGTCGGGGAGGTTTTCAAGACTCACCATGCTATACAGTTAGTATTGCTTTTGTTATGGTTCATTTGTTTTGCAAGTGGCTGATCGATGGATTTATCGCATTTGTTTTTTCTGATATAGGACATTGGATAAGACTATTTCAAACTTAGAGATGGAATTAGCTGCTGCAAGAGCTGCACAAGAATCTTTGCTCAGCGGTTCGCCGTTATCCGAAGATGTGAGTAGAGTTGGATCATCTAGGAAGAGAAAGTATCTGATGGTTATAGGAATTAATACGGCTTTCAGCAGCAGGAAAAGAAGAGACTCGGTTCGTGCTACATGGATGCCACAAGGTTGTCGAATTGATTCTCTATTCACCCTTCCCCTACATTCTAATGTTACTGCAATTGCTTAATCAAATATGTTTGGGAAAACAGGTGAAAAGAGGAAGAAATTGGAGGAAGAAAAAGGCATTATCGTTCGGTTCGTTATCGGTCATAGGTGAAGCTTCTACTCTCCTCCTATCATATCGTTTTATAAGTGCACTAGTATCAATTGTTCTGTTCTGTATGTTTTTTCTTTCTTCGACTCGCCAATCCTCTCTAGTCTCAAGTGTGTTTGGTCCAGAAGAATTGCATTTTCCATTGTTCTTAGGTTATTGTCTTAGTTTCATTCATTATTTCCATCGAATCTTTACGGAATCAGCGCAAAAGGAAGCTTAGAGAACCAACCATGATGAACAACTCTAGCATGTGTTTCCTTGCTTGGTATGCCTTTCAAAGTTACTTTAATTGTTAGGCTGCTTTCGGATTTCTCACGTCCTGTTTAATATGAATGACATAAGATGGCTTGCTAACTTTTTCTTGCTTAAGATAAAAGTTTACTTCTTCTTGAGAAATCATATATCGATATTCGGTCGAAAGATGGTAATGATGTTTCTTGTTAACTTTTTCATTATGCAGTGCTACAACGGGTGGTATTTTGGACCAAGCAATTGAAGCAGAGGATAAGAAGCATGGAGACTTCTTGAGGCTGGTAGGCTGCTGTGGAAACTCTTAAATCTTTTTTCCTTTACTCCGAGAAAATAACAAACCGAACAATATATGTTGTTTCGACTGTGAGCAGGACCATGTTGAAGGGTACCTTGAATTGTCTGCAAAGACTAAGATATATTTTGCTACTGCTGTTGCTTTGTGGGATGCGGATTTTTATGTCAAAGTCGACGATGATGTCCATGTAAATATCGGTAAGTTTCGTTTATTTTTATAAGTTTTTCATGAGAATTATGATGCCGAATTGCAGTTAACAGTACTTAAGTATACATTTTTCATGTTAAGTCCTAATCTCCTGTAAAATTACTGCAGCAACACTCGGAGAAACTCTAGTTAGACACCGGAAAAAGCCTCGTGTATATATCGGGTGCATGAAATCTGGTCCGGTCCTCTCTCAAAAGTGAGTTACATATATTTTTTCTTCTTCTGCGAAAGATTTTTCTTAAAAAAGTACACCGGTTTTCTTAATTG
This sequence comes from Hibiscus mutabilis, assembly GCA_019671005.1. NCBI lineage: Eukaryota > Viridiplantae > Streptophyta > Magnoliopsida > Malvales > Malvaceae > Hibiscus > Hibiscus mutabilis. The sequence continues at coordinate 2,455,440 of CM033754.1, read as the reverse complement.
TTACTCCATATTATTGAACAGAGGAGTTAGATACCATGAACCCGAGCACTGGAAATTCGGCGAGAACGGAAACAAATATTTCCGGCATGCTACCGGGCAGTTGTATGCCATTTCGAAAGACTTGGCCTCGTATATATCAATAAACCAGTAAGATCCAAGAGCTGTCTGTTTAAAATTTTACAATGAAGCCTATGGATGGATCTAAGGCCCTGCCCCTTAATGTTGTAACAGACACGTTCTACACAAGTATGCTAATGAGGATGTTTCACTGGGATCCTGGTTTATCGGGCTCGATGTGGAGCATATCGATGATCGGAGATTATGTTGCGGCACACCACCCGGTAAAGTCTTAAATGCTCATATTTCATTAAGACGAGCTAGACTGCATATGGCAAGTCATTGTTCGTATTCGTTTAGTTTGCGTAGACGATGATGATGTAAAATCTAACTCGAACCATAATTACGATCGGTAAGAAAACTGGTTCGCATGTCATAGACAAGTTGGCGGTGAGTCATTGTCGTATCAATTCTTAGAACTGGTGAAATATACTAAACACCAAAAAGCTAAAGTGTCTAAATGGTTGTGAATGCAGATTGTGAGTGGAAAGCTCAAGCCAGCAACATCTGTGTTGCTTCCTTCGATTGGACCTGCAGCGGAATTTGCCGGTCCGCTGATAGGATCAAAGAGGTCCATCGACGGTGCGGGGAAGGCGAGAATGCATTGTGGAGTGCCACTTTCTAATATGCCACTGTCCATGCACTTCCCAACTCAGGAGCACGACAAGCTTAGTGCTACGAGCATATACGACCGCCGACCGGTCATTGAAAGTCTTCCGTTTTCATAGTTTAATGAGTATAGGAAATGTTATATCTCGGGGGTTACCAATCACCTCCCACTCATTCTTTTTCGGACATGAGAGCCAACTTGTAAGTTACAGTTCCATAAAAGCTTACAATAAATAAGATTCGATTAACTCGAAAGGAAAGTAATGCAAATAGACAATTTAAGCATTATTAAAGAGGGTGAAACCCGAAATAAAGAAAAGAAGCTAAGAATCCCCATGCTTATGCCAACACAGTAGCATGATTGCACATCTCCAGAGAATGTAAAACCTTGACTTCTGCTCCTTCGCCATAGCCAGACACCTCCTTTTGCAGCTACAAAGCTTCTTCAAGCTGCTGCTCCTGCCCATTCTTTGCCCTCTTTTGGCTCTCATCATATCAGAGCATGCAGTCCTCCTTTATATAAACTGTAGAACAAAGGGCCTACAGACATAAATCAAACGTGAACATTGCAAAAAAGATTTGGGTCCAAAGGGAAGGATAGACGGGTCACAGTGTGGAGAAGTGACTCAACATTGGACGAAAGAACCGAGTGGACACTATGGCAGTTTCTAGAGACTGCGCGTGATCGTTTCCATGACCAGAGCTGTCTCAGGCATCTTCGGGACACTAGCGAAAACTCAAAAATAGGTCTTATATATATAAAAAAATATGATCAAATTTTATCAAATTCATTATTTTATTGTTTTGTTAAGAAAACATTTTAACTAGAGCTAAAACAATAAGGTATAAATAAAAATTCTCTATCTTTTTCGGAGTCTCTATTTATGCCCGGCACTAAAAACTTAAGTTTATGGTTAAAGTTTAAAGTTAGGGTTTAATATTAGAATTTAAAAAAATTGAGATAAGATATATTTTTCAGTATTTAAGATTTAAAATTAAAATTTAAAATTTAACTTTTTAATATTATAACAAAGAAAATAACACCAAAAAAAGTCAAACATTTCTAATTATAAAATATAATCATTAACATATAAAATTATCACTTAAAAAATTAATAAATATACCGAGTGTTCATGACTTGCCTAGAGTAGACCCCCTGTACCGTACGTGGTTTAGTTTGAGTATAGATTCTCAAATCTTACTTCTGTCATTGCCACTGTTGTCTGTTTCTTTTTGCACTTCTTTCAATAGTACATGCAAAAACGTGGCTTTTGAAATTTTATTCAGTATTAAATTTACGCATGATTTGCCGTCATCTAGTTCATATAAAATTATATATTGTGTATCGAATATAAACCTCGTAATATTAAAAAGGGTTGTTTAAGAATCAAACTCCAGATTAACATCAACCGAAAATTTAATATCAAGTTTCTTTATTTAAGAAACAATTTTTTTAAACAATTTTTATTTAAGAAAGAGAAAAGAAGGGATATCGATTAAAAATTTTAATCATCTGTTCTAGAAATTTTTTAATATTGTATAAGTTTATTACTTTAATTTGGCATTGTATATACTAAAATGTTTGATATAATTACAATATAAAATATGTTTATTAATCTTAGTCTATTGATAACGTACACACACCGTATAAATAAATTGCTCGAATGGAGAGACCTAATATTAACAATGTAAAGACAAAATGATGAAATTACATTGATGATTTTGGACATGTGCAATAGGTGCGCCACACAAAGAGGGCCCAAAATAAATTAAGTTAAAGGCTTACAAAAAAAAAATAAAGGCATAATGCCATAAAATGCCTTTAATGTTTGATTAAATAGTCATTTTGACTCACATTCTTTTTTGAAACAATTTAACCCTCAATATTTTATTTTGGGTCAAAATGACCCCTATCCAGATGAAAATTGTTAGTCAACTAACAGTAAATGACTTGAAATGACGTAGCAAACATACATAGCAATGCACGCTATGATAACAGTGTCATATAGGCAAATATGATGATTTTACGGAATGACACATCGGTAAAAAATAATTTTATAAAATTGTATAAAATATAAAATACTTGTTTCTTCCGACGTGTCATTCTGTCAAGTCATCTCAAGTTATTTATCGTCAGTTGACTAACAATTTTCATTTACAAAGGGGGTCATTTTGACCCAAAATAAAACGTTGAGAGCTAAATTGCTTCAAAAAAGAATAGGGACCAAGGTGGCTATTCATTCAAACGTTAGAGAAATTTTTTGGCATTATGCCAAAAATAAAAGATTAGCTATGAACTAGTGGTAAAACACATGGGGAAAACAAAAATATTATTGTATTTTATAGATTTCAAGTCATATTATACTTGCTTTTTATTCAAAAGTCAATATATGATGCACACATGAAGTTAATAAACAATTGTTTTTTTAATTTGAGGGCCTATTTCAATAAATTGCACATGACCCTTAAATCATTGAATTGCCATGTGAAATTATGTTGACAACAACATATAACAATGTTATTGTTATCAATTTAACCTAATTTATGTTGATAAAGATATCAAATCGTAAATTCTAATACAAAAGAGGGATTAAAAATAAGAGTATACCTCAATAAAAATATGGTATACCTCAATAAAAATATGGTTTGGGGGCTTTTTTATTAGGGTGAGTATTCGATTGAGTTGAATCGAGTAAAAAAATGAGTTAATCAAGTTGGCGAATTTTATTTTATAACTCTAATTTTATTTTAAATTTTTTTCGAGTTAAATTATTCGAGTTTCTATTCAAATTTAATTATAAATATATATAATGTTATGATTCTAATTAATTCCGATTTAAACAACCTTTTAAAACCATATACAATATATATATATATATATTTACTCCCCTATTTACCATCGGCGTATCGGACTCTACGTGTTGTAGAAACAACTTCACTTTAGGTTTTGTTTTACTATTACACTAAAATTAAATTACAAGCAATTATTAAGAGTAAAATATTTAAATCGTCCCTTAATTTTACTTTTTGATTTATATTGATCATTGAATTTTAAAAATGATCAATTTATTTAATAAAATTTTATAAATTAACCTATTTTTATCCCTCTTTGATGACATGAATTATTTTATTATTATTTTTATCTTAACATATTATTTTTATTAATATTAAATATCAAATGTGATTTAAAAAAATAAAAAATAAAACTCAAACACATGAAATACCCAAAACTTTAAATCAAATCCATCTTCTTCAATAATAAACCTAAACCCTAAATTTATTTAGACAAATCCATCTGATCAAGCTCAGACAAAGGCTATAACGGAGGGCCATCACCCTTCGTTGAAAAGGAATGACAAGGTCCTTAGCTTCGGCCTAGATACACCCATTTGTGATTCCATGGCTTCTGTCTTAAACCTGGGAGAGAAAAAGGTTCTGAATGGTACCCGAAATAAATTTCATGGCCTCGAAGGACAAAGGGCTTCTGTTGCAAATAGAAGGGAAAACGGTAACGATTGCTCGAGTGGATCTTCTATCACGATTTCAAACTCGATGGACGATGGAGGTAGAAATTGCATTCAACAAAACATGATGGGAAACATTAATGACTTTCCTCCACCGATTTCTTGCTTACCTGGTGTTCTTTGGCCTTATCTGTGGAATTCTGTGGTGCTTCCATCGACATTTTGCCCATCTGGATTTCCCATGCCATTCTATCCCGCTGCAGCTATTGGAACTGTGGAATTTCCGGCACTTGAAACGTTTCTTTGATGTCTCTTCAGTCATCCTCTTCTGCTTCGAATCAGAAGGTTCTAATTTTCGGTCCAAATTATCCGACCTTAAGGAAACATTCAAGGGAAGGGGACACAACAACTAAATTAGGTAATTCAGAAAAACAAAAGCCAACAAAATGCGTTTTGGTTCCGAAAACTTTAAGGATCGATGATCCAAGTGAAGCAGCAAAAAGTTCGATATGGGCGATACTCGGGGATCAAGAACGAATCACTTAGCAGGGATGACCCTCCGTTATAGCCCTCGTCGGAGCTTGATCATATGGATTTGGTCAAAGAAATTTGGGGTTTAGGTATTTTTATTGAAGAAGATGAATTTAATTTGGGGTTTTGGTGTTTCATGTGTTTAAATTTTATTTTTTAAAATAATAATAAAATAATTCATATTATTAAATAGAGACCGAAATAAATTAATGTATAAAATTTAATTAGTAAATTAATTGTTTTTAAAATTTAATAAATAAAATATGTCCGAGAATAAAATTAAATAATAATTTAAGTATTTTATCCAATTATTAATTTATCATAAACTTTTCTCTATCCTTATTTAGAAAGCCAGATTCACTCCACCACTTTCATTCTTTCTCTCTCGATCGGTATGCGACAATCTTCCCTTCTTCTTGCATGATCCGTCTTTTTTTCTTAATTTATTATAAACCCTTAATTAATTAACTTTTACTATGTTTGTTTGATTGATTGAGTTTCTTTTCCGTTTTCTTTTTGGCTGCAGATTTTTGTTGCTATGGCTAAGAGCTCCTTTAAGTTAGAACACCCCCTCGGTTCGTTCTTCTCTTTTCAATGTTTTCCTATATAAATTTGTCTGCAATTGATTTTTGATATTGTGAAACCCTAATTTTATTATTTCCCCCAATTAATCAACATCAACTCATGAAAGCTTCATTCTTTTTATCTGGGTATTTTTTATTTTGTTGAAATTCTTAGTCTTTGTTGCGCTGTTGCTTTTTCACGAAAGAACCAATCTTGAACACCCAATTTAGGGACAAGACTGATTAGTTAATTAGGGTTTTAATAAGGGTTTATCACGTTTTATTTGTGAATTGTGATGTTAGAGTGTTGTTTTTCTTCTGTTTTTTTATGACAGAGAGGAGGCAGGCTGAAACTGCTCGCATTAGGGAAAAGTACCCGGACAGAATCCCGGTATGTAATGTTCGGTTGCTGCATCTTTCAATGCAACCCGTGTCTGTTTTCTGCTTTGATTATAATGTTACATTGGTGTAGGTGATTGTTGAAAGGGCGGAGAAGAGTGATGTTCCTGAAATTGATAAGAAAAAGGCGGTTATTTTTTATCTTCATGTTTTCTTCAAGAACCTTAGTTATTATCCGATTTTAATTTGATCGCATGTATGATATGAATTGTCGACATGTTTTACATTTGTTAAAATATGTAATGCTGCTAGAGAATGTTAGATAATCAATGCTTTCAAATGCAAGTGATCTCTTCTATTAGTTTCATTTCTGACTCTGTCACTGTCCAAATTTGAACTCTTTTTCTTGTATTGAGGTTGTTGTTTCGGTTCTTAAATTCTTTTAACATATGAGATGTGGATTCCTGTGGATACCAACTAATGTGGATCGAGGAGTCCACTCCTACCCGAAGGAGTTTACTGTTTCTAGATGGGGGTTTTGAGGAACGGAAGATATCGTAGAGGCAATCTCATTTTGTGCATGAATTTATATTCTTTTGATGCGATCTGTTGAATCTTTTCTTATGCTAGTTTTAGTTTTGATGGTTGGCTGGTCTATTTTCTGCTACCATCTGACTCTGAGTTGATATATTTTATTGAATATGTTGCGACTGTTACATTCTGCCAAAAGAAACCGTTTTCTGTGACAAGATGGTGTCTTTATTTTTAATATGTTCATTGCCTCGATGTTTCGTGTTGGAACCTCATTCCCAACTTTGAACACCGATTTCACCTTTGCTTCGTTTGAAACTAAAGGTTCTCCCTCGGGATTAATGAGATTTCTGGTTCCTGCTGATCTAACTGTTGGCCGATTCGTCTATGTTGTTCGGAAGAGGATTAAGTTGAGTCCCGAGAAGGCTATATTCATTTTCGTGAAGAACATTCGGGATCTAACTGGTGAGTTGAACCTTGTAGATTTCTCACTCCTCTTGTTCTAATTTCCCTGTTACCTGTTTATGCTAAACGGTTTATTGTCAACGACGGTGCAGCTGCTATGTTGTCTGCCATATACAAGGAAAACAAGGATGAAGACAGTTTTCTTTACACGACTTACAGTGGCGAGAACACATTCGGGATCGTCGAGGCATATGATCAAGGGATATCCATGTGAGGAAAATAAAACTAGTTTTTAAGATGTAAATCCTGAACTCTCTATTGCAGTGTGTGTTGGTTCTGGTCGGACGTTCGTTTTCTTGTATTTTCAATTCAAACGTTCCTCTGAATTTGGTAACTAAAGTATGCTTGCTTTGATATGGATGTGTGCTGTGTTCTAAATTAGACATGTAGAATCTTGACATGTTAATACTCGTAATCAGGGACGGAGCTATTTAGTGTTCTTCTCAAAAACTTTTTAGTATAATAGCATTTTAGGCCTTTTTAGTTTATATCAAATAAGATTTTTGTTCGTTTCAATTTTTAGATTTAAAGGTTTAGTAGATTATTGTTTCCCTCAATGTTTGTTCCGTTTTAGCTTGTTGTTTAAAGGTTCAGTAGATTTAAAAGTATGAAAAAGACAAATGTTATTAAAATAATATGTATTATACTTTTAAATAAAAATAATTCAAAAATTTTAAATTGAGATTATATGTTTAATAGTAAATCAAATTTGTTTCGTTGGTTAAATAGTTTTGAAATTAAAAATTGAAACTGAAGTGACATCACACGATTTATTTGACCTTTAGAATTGAATTAAAACCAACCTGAAAAAAAATTGAATTGGGTTAGTTTGGTTAGTTTTATCAAATTTTGCTAACCCTTAATATTGACGTTATGTGTAAAACTAATTAATAATTTTTATATAATATTTTTAAAGTTATTTCATTATTTGAAATACAAAATAATTATTTTTACATTATAAAATTTATTTATATTCAATACATTGGCGGTGAGAAAAATTTCCACGAGAACCTTAGCTTTAGGCTTTAAGGATATAGTTTAAGGTTTGTGATTGTGGTTAGAATTTAAGGTTTAAAAGTTAGGGTTATATGGTTTGAGATTTAAGTTTTAACTTACAAACTCTATATTCTAACCATAAACACTAAATTCTAAACCCCTAAATAATAAACCCTAAATTTAAGTTTTAACTTACAAACTCAAAAAATAAGATGTTTGTAAAAAAAAATTTACTGTAGTGTATGGAATAATTACCCAAAAACATATTGTATATTAAATAAAAATAAAATTGGATTCAATTGAAATAACCACGAATTTTAGAAGTGGTAAATAATAAAGAGAAAATAGTTCATAATTGGCAATGGAAAAAATGTTTTTCATATGCGTGACTAATTTAATGATTAAAGGCTTAGTTTAAGATTTATATATTTAAGTTTTAGTGTTTAGAATTTGAGATTTAGTGTTATGATTTAGAGTATATAGTTTAGGATTTAGCGTTGTAGAATTTGAATTTTAAGCTTTTTTTAAAGTGAAATTAAGCTTGCTTGTGGAATATTTTTTTTCAATATCGTGCATAAAATAATAACTCAACAATAGAATGTCGAACTACAATTAGTTTCGGTTTTTTATTTTCTCAATTCCTTTACTCAATCTTAGCAGCCTCTCACTTGTCCGTATGGGTCGACATTCGATCGAGTGAGTCAAAATGTTTTGAGATAGTCGATTCGAGTCGAGCTAAGTTATTAGAGTTTCTATTCAAATTTAATTGTAAACATTTAAAATATTATGTTACTAATTAGTTTAAATTTAAACTGTTTTCTATAACCATATACAATATAGATATATATTTTCTCATATGTGATATATATAAGATAGAAGTAAAAGACTCAACTCGAACTTGAAAACTGATCCACTAATTACAAAAAAAATTGAGTTATTCGAATTTTCATTTTATAACTTAAAATTTATTTAAAAAAAATTTAGTCGAATTTATAAAACTACGAGTAGAGTATTTTCAGATAGAGTGAAATTGAAAAATTAAATTTTTTCTAATCAAATCTTGTCCACTCCTACTTGTCCGGGGAGAGGTTAAGCTGTTGAATGGCTATGCCCTTTCCCACAGTGGTGGACCATGTACTCAATTTCAATCTTCTCCTCAGGTCTCCTAACGTTATAGTTCGGAAAAGTCTAAAACAAATAGCCTAAAATACAGTTAACATAAATTCTTATAAAAAGTTATAAGAATTTAAGTATGATCGGGTAAGAATTTTGATAAAATCGAAATTCTTAATAATTTTGTAAGAATTTGTATAACTACGTAAATTCTTACCAATTGAGTAAAAATTTGAATAGATTTTGCCTCGGGTAAGAATTTGTGTAGCTACACAAATTCTTATATTATAACCTAAATTCTTATCATTTGGGTAAGAATCTGTGTAGATTGTAAAAAGTTGTGTAGTTACACAAATTCTTACCAATGAGTAAGAATTTGTATAAAATTGTCTCATTTTAGCCGCACCGTAAAAACTCCTCACCCTAGAAGTACCCTTATAATTGGTTCCAAAAGCTTGTTTGAGACCAAAAACAATGTTAAACAGATAATTTTTGGAGAAAAATTGCGTTTGAAAAGTTCTTTTCAACCCAAACTCAAAAGCTTAAATTTTTAGCTTTTATGGTTAGAAAAGTGCTTTTAGGAGTCAAATTACAATTTAAACCTTCATTTGCTATTGTTTTATTTATAATTTTTAAACTTATATTTTTTACGAATACATAATTATATGATTCATTTATTAATATTTATATATTTTATCATAATTTATTAATATTTTTAAAAGTACTTTTCAAAAGTACTTTTGGAGAAAAAATTACTTTTGAAAGGTGCTTTTCAACCCAAGCATAAAAGTTAAATTTTTTATCAATAAAAATATTTTTATATTAATTTAAGTTGATATATTTCATATATTATAACATTAAAAAATTTGAATACCATATATATATATATATATATATATATATATATATATAACTTACAAAATTATATTTAAAATGACCATTTATCTTCTTAAAAGTATTTTTGAAATGATATAACATATTATTTCTAAACATATTATTAAAACGTTTTAATAATTGTAAATGGTTCAAATGCATTGAATTTGCTAAAAATTTATAAAAGCAAATCAGGTCCCACTTGTATTGACTTGCCCTAATCCATTTTCGTCCACAAACGTCAAAATCAACCATAAAAAAATCTTTTTGCCCCCTTGTTTAATGTAGTTTTGTCCTGATTATTCTGAATCGACCCGCGTTGCACACTTAATTTAGTGAACGAGTCTCTCAACATAAATTTCCTGCATACTCATGGTCTTAATTTTGAAACATATTTAAGCCATACTAGATTGCTCACTATTTGGATCCACCACGTTGATAATGACTATTAATTTTTACCGAAAATAAATAAAAAAGTAATGTATTTTATTAAATAAGATTTCATTAATCTATTTATTTTTTTGAAAAGAAGCCACTAGTTTTATTAATGAGAAAATGCCCAAAATTACAGTAGGGGTTTACAAACTAAATACATAATTAGGATATTCTCCTAAAACTAGCCACTTTAGATCAAACATGAACCATACATGAAAAAGGTTATAAAACCATCCAAATACTCGATCGAAAAATATATACGAAACCTGACTGCATCGGCAAAACGAACAACAAAAGGGGATGAAGCTATTGATAGACCACCGAGAAGACGCAAATCAGAGCCGAGCACCGTGAGAAACTCTTCACAATGTAATCACTCATTTTTACCTGTAAATACATATTAGTGTTGCATGTATACATATTATATTATATGTTTATTATTTGCATGAGTGTTACTAATATATATATAAGGTGTGGCGTGTGCATGTATATTATAAGCTATGTATGTATACGTATTAATGGTGTATGTGTGTCGCGTATGTATCTATAGAGTACGAGCGTATTTGTTTAATATGTGCAGGTGACTGTGGGCCGTTGGATCAAGATCTGATCCAACGGCCACGATCTAACCAAGGACCAAAATATCTGCCAGCCGCGTGCTCTACACGTCTGGACCGTTCGATTGCCACGCGCGCGTGCGGTCCACGCGCGGACGCTTTGATATCCCAAGCGTCTGTGAGCCCCACGCGCTCTGACCTCTCGACTGCTAAGCTCCACGTGGCACGATCTGGAGCCGTTTCACCAAATCGAGGCTTCATCTAGGCCGTCCATCCTTCAAGCCATCTCGACCGTTAGATCAGATATGATCTAACGCCCGAGAACACGTCTGGCCGCAGGTAGAACCCCCACACCGCCACCATACTGCACCATGCCGATCTTCAACCACCGCGCTCAGAACATGTCAAACACAGCAAGAAAAGAAATGTCAGTTAGCAGTCCAGATCTGAAAAAGCAAATAATATGCAACTTGCACCAAAACCAAAGACAGACATATATATGTACGAAACAAATATTTTGTAACGGAGAGAGTTGTAACAGACAGGAACAGAGAGTTGTAATCAAAAGAACAAGTTGTAATCGAACCAGTCAAGTTACAATCGAAATACAAAAAGTCAGTCCAGTGGTAAATACTCGTTTCCCCTTTTTTATTTTTGCATGCATACACAAAAGAGGTAAAAAAAAGATAGAAAGTTGTCTTACCGTCCCGTTTGTGGGTCTCCCCTCATCAGTGACAAGCATTTTCGGCTTCCCCAAGCCAGATACGGTGAACTGAAGGAAGGGGGAGACCCCTTGTAGTTTCGTTTTGGGTTGAAAAAATGGGTTTTTCATTTCGTATTTCCTAGATCTAGGGCAAATAGAGGCTTTTCCTCTGAATCCAACCTCGGATTTGTGTCGAGGGTGAGACGGGGGTTATTTTGGTGTGTTTTTTAGGCTCGCCGGCGGCGGAGAATACGGCGGCCGGCCGCCGGATTTTGGGTTTCATGGGGGAGATTTGAGAGAAAACGAAGAACAGATTTGGGTTATAAAACTGAAAATGAAAGAAATGAAGGAAAAATTGGTTTCGGCCTAAAAGAGGGGTTTATATAGTTATTATTATTTCGTTAAATGGGTAAATTACATACTAAATCCCCCCGCGTTTCTAATACTTTCACTTCTGTCTCGCCGCATGGTATATTTACAACTCTGGTCCCCCTTGTATTTCAAAATCTTGCAATCCAGTCCCTAAATTACACCGAATCAGTTTTTAAATGGTAAAATTACCCCTTTAACCATCCCGCGTTTTTGAACTTTTCATTTCGGGTTTGCCCCTTGGTCCAATTACAGTTTTAATCCTTTTAGGTTCTGTCTATTTCGCATTTTCGTCCTTAAATTACATATTATTGTTCTTTAATTTCTGCCACTGACTTTTATTTTTTTCATTTCAGTCCTGTTTCCATGTAAATATTCATGTTCGTATTACAATCGTATATGTTAATGTAGTATTTTGTCTTATTTTATATCCCTCGTATATGCCTTGTATTTTGTGTTTATATGTATATGCGTGTTAGGTTTATAATGATTATGCATCTTTTTGTTCGGTTATTCATATTAAGCATGTTATGTTCTAGTTGATTCGTACACGGTATATTTTGTATTTTTGTATGTGTGTATGTTCTCTTGTTTTTTTTAGGGTTACATGTTAGTATATTTACCTTTTTTATGTATAATATATTGTCCCATATATGTTGAGATATATTTTATTACTAGTATGTATGTCTTCTTGAAATATATGTTTGTCTACACACGTATTTATTCCTGTCTTGTTATTGTGACATGTTAAATTTGCTTTTATTTACTGCTAAGCTTGCTATGTATATGTGTGTTTTAATTACATATTTTATTTATGTTAGATTAGCATTCTGTTATGTGAACATTTACTGTCTTTAAATTATCTGCCATGCTTTATATTTTTGCCACTAAGATTGCATATCGAGATATAAATTGTTAATGCGGTGCCCTTTTATCCGAGCGTAAACGGGGCCAGTATCAGGCGTAGTGATAGTGGTTGGGCGTTTATTCTCGGATGACCGAATTTTAAAATAATCGTCACTTTAATCCGGAAAATCCAATATTAATAAAGCGGTAATTATTAAAGTACCAATTTTGGGCTGTGTGGGGGTGCTAATCCTTCCCCATTCGTAACCGACTCCCGAACCCATTTTTTTTGAATCTCTGGTTTTATGGTGTCCGACCTACCTAAGTGTCCGGTGGCGACTCCATTTTTTTAAATACGATTTTTTTTAAAACCCCCACGGAATAAACGTTTTATATCCGAAAAATCACAAACACCTCTCAACACCTTCGAAAAACCTCATTTTCTTAGCGAAAAAAAGGGACATCGCTACAGATGGCGACTCCGCTGGGGAAATTTTTTTTTGTTTTTCAAAAAACAAATGAGAGTCAAGCTTTTAAAATAATTACCGCTTTACTAATATTGGAAGTTCTGGATTAAAGTGACTATTAAATTAACATTCGGTCATAATTGCGCGTTTATTTTAACGCATTTAAAATATGGCATATAAACCCGTTTTTTTTTAAGTGGGGGGAAAACGCTAATGCTTTCGTGGAGATATCGTTCTCCCGTATGGGCCTAGCAAGTACCTTCGGGGCTCGAGTACCTTATGCTTTCGTAAGGATATCGTTCATTCGTACGGGCATAAGCGAATGGGTCCTCTGAATTGAACCCGGTTGAAAGGAGCCTTTAATGGGTGATGATCGGGGGCCTTGCTACCCTTAGTAGGGGACAGCAAGGACAATTCAGGTACCTCCTAGAACCAAGACTGCATGTAGAGAATACATAGAAACCCACCCTGTTAGAGCCATGCAGATAACCTTAGGTGTTTTAGATGGGTTAAATAGGGTTGTTTTGTGTGTTTATTCTGTTTAATTTTGTCCTTTTATTTATATATTTATTAATTTTATCTGGTGCTGACTTGTTTTCTTTTCGCTTTTTTTTTTGTTTTTTCATACATCATACATTTGCATTACATAAAGGTAATGGATCAAGTGGTTTGCCTGATCAGAAAGTCTTTCACCATGGAAAAAATGTGTCTTAGGAAAGAAGAGCTTAATTTGTCGATCGGACATTGGTCGAGGTCAACCGAAAAACCCAAAGGGACGGTTTGCGAGCGAACAGCGTAATAGCAGTGGTACACCTATGTGAGTCTCCAACGTAGCGACTTATGGGATCTTCAAAGCATTTGGGAAAGATGGGACCGAAGACTACAAGACTTGTTCTGCGATAGTTATGGCGACATTGCACTGGTGTTATATGTTCGGATTAACCAGCCCATACTCCGAGCTATAGTCCGATTCGGAATCCAACTTTTCTTCGCTTCACCTTCAATGGGCGGGACATGATGCCTATGGTAGAAGAATACACTGCTTTACTTAACCGTAAAAACATTCAGAAGATTGGATCTATGCGAAACCTCCGAGGAATCAGAAATTACACTGCGAAACTCAAAACCTTTGCGGGAATGAGTGACGATTGGTTAATGGCCCGCTTCAGATCCGAGGAGACAATACGATCTTTGCATGGGAAAGTATTCGGGACATCATACCGACACATCAGACGAGGCAAAGAAAATGGACTGTTTCGCCCTAGGAATATATGGCTTGGTGATCTTTCCAAGAGTACTCGGGAACATTGACATAGCCATTCGGACTTATTTGAGCGGGTAAAAAGTAAAGCAAACCCGAGTACCAGCAATCTTGTTCGAGACTTTCATTTCCTTAAATGCTAGCGGAAATATGAAGAATGACGTTTTTTCAAGGATGCGCCTTGTTATTACAAGTATGGATTGAGTCACATGTGGAAGACACCGCGAGGGTCTGCCGGGATATCCTTCCAAGGTTTTTCGCCTTTACGGGAGTACTTAGCAAAGGAATGGCGAGAGGATTTGAAAACAAAAATGTGGACTAGTTTCTTCAGAACATTCAAGATGAAGACATAGCATGGAGGGTCCCATGGCTCGGTAAAGTTAATTATTTTCTATCTGATTGTGGTGATTTCAACCGGGCTGATGATGTTGGGATTGCATGGAGGGATCTTTGTGCTCTGCTTTTAGTGTCTCGGTGATTCGGATCACGACAGTTCATTCCCAATACCGCCGGATTAAGCCAAACTGAATTTCTTTTCAAAGAGGAGTTCAAAGGAAAAATTCAGGCCATCATGAGGGCCTGGGATCATTGTTATCGGATCAGGGTGGAAGGAGATACCGAGCACATGACTACCCCAGACTATGATCTTTGGAGACGTTTGAGGGTTAATAATGTGATTCCCGAATCTGATCAAGGACCAGCAGTGTCACTTGAAGAGCTTACAAGGGTGGTACAAATGCGGAAGTCGACATCTTAAGGAATGAACTCGAATAAGTTAAAAAGAAAATGGACATCCAACAGACCCAACATGCGAGCGAGCTCTATAAGGCAAGCTTAGAGGTTGACGAGCGGGACGGGATCATTAGGCAGTTGAAGAAATTAAATGCGGATTTGAACGACAATAATGCTCTTTATCAAAAAGATGCCCTTCTACTACAAGCAAAAATACAGAAGGCCAGCCGGAGTCAATTCATAGCCGTGGAAACAGAAAGGATGAATGGTATCCGTTTGGTGGAAGAAGAACGAGAAATCAGCAAGAGAGCAATCGAAAAAGAGATAGAAAGTTGTCGGTTGGCTATGGAAGAAGAAAAACGGTCCTCCAAGAAGGCTATTGATCAAGAAAAGGAAAGATTCAGGCAAGAAATCAGCAAGGGAAAACAAGCTGTCCATCATGAGAAAGAGAGCGTCGCCGTATGGAAAAGAAAGTCCATGAGTAGCCGAAATAGACTGTTAGAGATGCAAAAATTGTACGATGATACTATTCAAAGTCTGGAGCAAAGCCAAAGTCAGAATGGCGAATTAAAAGGAAAGGTGGCGGAAGTTGAACACTCACTTCGAATGTACTGCCACATAAATGGTTTCACTGAGCTTCAAGAAAGAGAGCGCGAAGTAAGCATGTTACGAGCACGAATTGAGTCCCTCGAAGCAACTGTTGAGGATTACAAGGAAAGAATTATTGTGTTCGAGGAAGCTGCAGCCGGAGGGGACACCTATTGGCAAAAAAGACTGCGCGACGCTGCCCGGATAGTACAGGACATGGATCAGTATTACGCAAACTTGATGGTGGACATACAACGAGTCGCCAGGCATGTGAATGATTTAGCTGTCGAGGCTGAGACACTCCGACCTTTCATAGTCCCGGAAATCGAAGAAGCTCCCAGGTTCCTCAAACTGCTCAGGGCAATTGGAAAATTAGGAGATAGAGCTAGAGCTTATCTATAGGACTCTGGGTTGTAATTAGATCTTTTGTATTAGGGATCTTTATTTTGTAATACGAACTCTGTTGTAATCTAGACCCTTTAATTCTCGTGGAAGTAGTTCAAAAGGGTGATTACCAGCGGAATCAGTACCTTATCTGCATACATTCTTGCATTTGCATCATGACATTCGCATCATTACACATGCATTTATTTCCTGCAACCATATTAACATTATGAATATTGTGGCGTTGTGTGTAGTTAACCCGCAATCATTCATCACCCATACTTTACCCGGTTACAAAGAAAGCTCATGGAAGACAGGATAATCAGTCTAGAAAAAGGCAAAAGAGCTCGAGACAAGGCTTGAAGAGGCCGAAGAAGCCTCGGTGATCAGATTGCGCGATGCAAGCATCTATAGTATCCGACATAACCGCATTGTTGGCTAAGAGTCTTGGAAAAAGAGTGGAAGGAGAAACCATTCAAGAGAGCAGAGGGTTTTGATTCACTACAAGGTTCAACCAACTGCACCAAACCCGGCTAGGAAGGTGTATATCGACCTGCGGGAATGTCATCTAGTTTTCAAATAGGGGCACCGAGACTCAACCCCTCGAAATCTTTGAAGCACTCTATGAAGAAGAGGTGCGGACTGAACATGGTTGAAAGGATCGGGACTGAGGTAGAGAAAAAGTGGGAGGAAGGTTTTCGCCTCATGGAGGAAAAATTTAAAACGTTACAATCTAATGAAGAATCGGAAATGACGCTAGCGACTTAAGTCAGTGTCCGATCTTGTCCTACCGCCAAAATTTAAAACGCGCGAGTTTGACAAATACGATGGAACCACATGTCCTTCCGCACACATAACAATGTCTTTGTCGAAAGATGGCGGCCTACCATAAGGGACGAAAAGCTACCGATCCATTGTTTCGGGGCAGTCTAACCGAGCGGCGTTACGGTGGTACACCCGATTGAGCAAGGCAAATGTTAAGACATAGAAAAGATCTGTCAAGAGCATTTCTTGAGCAATACAAGCATGTAACATATATGACCCCAAAGAGAATTATGTTGGAAAATATGGGGCGAAGTCAACGAAAGCCTGCGGCAATACGCCCAAAGGTGGAGAGAAGTGGCCGCCCAAATTCAGCCACCCATCCCGGAGCATGAAATTACGTCGTTATTTGTTAATACTCTGAAAGGGGCACTTTTTGATCGTCTCATTAATAACACAACGCAGTGCTTTGCTGACTTAATCAGGACTGGGGAGTTCCTTGAACTGGCAATTAAGAGTGGTAGAATTGATGGCGGGGAAGGGTCTCGGAAGTATAATAAGAGAAATGAAGTAAACACCACCAGCACTTATACCTGAGAAGAACTTCACAGTCTCACAGCCACAAGCACCTGTGGGAAAAACACAAAACTCGAATCAAAGAGATGAGAGAATCGCCAGAAAAGAGAAAGAAAGAAGAACTTTCACTCCCCTACCTGTTTCGTACTCAGAACTTTATTCCCAGTTGTATGAAGCAGACCTGGTCTGTCCATACATCGTTACTCCTGTCAATCCGCCTTTCCCGTCTTGGTATAATCCGAACGCGCATTGCGACTATCACGGCGGTACCCTTGGACATCCCACTGAGAACTGCCTTGCTTTCAAAAAACTTGTGCAAAACTTAATCGATTCTGGGATATTGAAGTTTGAAGAGCCGAGTGTAGCCAATAACCCGCTACCTAATCATGGGAACAGAGGGGTAAATGTTATTGAAGAATACTTTACCAGGAGGATTAAGGATGATGTGTCAGAAATCAAATCTCCTTTACGGTGGGTATTTCAACAGTTATGCATGGCTCGTGTGATCGACAAAGGCATGATAACAAGACAGAAGGGATGTGGAGTGTATTGCGAATTCCACCAGACTGAAGGGCATGATATCCAAGAGTGCGATGAGTTCAAGAAATTGGTGCAGCAATTGATGAATGAAAAACAAATAGAATTTTTCGAGGAATCCATGGGGAAGAAGGGGTCGGACGTACACTTGACGGATAGCCCCAAATCTAAATACGGGAAGGATAGACCTTTTATCATCTCTCCCAGGCCAGGGAATGCAGGTGCCTCCCAAGGAGAAACCAGCAAGATAAATCCAAAGATCATAATTTCAGCACCATCTCCATTCCCATTCAAAGATATGCGGCAAACCCCCCGGAATTATGCTGTAAATGTGACCACGCCAGAAAAACCAGAACACGGTCAGGTAAAAGAGCCTACTCTGAAAGACCAACAAAGCCAGAATGATGTAAACGCTGGTGAGGCAGGTCATTTCACAAGGAGCGGCAGATGTTACTCCTCCGAGACTTTGAAAACAGCTGAAAAAGATAAAGGGAAGAGTACAGCAGTTAGCCCCACGCAGATATTTGGAGAAGAACCTCCCCCAAAGATAAATGAGCCGGTAACTGAGGCCCAGGCCAAAGAATTTCTAAGGTTCTTGAGACATAGCGAGTACAACGTAGTGGAACAACTACGAAAGCAACCGGCCAGGATCACAGTGCTGGAATTACTCTTGAGTTCAGAAAAGCACCGGGAGACGCTATTGAAAGTACTGAATCAAACTTTTGTGCCCCAGGACATTTCTGTGACAAACCTGGACATGATAGTGGGGCATATCACTGCCTATAATCACATAACGTTTAGTGACGATGAGATCCCTGAGGGAGGAATGGGGTCCACCAAAGCCCTTAACATCACTACCCACTGCAAAGGGTATGTAGTACCAAGCGTACTGATCGACAACGGGTCAGCATTGAACGTCTTGCCTATGGTGACCCTGCAAAAACTGCCAATAGATGGTTCGCACCTAATACCCTACCACAATTAGGTAAGAGCCTTTGATGGTACGCAAAGAGGAACAATGGGGAAAATTGAGGTGCCCCTATTGATCGGACCAACTGAATATGTGATTGATTTTGTGGTGATGGACATAAAACCATCTTACAGCTGCTTGTTGGGAAGACCATGGATCCACTCCGCAGGAGTTGTCCCCTCGTCATTGCATCAGAAATTAAAATTTGTAGTCGAAGGCAAATTGGTCACAGTAGAGGCAGAGCGGGAAATTGTTGCTTCAGTGACATCAGACGCCCCCTACATTCAAAATGATGAAGATGCTGCAGAATGCTCTTTCCGAGCATTGGAACTAGTGAATGCCACTTTTGTTTCGGAGGGAAGTCGGATCCCCTACCCCAGGTTATCTAATTGTACCAAGATGACCGTCGCAGAAACTTTAGGCCGATGAGCCAAAATAGGAAAGGGGCTGGGGAAGAAATTACAAGGAAACCTAAGACCCAAGAATATGATAACCAAGAAGGATCGTTTCGGGCTGGGTTACCAACCAAGTGTCCAACAGAAGAAAGAGGAATATAAGAGAAAGGAGGAGCAAAGAAAAGCCAGATCTAAAGGAGAAGACATTCCGTGGAGACCGATGTCCTTTCCTAGTTTGAAAACCACTTTTGTCTCCGGAGGGTTCTACCAGCCAGGTCAAGAGGTTGGAGAGGCAATGAAGAAAAATGAAGTACTCAACCAGGAGGAGATACTCAGTGAATTATTTGAAGGGATGTACATCAACATGATAGCTGAAAAGGACCGAGGCAGCAAAATGTTGACCAACATCCGCCCTTGCCGTCCCGGGGAAACACTCGATAACTGGAGCTGCATTGATCTACCTGTAGTTTTTAGGAATAGATCAGAGTAATGCTCCGAATCAACCTTTTGTTTTTGCCCGTAAACAATGGGGATCTCTTGTACGGGGCACCTATGTTAACTTTTTGATTGAAATGAAAATATCCACACTTTCCTAAAATGACCAAAGTTTCATTTATTTCATGCATTCTTCATATTCATTCCCTTCATATAAAGCTGTCTCTTTCCCAATACAATTCATTCTCATTTAATACAGGTCGCTCATGATTGACGATATGAATGATACCGGATCCAATCCTGGAGTAAATTTCGAATGCCCTGAGGTCTCAGAGGGAATTGAGGAAGGATATGATGAGATAGAAAGTGAGGTCCCGAAAGAGTTAAAGAGAATGGTGGACAACGGAGAAAGGCAGATCACGCCCCACCAAGAAGAAACAGAAGTTGTAAACTTGGGGACTGAAGAAGAGAGAAAAGAAATAAAAGTAGGAACGACGATTTCCTCAAAAACCAAGCATGAACTGATAACCCTACTTCAGGAATTCAAGGATGTCTTCGCCTGGACTTATCAAGATATGCCAGGGTTGAATACCGACATAGTGGTGCACAAATTGCCAACAAAATCAGAGTGCAAACCAATACAGTAAAAACTTTGGAGAATGAGACCAGATATGTTGTTAAAGATTCGAAAGGAAGTGAAAAAGCAGTTTGATGCTGGATTCTTGGAGGTAGCCAAATACCCCGAATGGGTTGCAAACATTGTACCAGTACCAAAGAAAGACGGGAAAGTTCGTATGTGTGTAGATTATAGGGATCTGAACCGAGCCAGCCCTAAAGACAACTTTCCTTTACCACATATTGACACGCTGGTTGACAACACTGCAGGACACTCATGGTTTTCATTCATGGACGGCTTCTCAGGGTACAACCAGATAAAGATGGACCCTAACGACATGGAGAAGACCACGTTCATAACCATATGGGGCACTTTTTGTTATCGAGTGATGCCGTTAGGGCTAAAGAACGCAGGGGCAACATACCAAAGAGGAAATGGTGACTCTTTTCCATGACATGATGCACAAAGAAATAGAAGTATATGTGGACGACATGATTGCCAAGTCCCGAATAGAGGAAGAGCACTTACAGAACTTGAGAAAGCTATTCCAAAGGCTACGGAAGTACCAACTGAGGCTCAATCCTGCCAAGTGTACCTTCGCCGTTACTTCTGGAAAACTCCTAGGGTTCGTGGTAAGTAGAAGAGGGATTGAGATTGATCCAGATAAAGTGAAAGCCATCCAGGATCTCTCACCACCCCGCACTCAGAAGGAAGTTCGCGGTTTTCTGGGGAGATTGAACTATATCTCTCGTTTCATTTCCCAATTAACCGACCAATGTGACTCGGTCTTCAGACTTCTTAGAAAGAATAATCCTGGTGTGTGGGATGAGGAATGTCAAAGAGCCCTAGAAAAAGATCAAAAAGTACCTGACAAATGCTCCAATTTTAGTCGCACCAGTACATGGTCGACCATTAATTCTCTACTTGATAGTTTTTGAGAATTCAATGGGATGCGTATTGGGGCAACACGATGAGTCAAGAAAAAAGGAGCAAGCCATCTATTACCTAAGCAGGAAATTCAATGATTGCGAAACGCGGTACCCGCCATTGCAGAAGCTGTGTTGTGCTCTAGTTTGGGCTACCAAGCGGCTTAGACAGTACATGCTATACCATACTACCTGGTTGATATCCAAGCTAGATCCATTGAAATTCTTAATGGAAGCGCCAGCACTAACGGGAAGGATGGCCCGATGGCAGATTCTCTTATCCGAATTCGATATCGTATACGTCAACCAGAAAGCCGTAAAGGGGAGTGCCGTAGTAGATTTCCTAGCTAGTCGTGCTTCGGATGACTATGAGGCATTGAACTTTAATTTCCCAGACGAAGACTTGATGTGCATTACAACCGAAGAAGAGGTTTCAAATGATAAATCATGGAAGCTTTACTTCGATAGAGCCTCTAACGCCCTCGGACATGGGATAGGAGCAGTGCTAATTCCTCCTGAGGACGTCTATTATCCTTTCACCAGCAGATTGGAATTCTTCTGCACAAACAATATAGCTGAATACGAAGCTTGCGTTATGGGACTGAACTCAGCCATTGAGAGAAAGATTAAGGAACTTCGAGTATTCGGAGATTCATCCTTAGTAATTTACCAATTGCGCGGGGAATGGGAAACCAGGGACCCGGAGTTGGTCAAATATTACGAATTGATCCAAGAGCTCACCAAAGAGTTCGAAAAGGTCATCTTTAATTACCTGCCCCGAGAAGAAAATCAGATGGCAGACGCCTTGGCAACCTTGGCATCCATGTTTAAAACAAACACCGGGGGAGAAATGAATCCCATTGAGATGCAGACGTTTGAAAGTCCTGCTCATTGTTGTAATGTACAGGAAGAGATTGATGGAAACCCATGGTACTATGACATCTTGCAATATGTCAAGCTCCGAAAGTATCCAAACGGGGCAAACGACAATGACAGAAAAACGCTCAGAAGAATGGCAACAAGATATGTTCTAGATGGGGAAATCCTATATAGGAGAAGTCATGATCAGACATTGATGAGATGTGTGGATGCCCGGGAGGCGAAGGAGATTTTAGCCGAAGTACATGACGGGCTCTGTGGAACGCACGCCAACGGGCTGTCTATAGCCCGGAAAATTATGAGATATGGTTATTTCTGGTTGACCATGGAGGGAGATTGCATAGATTACGCCAGAAAATGCCACAAATGCCAAATTTGCGCTGACAAAATTCATGCACCCCCATCGCCTTTATACACCATGAATTCTCCGTGGCCTTTCGCGGCGTGGGACATGGACGTCATCGGGAAGATTCATCCGAAAGCTTCCAATGGACACCGTTTCATTTTGGTCGCCATAGACTACTTCACTAAATGGGTAGAGGCAGCGTCTTACGCCAACATCACAAGGACTACAGTATGCAAGTTCTTAAAGAAGGAGATTATTTGTCGATACGGATTGCCAGAAAGGATCATCACCGACAACACTTCTAATCTGAATAACAAAATGATGACGGACGTGTGCACTCAATTCAAGATAACACACCACAATTCCACAGTCTATCGTCCTAAAATGAATGGAGCAGTGGAAGCAGCAAACAAGAACATAAAGAAGATCATAGCGAAGACTACGGATACCTACAAGGATTGGCATGAGAAGTTGCATTTTGCCCTTTTCGCCTATAGGACGTCCATTCGCACATCAACGGGGGCAACACCCTACTCCTTGGTGTATGGTACCGAAGCAGTACTCCTAATCGAGATAGAGATCATGTCTCTCCGAGTCTTAAACGAAGTAAAATTGGAAGAAGCCGAATGGGTACAGGCCAGACTCGACCAGCTAAATCTCATTGATGAAAAGAGACTAAAAGCCATTTGTCATGGTCAGATGTACCAAAAGCGGATGGTGCAAGCATACAACAAAAAAGTGCGCCCAAGAGAATTCAAAGAAGGGGATCTGGTGCTCAAGAAAATCCTCCCTATCTAGAAAGATTCTCGAGGAAAATGGATGCCCAACTGGGAAGGACCGTACATCGTAAAAAATGCCTTCTCAGGAGGAGCCCTGATCCTAACAGAAATGGATGGAGACGAGCTAAAAAACCCTGTAAATTCAGATGCCGTTAAGAAATACTATCTTTGAAAAAAATGAAAAAAGAGAACAAAAATGGAGAGCTCAGGGCGAAAACTCGAAATCTGGCGTCTTAAAGCAAATGAAGGACCCGAGTTGAAAACCCGTAAAGGGCGGCTCGAGTAAATTGAAAAGTTGAATATCCGAAGAGAAGGGTATCCCCATGAACATTATGAAGATGAGGCTTCAGGAAAAAAAATTCTACGCCGGTCGACAGGATCATGTATCATTCATATCGAAGATAATGAGGGATCTTGTATTTCATACTTAACTTTTCTTCTTTCTCATGTGTGTCATACCTTTCTTTTTTAAGATATCCCAAGCCCTTAATCGTAATAAAACCGTGTTTTTGAGCATCCATTCCTTGCCTTCTTGTTAATTTCAGTCAAATAAGTTAACATAGGCTTATAATGAAACAAGAGATTTCGGAGCATTACTGTAATCTAACCTTAAAAATGCAGGTGATCAAAGAAAACGATGTTAACTCCGCCCTCTAGCTCCTTACATAATGGCTATTGATAGGGAAGGCGGAAAGCTTCAAACAACCGGATAGGATGGCCAATGATGTACGTCATGTCTAGTCAAGGAATACATACGAGATAACAAGAGAGATCTCTTGGGTGAAAACCCAGAAGGGCACCTCAAAAAAAACTCTCTCTAAAGTGAAAACCTGAAAAGACGCTTTAGAATTCCAAGTCGTAAATGGAGAAAAAGAAAGGTTGGAATGGTTGAACCTGACAGTGAAGCGGGGTATCGATGCTCGTGAGAAAGAAGAAAGTGAACAACGAGATCGAATAAAGACCAAAACAAGCCCACCAAGATATTAACACTCATGCATCATGAATAGCCATACATCACTAGGATTAGGAGCATGTCAATTCATTTGTCATAGCATTTTGTTTTTATCTCAGACAGGTATCTGCAGATTCAAAGAGACATCGATGGCCATCGTGGTGTGAATCCCAAATGAGAAGGCAATGTTTTTACATACAAAAGGCATATGTTTCCAAGCTCCAGAGAGAGGTTCTATATAGGAAGAATCCTCCGCTCTGAGGCTTCAGAAGCTGAAAGTTCTATATAGGAAGGACTGACAGCCCCAGGGTGAAGACTAGCAGTTCTATATAGGAAGGACTCCCAGTCGAAGGAATTCACCCATGACACACAAGATTATATAGGAAATCATGTTGTGTCGAAAGCGAAGAGTTCTATATAGGAAGGGCTCCGAGCTTCAATGTATTAGAGTAAAAGATTCTATATAGGAAGAATTCGTAGCTCCAAGATTTCAGACGCCAAAAGTTCTATATAGGAAGGACCGACGGCTCCAAGGTGAAGACTCGCAGTTCTATATAGGAAGAACTCCCAGTCGAAGGAATTCACCTATGACACGAGGTTATATAGGAAACTTATTGTGTCGAAAGCGAAGAGTCTTATATAGGAAAGGCTCTGAGCTTCACTGTCTTAGAGTGAAAGGTTCTATATAGGAAGAACCTGTAGCTCTGAGATTTCAGACGCCAAAAGTTCTATATAGGAAGGACTGACGGCTCCAGGGTTTGAAGACTAGCAGTTCTATATAGGAGGAACTCCCAGTTGGAAGAATCCATTAGCGGCGCAAAAGGTTTTATATAGGAGAAACCAGCGTTGAAGGCGAAGAGTTCTATATAGGAATGACTCCAAGCTTTACTGTCTCGCAGTGAAAAGTTCTATATATGAGGGACTTATAACTCGAGGCTTCAGAGCGAAGGGTTCTATATAGGAAGAGCCTGTAGCTCCAAGATTGGAAGGTGACGAAGCTCTATATAGGAAGAACTTACGAGCCCGAAGATTCAGCTAAGGAAGAGCGGAGATGTCCAAAAGAACACGTTTTTCCAAAGCTACAAACAGGGAAGTCTGATAAAAATGAGTGCTTATGAATCTTTGCTTTGTTTCCCATTCCATAAGAACAAGCAAAGAGGGGCAACTGTAATCACTCATTTTTACCTGTAAATACATATTAGTGTTGCATGTATACATATTATATTATATGTTTATTATTTGCATGAGTGTTACTAATATATATATAAGGTGTGGCGTGTGCATGTATATTATAAGCTATGTATGTATACGTATTAATGGTGTATATGTGTCGCATATGTATCTATAGAGTACGAGCGTATTTGTTTAATGTATATAGATGTTATGTTAATTATGTGTATGATTATATGTACGTATGCTAGTATGTTATATTAATTAATGTTTGCATAAGTATATACGTTTGTATTATCGTATGGGTATTGTAATTATACTATTACTAATATTATTGGGCTAATATATAAAATGAAATCCAAAAAATATATATTAAACCAAATAAATAAATTACAATCCAAGTCCAATTACAAATAATTACAAGGCCCGGTTGGCCCAAACCCTATCTAATTACATTTATTGTGTGCAGGTGACTGTGGGCCGTTGGATCAAGATCTGATCCAACGGCCACGATCTAGCCAAGGACTAAAATATCTGCCAGCCGCGTGCTCTACACGTCTGGACCGTTCGATTGCCACGCGCGCGTGCGGTCCACGCGCGGACGCTTTGATATCCCACGCGTGCGTGAGCCCCAAGCGCTCTGACCCCTCGACTGCTGAGCTCCACGTGGCACGATCTGGAGCCATTTCACCAAATCGAGGCTTCATCTGGGCCGTCCATCCTTCAAGCCATCTCGACCGTTAGATCAGATCTGATCTAACAGCCGAGAACACGTCTGGCCGCAGGCAGAACCCCCACACCGCCACCATGTTGCACCATGCCGATCTTCAACCACCGCGCTCAGAACATGTCAAACACAGCAAGAAAAGAAATGTCAGTTAGCAGTCCAGATCTGAAAAAGCAAATAATATGCAACTTGCACCAAAACCAAAGACAGGCATATATATGTACGAAAGAAATATTTTGTAACGGAGAGAGTTGTAACTGACAGGAACAGAGAGTTGTAATCAAAAGAACAAGTTGTAATCGAACCAGTCAAGTTACAATCGAAATACAAAAAGTCAGTCCAGTGGTAAATACTCGTTTCCCCTTTTTTATTTTTGCATGCATACACAAAAGAGGTAAAAAAAGAGAGAGAGTTGTCTTACCGTCGCCGTTTGTGGGTCTCCCCTCATCAGTGACAAGCCTTTTCGGCTTTCCCAAGCCAGATACGGTGAACTGAAGGGAGGGGGAGACCCCTTGTAGTTTCGTTTTGAGTTGAAAAAATGGGTTTTTCATTTCTTATTTCCTAGATCTAGGGCAAATAGAGCTTTTTCTCTCCAATCCAACCTCGGATTCGTGTCGAGGGTGAAACGGGGTTATTTTGGTGTGTTTTTAGGCTCGCCGGTGGCGAGAGAATACGGCGACCCGGCCGCCGCCGGTGGCGACAGAAATGTGGGCCGCCGGATTCTGGGTTTTATAGGGGAGATTTGAGAGAAAACGAAGAACAGATTTGAGTTATAAAACTGAAAATGAAAGAAATGAAGGAAAAATTGTTTTGGACTAAAAAGAGGGGTTTATATAGTTATTATTATTTCGTTAAATGGGTAAATTACATACTAAATCCCCCCGCGTTTCTAATACTTTCTTACTGTCTCGCCGCATGGTATATTTACAACTCTGGTCCCCTTGTATTTCAAAATCTTGCAATCCAGTCCCTAAATTACACCGAATCAGTTTTAAATGGTAAAATTACCCTTTAACCATCCCGCGTTTTTGAACTTTTTCATTTCGGGTCCGCCCCTTGGTCCAATTACGTTTTAATCCTTTTAGGTTCTCGTCTATTTCGCATTTTCATCCTTAAATTACATATTATTGTTCTTTAATTTTCTTATGACTTTTATTTTTTTCATTTCAGTCTGTTTCCATGTAAATATTCATGTTCGTATTACAATCGTATATGTTAATGTAGTATTTTGTCTTATTTTATATCCCTCGTATATGCCTTGTATTTTGTGTTTATATGTATATGCGTGTTAGGTTTATAATGATTATGCATCTTTTTGTTCGGTTATTCATATTAAGCATGTTATGTTCTAGTTGATTCGTACACGGTATATTTTATATTTTTGTATGTGTGTATGTTCTCTTTTTTTTAGGGTTACATGTTAGTATATTTACCTTTTTTATGTATAATATATTGTCTCATATATGTTGAGATATGTTTTATTACTAGTATGTACGCCTTCTTGAAATATATGTTCGTCTACACACGTATTTATTCCTGTCTTGTTATTGTGACATGTTAAATTTGCTTTTATTTACTGCTAAGCTTGCTATGTATATGTGTGTTTTAATTACATATTTTATTTATGTTAGATTAGCATTACATTATGTGAACATTTCTTGTCTTTAAATTATCTCATCATGCTTTATATTTTTGCCACTAAGATTGCATATCGAGATATAAATTGTTAATGCGGTGCCCTTTTATCCGAGCGCAAACGGGCGATGATCAGCGTAGTGATAGTGGTTGGCGTTTATTCTCGAATAACGGGGCCCTTAAAATTTATTCGCAATTATGACCGAATTTTAAAATAATCGTCACTTTAATCCGGAAAATCCAATATTAATAAAGCGGTAATTATTAAAGTACCAATTTTGGGCGATGTGGGGGTGCTAATCCTTCCCCATCCGTAACCGACTCCCGAACCCATTTTTTTGAATCTCTGGTTTTATGGTGTCCGGCCTACCTAAGTGGCCGGTGGCGACTCCATTTTTTAAATGCGGTTTTTTTAAAAACCCCACGGAATAAATGTTTTATATCTTAAAAATCACAAACACCTCTCAACACCTTCGAAAAACCTCGTTTTTTTAGCGAAAAAAGGGACATCGCTACACACAAGCGCAAATCACGTATCCAAATTTAAACCGAAGGTCCAGAGCAGGGAA
Organism: Hibiscus mutabilis; assembly: GCA_019671005.1. Lineage (NCBI taxonomy): Eukaryota > Viridiplantae > Streptophyta > Magnoliopsida > Malvales > Malvaceae > Hibiscus > Hibiscus mutabilis. Next base: position 2,427,223 of record CM033754.1, on the reverse strand, counting down.
GATCAGCAGGATTACAAATAAGCGTCATCTTGATCAGTCATGGCGTCGTCAAATTCAACCCTGATAAAAATATAAAATAAAAAACGGCTAAAATGATCGAAGGAGTAGAAAAAAATGCCAAAAGACAAAGATAAACATGCCAATAGACAGAGTTAAACATGTCAATAGACAGAGATAAACGTGTCATAAAGGCAGAAAACCCGTGTCACAAAGACATAATTATTTTATTAAAAAACTAAAAAATAAAATAAAAATAGATCCGGCGGTCGAAAACCGGGAATAAGGCCAATGTCGCCACCGACTACAAAACAAAATTTGAGGCGCTAGGTGAAGAATTGCTGAGCGACTAGGAAAAAGTTAGAGAAAAGTTTGGAGACCTGCTATTAATCTATTTATTTAACTAAATCATTGGTTTGATCACTCAATTGTTTTTTAATGTTATGTCAAACCTTAAATTTATAGTAATGTTGAGATTCTGAAAGCTTTATGATTTCAGGTTAAGTTCTATATCATGTAAACTAAATCTATTGAAGCGTCGGACTGTTTGTGAAGCCTGAAGTTCTGTTAGAAATTTGGGAGAATTTTAATAAAAGTATTAGACTTGAAAAAAATGAATTTGAAAAAAATAAAGACTTCAAATTACGATTGGATTCAGACTTTAATATTCAAGACTCAAATTAATTTCGATTATTTTTTAATATCGTTTTTAATATATCATGGAATTTATATTGCATGAAAATAAATCTATAATTATACGATATTACAATATAAACTTAAAAAAATGTTTAAAATTTTAATGAAAGAGAAAATTAACGAATTTGAAATATTATAGTAATAAAAACAGAACCATGAGATGTGGTGTGGCGGTTGCTCATCTTATCCCTTAATCATGAGGTCAGGGGTTTGATTTCTGCCAATGAGAATAGAGTACATTTCATGACTAGCCGTTTATCTCTTAATGAGAGCACTCACAGCGAGGAAATTAGTCACTGCTGTCGGCGGTAGATACCTTGACTCAAATATAAACCTGGCCTAAATCCAATCTGACTCGACCGGTGAATACCTCTAGTATAAACCATGAGTGTATTATCTCCGGCTTTATTTGGGTTAAGTTTGTCGTATCCATGTTTATTTTGGTATAAATTTGAATGTATTCCAATTATTAGTTCGATCTTACTTTGTAATGGTTGATTCTAATTATAGACTTACTACGATGTATTTTTTAATTGAAATTGTGATTTGTACTTGTTACTAAAACTTAAATTTATATTAAAAGAATATTTTAATAATTAATACATAAATAAATAAAATTCACACATATATATGTTAACCGATATACAATTACAATTATAAGTCTAATATATTCAAATCAATATAATAAAATTAAAATTAAAATAAATTTAAACTTCAATATTCAATGTTCAAAGTCCCAAAACCTACAACAAAGGTTGGGTGTAAATGTAATGACAAGACACATTATTTTTTTAAGAAGATAACTTAAGTTCAAATCTTAGAGACGATATTATTGAAAGAGAAATATATAAATCCCGAATATAAATCATAAAATAGACATGTACTTTACCAAAAAAGTCCTAAAATCTTAATCTTGTTTCGGCCACAAAATCAGAGTCATTCAATAGATGAGAGGGCTGTTGCTATTCCTAAATCTTTTTATATAATAATATTTTAAGTCTTTTTTAATTTAAATATTAATCATATTAGGTATTTGTCTCACTCAATATTTAAATTTAAAGGTTTAATAGACTATTTATGGTAGAAGACTCGAATTTAAATCGTTTTGACTGCGAGACATATGTACATTGTCAAACGATTAAAAATATATATGAACAAATATTACCTCATAATTATTTAACTATTGAAAAAAGATTGCCCTCTTAATATTTACTCTTAACTCCGTCCATACTTGATCGGATTAACCTAATTAATTATATTTTATTGCTATAATTAATTTTGAAAAGTAAAAGGTCGGGAGGCCAACAAAGGCACCAACCTTCCATTTTTAGGTCTATAAATACCCACGTAACCACCGTCTCTTTCTGCCCTTAAATCAGTGATATAATATCCAAATTTTACACCCATTATTGTCCTCTGTTTCATCACCCCCACAGTTCCACACCATGTACTATCACATAATTTTGGTACTAAACCATTTGAAATTAGCCTGGAACTTGTTGCTTAACCATTGCCTGTTCCCCAACATTTTCACCACGCAGCCGTTTCCCCCGGTTCCCGCCATTAACGTCGTCGATGGACTCGGTGTCGTCCGATACAACTGCTGCCGCGTCGACAAAGACGGAGAAGAAGAAGTTACTTGCGCTGTTTGCCTGTGCAAGATCGAAGAAGACGATGAGATGAGGGACTTGAGATGTAACCATCTTTTTCATAAGGTTTGCTTGGATCGATGGATTGGTTATAGCTATTCGTCGACTTGTCCCGTTTGTCGTACGCTGTTAACGCCGGCTAAACTGGTTGTCGGTGTTGAAGTACTGGTGTTTAACTGTTTCGGTTTCGATTCCGACCGCCGCCGTAATAACTGGTGGCTGCGATAAGTTTTACGTGAAACTTCCACTTCAAACTCCATTTCGTTTTTTGTAGGAGTTTTATTAGCGCTAGTATGCATAAATAACTGGGGCCAAGAAGGAAATCCCCACAAATATTGAATATATATATATATATATATATATATATATATAATAGAAATTTGAGCAATGTAGATTATTTCTTTGCTATAAGTTTTTTTTTAAAGTTTGAGTACTAAATATGTTATTAAAGTTTTAAGAAATAAATATTTTGATATTATATTGGATTAAACAGGGGCGGGTTTTTTTATTACTTTTTGAGTAAAATTTAAGATAGATAAATTTATTTTTAATTCGATCAGGTCGGAATAAATTTGAGGCATATGGGTAGCGATCTAGGTAGGCAAAAACTCTTATTGTCTCGTGTCATTCGGTTGTTATTTTTATTTTTTTCACCTCCATATTCTTTTTTCCAAAAAAATATATTTTAATTTAATATCTTATAATTGTATGTATTTTTCTTTTATTAAATTTATTTTTGCACTCTCTTTATTAATAATTGTTAATATTCAATCTATTGTTGACTAATTAATTTGGAACTAGAATTACATAAACTTATTATGGGGTGACCATCTTAATCTAAATTGCTCCATTCACAACATTGGAATTCAAAACTTAATCTTACTTAAAGGATCTACTCACAACCTTAAAATTCAAATTTTAATCTTACTTAAAAGATCTAGCTTCTCGACTCTCATCTCGTTAAATCAATTGGTTCTTGATATTTTTATTGTTTTAAACACAAACAAGTTAACATATGTTATAAAGTTTATGTTATAATATTATGTATTATTACAAAATATTTTTATATTAACTAATACAATGTATTACAAACTTAGAAAATAGTCGAACACATACTTTGAATTTTTTGACACATCAACGAAGAAATTTTATTGATAAACAAAAGTAGAACCAGAACTTAATCTAATAAAGGTTTAAAACATAAAAACAACAAAAAGGGTAAATTTAAAAAGAAAAATAAATGTTGTACCAGTCAGATCAGAGAGCCAAAGAAAATTTCTACGGTCCATTATAAGAAGGGTCCATGGGGTGTTGTCAAAACATGACCTAGGTGAAATTCCCAAAATCAGCAACCACCTTTCACGCTTATTCCTAAAAGCGGCGATCTGCTACAAATTACATTAGAAACAACCTAAAATGGAATCAAACTCTATGTAACAACTGGCAAACACGAGTCAGAAACATGCACCGTGAGGGTCAACCTACGAGCTCTAAAAACCCATAAAAGTAACCATAAAAACATGCCATAAGGCAAAGACATGCCATAAAGAGAGAGAAAACGTGTCACAGAAGCTGAGAAAAGTGTATCAAGATGCGCTGTAATGACCCGAAAGTTCGAGTCAATGTTTGGGCGTTGACCTGGGTTATGGACCTTAATGTTGGTTGGAGTAATTGGACCCACTGGTCAAGTTTGGACCTTGTTGGATAAGAATTTAGCTATGTGGGCTTGGGAGGTGACCATTTTATGAGAAAGATAAAAGTGTGAGGTTGTATGTTGAGATTATTCCTTGTTTTAAAAAAATAAAGGCTGATCACCTTTATTTTTGGGTTGTCTTCACATGGAAAATGGGAGACATCCTTGGCTCACCCTTCCCCCTTTACCTTTTATCTCTTCTTTCTCTACCCTTTTCTCTAAAAAATCTCCATAGCCAAAGAGTTTTAAAATCCAAGTTTTATTCACCATTTCTTCCATCCGGAATTCAAGAATCAAGCATGTTGATCTCCTCTCCACGGGCTTCAAAAAAAGTATAATTTTTTGGAAAATATGGTAAGTCTTCATTTATGGGTTTTTGAAAGGTTTAAACTTTAGGGGTTCCCATTGAGCTTTCTCATGATTTTAAGGTTGTATTTTCGTAGCTAAGCTCACCATGATGGTTAGTTCAAGATTTGATTCGATTTTCATGTTTGTATGGCACGTGAAAGAGTTTAAAGGGGGTTCCAAGCTTGAGGCAAGGAGAAAGCTTGAGAAAAGTATGGGTAAGCTTAAATTCAGGATTTTTAGCTAAGATCGGTATATCTCCGACTCCTACACTTCTTGAAGATCATAAATTAATGGCCTTACTTGATTTTATAGTTAATGGTTGTTTTTGGGTGTTTGGGTGGTAGAGACCCTCTTTAATGGCACAATTTGGGATTTATGTTGAAAATTTGTAAAAATGGTAGCAAACCACCCTAATTAACTTCCATAAAATGTAGGATCGAGTTAAGGGATTAGGGGTTGTGATTTGGGGGCTTTGGGAGTGATTTCTCGAGCCTAGGAATCCATATCTAGGCTTCGGTACCGGTACACGAGGAGCCTGTATCGGTACCCTATGTTCTGGTTAAAAAATACACATGAACTATGACGAGCATATCGGTACGAGCTTCAAGCTATACAGGTACGCGATTGCAAGCCATACCAATACTAGTTGACCCGTACTGGTACTTACTATTTTATTAAAATTTTAGTGAGCTAATTTTGCAACAGTACGTTATGAGTACCGATACCCAAGGTACCGTACTGGTACATTAGGACCAATACCGTAACCCATTGGACAATCTATCCAAAAATGTGATTTTTAGTTCAAGGGGTTGATAATTTGAGGATAGTGGTCCAACGGGCTTCTAATGTGGTAAAATGAATTGTAAAATTAAGAAACTGAGATTTAACCATCATGTATGAGCATAATGTGTAATAACTTGGTTAGCTTTGGATGACTTGTTTATGATAATAACCGTAGAGCTTGGTAAGCGGGTTAATGTTGTCATTGTGTTCCGGGTAGGCACTTGAGGGGTTTTTAATGATAAATCGAGAGACAACCATGTTGGTTGGTGTCATGCCTTGGGGGAATTTGCATAATAGCTTGGCTTGGTGTCACTTACCTCTTTGTAAGATGTATGAGTACTCGAGGAGCATGTTTTATCTTATGGTTAATGTAAAAGAATCTGGATGTCCTAGAGTCAGTACCACGGTGCTTATATGAGGGGATGTGTACTTAAGGCTGAGTGAATAAGTACATCCAACGTACCCTAGGGCTGAGTGATTTGGGTGTGGTTAGAAGCCTATCTGTGGCTTATGGTGATCCGGATAAGGTAGTTAACTCAATAGGCTGAGTGAGCTCGAATAACCTGATAGACTGAGTGACCTCATGTAAGGACTACTTGTGGCTAATGTGATCCAAGTATGTCCAGGACATATTCGTGGCTATGATGATTCGGATATGGTCTATTCAACCAGACGGTTATGTGAGCATGGGTAACCCGACGGTTGTATGAGCACGGGTAAAGTAGGGATTCATTGGCTATTTATGTAGATGATGTATGGTATGTATGTTGTGTGGATGCTATATATGATAGCTTATGTACCCGATGGCTGAGTGATCAAGGTGCGATGTGAACTTAAAAGATAGGCTGAGTGATCTAAAGTATTGTGAAGCATTGTGGAACATGTAAGACATCTTGTAGACTTATTGATGCCTTGAGATAAGTAATATAAGAACTATAGCTAGTGTAGGCTAGACGATGACTCATAGATAGTGAAGCCTTATCTATGTTCTTTAGACTATATTTATCTTACATGCTCATTTTATGATAATCACGAATTATGATAGAGTAGAAATGAAGCTTTGTAAGCTCAGCGTTCAGAATCACTATTTTCGTTCGTAGGTTAGTAGGATGATCGTGGCCGATTAGCACATCGAGAAAGGATTTCCCAGCACCACATCACTTCAGAGTATAACGCTTAGTAATTAGTTGTGGCTTATGTATTCATAAAACCTTACAAATGTTGAGTCTGTAAAACTCTTTTTGCTTTACTATTTTGATATACAATATTTTAAACTCAGAGCTCCTATTACGTAAACTAAATTATATGGGTTGATTTCACTATGTGAAATTATAGATGTTTTAATGTTTTAAAATGAAGGCTAAACATATGGTTTTAAATTGGAATTTGATGGGTTAGATTTTGGATGACCCGAATGTAGCACTTCGAATCCGGTGCAGGATCGGGGTGCTACATGTGCGAAGAAAAAATAAAATAGATAGAATCAAATAAAAAATGAAAGAATATGAATCATTTACGGTCGACAATCAATACTAAGGCCCCGTTCACCATTGCTATTGTAAAGAACTTTCAGGTTTAAAAAGTACTTTTGGAGCCATAAGTAATGCTAAACAAATAATTTTTTAGGAAAAAATGAATTTAAAAAGTACTTTTTAATTCAAATGTAAAAGCTGAAAGTTTTAAACTTTTGTAGTTGGAAAAATGCTTTTGAAAGCCAAATTACAATTTTAACTTGCGTTTGCTATCTTATGTCGTGTTTATTTTATAATTTATTAACTTAAATTTTTTTACCAAAGACATAATTATATGATTATTAAATTATTTATCAGTTTAAATATTTTATATATTTTTTGGATAAAAATTATTTATTTATTAATAAAAATATTTTTTTATCATAATTCAAATTGATATTATAATATTAAAGAATTTAAGTATAATTTATATATTTTTAACTTATAACATTATGTCTAAATTAATTATTAAAGAATTTATATATTTTTAACTTATAATACTATGTCTAAAATAATCGTGTCTAAAAAAAAGTGTGTGGCCCTTATTTGATTCATGTACTTGTTTGTCCACGTATGACCCATTGATGAAATTGACCGCTCAACATATTATTCCGATTAATTGACAGATGATGACGGTCCATTCCTTTTTAGCATGTTTCTCGTGTGTTTAGGCAAATTACATAAAATTATTTGTCCGTTGGCGACGCACAAGGAGAATCTAACGTACAATAAGGTGATAATATATCGGTGTAATATAATTAAAATATTATTCATTAACTTAAAATATTGATCTCAAATTAAATATCAATACTTTATATTAACTTAAAATGTTATTAAAATTAATAAATTTTGATATTTCAAAACCAAGTTTCAATACTTGTTATTAACATAAAATATTATTAAAAAATATAATATTTTAAATTATAAATAATATTTTAAATTTCGTATTTTATAATATTTTAGTTAGTATCGTATTTTAATCTTAAGTAATTCTGCTTTACCCCAACACAACAGTATAACACTAATCAAATATCATGTCCGACACAGGCATGAATGGCCATGACTGTACATGTACCTTTGTCGCAACTAAACCAATTATATTATATTAATTAATTTAAGTAATGGTTGTGGTTTCCGTACTAGACAAAAAAAAGTAGTGGTCGTGTTTTATTAAATAACTGAGTGGTCTCGGTTAAAGGGGCGTTGATGATTTTTTTTTGAAAGATTTATATTCGAACAATTTTATTATAAATTAAGAGTGAGTATTATTTTTTAACATATAGTTTGATATTACATCAATCAGTTCATTTTCGTTTATAAGTTATAAAACATAGTTTAAGGATGTAAAAATCCTATAACTTTTGAAAAAAAAACATCAATTGAGTCTCTGAATCTTTTGCGCCTAATTAAGTTCTTAAATCAATAAAATGAATTAATTAAGTCATTTAACTAATTTTTTCAATAAATCTTGATATATTTTTTTATATATTAGTTCCACGTGATAAATATAGTTCTATCAGGTGACATTTACAACTTTTTAAAAAAATATATTTTTTATTAAGCTTTTAAGAAATTTTAGGATTTTTTAAAAAAATAAACAAAATAATTTTTTTCTTCTAAAAATGTCAAGTGAAAATATTGTGACACGACACGTTGCACCAAATGATCCAAAAAACTTGTAAGATTCAACAATCAATATTGGTCAAAAGTTTAATTGATTCAATTTATTAGTTCAATGCTTAATTGAGTGCAAAAGAAAGTTCATGAGCTTATTTTTTTTTAATTCATTGGCCATATTTGGTAAGTAACGGTTTAAGCTAAAATTAGATATTTTAATTAAAATTAGAAGTTTGACCGGCCAAATTATCTAGTTTGGATGTTTGGTTAATAGCAGATTGTAGTAAAATCTCTATTTTAGAAAAAAAACTGTTAATATGAGCTTTTTGAAATGAGATGTTTTAACATAAAAGTTATAAAAACTCTTTTACCCTTAACAATTATAAAAAATCTCTAAATAACCTAAATTTAACATTTTCTATTTTAATTCTTCACCCTCACGTATTTACATTCTCACATTTGTAAACTAACACTTTTTTATTTTTTTCTTTTAATTCTCACACACTTATATTTGTATTTAAATTTAATAATTAATTAAATTGTATTAAAAATAATTATATAAATAATAAATTAATATATAAATCCTTCAAATATACTTAGTAATGTTATATTAAAAAATATTTTTTATAATTTAATTAATATTAATAGATACAAAGTATTGATAACTAATAAACTATTCAAACAAGTATCGAATATAATCATGTCTTTATATGTGATTTTGCTTGTTTAAATAATCAAATAGCTATCAGCTATCAGTTAATTTTACCAAACACTTTTATAAAATCCGCTAGTCAAATCAGCTAATGTAATCCGCTATCAGCTATCCGCTAATTATCAAACATGACTAATAACTTTTTACATTCTTAAGCCATAAATTATTAATGTTTAAATATATTTGATCTCACACCTTTGTATTGTAATAAAGGACCGATGAAATGGGAATATAATGATAAGTCTCAAAGCAAGGATGGATTATTAGATAGACCCGGCTCACCACGTCATCCATGGTCTATCCAATAATACTCACTCCTTAATTACATGTAGAAAAGAGGAGGAGATCACCTTTAAAAAATTAAGATGAAAAAAATTTTATTAAACGAGACAATATATAACGTAATGAATTAGACTCATCTAATAATTTTTTCAAGGCATGCCGTCTATTCCTTAAAACGTTTACAAAATAGAATTAAGATTGAAAATTTAAAGTTATTAAGGATTAATAAATATTTAAATTTAAAATTTAAATTATCATAAATATAAAATAATATTTATAAAAAAAAAATTGAGGGGAGACCCCTTCCAGACCCTTCATAATTTTCATCATCGAGCACGTTTTTTGTGTGCTTTTTTTTTAATATTACCGTTCATAAATCAACGAGACTTTCATAGATAATATATTTAATTTTTAAATTTTACATTTCTTATCGATTTGATCCTTGTTGTGTGAGCCCCCCTCTCTCTCCAGACGAGCATAAGATTTTAGGTTAAAAAATATACAATTTTAAAAAATATACAATTTAAAAAAATATGTTAAAAATTAAAATATAAAAATATAAAATATTAGAGGTATAAAATCACATCATCAATAAAAAGTAGAAATAAAATATTTAAATTAATTAATAATTTAAAATTTTCTAAGTGTGTGACTGCACCATCAATATTCCTTGGTTCATCATGTATATAGGGATGGACCGAGAGGTGCTGGAGGGGACAGTCGCCTCTCTAAAAAATTTAATTTTTTTATAGTTTAAAAATTTTCTTCGTATTTTCTATTGATAATCTAATTTTGTACCCCCTAAAATTTTGTAATCATGCATTCCTACATTTTTAATATAGTTTTTTAATAGTCTGCACCCCTTACATAAAATCTTACGCCCATCTCTTAATGTATATATAGGGTGTTCAAAACCGGGTACCCAGACTTTTGGGTAGCACATTTACCGGCCCATGTCCCGAGCCTTAATAATCGGGTACCCGCTAATGGGTACTTACAAAATCTGGGTACCCTCAAATTGGATACTGTGTACCCTCTTCACATTATTTATTTATTTTTTAAAATTTATTTTTAAAAAATCACATAGTAAACGCATAAAATATAAAAGTTCATAATACATCATTCAAACACAAATATTAGTAATTTTAAGTTAGTTTTAAGATAGAAATATTTGGGTATATATATATATATAATACATAATCCAAACACAAATATTAGTGATTTGGAGTTAGTTTTAAGATAGAAATATTTGATATATATATATAATAAACAAATATTAGTGATTTGAAGTTAGTTTTAAAATGGAAATATTTGGATATATATATATATATTATAGAGTTTATCACCAAAAACACATTAAAAATATTAATCTCATTTTTCCTTCGAATCTTGTATTAACAAATTAATACAAATGTTTTAGATTTAAAACTTAAAAGTACATAATACAAACATAGAAATGATTTAAAGATTTAAATTTAGTTTTAGGGTAAAAAAAATTAAGGAACCTAAAATAAAAATATAATTTAAAAATAAAAAATAAATATATTAAAAGTACATAGTCAGGTACCCATTTATAAAAGAAATTCAGCTCATACCCGACCCAACTACCAGAGAAAAATCTCGAGTCGGGTACCCGGCCCGTTCGGATAATTTTTTTTAAAGAAATACCATATTTTTTAAGGTTCGGACCGGGTCAAATATTTTTAAACACCTTTATGTATATATATATGCGATTTCTTTTAAAAAGGCAAACTTTTAATATAATGATATTATAAAGGGATTGTTTGCATCAAAATGGTTACAAAATTAGAAATATCAATTTAAATTAAGATGTTAGTTTCATGTACCAGTTAGTACCTTATTTTTTAAAAATTTTAAGAAGGGTTTACAGAGACAGGGCAACAGCTGAACTCGCCTGGACCTAAAGACTCCTATATACTGCAGCTAACCTTGTAAGGATCATTACAATCGTTTGCATCGGCTGGAACTTATTCTCTAGAAAATCCACTACTTCCCCCTCATATAGACATTTGCTCGCTTGGCACACTGAAGCTTGAAAGCCTTTTCTTTTCCCTTGGGCAGCTATTAATAAAATGACCACAATTTTAGGTATTCACTTAATTTTTTTAGTTATAGCTGCTTTTCTTCTAGTATTCACGTCTCTTTATTTTGGGGACCTATACGATACCTAGGCTCCAAAGGAGGAGATATAAAAAAATTACTAATTTGACTCTTAGCCCAAGTGTTTTATTTGGTTATTTACTAAAATTTCCCTTTGGGGACGAAAGATGGATTGTTAGTGTGGACGATTTGGAAGATATAATTGGAGGACACATACGGTTAGGTTCCATTTGTATATTTGGTGAAATCTAGCATATCTTAACCAAACCTTTTGCATGGGCTCATCGTGCACTTGTATGGTCGGGAGAGGCTTACTTGTTGATAGACTCGATGTACTTCAACCATATATCGCCGATGAAAGGTGTAAAGATCTCTTGTGAAGTTGGGAAGCGAAAAACGACAAAAGAAATGACAATTTTGACACGACCAATGTTAGAGTGGTTTGACCTTCTCAACCAAGGTCTACATCCACTATCATAGCATCCACACTGAGGATTTCCCAATTCACTACCATAATTCTTTCTTTTTACAGGACAAAGAGATAACCTCTACAACCTATTTTTTCACGGGCTAAGATAAAACCCTCTCCTTAATTTTTATAAGGCTTAACTAGAACTTATACCACAATTACGATGTCTTGACAATGCAAACATAATTTACCTCTCTAGGTGAGTGTTTACACAATTTGGCTCACTAGGATTGGACTCTAAAGATTGACAAGAGATTACAAAAGAAATAAAACAGTGAAAAACTCTTCTCTCTTGGTCTTTAAGCTTAGATGTCCATCCTCATGTTCTTCAAGTGTCCTTGGTTTGTATTTATAGTGTGGAATGTGAATCTAGTCATTTATATCCATTGGGGATAGTTTGTAGCCGTTGTGAAGACATAAAATTGAGCATTTAATGCTCTCCTACATATAAGTTTCGAAACTACTCAAGGAGTTTCGAAACTCTTTGAGTCGGATTTGAAAATTCGACCGTTGGTGCCCAAAGTTTCAAAACTTACTCTATAGTTTCGAAACTTGAAAACTGTTTGTAATCAGAAGTTTGGAAAACTTTGCAGAAGTATGGAAACTTTCGTACAGAAGTTTGGAAACTCTTGTAGGAGTTTCGAAACTTCTAAAGAGTTTCGAAACTTTGCTCTAAAAATTTCAAGAATTAAGTAGTTTTGATTTTATGAAAATGTTTTAAGTTTAGAAATGAGTCAAAACACCTAGAAAACATTTTTAAACATATTTTTCAAATTTTATGGACTTTAATTTATTTTTGTAATATTTGAATAAGTCTGAAAATATTTTTTTCTTAAATTGTTATATCAAAATTTTATCTCAACACTTGTTTTATAATTTAGGTGCTTTATCAAAATATTGAGGTGATCTGTGGAATGAGGACCAAATTCAGATACTTAATTAAAAAATTAAAATATCAAAATAAATCTTTAAACTAAATTCAAGTATAAAATGTATGTTTGCACTTTGATAACTATAATTATAATAAACTATTATAAAAGTTCAGTATTGACAATAAAAACATTATGAATTTAAACAATAATGAATTTAAATAGAATTTACATATAATAGGATATAAATCAAATTTTTAATATTCACTGACATTGTATAACTTATTGCAGATATCAACATATTATAAGACTTTATCTAACCTATGCATACATGTATAGATTAAGGGTCATTTAAGAGCTTAAATTAAATATAAGATTTTATTTAAAGAAATTATATCATTCAATGTATTACAAAACCCTAAAAGATTCCATTAAAAAAACTTTCACTTAATGTTTTAGGGTTTATGGTTTTAGGGTTAGGGTTTATGGTTTTAGGGTTTTAAGGTTTAATATTTAGGGTTTAATGTTAATGGTTTTAGGGTTTATGGTTTAAGGTAGGGCTTTATGGTTTAAGGTAGGGCTTTATGGTTTAGGGTTTAGTAATATATTGAATGAGAATTTTTTCAATAGAATCTTTTAAGATTTTGTAATATATTAAATGATATTGTTCTTTTCAATAGAATCTTGTATTTAATCAAGCTCTTAAATAACACATAACATATGGATGTATGCATAGGTAAGATAAAGCCTTAGGCTTAGTTTGTCATTGCTTTTAAGAAGTGCGGTAGAAAAAGTGATTTTAAAAGTGTGGTAGAAAAGTAGCTTTAAAAAGTTGGGTTAATGTTTGTCATTGATGTCAAAAAGTGATTTTGAGAAGACAAAATGTCTATTTTAGACATAGTATTGTAAAGTAAAATAAGTGAACTTGGGTGATGTTCAAATTCATTAATATTATGATGTATGAAATAAATCAACTTAAATTATAATAAAAAATTTAATTTAAAAATATAAACTATAATAAAAATTTTGATTCTCAATATAAATACTATAACATATATATTATTTTATAATTATTTATAAATTTAATTTAATAATCAATTATAATTAAATAATAAAGGGTAGAAAAGTAATTTTACTTTTCAAATTAACTTATCCACCACAAAAGCCATAAAATCTACCTTTTTGGTTTAGGTGAAAAATCCCTTTTAAAAGCAAACAAAAACCTAATTTATTTTGAAAACACTTAAAAAAGTACTTTTAAGTTGCTGAAAGCAACAAAAAAAAACACACCCTTATTATAAAATTAAATTCATTTTTAATAATATATCATCATTTAATCACTGACAATATACAATCAATATATCAAATATTCATCGTATCAAAATACTATTCATCTTTATTCCTTTGAAAAAAAAACTATACATTCATTAAATATATATCCTATATTATCTTTAATAAAATTATTTTTTAAAACTTAATTTTATCTTGGAAACCTCTTGATTTTGGTTCTTTTGTGATCCAATAAACTTTATCAACCGACATAATTACAATACACCACCCCGGGTACAATAATTTATCCAATTCGAAACCAATAAAAATTCTTCCCCCAATATTAAATAATATTATTAAAAGGAATTAGCACTAATGTACGTAACCTCGAAACAGTTTGAAAATCGGCGTCTTATATATTAAAAATATATCTTAAAAGGCGGATTTCGTTAAAAAAATTTAATTTTATTTGGAGAAAAAATACCCTTATTAATAATAAGTTTAAAAACTAAATGAAATATTATTTTTAAATAACATTAAAAGTTTACAATTTAATATTGCAAATAAAAGAAAATAAATTAAAAAATTTCCTTCGTAATATATTTTTACGATACTAAATTCAGATTAATTGACTTCAATAATTATAAAAAGAATAATAACTTTATATAAGGAATAAATAACAAAAATCAAAGGAACATATTGCATGCTCGAGAATATGATTCCCATTAAAGCAGCCTTTATATTATTCCATCTAATATAGTAATAATGTAAATAATATATTAATATTTTTTTATAAAAGTTCCTTTTACTTTCGAGAAGATTTTTCTTAAAAATTAATAAATTTAAATCACTCAAGAAAATTGGTGTAATGCCTTAATGTTATAAAATATAAATGTCATTTATTTCCTATTAATCATATTTAAATTCATTATACTAATTGATCTGACGAGATAATACTTTATATCTTATTAAAAAAGTTAAAAAATTTAAATCCCGACGTTATGAATGAATTAAATTAAGGGTAATTATTTTATACACATGTGGTAGAAATAAAAAATTTAAATACCGATGTTATAAATGAATTTATTATCATTTATTTCTTGTTAATTATATTTAAATTCATTATATTAATTAATCTGATAAGATGATACTTTATATCTTATTAGAAAAGTCAAAAAAATTAAATTCCAGCATTATGAATGAATTAAATTAAGGGTAATTATTCCATACACATGCGGTGAAAACAAAAAGTTTTTATAAGTGCATTAGTTTTAGGGTTTATGGATTTTATTTAGGTTTTAATGTTTAGGGGTTTAAGTGTAGGAGTTTTAAATTTAGATGGTGCAATTAGAATTTAGAGTCTAGGATTAAAATGTAGGGTTTATATGTTAAAACCTAAATCCCTAACCATATTATCCTAAAACCTAAACCCTAACTTCTAAATCCTAAAATCTAACCATAAACCCTAAATTTTAAACCCAACCCTAAATATAATCCCTAAACCCCAAAATTAAAGGAACTTGTAAAAACTTTTTATTTTCACTGCCAGAGCATGAGATATTTTCCCTTAAATTAAAATAGGAAGATTTCCTATAATAAACATTTATCTAAGTCCGAATTAATGATGAGTGAATCGAATACCGATAATTATAAAAAATAAAAAAATAGAATATACTTTTGTTTATGGGTCCAAAAATAACAATTAAAAAACACAATAAAATAAAGACCCTTTAACTCGCTTTTCTGTTTTTGACTTTCATTTTCCAATACAAAAACTCTGTTTTTATTTTCCCTACGTTACTGCTTCGTTTTCATTTGAAAGGCGGGAGAGAACCAAGAAAAATAAACTGTCGCTTTATGTTGCATTAGTTGATTAAATGCCATAATCTTTCCAAGAATTAAATCCCTCGTTTGATCTCTGTTTCAAATAGGTATACAAAATAACCATCTCCCCCCCTTGTTTTCCCTTCATTCTTCTGTTTTTATTGCCTCCCCTTCAAGTCGCAAATTTTCTCTATTTGTTGGATCAGTTTGTTACTTTTTTGGTAAAATAATATGTTTATTTCATGATCGATAGTAACCCATATGTTCATACCCTGCACTTTTTGTAATGTCTGTTGGTTTAGAAGCAAATCATTTTGGTAAAAATATCAACTTTAAGTTATATTTTTTTATCCTTTCTCTTAATTTCCTTGTTGGGTTTTCGAGTTTTTCTTGTTTCGAGACGTTTTCGTTTACACCCAATTATTTGCTTACTGAAATCATATGAATTTTAAGTTTCAGTTTTAGCAGGTATAGGAGATTTCGTTATAAGGAAGAATGGGGTATATAGGGGCACATGGCATAGCAGCTTTGCATAGATACAAATACAATGGGGTAGATCACTCTTACCTTGCTAAAAATGTATTGCAACCCTTTTGGAACCGCTTTGTTACATTCCTCCCTCTTTGGATGCCGTAAGTTGGTTCTTGTCATGCTTTAATCAGTCTATCTATACATGCATGGACTGCTTCATACTTGTACATGCAGTTGGAGTTTTTCATTTGTGTGGAAGTTTTAAGTTTTGAAGACCATCATATGCTTCAATAGTTTTTTAAGCATTTTAGTGATGTTTTATGGCACTAATGAATTTGTGTATGCTTGTATATGTGCATGCTTCCGGCTTGGCATATCCACCAGACCAAACATGGTATGCAATGCTTACTGCTAGTGCTACTGAATTGCGATTTTCAATGTACATGCACGCTTGCACATATGGATACATATGTCCATGGAGTGCATATGCATTACCTGTCTTATTTGATTACTAATTTGTTTATGCTTTTGTTTCTTAAGATAACACTTACAGGATTTATGTTCTTGGTTATGTCTGCACTACTTGGATTTGTGAGTGGGGAACTCTCTCTCCTTGTTTTCGTCGATGTTTTTATTTATTTTGATTTCTGATTCGGAGTTGAGCCCTTTTTCTTTTGATGCAAGATGTTATCACTTCTCCAGAAGTTTTAGTTTTATACAGATTTGCTGCAAATTATATTTCATTTAATCTTTCGTTTCCCATTCATGTTAACCAATGATTATTGGATGTTTAGTTCAAAGGAGATGAGAAAGTGTGTTCTTTATTCTGTAGCTTCCAACCATTTCCTTTTGTGTGGTTGGTTGCATGTTATTTATACTCGAACATATTGAACTGAACAAAATATGATAGTTTTTGTAGTCATGATGTTTTTTAAACTGCCAGGAAGGTATTGATATGACTTGAGTATGCTGATTTAGCCTTCAAGAACCATAGATTGCATTGTGTGTAAATGACACTTAAACAATGACCAAGGTATTGATGTCACTTGAGTATGTTGATTTTAACCTGCAAGAACCATAGATTCTCTTTTTTTTAGGTGAATACCATAGATTCTCTTTTGTTTTTTTCTCACGCATTTGCGTTCTAGTATATAAATAAATGCCATTTCTTCGTATGACAGTTTCTGTATTTGATACACAACTGGTGTTGCCCTGCTTATCTGTTCAATTTATGTAGTTCTCACAGCTAAATATATAGTTCTGGAAACATTCTGGTTATGTTTATGATTGTGTCTTCGAAGGCTTAAGAGACTGTTACATGTTCTTTTTCCATCATCTTTCCATTCACTTTTCTATTTGTATTACTGTTCCAGGTTTATTCCCCTCGCTTGGATACACCCCCACCAAGACGGGTTGCTTCTATTTTTATATCAGGTTCATACATCCACCTTGAAGGCAATATATTCAAAATTCTTTCTTCTTCTTTTTTTTCCCTTGGTGTGTTTGGGAAAGGGATGAGCATGAATGTAATTACCGTGCCAGACTTTTGATGCTGTTGATGGGAAACAAGCTAGAAGAACAAACTCCTCAAGTCCACTTGGAGAACTTTCTGACCATGGTAATTTCACTTATTATATATTTCTCATCCTTCTCTATTTATATTAGTACAAAATCTGATGGAATAATTATTTTCGACTGTCCTGGAATATTGCAGGGTGTGATGCATTTGCATGTGCGGTATGTATTTTAACTTGTATCACATAACAATGGTTTACAGAATTCCACTATTATACAATATTGATTCTTTTTACAGTTTGAAACCATGGCCTTTGGGAGCACTGCCATGTGTGGAGGGGACAGGTTCTGGTTCTGGGTAATTTCAGCTATACCATTTTACGGTGGTACATGGGAACAGTGAGTAATCAAAGTGTATTTTGCTTCTTTTTTTTGTTTTCCTTCTAGGAAATCTTTTCATACACTGCAGATCTTCAATTACTTGGCTTATTCCATAAACATGTTATGAATTTTGTTTTCAATTGTTTGTTTTCTAAATCAAACTTCATCAAGGTTCTATAGTCAATGCTGATACTGCTGTTGTGGTTCATTTCTCGGCAGCTATTTCTCCCATTCACTTATCCTTCCTGTTTTCAATGGGCCGACTGAGGGTCTTGCACTGATATATTCATTGCACTTTATGACAGCAATTGTTGGTATAGTTTCTTACTCGACGTTACAAGCGCTTTGGCAGCCTCTACCATGAAAAGTTTATTTTGCTTGTGTTACAAGCTTCAAAATTTTGAACTTATTCTGAAATTTTTAACCATTTATAATTGCTTTATCCTTTTCCGGTCAAGGCGCCCAATGGTGGGCTCAGCCATTTAAGCAGTCCCTACCCTTCTTGAGTTGGATACCTTTCATTACCGGTAAGTTCTTTGTTTAAAAAATGGGATAATACTTTTTTCCCAATCCCACTATTACCAGTTAGTGCCTCTATTAGTTGACATCGGTCATACTGCACAAATACTGTAAATGCAATTACGAGAGATCTTTGATTCTATCATGAGATTGCTTCAGGCTTGACTTCCTCAGTATGTGATTTTCACCATATGCCATGCTTGTTCTTCTTTCAGTGCCATATCTTGGTGTTTCCCCTGTTTCAGCCGTGTTTTTATTCTACAATCTTATGCTATGTATCCACCGTTTTCCATGTATCTTTCCTTAGGTTGTCCAAATCTAGTTGTAAGTGGTAGAGATATGATATTGATATTTGATTAGTTAGCTTTATTTAACATTATTTTGTTTAACAAATGCAATCAACCTTGAGAAAATTTGTCTTGCTTTATTATTATTATTTCAGCGTGTTGTCCTTGGATTTTTTTTAATCTCGTTGGCTTTCTTCTTGCTTTTTCCATTTTCTTTTAACTATTTTATTACTTAATTCACTTTTTTTTTTCTTAGAACTTCCAACTTACAAAGGTGCCGCATATTTGTTGTTACTAACTGCTGTTTTACCTACAGTGGTTTGCAAGTAAGCAGTTATCCGCACTCTTGTAGTTTTACACTAGTGCTTTGTATTGCTTTTGCTTTGACCTTTTGCGGAAAATTGTCCACTTTAGCCAGTTCGATGTTAGAGATGAACTTTTCCGTGCTTTCGTTTTGCTATTCTTTTTGGCTTTGTAGCCTTATGCCAGAGAACCGTGGATTATTAGGCTAAGTTACATAATCTAATTGCATCGCCATCATCAATTCCCCTTTTATTTTCAAGTCACAGCTTCCTAATCCTAGGCTCATTTGAGTTGCAGAGGTTTTCTATCAGTCCAACATTCTTTATCTTGTTCATAGCACTGTTGTTTGGTTAATGTCTGCGTAGGATTCTCTTATGTGCTTGTATGGTTTCTATTGCAGTATACGCAACGTCCATAAGGTCGTCAAGGCAAGAAAAGGAAACATGTTACTAGCTTTAGCAATGGTAATTCCGCAACTCTTTCCGTGTTTCTTTCTTCCTTCCGTGTATGCTTAAATGATTAATATGTGTTATATGGCCTTTCTTGTCAGCTTTATCCTTTTGTTGTACTCATGGCAGGAGTGCTCATTTGGTAATTTGAGTCCGTCCTCGTTTCTCTTATAGCAATGCCAAATTTTTGTTTTCTTCTTTTTTGATCTTAAAACCTACTTTATTCCCTTTTTCTTTCTTACTGTGAAGGGATCATCTATCGCCCTCCAATATAATGGGAAATTATCCGCATTTAGTTATACTGGGTACTGGACTTGCATTTGGGTTCCTTGTGGTAAAGCTTGCTTGTTTATTCATGGGGTTTTTCTAATACTTTTGAACTCCTCGTTTGCTATCCAGTGGTTTAAATTCTTTACTCTGTCATATCTACTCTTTGTGATTGTCATCGGTATCTTAAAAGTGAAAATGGTTTTGACAGGGACGGATGATTCTGGCTCACCTCTGCGATGAACCCAAGGGATTAAAAACTAGCATGTGCATGGTAAGTAGCATTCTGGATTTTATTACATTTTGATCGATTTGATTACACGGTTACAAAAAATGGTCGACTGTTCGATATTTATTTGCAGTCACTCTTGTATCTTCCATTGGCGATTGCAAATGCTCTTACAGCTAGATTAAATGACGGGTATGTGTGTCGGTTTTCAGTTTCTAACCAGAAATATCACAGCATTTAGCTGTTGTTTCCGAAGAACATGAATGCTAATGTTGTTTTTTTCTCCATCTTTTTCTACAGCGTCCCTTTTGTCGATGAGCTCTTTGTTCTTCTTGGTTACTGTTTATTCACATGTATGACAGTTTTGAAGTCTAGGAACATGATTTTCTTAAAAATTTTGTCCGTACATCCTTTGAACTGATTCGTTGTTGAACTGGTTCCAGTCTCGAGATCGAGATAATGTCTTTTGATATTTCTTCAACATATTGATATGCATTCAATGTTGAACAGATCACTCTACTTCCACTTCGCCACATCGGTTATTCACGAAATCACGACGGCTTTGGGAATTTATTGCTTCAGGTTAGGAGTTTTGTGCATGAAACTTCAATGTGTTTCTGGTTCGTTTCTGCAAACATTCAGTGTTTCTAACCATTAATCCCTTGCTTAAAACGGCAGGATAACTAGGAAAGAAGCTTAAACATCGACGATGCTTCCCTGAGGTATATTTTGTATTCCGTAATATTCTTAACTGTGATTGCAAGATCGTTCGAAACCTGGTTTTAACATACGTTTCGATGCGGAGTTGAAGTCAGATTATGCATTCTGAATCTCGCTTCTTTGCTAATGATGCAGTTCATACAGGTTTCCTCGATGCAGTTCAGTGTTTAGCAAATTCCTTGTGATTAGATACATTGATGACTGATCTTTATATATATATAGATATAGTTTCAGTGCAAAACATTGTCATGAATGTTTCGTTGAGTTTAAGGAGGGAAAGGGATAGGAAAATCTTGGCATGTAAAACCCTATTCTTGGCATGTAAAACCCTATTCATCTATGACATTAATGTATGAATAATTTATTGTGTTGAATTATCATCCGGATGAGTAGAACTTGACTCTAAAAAAATTAAATTTTTTGACTTGATGTTATGTAGAAAAACTTGACTCCAATTGTAATTTTATAAACTCATTTTATAAACTCCACTCAATTTTTTAAAATAAAATTTGAGTTATAAGATGATACTCGAATAACTTGAGTTTATTAGTAATTAGTGGGTCGATTTTCAAGTTTAATTTGAAACTCTCTACTTGATATATATATACACACACACGGTGGAAAAAAAATCACAAGTGCTTTATTTTAGGGTTTAAGGGTTAAATTTTAAGGTTTAAAGATTAGTGGTTTAAAGTTGATAGGTTGTGTTTAGGATTTAAGATTTGAGGTTAGAATTTAGGATTTATAGGTTAAAACATAAATCTCTAACCATATTATACCTTAAACTCTAAACCATTTCCTCTAAACTCTACAACTCCTAAATTCTATATCACTAAACCTAAACCCATAATATCTAAACCCTAAATTCTAACATTAAATCTTAAAACTAAGGCGCTTGTGGAAACTTTTTTAATAAAGTTTGAATTATAAAATGAGACTCAAATAATTCAAAAAATCTAGTAATTAGTAGATCGATTTTCAAGTTCTAGTCAAATAACACAATATTATATATATATATATGGCTATAAAAATATTTAAATTAGAACCAATTAGTATCATAATATCATAATATTTATAATTAAATTTGAATAGAAACTCATAAAATTTGAGTTCTAAAATTGGACTCCCCAACTCGACTAACTCAAATTTTTTGACCTGACTCAATCAAATGCTCATCCTCACAAATTTCTGTGTTAGTGTGAGAAGATGATTCCCAAAGATTTTAAAGGCTGCAAATATACTTCTTGATGATTACTACAAGGCCATAGTCGGAGATGTTGGATTGGCAAAGTTGTTGGATCATCGGGGATTCACATGTGACAACGGCTGTGAGTGACGCCGTGGGGCATATAGCACCGGAATATCTATCAACCTGCCAGTCCTCTAAGAAAACAGATGTTTTTGGGTTCGGTATCAGGTAAGAAAAGTTCACCAAGAGAAGAAACTTGAGATGCTAGTTGACAAGGACATGAAGAACCAAGTCAAAGACCGGAGATGTCGGAAGTGGTTCGAATGGTAGAAGGCGATGGACTGGCTGAGAAATGGGAAGCTTTTCAAGAAGCCGAAGCAACCAGGTCAAGAGCCGATGAATTCTTCTCTTCGGAGAGATAATCTTACCGATGACTTTTCGTTGCTGGTTCAAGCAATGGAGCTCTCGGAGTCTGGACCAAGATGACAAATGAAGAGCAAGAACCATAGATGTTATTATTCACATTTACAGAAATATGCATTTGGTTGCCCAACTGTTTTGAGATTTTGAAAGACAGACAAATAATTTATTAATCTTGAATGAATAAAATTTCTGCTTGAGCCGAGGCTCGTCTAAACCTCAACAGCTCGATTAACATGTTCAATCTTCCGTCCATGACATATACACAAGGTGAGATACTCATCATCTCGAGTGCTGGCGAATTTGCGAGAAGAAATTTGATGAACTCCATCTCATGTGGCACACCGGACATATCCGTCATCTTCACAAGTTTGAGTTGTTTGAATATGCAATCCGAAGGGCATTCATCATCCCAAAAATCCAAATCGGGTGCATCAATAGCAGCTAATGCGTTTGAGGAACCCTAAAACAAAACAATGAGACCGTAACACTCACCGAAATAATAAGATAGCGCATGAAATAGAAACACACATCAACATTAAGATCGTAACACTCACCGAAATTTGAAGTTCCCTTAAATTAGGAGAGTTAGTAATCAAGCGAAGAACAACGAGTATCTCCTTCATATCTTCAAAACTTACTTGATTCAATTCGACTACCTTCAAATGTACGTATGTAATAGGAAGTCTTCCAAGGTCATCGCCTATGCTCAAATACTTAAAAGATGGAAAATTTAACTGACAGTACCTTTAACAAATATAAACGAAATCAACATTAACAAGCCAAAGTAGAAATCCGACACAATTTTTACCTTCGTGAAGTATATATGCCCAATGAGCCTCTCAAGACGAGGCACACTTCCAAGAAACCTGTTAAAGTTGCAGCCTGAGCTTTGCCCAAAGTGTTCAGCTATGTCATCGGTCATATACATAGCAACCGACATTGCAACTAAAAGTGGGGTATTCTCGAGACAAATGTCTTTGAATTCACCTTCCAGACACAAATACTTGAGATTTGGAGCACGGATAGTAAGCGCTAGACTATCAAAATACGACAATGCTAAGCTCTCAAGAAGAGGGCAACTCGATATAAGACTCTCAATTGCCTCAGGGGAAACCAAAACCTGGTGAAGATTAAGACTCTTCAAGCACAAGAACCCTTTAAAACTAGGTGGCGGGTCAAATTCGCAACGGAAAAGATCCAATCGGGTCAGCTTCTTACAGTTAAAAAGACAAGAAGGAACCCTAAACCACTCTCCCTCTCCCAATTCAAGAACCAACTCCTTGATGTCATTCCTCGAAAGGAAAAGTAACCATTGATCGATATCCGGACAGCACTGCAAGTGCGTAGTCGTAACCTGGAACTTATGAATCTGCCCTTGGTGCAGAAACAGCGTTCGAGTGATGAATTTAACAAGACTGTCCTCGACTTTACATCGATCATTCGATGAAATCACACACTTTTCATCAAACACAAGTTGAGTAAGCGTTGCCCATTTATACCTCCATTTACTCGATAAAATGCTAGTTCTAACCGCATCTCGAATCGGTAAACATGTGAGGATAGTTTCTATAATGCTCTGAGGCAAATCACTTATCAAATCCGGAGCCAAAACATCATCCATCTGCATAAATTTCAAGTCTATATATAATATATCAGCCAATTGCTAAAGGTTGAAAATTTCTATATAAACCTAATAGCAGCATAATCCGTAACTTCTGATGAAAGATTTTCGGGTAATTTAGGGTTTAAAAAAAAGAGGTTTTCTCATTAATTCCATCAGTGAAGAAGAAACATACATCATAAAAGATGGGATCAAACAAAATTGAGAGAACAGAGTGGCAAAACGGTGAATAGATGATATTAAAGATAAGGAAAAAAGAGAGAGAAGAGAAGACTAACCAAGGATAAAATCGAAAACCCAGAGACAAGTTATGGCTTCTTCTTCATATCTGTCATCAGATCAGAGTGCAGCCTAAAAAAAGGAAGAGTTTTGATGGTTGAAGGTGGAACTTTTTTCTATATTTACGTATTGGGTTTTGAGTTAAGAGGCTGGTGGCCCATTTGGACATTGATATCATTCCTCTATTTTACTTGACATGACCGTTTTTACTGTAAATGAATAGAGTATTCGATGATATGTTTGTAAATCGTTCGTTTATGTTCATTTATAAAACTAAATTAATGAGTATAGACAAAATTTTTATGTTCGTTTACTAAACGAACGAACACGAACAGATGTGTGTTCGGTTCGTTTATGTTCACAAACAAGCTCGTTTATAAGCTCGTTTATAGGATGAAAATACTTGTGGATGTATCTAAATACTACTTTTTGTTTTTGCTAAGGATGTTATATAAGTTCATGTTGAAATATAAGTTTTATTTCGTTGTTTTTATTTATTTATTTATTTATTGTTAATTTAGTTAACATTTTTAAACATATAAACAAACACGTTCGTGAACACTTAAATGAGCACGTTCACAAACGCTTAAACGAACATGTTCGTGAACACTTAAACGAACACGTTCGCGGACACTTAAACGAACACATTCGCGAACACTAAACAAAAAACACAAACACCTTCAAAAATAAATAAACGAATACGAACACAATATTAAAAATTTAAACGAACACGAATAAAAAATAATCACCTTTAAAAATAAATAAACTAACATAAATATAGTATTATACGTTCAAGCTCGATTCACTTACATCCCTAGTTTTCACATCACACTATATCTTTTATTTTGTTTTTAAATATATAAAATATGATCATGTTAAATACAGAGAGAGTGAAAGACAAACAGGTAGCAGCTGATTGTCGGAATACTCGTCAGTCAACCAGCTAAAATTCTCTTATGAGTGATCTTTTCAACTTTTATGTTAAATCTTTTAAATCCAAAAAAAATCTTTCCTAATATTTTTATTTTAAAAAATTCATTTCAATCCTTTAAAAGTGGTTCAATCTTCTAATTTTAACTCAAGCTCTTCATAATTCATGGGATATTCTGACCTTTAGAGCCACTGGTTTAACTATTTAAATTACTTGCTACTCCTTTCGTCTCACTTATTTTATTATATGTTAACTTTTTACGAAATTTTAAAGAAAAAAAATTATACGATATTAAATAATTTAAATGACAAGTTTATCCATAAAAAATTAACTTCCTGTTTTTGTTGAAAAACTAAAAAAAAATTATCTTTTAGTTGAGTTTTTTTAAAGTGACAATTTAAGTGAGACAATTTTAAAACAGAAGAGTAACACTTTTATTGAGACATGGGAAGTATTATAAACAGTTAGGGAATCGATTTTGCATTTGGCACTGAACTCAATTAAGTCATTTGTTATATTAAATTTAACTAGAGAATGTCACAAAGGACCAACAGCACCAAACGGCTAAAGCAATGAGTTCCCACAATGTGGGGGAAAAGGATAAAAAAAGAATTTGGCCAAAGACAGCCCCTCAAAGACAACCTAACCTAACCTTGAAACCATTTGTAAAGGTTATGTTTCCACCCCCAGCAACTTTCTTTCGTTGATCACTTCCAATTGTCTTTCTTGAGGCAGAAGAGTAATGCTGCAAAAAGAGGGATATTAAATGTGTGCAAAACTGCGATCGAATCAGTCTCGGGTTAAAATGCCCCTGTATAAGATGATTCCCAGACCGCTGATTGCCAGTGTCGTTAAAACTAGAGGAACTTTAATAGGATCTCGATCAACAGCCACCGTGTTCTTCTTTCTTGTATTAGCTTGCTGTGACCTCTCTCCGATTTTCTCATGGAGGAGATTACTAAGGTTGTCTAACTGATGCATGATCTGTCGTTGTCCTCTTGCAACACTCGATATCTGCTTCGCAAACAACACAGAATATTTAGACACATTACTTACATCAGAACTATGAACACCTAGCCAGGGAAAAACTGATCTGGCAATGGCTTTATAAGCTAGAGTCCTACCCCTATTGAGATTACTTTTCTAGAAAGATAAAATCGTGAAGACAGCCCCCGAACTCTCAAACTCATAACGAGTATTCAAGAACCTGTGACCTCTAGAATAAAAGGGCATACGAGACCATTACAGTACCTCTTCCATTATAGGTGAATCCTTAGCCAGCTGGGAGGAGGATAAGGAATTGGGCATAATGGAACCATTTCCCAAACCATTAATGAAGTGAGAAGTTGGAGCAGAGCCATTGCAAGTTTCGGCTTGTAAAGCCAAGTTTTGTTGGCTGGGAGTAGCATTCTTGACAGCTAACTTGGAATTCAACTCTTCAATACGCATCGTAAACTCGTCCATTCTATCATTCAGAGAGGATATCTGTTCCGAAAGCTGAGTGATGACTGCCTACATAGTGCAGGAAAGTAATACAGGAGAAATAAGTTGCCAAAGCATTTCACCGATAAATTAGCATAAGATCATTCACAAAGCTATAAGAGCTGACTAAAAACCTCGTTTGCTAGAGCTGACTCTGAATTCCGCTCACCAAACCTCCGGTTGTTCACATTATATCCAGCAAAGTTCGACATGTTCTTCTCCCTTTGAGTTGAATACGACTGTGACATGCCACTGTTTGCAAACATTAACTCTATTTAGTTAAATCCACTCATATAGGCCATTTAACAACATTCTTATGCTGCAAGAAGAGATGTATCAAATGTTTGTACCTTTTGAGATGCCTATTTCTCAAGGCAACCCTATCTGCAGAGGCTCGCAAGAGTGCTTCTTTGGGGCTTGATACGAGATCCTCGTCTAGGCTGAGCTTTGTCTTCAAATCCTCTGGCAGAGCCTGTCCAATAATTATTAGATAAGAGAGACTAGCGGACCAAAATTGAAAAAGACAGTACCAGAGTTTTTCAAGGGTTTTCATACCATAACCTCATTTACAAGCTTTTCCAATTGGATTTGTTCGATATAGGTACGTGGAATGTATGAACCTTCTAAACCAAGTTTCTCTGCAACACATTTTACAACTGACCGATCTCTTCCTTGCACCTATTTAAGAATGTCAAAACACAATTATCAATACCAAGTACCGACCCATAAACAATCTAGAAACCGATGGTTTAGCATTAGTTAAAGATAACATACCATATTATTTTGAAGCAAAATAATCAGGGAAAGAAAAATTCATATTACAAAGAAAGGTTGCTAAGACATAAGCCAAGTGACAAAAATCAAAAAGCGTTTTTAGCTGAAAAAAAGGTTCCAAAAGTACATTAAAATACCACATTATAGTACTCAGAAGAAGATTTCAGATTCTCTAAAATACCTGAAAATATTGACGATTTAGCTGTTCTAGCCAATCAATTTTCACACAAACTTTATCATCGGAGAATACATGGCTGTTTCTTTTAAGGATGGTTGCTATTGTGTAACCCAAGGCCATTAGCCCACCAAGGAGGCGCACACTGACTTCAAACGTAATTCTTGGAGAAATGACAAATGGAATATCTGTTACCCATTCCTGAAAACAAGTATCACAAACTATGAAATCAGACTTTCTTGAGTTGGTAGTGTCTTAACGAACATATTAGAAAAAAGACAAAACCTCAATTCAACTTTTAAATGCAAAAACAGTAATAATACAGCAGGACTGTTTCATTATTTTCTTCTTCAGATAACTTCATTCGATAGAACCAGGCCATTGGAAATATTTTGGTTTGCCAGACATTTTATTTTTCATAATTAAAATCTGCTTAAAGCTCGTACGCACTTTCTCAACATATCTACAATTATACCTCCAGTGTCCTGTAACAATCTTAAGTTTAACTGCTGCAATGCATGATGTATAGGACCAGTAAAACTGTTGATCACTAATGATAATATGAGCTCACATCTAAAAGGGACTCGACTCGTTAAAATAAGAAGCAGAAATCTGAAGGACAAACCTCAAACATGAGACTGTATTTTCCATCTTTATTCCGCATCCGCAGATATGATTGACAAGATTCGGGATCTTCACCAGGAGGTAGAAGGTATATATCATAAGTCTGCTCCTCTGTCTCTGTATGTTCTTCAGAAAAGACACTCTTAATTTGATCGACTGTTAACTTTCTTGCTGACTACAAATTAAAAAAACGATGCAAGAACATATAAGGACATAGATACCAGAGTGTACCAATAAGTACAGTCACCAGTATCATATAATTTGTGATGAAAAAAAAAAGTCAAAGAAGTAGGTGCAAATAGTAACCTTTAAAATATAAGTAGGACTTTGAAAACCAGTAAATGGGTTGAACTTGTTAATGATCTTTATTTGTGCTGTTTGGAGATCTGGCTCGATGAAGGCCTTGTACATTGGATATACCTGTATAACAGAGAACATGCCGAGTTATACTCTAGAAAGAAAAACTAGAGCATAGATGTATACTAATCAAATTTTGCAAAACAACAATAGAATCGCCTTTTCTCTATCTTTGGTAATAAATGTAACCCCCCAAAAGAGAAAGGAGTAGAACATACAGTTTCAGATATTTGATGGATTATTTCTTCAGGTTCTTGGCCAGCACGCTGTATGTCACGTAGGACTCGTTTAACAAGGTCAAAGTGAACTCCCCCTGTGACAGATACTCGAAGATCCAGCATAGGTCGCAGCTTTTCGCTCAAAGCATAAATGCCTTCAATAATTACAATGCGGGAGCTTGGAACTTCAAGGGTCCTGTCATAAAAACAAGCTAGGGTAAAATATAAAATCTACTACATAAAAAATGAAAGCACTATATTCTATATGATTAAGTATCCATTTTAAACTATGGATTAAGAAGGCAGTAAATCACATTCTATACACTACATTGATCAGGACTAATACATTTTACAATTAAATGTTATTACTATAACATTTACGTTTTTCTCTGGCATATCTGCAAAACCTTAACCCTTTAGAGCTTTTTAAGCAAATGATAGTACTGATATGCACTAAGTGAAGGAGTTTTCAACCTGTATCCTACTCGGGAACTAGCCTTGAAATCATAGATGGGAACCTGAACTCCTTTCCCTTCCTTTAAATCATGAAGGTTCTGGAGCAACGTATCATAATCCGTCAAGCGTGGATCTGTTGTTCAAAAGAATCAGAACAATATCAGTTTACTGCTTTGCTTGCTCTTGGTTAAAATCCTCAACATCTAAACCGGCCCAGACATGTAAATAACCAAATAAAACTCAAAGCAGCAAGCATATATCATTTTATATTCATATAAATATAAACCACATTCAGCAACATACATGATATTGCACCATCTGTAGACGCAAAAAAAAGGATAAGAACAACAACTCAAATTGAAGGCAGGTATGGGTCAAAAGTTATATGCTAGATTGTTACAGTTGCCAACAACTGAGGGAAAAGATGAGCTACCATCGTAGTTGCCATCAACAATTCGACTAGCTTCGTTATAGTTGTCCATTGATATGGTGGCAATACTGGGCATGAAGTTGAGTATCTTTTCTGTAAATACAGTCTTCCCTGCTCCAGAAGGACCTGCTAATCCTACCAATATTATTCCATCATTTTTCTGTGCCAACAATTGGCACGCACGGATGACAACAAAAAATCCCTTCTCGAAAGACAAAGGTTCTTGGATTGAAACAATCTCATGGCGATCACAATCCTTTCTCTTGACCAGCCGAACTTGATCTTTTAAGAGACCTGCTCTTTTATGTTGTGCTTCAATACTAGAAGCATCTTGAGGCATTGTATGACAGCTATCTCTGGTATAAATTACAAAAATAAACAAATAAGAAGCAGTAACAGAAAAATATAGTATATCTGTGTGGCTCTAAGACACTGAAAATACTTCAATGTTGAATGCTAAAAGCATCCTGCAAGCACATTAATGAACCAGATCTTCATGTAAGACAATTTTTTTTTCCAGCTAGAGTCCAAGATAACCATTTATTTTCGCTATCATTTCAACATAAAAGATGCATGTATAAACCAGAAAATGATCAAGTCCCGACCTCAATCATGGATAGTAATCCCACAAAATGTTGAAGAAAAACATATACAGAAATTGCATAATTTTAAGGTTTTCAATACACTAATAATTGTCAATTTGTCATAACAGTAAGAGTTTTATGAAAGCAAAATATTTCAACAAATGAGAGGGAAATCAAGATGATTCATTGTACATGTAAAACTTAGTATACCTTACTAATCCATGAAGGAGACAATCAGAGCATCAAAAGCAACATCAAGAGAAAAAGCAAGCAGCTAAATTATCAACAAAAGAGTACTGAAAACATATTGGCGACTTTGGATTGCTAAGCTGTCACGATTATCGGTGGTACTGGTCATTAATATTCCAATTTCCACCATCAAAACTCAAAACTAAATGTCTGGCATTTACTGTAAAAAGGTTGAAAAGATGGAATCTTTAATATTCAACAAACGACCAAAATACAGAAAGAAATCACATTAAAAACACACACCAAACTTAACAAAGTATCGAGCAGTCAAACAGAAACAAGAAAAATACCCCTAAACTTAATCTAACACGATATTTGGATCTAAAACAACCACCTTTACCAGAAAAAAAGGAAACCCAGATTACATAATGACAAAAGAAGCAAAACCCAGATTCCAGAATTAATGGAAAACAAATAAAAACGGAAATGAAAAAAATATTTGGCATTTATGACGAGTGTACTCACCGAGTCAGACCGAATGAGTCGTTTTTTTTAAAAAAAGCAAAATGAGACGCTGTGAGTTCACCGTTTCTCCATACACAAACAAAAAAGAAATGGTTATTTATTCTATATTTCTTTCCCGGAATAGAAACAGATATGATTTTCCGGGATTTTCTTTCTTAATTTTCTGGGAAGTTGGGAATTCTAGAGAATCTACAAAGTAAAATAAAAAAAAAGGAGAAAACTTTTTCGAGAATGGATTCACATATAAAAGCAAAAGGAGAGATATTTAACAGTGAACACCCGTAGTAGTTTTGATTTGTTTGGGGTTAAATTAGGATTATAAAGAATCATACATAAAAACAAAAGAAGAATAAATGGTTAGGTGCCACTCACTCAATCAGGGGGAAGCCAACTCTTTTCAAATGGACTCTGTCTCTCTCTGTTTCGGAAACTCTTTATAATTAGGATTGGAGGTGATGGTAGAAGGCGGTAGGTGTTGGAGTCGGAGATTATGGGTGTTTAAAAATATTAGACCCAGTTGATCTGGTCTGTCAATTCATCAACTCGAATTTTAAAAAATTAAGTATTTTTTTAAAAAAATTATTCTACCAAGGATTTTTTTGGTAGTTGGACTAGGTTTAGGTCGAATTTTTTTATAATAAATACTCGATTTAACCCGATATTTTTTATATATTTACTTTTTTAGTTTTAAATTATATTTTTATTTTAGGTTCTTAATATTTCCCCCCTAAAACTATAACTAAATTTAAATTTTTAATTTTTTTCTATGTTTGTATTGTGTAATTTTAAATTTTAATTTTTAAAAAATTATTTGTACTAATTTGTTAATACAAGATTCAAAAGAAAAAATAAGATCACCTTTCAAAAAAAAGAAAAAACGAGATTAATATTTTTAATGTCTTTTTGGTGATAAACTTTAATATATATCTAAATATTTTTATCTTCAAATTACTAATTTTTATGTTTAGATTATATATTATCAATTTTAAAATTTTATATGTTTACTATGTGATTTTAAAAAAAATTAATTTAAAATAAAAAAAAAACAAATCTGGTACCGATTAGCAAGTATCTAGTAATTACGGGCCGAGACTAAACCGAAAAATCTAATATCCAAAATATCGAGTACCTGATACTTCGAATATCGGAAAAACAATACTAAAAAATGTAACACCCCATTCGAGATTGCACCATCAATATATACACATATACACATACAATAATATCTTCATCAAAGCATTACAAACAATGAGAAATTATCAATAAAATATAAATATTATCGGATACGAATTATGATGAAAATTCAAGACGGATCAAATAATAAATAGTAATAAAATAAGAGTTCTATTTTACGATATTATATTATCAGTCTAAGGGCGGAATTATTTGGTCTTTTTGGGAACTATCACCCTCCAAATTTTCAACTAAAAATAATTAAATTACGTAAATTATGATTAAATTTTATTTCTAAACTTATTTTAGTCAATACAAATTTAAAACGTTCAATTTATTCACTGATGTTTATATATTAAACGTTTTTAGTTATTCTTTAATTAATTTTTTGACAGCATTATGATGCAGACGTCGTTTACCGTTGACCATCGTCGGACGTCACTATTAATGGCCGTATATGGCGGTTGTTCGGTCTTAAATTTCCCAAATCGTTTCGTTTCGATCCCTTGAGTTTGAATCTAACTTCTATTTCAACGGAAAGTGTCTTAAAGTCCACGAATCGGACAATAATTTTTTGGTTTCTCTCTCGTTGATCTCCTTCTTCCACCGTCAGATGGAGCTCGTTTCCCAGTATATTGCTTTTCTTGTGCAGGTGAAGATTTCCACCGCTATGATCTTGGAGAAGTTTCTCCGTTTTTCGATAAATAAACGTCAAAAAGTTTAACGGATGAGTGATAAAAAAAGGTTCAATGTCTAAATTTCAGTGAGTAAAATGAACGTTTTGAAACTTCAGTGACCAAAATAGTTTTGAGAGTAAAATTCAGTGATGGTTTACGTAATTTACTCCTAAAAATTAATATGGATATTTATTTATTTAAACACTTAATTTTTAATTCATTTAAATTTGGAAAAAACTTTGATACACATGCCGTGTAAACTTTAGTTTACACATGCCTTTTAGTTTTAGGGGTTAGGGTTTTAGTTTAGAGTTTAAGTTTAGGGGTTTAAGTTGTATGGTTTAGAATTTAAGGTTAGTGTTTAGAATTTAGTGTATAGGGTTTAAGGTTTAGCTTTTTAGGGTTAGAATCAGGAATTTAAGATTTGAATATTTATTGTGTAAATACACCAGCTTGTGTATTAAAATTTTACCCTTTAAATTTTTGTACCTCCTATTTTTATGATTAATTATACTTTATTCTTTTAATCTTCATTCCTGACTTCGTCCTTATTATAACATATATAAATATTTTTATCTCATATTCACCGTGTAAACGTATTTATGTAGAAATAAGAAAATGGTATGTCACTTTGCATGTTAGGGTTTATAGACAAGATCGTGACAACATTATCTAATCCATGCCAACATTAAAGTTTTGTGCTTTTGTTATGTCTTGTTCTACATGTGTCATTTTCAATTGATTAAAAAAAGGTAATGTTTCGAAGTTGCAAGGAAGCATGCCAACCTTTGTGTATCACGTTGTCTTGTGTTAGACAGTAATTAGTTTGTTAGTTGGTTTAATTAGTTTGTTAATTAGTTGTTGGGCCGTTCATAGGCTGTTAGACATTGGGTTATAAATACTTGTATTTTGGGCTTAATTTCTACCAATGTATTGAATCTATTTCTAATAATAATTTGAGATCTCTGCATTTTGTATCAATAACTTTTACACGTCGCTCTTCATCTTACACACAAACCACCGTCGTTCGTCACCTATTCCGGCCGCCATGTCTGCTTTCTCACATCTTGGGATATTTATATATATATAGGACTTATCTTTTTTTCTTTGTATATATGAATGTAAATTACATACCCTATTGAATATTTTTTTAGTTTTCATATTAATCATACATTTATACATAAGTGTCATGTCTCGTGTCATTTGTAGATTAATAACTTCAAATGTTATTGTATAATATGTTAATAACTTCATAACTGCCATGTCTCAAGTCATTTGTCGATTAATACATTCGAATCCATATAAGAGATGTCCATGTCTCATGTCATTTGTCGATTAATACATTCGAATCCATATAAGAGATGTCAAAAGATATTTAATGCATGTTAGGTTAGATTTACCCATAGAAAACATAAATATGTTAATGTCCATTTTCAATGTAGAACTTTCTAATAATTTAGAAAAGCAAGTCTTTATACTATTTCAATGAATTGTCAAATCTTTAATGTTTCAAGTGTTTGACTAAATATAAATTATTATTATTATTATTATTATTATTATTATTATTATTTGATGCATAAACAGTAGATCTGTTCAACTTTAATTTCTGTAAAATCAAAGACAGTTCTGAGAAAAAGGTTGCCATTGGGTTAGTAATGCATGTTGAGTATTCAGACAAGTTGCATGGGGAGTGGTCCTAAAGGGTCCAAATGATCCTTTAGCTGTCGGGTTCCTAAATAAAGCCTTAATTTCTTGCTATTTTTGGAGATACTATCAACACATGGGACCATGGCATAAGCAATCGGCATTTAGAATTAGAAAGCTTAAAGTTTTTAAATTATTTTGTCCTAAAAGCTGAAACCTTCATTTATGCATATATGTCATGTATATATTCAGACAACGGTTACTTGTCCTTGGACATTGTCGGTGAATCGAACTCGGTATGGAGACCTGAATCTACAATGAAGTGATGAGCTTCGATTTAGACGAAACAAACAATATGAAGCTGAATCCATAAGCAAGCTCTCAACTTGGTTGCAGAGTTATCTGTGAGTTGATGAATTACAGTTTCGTGGTATCATGTAATTTTACAACAAATTGCTTGTGAGCCGGAAAGTGGTACGCCCCGACATCGAATCAACAACAAATTTTCGGGGGTTCTTTTTTCAGTTGAACACTCTGAACTGCTTCTGTAACTCTTCACGAAAACGATATAAAATCCTTTTATCTCCATAGAGATGAAAGTATTCCATTCGACTTGAAAGAATATCAATGGCTAAAACCCCATCCGTTATCCATCTGCAGAACAGGAGACCATAAGCATCAGTTTACAGATGCATTCGATATATGAAGGAACGTGAGCATTATGAGGCTTTCTTTTTGGATAGTTCAGGTTGCCTGGGATCGAATCCCGGTCACCAAAAGTACAAGTTTGGAACAACATCAGTATACCACATGAACAATGACAAAGTATTCGAGGTTTTTGTATAGAAAGATTACCCTCTAATAAGTCATGTTAATGCAGTATTTCTTCTGTCCAGATCAATCTTCATGTTCATCTTCGGAATCTGCATAGGATAATAAAAGGGCAAAATGAAAATTAATGATAAAAGAGCTACGAAGTGAAGAGAAAGCCGGTTGAAACCGGTTATCGATTCTTATTGAGATTGATTTATTACTTCATATGGTTCCATCTACGTCAAAAATGCCGTCCTTACCCGATCGAACATCTTCACTAAGTTTGCCTCTTGCTTGGATTTGTTTGACAAGCATTACATAAGTACCTGTAAGTTGACAAAAAGTGTTAGAGTTTAATTTAATGTGTAATTAGAGTTTATTTCTAAGTCAGTAGTTTAAATTTACTAGAAGTCTTATTTAAATGAGGGATAAATATTATTTAAATTATAGATAAAAATATAATTTTAGTTATACTGAAACTCTGTATCAGCCTATTTAAAGGCTTATTTCATACACATTTGATCAAGAAGAATAAGAGAAAATACAGAGAAATACATTGTTCTCTGTTGAAAATATTATTTTTGTTCTATCGTTAAACTGTAGCTTTTTATATTTTATTGTTCATTGTTCACCGGCTTTCATCTTCTTCGGCCACCATGGCCCCTTTCTCACAGTACCCACCAATAAATATGAAGAACCAGCAGGCAAAATAGGAGTGTGTTGAACAGATAATAATAAATTGGTCCATCTACCGGATGCTTTTCCTTGTCCAATGTCAGAAGAACTTCATAACTGCAATATATGAGCGATATAAGATAATCAAAAAGAACAAAATCAGAAACAAAAGACAGTTCCTTGAAGCAAACTTAGCATTTACTTTTTCTTGAAGCAAAAGACAGTTCCTGACATATTATCGAAGTTTCTAATCTTTATATAGGAAGTAAATAGTTATTATTTGGTGTAAGCATAACTTTTTCTACAGTTGCTTTCTTCCTCCCTTGATTTGAGTGCCATATGAATCGGTTAAGGTGAGTTTCTCTAGTTCTTAAGAAGTAACCTTATAAAAGTTGGGGAAAATATCAGATATGAATACGAACCTTGTGCTCCAGAGGATCCAGAAAGGGTAGTAAATGAGGCGCAGTAAGACCCAAGACAAAACAAAAAGTAGAAATGCAGAGCTAGCGAGTATTTCCGCACCACTATATTTGCTCATCTTCCCTATCTCCAGAAATACATCGCTGGCATCATGAATTGCCAAAACAACCGAACCAACACGACCAAACCTGCAAGAAACTGGCATAGGTAAATAAACAACTATTCTATAAAATTTTAAAATCCACAAGCCTGATATCTTATATTAGGATAAGAACCTGTAGGAAGTGTACCTACATATGTAAGATAACACGATGAGGATGACAGTTGCAACATGACCCATTGAGACTCCAAAGTCAGAACGCCTTGTTTCCCAGAAAATCAGAGCAAATATAGAGTACGCATAAAATCCAGCAACATACATATAAAGTCCCTTTAATTTTAATCTGGAAAAGAAAATTGATAGACCCTCATATATCTGAATGTACAATAAGTGCAAGGATATGTTTGAGCAAGACTTGATCGAAGTGATAGGCACAATTATACTTATATCTATTATTAAAGTCGATGAAGCTTACTTAATTTTCTGATCAGGCCAGACCCGGTCTCCAGGTCCTACCCAAAAGTTTCTGGTATTTCTAAACCAGGGCTCGTTGTAAGTTACATAGAGAGCCAGGATTTCCGCCGAAAGATAATAAATGCATTTCCACGCCGACTCCTTAAATTTTCTAATCTTCTTCCTTTTCTCTTCTGTATCGCCATCCAGCATCTCATGTCCCTTCCCAAAAATCAACCGCCTTCCAACTTTCTGAAACCATGTAAGATATTTTCAAAATGGTGACTGAAAAAAGAGAGGACACAAGGGAGAGAATGGACCAGTCTAGCTTCAGCCAGATAGCAACCATATTACATAAAAACAATATGCCAAGCCATATGCTTCAACATACTTCATTTATGCTTGTTCTTATCAACTGACACTTCTATCTGTACTCGAATATTGCCTTATCAACTGGCATTTACAGAAAATAATCTTAAGGCAGATCCAGTGCACAATCCCACATAATGGAGTCGCTTATTAACAGGAGGATACTCATGTTTGAACATGCTATCACGAAGGTAAAGTTATTAAGTTTTTTTTACTAAAGGAGATGCCTTAAAAAATTCCAGAAAATGGTAAAAGAATCTACAAATGTTTGTTGAACAATCCATAAACATACAAGATATGTTCAAACAACATCCTCGGCTGAAGCTTTACCAATATAAGTAGTGGTAAGTCAAAACAATGGCATGACACTTATTTTATCACTTGAAGCCCTCAGGAGAGCCAATCTCAATAAAACAAAAGAAAGAAGTAAATTTTAGTAATCCTTGGAATGACATTCTAACCCTTACATTTCCAAGTGCCGAGCACCTTAAAACAAATATTCTCATTTCCTCTCCTTCTGGCAATTAATCAACGCATCAAACGTCTAAGTACACTAAGCAGAGCTTGAATCAAGCTAGCATTTAGCTGATATAGATGCAAAACCACACAGTTAGCCCAACTGAATTCCATATTAGTCAAGCTACATAAAACAGCCCACATCCAATAAACTAATATGACCAGTTGTGTTATGTACAAATAAAGGCCGGAAGCATTTCCTATTGACAAGGCACCAAAGAATACTTGACACAAGTTTATGACATACCAGCTTTCGAAAATTCTCTAGTTCAAGCTCGGCTAAACATGCAGCAAAAGAAAGACAAGTTTTAGTGTGTCTTGGAAGATACAAATTGTTAACCGAAACCAAGTCTTTCGGAGTAAAAACTAGAAATTTGAGATCAATCAAAAGAATAAAACAATTACATTACAACCATCACGCAGTAAGTTCGAAGTTCAAACGTCCAGATCTCATCTTCTAATGTCAGCGACGTAAACAGCGCTTGTCAATGACAAGTTTTAGCTTGTAAAATAACGCCAATGGTACGACAAACTAAGACCAATAGGGACAATTCGGTGCCGGAGTCCGGAATCCAAGGATTCAAATACAAATGGGAATGGGATCTACTGTCTAAGGTTAATGGATTACATTAGTGAAAAGTACAGCAAAAGAAAACTAGCTCAAATGATTCTCCATATCCTAATCTTCATTCAAGTTCCTAAATTTCTTTTGAATTCATTTGTACTATATACTTTAATCATTTAAATATTAAAGACGGATGAACTAGGATCTAATTGACTAATTCCCAGAATCAAACAGAACTCTTAACACTTTGACTCCATCAATCTTCACGTGCATCAAAAAAGAAGCAGCAGCAAGAACAAGTAAAAACAAACCATGAATCTTATATGGGTCAATCCCAGAACAACAAAAACAAACCCATCAAAGCAATCCATTAAAGATAAAAAGCAACATCAAATACAGCAGAAAACAAAATTTCAAAAGTTTTTTATCTTTTTTTCTTTTAAAGCAATGAAAAAATCCAATAAAGTCATCATGAAGATTGATAAAAGAGATAAAGAAGAAGAAAAGTACCTCAAAGATGAATCTATCGAGGAAGAAACGAGCAGAGAGGAAAAACAGAGCAAATAGTGGAAGGACAATGAAATCTCCACAAGTAGGGTAAGCTTCTTGCTCCCAATCGATAGATTCGATAAACTGAATCGAACCCATTTTTGATCCAAAAAATTTCTCAGGAAAAATAAAATAAAGAAAAATGAACAGGACAAAGAGTGGGAACTGTGAATCACATGCACACAGAGGAGTTGCAACAATGTCCTCGGCTTCTCTGTTTCTATCTTTTATTTTTTCTACATCTATGGTTTATTTTTTTCGTCAGTCCCTATTCTCTTCTGACTTTTAAAATATATTCTCTTTACTTTTAATTCCAAAACATTTAATCCAATTGATTTCTTTTAATGAAATTCCATTATATATGAATCATATTTACAGTTCTTATTGAAATTGGTTTTGAACTCGGAGGCTAGATAAAACAATCTTTGAACTTTTTTTAACATAACAGTGTTATTAATTGAACTTTAATTTTATAAATCATACAAGTAAAGGGACTAGGCTCTTGGAGTCAAAAGTATAGAGACTAGATTTCAAAAGATCAAAGAGTACAGGAACTGAGGATGATATTAGACCTTTGTTTATTTATTTACTATTTATTTTTATTTTAATTAAACGAAAGAAAAGCATATTTCCATAAAGCCAAAAGCTGATTGGGCGAAAAATAATGAATTGGGAAAGAATAAATTGATTAGTTTCAGTATTAATGACCCTTGATTTCGTTAGATTTTCTAAATTGCCACTCACTTTTTGGTTCACCATATTGCCCTTACGTTGAAATTGCCGACGAGGCATAGTAGACCGGGTTTGGTTCACTTATTTTGTACTACAATTAATGGGTGATTAATGAAATTAATTAACACTTCTTTGATTGTGTACTACAATTGTACAGTAATCATTTGGAAATACGATATTTACTATTTGTTGTATAATAATAGGGTAATTATTCCACGAAAAACAGACGCTTTAATTTTAAGGTTTAAGGATTTGATTTAGAGTGTAGTGTTTAGGGGTTTAAGGATAGATATTTAGAAATTAGGTAGGGTTAGAATTTACGGTTTATAGGTTAATACTTAAATTTTCATCATATTACCCTAAAAACTAAACTATAATCTCTAAATCCTAAATTCTAACCATCATCCCTAAAATATAAACCACACACCTAAACCTCTAAATTATAAACTCTAAAACTAGATCCATAAACCCTAAAACTCAAACAATTATAAAAACTTTTAGTTTCTGCCGCAAGTGTATTAAATATAAATCATAAAAATATTATAATTAATTTATTCGTAAACATCCGATCTTACTTATACGGATTTAGATTAATTTTAAATTAAAATATCATAGCTACTATTATAAAAAATGAAAAAATATATATTTGAATATACTTTATTTAAATAATTATTATTTTCAATTTATTGCAAATAATTTGTTAAACCGTTGAATTTATACTAATGTCGTGTGTGTATATATATACACGTTGAATCCAGGGATGAAGTTACTCTTTGCTTAAGAGTTGGGAGGGGCTGCGTGCGGTACCTCTCGAATTTGTTTTATATAATTGTATTTTAAGTTTTTTTTAGTTTAAATATTAATTAAATAAAATTTTATTTTTTGATTTTTAAGTTTAGATACTTAATTGATTCTTAGTTTATTCTAATATTTAATCCTCCTTTCGTCCATGATTCAATTAGGGATGAACATTTCACTCGGACCCGACGGGTTTTGACCCGATTCGGTAGAGTTTTTGTGAAAAAAAGTTGGGTTCAGATCGGGTTTTTATTAAGGTCGGGGTAGGGTTTATGGTAAAAAAAATCCGACCTGATCCAAGACTAATGGTGCAATTTTCTCCTATATTTAGAGATATTTTGCAATTGTACCCATATTTATATATTTTTTATAATTAAGTTCTTAAAATTGATTTTTTACAATTAAGTTCCTAAAATTAATTAATTTTTTTACAATTAGGTCTATAAAATTAAATATTTTACAATTAATTCTCTAAAATTGATTTTTTATATAGATCAATTTCGGGTTGGTGTGTATAATTTTCTGGTCGGATCAATTTTTAAAAAATTCAAATTGGATTTAAAATATTTATTTTTGAATCGAGTGGGATTTTGATTGACCCGACTCGTGTCCATCCTAACAAAACCACTCGCTAATAGGTTAATGATTAACATTAAGATTTATTTATCATCTGTCGGTTTTTAGTTTTTGTAGAAGTAAGAATACTAGATTCTGACAAATTAAATAAAATAATAATTTTTATCAAAAAATTTTGAATTTAATGTCTTATGTACGTAAAAAATTTCGGCTAAAAGATTTATCTAACAAAAAAAATATATAACTCATGAGGATAGGATACTATTTATCTTATATAGTATCACATCAATAAATAATTTATTATTTGAAAACAAAATATTTAAAAAACAAAAAATTACATGAAATGCACATACACATGTATCGTCATACAAACGGCTTTATCAACATCTTTAAAATTAACATTTTCATTAAAAAATAGGGGAAAATATCTTATACACGGAAGATAAAAATGAAAAGTCTTCATAAGCGTTTTAGTTTTATGATTTATGGACTCAGTTTAAAATTTAGGACCTAGTTTAGGGGTTTAAAATTTAGGGTTTATGGTTAGAATCTAGAATTTAGGCTAAAATTTAGTGGTTTAGATTTAGGGTTTAGTTTTTAAGGTAATATGGTTAGGAATTTAGGTTTTAACCCATAAACCCTAAACCATAAATTCTAACCACATCCCATAAATTCAAAACTCATACACTAAAACCCCCTAAACACTAGACCCGAAACGAAATCCATAAACCCTAAAACTAAGGCACTTTTCCACAAGCGCTTGTGCATGAAATAATTATCCAAAGATTAATAGTCAGATTCGAAACTAAACAATTAAAATAATAATAAACCAATTAATGAAAAAATCAAGACCTAACTTGATTATTATAACTTAAAAGAAAATAAAAAACAAAAACCTATCGTGAATAGAAAGATATCTTTGAAATAAAGTAACCGAGTAAATGCGAGATTCCTCTCCAAACTAAGAAAAGTAATGAACAATATTAATGGTGGAATTTTTCAACAGTCAAAATTACAGTTATCCATTCACATGTTTGAATTCACTAAACATTCAATTCATAGATAATATATATTATACAGAGAATTGTTTGAATCCATTTACTACTACAGGTTATCATTATATTTTCATCATTTACCCTGGGGAAAAAGTTGTAGTCAAAACTGATGAAGTGCAGTTGCAGTAGTAGTAAGTAGTTGAAAGATTTGCAGAGATGATCCAGATTGTTGAAAAAGCAAAATAGGGTTTCCCACTTATTAATGTGCTACTGAAACAGTTGAGAGTAAATGTAGAATTTGGTAGGTCATAAAAAGCCCCACAGTTAGGCTGGGGAAAGGAAACTGCCCACCCTCTCCCTTCATTGTTTAAGGGCACAGGCTCTTTCACTCGTACGTATGTAGTGTTTACAAGAATCAAAGGGCAGAATCTGATATATAATATGAACTGTTCAACTTTAACAGATTCTGGTTTTTTCTACATCATTCTTTTGTTGATACAATTTGTTTTTATGATGTGGGTTTGAGAATGGTGTTGGAAGGTGAAACCAGTGACAAGATATTTATTTAAATCCATATATATATGGAAAAAAACTTTAATACGTAGGTTGAACAAAAAAAATTATCCATTTTCGGTTTTTTATATCCAACAGACCAACACTAAAAAATTAAATTATAAATTATTATCCTAAATTTTAAATTTTAAACTTTAAAGCTTAGGACGATTCTAACGTAAGGCATTGTGCGGTGCGGCTATTGTGCGGCACCAACCGAAAATGTTACAAGACATGGAACACTGAACTGAAAATGTTATATTTTTTATAACATTTTAGGTTGGTGGTTAAGTATCTAAACTTAGCTTCAAGTATCGATACTTATCGCTTATGATAACATTTTAGGTTTTTGTAAGTATCGAAACTTGTCTCTAAGTATTGATCCTATCGCGAGATGCCCACCTAAAATGTTATCAAAAAGTGTAGCATTTTTAGTTCCGTGTTTCATAACATTTTCGGTTGGTGCCGCACTGTAGCTGTACCGCAACTATGCCGCACCATAGACCTACCCTAAATCTTAACCCAAAAAATACATCCTAAACCCAATTCACAAAACCCTAATCTTAACCCTTAAATATAATTTTTTAGAGTGAGATACAAACAAGGGCAAATGATTTCTATTTATAAAAGTTTATGTTTAACGTGATTAAATTTAGTTTAGGGTTTAAGTTGTATGTTAAGATTTAAGGTCTAAGTTGTATGGTTTATAATTTAAGATTTAAGGTAGAGTTTAAGATTTAAGTTGTAGGGTTTAGAGTTTAAGTTGTAGGGATAGAGATTAGATCTTATAATGAATAATTAAAATAGAAAGGGTTGTGATTCTTTTACACATTTGTGTCTCAAAATATAACTCTACCCTTGATATTTTAATTACACATCCTAAAATCTAAAACCCTAATTATAATATCTATATTTTAAATTCTAACCAACAATCTAAACCCTAAATTCTAAACTAAATCCTTAAACTCTAAATTTAATAAATTGTATAAACTTAGTTTACACACAAAAATGATTCGGGTTCTTTTGCATTATTTCTAAAGGGTTGCACCCTTGTACATGACAATATCATTTGAACGAGTGATAAGCTATTTGATACCTTTTAAATAAGGGTAAATTATAAATTTATCACTAAACTTTTTTTTTACATTTATTTTGTCACTCACATTTAAAAAATTTTAATTTAATCATTAAATTTTTAATTTATTCATTTTCTTGTAACTCTTCCATTAAATACTTAACGACATGATGACCAAACATTTATTTTTTAAAAAATTATGAAATGACCTTAAAATTTTTTGTGTATAAAAAACTCACCAGTTTTAATTTTTTTTTGATTTATCAACAATAAAGCATAATCTTTTAAATCTCAACAATGGCGAGGTGAAGAGGGAAGAAGAGAACAATATATATTTTTTGCACATTGATTGAATGGTGATTATTGTAAATTGAAGTAGTTTGAAGTTCTGCACATTTTAGATTTTGGATTAATTTTGCGAATTTTAAAGTGATTTTGAGAAAATTTAAACCGATATAGTGGTAAGAAAAGATGGGACGAATTTTTTGATGTCTTGAATGATAAAAAAAATGTCAAAAAATGATTATTTTAGCGCCATGTGACAGACGTTTGAGCCTGTAAAATTTGTCTTTAAGAAAAAAATTAAAAAGAAGAGAAGGAGAAAAATGGCACAAATGACTTATAAATGTCATGTCAGTAAAACGTAATTCACATCAGAATATGTGACTCTCATGTCACTTTTTCATTTTTGATTTAACGCTCAAATGATCAAAATAACAAAAGAATTTAATTTGATTTATTTTAATCTTCTGATTTCTATATTAATTTTAATTGTAATTATTCAATGCACCGGTAGTAAAATTAAAAAGCTTCCACAAGTGTCGTAGTCTTAAGATTTAGAGATTCTATTTGAGTTTAGAGTTTATGAGTTTTAAATATAGGAGACGTGGTTAGAATTTAAAGTCTAGAGTTAAAATTTATGATTTATATATTAAAACCTAAAGCCTTAACCATATTACCTAAAACTTATATTATAACCATAAACCTTAAATTCTAATAAAAACCTCTAAATTCAAAACCTCTAAACCTAAAACAAAATACAT
Source organism: Hibiscus mutabilis (assembly GCA_019671005.1). Taxonomy (NCBI): domain Eukaryota; kingdom Viridiplantae; phylum Streptophyta; class Magnoliopsida; order Malvales; family Malvaceae; genus Hibiscus; species Hibiscus mutabilis. The sequence goes on along the minus strand of CM033754.1, from coordinate 2,382,260 downwards.
AAAATCCTAAAACTAAGCTCTTCCAAAGACTCACCCACCCAACGGCCATTAACAACCACATAATTTCAAAACAAAACCAAACCACCATCCTCCTCCTTATCCATCCATCTTCAGTTCTTCACCAATGCTTTCACGTGCCATCATCTCCAACTTTCGAATCCCGACCCTCCCTTCCCCGACAACATGCAAATACTCCATCTCCGACAAGGACCTCGAGTCCCGGGGCTTCGTGCTGCGCCGCACCATCTCCGACCTCAACCTGGACCACCTCAACTCCGTCTTCGTAGACGTCGGATTCCCCAGGCGTGACCCGGAGAAGATCAAGCTGGCACTGGAACACACCCAATCGATGCTCTGGGTCGAACACAAGAAGAGCCAGAAACCGGTGGCCTTCGCTAGAGCCACGGGCGACGGCGTCTTCAATGCTATAATATGGGACGTGGTGGTCGACCCTTCGTTCCAGGGGATCGGACTAGGCAAAGCGGTGATGGAACGGCTGATCGAGGAGCTGTTGGAGAAAGGTATTAGTAACATTGCTCTCTACTCGGAGCCGAGGGTGTTGGGGTTTTATAGGCCTCTCGGGTTCGTTTCTGATCCTGATGGAATCAGAGGCATGGTCTACTCCAGAAAGCAAAAGAAGAAGAAATAAACTCTTCTTCTTCTTCGTTAGATTCCTGTTTCCAATTTTATTTACAGAATCATGTTCAACAATCAATAAGTTGTAATGAAATTGAATACTTGAATTGTTCTCAACAGCCAGAATGTTTCAATTATACCATCTGTTTATGTACACTATATAGTGGTAGCGGTCTGCAATAATATTCATGCACTGCAATTGAAAATGCCACTGTAACCGTAATTTAAATTTATGTCTCTTACATAATCAACTTTGTTTTCGTGTCAAATCATTAACGATAGAAACAATCTAGAAACCAATGAAATCATGAACACACAAGGGCTGTTATAATTATGGAGATCAGGGATTTAAATCGCGATCACAGTATCTTATCGCGATTGCGGACAATAATGGATAAATTGCGGTTATTGCGAACCGTTATTTTTACAATAACGGTTTCGAACGGTGACGCTACCGCTATATAAAGGTCGCGGTCCGCTATTTGAATTCCTAATCGAAACGACAATGATGAAAAACAAACGATTCCAAACGTAAAAATAAAATATATCAATATTTACGTAGAAAATTTATGAAGAAAAATCTACGGACAAAAGAGGAGAGATTCTTACTATGTTGAAAAGAAGAAAATGTAACTGATGATTTCAATTAGTCTCTAGTATCTATTTATAAGATAAGTTGTTTAGTTACAAAAAAAAATTTACATAGAAAAAAATTATGCTTTTTTAGACTGAATTTTTTACTTTCCGACGTATTTTCATTTAGACTGAATTTTTTACTTTTCGACGTATTTTTAAAGGATGATGTGAAATTACATAGGAACTTTGTCGTCCTGAGCAAATCTCACTTTATTACTATTTTTTATTAATATTCAGACGGATCCAAATTTTTTTTTTGATAATGTCTCTAACACAGATAAATTAACAAACACAAACAAAAGGATATTTGATAAACAAGAGCATTAAGGCATTTACTCGAGCATTGATACATGAAATCAAGATAGATATTTAGCATGGTGTAAGAAAGCAATGAAAGCAGAAATCCCCAAACCAATCATCACTGAAATCCCAGCTACCGCCAAGTCCATCAAGGACTGAACACTTAACCCCATCAAAATCAACATTTTTTCCTACCCAAAGATTCTTCCAAGATAAAAAGATGAAAATTTCAAAACTGGTTTTTTTTTTCTTTTTCAAAAAGTTCTTTGGATAATTGGATCTTCCTTTTCCTTCAAAACATACTTTTGATGCTCTTGGCTGTTACTGGTGTTGTTTTTGGATCAAATTCTGTCATTAGCTCTCCTTGGAAAGAGTACCTTGTTAGTTGTTACTAAAATTAGTAGGTTTTTGGTGCAACTCTATAGTTTTTGGGTAATAAATTTGATTATCGAAAAAAATTAATAAGTTTATTATATAAATTATATTTAAATTTAAAAATTATTTTTAAATTAATATATGAATTTAAAAAGAATTCCTTGAAATTCAAATGTTTTTTTAAATTGGTATATAAATTGATATAATATTTCAACAACCGATTATGTTGTGGCAGTCCTTTTAAGTTTTAATCATAATATTATAAACTCCAACGCTTATTTTTTTGCTATGTCTCTCTAGCGGTTTATTTTGTATTTTTTTGCTTAGTCGACATTAAAATTAGTCTTAATGCTGGTCGCCGTTGCCGGTAATATATATTTTCTTTCATTTTCTTAAATTTGATTCTATTTGTTCTGTTTTATTTTTTCCGGACATTATAATATGTTTTTTTTTGTTTATGTGACATGTTTTTTTTAATAGGTTATATTTTGTTTTATTTTTATTTATTAATTAAGCTGCTTGGTTGATGTGTTAAATAGGTTGTGGCATGTTGAACTTTAATGAAAAGGGAGAGAGACTGTTCGTCGCGCCCCTCACGCTTTTCCTTTCATTTTTTTTTATAGGAAGCGAAAGTCGTTTAGTTTTAATACGAAATCGTTTCACATTATTATTTTGATCGGCCAATCCACATCAACAACTTAATTGAGTTTTGAGATGTGTTTAACGCGTGTGTTAATTTAAGACAAAATATTATCAAGTTCAGATACCAAGTTATGTAACAAACTAAACTAATATTATTTTGATTCGACTCTATTTGATTATGTCGTGAAAGTATAAATTGAATTTGTCTTTTATGTGTTTTGATCTTCTAAAAATATACATATTTTCAGGTTTTACAAGGCCAATGCTTTCACAATGTTTCTTCATGGCCTCAGCTTGGATCATTTGCATTTACCAGTACAAAGAAATCTTTTTTTCAAGATCGGATCTGCAAAGAATCCTGAATGATCTAGTATTGCTTTGCATCGAAGCATCTTTGAGTGTTGGTCGAACACAATGGATTGAAAAATCGACTCTCGAGCATCATATACGGAACGAGGGCCGTCGTAATCGTTTAGGCAAGATCGAGTTAGTTAAGCTTTGCATTTGCTTTCTCGTTGGTGTGGGCGTGAACTTGACATCCTTATTGTCTACTATGTCTACTACAACAGCATCAGATGTCAGAAAAACCTTGGCCACCGATGCTGCATGCTCCAAACAACATCGAACTACCTGCTCGAACAAAAGTGTTGGATCAATAGGTACATTCCACGGTGTACATACACCTAGAGGCTCGATTTCATAAATGATACCTTTGTAGGATCCATTATTCCAGCTTTCATCAAATCCTCGTAAGAGTTTCTTGCGGCATTGTACCCGTATCGTGTATCGTCATTCGATAAGACCTACAAGATGGAACAAGTGGAAGTATAATGAGGCTGAACCTGCAAATGCATAATGCTGCAATGATACAATGAAATGCAGAGACCAACCTTCTCTACAACAACACTCCCATTAACACCTGCATTTTTGGCAATTAGTTTTGTAGGATAGCTTAATGCTTTCTTGAATATCTCAGCTCCAATCTGCTCGCATTTGCAAACTAAAAGCTCGTGATTTTTCGTCGGTAGATGGTAGAGACAGAGAGCAACAGTTAGATATATATGTTAACAGCTAAAAAACTAGACTACCTGTTGATCTTGATTATCTAACAGGTTTTTTATGCCGTCCACCTTTTCAGAGAGCCGCAAGAGGACACAGCCACCTCCGACTACGACACCTTCCTCGATTGCTGCCTGCATTATATTAAGTCAGAAGCTTGATTTTCTTTGTTCGAATATCGATCCCTGGATTTGTAAATCACTACCTTAGTTGCATTTAAAGCATCTTCAATTCTAAGTTGTTTGTCCTTCAATTCAACTTGTGTTTGTGCTCCGACCTATCATATAATCGATGAAATTAAGTAGATTAGCTCATATGCTAGCCTTTCCACATTTCTAAAGCACTGAGCTATGCTAGCCGCGAATGTCATATTAGTTCACCTGAAGAATTGCAATTCCTCCTGATAATCTGGCAATTCTGTCATTGAGTATCTTCTTTTGAAAATTTTCCTCTGTGTTCTGCAAATTAAGAGTTCGTAGGTTCGACTTTCAAATCCGCACATCTTCATGTGTGTAGTGTGTTATGTCATTAATTGTCCAGAATAAAGGGCCTGGACTAATACGCACCTCGACCAGATTTTGTATCTGAGAAACTCTTTTCCGAACTGCATCTCGCGTGCTACCATCGCTAACTATGTAGGTAGAATCCTTAGTAATCACGACCTTAGTCGCAGTACCGAGAACCTCTTTCCCCACCCTATCAAGAGTTAAACCCATGTCATCTCTGACCACCGTGCCTGAAATGATGGTAAACTCAATAATATCATATTTTCAATGGCTGTTTTTTCTCTAGCTGATGGAACTGATACATAGAGAGGACAGCAAAATATCTGTATTCGTTACCTCCGGTCAAGATAGCAATGTCGTCCAAGCAGTGGCTCTTGCGCTCGCCAAAGGCCGGGGCCTTAATGGCAGCTGCCTTCAGCACACCCTTGAGTTTGTTCCTAATCACTGGAGCAAGAGCTTCCTTCTCGATCTCCTCGGCAACTATCACGATCGGGTACTTCTCTTTAACAGTACTGTCCAATATTTTAAACATCTCCGGATTTGTGATTTTCTTGTCAACCAACAGGAACTGCAAGCAAAGAATTGCATACCCTCTGATCACTTTATAGGAACACATGTCAAGTTGTTTTAAGAACCTAATGTTATACCTTGCAGTTATGGAACTCGACGATCATCTTTTCTCGATCGGTGACAAAGTACGGTGACAAATACCCTCGATCGAACTGCATTCCTTCCACCATCTCTAGAATGTTCTCGGTACATTTTCCTTTCTCGATTTTGACCACACCCTTCCTTCCAACTAGTTGAAGTGCATCCGAGATCATCTTTCCTACAGCATAATCATTTCCGGCACTAACGGCAGCAACATATGCAAGTTCATGATCCTCAACCTGCAAGTCCGAGATAAGCTTTAACATACTTCTTTGCACGTATAAAAAAACATCATAATTTATATGGCAATGAACCTCTCTGGACATCAATTTGAGTTCAGAAACAAGGGCGTTCGCGGTCTTCTCGATCCCACGAGCAATTTGAACTGGATTCATTCCAGCTGATACTACCTGGAAGAAACAAAATTATTGCATTTTCACCTTCCATAAAGAAGCCTCCATATACCCGATTCTTACCTTCACACCTTCTGTAATTAAACCATGAGCAAGAACTATAGAGGTAGTGCAACCATCACCAGCAAGATCATTTGTTTTTGCACCAGCTTGCCTCACTAATTTAACTCCAACATTCTCCAATGGATCCTCCAGCTCAATCTAAAACAATTGAGACACAATTTCAGAAATAAAGTACCAAAATTTGAATACATCAGGCCATGCCATGAGAGCATAAACCGGAATTGTCCTCTTTGACACCTACAGATTCGGACCTGTGCAAGAATAGACCGAGAAGTGCTAGGGGACTGTCGCACCCCTGGAATTTTGAATACATTAAGATCAGAATACATTAGGCTATGTCATGAGAGCATAAACCGGAATTGTCCTCTTTGGCACCTACAGATTCGGGTCTATGTAGGGTTGGACCGAGGAGGGTGCTAGGGGCAGTCACACCCCTAGAAATTCTAAATTCTTATATAAATTATATATTTTCTATCGATTATCTAAGTTTACACCCCTAATTTAAATATAACTCCCTAGCGGCTCACACCTGCATCCGTCTCGGGACCTATGTCACAACAGACATATTGAAGTGTTAATGGAAGCTCAAATTACCTGTTTGAGAACAGTTTCTCCATCATTAACAATCTTGGGGGGTCCATACTTGTTCTGAAGCACCACATTTCTACCCTTTGGACCTAATGTAACCCCAATCAACTCTGCCACTTTATCCACACCAGCCTGCACCATACCAACACAGAGAAAGAAAAGAAAAACTAAAACACCATCTGGGTTTAAGCTTGAGTTGTAGTTGATATCTTTTACAGTAATGTGTTTGGGATGTGTACAACTGACCTGAAGCTTCCTAGTGGCAGAGCCATCACGGTTGAAGTGAACTTCTTTGGCCATGGCTCTGGGCTTTTTCAAGGTGGAATGATGTGAAGAAGATGACCTTCTGGGTTTGGACAATGTTGGGTTAGTGAAAGATATTCCAGGAAGTGGAGATGGTGAACATGCCATGATTGAGTTTCCGGGAATGGATGAAAGAGGAAGAAGAAAAAGATAACGAGAAAATATCTGGGCAGTTGCTCTTGGCGCTATTCCATTTCCATGGCTAGAACAATTTCATGGGCTGTATGTGGACCGGTTCGAGTCGGGCCTTAAGACTAACTAATCCTAGATTTGCCCATTCGAAGTTGGTCCAAACTTCTAAGTTTTTTTTTATTATTATTATTATTATTATTATTATTTATTAATGTATTAAAAATCATACGACTTATATTCAATACACTAGTTTTATATACGTCTTAGTTTTAGAGTTTAGAAAGTTTAGGTTTACGAGGTTAGAATTTAGGGATGACTTTAGAATTTATGGTTTAAGGTTATAATTGAGGGTTTAGATGTTAGAGTTTAAGTTTTAGGATAATATGATGAATAATTTAGGTTTTAACCTATACCCTAAATTCTAAACACTTAAAACTAAACCAATAAAACATACACCCTAAACTAAATTCTTAAACTCTAAAACTAAGACACTTGTAGAAACTTTTAGTTTCCAGCGCCAATGTACAGAATAATTAGCCAAAATCCATATGTAATCGAATCAATTAGGTAATTGATTCTTTGTTCAATCGGTTAAATTGGTTCAATATTAATTGAAAAATTAATTTAGCAAAAAAAATAAAAACCAGTTCAATGGTAAATTTTTTACCCCAGTTTTTCGTTTTTAATGGTTCACAACGATTACGTATAAGTTTTTTACTTATAGGACTGTCAATTCCCGATTCAACCAGACAATCTGATCTGATTTCTGACAACCATGATTAATGCTAAAAATGCTATCATACCAAAGGGAGAGACAATAACCTCTATCATCCACTAAATGCCTCGTTTCTCACTGTGCCATTATTTATAATTTTCTCAATTTGCTTCAAATGCACAGGTTCCAGGGACTACTTTGTTCCTAAACTTAAAGCACAGGGACTAGATGGATTACTTAACCGTGTTAAATAAACTTGAGACATCCAAAAACAAAATACAAACTTTGAACAAAAATACTGTTTTACTATATTCAGCGTTACTTGTCTGTCCGTTTAAAGGACAGGCAAAGCCTGCAGGTTTTATGGATAGAACATGCTATTTATGCAGTGGGATCACTGTTCAACCAGCATCTGAGCCGTAGGTTGTGCTTTGGTTCTCTTTTGGTGAAAAGTGAAAACAACGAAAGCTTGGGGCTGAAACCCCAAACTCATGTGCTCACAAAAAGCTGAAAACAGTACTTTGGGTCATGTTTTGCTTGGTTGCAGTAACTGTTTTCAATGCTGTAGCCACTACCAACACTTCTTTCCACCCCCATTTGTCCTCTAGCTTGCCCCTGTTATCAACTTTATGTCAGATAACGAACTTATAAAATTCTAGCAGATTTATAAAATTTTAGGACAAAAATAAATTTTCAATAAAAAATACATAACAATTTTCTAAACATATATGAATTTTAAATTTTTAGGAGAGACCGTCTAACCCTCTCGGTCCATCTCTGCTTGTTATTATGAATAGCAGTGGAGAATTGGACTGGCTATGGGGCCACCACTATGGAAGCAGTGAAATTGGTTGAATATAATCCATGTTATAGGTCAAATTTCTTTACCTAATCCATATCTTAGGTGAAATTCTACTGTTAGAGTTGGTGGGATTCATAAAATGATTAACAGATAAAACTCATGATTGAGTGTTTGATTTGTTTCTGAGAATGGACCTCTGCTGATGCAAGTGTTGTTTTTATCGGATTCGGATTAGTGCTTATGCGGCGAGAACGGCTGTAGATGAGTTATATGAAAATATGATCAAAAGGTATTATTGCATGGTTTGATTATAATCCCATACAGCTCAAGCTAAGGCAAATGCTTGATTAACAACCATAGCAAACTGAGGAACATTATATCTCTCTCTCTCTCTCTCTCTCTATATATATATATATATATATATGGGAAGATGACTCTTATCTCAATGAAGCGAGTTAACTGTGTTGCAGGGGGACCTATTCCAGCTCTCTGAATGCAAGGGAATAAGGGCTGCCGATTTTTACATCGGCCAGCATTTGGCGAAGATCGGCAGCTTCTTCCTTGAGCCTTGCATTCTCTTGGAGAGCACGGTCGTGGGACTCCGATGCATGGTTTAACTTGTCTATGAGACTGTGGTTCTCGTTGCGGAGCCTGATTACCTGTGACCAAAGTTCATCCAGGTGCCTCTGTTTCCGCATCCTTGATCGACGAGCCGACTCTCTGTTGGATATCATTCTCCTCTGTTTCCTTTCGTCGATGACGTTGACCTGGTGCTCCTCGGCTTCGTCTGAAGTCGAATTATTGCTGATACCTGAGGACAGTGCAGAGAACTGGTTAGCAGACGGCATGATGTGGGAATTCGGTAGGCTGTTTAAGAATGTATTGAAGTGAAAAGATGGTATAGAGTTTTGCATCATGCCAAGGTTGGCCGGAATCAGGATCGGGTTTTCCGGTGCTAGGTAATGATGTCCTCTGAACTCACTGGGAACCATGGTTTCAAGTCGTGGAAGTCGATGCCTGAAGCCGACGAATTCGATATGTTGTAATGAATGTTTATTGATGACTTTGAAGGTAGGGGAGGAAGTCACAAATGAAGAGCTTTTATAGGAGGAAAATTGTTTCTAAGGTGGGCCAGTTTCAGCAACAAGTGTAACAGTATGCATGTATGTAACCACTTGCTTTACATCACATATATTATTACTTAAGGCATCAATGATATAGTGACATGTATGCATGCATGCATGCATGAGCAACAATGATATAGTGATATAATGCTTAGAAAAGAGGAAACTTGCTGATGGAAATTAAGAAATGGCTTGAAGTCAATCTCAGGAGAAGTTTTCATCCTCCAAAACGCCAATAGGGGAATAAAGCATTTGTGCGCAATGAACTCTAGTTTAAAAGGCAAACCATTAAACAAAACATAGTTTCTTATGACTAATTTTATTATAAACCAGATGACTCATATAAGCACTTCAACTTTAAGATATAGTTTAGCATCAGGACCTAAAATCCAAGCAATCTCATCCTCTTTCATTGAATATAATTCCTTATGTTATCATCCATGCTAATAGTTTATTACTTGATCTGAATTTCTTTCTATCCGATATGTTATGGATCGAAAAAACTCGATGACGCTGAGTTGCTGACTCAACAACACACAATCTACATGTGGGAATAGTTCATTGCCTGTTAACTGGTTATCTGGTTTGTTATTCGTGACAAATCATCGATTGGCACTATCATCATGTAAGTACCTAAAGTAGCTTTCGAAGTATCTTTGTCGGTACATGAGCATCAGTTGTTTGTTGAGGATTGATTAATATATTGAATCTAATGTATCCCCTTGAGGCCCACTTTTAAACATGATAAGAGTGAGATTAATTAAAAAATGAAGTGTTGGCAAATCTCAGAAGTAACATCTTAGAAACGCTTGTCTTTTCTGATATTTGTTAATGGGAGAACAATATTCTAACCACATGTAATTCGTATCCGGGTTTCGTAACACTACATATAGTTTAGGTGATTCTCCACTAATAAAACTACTCTTGGATGCAAAAGAAGTGAACATGTTTCAAATGCAGGGCATCCAAAGTAGGTTAGGTAAGATGATTTTTGGACATCATGTGGAAATGTTCTGCATACCAGTCTTTATGCTCCTCATGCATGCCTTGTCTTCCTCCCGGCTAGGCTGTTCGATGTCAAATGCATCAATGTTTTATATATATATACATGTATGTATTATGCATCACATGTAAGAAAATGAAGAATCAGAGAAAAACTTTTTGAGGAACACCTGAAAAACCAAAGCTGACAAAAGGAGTTGGACCAGACATGATTGACAGATTGGTCATCATTCCTACAACTTGATATTCTGTGGGTACAATTGCATATGCTATTTGTGGAATGTGAATGGTAAATTGGGCTGTTCATTCATGATTTCAGGTGCAGAATACGAGCAACCGACATATATGACAATGATAATTTTGTCTACCCTATATGATCCGAGATGGAATTTGCCATGTTCATCGATGTCATTGGTATCGATCACGTTCTTACTATCCCGGGAACATATTTTCCGCCTAGATATGGAGGTCTATAGAAATTATACTAATGTCAAAGTGATTTGTTCACCTTTTGGATCACAACTTGCATCAAATGCATACACCATGTACAGGACTAATCCTATGAATTATCCAAAATTTTACTTTCTTTATTCAATAAAGGATTATGGTTTGGTTTGATTAATCATTGAAAAAATTGGGAGCTGAGGTAAGGTTTATGGGGTCCTACCAATTCAAGAAAACAACAAAAGAAGAATAAAAGACAATGGCTTACAGAGACATGCTTACCCTAATATGTTGCTATAGCTAGTATGAAGAAAAGAGGAGAAGGGGCATCACAACCATGAAAGAAGTGCTACGTACTGTGGGGGACTCGATTTAACACCTTATCCATTTCGTGCCCAAACATCATCGAGAGGGGGTACCTTTGAATCGAAAACACATAATTGTGCCCGACTGGGTCCTCTTTACTAGTGGACCATGTGTGCCTGGTGCACCATTCTGGCACCTTATTGCTCGGCCCGTCAACTCAAGCATACTCAACCATGAACACTTGTGGCTGTTCCAAAATACATGTAAAGAACAGAAAATTTTGTGACCACACAGTCTATCATATCAGCAAAAGCTTTTCAAATCTTTTTAGGCTTCTCCATAGTGGTATTTTGGTACTCTCACCTGTACCAAATATGCCCTGTCTCCACTTCCCCCCCCCCCCCCCCCACTTAAACAACCCCTACATTTTATTCTATTTTATTTCTTTCACGAGGTCATAAGATTATAGCAGTGATTGGTTCAAATAGGATAAGCTCATCGCCATATTTCCTCTTCTGCTAAATTTGGATTTAAACACAAATTGCAGTTTTCATCAGTTTATTTTATTCCTTCACTGGTTTTTCTAAATTCTTACAATTGTCTTGTTGTCAATGACACACAGTTTGTTTTGTTTAATAATACCAATGGTTTAGGTGCTGACGTAACATTTATTAAGGTCTTAATCCACTAACAATGTGGATACTTAGGTTGTTTAGGTTCTTTAAACAAACTAAATTATTCGGCATAGGTTATTATCCAATGGCAAGGCCTAAAGTTCTTTCTAGTATGTGATTCCATAGGAAGCTTCCTCGCTGACCTCATATACGGTATTTCTGAAAACGAATCAGCGTTAAGAGCTTGATAGCAACAAGCTTTTCAATTAGCCCCACGCATTAACTAGACCAATTCACTAATGACATATACAAAAGCAATATGCGATATTGCTTTACTTATACCATCATCATCGCCTTTGAACCTAACCGGAAAAGTTGGCATAAGCATGTCAACTTCATAACTTTGGTGTCTTCATTAGCAAGTAAATTGCATCATGGGACTAAGCTTATGTTTTCAAGCAGTTTAATCACAGATTAAGTATTGGGGTTAACTGAACTAAACCATGGTTAAAATATTATATTCCTAGATTGTTTAGGATAAGCATGTCAACTTCATAACTTTGGTGCTGAATTAGTTGCATATGATATAATATAGCATACTGCACAAAGATATGCTTGTTTCATATATATCTGATACATTTATCTGCAGTTCCTTTTTATGTAGCAGATTTCTTGTACTTGGGGATTTCTTCGAACTTGTTGCGCATATACCCGTTTTGAGTTTTGACTATATGTTCGATCGAGCGATCGGATCCCGGAAACATTGTCCTGCGTACGTTGTTGCTAATTCGGAGAAAGAAGTGCTCATTCACAGGGTACACCAAAGCCACTTACAATTACCCCAAGTCATATATGCAAAAGGGTCTTGAGTTGCAATGAGTGAATGTTTGATTGCAGGAGGGGACATTTTAGCTCAATTGGCATGTCCATTTGTTGAATAGGACAAAATGGTCCGCCACACATATTATATTCATTTTACTCACACAACATATAAATCACATTATATCCACTTTGTCTATACTTCTGCTACAATTCTTTCCATACATTTTCACTTGTTTGAAAGTAGCAATATTGGACTATAAATGGCAGCAAACAGCTTTAATTATAAGAGTAATTTGGGGTTTATTTGCACAAATGATGATTGACCGCTTGTGTGGGCATGTGGATAGTGTCACGAGTTATTACCTTTTTCTCAAAAAAGACATTTTTTTTCCTGTTCCGAAGTAGATAAATGCACATGCATATATGTCAACCAACAAATATAAGACAGAAGGCAGAGGGCAACAATAAGACATTAACAATGGTGTGGAAATGAAATTATCGTCTATGGATTATATTTAGGTATAAAGCCAAAAATACCCCTAATGTTTGACTTAATAGTCACTTTGACCCCTATTCTTCTTTTAATCAATTTAACCCTCAACATTTTATTTTGTGTCAAAATGGTCCATCTGCGGATAAAATAGTTAGTCAACTAAAGTAAACAGCTTGAAATGACTTGACAAAATGACACGTCAACAAAAAAATAAATTTACATTTTATATAATTTTATAAAAATATTTTTGACTAATATGAGATTCTTTCAAGTCAACACATCTGTCTATACGACACTGTCATGTTATCGTGCACTGCCATGTAAGTTTGTCAAGTCATAGAAGGCTATTTTGACCCAAAATAAAACGTTGAGGGTTAAATTGCTTAAAAAAAATAAGGGCCAAAATAACCATTAAGTCAAACTTTAGGGGGATTTTTGGCATTATGCCTTCTATTTAATATATGATCTGTAAATATCATTTTCAGCTCACTCTTTATAAAATGGATGACATTTTTTTTGTTGCCCATTGGGTTTCCCAAAACTTTATCATGACTAATCATAATCGACTTGCATTGCACACGTGACTTTGTCTTGACTTTGATATTGGACTGAAATAACCTTTCACGTTTGAACTTTTCGAGAAAAATCTTAGATTCTAGACCCTAAAATTTATTATTATTCCACTTTGCCGATCTCTTTACTGTGGAACTACAGTGGTACAATTCAAATAAGCTTTATTGGGGCACAAGTGAACTGGGGAACATTGACAAAATGCACACCCCATCCAAAATTCTTTGAATCCAGGCAAAATGGTATCAAATACCAATGATCATAGCCAAGATCAAAGTGCTCTTCTTTGATTAATAATTTATGAGTTTAAGGTTTTTGATGATTTGAATAATTGTGATGTAATCAAGTTTAGTTAGCTAAATCAAGTTGATGATCACATATTGAAGTGCTAAAAGACTTGAGATATGCATATAAATTAAGCTAAACAAAGGTGTTTATATGATGATTAGACAGACATGTTTAGGATTTAGGGTCCAGAAGGTAGTTTTGTCAAAGAAATAAATTGAATAAAAGACTTAGGGTTGGTGGGTAGGTAAATATCTTCATTCTCCCATAAGTCAGCGACGAAGATGAGTGTATTGTCACTCACTAAAAGGACAATAATAGTGTGAGCATGTGTGTTTATATATGTATGTGTCATGGTGGATAAATAGGTTTTTTTTAATAAGACATAAGATTTTATTAAAATAAGAACCAACACATGAAAATCCAAAGGGTCTTAAGAGATAAAATCAAAACTTTTTTCTAACTATATTCTTCATCGTCCATAGAAATTTTAAAATAAATTTTAATGTCACTATCCAAGTAGACGATTAAGAAATTAAATAATGATATAAGGGAAGTGATCAAAAAATCAAACTTGTAGACTGATTCGCTAATAGTTTTAAAAACATTGATAAATTATCACAAAAAGAGATCTAACCATACAAAACTGCTAACCTTCTTTGATCAAGAATGTGTGTTTGTGAAGATCACTACACAAATGTACCACAAAGATAAAAATCGTGTCATAAAACAAACAAATAACATGCCACAAGGTAAAGAAAAATTATGCCACAAAAGTAGACGAAACAAAATGCAACAAGATGTACGAAAAATAAAAATCCAAAACAAAGAGACGCAACAAGATGTGTGAAAAATATGAATTCAAAACAAAGAAAATTTATATTAGAACAAAAATAAATAAGTTAAAAAAAAAAAATCGCCGGGAATTGACAATCAATACAAAACTAATACTATCGTTGACAAGACAAAAAGATTTTAAGAAAAAACGACGATAGGAAAAATAGAAAACAACAACTAACCTTAATATATATAATATACTCTTTTTTAATAGATATAATACTCTTATCTTCTAACGTTGTGTATTTATACGTATTTTTACTTTATTTCCTGACATGTATTAGACAAATTGCATCCTCCATATTTTACGTAATTTAGTCGGAGAGGCACCACAAAGGCAACGGCCATTAAGACAGATATGGATATTGGTTTTAGTACCACATTTTTTTAGGACATTCTAAGTCATTGGAACAACTGATTGTCTTGATTTCAAAAACTGTGTATTGGCAAAGAAACTTGAATTATTCCTAATTGCTTGTTGAAAACTCGACGGACCTAACACACCCACTATAAAAGACTTAAAACTGACCACTAGTACTACACTAATTTTTTAAGTCGGTTAGCTTTTTTATCTTTTAATTTCTTAGTGCACAATATCTTAGGCGACAATACCGATCATACATCATTTAAGCGGTAAAACCGACTATACACTATTCAGACTGCAGTGCCGACCATATACTGTTCAGGCGAAGTAACCGACCATATAATAACAAATTAAGTGCACTAAAAAATACATGAACTAAAACTTCACCCGAAAAACCTCTAATTAAAAAAAAAAATAACACTTTTATTAATACACAAAATAAATTACAAGCACGTACCTATTTTTCTCTAGACTCACACTTGCACGCACTCCACCTCACGTCCATTCGCTTGCACACACCTCACGTCCCTCCTTTTTCACTCTTAACTTACACACACAATCTAGAAAAATGCATGGCCTTTTATAGGCATGGTAAGTAGGTTTAGGAATTAGATTTTTTGCATTATTTAATTATTATGTTTGATATTTTAAACAACTTTGGAGAAATCTAGAATTATGAAGACAATGCACTTATATTGGATGTTTCTAGAGAAATGGAGAGAAGTCGGTGCTTTTTGTTTTAACATTGCTAAAACCTGGCTGCTTTTTCCTTTTTTTTTCCTTTGAACGTTAGCGATTTATTTTTTCTTTGTCTAATCGGCGGCGATATCGATTTTGGTGTTGGTTGTCGATCGCCGGTGATTTATATTTCTTTTATTTTTATTTATTTCTTTTATTTTTTTCTTCGCATATGTTGTTGTGCTTTCCTTTGTCTCTATGACACGTTTTCTCTACTTTTATGGCACGTCTCTGCCTTATGGCATGTTTCTTGTTTCTGATTCGTTTTTTTCGGTGACCACGTAGAGTTTGATCCCCTTTTGGGTTGTTTGCCAATGTAAATTATAGCGAATCGTCATTTTTGGGAATATGTACGAAAGATGGTTGCTATTAATTTTGGGGATTTCATCTAGTTTGTGTTTTGACAATTCCCCAAGGACCCTTCCTACAATAGACCGTAGAGATTTTCTTTGGTGCAAAGAGAAAATGCCTGATCTGACTAGTATAGTGCTTATCTTTTATTTTTAGATTCACCAGTTTCTTTCTTGTTTTTTGACGTTCTAAAAATTTCTAAACTATGTTATGTTTTTATTTTTGTGTATCAATAAAGTTGCATGGTTAATGTGTCAAAAAAATTGTGTATTGGTATTAGGGTTGTAAATGAGACAAGTTAAATAGCGGGTTATTCGAGTTCGACTCGGTCAACACTCGATTTGATTGGACTCATTCGAGCTCGAACTCAGCTCGAGTTCTTAACGAGCTGAGTTGAGCTATTCGATACCCGACTCGAAAAACTCGCGAGCTACTCGAAAATATAATATACTATTTTTTAATTTTTAATTTAAAATCTAAATTCCTAAATCTAAAACCCTAAACATAAGTCCTAAACTCTAAAATCTAAATCCTAAATTCTAAACCCAACAACATAAATCCTAAACTAACACCTTAAACCTTAAAATTAACAAGCTTGTGTAAACTAAAATTTGCACTAAAATTTGCACAACTTGTGTATCAAAGTTTTTTCTAATAGGTCTTTAAATGAGACGAGACAGATCGGAAGCTACTCGAGCCCGACTCGGTCAAATCTCGATCAACACTCGACTCGATTGAACTTCACTCAAGCTCAGACTCGGCTAGAGTTGTAAACGAGCCGAGTCGAGCTCAAATTATTGAGGTTCGTTAAAAACGATTCAAGCTCAAACTAGACTCGAAGTCTTAACGAGCTGAGTCGAGCTTGACTCAACTCGTTTACGCCCCTAATTAGCATCGGCGGTACCAACCAAAACATCATTGCTGCATAAAGAAAAATGTATTGTTATCATTATAGTTAAGGTTATTCAAGATCAAAGATTTATTTACACGAATACTATGAACAGAAGAACGATTATTTAATCATTAGAAGAAAATTAGCGAGCGAAATATTCTCTAGCAACACGAGCTGCCTCCTCCATGGTAGAAAGAAAAATGTAATGTTATCATTAAAGTTATTCGAGATCGAAGATTTATTTACACGGATAATATCAGCTGAAGAAGTATTATGTAACCATTAAGTATAAAAGTTTGTATCTCTTAACATTAAATCCTGCATCAATCCGTACATCTCCTCCGCAGTAGAAAGAAACTTACGACCCCCATCCTCCAATTGTTTAATCTTATTCCTCCGTTTACGGGCAGATGCATATTGATGAAAGAATGTCGGATTTCTGTCCACAGTTGACACCCAGTTAGCCCGACCACATTGTTCTAAAAAAGTTCTTTTTTTTCTTCCTTCAATTTGAGAGCCAACTTGATATCAATGGTCTTCACTAGAATATCATCGGTAGGGGTCATATTGTTCGATAGAAAAAACTTTTATACACATGTTGTGTAAACTTTAGTTTATATGTGCCTTTTAGTTTTAAGGATTAGGGTTTAAAATTTAGGGGTTTAGGTTGTAGAATTTAGAATTTAAGGTATAATTTTTTTAGGATTAGAAATTTAGGATTTGTGTTTTATAGTGTAAATATGCAAGCTTGTATAAAATTAGTTTTAGACAACATGTGTATCAAAATTTTACCCTTGTTCAATTCCTGTGTATCAAAATCTTAATTTTTTTTTTTGTAAAAATGAAAAAAGGAATTTTAAAACTTATTATGTATTTAGAAGGGGTTCTAAAAGGATGTCTTTTAAAATTCTCCAAAATCTTAAAAAGATTTTATTCTAAAATAAATGTCTAAATTATATTTTTTATTTTAATCATCTAACGTTTCATTTTTTGTTAAATAGTTATATAACATTTCATCTCGTTACCATTTTAAGGAGAATATGTTAAAAAAGTTTAACACTCAATCATTATTTGACACATGATTTTTTATTTTATTTTTAAAGATATAAATTTCTTAAATTTTCAATAAAACCCATAAAATTTCTTATTTTCTCACAAAACACCCAAAACCACCAAATCCCTAACACTAAATCCCAAAATCCTTCATATGTCACTGTCGATCGCCACGTCGCCACCGTTGCACGATCCATGACATCGTTCGTCCATTCGTCGTTCGATCAGAAGCTTTTAAGGTTTGATGATCTATTAACACGCCATCCAACAATTTTAGGGGACAGAAGGGTGAGTGGTGGCAGTTGATTCGGCGACGACAATAGATGAATTTAGGGAATTGGAAATTAGGGTTTTTTTTTGGAAATTTTAGAATTTTAGGGTTTTTCAACATTAAAGCTTTTAAGTTATTTTTTATAAATAAAATAAATTAATAATGTAACGACCCAGATTTTGGAGTCCGAGAGTTGGGTTAACCGGAGGTGTGGGCCTCACCTTTGGACCGAGTGTTGGGCTTTTGGGAACCTTTTTGGGCTTGCCATTGTTGTTGGGCTTGCTTAGTTGGATTTGGGCTTGGTTTAGGATGAGAGTTGTAGGGGATAATATGGAAATTGCATAAATGGATGACAAAGGGTTAGTGGTGTTTAACCTCATGAGGTCATCTTGGTCCTTTTGTTTTCCCCATTTTCCCTTCTATTCTCATTTCTTTACCAAGAACTCAAAGTTCAAGATCAAATCTTTGAAAGTTTGAGCAAGAATCCCGTTTGGGTCAAGAAGGGAAGTTTGTTCAGCATCTCAAGATCTTTTATTCGAGGGAAGGTTCATTTAAAATGGTGGGGTAAGATGTTTTTGTTAGGCCGAAGAGGAAGAACGAGAATGGGTTCTTGAAGGCCTCTTCATCAGCTTTAATCTAGGTTAGTACACTACTAAGTCCAATAGTTTCCTGGAAATCATAAAGTTAGGCTTTGTGCATGATTTGAGTGTTTATGGTTTGATAAGCTTTGGTTGATCCCCTTTAATGGTAAAATCTGTATTTGAAGTTGCTATTGCCTGAAATCAGTAGTAATCCATCTAATACTATCATCATAACTTGTAGGAACGATTTGGGGTTTAACCGTTTAGGTTAAGCAGGGTTTCTAGGTGAAACTCACGCCTAGAGTTCAAAACTCAGGCTCGCGTACTGGTACGAGGGTTTAGCGTATCGGTATGCCTTTGTGATAAGAAACACGAGTTGTGATGAGCGTACAGGTACGTCTTTCTGTGTATTGGTACCCCTCATTTAAATAAAATTTTAGTAGCATGTTCGTGTATCGATACGCAAAGGGCGTATCGGTACTCACTGTTATATTGCCTGCAAAGGCTTCGTGTATGGGTACACTAGGGTAGGCATATCGGTACGGGTAAGGATTGGTACGGGGCAATCCCAGTACCAATATAGAGTACTGATACGACATGAAGTGTATCGGTACGGCCCAAGGGCCTATCCTTTTGAATGTAAGTTAAGTACCGATACTCGTGGAGGAGTACCGGTACCAAGAGGGTCGTACCGATACCCGTATCGGTACGCGCAGACCAATCTGCCCAAGAATGTTGAGTTTACGTTCGGGGTTCTATAATTCAAGGCAAATGACCCTGGGGTCCGTTAAGGTGTAAAATGAATGTTAAAACTGAGAAATAAAGATTTAAACCACGCGTATAAAATAAATGGCTAATGGCTCGATATGTATATATATATATTGGTAAGCTGTGTGAGGTGGTAACCCATAGGGATCCTAGATGGATCGATTGATGCTATGTGGTAATTAGGGTCCTTGTTGTGTGCGAAAGGGGCGCCTATAAAGGTTAAGTATTCTTGAATAATAAGATATTTTAATGAGAACGGCTAATGTGTACTTTTATAACATACTAATAAATAGATAAGCTCAATAGAGTGGTATAATAATTGATAGAAATAATAGGGGGATGGTAAGTATTTAGAGCTGTGTGCGTTAAACCCTTGTGTTGAGGTCGAGACTGTATGGTGTCTAGGGTCCTTGCTGTGTGCATATTGGAACACCTAGATAGTCGAGTCATCCCTTGTTGTTGGGATTTGGATACCCTAAGTGTGTTGCAACACCTTGAAGACTCTCGAATGTAGAATCCTGATACTTTGTGGACGCGGGCCTCATTCGAAGATGCTTAATGAGAGATCCATAGCATGATGAGGATCCCGATGCTATGTGGACGCGAGCCTCATCCCTTTGAGTATAGGATCCCGATGCATTATGGACGTGGGCCTTACTCGTATTATAGGATTTCGATGCTTTATGGTCGCTAGCCTAACTCAAGTGTAGGATTATGATGCTTCGTGGACGCGGACCTCACTTAATATTGTTGGTGTCATCTGTGTGTTGTTAGGTAAGTGTATGAGATACTTGTATAAGCTGTGTGCGTGATCATACATTCATAATGCCATGTATTTATTCGGTTATGGTAGCGCCATTGTTATCTTGCCATGATATCATTCATGTTGCATTGCTTTATTTATGATTTGCATGAAGCATGGTTGAGTGGCAGTGTATCCACTGAGCTTTGTTAGCTCAGCGTTCGCAATCATTGTTTTCGTTCGCAGGTTAGTAGGTTTAGGTCTTGGAGGAGCACCATCAATGGAGAATTCTAGCGCCTCGTCTCTTCAGAGTATAGTACTTAGGTCATTGGGCTATGTATTCGTAGGAACCTATTGTATATTGTAAATCGTATTTGGATTTTCAAATGGTTGAGTCAAAGGTTTATAATGTAATTTTAAAAGGAGCTCAACTGTATATGTTTTCAAACATTTATTATGTTTTATTGGGGTGTAATTAAATGTATTTTCATAATAGATTTATGGATTAGGCTAAACTAGGTCAAAATTGTTTAGTTGGGTTTCAGGCGTGAGGCCCAAATGTGACATCCGGGTCGTCGGTGTTATTTTTAATGGTATCAGAGCCTAGGTTTAGTCGATTCTAGGAAAACCCCAAGGTGGTTAGGAGTCGAGAATAGGTGTCTAGCAGATACGAGCCCGTGTGTTTGAGTTGTAGTCTTCAAAACTGGAGTCTGGATGGTGTACCATGTGTTCGAGTGTGTCACTGGTTGCGACATTAAGATTGGTTCGATCGCGGTCGTGAGGGCCGTGATGGTAGATGCTTCCTTTAAGGATGATTTTAAGATCGGAGTTATCATAGAAGTTAAGCTTAGGCTTATGAAGGATTGGAGGAGTTGAGGGTGTGCCCTCCTCCAATCGCTTGAGAAGTAATCATGGTTATGTGCCGTAAGTTACCTTAAAACCTTGAGTTCTTGGTGAGAACCTCCAGCGGTGAGATTCTACGTGTTGGTAGGCAACCCTTATGGAACAGATAAGAGGACTTGCTTTTCATTGACTAGTGGTAGAGTGTCGATCGGGGGTCATATCATTTGCAGTAAGTGAACCTTAATGGGGGTATCATGTGATGAGGATGTAGCACGCCTGGCATGTATGCGTTTTCGACTAATGTAGAAAGGTACATAATGATTGCGAGGTCCCAAGCGCGCTCTTAGTAAGCTGAATGCCCTAAGATCTCGATCAAGGTATGCTTGTTAGGGTTGTTTATAGTAGTGGCAAGAAGGACATCATGGGTTTTGCGCGAGGCGATGCTTGAGTAAGGCTTAAGGATACGTGGTTGACAAATACAATAGAGTTGTTTTCTAAATAAATTGATATGATCTTAGCCACCGGTTGTTGTTCGGTTATGAGCCAGCTTGAGATGACAAGTGTTGTGTTATAAGCTTCGAGGTTTTGGGAAACCAAACCTAAGGTAATGGAAAAGACAAACTATCACCTTCTAAATACGGTTTAGACCAGTTAGGTTGACGGCGCGAGATCGACCAAGGGAGTCAAGGAGAGAGCCATGTTCCTTTAATGGGAGGACCATTATTGTTACGAATCTAAGTATAGAAAAATGGTTGTGAAATGATGACCTGATCAATAGATTCATGGTTAAGAAACACTCAGAGGGATCTGAAGACGACGTGGAATAATCTTAAAGAAATTTTAACTGTATCATCTTTTCTTAAGGGCAATGCATATGATTGGTGAGAGACCGTAGGGTTAGGACCACAGCCTGTTTTCTCAACATGGGGTGTTCCTTGGGTGAGTCAAGAAAAAGGTATGTCAGTGAAGCTCATATGAAGAAGATGAGGGATCAGTTCTCGCAGTCAGTTCAAGGTGCCAAGCAGTGATAGGTATGAGTAAGATTTTCTACGGTTGAGCTGTTATGCCCAAATGTTGTTGCTATCGAAGAGTAAATGTGGTTGAGGTTAGATGTGGATTCAAATTTGACATACTGATGCATGGGACAATAATTTTACCTGGGATATTCTCTGAGCTAGTCGTTAGTACGAAGCACCCGAATGACCTTAAAGCCAACATTGAGTCAGTTGATGATTCTATAGACCGTATTTTAGGGAATCAGAACATCGTAAGATTCTTCTCGGGCCTTGAAGAGGAGATGGTTTGTGCTTTGATTAGATCAAAAAATAGTTGCTTTAGATCAGTGAGGGTTGGTCAGAAATCTAAATTGAGGTTGTTGTAGGGGTCTTATCAATTTTTTCTATAACGGAGAGTGTTGATGGTTTAGTCCTAGCGTCTCTCTTACCGGTTCGTGAGCCTTGTGGTTGACATCACCTTGAGGTATATTTCTTGCTTGGGGAATTTTTTTATGAGTGCTAGACATCGGGCCACATGGCAAAGGACTGTTCAATCGTGGATGAGTATTTACCAGTTCAGTCTTTAAGTTTGACTTTTTCTGGGCATAGTCAAGGTTCTTCGAGAAGTGGTGTTGGGTTATTGTCGAAGTATCAGGGTGGAGGCCATGTGAGATCTACAGTTAGAGTCATCGTACGAGCTTTTGTTAGACAATATGTTGTTCATACCAGAAACAACAAGTTTGTTACCGAGAGTGTGCTAGATGATTTGGTCTCATTGTGGTTTTCCATTTTTTAATGACGGTTGATTTCTTATTCTTACCTTGGCAGAGATTTTATTGAGTGAGTTCTATGATAAGTTTCCCCGATGTTTTTATTGGTTTGGTAAATTAATGGATCAATAAGTGTTGGTAAAAAAGGTTCCATCATGGGTGGTGTGTATGGTTTGGGGTAACAATCCATGTGGACTTGTTGGACTTACCCTTGGTACGGGTTGGTCACGTGAGTGCGAGGGGTGCTTTAGTTTCCAAGCAAGAATCTCGAAGTTGAGGTTTAGAATAAACCAGTTTGTCGGTAGTGTGCGTGAATAAATCTTATCTCTTCAGCTTATGTGTTGTGCTCATGTGATGCTAGTTGAAGAGGACCTTGTAGGTTGCAAGACGTTCTTAGTTCGCATAGTTGACATAAGGGTGAGAGTCTGCGGTTTAGAGCGGTGGACGTGCAAGTGGTTATCAAGGTGCTCTTCGAGGGTTGAGCGGGATAACCTCTTGATCGTGAAGTGGTACCCATGATAAGGGATGGGTTGAGTTCGATATTAAGTGTTCATCACCTTGTGGTCTGACATTTACCGAACCTTTTGTGTGAGTACTCCTTGGTTGAGGAGGGGACGCGGACGATGTCGCCAATAGGTTCACCTTGGTACGTGATTCGGTTGGTATAGCGAGATATAGTGGTGTTAGCTGTTGTGAGTTAATGTATAACAATGAAAGTCCAATATTATTTTTCAAGGCTAATGATCTTGTTGATATTGAAGATGTTTGAGATTTCCGTAATACCGTTCGAGATGTGGTCTCGTAAGTTGAAAGTTAAGGAGAATTAATGTTAAAATTTAGGGTTTGATATGATGTTTGAACTCTAAGGGCAAGTTGAAGAGTGTTTTGGACTTACGAATACGTCGAGATAATTTTAAGTTTGAGGAATAGAGGGTTGCTTATTTGGGTTTGAGATGGATTGTGTTCGTGCATAGTGACAATGTAAAGATGTTTTGAATGACTTCGGAGAAATGTGGGTGTTCGGCTAAAGTTGTGTGGAATTAGATTTTGGGCTGTAATAAGTTGTGTTGGGAGAATCAATAGGAATCTTGAAGGCTTGCTAAAGTTTTAGCACTAACGCTTGTCAGAATTTGGTGGTTGGGAGTGATAAGAGTGTTCAGACCCTTGAGGATAGTTCGGTGGTTTGATCCCTAGTAGAGCTTGGTTGTGGTAACAATTTTATTTTGTAACTGAAGTAGCTTGGCTAGTAGAATCGCTTGATCGTGGTTTCGCATATGCTTATGTCGTAGTGGGTTCAAGTAAATAAGGCGTTAAGTCCCGTATCAGTTGACCAGGTTTTAAAGAAGGTTATATTTTCATGTTAGATGGATGATAGAACATGATTGATAGGGTTCGTTATTCCTGAACATGTGAGTTATGGTGATTATATATGAGGAAGTTCCTTGTGATATACCTTGAAGAAGTGTCGCGTTATGGACGCAGATAGGGGTTGAGTTTAAGACTTTGGAAATGCTAGTGTTGGTGGAGAGGTTTGCTCATCGAGTTGTGACTCATCCGAAGTGAGTCCAGAGTGTCGTCGTTTGATAATACTGTTGAGATTATCCTTGGTTGAACCGTTTCAGGTTCTATATAAGTGTTGTGTTAGACGTTGGGAATTTTGTGCTAAGAGTTTTGGTTAAGAATGTTTCATGGGGAACTTAAGAGTTGTGGCTATGCGTAGGAGTGGTTAGATCATCAGCAGTATTATCTCCTTCCCATGCTTAAATTTTGAGGATGAAATTTTCTTTAAGGAGGGGAGAATTGTAACAACCCAGATTTCAGAGTCTGAGAGTCGGGTTAACCCGAGGTTTGGGCCTCGCCTTTGGACCGAGTGTTGGGCTTTTAGGAAAATTTTGGGCTTGCCATTGTTGTTGGGCTTGCTTAGTTGGATTTAGGCTTGGTTTAGGATGAGAGTTGTGAGGGGTAATATGGAAATTTCATAAATGGATAACAAGGGGTTGGTGGTGTTTAACCTTATGAGGTCATCTTGGTCCTTTTGTTTTCCCCCTTTTCCCTTCTATTCTAATTTCTTTACTAAGAACTCAAAGTTCAAGATCAAATCTTTGAGAGTTTGAGTAAATATCTCGTTTGGGTCAAGAAGAAAAGTTTGTTATGCATCTCAAGATCTTTTATCCAAGGGAAGATTCATTTGAAATGATGGGGTAAGATGTTTTTGTTGGGCTGAAGAGGAAGAAAGGGAATAGGTTCTTGAAGGCCTCTTCATCAGCTTTAATCTAAGGTTAGTACACTATTAACTCCTATAGTTTCCTGGAAATCATAAAGTTAGGCTTTGTGCATGATTTGAGTGTTTATGGTTTGACAATCTTTGGTTGATCCCCTTTAATGGTAAAATATGTATTTGAAGTTGCTATGGCCTAAATTCAGTAGTAATCCATCTAATACTATCATCATAACTTGTAGGAACGATTTAGGCCTTAACCGTTTAGGTTAAACAGGGTTTTTAGGTGAAACCCGCACCCAGAGTTCGAAACTCGGGCTTGCATATCGGTACGGGGGTTTAGCTTATCGGTACGCCTTTGTGATGAGGAAGAAGAGTTGCGAGGAGCGTACCAGTACGGATTTTCGTGTATCGATACCCCTCATCTAAATAGAATTTCAGTAGTGTGTTCGTGTATCGGTACGCATGAGGCATATCGGTACTCACTGTTATATTGTATGCAAAGGCTTCATGTACCGGTACGTTAGGGTAGGCGTATCGGTACGAGTAAGGATAGATATGGGGTAACCCTAGTACCGATATGGAGTACCAATACGACACGAAGCGTATCGGTACAGCCTATAGGCCAATCTTTTCTAATGTAATTTGAGTATCGATACTCGTAGAGGAGTATCGGTACCAATAGGGTCGTACCGATTCCCATATAGGAGTATCGGTACGCGCAGACCAATCTGCCCACGAATGTTGAGTTTGCGTTCGGGGGTTCTATAATTTGAGGCAAAGGACCCTGGGGTCCGTTAAGGTGTAAAATGAATATTAAAACTGAGAAATGGAGATTTAAACCCCGCGTATAAAATAAATGGCTAATGGCTCGATATATATATATTGGGTAAGTTGTGTGAGGTGGTAACCCATAGGGATCCTAGGTAGATTGATTGATGTTGTGTGGTAATTAAGGTCCTTGTTGTGTGCGGAAGGGGCGCCTATAAAGATTAAGTCTTCTTGAATAATAAGATAATTTAATGAGAACGACTAATGTGTACTTTCATAACATACTAATAAATAGATAAGCTCAATAGGGTGGTATAATAATTGATAGAAACCATAGGGCGATGGTAAGTGTGTTAGAGCTGTGTGCGGTAGACCCTTGTGTTGAGGCTATGTGGTGGCTATGGTCCTTGCTGTGTGCTGATGGGACACCTATATAGTCGAATCATCCCTTGTTGTTGGGATTTAGATAGCCTAAGTGTGTTGCAACACCTTGAAGACTCCCGAATGTAGGATCCCAATGCTTTATGGACGTGGGCCTCATTCGAAGATGCTTGATGAGAGATCCTGAGCATGGATGTTGGATCCCGATGCTCTGTGGACGCGTGCCTCATCCCTTTAAGTATAGGATCCCAATGCTTTGTGGACACGGGCCCCACTCAAGTGTAGGATTCCGATGTTTCGTGGACGCAGACCTCACTTAATGTTATTGGTGTTATATGTGTGATGCTAGGTAAGCGTATGAGATACTTGTATAAGCTCTGTGCGTGATCATACATTCATAATGCCATGTTTTTAGGCGGTTATGGTAGCGCCATTGTTATCTTGCCATGATATCATTCATGTTGCATTGCTTTATTTATGATTTGCATGAAGCATGGTTGAGTGGCGGTGTATCCACTGAGCTTTGTTAGCGTAGCGTTCGGGATCGTTGTTTTCTTTCGCATGTTAGTAGGTTTGGCTTGTTCTTGGAGGAGCACCATCAATAGAGGATTCAAGCGCCTCGTCTCTTCAGAGTACAATACTTAGGTCATTGGGCTATGTATTCGTAGAAACCTATTGTATATTGTAAATAGTATTTGGATTTTCAAACGGTCGAGTCAGAGGCTTATAATGTAATTTTAAAAGGAGCTTCACTGTATATGTTTTCAAATATTTATTATGTTTTATTGGGTTGTAATTAAATGGATTTGTGGATTGGGCTAAACTAGGTCAAAATTGTTTGGTTGAATTTTAGGCGTGAGACCCAAATGTAACATCCAGGTTGTGGGTGTTACAAATAATTAGGCCACATGTCATATCATTGGATGAATTTTTTAACATACCGACCTTAAAATATAACGAAATGAAAGTTAAAACCTACTTTGATAAAAAAAACTTTTTTTTGAACAATTCATACCTATAGGAGAGGGAAGATAAATTTGCTCATAATGTATATTGAACCCACAACTTAGGAGAGATGGGGGAGTGTCAACTGAGAGCTTTTAACCACGTGCTCTTGAGATTGTTGACTTTTAAAAAAACTTCAAACATCTAAATTTTTAAAAAAAATACAATTTTAACATTTATTTTGTATTAAAGACATTAAAAATTTTCGTTTAAAACGCACAAAAATGATTCTTTCAATTTTCAAAAGAGAAAAAACTTTCTTCAATGCCCATGAATTCCATCCTCTACTTTTTAAAGATTCGAGCATATGATTTTATGATATTAAGTAATAACGCTAGGGTTTTTATCCTTAAAAGATAAACTTCAATAAATAAATAAATAAATAAAAATAAAGCGCAACCAAAAAATAATTAAAATATAATAAAACAAGAATATAATAAAAATTTAAGCATGTTATAAAATACAATAAAATATAAAAATTACAAATATTGCATGAAACTTAATTTAAATAAATATAATATTTCAAACATTATGAATTGGATTGTGGTGAATTTGATAGCTATGCGAATCAAGTCCGTTCTTATCTTTTCTTTAGTTGTTAGAATTGCTGCTGGTGAAAATGGTTTAATTATGGCTTTAGCCCTTCAACTAATAACAGATTTTTACAATTACCAATTTTCACCATAATATAGGATTTAATACCAGACTTTGAAAAACATAAAATGCAACCAAAGCAAATAAAAGTGTCTGATTTTATTTATTTACTACTAAATATAAAACAAGGGTGAAACCAATCTAACAGTAAAAAGGAAGGTTCCTAGTCGTGTTATTGATGATTTCCGAAATACACGCCGCCGACCATCGGCGACGACGCATCATCGACTCCAACACCACAAATGCACTTGCAGTTAACACAGCGGCTGGGAAACCCTTGGCACACCAAACTGCAGTTAACCATGCGAGGACAGCAGAAGGGCCCTCTTGCTTCAGCTCCAGGCAACCTCACCAATGGCGATTCTGTCAAAACAAATAATTATTTTTTTCTACCAGCAAAATGGTACTCATAAATTACTATCAAATGAGACTACCGGTAAGACTCGAACCCTGATGCTTGCCACGATGCTAGACGATCCATGTTCCGAAAGATAAAGAGGAAAGGAATTACATACCATAAGCCATAACCAAGAGACTGATGCAGATAACTAGTCTGGTCCTCCATGTAGTTGCTTCCATTACTATTATTATTACTAAAATGGCTATGGTGTTATTATTATTTTTTGAACAGATGAAGGTGAGGTAAAGGAGGCTATTTATAGTTGAGGCCTTCAAACATAAACCGGGGAATATAAGGCAAGTTATCTTATATAATATGTATTTCCTTAATAAGGAAATATACCAAAATATAATCATTACTATTTACAGTATTTTTAGGGACAGAAATAAAATTTAGGGTCAGAGTAAAACTTAAATTCGAAAAGTTGAGAGACAAATTCATTATAAATCCTATTATATTCATCATTCGGATAATCCTGGTATGGTGCTGGTTATGCAACCTTTGGCTAATGATAACTACAATAGCTAAAAACGTTCAATGCTCATGGCTCTTTCCTCCAAAAATAAGCTTGGATTTGTTGATGGCTCGATTCCCTTACCGATATCCTCTTCACCTTTATTCAGTGCCTGGATGTGTGTCAACAATCTGGTGAATTCATGGATTTTAAACTCAGTCTCCAAGGACATAGTGTTAAAACCAAACCATAATAGATATGAAATTTAAACCCATGATCTATCAAGTAATTATCAAGAACAATAAACTGAATGAACTGAATGCGGAAGCGTACCTGAATTCATTGATGGACTGAAAACCTTGAATCCTTTGATGGAGATCGTCTAAAAGGTGGTTGCGATCTTCCAAGAACATAGGTTAGCCCTTGCCGTAAAAACTCTCTGACGGAGACAAGAGTAATACAAGTTAACCTATTTCTTGGGGACCACTACCTCTTTATATAGTTGATTATTAAATCAACTATTAAATATTTATAACTCTGCCCCTCATTGAATTATAAATATATCTTACGGTATCTACACTTTTATTTTCATGACACTTTAATACCTATGACACGCCTAACATAATTGGTCACTTGATTTTGCGTCATACTTTATAATAGCATCATACATTTTACACATGTGCCCGCAATTGCGGATTTTAATCCAACACTCTCCCACTTGGGCAACATATGTTTCCTGATAAATGTACAATCTTATGAGCTCAAAATTTTGCTATTATATAATACGTATTCTATAACAATCTCGTCCATCAACTATATCCATATAGGATCAAAGTAGCCTTTGCCATATCTATCATGACTAGACCCATCAATAGTCACGAATACAAATATAGTCAAATGACATAGATCAATCATGGATGCACAACATGGAAAATTACATGAAATGTGAACCGAACATGTCTATTTCCAACTGGTCCTCCTAAACCTTAGTGAGATCAAACTTTACTGAATTCAGAGTGTGCATAAACCCAAAGAACTTTATTTCTGAAGAAAATAATCTTAAAATATCTCCAAACTGAAGTAACCGAAATTGTGTCTAAAACGAATAGGCATTTTTCAAAATTACAAACTCCCACTAAAACTAAATATCTTTAAATAATATTACACCCACATGAGTAGTGTGCTCATGAAAGACCTAGGGTGATAGTTTCTTAATAAGCGCGCAACTATGGAGTTTGTACCAACATGTTCTATAGACACACAATCATTCCAAATTTTCTTTAACAACTAGGAACTTAATATTTATGTGATGTTCCTATTGTTTATAGAATAAATGAATGCATATTTATTATCACAAAATAACAGAAGTGGTCTTTCTATTCAATCTATAATTAGCAGCCAATGTGACAAAATTCTTTTGCATCAATATTCTAATAGAATCGAAGTATGTAAACTTGATGATCTCTAACTTACCAGAACTCTGATATGCGAGCATGTAATTTTTTTGTTCTCTAAACATATCTCATAGCCCTATTGGCTGTTATCCAATGGTTCAAACTAGAATTGCTTAAATATCTGTCTAACATTCCAACAATGTACGCAATATCCGAACGCATACATACTCGAGCATAAATTAAATTCTCAATAGATTATGCACATGGAATCTTTTGTATTTTTTTTTATTTCAATGTTACTTTTAGGGCATTGAGTAAGACAATATTTATCTTCTTTAGCAATATAAGTATCACTTGGTTTACTCCCACTGAACTTGTAGTACATAAAATTGTCAACCAAATTTATCTCAAAACTAAATGAGATAATCAATATGAAATTTATAATTTCATTAATGAGAGTCCTAATTAAGCTCATAGATGGATTTCTTTAATTTACATATCATTGATATTGTATCATAAGACACAACTCTATGATTGTGCCATATAAATAGTTTCTTCATTGTCGCCCTTGGAAAAAACAAGCTTAACATCTATCTAATGTAGCTTAAGACTAAAACGAGCAACAAGTGTAATAATTATCTTGAAATAGTTTTTCAATGAAACTTGATATAAAGTCTTTACAAAATCAATGTCTTCTTTTAGAGTATATCCTTTAGATACATGACGTGCTTTATACTTATCCACATTACCATTTTCATCCCTATTGGTTTTAAATATCTATTTACAATCAATTGGTTTGCACCTTAAGGTAATGAAACAAGTTCCTAAACTTTATTGTCTTGCATAAAATTATACTCTTCTTGAATGACATCAATCCACTTTTAAGAGTTAAAACTTTTATGGTCTGATAAAAAATAATTGAGCCACTTTCTATCATTCCATTGTTATCCTTATTTTCTTGAGGAAATACAATATAATAATCTCGAATAGTATTTCTCCTTCCTCTCGTGAACCTCTTTAATGACACTTTTTTTGAGGTTGTTGAGTTTGTTCTTTTGAAACAATTATCTTATCTTGAATGAGAGTTGTTCGACATTGTTTTGCTGAGGTACTTGATTCACTTCTTGATAATGATAGGTGTGAAAACCTAAACATTATCAAAACTGATAGTAGGAATTAAATTATAATCCAATTCATCCTTAATAGCAATGCATCTAACCTTATTTCTCCCTCCAAACATCCTAAAAAAGTTATAAATCTCTCCTTAAAATAATCTTATTTGTGGGATCATAAAATTTACAGCCCATGGATCAATCAAAATAACCGAAGTAGTTGTTCACTTTTGATGTTTAATTACTTCACATGTGTCCTAACTTGTTACAAAAGAAATCAACCATTTGTAACTTATTGTTATTTCTTTTGAGTTGGACCTCAACAACTTTATTCTAATATTTTTTATTGCCTTTATTCTTAAAGACACTAACTAAATAAGCACTGACCAAATGCTTTTTTACACTTATAATGCTTCAACCTTTCTTCCTCTTGAATACAATGAGAAATGAGCCCAAATAGAGTTTATTTCTCTTTGACAATTGTAACTTGAATTGGTTAAACTGTATAGGAAGCGGTGCCAAAACCATAACAATAAACAATTGTTACAAAGTTCGATCTTATGTGCCTTAAATTTTGAAGCAATATTAAACATTTTCATAATGTATTCCCTCACATTTTCTTGACCCTTATACTTCATAGACATCAAAGAAGACATAAGTGATGTCATCTTAACCTTAATGTTTTGGGTAAAACATTTCTTAATTTCGTCAAGGAAACCCTTAATACGAGTAATCTCTTTAGATTTTTTATTCCTAAAGACTTATAGAATGTTATTCATTATAATCATTAGACTCGTGCGATTTGAACAATCTCACCTCTCAAAATCCCTTTTATGGGGGATTACAACGGTGAGAGGTGCAAGTTATTCTTCCCTTAGTGCAAAGTCTATGTTCATACAACCAAATACTATATGTAAGTGTCTTTTCTATTCCTTGAAACTAGTTTCACTAAACATGAGTGCATAATGTATTTAATAGATATTGTGACAACAAAGATAAATTACTTAAATATAGAACAAAAATAAGCAAATAAAATAAAAACAAGCTCACATAAATATTCATAAACAAATAAATTCAAAATAATAGCTAGTTCCCCTCAAGATACCAAGCACAACATTAATATCAAGTCTTTGGACAGTAATATTAACGGTAAGCGGTACTCTTGTTGTAGCAATCAAACATTGACAATAAACTATGTCAAACAATAAATTAATCTTTGGACTAATGTATTGTTTACATAAAATACCTTATAATTGTCACACATTTATCGCCACAGTTGTTGTTGTAATTCTGTCAAATATTAACTTTCCTTTGGGCCAGTTAATAAACATATGGATTAAAAAAACCCATAATTATCTTAATATTTTAAATAAACTAATCTACACAAAAGCGGTCACTTTGGTGACATTATGTTTCAATTAATCTATTAAAATATTAGACATCTGAAGCCAAAATATGAATTTAATTGTTTCAAAATATTTGTCTTAATTTTATCTTTCAATCAAATTAAAAGATAACCAAAATAATAAATTTGAACAAAGGTAAACCTCATATCAAGATACCGGACAATCCGTTAATGTTTTATCTTTGGACAAAACATTAACTTGCAAGTGATATCTTGGTACAATAATCAAACATTGATAATAAGAACATGTCAAACAGAAATCTTCCTTTGGGCCGATTTATTGCTCGCATATAACACTGAATAATTATCACATGTTTATTACCACAGTTGCACATGTAATAATGTTAATTATTAACCTTCCTTTGGGCCGATTAATACTAACATAATCCGACTTACATGCACAAAACCTTCTATATATTAAAATAAAATAATTTTTACCATAAAGGTCACTTTGGTGACTTAATGCTTTAATTAATTTATCTTAAAATATATAATATAAATATACCGATATTCAAATTTAAAATTTTGTAACAGTCAAAATTGAAATTTCTAATAACACTTAAGTTTCTGAAATAACTCAAAATAAGGTTGTCTATATGGGGCTATCAGAAATCGAAAAAACTGAAATCTTTGATCGTTTCTCAAAAAATTCCTTAAGCATGCATTTACCAAAATAAAACTTGAATTCAGAACAATCAATCTTTAACTAAAGTCAAAATCAGAAGTATCACATAAATTAATAATTCATATAATGATCACATGAAACTTTAATATATCCATAATAACCTAACGATCAAAATTGAAAACTCTGATCAAACTCAATAAAATATGAATTTCATGAGATTAATGACATTGCAACAAATAGTGATATACCCAAATTAAATTTAAAATCAAGACCGAAATCATGCAATTAATAGCATGCTTTTAAACAACAAGCATACTATTGCAATTGATAATATTAATTAATCGCAAATTGTAAACAATAGTATTTGTATTCATGTAAATACCGAAACCTAAACACAATACTTTTAATCTTAATATATTATACACTGAATTATACTGTAGCGGTATTAATCCCATACAAATTTAGAACTTAAACAAGTATTAGGATAATATGGAATCATCATAACTAATCATGTAATAAGACCACATATCCCATTAACCGAATTATGAAAATATATTTAATGTATGAAACAAGGAAATTGACCTAATTTCTGATTATCAAGTCTTACTCCTTTTTTTTAATAGAAACATTATAGGGTAGCATATCATCAACCGAAACAAGATAGCAAACTGAATATAATATCGAACATGATAGTAAACCGAAACATAAAAGCAAACTGAATAATAAAATCAATACTATAAAATTGAGAACGAATCAACCCCAAAAAACTAATAGTTGGTTCTTAATGATTTAACATGACGAGGCGCTGATGCCACTTGTTAAAACCAAACCATAATAGATATGAAATTTAAACCCATGATCTGTCAAGTAATCATCAAGAACAATAAACTGAATGAACTGAATGCGGAAACGTACCTGAATTCATTGATGGATCTAAAACCTTGAATCATTTGATGGAGATCGTCTAAAAGGTGGTTGCGATCTTCCAAGAAGAAATGTTAGCCCTTGCCGTAAAAACTCTCTGACGGGGACAAGAGTAATACAAGTTAACCTATTTCTTGGGGACCGCTACCTCTTTATATAGTTGATTATTAAATCAACTATTAAATATTTATAACTCTGCCTCTCATTGAATTATAAATATATCTTACGGTATCTACAATTTTATTTCAATGACACTTTAATACCTATGACACGCCTAACATAATTGGTCACTTCATTTTGTGTCATACTTTATAATAGCATCATACATTTTACTTATGTGCCCACAACGGCGAATTTTAATTCAACACATTGCAGCAAGTCTGTTGAATCATTCAAATGTTGCTAAAATCTGGAAGGATCTTGAAGATAGATTCCAAGAAAACAATGGTCCTAGGATCTTCTGTAACACCCTCGACCCGGTTGTCACATTTGGGCCTTACGCCCAAACTAAAACCATAAAATTTTTCAAATTGGGTTTAGCCCAAACAAGTATTTTCCAAAACATTTAGATCCAATAGTTGAAAATATAGATAAACAACTTAAATCGTTACAAAGGAGCTCCACTTTAATTTAAAAAATGAATGCATTTGACTTGATTAATACAATTTCAAAAGTAAGAATTACAGACTCGACTCTGTAAGGTCCTATGAATATATAGCCAACTAAACACAAGTACCGTACTCTGGAGATCACCACATGCTAGAATCCCGTTACTGATAGTGCTCCTCGATCTCACGATCAATCTACGCACGAAAACAACGATTCTGAGCGTCGAGCTTACAAAGCTCAGTGGTACACATCTACTCTACTATACTTCATGCTAATTATAAACATAAGCATGCAAGCTAGTACGAGCAATAAGGAGAGATAAATAAACATATGGCGCTACCACTAGTTGCCTAAATACATACTCTCAACATAGCAAAATATCATACATGGCCCACAAGGCCCAACCATACTCGAGATCACACCAGATCATTTGAGCAAAGCACACAAAGTCAACCACGAACCTAGAGTGAGTTCTAGTGTCACACAACCTCGGGAACGTACACTCTGAGTGAGGCCCAATGTCACACAGCCTCGAGAATATACACTCTCTTTGGGTGTGGCCCGGTGTTACACAGTGTCGGGAATGTACACCCATACTCGGCATCTCTCCTCAAGTATCTTCGAATGAGGCCCGGTGTCACACAGCATCGAGAACGTGCATTCGACATCTCTAACTATAGTGTTGTAACACTCTTTCCCTGGGTATCCAGATCTCATCAATCATCGACTCAACCAATCAAATGCCTATCCGACATACAAACAACGAGATTCCAAGGATCCCCTATTGTTGCTAATCATCAGCACATCCATTATTTTACATTACCAAGTTATTAATACCTTATGGAGAAGTATATAACTAATCTTATTTATTGTCTCCATTAATCCACATTTTCAAATTAATTAATACATTAATCAAACCATTAATTTTCCACATCGATTCCCGTACTGATACGACCCCCAATCGGGTACCGGTACAGCTAAAGCTCGTACCGATACCCTACGCAAGGGTTCGTAACATTTCCTCGAATTTCAATATTGCACACTTTATTCAATCCCTAAATCTTATAAAAGTGATTAGAGTTTATGCACTAACGCATTCATTCAATTAATATTAATTATCAGCTTTATAATCATTTAACCGAGTATTTATCGTCATTATTATCTCTTAAATATAATTTCCATTAATTCACATCAACCATTCGGACTAGCATGCAAGGCATCACAATTATCAATTAATTCAACCAATCATCAAACAATTATATGAGTCAAATCATGTCCTTAAACATCATCATGCATCTCACATGTATCGAATCTTATACTACTAGTCTCCAAACATGCATATTCATCGTCTACCTATTTTGCAGGCACTAACACGCAAAATAATCACATTTATAATGCTCATGAAACAATAGGAGTTCGAGGTGTACTAAACTTAATCCAAAGCGATAAATCCCCAACCAAGCTCCTCCAAACATCTCTTTAATTCCAATATTCGAGTCCACAAATTCCTTGGATAAAAAAATATGACTACTTAGCCATTTCACCTTATATGACTATTTTAAAGGATAAAACACACAAAAATAGCTTATCGGGTTAGAATTTGGCGAAATAGACTTAGAACGTCGAGAAACCCTTGGGTAAGGTCCCCTAGAAAAAGTCAACTACTGGTCAACGACAATCAACGGCCCGTCAATCAGGTGCAGCGCAGTGCACGGTAGAAACGGTGCACCCGTGGGCAGCTATTAGGTGTGGTAGGGTGCACAGGCTTATGGTGTACCTGGGTGAGCGTCATTAGGTGTGGGGTGGTGTACAGAAGCATATGTGCACCCGCCCTCTACAGCTGGCACACGCCCACTCTCAGGGGCGATGTGTGGTGGCACGTGCGGCAGCCTCTAGTGGTCAGACAGCAATGGCAACCTCCAGATCTGTATTTCTCTGGTCGGTGGATAGAATGGTGGCAGCGGTTTTCGGCGTATAACATCTAACCATGGCATTTTGAGCTAGGCCAATTCTTTTTTTCCTTTACCTAGCGAACAACGACGGTGACAACAATAGGGCAACCACCGGTTGATTCGTCTCGATGAGCACGACCGATGGTGCTGTTGGTGAGACTTTACAGCGGTCGGATCTCTTTCAAATTGAAGCAAAACCCTCTCTCTAAAATCCCTTTTCTTTTTCTCCCCTTTCTAACATCATCTCTCACCCATTATTATTCTAATTTCCCTCCCATTTCCATGCCAAAATCTGACCAATTTAATACCCACCAACAACCAAAAGGTAAACTACACAAAAGACCATTAAACTATTTGAAAACTTATACTTAACTTCCATTTATATATTTATTTATTCTCTAAAACACAGAAATCCTACCCGAATTACTAACCCAGAAACTGGGACGTTACAACTCTCCCATCTTTAAAAAAATTTTGTCCTCGAAATTTGTACCCATAAAACAAGAAGATGCTAAAACCTTTATATCTCTTTGACGCCCTTAAAAATTTTCCCGCTGCACTACTATGATCTCAACACTTATCAATTATATATAACCCTTGTCTTCTAACGGTACAAATATAATCTCAACTGATTCTTTCTTTTAGAAGGAATTTATTCTCGCTTGGTGCATTACATAAGGCATGCAATAAACCCCACGGTACCCTAACAAAACTATCACATGAAAACATCATCAACAAAACTTAACTTATGCTGTAGAACCCCAAAGGTTGTTGCACACAAAATTCTTTCACAACAATGTACGATCTAAAAGAACAGCATATTAAACAACTGTTGCATCCAAAATGAAACAATACTTCTCGTGGTGACTCCCTAAAGGAGACTCTAACTCTGACTGCATCCCCTATCTAAAATTGTGTTCGCCTCAAGCACTTACCTCAACTGGGCATGATAACTCATATAAAAAAACTAACGTAGCTTTCACTAACTCGATTCACGCAAGAGTCTTACACTTCAACCCCAAAATACGTCTGAAATCACATCATCTGTACCCTCACTCGGATATTTCATCGCATGAAATCTCACCAAAGGATAGGGTTCCATCACATACCTCAAATCTCGTGTCAAAAGGTAACATGTACACATTGCAGTGTCGTACAACCAAACCCACAAACAAACCAAGCAAACTTTCTATCTGGATCTCAGCTTATCAAAAATATCAAACGGTACTCACCCCACCAATGACTATATCATTACTTAACGAAATCCCATCGAAACTGTGCATTCACCAATCCTTTACAATATCTACGATGATCCTTTTAATTTTCACTAAGGAACATTAAAGTATCACAACAATTCTGAGAAACTCAATCTTTGACTCCCAACTAATGGCAAGTCAAACACCTATCACTATCTCAAATATACGACTCCACACTATCTCCCAAAACACGCAGCGAAAGTTTGGTACAAATTGTTGCTTTCAGAATTTACCATATACTGACCACCATACTATTTAAGAAGAATCTTTTACCTTGATATATCTTTCTCTAAACACCCACAACAAGATCTCAAAGTTCATCAGAAACCAAAAAGGCCTAAAGTCAATCATAACAATGTATCATCTTATTTACAATCAGATGCTACTTCTTGTGGCTTCCAAAGTTACCCTATTTTCAATTTGGAGCTTAACCAATCAAAACACATGGGTACCGGTACTGATCGATCAGCACCAACCCAGATTAATCAAATACTAATACCACCTGGAGCTAGCATTGGTACTCTTTTACACGACCATCACTAGTGATCCTTGCATGGGCAGCATGATACTCTAACCTGAACTAACTCGATACAATCTATCACTTATCAAGTTCACTTTACTTAGGTGGTGATCGATCACACGACCAATAATTCTCAATTACTTCGACTCACGTCGTTATCCCACTCTCAACTTCCTTGGTGAACAAGCACTCAAAATTTCACACTATTGGGGTAAACACGACATTCTATCTTCTTTCACAAAATACAACCCTGAAAAACAACAAATTATCTTCGAAGAACTCAAAATCTTACTCGACTTTAATTGAGTTAGAACCACTATCACAACAAAACAAACTTACGCAGCTCGGATCTCCACCGATGTTTCTCGGCTTGCCTCAAGGAAACTGTGATACAAATAAAAAACATTTATGAAGTCTCAACCCTTGCTTCCTTAACTAATTACACGGTAACTAACATTTCCCACACACATAAGGTCATTAAGGTAATTATCTTGCCAACACTTATCTTTCCATATTCCTTATACATTCACATGTGACACGTAAAACATCAAGCTTATATTCGAGAGACAATATGGTAGCCCCCACCCTATCATCACTGAAACACCTCAAACATCACTGCAGACATCAATTGTTACCACAATATACTTTAAAGAGAGAGATCCTCATCCCAAAATTTATTTCAAAACTACAAGCTTTTAACACTTTAACCGAACCATCTTATTCTCGAGCTAATCTGAAAAAGCACAAGGGTACTTCGCAATCAATTAAACGAGTCATCCACCTTAGGAGACTCTTAACAGTCCCTTACTATTACTTGAGAAGCTATCAACGGTTTAAACATCACCTCAACAAACCAAATTTTTGCTAGCGAACAAGCGCGATTATTCCTTAGGACAAAAAAAACCTCATTCAGGTTGCACATTCGTAATTGAACCCCTAACTTTCTCAACTAGGTTGGTGTCCTCTAATAAGGACGATGGGCACCGACGTCTAACTCAGCCTTACCTCAATATCTAATCATGTTCTTGACAGGGAGAAAGCCTTAACGAGTTCTCCAAGAACCATAAACAAGCACTCTGACAGACTAGAAGCTCTTAAGCGTCAAACTACACACATCGACATCTGCCCAACTGTTAAACATATCTCACAACCTCATTGTGCCCGTCTCTAAACAACCACTACGAAGATTACGGTGGAAGAGAAACGGTTCAACATTTTTATTACCAAAGGTTGGGTTTCCTTGAGGTCTCGGAGCCTCGAGCCTAGTTTTGACATTACTAGCTAGCGTCAAGCTTGATTAATCAAAATAATTTTTGAGATACAACAACTCTCAAGAAGGTAGCTCTATCAAACCTATAGAACGTCTAACTTCAGTCACATCCTGGAAAACTAGTAGATCTTGAATCTACTATCTCAGAGAAATGCTATTGAGAAGGGCAGTGATACTTTCCAAGTATCAACGGGACTCTTTTTAAGCGGACAAAGGGTCATCCAACCAACGTGCGTTCACTGAACGATTTTAAGATCATGTTATCCGTATCCTTAACACAAACGTTATTCATACATAACGATAAAGATTCTTTGCCACGAACTCTTATAACGTATACAAAGGCTTTAGAACGACTACAACACACAATGAAGACACCATTCAGGTGTCAGAAAGAGTATACATCCTTGACTTCGACATCATCTAACTAACTCGTATCTCAACAATCTAGGATGACTCACCCCCAAAATTACTCCCATAAGCTGTTCAACACTTAACTCAGCTCTCTCGACCATAATCGTAACCATCTTAGTTAGCATCGCAACATTAGATGCACCATCAAGATTCTAATCTTAAGGAGTATGAACTTAATTTAAGGGCTTGTATTCACTAGCCACCTTACTAAAACACCTATACCACCCTGGGGGTTCTTAGAACCGGCTAAACCTAAGCTATGATACTACTGTTGTAACACCCTCGACCTGTATATCATATTTGGGCCCGAAGCCCAAACCAAAACCATAAAATTTCTCAAATTGGGTTTAGCCCAAACAAGTATTTTTTAAAACATTTAGATTCAATAGTTGAAAACATAGACAAACAATTTAAATCGCTACAAAGGAACTCCACTTTAATTTAAAACATGAAAGCATTCAACTTGATTAATACAATTTCAAAAGTAAGAATTACAGACTCGACTATGTAAGGTTCTATGAATACATAGTCCACTAAACACAAGTACCGTACTCTGGAGATCACCATATGCTAGAATCCTGTACCGATAGTGCTCATCGATCCTACGATCTGACGATCAACCTACGTACGGAAACAACAATTCTGAGCGTTGAGCTTACAAAGCTCAGTGGTGCACATCTACTCTACTATACTTTATGCTAATCATAAACATAAGCATGCAAGCTAGTAAGAGCAATAAGGAGAGATAAATTAACACATGACGCTACCACTAGTCGCCTAAACACATGCTCTCAACATAGCAAAACATCATACATGGCCCACAAGGCCCAACCATACTTGGGATCACACCAGATCATTCGAGCAAAGCACACAAAGTCAACCATAAACCTGGAGTGAGTCCCAGTGTCACACAACCTCGAAAACCTACGCTCTCTTTGGGTAAGGCCAGTGTCACATAGCCTCAAAAAACTTCACTTTCTCTAGGTGAGGCCAGGTGTCACACAGCGTCAAGAACGTATATTTGGCATCTTTAACCATGGTGTTGCAACACTCTTTCTCTGGGTATTCGAATCCCATCAATCATCGACTCAACCAATCCAAAGCCTATCTGACATACAAGCAACGCGATCCCAAGGATCCCCTATTGCTGCTAATCGTCAACATATCCTTTATTTTACATTACCGAGTTGTGAATACATTATGGAGAAGTATATAATTATTCTCATTTATTGTCTCCATTAATCCATATTTTTACATTAACTAATACATTAATCGAACCATTAATTTTCCACCTCGATTCTCATCTTTAATTAGAATTGAAAATTATTACGCTCAATGGGTACCGATACTCAAACACGAGTATCGATATAGTACCCCTGGGGTACCCGTACTCACATGCATACCAATACAATATTGCTTACTAGAAATCCCAGATTTTTACAAGTACCGGTACGAGTTGACCCGTGCCTATACGACCCTCAATCGTGTACCAGTACGGATAAAGCTCGTACTGATACCCTATACACGAGTTCGTACCATTTCCTTGAATTTCGATGTTACCACGTTTTGTTCGATCCCTAAAGCTGATAAAAGTTATTAGAGTTTGTTCACTAATGCATTCATTCAAATAATATTAATCCCTAACTTCATAGTCATTTAACCGAGTATTTATTGGCATTATTATCTCTTAAATATAATTTCCATTAATTCACATGAACCATTCGGATTAGCATACAAGGCATCACAATTATCAATTAATTCAACTAATCATCAAACAATTATACGAGTCAAATCATGCCGTTAAACATCATCATGCATCTCGCATATATCGAATCTTATACTACCAATCTCTAAACGTGCATATTCATCGTCTACCTATTTTGCAGACACTAACAGGCAAAGCAATCACATTTATGATGCTCATGAAACAATAGTAGTTTGAGGTACACTAACTCCTCCAAACATCTCTTTAATTCTAATATTCGAGTCCACAAATTCCTCGGATAAAAAATACGACTACGTAAGCCTTTTTACCTTATCAGACTATTTTAAAGGATAAAACACGTAAAAATAGCTTACCGAGTTTAAATTTGGCAAAATGGACTACGCCAACAGACTTAGAAAGTTGAGAAACCCCCGGGTAAAGTCCTCTAAAAAAAGTCAACGGCTGGTCAACCCTGGACAATGTCGGTCAATGGCCCGACGATCTATTGCGGCACGGTGCAGGGTAGAAACGGTGCACTTGCGGGCAACTATCAGGTGCAGTAGGGTGCATGGGCTTATGGTGTACCTGGGTGAGCATCATCAGGTGTGGCGCGGTGCACAAAAGCATATGTGCACCCACCCTTTGCAGCTGGCGCAAGCCCACTCTCAGGGGCGGTGCGTGCGGCGGCCTCTAGTGGCCAGATGGAAACGGCAACCTCCAGTTCTGCATTTATTTGGCCGATGGATCGAATGGTGGCTGCAGTTTTTGGTGTATGACGTTAAACCTTGGCGTTTTGAGCTAGGCCGATTCTTTTTTTCCTTTACCCCGATGAACGGCGATGACAGCAAGACGGGGTGACCACCGGTCGACTCGTCTCGACGAGCGCAACCCAATGGTGTCGGCGGTGAGACTTTAAGACGGTCGAATCTCTTTCAAATTGAAGCAAAACCCCTTTTCTTTTTCTCCCCTTTCTAATATTCTTTCTCAAATTCTGATTTCCCTCTCCTCTCAATGTCAAAATCTGACCTATTTAATGCCCACCAACAACCAAAGGGTAAACTACACAAAAGGTCATTAAACTATTTGAAAACTCATACTTAACTTCCATTTATTTATTTATTTAGTCTCCAAAATAAATTCTCCAAAACTTGGATATCCTACCCGAATTACTAACACGAGAACCGGGTCATTACATCTTCAATTTGAAAAAGAAATTGATTGACTTAGTTCAAGGTTCTGTGTCGGTGAGCACATACTACACTCAACTCAAGACTATTTGGGATGAGTTAGTTTCTATGAAACCTTCTTGC
This sequence comes from Hibiscus mutabilis, assembly GCA_019671005.1. Taxonomy (NCBI): domain Eukaryota; kingdom Viridiplantae; phylum Streptophyta; class Magnoliopsida; order Malvales; family Malvaceae; genus Hibiscus; species Hibiscus mutabilis. The sequence continues at coordinate 2,339,198 of CM033754.1, read as the reverse complement.
ACATGTTTGCAATGTTCATGTGGTGGTCTTAGAAAGATTCTCGATGATCAGCAGAAAGAATTGGCTATGCAATTCTTGATGGGTTTGAATGAATCTTTTGCTCATGTTCGGGGTCAGATTCTTCTAATGGAGCCCATGCCTTCAATAACTAAGGTGTTTTCTTTGGTAATTCAAGAAGAAAACCAAAGATCTGTTGTTTTGTCAAATCCTGTTACAGAGGTTGCATTTGTTGTTAAAGCTTCTACCAATTCTCATAAACCTCGACCGCAGTGCACCCATTGTAACATGCTTGGTCACACCAAAGAGAAATGTTACAAACTTCATGGCTATCCTCCCGGTTATATTTCTCGATCTAAACAACCTCAAAATCAACGTGCTCACACTAATGCAGTTGCTGACAATAATGTTTCAATTTCTCAAGAATCCTTGACTATATCTCAATGTCAGCAGTTAATTGCAATGCTCGCTTCTCAGTTACAAGCTGCTGCTACTGTTGAAGTACCATCTTCCTCGATCAATTTAACAATGCAAGGCAAGATTCTTTCTTTTGCAAATAGTTTTTGTTCTTTTGATGCTAAAGATTCTTGGATAATTGATTCCGGTGCCTCAAGACATGTTTGTTATTCAAAAGACTTGTTTGATTTCTTGCATCCTATTGAAGGTGGAACCATTTTGCTTCCAAACAATTCAGTTGTTACAGTTGGCTTTTCTGGTTCTATTCCCCTCACCTCTCAACTTATTCTTCATGATGTGTTAGATGTTCTAGAATTCAGATTTAATTTGCTAGCTGTAGTTGTTTGATTCACAATTCTAACATTAGTGTTTTGTTTTGCAAAAACAATTGTTTAATTCAGGACCATCAGGGCGTGATTGGGAAAGCTGATTTCTTTCGAGACTTGTATTTGTTTAAACCAACTGTTGATTCTATCATTATTTTTGCTTCAGCTCATGTTGATATTCAAGATTCTGCTGTTACATTGACTAGTTGGCATGATAGGCTTGGTCATCCAAGTGCTCGTGTTTTACAATTGTTAAAAGATGTATTACCATCTTTTCCTATTAATAAAAATGACACATGTTTCATTTGTCCTTCGGCTAAACAACATATATTGCCTTTTCCTATTTCTACAACTAATTCAAATTCTCATTTTGACTTAATTCATTGTGATATTTGGGGGCCATATAAGTCTGCTACTTACAATGGTCATCGTTTCTTTTTAACTTTGGTAGATGATTATACTAGAACAACTTGGACCTACCTGTTACAACACAAATCAAATGTTGCCACAATTGTTCCTCATTTCATCGCTATGGTCAAAAGACAGTTTGGATATGATATAAATTTTTTTCGATCTGACAATGCTCATGAGTTAAAATTCACCGATTTGTTTGCAAAACTTGGTATTCTTCATCAATATTCATGTGTTGAAAATCCCCAACAAAATTCTATGGTAGAAAGAAAACACCAGCATCTTCTTGCTGTTGCTCGAGCCCTATTCTTTCAGTCAAAGGTTCCTATTCGTTTTTGGGGAGAATGCATTCTTACAGCTACTTATCTAATAAATAGGTTGCCTTCTCCTGTTTTGGGTCACAAGTCTCCTTATGAATTATTGTTTTCACGTTTACCAGATTATCTCCAGCTTAAAGTTTTTGGATGCTTATGTTTTGTTTCTACTGTTTAGCTCACAGGAACAAATTTACTGAGAGAGCATTACCTGGTGTTTTTCTTGGATATGCCTCTGGAATGAAGGGCTACAAAATCTACATTTTGAAGACTCGTTCTATAGTGGTTTCTCGAGATGTGGTGTTCCATGAAAAGATTTTTCCTTTTCATTCTATTTCTTCTTCTGATTCTTTGATAGATCCTTTCTCTGATGTCTCTTTGCCTTTTGTTATGAATGATGATACTCACATACATACACAAGCTAATGAATCTAATGAGCATGCTGAGCCTGTTATTCATACCGAACTCGTTGAGTATGCTAAGCCTATTGAATATTTTGATCAAAATAAATCTGTTGATTATACTGAACTTATTGAGCATGTGGAGCATGTTGAAGTTGTTGGTCACAATGGATCTGTTGAGAAAATAGAACACACTGAGCCTCAAACTGAACTTATTGTAAATGTTGGTCACAATGAGTCTATTGAGTCTATTCTTCAGCATAAACCTATTGGTCAAAATGATGTTAATATAGAACAACATCAAGAAGAACCTGTTGGTCATAATGCTATTGATAATATTGTTGAGCATGAACTCGTTGCTCCTGTACAAATGGTTAGAAGGTCAAATAGAGCTGTTCACAGGCCCACATATTTACAACAATATCATTGCAACAATGCTTTATAATCTTCTTGCTCGTATCCAATTGAAAATTATATTTCCACATCACAATTATCTTCTTCCTACACTGCTTTTATTTCCAACATTTCTTCTACTCATTAACCTTCTTTCTATCATCAGGCAGTCAAGTTCCCTGAGTGGAGAGCTGCTATGGATGATTAATTGAAAGCTATGGAATCACTTAAAACATGGTCTGTTGTTCCTCTTCCTGAAGGAAAGAAACCAATTGAATGTAAATGGGTTTACAGAATTAAACATAATGTTGATGGAAGCAGTGATAGATACAAGGCTCGTTTAGTGGCAAAGGGATTCACTCAAATTGAAGGTGTCGATTAAACAGACACTTTCTCCCCGGTTGCAAAGTTAACCTCTTTCAAAGTATTGCTTGCCCTTGCTGCAAAGAATAATTGGCACCTTATTCAGCTTGATGTGAATAATGTTTTTCTTAATGGCACAATAGTTGAAGAGGTATATATGAAGCTTCCATTTGGTTATGGCTCATATGATTGACAAGCGTCGTATTTGTCAAATAAATATTCCTTAATCTCAAATAAAATAAATAAATAATGTAGTAATAGAGAAGAAGGATCGATTCGCAGGGACTAAGGAGCTTCTTATATTTGGAGGTTTTGATTCTGATTGATTACGAGAAAATAAAGTAAATGGGGGGGGGGGGTTGATCGAGAGAGCTAGAAAATAAATATAGAGTAAAAGTGAGAATGATGGAGGTGAATTTCAAGAATTAAATCAATTTAATAAAATAGCCTCAGGCTTAGCTTAGCCTCAAATTCGAAATTGATCATAGAAAAAGATTTTACACCAGATACATGCCGGTTACAGTCTACAAGGCCCAACCCTTGTAACTTAATTTTCACTTCGGTAAACCAACAAATCAAAACCAATCTTTGATTTTCAGTCCTTATTTGGACTAACCACGACTATCGTCGCTAGAACCAATACAGTTTAAGTTTTAAAAAAGTCCGACTCGGATTCTATTATCTCGATGAGAATCGAATCCGATCTCAATTTCCCTTAGCGAATCCGTCGCTAAGTGTGTTTATAGGAAGTCGAATATGCTACAAGCCGATCCTTCCTCCCAACTTTAAATCAGAGCAACATTCAAATCAACATGCGTTTTTGAGATGAAAGCGTAAAGATTTTTTTTAAAAGAAAGGCCGATTGCCGATCTAAGTTTTCAGAAAATTAAGAATGTTATCCGAAGATATTGAGTGCTTTTCAATTCTCACAAAATGAATTGAGGCGTCGCTTTAAGCCTTTGGCTAATTGGGAAATTAGCTAAGCATGATTATGGTAGAAATCATACTTAGCATTTTAAAATAAATAAAAACTTAAAAACAAGAACGTAAAGAAAAGGGAATTTTATAGAACTTCAAATCAAGAGCAAAACTAACAATGAGGGATGATTTTCTAGCTTACCCCGAGGGGTATTTATATTATTCTGAAACCCAAAAATAACCTAGAAATGATAAAAGATAATCCTTGAAAATATTCAAATTAAATCCTAAAAACAAAATATAATTTCTAATTATCTTTTAAATGCAGCTTATCCGTCCACGCTGACTAGACCTTCTGGAAGCCTCTAATTGGATCTTCTAGAAGCTGCTGACTGGATGCAACGTTAGACTCTTCATGCCCAGATTCATGCCCACTACTCCAGCCTTGATTCCAGCGAATAAAACTGCAGAATGTTGTCTTTTTAAGTGCAATTTCCAGTATTGTAGTCCTGCATAGAAAACACACAAAAACATCCATATCAGCAACATGAACTAACCATTAAAGGCATAATTAAAAATAAAATAATAGCCAAATAAACTACTTATCAAATTCCCCATCACTTATTCAATGCTTGTCCTCAAGCATGCCTTAATCAAATATGTCAAAATCTCAAGTTACAATCCTTCATCTTAATATCCAAGAACACTGAGTAAGCCAAGATCACATCAATTATCAGAATAAAAAATAACGATCAAGTGAAAGGCATAAATAGGAATAAGTTAAGCAAAACCATGACATCCCATTAATCCATCAATTTCAATGTAACAAGCCTCAATACCTCACAAGGATTCACTCATTTTCGCTCAAAGTGTTTCGGGTAAAAGAAAACGCTCAAAGCCTGAACTAAAAATGACATTACCATAAACTTGTAAGAAAATCAAGTCTCCGCCACTAAAAATGAACAAGATGCATTAATCAAAGGGTCTTTAAAAAGGTTGTAATGGGGCTTAGGTTAAGGTAGGGAAAAGGCCAAAAATATGGGTTAATTGTCAAGACAAGAGATGCACAATTTATAAGTTCAAGCCACGAAATAAGTAAAGGAAATATAAGTAATGCAAAGAAGTGTAAAATCAAACAATCAATTCTTTTTTTTTTTCCTTTCTTTTTTTTCATTTTTTTGCTTTTTGCTTTTTTCTTTCTTTTTCTGTTTGAGCACAGTTCGAACAATTTTTTTTATTTTTTTGGGAACATTTATTCTTTGCTATTTGTTTTTTTACTATTTTTTGCTGTTCAAATACTGTTCGAGCCATTTTTTTTCTTTCGTTCGTGGAACAAGTCAATCTTCTATCTTGACAAGGGTAACAAAAGAGGGAAAATAAAAGGTTTCAGGTTTTACAATATGGTAAAAGCAAAGAAAAGGGGTAAAGGCACAAAAATGGTTCACTAATGGATACAAACGGGTAGGCAATTTTAGGTAGAGAAGTGGGTTAATCCTAAGTGCCCCTATCATATTAAAGCATCAAGTTCAAAACATGTAGTCTCGATATGCATTTACTCACAAGTTCTAGAATGTCAATATTAGTCGGGCACACTCAATCAAACAAATGAGCAAGAATGAAAAAGAATGCTCGTCTAGGCTCAAATATCACAAAAAGTGTAATTTGTACTGAGTCAAGAACATGTCAATCAACAAACGCATGTGATATCAATCAAAAGATTTAAAGAAAAACACTAATCATGCCATTTTCACTATCATGCATCCTAATCCAAATAAAAGTGTGATCGAGAACTCAAAAAGTATTTAAAGAAACAAGGTAAAAATCAGAGTCGTCAACAAAAAATTTCAACATATTAACCAAAGCATACTCAATTCCAATCATATAAATAAGCAAGAGAAAATAAAATGATGCAAATCTCTAAAATCCCCCTCACTTAAAGCATATTGTCCCAATATGGAAATGAAAATACAAGAGAGGGAATAGAGATACTCCCCGTGTTTAGTTACGGCTGTGATTGAGTCTCCCGAATAGAAGAGCCGTCGTCATCGGATGTCTCAATGTGACGTCCTCTTCCATTGTTGGCTGTTCGGGACTCGGCTCGTGGGTGGCTTCTACAACAGATTCGTGCGGAGGATAGGCTTTCGGCTAGTGGTGGTTGCGACGCAGATCGGAGGGTACGATGGCAGCTTGCACTCTGCCGACTGGTGGTTTAGGGACGCGCGACCATAAGGAAAGAAAGGGCTGACGGCGAAGGTTTGGTAGAGAGGTGCGAAGTTGCGTTCGTGGGGTTTATGGTGGCTGGACGAGGAGTAGTGGTGACTTGGTTCTGTGGCTATTAATTTGGGAAATGTGGGAAGGTTGAGGTTTAATGAACCACATAAGTGATTTTAGGTAAAAAGAATTTGTTTAAAATAGGGAGATGTGGGGTCCATAGGGAACTTCCATGTTTATCCTTATTTTAAACCTATTTTTTATAAATTATTTTCAAATTCTAAAACAAGGATAAAGATAAAGAGGTAGGTGGTGAAATGGCGGCAAATGGGATTTGGGTTTGGCTATTACGCACTGAAAGATGGTGAGGGGTTTGCTAAAATGCACCTTTGAATAAAACCGTCTCTCATTTGTTGATCCATGCGTGTGATGTTCCCAGGGCTGTACAATTCGACCAAAAATACCATAACAGACACCATTAATGTTCGATTCAAAATAGTTGGGCACCTAAAAATTTAAATAAAATAAATCTAAGACAAAAATTAATAAAATAAAATTGAAAGCGAATTGAAATTAAAAATAAAATGGGTTTCCTCCCATTTAGCGCTTTATTTAACGTCGTTTAGCTCGACGACTTGATTCAAACTACAGATACTGCGACAAATACTTCCTCCAATTCGTGCGCTTTATCCAACTGAGAATCTCCCTATGAGAAATTTTACGATCATGGATTTCCTTTATTTTTTCTGACAAAATATCTTCCTTACTCTTCAGTATATCTGGCGGTAATTTTAACTCCAAATTTGGTGCCTGCAAAATGGAAGGAAACATTTTAGTTTTCGAATGATTTAGGCGCAAGTCAGAATAAATAGAACAAATATCCCTAATTTCTTTGCCGTGATCTTCTATTTCCCTGCATGGATTATCAACAAAGTTAGATTCTATAAACTCTTCAACGGCAGGCTCAATAACATCAATAAAATTTATACTAGCAACATTATTTGGATATCTAATTGCTTTGTAAACGTCAAACTTAACAACCTCACCGTCAAATTCCATGGTAAGAATGCCACTCCTAACGTCAATCTTAGTATGTGTCGTGCTCAAAAAGGGGCGACCAAGAAGGATATCAGAGGAAGAATTGGTTCGGTCATTTTCCATGTCGATGACATAGAAATCTGACGGAAAGATTAAATCATTTACCTTAACCAGCACGTTCTCAAGGAGTATTTCAGGATAAATGACGGATTTATCGGCGAGCTGGATTGTCACTCTTATTTCCTTCAAAGGTTCTGCACTAAGTGAATTGTAAACGAAAAGTGGCATAACATTTATGGAAGCACCCAAATCACACATAGCACATTTAATTCATACTTTGCCAATTTTACAAGGGATAGCAAACATACCTTGGTCCCTTAGCTTAGGTGGAAGTCTACGCTGAAAAATAGCTGATACGTTTTCACCCAAATTTACCTTTTCATTACCGGTAAGTATTCTTTTGGCTATGCAAAGGTCTTTCAAGAATCTGGCGTATCTCGGAACTTTTCGGATTACCTCAAAAAGAGGCATGTTTATCTCCACCTTTCGAAAAACATCAAGTCTCTTATTTTCCTCAGCTTGTTTATCACGTTTTACCAATCTTGACGGAAATGGAGGGGGTGTGGCATAGGGAGATGGCGTGAGAAGAGTTTGTGATTTATCATTCTTTTTTCTCTAGGATCTTATGTCAACTTCTTCCTTCTCCCTCTAGGATCTCGATTCATCTTTTTTTGTGATTCTGCGATAACTTCCTCCGGGATTGGTGGTGCGATAACAGTGTCACTCTCAAGGGTGATTGCACTAACGTTTTCTCGTGGGTTTGCCTCGTTTTGCGATGGTAGCTTTCCTCTGGATTCTAAACGACTTACTGCTAACATAAATTGACTCATCTGCTTGTCAATTTCTTAAAAGTGTGCTTCGGTCTTTAATTGAAACTTTTCCTGGGATATCGCCAAACGTTCGACAATTGACTCCAACGACGGTTTTTGCGGTGGCTGTGGTGCAGGTGGTCGATAAGCTTGATTCGGTATGGGATTTGGTCCATATTTGAAGTTTTGATGGTCTCTCCACCTCGGATTATAGGTGTTAGCGTAAGGGTTGTATGGCCTTTGGGGAGGTCCTAGAAAATTTCCCACTGCATTTACTTGTACGGAAGTATCTTGTTGCAACATTGGACAACATCCGTAGGGTGGTCTGCATTGTGCATATCCCGCATAGTCTAGTTGTACCAATTTTGCCTGCAACAAGAGATTGAACAATATCAGCTAACTTATCAATTTTATTTTTCTAAAGAAACTGTACTTACCTCGTAAACTCGTCGAGAGGGTTCACTGGAAGGGCAAAACTGTTGATAGTTAGCGGCCATTGTAGAAATTAAATTTCTAGCCACAATCGGAGTCATGTTTGCAAGTTCACCTCCACTTGCTGCGTCGACCATCTTCATCTCCATAGGAAGTAAGCCTTCATAGAAGTATTGGAGAAGTGTTTGTTTCGGCAGCCCGTGTTATGGACAATTCGCACATAATTTCTTGAATCTCTCCCGATAGCCATATAATGATTCGGTTTATTTTTGTCAGATACTCAAGATGCTTCGCCTTAGTTCGCTCGCATTGGCTGCAGGGAAGAACCTGTCAAGAAAAATTCGAGCCATATCAGTCCATGTAGTAACCGAATTAGATGGTAAATCAAATAACCAATCCTTAGCCAAATCGGCTAAGGAAAAAGGGAAATCACGGAGTTTAATTTGGTCTTTGGATACTCCCTGTGGTTTTGTGCTTAAACAAACCATATGAAATTCCTTGAGATGTTTGTGTAGGTTTTCACTGGGTAGACCATGGAAGGCCGGCATAAGACAGATTAGACCCGTTTTAAGTGCAAATGGTGTTTCTCCATTCGGGAATGTGATGCACAACAATTGTTGCTCCTGAGGTGCCGCCACAAGTTCTCGAATAGTTTGGTCTTCGTCTACCATCGAAATCTGTGCTACATTGTCGAATTCAAAGTGTCTTTCGGTGTCAGAAGGTGTTTCTAGATCTGGTTCTGTTTATTGTTGTTGACGTTCTTGTTGTTGTTGTCTTCTTTCCCAAAGTGTTTGGGCGTGTAGTCTTCGGGCTAATGCTTCAATTTCTGGTTCAAAATTTGCTTCTTCTCCAGATTCTTCCTGGTCATAAATCAAAACAAACTTTAATCAGTAACTTTGCCGCAGTCCCCGGCAACGACGCCAATTTAACAAGCGTAGTATTTGTTAAATAAATATTCCTTAATCTCAAATGAATAAATAAATAACGTAGTAATAGAGAAGAAGGGTCGATCCGCAGGAACTAAGGAGCTTCTGATATCTGGAGGTTTTGATTATGACTGATTATGAGAAAATAAAGTAAATGGGGGGTTTGATCGAGAGAGCTAGAAAATAAATGTAGAGTAAAAGCGAGAATGATGGAGGTGAATTTCAAGAATTAAATCAATTTAATAAAATAGCCTCAAATTCGAAATTGATCATAGAAAAAGATTTTACACCGGATACATGCCGGTTATAGTCTACATGGCCCAACCCTTGTAACTTAATTTTCACTTCGGTAAACCAACAAATCAAAAACCAATCTTTGATTTTCAGTCCTTATTTGGACTAACCACGACTATCGTTGCTAGCACCAATACAATTTAAGTTTTAGAAAAGTCCGACTCAGATTATGTTGTCTCGATGAGAATCGAATCCGATCTCAATTTCCCTTAGCGAATCCGTCCCTAAGTGTGTTCATAGGAAATCGAATATGCTACAAGCTGATCCTTCCTCCCAACTTTAAATCAGAGCAACATTCAAATCAACGCGCGCTTTTTGAGATGAAAATGTAAAGATTTTTTAAAAGAAAGGCCGATTGCCGATCTAAGTTTTCAGAAAATTGAGAATGTTATCCGAAGATATTGAGTGCTTTTCAATTCTCACAAAATGAATTGAGGCATCGCTTTAAGCCTTTGGCTAATTGGGAAATTAGCTAAGCATGATTATGGTGGAAATCATACTTAGCATTTTAAAAATAAATAAAAACTTAAAAACAAGAACGTAAAGAAAAGGGAATTTTATAGAACTTCAAAAACAAGAACAAAACTAAGAATGAGGGATGATTTTCAAGCTTACCCTGAGGGGTATTTATAGTATTCTGAAACCCTAAAAATAACCTAGAAATGATAAAAGACAATCCTTAAAAAATATTCAAATTAAATCCTAAAAACAAAATATAATTTCTAATTATCTTTTAAATGCAGCTTATCCGCTCATCCATCCACGCTGACTAGACCTTCTGAAAGCCGCTGACTGGATCTTCTAGAAGTTGCTGATTGGATGCCACGTCAGACTCTTCATGCATAGATTCATGCCCACAACCTTGATTCCAGAGAATAAAACTGCAGAATGTTGTCTTTTAAGTGTAATTTCCAAAATTGTAGTCTTGCATAGAAAACGCACAAGAACATCCAGATCAACAACATGAACTAACCATTAAAGGCATAATTAAAGATAAAATAGTAGCCAAATAAACTACTTATCAATGATAAAGGATCTAACATGGTCTGCAAACTACATAAGTCTATTTATGAACTCAAACAGGCTTCAAGACAATGGTTCAATGCCTTTTCAGCTGTGGTTTTAAAATTTAGTTTTATTCAGTCAGCATCTGATCACTCTCTATTTGTCAAAGGTTCAGGAGATGATTTAATATCCTTACTTGTATATATGGACGATATTATTATTGTCGGCAAAAATTCTCAGCTTGGGGCAGCAGTACAGTCTTATCTCCAACAGCATTTCAAGCTCAAAGAGTTAGGAGCTTTAAAATATTTTCTCGGATTTGAAGTGGCTCCTAATGATAAAGGGATTTCCTTATCTCAAAGGCATTATGCACTTCAATTGTTACAAGATATTGGCTATCTTGGCAAGAAACCTGTTGCATTACCATTTTTTTATCCTCACAAATTAAGCAAAAATGAAGGGGAGCTTTTGGATGATCCTCAACTATATAGGCGATTAGTAGGACGTTTGCTCTATCTCACTCACACACGGCCTGTTATTACTTACTCAGTACATTTGTTGAGTCAGTTTGTTTCTGCTCCTAGAAAACCTTATCTCATGGCTGTGTATCATCTTCTATCATACATTAAACAAGCTCCTGGACTCGGCTTGTTCTTCTTATCCTCATCTAATTTGCAACTCAGTGGGTTTGTTGATTCAAATTATTCATTATGTCCAGATACAAGGCGATCTACTACTGGTTATTGCACCTTCTTAGGTTATAGCCTTATCTCTTGGAAGTCCAAGAAACAACATACTGTTAGTCATTCTTCCTGTGAAGCTGTATATAGGGCTATGGCATCTTCTACTTGTGAATTGGTGTGGCTCACAGACTTATTATCTTCCTTTCAAGTACTAGTTACACAAACTGCGTTATACTGTGATAACCAGTCTGCTATCTACTTGGCTTCAAATCAAGTCTTCCATGAACGTACCAAACACATTGAAGTAGACTGTCATTTTGTTCGAGACAAGATAAACGATGGGTTTCTCAAGTTGTTCCATGTTAAATCCTTCAATCAATTGGCCGATATCTTCACAAAAGCGCTTCATCTTCATGCTTTTCATGCCATTATCTCCAAATTAGGTCTTCTTAACATACACAAGAATCCATCTTGAGGGGGCGATATTGGATACATGTATATACCTTTGTACATACATTCTTAACCTTTCTGTTAGTTTTCTGTTGTTAGGTTAAAAGTTAGTTATTAGGTTAAGAGTTACTTTAACAACTAGCTTCTAAAACTCTTCTTATAAAAAACTTCTGTATTAGTTTTAGGAAGATATCGATTTCATCTTACTATAAAGAATTCTTTTCTCTGGTTAATAAAAGATTTCTTTTCACCATCTTATTGGTTGTTATATGTGTGGTCATGTGATTCTTGTTTTGATGTAGTTGAGTTCAAGTTGGGATGTTTAGTGTAGCCGTTGGCTTCATTTTAGTTGTATGATTGGATTATGACATTGCATCGCTTCTATTTTCTTGTTAATACATCTTTTGGACAAACTTTTATTTTCGTCGGTTGTATTGTTTAAACATTGATAAAATCAAGTTAAGAGGAGATTTATAACAAGGTCTATTTTCAAAAAAAAAAAAATTAAATTCCTTTATTAAATTATAAAATCATACTAATGAATTAAAAGGTAGAATTAAAATTAAAAGAAAAATCAGATTACTTTATTTGATGACACAAATTATTGAAAAATACATCATTCATTTTTAACCTAATTTAGTCACAAAGGCAATGCCCATTGACACAAATATGGTTATCGGATTTAGGATCACATTTTTTGTCACAATCAGAGTTTTTGGTACAACTAATTGTTTTGATTTCAAAAATTGTGCATTGGCATTGCCCATTGACACAAATATGGTTATCAGATTTAGGATCGCATTTTTTGTCACAATCAGAATTACTGGAACAACTAATTGTTTTGATCTCAAAAGGGCATATGCATTGCCCTTTAAAACAATGTGCAGCTCCCACTAGGCACTTCATTGCTTTGCACTCTTCTTCTGTGCTGCATGGAATATGTACCTGCCCTCGAGCTCTCGGTGTCATTGACAACACCATTGCTGCAATTATTCAAAATCGAAGATTTGTTTACATGAATTGAAGAACGATTATTTAACCATTAGCTTCAAACAAAAAAAAAAGAGTGAGATAAAGACTTACATGATGCAACTAGAAAAAGGATGGCAAATTTCATATCTGAAGGAGCTAATTCTTCCTAGGATTTTGATTTGATGAGGAGATGTACAAATGAAAGGTGAGGTAAAGGATGTTATTTATAGCTTGAGGCCATCAAACATAAATCAGGGTTGATTTGAAATATATGGCAAGTAATCTTATAAATTATGCATTTCCTCATAGGGAAAAATACCAAAATAAAATTAATATTTATAACATTCCCTTTTTCCTAATCCTCATGTATATTTATGTGCATATATATTAGGATTATTATTTTATACACTAACAGTGGAAAAAATATTTCATAAATGGTTTTGCAATATTGTCACAAAGAAAAAAGAGTTAACAAAAATCATTTACTTTGGGTACATATTTGTGTGTATAATAGAAGTCATTTGTGAAAGTTGGTTATTTGGATTTTCACGAAATTTGGGTACATGTTTTGTCTTGATTGTCGAGTTATGGGCAATCCACGATATTTGGGTACATGTTCGTGTACCGGTCATTATGCTCACCCTTTAATTAGAAAAGATCGATAGTCTAATATGGTTAGATCACTAATTTTATAGTTTATCGATGCAATTAGAGACGTTAGCGTAACAATATGTGAGATTGATTTTTTTGATCTTCACTTAAATATTAATGTGGCCTTTAGTTGGAAGAGACATATTTTTATAATGATTGTTGGATTTTCTATAGAAGATAACGACGTATTCAAGGGAATGTTCAATCTTTTTCTTCACACCGTTTGAGTTACATGTTTTAATTTTTTTTTAAAGAGTTTGGGGGGCTTGGTCCCAAAAGTTCTTTTTTATTATTTGAGTGTGTTGCATATGTTGTACATCCATATAATCCCTTATAGGAATAGAAATCCTCTACCTTTTTTGTTCCCAATGTATGCTACAAGCATGTTTATGTTGAATATGTCTGAACAACTCTAAATTCCTGATGCTTGTTTATGATATGATAAAAGCGTGAATAATTTTGTTTTGATTTTGACATGAAAATCTGGAAAGTCTGTTACATCTGTAAAGTCTATTGTATCTGTAAAGTCTGTTACATTTTGCATGAGATTGGGTGTTCGGGCAGAAGATTATTTTAATACTAAACTGTGTTATCCCTGCATTTTTGTTATTGTAATACGAAGTACCATTTCGTATTATCCCTGTATTTCTATTACTATAATATGATGTACCATTTCGTATTACCCATGTACTTATGTTATTTTAATACGATGGATCATTCCGTATTACCCCTAAATTACTGTTTTGATAATACAATTACGTATTATCACCTGTTGGTGTATAGAGGATGGATGGGTAGTTAGGGCTAATTATCCCGAGTCTGCATATGTTATGCTTTGTCTGTATCTGCATCTGTTATGTCATATCAGTTTCTAAATGAATATTCTGAGGCATTTGATTATGGTCTTTGGCGATGACAATGGTGACACTCTACGTTGAGAATATACCGGCGAGGCTACACTGGAAGGGCTTGTGCCACATATTCGGAAATCACGGTGATATTGTAGATGTTCTCATTGCAAAGAAATTAAACAAGAGGGGAAAGAGATTTGGATTCGTGAGATTTAAGAGAAGAGAGGAGGCACCCCGAGCAAAAGGAAAGCTAGATGTTTCTTTCATGCAGGGATTGAAAATAACGGTGTTGGTAGTTAAGTACAACGTAAGAGCTGCTTACTGGAAAAGGGTTAGACTGGCAGGGGCGACGAGCAAAGAAACTGGAGAAGTAACAACTCCCACACGAAGGAGGCAGGAAATGGAAATACTGGAACCATGCCAGAAGTCAAGGAGGGTATTTTCAGACAGCAGCAAACAAAGCAGGCTAGAAGAATACAGGGTCATGTGGAGACTTCTGATCTATGGAAGTTGAAGAGGTGCCTGGTAGGGACTATGCCCACAGTCTGCTCTGTCAGTAGCATCACAGAAAGGCTGCGTAATTGGGGTTTGAGTAAGATTAAGATCTACAAAATGGGAGGGAAAAATTCCTTATAGACATTAAATATGATGGATTATTTATAATGCTAGAAGATTTAAACTGGTCGTATCTAAAAGAAATTTTTTCAGAAGTGACTGTCTGGTCGAAAAAGCTTCAGCAGGTGGAACGGGCGACGTGGTTGGAGATTGTGGGATTACCACTCCATTGCTGGAATCAGACAACCTTCAAAAGACTAGCTGAGGTCTGGGGTACCTTGGAAGCATTAGGGGAAAATGCTGCTCATTCTTTAAGCTGTGAGAAACTTCCTATACATTATGCACGAGTGTGGTGGAAAGGGTTGAGGAAGTGATATTTCTGGATGTAAAGGATACTTGTTACAAAGTCAGAGTTAGGAAAGTTGGCTTTGTTGATAATACGAGTGAGAGAACAAGGGAAAAAGAAGAGGGGAAATATGATCACGAGGATTCATCTTCTTGCAGTGATAGCCAATCAAACTCTACAGATGATCCTATGCTGGAAGAATGGCCGGAAGTTGATGGAAGTGAAAACAGGATGGAGGTTGAAGAAGCATTAAACGCTGATCAGGTAGGCCTTGTAGGGTGGATTGTGGGGAAATGGAAAAGGGATTGCATGTGGAGGAAAGGGAGATGCATGTAGAGAAAACCGTTAATCCTGGTAACAATCACAGACAACAAATGATGGGGTAGTTAATATCCAAATGCTGGAGGAAGAAATGGACGAACAGAACATAAGCAAGAAGGAGAAAAGTCAGGAACCTTTGGATGAGAATATTTAAGGGGTAGAAATAGAAAAGAAGGAATGACAGACCCAAATAGGGTGATAGATGTTACCAATATGGGGTTAGGAAATAATATTCCACCATCCGTGCTGTGCCAGACTAACGAGGATGTGGGCTCGGAATGCATAGTGTTGTGGCCATCCCCTTTACAGTGCCACAACCGATACAACCGTGTAGCTACAACGGGACCAACCGTGCTTGAGGATCTCATGCCTTGGTAAAAGAATAAAGTGTCTTCATTTCAAACATTGTAATATTTTTAGGAAAAGTGTCATCTCCTTAGGTATTACTCTGGTTAGGAGAAAAGTGTCCTCTTTTCAAGCATTTTAATGTCTACTCGGGTCATTTCTATAAATTTGTTTTCGAATATATGTAGGGGTGGACAGTCGGCAGAGTTTGGACTGATCCACTGGTAAAGGTATGTATCCTACACACCATCGAGGCGGCCCCTACCGCCCTAGTCGATGGTGTGGGGAGTCTTCTTTTGTAACCCGAATATTTTCTTTTATTTAATAAAACCATTTTTTCCTTCGGGGAAGGTGGGGGTCGACTATGGGCATCCGCTATGCCTTACGGTATCAACTTGTGGCCTGAGGGATCGTGTTGTGGCTTAAGAACTGATGCGTTGGTTGCTTTAACTTGAACAGATCTACAGAGAACAAAGGCTGACTTGGCCGGGAAGTGTCCCTTTCAAGTGTCGCATGGCATACTTATCGAGTGGACGAAGGTATGTACGTGACATCTGGTATCAGAGAAAATGGTTGCGAATTTTGATTAGAACATGTGCATTAACTCGACTCTACACCAAGCGCTTTGGTAATTGAGGTAGGCAGGGTAGGATATTTGCAACTCTACACTAAGCGCCTTGGTAATTGAGGTAGGCAGGGCAGGATATTTGCGACTCTACACCAAGTGCCCTGGTAATTGGGGTAGGCAGGGTAGGATATTAGCAACTCTACGCCGAGCGCCTTGGTAATTGGGGTAGGCATGGTAGGATATTGGCAACTCTACGCCGAGCGCCCTAGTAATTGGGGTAGGCAGGGTAGGGAAATTGAACTCTACGCCAAGCGCCCTGGTAATTCGGGTAGGCAGGGTAGGAAAATTGAACTCTACGCCGAGCGCCCTGGTAATTGGGGTAGACAAGGTAGGAAAATTGAACTATACACCGAGCGCCTTGGTAATTGGGGTAGGCAGGGTAGGAAAATTAAACTCTACGCTGAGCGCCCTGGTAATTAGGGTAGGCAAGGTGGGTAAACTGGACTCTACGCCGAGCGTCCTAGTAATTGGGGTAGGCATGGTAGGTAAATTGAACTCTACGCCAAGCGCTCTAGTAATTGGAGTAGGCAGGGTGGATAGTTTTGACATGGGTAAAAGATACGATTGTCGTTGTGGCACAGTGATGGCTTATTCTATACAATATATAATGACACATGCGTGTTATCGGGTTTGTGTGCTTATTTGTTGTCTCAGGAAACAATAGTGCACAGATCTTTGCTGAAATGGCTAGAAACCGTAGCAGTGGGGCCGTAGATCCCAACATGTTTGAAGAGTTAGAAGCCGCTATGGCAACCATGAAGGCTCGTATGGTCTCGGTTGATCGAATTAGAGGAATCAAGGCAGCACAATAGGAACTTGCTGATGCCCTAAAAGAACTCAGTAGCGAGGACAAAAAGGCAATAAGCGCAATCAAGGATGGATTGGATGAACTGACTTGTCAGGTTAATCTGATCAAAGTGGCTGTCGGTAACTGTAAGGCAAATGACTTGAGCAAGATGGCCAAGATTCCAGAGCCTCAACGGTTTAAAGGCATTCGAGATGCAAAGGAGCCTGTGAGCTTATTTGATATGGACCAATACTTTTGGGCAATGCATACAACCTTAGTGGAGGACAAAGTTGCCATAGCCTCAACGTACCTGACAGGGGATGCTAAGTTGTGGTGGCGGTCCAAGTTTGTTAACGGGGAATACTCTATCAAGACTTGGGATGAACTCAAGAAAGAGTTGAAGAACTCGTTCTTCCCTGAGAATGTAGAGTATAATGCATGGAAAAGACTAAGAGATCTCACTAATACAGGGGCAATACGAGTATGTAAGGGACTTTGCCACATTATTGTTAGATATCAGGGACATGTTAGAGAAAGACAAAATGTTCTATTTCCTTGAAGGGCTCAAGCTGTGGGCAAGGGCTAAAATCATCAGGCAGAGGGTAGAGACTATGTTAGAGGCAATGGCTGGGGCTAAACGTTTAAGTGACTACAATGATAGTTCGACAAAGCGCAAGACTTCGCTCATAAACAACGATGGTACTAGTTGGGGTACTGGTAGTAATAGTGGTAATGGTAATGGGAATGGAAAAGGAAATGGTAATGGGAATGGAAACGGTTATGGTAGCGGCAACGACCATGTTAATGGAAATGGCTTTGGCAAGGGAAATGGCAATGGTGTTGGTGGGGTAAGTCATAAAGTAGCTAGAATAGACCTATCGAGTTGGGGAAATGATGGAGGACCAAACAGCGAGGTAGCTAGGTCAGGGCTACATTGCTACCTTTGTTAGGGACCCCACCGAAAGGTAGATTGTCCACGTAAGAGTGCATTAAATGTTGTGATGACCTCTACACAGGATGGGAAGAGATGGAGCGACCCTACTGAAAATTATAAGGATGAACCTGCGAGAGTGGGCTCTATTCATTTCTTGTATGCTTTGCATTCAGAACAAGGTCGGGCTAGGACAGAGCCAGAGACAGGACTGATATACGTGGACATGGTATTGAATGGCGAGGCCACAAAAGCCTTGGTAGATACATGTGCATCTGATACGTTCATTTCTCCTGAGGAAGCAAAGAGGTGTAATTTGGAAGTTACCAAGGGTAGAGGACGAATGAAAGCGGTAAACTCTGCAGCCTTGGCCATATATGGGAGTGCAAAGGGGGTAATGACCAAGATTGGACCCTGGGAAGGAAGCATGGACTACACAGTGGCTCCTTTGGATGACTTTGATGTTGTTATAGGACTTTATGGTCTTGGCTCAAGCTATTCCAGTTCCTTCTGCAAGTTGTTTGTTGTTCCAAGGGGATCATCCAGGGGTGTTAGTAGCTACGATACTACCAAAAAGCAATAAGAAGGCATTGGCAGCAATCCATGTTGATCGAGGAGTTCAAGAGTACATAGTCGGCGAGGACGTCGACAAGATAGGTGGGGGAGGATGTTGTGGCCATCCCCTTTATGGTGCCACAACCGAGACAACCGAGTAGCTACAGCGGGACCAAC
The DNA here is from genome assembly GCA_019671005.1 of Hibiscus mutabilis. Classification (NCBI taxonomy): domain Eukaryota; kingdom Viridiplantae; phylum Streptophyta; class Magnoliopsida; order Malvales; family Malvaceae; genus Hibiscus; species Hibiscus mutabilis. The sequence continues at coordinate 2,320,592 of CM033754.1, read as the reverse complement.
CGTGCTTGAGGATCTCATGGCTTGGTAAAAGAATAAAGTGTCTTCATTTCAAACATTGTAATGTTTTTTAGGAAAAGTGTCATCTCCTTAGGTATTTCTATGGTTAGGAGAAAAGTGTCATCTTTTCAAGCATTGTAATATCTACTCGGGTCATTTCTATAAATTTGTTTTCGCATATATGTAGGGGGTGGACAATCGGCAGAGTTTGGACTGATCCACTGGTAAAGGTATGTATCCTACACACCATCGAGGCGACCCTTACCGCCCTAGTTGATGGTGTGGGTGAGTCTTCTTTTGTAACCCGAATATTTTCTTTTATTTAATAAAACCACTTTTTTCTTCGGGGAAGGTGGGGGTCGACTATAGGCATCCGCTATGCCCTACGGTATCGACTTGTGGCCTGAGGGATCGTGTTGTGTCTTAAGAAATGACGCGTTGCTTGCTTTAACTTGAACAAATCTATAGAGAACGAAGGCTGACTTAGCCGGGAAGTGTCTCTTTCAAGTGCTACACGACATACTTATCGAGTGGACGAAGGTATGTACGTGACTCATAGCTGGGGCAAATAATGAATCTGAAGGGGAAAGGCCTGTCATTTCTTTTGGGGTGGTAAGTTTTCGATTACAAAAGAAGTTAGGCTTCCTCTTCCTGAACTTTCAAATGTGACTCGAAAAGAGAGGAGATATAGCTCTTTGAAGAACTTTCAAGATCAAGCATTATCGGAAATAGAAAAGAAAAAAAGGGATCGAGCTGCAAGAAGAGTTGGAAAAAAGAATAAGAATGATTCTCAATCTCTTGAAGGAAGGTCATTATCAGATACTGACTTGAAGATACGGTGGAATCTGTTGACTAAAGAGGCTAGAAGGGCTTTGAAGCTTGGGAAAAAACTAGGTGTTCAAGTTATTGGGGACGAGAAAGAAGCGATCAGGTGAAAGAATATTGAGAATGTGTAGATGGAGCAGTTAAATTTAATGTTGCTGGTTTTTGCAAGGAGAATGTGGCTGGGGCAGGAGGGATAATGAGAATGGAGGATGGTATTAATAGAACACGTTTTCTTGGGTCGGTGAAGGAATCGAGTGAGGAAGCAGCATTGCTAAAAGATATCAAGATAACGTTGGAGATTTTTGTCGAAGCAACTTGGATTGGGAAGGCTACTCTATTTGATTGAGTTTAATTCTAGAGTGGTCTTATTTTGGCCGGAAAACGTGTTACATAGACCATGGAGTTATGGGCAAGCTTTTGTGGTGGTGGATAATCTGCTACACAGGATATATGGTGCTCGTTTCGCTTATGCCTAAAGGGATTGCAACCTTATGGCAGTTTGCCTTGCTAAAGACGGAATGTATCGTTGTCAACTTTTCAAAGCCTGGTGGTAGAGTTTCTTTGGTGGGTTGTACAAGCCAGGTGTTTATTTCTTGCTGTTGAATGCCGATGTGGTGTTTAGCCCTGTTTTCAAAGTTGCCTAGTGCATGTTGATGAGAAGTAGTATGAGGGCGTCTATGTTTTGTCTTTGCTTTTTGGTTTTGTAATACCTGTATGTGTTGTACTCTTTTTTTACGACTAAATTTAACGAGATTTTTAATGAAGCACGCATACGGGTTAAAAACATTATCTTAACTCAATAAAATTTAGGCCGAGCAAAAAAAAATTGATATTTGGTTGAATTATTATTTTTGCATGCTCTCTGGTTAGTTTCTGCACTTGCATAGCACACCGAACTTTGTAGATCATTATGTGTTTTACTATTTTACATATTGACTGTCTTGGTTAGGCTCTGAAGTCACATAATTCTGCCAGTCTTATTTTACCTTATTTTTAGACACTGTCAGTATGAGTTTCTATTTATTTTATTATTTCCAGACTTTGTAGATCATTCTATGTTTTACTGTTTTACTTTATTTCTGTATTTTTTTATCATTGAACTTTCAAAGTCATTTCAATTTCCATAATACTATTCTTTTTTATTATAGATATAATTTGGGATTTAATTGTTTCAGTATTTGTCTGGTCCTCCATGTAGTTGCTTCTATTACTATTTTTATTACTCAATGGCTATGGTGTTATTTTTGGTTTAGGGAAAATATGATTATTATATAGATTTGATCCCATGAATGCGTCTTAGTTTAGTAGGCAATTTTTATATATTCCTATATTTATTGTTATCTTTTATATCTCTATATTCAAATTGAGGTGTCCAAGGATCGGGTTGAATTAAATTCATTTAGTCCATTAACCGCATATAAATTTTACTTAAATCCATTTATATTTATAAATAACCAACACAAGTCCATTTAAACTTAAACATATGTCGAGATTAGTGCCCCGTCTGACTTTTTAATTCTTTTATTTGTTTTTAGTCTCAAATACGAATCTTGTTTGTTTTAGATTCTTTTCTTTTACGCATCTTATTGTGTTTGTTCATTTGTCTCTGTGAAATGATTTTTGTCTGCCTTACAACATAATTTTTATCTATCTTTATGGTAGTCTAACATTCATGTGACAGTCATCTCAACATACTCTTTGATCAGAGGTCTACAGTCTAACATGGTTAGATCATATTTTGTGGTAGTTTGTCTATGCAATCAGAACCATTAGCGGATCATTATGCAAGATTGATTTTTTCAATCTCCACTCATACATCAATATAAAGTCTACTTGGAAGAGACAATAATATTTTCATGATAGTTACTGATTTTTTTTTATAGAAGATGAACAACAGAAAGATTCAATCGTTTTTGTTTACGCCCTTTGGGTCACATATTTTAATTTTCTCTTTTCTAAAAATTTAGTGGACCTAATCCCTAAAGTTTAAATTTTTTTGATTTGAATGTATTGTATTGGTACATAAGATTCTACATATCGAGTGTCTCCTGCCTTCTGGGTTGCTTGTTGGATGGCTGTTTTCTGTTTTCCTATAAAATTGGTTGCTTTGGGCTGATTTGCGTGGTCTGATTCTTGTTTTGATTTAGTTGAGTTCAGGTTGGGATGTTTAGGGTAGCCATTGGCTCCATTTTGGTTGCATGATTGGATTACGACATTTTATGGCTTCTACATTCTTGCTAATAAATCTTTTGCAGACTCTTTTTCTTCCTTTCGTAGTTTTGTTTGAACATCGATTTAATCAAATCAAGTTAAGAGGAGATTTCAAACAAGGTCCATTTTTCAAAAAAAATAAATTTATTTATTAAATTATAAAATTTTACTAATGAGTTAAAATGTAGAATTAAAATTAAAAGAAAAACCAGATTACTTTATTTGATGACATATATTATTGAAAAATACAACATCCATTTTTTTTACCTATTTTAGTCACAAAGGCAATGCCCATTGACACAAATATGGTTATCGGATTTAGGATTACATTTTTTTGTCACAATCAGAGTTACTAGAACAACTAATTGTTTTGTTCTCAAAAGGGCATATGCATTATTGCCCTTTAAAACAATGTGCAGCTCCCACTAGACATTTCATTGCTTTGCACTCTTCTTCTGTGCTGCATGGAATATGTACCTCCCCTCGAGCTCTCGGTGTCATTGACAACACACATTGCTGCAATTATTCAAAATCGAAGATTTATTTACACGAATTGAAGAATGATTATTTTACCATTAGCATAAAAAAAGAGTGAGATAAGGACTTACATGATACAATTAGAAAAAGGACGACAAATTTCATATTTGAAGGAGATGATTCTTCTTGGGATTTTGATTTAATGAGAAGTTGTACATATGAAAGGCGAGGTAAAGGATGTTATTTATAGTTGAGGCCTTCAAACACAAATCTTGCTTGATTTGAAATATATGGCAAGTAATCTTATATAATATGCATTTCCTTATAGGAAAATATACCAAATAAAATTAATATTTATAACATTCCTTTTTCCTAATCCTCGTGTGTATCTTGATAGGATAATACCACAACCTCCTTAATTTCAAATGTTGTTCTTGTGATTTCCTTAATCTCTGTAACAACATTTTCTTATCTTATCCATTGTATTTGAATACACCATTGTTAGTTACAAACTCTGTATATAAATTTGTTGTTCATAGTTGAGATTAATATATGGAATAAAAACATAAAGTCCATTACATACTACTGTAATTCTCTTTTCACATGGTATCATCTGTTCTTCTCGCATGGGTTTAGGATCCCAATGGTTGGTGACAAAAATCAACCAATGCGTATCTTTTTGGGCAAATGTCAGTGATGTCGATCACAATGTCGTGTTGTCACTCAATGCTCTCTCTTTCTTCAGCATCTCCTGAATGCTTCTCTACTAACATGCTCTACCACATCCTCGACATCTCGTGCGCCTTCACCTTGGTAAAATGAAACCCATTTTACAACCTCCACCTCTTCCTCGAATGATCCCTGGCTGTTAGACAGTGGTGCACCACACCATATAACTACCGACCTATAGAACCTTTCATTCACAATTCTTACACTCATCCAGATGAAATAATAATTGGTGATTGGTCTAGAATTCTAATTACTCACACGGGTTTTGCCTCTCTTCCCACTTCCTCTCGCTCTTTTACTCTCTCTAACGTTCTCCATGCTCCAATGATAAAACACAATTTAATTTTTATTTCTCAATTTTGCAAATTAAACAATGTGTCTATTGAATTCTTACAATCTTCTTTTCTTGTGAATGACCTTTAGACAGGGGAAATTCTTTACCAAGTTCAACCTAATTATGGTGTCTATGAGTGGCCAATTCTTTCTTCATCTAAACCATCACTTGCCTCCTCTACAATAAAAATGTCTCCCACTTGGCATCATAGACTTGGTCACCCATTGTTTCTGACATTCAAACACATGTTTTCGTTATTTCAATTGGATGTTAGCAAGCCTTATCTATCAGATTTGCACTGTAATGCTTGTCACTCTAATAAAAGTCACAAGTTTCTTTTTTTGTGTCCACATTGTCGTCTTTGTCCCCTCTCAAAATCATTTTTACTGATGTTTAGACCTATCCAATTCATTTTGTCAACCACTTTAAGTACTATTTAATCTTTGTTGACCATTTCACCAAATATATATGGCTATACCCTTTCAAACGAAAATTAGATACCCGTGAAACGCTTATTCGTTTCAAAGTTGTAGTTGAAAAATTTTTCGCCTCTGAAATCAAAATAGTTTACTCTAATAATGGTGGCAAATATCAATCTCTGTCATCATATCTCACCATCAATGGCATCTCCGATCTTACCTCTCCTCCTCATACCCTATAACATAATGATTATTCTAAAATAAACACATTGTCAAAAAATGTCTTTCTCTTTTTTCCCAAGCCTTAATGCCTCTATCCTATTGGTCATTTGCCTTTTCTACAACCATCTACCTTATGAATCGTTTGCCTACACACACCCTTGATGATCAGTATCCATATTTTAAACTTTTTGGTACCCTTCCTAACTACAACAAACTCAGAAGCATTGGTTGCCTTTTCTTCTCTTGGATCCGTCCTTATACCTATCATAAGCTCGAACCCAAGTCATCTTCTTGTCTATTTGTTGGATTCTCATCCTCTCAAAATGCCTATCTTTGCCTCAATACATCCTCCAACCGCTTAAATGTTTCTCGTCATGTTCATTTTGTTGAAACCTTATTTCCATTTGCCACCAATGATTTCTCTCTTCCAGAGTAACTCCAACCACATCATTTGAATGGTGCTCCATGAACTTACTAGTCATTATTTCATCCTATTTGTCACCTCCCACTACATGTGCCTTGTATGCTCTATCACCCCTCACCACTTTACCTGACCATAGCGTACCCTTACACCTTTCACTATACTCTGTACTAATCCCTCGCCCAACACTTTACCGAACCAACACATCTAGGTACCACCCCTCTTCCTTTTCTGCTCCTACCGAACCCCCAAGCTCAATCACAAGTCATCAACTTATGTCCCTCTCGATATCATCACTTGCTCCAAGCATAATATTCGTAAACACATACAAAAACTAAACCTCAATACCGAGTTACATCACCCTACAATTACACTCACTACCTTTACCCAAGCTTTAAAAGAACCTCAACAGAGGCGCACCATGTCTAAGGAGTTTGATGCTCTTGTTCAAAATGGGACATGCATGGGAGCTTTTTCCTCCTCGGTCTATACAGAACTTGGTCAGATATAAATGGATTTTTCGCACTAAATATAACCTGATGGTTTCATTGATAGGTACAAAGCACGATTAGTAGAAAAAAGATTCCATCAATACCTAGGGGTAGACTATACAAAGACCTTTAGCTTGGTTATTAAACCAACCACAATTCGCCTGGTGCTCTTAGTCTTACGGTTAGTCAATATTGGTCCCTTTGGCAGCTCAATATCAACAACTCCTTCCTCCAAGACACTTTGTGAAGATGTATTCTTGTCCCAACCATCGAGCTTCATTGATAAAGATAATCCTCATCATGTGTGCCGACTTCAAAAGGCTATTTATAGGCTCAAACAAGCTTCATGTACTTGTTATCATGAGTTGCGCTTTTTTTTCTTTCATCTGGATTTAACAACTCTATTGATGATGTATCATTGTTCACTTTCCACAACCAAGTTATCATTATTTATCTCCTTATTTACGTCGAAGATATTATTGTCATTGGTAACTCTTCTTTCGCTACTACTCATTTCATCCAGCAATTGTCTGTCCGCTTCTCATTGAAGAATCTTTGTACATTACATTACTTCATCATGTTAAACTTTTTCCATATCCTGATAGCTTGTTCCTTGGCCAACGCAAGTATATTATTAATATTCTTCACAAAACACAGATGACTTTTGCAAAACCAGTCTCTACGCCTATGTCTACATCGGCCACTCTTACCTTACATTTGGGTACACCCTTACCCAATGTAACTGCTTATCGTATCACTGTTAGAAGTCCCCAATATCTTTCCTTAGCTCGCCCTGACATCAGCTATGCCGTTAACAAGCTCTCTCAATTCATACATCAACCCATAAATGAGCATTGACTGCTGTCAAAAGGGTGTTATGTTATCTCTGTAAAACCTTGGATCACGGTCTCACCCTTCATCGCAATTCTCCTCTTAATCTTCATGCCTTTTATGATGATGACTACGCTGGTAACAAAGATGATTTCACTTCTACAACAACTTACATTGTCTATCTTGGCTATAGTCGCGTTTCTTGGAGATCTAAGAAATAAAAAAACTATTGTTCAATATTCAAATGAAGGTTGAGTATCCTTTATAGCAGCTAAGGCTGTTGAATTGCGTTGGTTATGCTCTTTTATGTCTAAACTTGTCTTCATCATACCATAACAACTAGGGATTTATTGTGATAATGCTGGTACAATGAACCTATATGCTAACTCGGTCTTTCATTCTCGTAAGAAGCATGTTGTGTTAGATTACCACTTCATCCGTGAGCATGTACAAAGTGGATTTCTCTGAGTCTCTCATGTTTCAACTCGTGACACACTTGTCGATGTTCTTACCAAACCACTATCATGCCAACAATTTGTCACTATCATCAACAAGATTGGACTCACTTCATCATCGTCCATCTTGTGGGGGCATGATAGGATAATATCACAATCTCCTTAATTTTAAATGTTGTTATTGTGATTCTCCTTAATCTTTGCAACAACATTTTCTTATCTTATCCATTGTATTTGAATACTCATGTAACACCCGATCCTGATCTGAAGTACTACATTCGAGTCACCCAAAACCTGACCCATCAAATTTCCATTTAAAACCATAAGATTAGCCATTATCAAAACATCAAGATATTCATAAATCCATGTAAATAAGTAAGTGTTATAAATAAGTTTACAAAATAGGAGCTATAAGTTTAAAACACCATATCTCAAAATAATGTTTCAAATAAAGTTACAAACTCAATAGTGGTAAGGTCCTATGAATACATTAGCCCAAACCAAAATAACAAGTATTGTACTCTGAAGCGAATGTGGTGCTGGAAATCTCTTCATGATATACTTCTTGGCCATGATCCACCAACTAACCTACGAATGGAAACAACGATTCTGAATGCTAAGCTTAAAAAGCTCAGTGGTACATTTTTACTCAACCATAATTTGTGATTACCATAAAACAAACATGCAAGATAAATTAAGTTTAGAGGGTATAGATAAGGCTTCACTATCTATGAGTTATCATCTAGCCTACCCTAGTTAGAGTCTTTAGATCACCTATCTTAAGGCATCAACAAGTCTACAAAAAGTCTTACATGTTCTACAAGATTGCCATACTCAAGATCACAGACAATTCGGTGTTGTTAGCGCAAAATGTGCGATTATGAGGAGAAAAGAACGTCCTTGAGTACGTACTAATCTCATTTGCTTTGGCGATGCAGACGCTACGGCGTTGTAGACATACGGTGTCGTGATGACTCGCGTACCATAGTATCACATGATTTTGTAGTTTGGGCTATAATACTTGAAATGTATTTATGCAGGTAGTTAAGCTAAAAAGCTTAACGTATACAAGACTAGTAAAATAGATCGAATCCTATGATTTGAATATTATATTGGTTTAATGAACTATACTTGTAAGGTAGTTCTATGCAAGATAAAATGTTATCAACTGTAATTGGAAAATCGATTACCATTTTGCAGGGTTGTGTTATTTATAATCATTGTTTTACATTTTATGATTATGCCTCACTAATTATACTTAGCGTGTGTTTCGTATCACACGTAGGTACTTCGGACTAGATAGCAGAGGAAGAGCTGCACATCGTTAGATCAAGTTAGCTTGCATTATCAGTAAATATCACTACATCCTAGTCTAGTGGGGCATGTATAGATATTAAATAAGTAGCTCTTTTGTATGTCTAAATTTTTGTACTCTACTTATAAGTTAATGTGGATGTATGATCTAGAAACATGACATAGTTTGAGGAATTAAGAATATTAGAAAAGATGCTTCAAACGATTTTAAACTTAGTTGGTCGTTTATCGCGTAGCGATTTTAAAAACAAGAAAGGGTCTAGGCAACACACATAGTTTTCACCCTGAATTATATTTTTATTTTAATAACTGCTTAAAGTATTTTATAAACCAATTCAGGGTCGAAACTAGGTGACTCTAGACAAATTTGTAATTTAGTGAAAACTGAGAAAGGGTTGTTTAATCAAATCAGTTTTGCATCAAATAAAAAAATGTACAAGTCTGAAAATCAGTGTAAATTAGTTAGTAACATCTGTAATGTGTATTCGAATATCGAATATACGTTGAGGGTGTTACATTTAGTGGTATCAGAACAAAGGTTTAGCTGATTCTAGAGGTTAAACCGAGTTCAATATGATTTTGCTAAAGTGTACATGCCCCTAAGATGTGATGTTACTGATGTATTGCTTGCATAACTTAATGTAGCTCCTCAATAGTATGAATAAGACTCTAATGGCTATAAGAAAATTAAGATACTATTAGATTTTGTCAGTTGACGAATTTCGAGTGTTAAGAAAAGACCCATAGTGGATACAACACAGTGAAATAAATATGGTAGTTAACTCTTAACTAGGATGAGTTATTTGTATAATAGAGAACTAGTACAATAATTATAAGATGTTAGTCTCTAACATCTGTATTTGCACTTACACTTATAATAGCATAAGTTATAAGAAATTTAGAGAGTAAGGGCTCATACACACATTTCAAGGTAAGAGGGTAGTCATAGGATGGTAAGCTTATGATTAAATGGAATTGTGATTGTTATTAAGAAATTAAGATAGTCAGATATGAAAAGTTACAAAAAAAGAAGTATTCTTATTCTGGAAATATGTATTTTTAAATGGATAAACAAGAAATTAGAAGATATACCAACTGTGCGAGAATTTCTAGATGTAATTCCAGATGAGTTGCCAAGGTTACCTTCAAATAGAGAGGTACAATTCTAAATAGATGTATACCCTGGAACAGAGCCGGTATCGATGGCACCCTATGGGGTGGCGCCAACAGAATTAAGGGAGCTAAAAGCTCAATTAAAAGAGTTATTAGATCGAGGCTATATTCGACCAAGTGCATCGCTATGGGGAGCCCCATTATTATTCGTAAAGAAGAATGATGGATCTTTATGATTGTGTATAGATTATCGACAACTGAATAAAGTGACGATAAAGAATAAGTATCCGTTGCCAAGAATTGAAGATCTATTTGATCAGCTCAGAGGGGCTGCTTTGTTTTCAAAAGTTGATCTTCTATTAGGCTATTATCAGCTAAAATTTAAGGAAGAAGATATACCAAAGACATCATTCAGGACTCGCTATGGACACTACGAGTTTTTAGTAATGCCGTTTGGACTCACAAACGCCCCTGCCGCATTTATGGACTTGATGAATAGGGTGTTTCAACCCTACTTGGACCAATTTTTGGTGGTATTTATAGATGATCAAGATCGACATCTCCGAGTGGTATTACAGACATTCAGAGATAAATAGCTTTATGCAAAGTTTTCCAAATGTGAATTCTGGCTATTCAAAGTAACTTTTCTCGGACATGTCATATCTATTGAAGGAATAAGAGTGGATCCCAAGAAGGTACAAACTATTCTTGAATGGGAAGCACCAAAGAATGTCTCGAAAATCAGAAGTTTCTTGGGATTAGCTGGATACTATAGACGATTTATCCAAAACTTTTCTATTATCGCCATGCCACTTACTCAGCTATTAAGAAAAGGTGTTTCTTTTGTATGGACAGAGAAGTGTCAAGAGAGTTTTGAAAGATTAAAGAAAGTTTTGACAGAGGCACCAATATTAATTCAACCAGAGCTGGGAAAAGAGTACATTCTGTATAGTGATGCATCCCATAATGGTTTGGGTTGTGTATTAATGCAAGAAGGACACGTTGTAGCTTATGCATCGCGATAACTCAAAACTCATGAAAAGAATTATCCGACTCATGACTTAGAGATGGCAGTAGTGATTTTTGCACTGAAAATTTAAAAGACATTATTTATATGGTGAAAAGTGTCATATCTACACTAACCACAAAAGCTTGAAATACTTGATGACACAACGAGATCTGAATGTGAGACAACGAAGGTGGGTAGAATTCCTAAAAGATTATGATGTGATTATCGATTATCATCCAAGAAAGGCTAACTTGGTAGTCGATGCTCTTAGTCGAAAGATGTTCTCTGTGTTGAGTGCAATGAATGCACAATTATCCTTGGGACATGATAGTTCATTTACATCAGAATTTCATCTTAAACTATCCTTATTGGATCACATTAAAGAGTTGCAAATTTCAAATAAAGAATGCCTTGAAAAGAGAAAATAAGCTGAATTTAGGGAAGCGCAAGACTATGAAATCAAGTCTTATGGTTGTTTATACTATCGAGGAAAAGTTTATATTCCTGATAATAGTGAATTGAAGAAAGAGATTTTAACAGAAGCTCACTATTGCCCATTAACTATACACCCAAGAAGTAATAAGATGTATCAAGATTTGAAAACCTCTATTGGTGGCCGGGAATGAAAAGAACAATCTCAGAGTTTGTAGCAAAATGTATGACATGTCAACAAGTTAAAGCAGAGCATCAAGTACCTTCTGGACTCTTACAGCCTATTTCTATTCCTCAGTGGAAATAGGAAAAAAGTGACTATGGATTTTGTAACAGGGCTGCCAGTTACACCCAGTAAAAAGGATTCAATATAGGTCATCGTGGATTGTTTATCGAAGTATGCACATTTTATTCCAGTTCGTATGGATTATTCAATGAATAAGTATGCATAATTATATATTAGAGAAATAGTGCGATTACATGGTGTTCCAGTATCAATTGTATTGGATAGAGACCTGAGGTTTACTTCGAGGTTTTGGGGAGCATTACACGAGGCACAAGGTACTAAATTAAATTTTAGTACTGCATTCCATCCACAAACGGATGGACAGTCAAAACGAACGATCCAGATTTTAGAAGACATGTTGTAAGCTTGCATTATTGAGTTCACTGGATCATGGGAAAGGTATTTGCCATTAGCTGAATTCACATATAACAATAGTTATCAGACAAGCATCAAAATGGCACCGTTTGAAGCACTTTATGGACAAAAGTGCAGAACTCCTCTTAATTGGTTCGAATTACAAGATCAAAATGTTCATATTGACCCAAAAATTTGTGGATTGATTTAACTCGAGAAATGGAAGATAAAGTGAGGATTATTCAGAATAATCTCAAATTAGTCGCAGATCGACAAAAGGAATATGCAGACAGAAAGAGAAAGGATGTTGAATTTTAAGTTGGGAATAAAGTATTCCTGAAGGTTTCACCTTGGAAGAAAGTACTACATTTTTAAAAAGGGAAACTAAGTCCCAGATGTAATATCCCAAATTTTGGCTAGTGAGTAAATTGTAAAATTTGCACGTTTAGGGGGTTAAAGTATAAACTTTGGAAAAGTTTAGGGACTAAAGTGTAAATTTCACCAACAAGTAATTTTATTCAGTTTAAGAGTGAATCGGGTCGAAATAGGTACCTTGATATCAGTTTTAAGAATTAAGATGCAGAAAAAGGTGCCAAATTTGGATCGAATGAAATTGTTAAGTGTGTTTAGGCTAGAGAAATACAAGGACGGGTGACCTTCGGGAAGGTCCCATACAAGTGTTTCTGATTGATAATTTGGACTCAGCAAGAGTAAAGAATATTCGAATGAATTATCGATAAAGGATTTTTGAGATAAATTTTATTCTATGAAGATTTTCGATAATTATCGGGATAATAAACTAAGTTAAGAAATTTCAGTCTAAGACTTTAGGAAAGGATTTTTTTATAAGATGATATTGTTCATTTTCCGAATATGGAAATATGGAATTTTTGGAATAAATCTGATAGCTTGATAAAGGTAAAATCGCAATAAAAGTATTATATGAATATCGGGAAATCGGATTGAACTAAAATTTTAGAGGCTGATCCAAAAGCCATGGAAAAGTCATAAAATACTATTTTATGAATATTTTATTATAGTTGGTTGGATTCCAACTAGACTTAGTTGAATTTTTACAAGAATGGCAAACTAGTAAATAAAAACTAGTTGGAGAGCAAATTGGTCATTTTCCCCAATAGCATTTTTGAAATATTTAAAAAGTTACAAGGATAATTTTGGAAGAAGTAAATGGAAGAGTAACTCTTGGCCCTTTATTAATGATAAGATCAATATCAATCGTTGGATTAAAAGGGTATTTTAGTAATTTCACCATCCAAATGAATTTTAAATTCATTTATATTTAAAAGTGGCATAATTGGATGGAATGGAAAATAAAGGAGCCAAAAGATGAAGTATCCTTCATCTTCATATTTTTCGAAAATGAGGTGGAAGAAAGGAGAAATTTTCCAAGTTCGATTCAAGCCGAAACTCGATTTTTAGGTAATCTTTCGAACTACAAGGTTATTCTACTCATCAAGCTCTATCTCTTGGTGTAAATAATTCTTGGAAAACATGCTTGATTGATGAGAATTTTTTATGAGAAGAAATTAGGGTTTATGGACTCAATTGGGGGTTTTGAGATTTTATGATTCCATGTTGAAATTCAAGTTGAAATCAAGCTTTTGTGATGTTAAAATAATGTTATTGAGTTGGGATTTAAACTCTACATGTTTTGATTATTATGAAGATAATTAGGGTTTATGGATTCAAGTTTAATTTGGGGTTTGTGATGATAGATTAATGATTTAGTAAGCTTGAATTGTTATTTGGAAGCAAAACCCTAAATTTATTAGATAGGGATCATTTCAGAAATCTTAAAAGTTAGAAGACCGAATATGATTTTTATGATTTTAAAGTGTATTTATGTTATTATTGATGTTGGAGATGTGAAATTGAAGTTAGAATGCAAAACCGATGTTAAATCGAGTTAGTGACCATTTTGACAAATTGTCAAAGTTAAGTGACCAATTTGGAAATAAGGTTTTAGAGAAGGAATAAATCTGATTTTAGTTGAAATAATAGAATTCAAGTAGTAATGTTGATTTGAGGACTAATTTGCAAAGCTAAGAAGCTTGAATCCTTATCTTTGCATTTTTAGTGACTATTTCGAAAAGAACAAAAAATTAGAGGGAATTATTTTTGAAAAATTATTTGATGAAGAAAGTGATACATTAGTGGTTTGAATAATGTAAGGGGACCAAATTGACAAATAGCAAAGTAAGGAGAAATTAGTATAAAGTTTGAAGTTATTTATAGAAGTTGTGTAGGAAAATTGGATGTGGCAGTAAGTTTGAAAATTCATCATAAATTCTACAAAAAATGGTTAGATGTAAATTTTATATCGATGTAAATATTTATTCATCTAGTTTCATTTAAAACAAACGGTGATTGATTTAGATTAATATATCAAAAGATATGAATTTTTAAGTGATGAAAGGTCGAAAAACAAAATAAGCGATGCATTCGAAATTTAATCTTTCGAATTCAACTTTGAAAATTTGCCATAAATCGTACAAATTGAATCTGGGTTATTAGTTTATATGGTTGAAAACTCTTATCGAATCTAGTTTTGTTTCCAACAAACGAAAACAGATTTCGAGTTCTGGGTTAAAAGATATTAATTTTTAATCGAATGAAGGTCAGAAAAATTACATAACAGTTTCTGTCAGGACAGCCCTGTAAACGGAGTTTGATGAATTTTCATAATTTTTGTATATTTTATTAAATTATATGGATTATACTGTTAGAACCTTTATCGAATCTAGTTTCTACGGTATAAAGGAGATTAAGATTCAGTATGTATTTTGCCCTGTAGAAGTAAATATTTGATGGTAGTGCAAGTTGACAGAAAATGGAAATTGAGACAATTTGTGTCTAATGTTGGTTAGCAAGCTTGGAGGAATTATTTGAAGATCCAAATGGTCATTAGGGACCAAAAATGAGTTTGTGAACAGTATAAGGAAGGAAATAAATTTATGGAATTTTTTTATGTTGAATGATTAAATAGTTTAATTGAAATATTGTTAGAAGTGAATCTAACAAATGTTTATTTATATTCATGTGATAAATAAAGTTGGATCCGAATCAAAAGAAGGTTCGAGGTACTATAAAGGAAAGGATCAATAGAGCTTAGTGAGGCATATTACTAAATGACCAAGGTGAGTGCATTTTATATGCTTGCATAATGATGAAAAAGGGAAGACATGTGATAAGTCGACCCTAAATTGAAAAGAATATTGCATTATTTATATGAAACTTAACTTGTTGCATATTTTAGTAAATGTAATCTTCAGTAGAACATGAGGTAAGAATTTACCTTGCATAATGGCAATGCATGTTTGTATATGGAATATGGATAATAACAAGACTAAAATGAAACAAGATACACCTAGGGATCCGTGCCCATAGTGCAAGTGCACTAACAAGGTGTTTATATAAGGAGCAAAGAGCATCCTCTCGAGTACGTACTCTACATGGCACTACGGTGCAGATAGGCTACAGGGTTTCTATGGGCCTCTAGCCAGACACGATGATAATAATAACAAGATGATACATGATTCAGATGTTACATGTTACTTGCTACATATGTTATATGATACATGATACAAATGTTACATAATTACATGATACATGAATAAGAAGTTACATGTCATATGATCGAGAAGCACATGGCATACATGATAGAAAGGTTACATGATATATGATAGAATACATGTTATGCAAATGGTGGGATAATGAAAACATGACCATGATAAAATACATGTTATGCAAATGATGGCATAAAGAAAGCATGATCATGATAGAGCACATTGTAGCAATCTCTTTTTTCAGAGTGTTTCGCTAAAAAATGGGGTTTTAAGGTGTTTAGGGGTCTTTCGGGTATTTAAAAATATCTTCCGTGGGGTTTTAGAAAAACCTTATTTTATTTAAAAATGGAGTCGTCACTAGCCACTAAGGTAGGCTGGACACCATAAAATCAGAGATTTTAAAAATGTTGGGTTCGGGAGTCGGTTACGGATGGGGAAGGATTAACACCCCCACACCGCCCAAAATTGGTACTTTAATAATTACCGCATTATTAATATCAAACTTTCCTGATTAAAGTAACAATTAAATTAAAATTTGGTTATAAGTGCGAGCAAATTTTAAAGGCTCCGTTATTCGAGAGTAAACTGATAGACCACCATCACTGCGCTTGATACTGGCCACACTTACGCTCGATCCGTTGTGAAATATTAGAAAACAAATTAAAAAAACATACATTCACATTGGCATGGTGCTAGAAACATAAAACATGAATATCATAATATTAAACGAAAATAACAAAATGCATGGATCATGAATAACATAACATACCATCATAATAAAAAACAAAGCATAAACAAAAATATTGCGGAAAACATGTTTCAAAAATTTAAATAAATTAACTACAACATGCTTGAACACATGAAAAAGACACAAATGCAACTAATGCATGACATACATATAATATGATACTAGATTAACAAAGCAAAACGAACATGCTAGAATAAAAAAACTAATACTTAATGCTTAGCATATGACACAATTTACATGCTTAAATTAAAACATATCATGAAATTAACATGAACAAAATTACCACCACACTAACAAGTAACCTATAATGCAAAGGGGATATGAAAATTTATGCTAACATGTAAAAACATACTTTACACAAAATAAACTAAAACCTAACACCTAAAGCATGCGTATATGTACGATGTGAACAAACGAACTAAAACACAAAAGCATGATATAACAAAAATATATATATATATATATATTATAAAAACATAAATATACATGAAATACAAGAAAAAAAACATATATAAAAAACATGAAATATGAAATGGCAATGTAAACATACCAATAAAGCCAAACAAAACAGAAATATTCAAATCATACAAAGGGACCAAAATTGAAATAAAATAAAAGCAGAAAACAGAAATTAAATAAAGAAAAAGACATATTTAAGGACTTAATTATAAACTGAAATAGGCTTGCAAGGACTGAATATGTAATATAACCAAGGGGCAAGCTTGAAGTGCAAATATGCAAAACGCGGAGGGACTAGGGGTGTGATTTTGCCATTTAAAAACTGAATCAGTTTAATTTAGGGCGAAATTGAAATAAAGCAAAAAGAGAGGGGGCCTGGACTTGCAAATTGACCATGCGGCATGCCCGAAGTGAAATACAGGAAGAACGGAGGTCCTTATGATGATAATAAACCAATTATTTTTAGTTTTTCACCTATTTAATAACCCCATCAGCCCCTATTTTCACTTTTTCCTTTCATTTTTAACCCCTAAAAAAGTCTCCCATCTCCTTTGTTTTGTTTCCAGAACCCACCCCAAAAACACAAAACCCCCTCTCGGCCGTCGTGGACCACCTGTCTCATGCGAGGCTCAGCCATAACGGCCGCCTCAAGCCTTCCTTGACCATAACTTTTGACGACCTAGAACCCTAAAATCAAACAGAAATTCTTACCCCGAAACCAAAACCACCCCTCCCTAAACGGCTCACCATGTAAGGTTTATCGCGGTGAGGGAGGAGCACCAAGAGACTCAGGTAAAACCACACCATTTTCTTTTATTATTTATTTATTTTTTATTTTACATGCATGAGAAAAAGACGGGAAGAAAAGGAAAGATTACCAGTGGAAAATAGGATTTTTCTTCGAAAAAACCTCTATTTTTTGCTTTTATTTATGGAAACTGGTAACCTTGGTACAAAATGATAGATCTCCTTTGATATATATGCCCCTCTCTTTTTTGTTTTTATTTTGTTTGGTAGAACTAGTACATAATATATTCTGGTTATGATTTGGTTTGACATAATCCTTTTTTTGTTTTTGCATGTCCGGTGGTTGGTACGGCGGAGTGGTGCCATCGGGATGAGAGAGGCGAAGAGTCCTTTTGGCATATTCAACCTCGGTCGTTGGATCAAATCTGATCCAAGGGCTGAGATTTTTCAGTGGATAAACGGTTGAGATTTGATCTGGGCAAATGACGAGGCTTCACGAGATCTTGCCACGTGGTGTCTAGTATACAAACGGTCAGCGCGTGCTGTTCAATCGCGCGTGGATGACGATTGGCCTGGCGTGGATCTCACCTGTAGCCAGCTGGAGGGCCTTGATCAATTTGGAGCCGTTGGATCAAGATCTGATCCAACGACCCAGATTGAGCTGCGCAAGGAAATAATTAGGGTTTAGTTAATTAGATGAGTTAGGGTTCTGTTAGGATTTTGGGCTAAACGGGCTCGTGCTAATGTAATGGATATCTGATATTTGTAATTGGACTGGATATTTTAACCTAATTGGGTTTCCAAATTTTTTTAGATATGTTTATGTTAATTCTAATAACCCAACAAATATGTTAATAATAATATGTATATACATTCACAAATATGTACACATAAACCATATATTATACGTACATACAAGCCTACATGTGAATGAACATATATATTACATACGTTTAAACACACGACATACAAGCATATATATTTGTTAACAAATATTGTACATATACAAACAATGCATACATAAAATATAAACATACCTATGACACACATATACCATGATAACTACTAATACATATACATACATAATATGTAATATACATGCACTCACACATATCACACACATATATTTTATATATGTTAATAACGCACATGCACATATATATACACGTAAACCTGCAAGAATAATATTATTATATTAGCATGTCGCAATTTTAACAAAAACATATAAAAATGAGTGATTACAGTTGCTCCTCTTTGTTTGTTTTCATGGAACGAGAACAAAGCAAAGATTATAAGCACCCATTTTTATCCGACTTCCCTATTTGTAGCTTTAGAATCACATGTTCTTCTAGAACTCTCCGCTTTTCCTCGGAATACTCTTCAGGCTTGTAAGCTCTTCCTATATAGAACTTATTCACCTTCTAATCTAGGAGCTACATGTCCTTCCTATATAGAACCTTTCATTCTGGAGTCTTGAGTTACGAGTCCCTCCTATATAGGGCTGAGCGTTCGAGCGAGTCGAGTCAAAAAATTTCCAGTTATTCGAGTTGACGAGTCTAATTTTACAACTTGAACTTAATTTGATTTTTTTGAATCGAGTTGAGTTTAGCGAGTTCGAGTCGAGTCGAATTTTTGAGTTTATGTACAAATCTTAATTGTAACTATTTATAATATTATGTTATGTCTTGATTCAAATTTAAACGACTTTCTCTAATAATATAAGATCTACATACATATAAGTTCGAGTCATTTCATTAAATTACGGGCCACATTAAAATCCTCCTTCTTATTTAGGTAAGGCCAAGGCGAGACCAAAGATAGTGGAAGGAGGAAAAGAGTGCCCCAAAATATAAATTTAAAACGCACCGTTGTAATAACTAAAACTTTGAGGTATAAGGGTTTTTTTATGGCGGGTTTTTTTTGTTTCGAATACATTTTGAAAATATTTAGGGAAAATAAATACACAAATTAAAATATTCGGAAAGGACCAGATTAACAGAAATAAAATGCATAAATTAAAATTTCGGAAGCGGATCGAGATGAACAAAATAAAATACGTAAATTAAATTGTAGAAATTTAAATGCGAAAAATTAAAATAAAAAATTAAATATGATAAATTAAATATAAAAATAAAAAACATAAAATAAATAGCATAATATAAAAGATATAAATAAAATTGAATTAAATAAAAAACGAATCTAGAAAGGGACCAAATTGTAAAGAAAAAATAAAAAAAAAAAAAAAAAAAGAGAAGACATGATTGAAATAATGCTGAAAATAAAATTACAGGGGTTAAATGTGCAATTAGCCTAGGGGATATTTTCGAGTTATTCCAAAAATTGAATAACTCAAAATTTGAAAATTTGAACTCGACTCGAAATTGAAATTTTTTCGAGTTATTCGATTTGACTCGAATAACTCGAAATCGAAAAAAATCAATTTTTTCGAGTTGAGTTTTGCTCACCCCTACTCATATATATAACTTTTCACTCTGAGACGGTAAAGCTTGGAGTCCTTCCTATATAAAACTCCTCGCCTTCAACGCGGCGGGTTTTCCCTATATAAAACCTTCTGTGTCACAGATGGATTCTTTCGACTGGGAGTTCTTCTTGTATAGAACTGCTAGTCTTCAAACCCTAGAGCCGTAAGTCATTCCTATATAGAACTTTTAGCTTCTGAAATCTCAGAGTTACAGGTTCTTCCTATATAGAACCTTTCACTGCGAGAACTCAAAAATATAGGCCCTTCCTATATAGAACCTTTATCTTCGAATTAGGGCTGCTAAAATCTTTCTTCAAATTTTAGGGATTCACGCCGCAAATGGCTACCGAACTTTCTGGACTCACGCTACTAAGGCTATCGAAAACTTTCTTCAAATTAATCCACCTCTTCAATGCGAAGTCGCATATCAAAAGTCAATGGCAATCTGTAAGTACCTATTTAAAATGGACAAAATGTTATGATAAATGAGTTAGCATGCTCCTAATCCTAGTGATACCTAACTATACATGATGCATAAGTGTCAATATTCCAGCGTGACTACTTCTGTAGTCAATCAATCTCGACTCTCTTCTTATTTCTCTTCCTGTTCTTCTTCTGGTGGCGGTACCCCATCTCACTGTTAGGTTCAACCATTTAAGTATTTATTCTCTGAGTTTCTGGCTTTAAGTTCTCCTTTCGGGTTTTTGCTTTAGAGATTTTTTAGGTACCCTTACAGGTTTTCACCTGGGAGACCTCCATTTTCGTCTTGAATATTTTCTCAGGCAATTAAGAATGGTGCTCGAAGTCTTAACCTCATCGGGCCTCGACATACATTATGTAGAAAGCTCGAGATCAAAGTTATTTATGTTTTTTGATCGCCTGCATTCTCAAGATTAGATCATGATAATGCTCAGAAATCTTTTGTTTATCATAAGTCTATGTTAACTTGTTTGCATGATGCTTATGAAAACAATGAGCAGACAAGGAAAAGAAGGCACAAAAATACGATTTTATTAACATTAAGGACTTGGAATAGTTTTAGAAAAGTCATGGCAAACATGAGGAAAAAGGGATGGCAAAACAAGAAATGCAAATCCCCAAATATCCACTGTATGAATGATACGTGACCCTGTCAATCGAGATAGAATCTTTGCCCTGAGCTCATTCTTCTAGTATCCGTGAGGGTAATTTTGCTCGCCAGAGGCCTAATCTCAAAATTTATCTGATCCGCCCTTAACAGGTTTTCAACTCAGATCCTTCCTTTGCTTCAAGACGCATTTTTTGGGTTTTTTCCTCGAGCTCTCCCATTTTTTTGTGTAATGCCTTTTCAGGTGTTCGCCTAATTTCTTTGACCATTTCATTTTTCATTTTCTCTCTTTTTTTCTCCTTTCTCTCTCTCTCTTTTATTATTTTTTCAAACATAATACTTCTTAACTAAATGGGAATTCACGAGAATTTTTAATTCTTCTCCGTCCATTTCAGTTAAAATTAATGCTCTTCTCGAAAAGGCCTTCTTGACAAAATATGGCCCTTCCCAGTTAGGCGTCCACTTTCCTCTAAAATCCTCATGAATTGGGAGGACCTTCTTAAGTTCCAAATCTCTCTCTCGAAATTCTCTCGGGCACACTTTCTTGTCATATGCGGTATCATTCGCTTTTGATACATTTGACCATGGCAGATGGCTTTCAGCCTCTTTTCTTCGATGAGATTTAACTAGTCAAGTCTGGCTTGTACCCTATTCTGAATAATCCAGTTTTACTTTATTCTGAATCCGAGTGACATAATCTCAACCTCAATAGGAAGTGTTGCCTCTGTGCCGTGTACTAGAGAATAGGGTGTTGCCCTTGTTGATGTGCGAACAGATGTCATATAAGTGAATAGAGCAAACGACAACTTCTCATGCCAATCTTTGTAGGTGTCTGTTGTCTTCGCAATAATTTTTTTATATTTTTGTTTGCCGCTTCTACTGCCCCGCTCATCTTAGGATGGTAGGTCATGGAGTTATGGTGTGTTATTTTGAACTGGTTGCTCACCTCAGTCATTAATTTGTTATTCAGGTTGGAAGCGTTGTCGGCAATAATCTTTTTGGCAACCCATATCGGCAAATAATCTCTTTCAAGAACTTGCACACCGTCGTCCTTGTGATATTGGCATAAGATGCTGCCTTCACCCATTTAGTGAAGTAATCAATGGGAACCAAAATAAAACGGTGCCCGTTAGAAGCCTTCAGATGAATTTGTCCAATGACATCCATACCTCACGCTGCGAACGACCAAGGCAAGTTCATGGTGTGTAAAGGTAAAGGAGGAGCATGGATCTTGCAGTCTCCCTCCATAGTCGACCAGAAATAGCCATATCTCATGATTTTTAGGCTATTGACAGACCATTAGCGTGCGTTCCACATAAACCATTATGCAGTTCTGCCAAAATTTCCTTCGCCTCCCGGGCATCTACACATCTCAACAAAACTTGATCATAGCCTCTTTTGTACATAATCTCCTTGTCCAAAACATATCTCGTTGCCATCTTTCTGAGCGTTTTTTGATAATTTTCATTTGCTCATTCGGGATACGTTTGCGACCTGATATATTGCAAGATATCGTAATACCAAGGGTCGCCATCTATTTCTTCTTGCACATTATAACAGTGAGTTGGCCTCTCAAAAGTCTGCATCTCAATTGGCTTTATTTTCTGCTTTCGTATTTGCTTTGAACATGGGGGGTAGGGTTGCCAAGGCGTCCGCCATCTAGTTGTCTTCTCTAGGAAGGTATGTGAAACTGACTTTTTCAAATTCTTTAATGAGCTCCTGAATCAACTCGTAGTGTTTGACTAGCTTCAGATCCCTAGTTTTCCATTCTCCGCGTAACTGATAGATCACTAAGGACGAATCTCCAAATACTCAAAGTTCTTTGATTTTTCTTTCAATAGCTACATCCAGTCCCATGACACAGGCTTCGTATTCAACTATGTTGTTTGTGCAAAAGAATTCTAGTCTGCTGGTTAAAGGATAGTAGACATCCTCTGGAGAAATTAGAACAACTCATATTTCGTGGCCAAGGGCATTGGAGGCTCCGTTAAAGTAAAGCTTCCACAAGCCGTCACCTGAACCAACATCGTCCCCAGTTGTAATGTACATCAAATCCTCATTTGGGAAATTAAAGTTCAACGATTCATAATCATCTGAAGCACGACTAGCTAAGAAATCCGCTATAGAACTTCCTTTCACAGCTTTCTGGCTCACGTATACAATGTCGAACTCGGATAATAGTATTTGCCAATGGGCCATCCTCCCCGTTAATACTGGTGTTTCCATTAGAAACTTCAAGGGTTCCAATTTGGATATCAACCAGGTGGTACGGTACAACATGTGCTGTCTAAGCATTTTGGTGGTCCAAACCAAAGCACAACATAGCTTCTGAATTAGCGGGTACCGTGCTTCGCAATCATTAAACTTCTTGATTAGGTAGTAGATGGCTCTTTCCTTCTTCCCAGACTCATCATGTTGCTCCAACATGCAACCCATCGAGTTTTCAAAAACTGTCAAGTAAAGGATCAAAGGCCTATTTGGTACCGTTGCGACTAAAATTAGAGCATTCGTCAAGTGCTTCTTGATCTTCTCTAGAGCTTCTTGACATTCTTCATCCCAGACCGCTGGGTTATTCTTCCTAGGTAGTTTGAAGACTAGGTTGCACTTATCTGTTAATTGAGAAATGAAACGGGAGATGTAGTTTAACCTTCCCAGGAAACCTTGAGTTTTCTGGATCGATCTCAATCCCCTTCCTACTTACTACAAACCTCAAGAGTTTTTCGGATGTGACCGCAAAGGTGCATTTAGCCGGGTTGAGCTTTAACTGGTATTTTTGCAGTCTTTGAAATAGCTTTCTCAGGTTTTGAAGGTGCTCTTCCTCAGTTCGGGACTTAGCGATCATATGATCCACGTATACCTCTGCCTCTTTGTGCATCATATCGTGGAAAAGAGTAACCATCGCTCTTTGATAAGTCGCTCCTGCATTCTTGAGTCCGAAAGGCATCACCTTGTAACAAAACGTGCCCCACATGGTTTCAATTGTGGTTTTCTCCATGTCTTCTGGGTCTATTTTTATCTGGTTGTATCCTGAGAAACCATCCATGAATGAGAACAACGAGTGTCCCGCGATATTGTCAACCAACGTGTCAATATGTGGAAAAGGGAAAGTGTCTTTAGGGCTTGCTCGGTTGAGATCCCTGTAATCTACACATATACAAACCTTCCTATCCTTCTTTGGCACCGGTACAATGTTTGCAACCCATTCAGGGTATTTGGCAACTTCTAGAAAGCCAGTGTCAAACTATTTTTTTACCTCTTCTCTGATCTTTAACAGCATGTCAATCCTCATTCTTCTGAGCTTTTGCTGGACTGGTTTGTATTCTAGCCTGGTTGGCAGCTTGTGCATCACTACGTCTGTATTCAACCTTGGCATATCTTGATAAGTCCAAGCAAAAACATTTTTGAACTCTTGGATGCAGGGCTATACCAGTTTGTGTCTGGTTTCTGAGGAAAACGTAGTCCCGATCTTCACTTCTTTTCTCTCCTCATTAGTTCCCAAATTCACAATTTTTTTTTCTTCTTGGTGGGGCATGATTTGCTTTTCTTCGTTGGCCATCATCCTTACCAACTCTTCAAGAACCTCACATTCTGCCTCGTTGTCCTCCTCTTCAATTTCTACCGAGATCTCTGGGCGTTCGAAATCTACCTCAGGATTGGATTCAGAATCATTAATACAATTAATTATGCAAATCCTACATGAAATGAGAACGAATATATTGGGAAGAGAATGATTTTAAATCAAGTAAATGGATATGAGTAAAAAAATGAATGAATAAAGTGAATGAAATATTTTCCATTTGAGAAAACGAGGAAGACATTTTTTCATTTCAAACAAAAAGTTAACATAGATGCCCTATACAAAAGATCTCTATTACCCATGGGCAAAAACAAAAGGGTTGGTTCGGAGCATTACTCTGATCTAGCCCTAAAGATTACAGGTAGATCAATGTAGCTCCAGTTATTGAGAGTTTCCCGGGATGAAAAGGGCAGATGTTGGTCAACACATTGCTGCCATTGTCATATTCAGCTATCATGTTGATGGACATCCCTTCAAGCGATTCACTGAACATCTCATTCTCGTTAAGTATGTCATTTTCCTGAATTGCTTCCTCTACTTTTTGTCCTGTACGGTCAATTCCTCTAAAGACAAAAATATCTTTTACATGAGGGATAGACATCGGTCTCCATGGAATATCTTCTAACTTGAGTCTAGCCCTCCTTTGTTCTTTTTTCCTTCTGTATTCCTCTCTCCTCTACTGAATACTCAGTTTGTAGCCAAGCCCAAAATGATATTTCTTGGTGGTGACGCTCCTAGGTCGTAGGCTTCCTTGCAATCTCCTTCCTAGCCCTCTTTCTATTTTGGCTCCCCGCCCCAAAGTTTCAGAGATGGTCATCTTGGTGCAGTTGGATAACCTGGGGCAGGGGATCCGATTACCTTCCGCAACAAATGTAGAATTTACAAGCTTCAATGCTTGGAAAGAGCATTCCACACCATCTTCGTCATTCTAGATGTATGAGGTATATGATGTTACCGAGGTAATAATTTCTTACTCAGCCTCTACAGTGACCAGCTTGCCTTCGATTACAAACTTCAATTTCTAAAGAAGTGATGAGGGAACGGCTCCAGTAGAGTGAATCCATGGTCTCCCCAATAAGCAACTGTAGGTCGGCTTTATGTTTATTACCACGAAGTCAATCATGTACTCTGTTGGCCCAATCATCAAAGTTACCTCGATCTTTCCAAGCGCCCCCCTTTGAGTACCGTCAAAGGCTCTCACGGAGTTATGACAGGGTTTCATATGGGAATCATCTACCAATAGTCTTTGCAGAGTTAACATCGGTAGTACGTTTAATGCCGACCCATTATCAATCAGTACTCCTAGCAAAACATAACCTTTGTAGTGGGTAGTGATGTTGAGAGCTTTGGTGGACCCTATACCTTCTTTCGGGATCTCGTCATCGCTAGATGTAATGTGGGTGTATGCGATGATATGTCCCAATATTCTGTCTAGCTTAGATACAAAAATGTCATTGGGTACAAATGTTTGGTTCAGCACCTTTAACAATGCATCCCGATGCTTTTCCAAACTCAAAAGTAACTCCAACATTGTAATCCTTGCTGGTTATTTTCGCAGCTGTTCCACTACATTGTATTCACTGTGCCTCAGGAACTTCAGAAATTCCTGCGCTTGAGCCTCAGTTACAAGCTCATTAACCTTTGGAGGGGGCTCCTCGCCAAATATCTGTGCAGGACTAGTTGATGTACCTTCTCTCTTATCCTTTGCAGCTTTAGCAGATTTCAGAGCTTCCGACAAGTAGCACCTGCCGCTGCTCGTAAAGTGGCCTACTTCGCTGACACTTTCATCTTTCTTTGTCTGTTCCTTTTTCTGTGTTGGTTATTCTTCTGTTGTTTGTTCCTCTTCCTCACTAGGTTTCGACTTCTCTATTATAGTCATGTTAACGGTATAATTCTAAGGAGTTCATCGTATGTCTTTGAACGAAAACGGGGCTGGTGCTGAGATGCTGATTTTAGGGGTCACTTTTACAGCTTCTCCTTGGGATGAACTTGCTTCCTTTGGTCTGGAGGGGACGACAAAGGGTCTATCTATTCCATATTTGATGTTGGGGCTATCTGATGCACATACATCCAACCCTTTCCTTCCTGCAACCTCCTCAAAGAACTCTATCTTCTTACTTTCCATCAGCTGTTAAATCAGTCTCCTAAATTCTTCATATTGTTGGATGTCGTGCCCTCCGTCTTGGTGGAATTCGCAATAGGCTCTACATCCCTTCTGCACCACTATCATGCCTCTGTCAATCAAACGGGCCATGCATAACTGCTAGAACACCCATCGTAAGGGAGACTTAATTTGTGACACATCTTTCTTAGCCTTCCTAACAGAATACTCCTCGATAGCGTTTACTCTGCGATTCTCGTGATTAGGCAACGTGTTAGCGGCTACGTTTGGTTCTTCAAACTTTAATACCCCAGAATTAATCAAACTCTGCACAAGTTTCTTGAATGTGAGGTAATTTTCTGTGGAGTGACCAGGGGCACTGCCATGATAATCGCAATGTGTGTCAGGATCATACCATGACGAAAACGGAGGTTTGAATGGGGTAACATAGTATGGGCAGACCAAATCAACTTTCTACAACTAAGAATAAAGCTCAAAGTAAGAAACTGGTAACGGAGTAAAGGGTGCCTTCTCTTGTTCCTTTCTTGGAGCTTTCCCTTCTCTCTAGTTTAGGTTCTGAGCTTTCCCTATTGATGCATGTGGCTAAGAGACCGTAAAGTTCTTTGGGACGTTGTAAGTGCTCGTTGCATTTACTTCATTCTCTCTCTTCTTGTTGTACTTTCGAGAGCTATTCCCGCTATCAATCCTGTCACTCTTAATTGCCAATTCAAGAGACTCCCTAGTCCTAATCAATTCGTCAAAGTTCTAAGTTGTATTATGGATAAGGCGATCGAATAGCATCCCCTTCAGAGTATTCATGAACAGGGGCGTGATCTCATGCTCAAGAATTGGTGGCTAAATCTAAGCGGCCACCTCTCGCCACCTATGGGCGTATTGTCGCAGACTCTCGTTAGACTTTTATCCCATATTTTCCAACATGATCCTGCTAGGGGTCATACCCGTCACATGTTTGTACTACTCAATGAACGCCTTCGAAAGGTCCTTCCAGGTCTTGATGTTTGCCCGGCTTAATTGGGTGTACCACCGGAGTGCTGCCCCAGTTAGACTATCCTGGAAACAATGGATTAAAAGCTTTTCATCCTTGATGAAGGCTGCCATCTTTCGGCAATACATGGTCACATGCGCGGAAGGACATAAAGTTCCATCATACTTGTTAAATTCTGGGGTTTTGAATTTCAGCGATAAAACAAGGTCAGATACTAGGCTCAGATCATTGGCCTCATTACCTGGTTCATCTGTGGTTTGCAATACTCTAAATTTTTCTTCCATGAGACGAAACATTTCCTTCCATTTCATTTCTACCTCCGTTTTAATTTTCTCGACCAAATTTAGATTCGGTACCTCTTCTTCGTAGAAGGCCTCTATATCAACGAGTTGGTTTTCAAATGCCCCTTCTTGAAGACTAGCAGAATCCCGAAAGGGTCAATGTATACTCTTCTTGCTGAACTTGGCGTTTTTGGTTGAACCTTGCTGTGAGATGCGATACCTTCTGGCTCATGGGCGATTTCGTCTTTAACCTTCTCTTTTCCATAGCTTTTCTCTAGCAATGCGGTTAAGTCCGATACTATCGCAGCTCATGATTGAGCGATCTGATCGTCGATGTGTTTTCTAGCTTCTTCGAAGCGTACTTCCAAATCCTTATGCCCTTTTCCCAAACTGACTATTCTATCATCCATTAGTTTGCTTTGGAACCGAGTAAAGTATGGATACAGAATGGCTGAGGCTTATCTTTTAGTTTAACTGCCATAATATGTACACTATTAATATTTTTGCAAATGCCATGATGCAATGCAAGAATGTATGTAAATAAAGGTATTGATTCCGCTGGTAATCACCCTTTTAAACTACTTTCGTAGGAATTAAAGGGTCTAGATTACAAAATATTAAAGTAGGGTTCTACGCATAAGCCCTAGCTCTTAACTTCTCGATAGCTCTAAGCACTTTGATGAACCTAGGCGCTTCTTTCATGTCCGAGGTTATGCAAGGTCGAAGGGCTTCGGCTTCTACAGCTAAATCCGTCACATGTCCTACAACTCGTTGTATATCGACAATCTGAGTCATGTAATATTGGTCTCTGTCTTGAATGATCTGGGAGGCATCACGAAGTCTTTGCCGCCAATAAACGTCTCCACCTGTTATAGCTTCTTCGAATACCCTAATTCTCTCACGTAATCTTGAATGGTTACCTCGAGTGACTCAATGCAGGCTCATAACATACCAATTTCATGCTTCCGTTCTTGTAGTTTGGTGAAACCATTCCTCTAACGATAGGTTTGAAATGACTGCGCTGACTCTGTTAGTCTCCCTTCTAACAAGGCATTCTAATCTTAGCTCTTACTTAGGCTTTGAACAGTGTCATTGTACAGGTTTTGCATCTCTAGTAGTCTATTCCTTCTCCTCATGGGTTTCCTCTTCCAAATGACAGTGTTCTCTCTTTCGTAGATGATTTCTTGCTTGCCTTTGTCGATCTCTTGCCTAGCTCTTTCTTTCTCTTGGTTAATGGCATCCCTAGAAGACCGTCTTTCACTCTCGATGGCTAACTTGCAGCTTTCTAACTCTTTCTTTATTGCTCGCTTGCCTTTGTGTCGTTCTTCTTCAACTAAACGCATACCGTTCATCCATTCCTTCTCTACGGCTAGGAACTGGCTTCGGCTGGCATTCTGCACCATTGCTTGGAGCTGGAGAGTATCTTTCTGATAAAGGGTATTCTTCTCACTCAGATCTGCATTCAGCTTCTTCAGTTGCCTGATGGTCCCATCTCGTTCGTCGACCTCTAAACTTGCCTTGTAGAGTTCACCCATATGCTGAGTCTATAGAGCCTCCATCTTCTTCTTAACCTCCTCGAGTTCATTTCACAAGATGTCGGACTCATTGGTCCTTGCTCGGGTTCTGGAATCTTATCGTTAACCCTCAGGCGCCTCCAAAGATCGTAATCCGGGGTGGTCATGGACTCAGTATCTCCTTCTACTCTGATCTGATAACAGTGATCCCAAGCTCTCATGATGGTCTGAATCTTCTCCCTAAACTCTCTCTTGAAAGGGAACTCACTTCGACTTAAACCGGTGGTGACTGGAACAAAATGTCGCGATCCGTATTGTCGGGACACCAAAAGCAAAACACGAGCAATTCCACCATGTAGCACCAGCATCATCAACCAGTCATAATCGCCACAACTGTATAAGAAACAACTAACCCTACCGAGCCAAGGAACTCTCCATACTATGTCTTCATCTTGAATGTTCCTAAAGATCCGGGTCTATTTCTCTCTCTTCATGCCTTCTCGCCATTCTTTCACTAAGTACTCTCACAAAGGGTGAAAAGTCTCGGAATGATGTTCCCGGCAAAACCCCTGTTGGTGTTTTCCACATATGGCTCTGAATCCAAAACTGTAGTAACTGCGCA
This sequence comes from Hibiscus mutabilis, assembly GCA_019671005.1. Classification (NCBI taxonomy): domain Eukaryota; kingdom Viridiplantae; phylum Streptophyta; class Magnoliopsida; order Malvales; family Malvaceae; genus Hibiscus; species Hibiscus mutabilis. The sequence continues at coordinate 2,290,461 of CM033754.1, read as the reverse complement.
CACCCTTTGAAACGTCTCTCTTCATGCTTTCGGCTCGTATTTAAAGAAATGAAAGTTTCGGTTAAGATGGTCGGTATCAGATTCGCTTTCTACTTCATACGCTCAAATAAATCTAGGATGGCTACATCGATGTTTCCAAGGACCCTCGAAAAGATAACCAAACCATATATCCCTAGGGCGAATAGGTCCATCTTCTTCCCTTCATCTGGGTGCGCAGGTATGATGTCTCGGATACTCTCCCATGCAAAGGCTGGGCTGTCTCCTCAATTTTGAATTAGGTCGTTGACCCAATCGTCACTCATCCCGGCAAAAGTTTTGAGCTTCGAAGGGTAATTCTGGTTCCTTGGTGGCTTCACATAGATCCAATCTTTCTGGACATTCTTTTGATTAAGTGTATTCTTCTACCGTATGCATCATATCTTGACCGTTGAAAGTGAAGCAGCAAAAGGCAGGATTCCAGAACTGGAAGATGGCTCGGAGTAAAGGTTCGTTGACTCGGACATACATCAACTGTGCTATGTCGCCATAACTATCATAGAATAAGTCTTGTAGTCTTCGATCCCATCCTTCCCAAATCTTTTTAAGTTCCCATAAGTCATTCTGTTGGAGGCTCGCGTAGGTACGCCCTGCCACTATGCGCTCGCTCGGCAAACTATTACCTTGAGTTGAGTTCATCCTTCTTAAGATAATTTTTTTCCTTGATAAAAGATTTCCTGATCGGGCAAACCACTTATCCAGTACCTTTATGTAATGTAAATGCAATAATATATGCAAAAAAAGAAAAAAAAGAAAACGAGTCAGTACTGGATAAAATAAATAAATACATAAATAAAAGGACAAATTAGATAAAGTAAACAAACAAAACAACCCTATTTACATCCCGTCTAAAACACCTAGGTTATCCGCATGGCTTTAAAGGGTGGGTTTTTATATGTTCTCTACATGTAATTTTGGTGCTAGGAGGTACCCGAATTGTCCTTTCTGTCCCTACTAAGAGTAGCAAGGCCCCCGATCATCACCCGTTATAGGCTCCTTTTAACCGGGTTCAATTCAGGGGGACCCATTCGCTTATGCCCCTACGAAGGAACGATATCCTCACGAAAGCATAAGGTACTCGAACCCCGAAGGTAATTTGCTAGGCCCATACGGAGGAACGATATCCCCATGAAAGCACTAGCGTTTCCCCCCCACTTAAAAAGGACGGGTTTATATGTCAAATTTTAAATGCGTTAAAATAAACACGCAATTATAACCGAATGTTAATTTAATAGTCACTTTAATCCGGAACTTCTGATATTCATAAAGCGGTAATTATTCAAAAAACTTGACTCTCTTTTGTTTGTTTGAAAAAAACAAAAAAGTCCACATCAGAGTCGCCATCTGTAGCAATCTCTTTTTTCGGAGTGTTTCGCTAAAAACGGGTTTTAAGGTGTTTGGGTGTCTTTCGGGTATTTAAAAATGTCTTCCGTGGGGTTTTAGAAAAACCTTATTTTATTTAAAAATGGAGTCGCCACCGACCACTAAGGTAGGCCGGACACCATAAAATCAGAGATTTTAAAAATGTTGGGTTCGGGAGTCGGTTACGGATGGGGAAGGATTAGCACCCCCACACCGCCCAAAATTGGTACTTTAATAATTACCGCTTTATTATTATCAAACTTTCTGGATTAAAGTAACGATTAAATTAAAATTTGGTTATAAGTGTGAGCAAATTTTAAGGGCTTCGTTATTCGAGAGTAAACTGATAGACCACCATCACTGCGCTTGATACTGGCCACGCTTACGCTCGAATAAAAGGGCACCGCATTGACAACTAATATATTCGTTGTGCAATATTAGAAAAAAAATAAAAAAACATACATTCACATTGGCATGATGCTAGAAACATAAAACGTGAATATCATAATATTAAACGAAAATAACAAAATGCATGAATCATGAATAACATAACATACCATCATAATAAAAAGAGCATAACGAAAACATTGCGGAAAACATGTTTCAAAAATTAAATAAATTAACTACAACATGCTTGAACACATGAAAAAGACACAAATGCAACAAATGCATGACATACATATAATATGATACTAGATTAACAAAGCAAAATGAACACGCTAGCATAAAAAAAACTAATACTTAATGCTTAGCATATGACACAATTTACATGCTTAAATTAAAACATATCATGAAATTAACATGTACAAAATTGCCACCACACTAACGAGTAACCTATAATGCAAAGGGGATATGAAAATTTATGCTAACATGCAAAAACATACTTTACACAAAATTTACACAAAATAAACTAAATGTGAAACACCTAAAAAAAAATGATATCACAAACTAATATATATATATATTATAATGTGAACAAACAAGAAAAACATGATTATTTTTATCTTGGTATCCTTTGTTCTTTTATTTCGTAAATGAATTAACTTAAGCAAATTTAATGGTACACTTAGTTGTCATCACGCATGCATTAACCGAACACCAACATGTTTCAAAAAACATACAATGGGTAGTAATATATTACCTAGAATGCTTGCTATGTCGGTCAACACTCAAACACTCTCGAACCCGAATTAGATGTCCTCATTTGAATACCTTCAATTAAACATAATCATAATCAATCCTTGCTCACGAGCACATAAACTGGATTATTAACTACATACATAAGTTTGGGTTTAAGTTTTGATTTGGAGGCTTTCGGGTTAGAATTTCGCAAAACGGACTTAAAAACGGACTCAGGATGTCAAAAAACATAAAATATGGGTTTTTAGAAAATTTGACTTTTCGGGTCAAAGTTAATGTTGGCGTCAATAGTCAAAGTCTACGCTAACGTTAGAAATCAATAGTCAATGGTCAAAGTCAACTAAGTTGACCCATAGTGAGTTAACTTAGATTGAGTTGACTCACTGAGTTGACTCGGTTGGGTCAGGTTGGGTCAGATACAGGTCGGATACAGGTCAGTCTCGAGTCGGGTATGATATGGGTTTGGGCTTGGACTGGTTTGGTTTAACTCAGGTCGGTTTAGGCCAGTTCAGACAGGTTCAAATCCACTTACCCCAAAATTATTCCTCGCTAGCCGTTCACCAAAATTTTCGCCGGTGACCCATAATGCACATTTTCTGAAATGTCCAAAGGTGACCGAAAATGATGCGTAACTCCGACGAAGCCCTTTCTAGCATAGGATGAATGATAGACCGATAGGGTTTTGTTCGGCTCATCGCGAGGAAGATGATTGCGACAAAAACTTCCTAAATGGACAATGGTGGCGGCCGAAAAAAGCAAAAATAGAGGCAATGTTCGTTATCTTCGAACTCTTTCCCACGGCGAATGGCTGTGCCATTGCGCAAGTGGCTGTCATGGTCGAGGTCGGTGTGCGAGCGCACTTTTGACGGTACAAGCAGGACCGCTACGATCAGGAGGTGGATGAGATCGAATGGAGGGCTAAGGTTAGGGAAGGTGAAAAGTTTTGAAAAAAAATTGGGTATTTGATTCTGACTGAAAATGGTTCTAAGGGGGGCTAGTTTGATTGATTATTTTATTTAATATTAGAAATACCTAATAGGTATAGTTTAAAATTAACCCTGGGCAAAATTAGATCAAAAATGGTGTTGGCCCTAATGGCTAAGACTCCAAACCACAATGCCAAAGGCGTAGGTTCAATACCCCTCAAGGTTAACTCTCTATTTTTTTGCACTTTTAAATTTTATTTCATCATACATTTTCATTCATTCATCATTTTTTTCAGGGTGTTACAATTTCATGATATGGAAAATATATTAAATATATTTCCAAGATCAACTATATGATTAATAAGTTCATGTTTATTTGAAAAGAAATGCATATTTAAATTAATAAATGAAATGATGTATTAAAAATTTGGATACGTGAAATACATGTTTGATATGGAAAAAGATAGGTTATTTGGTGAGCTTTTACGTTGAATAAAGGGCTTTTTTTGGGTGGGGGACAAAAGAGAAAACCAAGGTAGATAATAACTCTTAGGGGTGTTTAGATCACGAAAAAGAAGATTATCAGGAGAATTTTTTTTGGAATCTCAAACCCACGTTTGATTTCCAAAGATTTCCACCATGGGATAATACAACATTACCAATAGTTCCGCTTTTTTTAGTTTATACCAGGAATTTTATTCCCTTCTTTTTTATTGGTATTTGACAATTGTCGTGGCCATTTTTAAACGAGTAAAAATAGCTCAACGATTAATCTTTAAAAATTAGGGTTTTTCATTTTTGTTTGATCTTGCACTTAATTAGTCTTGAAAAATTAGATTTTTCTTTTATTTAATCTTGAAATTAACCCTGAAAACAATTTTTCTTTTTAATCTTAAAAAATTAGATTTTCCTTCTAAAATTGCACGTTAAATTTAAAAAATAGATTTATCCCTTTTTATTTAATTTTGAAAATGTTTTGGAGTCGTCACCAATCACTTTGGTAGACCGAACACCATAAAAACAACCATGTTAGGAATTTGGTATGCGGCAAAATAACCAAAGCGATAATGACATAGACCAAGACATGCACAAGAGACAAGATTTAACGTGGTTCAGCATAGCCTACCTCCACGGACAAGAGAAACGAACAATCCACTAATAACGTAGAGAACTCGAAGATTACAAATACATGATAACTCATGTAATCCCAAAACCCGATATATAAATCTCATGACCCGGTGGAACCAAAACACTCTTCCCAACATCCTTACAATACCCATCTCTACAACGTTGGCACAATAGTTGTAGAGATCCTAAAAGTGGTTACATCTCTCCAGAGTAATTCCCCCTCTCTCATTCTCTTGTTCTCTCATAATTCAAAAGGTTAAACCTAGTCTATATTTATAGACCCAAATACTTGGTCACCAAGAAACCTTATTCAATAAGATCTCTACCTAAAATAGATATTTACTCATTAAAGTAAACCCTAATTACTAAGTAATATTCAACCACTAGAATTACAATGAAACCCAACTTAATTACCAATTAGAATTTGAGTCAAAATATAATAAATCTCCCCTTGACACAAATTTTATTGGGCATTGGTCTTCAAGTAGATAACAACTTTAATTTTTAGTAAGCCAAATATCCGTTGAAGCCTTTGTATTCAACAACTCCAATTTTACGGGGTTCCATTTGTAATATTGAATTTTGAGAATATCCCCCTGCAACTGAAAACTCTCTTGCATGTCTCCAAAATCATCGAAAGTTTCCACTAAATTTTCCACAATGGACAACTTATTTGGATTGTTTGGCTATGGTATATTATTTATTAGGATTTTTTATTTTATTAAATAACTTATCGATAATGAATAGACCACGACATGGTTAGAGACAAGATAAAACGTGGTTACAACAAAGCTTTCCACGGATGGAGAAAAACAATCCACTAATAAAATAGTAAAAGTACAAATACATGATAACCCATTTAATCCCAAAAACAACAAACAATGACCGGTGCAACCAAAACACTCTTCCCAACATCCCTACAATGCCCATCTTTTTAGACATTTAGTTGTAGAGATCTTAAAAGTATTTTTACATTTAGTAATTCCCCTAATTATTTCTTGTTCTTTAATTTCAAAGGTTTTAAGTCTGCATTTATAGACCCAAATGTTTGGTCACCAAGAAACCTTATTCAATAAGATTTATTATAAAACAAATATTTACTCATTAAAGTAAATCCTAATTACCAAGTAATCTTCAACCACTAAATTACAATGAAACCCAACTTAATTACCAATTAGAATTTGAGTCAAAATGTTTTTAGATATTCATTATTTTAAAATTTGGGTTTACTGGTAAAAAGGTTTAAAAATACAAACAATTTGGTACCTTTAATTTTTATGGCTTTTTTCCATAAAAATAATATTTTGAATTTAATTTAACTATTAATTATTAACTGGATTTAAATTCCAAATAGAGATATTCCTTTTATAAGGAAATATATTTTTATAGAATATGAAAAATAAAATTCGTTAGGACACCCCTATTCATATTCAAAAAATATATTTCCAACATAAAAGGTTTTTAATGCATGGCCAATTATTGTCTTGCTGATTTTAAGTTCTAACTTAAATAGGTTCTAATTAATAGTGTATTATTTAATTCTATGAATATTATTTAATTTAAAGGCTTACATGAGATAACACTCAATTGCTTGAGCACCATAAATATTTAAGCCCCAAAATTATATATAATATTCCTAATCCAATTAATTAATCTAATTGTTTAAGTTCTAGTCTTAATTAAGGCTCTAATTAATTACTAGATTAATTATCATCTTATAGGTTCTAACAAATATTATTTGTTCTATCTTAAAAGTTTATGTTGAATAACACCCAATTACTTTAGGGCATCATTCAAATTTAAACTTCTAAGTTTTCCAAATAATACTTGTTAATTTTCTACAATTATCAATTCTATGTGAATTATTAAATCCTAATTAAAGATCCTACAGACTAAGGCTCTAAACAATTAATTGAATCTAAGTGAATTAAATTTTCTAATAAATAATATTACATGATATTTTAAATCATGCATCAAGCAAATAATTAAATTGCACACAAATTAGACAATTAATTAAAGAAAGCAAGACTAAATTGAAAGGAAAACAAACTTGAATTTGATTTTTATTTATTAAAAAGGGACAAAATTGAAACGCATTACAAACTTCCAGGTATTGCAATCCCAATATACTCAGACTCTAAAAACGCACGGGTCAGACCCAACCCACTTCAAAAATGCGTGGATCTGACCCTGACCCGGTGCCAAAATGACACCGTTTTGACTCATTATAAAAGACCCTAAACTTAGATAATTCAGTCATAACCTACTCCCACTCTCTCTTCGCTTAATTTTTCTCTACGACTAACAACTCAAAACCCAGAAAATATTTAGGAATGGTTCAAAAACCCACCTTTTAGATGAACACTCAACATGTTCTTCCAAGAATATGATGAACAACCTAGATCACGACAATAATCTGCCGTGATCTTAGTCACTCGATCCCCAACAACCATCTCCACCTCTTTGATGAAAACCCGTTAAAGTCGACTCGTCGTCTTCAGACGGCGTCGATCGATCAAGGTAATTTCAAGCCGTCCTCCTTGGATGTAAACCTTAAAACTACAAACAACACAATTTTTATCAAAATTACTAACTCAACTTTGATCCGATCGGATCTCCTTCTTCAGCCCTAAAACTATCCAAAACCATCTTGTTTTCAACTGGACAACAACCTAGACTTCATTATTTATCCAAAACATAAATTTACGGTGATTTTTTCCTTTTTGCTTCCTTTACTGTTTTCATTATTTTGAAATTCTAACTAATCTTTTCTTTTTGTTTTGTTTGCAAAATATGAAAAGCCGAAGAGAAATATACTTGTTGGCGTTTTTATAGTGGCTCTGATAACATAACAGCTCTGGCAGTCGTCTTCTCCAGTAACTTCTCATATTCCCAACGACGTTTTCTCTTTAGGTACAACCCTCTCTCTTTGTTTAATTCCAGTAATAATTGGCTACTTATTACTTCATTAATTCCTCATTTTTTTTCTCTCCTCATATATTTATAGGGATTAAAATTTGAGCGGAAAATTAGAAATCGATGGGTTTTTGTGTTTGTTTGGGCTTGGTTGGGTAGATAACAACTGTTAGAACCGAAAATCTGGGCCTTTGTATCTAATTTTGGGGTTTTAATGTAATAGGGAAGATATAAAAAGAAAATTGGACTTTATTTTTGTAATGGATTACTTATTTGGATTGTTTTATTATCTTATATTATTTATTCATTTATTTATTTTATTAAGACAACTTATCTATTAATATATGGTTAGACCCGAGTAGAATTCGGGTATTACAACAAATCTTTCCTTTTAGGACAAAATTACCCCTATAAAATAGTAAAATTTTAGTCTAGTCTTTCTTTGCAAAAAACAATAGACAAACATTGGTTTATTATGCTTTTAGTCCCTGAATTTTTTTAGATATTTGTAATATATTCTTCCAGTATTTTTGTTTAGGAATTTAATCATTTAATTTATTTGATTTAAAATTTTAAATGCATTTTAGAGGATATATTTTTATTATATTTCCATCTAATACTAAATTTTATTAGATTAAAATATTTAACAATATCATTATTTGATTATCAATTAAATTTCAATCAAAACATTTAAATTGAATTTTTAGATTTTGATGAATATAAAATTACTTAAAAATTAAAAATAACAATTTGTCACCGTATTTTTTAAACTTTATTTTTAAAAACTAATATCGTTCGATATATCATTTCCATCACAATTCCCACGTTTTAATATAAACGTAAATATAAACTGGAATTTCTTTTAGAAAACAAAAATAAAATGTTAACCCTGATCTAATAATCCCAACATATTTGCACCATTGTAAATAAGTTTATATTTTCTCAAACTTAATTACACCTGTGTAAATATGTTATATGGTCAATATATATCACAAGGACAATTTGGTAAAATACACATTTAAGTAATATTATATTCTTCGAACCAAACATTGTTCTTACATTCTTGGAAAATAAACCAAACAAGATAATATAACATTCCAGTAATATGTCGGGTAATGTTACATTCCAATAATCCTATTCCCAAAGGTAATCATCTTTTCCATGAACCAAACACACTTTTAGGGATCTTCTACAATTTTTTTCCTCATACATAAACTAGATCAAACTGAAGCAAAGTTGAAGATTAAATAGATGAATTTTTAGGTGTTAATTGATTATAGTTGCCCATAATTTAGGGGTATAGATGAGTGGATGATAAAAATCGTCTGCCCCTTAGCATGCCCCAACACTAAAATTAGGGTATAGTGTATAGGGTTTAGGGTTGGTTATACTACTGGGACGATAATGATGAGACAAGTAAATAAGCGCAAACGAAAAAAAGAAAAATAACACCAAGAATTTACGTGGAAAACCAAAAAAAGGAAAAACCACAGGTAGAGGATGAGAACTTTCACTATGATGGAGAAAGAGATTACAACTGATTTATGATGTTCTGTCTAAACCCATAATCCCTAGTATCTATTTATAGGGATAGATTCCTTGTTTACATAGGAAACTTGCATAGAAACAAATTCCACTCAAACTGAGTTTCCTAACTTTAATTAATATAAAGTAAAAAAGATCTACTAAAAGTAGAATTATAACTTTAAACCAAATCCCAAAAGAATTTGGATCACAACTCTAACAAATCTCCACCTTGAGACAAATTCCTGTCGAACAATATCTCCACCTCTTCCATAAAACCCCTTAAAGGGGTAGTCTTCAGCAATGAACACCGACCGAATCCAAGCCTTGCCCAAGCTTGGATGTACAAGGTAATTTAGTCTTCACGTTAGTAATATCAACATTAGTGCCAACTTTGCTCACAACTATATGACCACAAGCAATAACAAGACCCGATCATCAATGGCACTACTACTTTTCTCATTATTTATCTTTGAAGCAAATCGAACTCTCTTAAGCTTCTCAAATCTGTTATACCTACGGAATTCAACTTTATTCTTCTTTTCAAATTTGTTATGGCCACGAAATCAAACTCTTTTCTGCCTACCAAAACCGTTATGCCCACGGTTGTCATGTTCAACACAAAATCCTCTTTTACTTGATTCAGCCAAGACGCCTTCACTTGTAACATCGTCATTTGACATGCAGGAGGAAATAACAGATACATCTCCTAAAATAGTTAAACCTTGCATAACATAAAAATTGGTTGCTCTTTTATACCCTTTTCATCACAACGAGAGCGCCCTTGCAAATTTTCATAGCTCCACCTTCATTGGAGTATCTGTACCATTTTGAATCCAGAGCACCTAACGAAATTAGATTTTTTTATTAAATTTGGAACATGCCTCACATTACCAAGTGTTTGAACAATATTATCAAACATCTTAATCTTGATTGTGCCAATACCCGCAACTTTACAAGAGATATTATTTCCCAACAAGACAGCACCTGTAGACACAGGTTTATACGTCGCAAACCAATCCCGATTTGGACTCATATGAAAACTACTACCAGAGTTAAGAATCCTCTCCTCACTTGCTATAGAGTCTTCACCGGAAGTAACTAAAAGTTCACCATCATTATACTCCTCTACAATATCAGCTTCATCTTCATTGGAATTCTGATTCTCAGATTCCCTCTTTATCTTATTCTATAATCTGTAACACTCAGATTTAATATGACCTTTCTTTTTACAGAAGTAACATGTTTTACCTCGATTTGACGACTTGGACCTGCCACTATTTTGAATGCCGAAATTACGATCACCTTTTCTTCCGCGGTCTGAACTAGTTGATCCATGCACCATGAAACCCTCTGCTTGGAACTCAGAGCTGGTAAGATAATGCATCTTGTCATGTGAATTCAAATGATCATATACCTCTTCAAGAGTAAGGGTATCACGGATGTGTAGGAGGGTGCTTCTAACAGTCGAATATGAAGCGGGCAATGAGCAAAGTAAAATCAAACATAAGTCTTCTTCATTGTACTTTACCTCCATCGCTTCCAAATCTGAGACGATCTCCTTGAAATCAGTTAGGTGGTCGACAAGAAATGAACATTCTACTAACTTGTTGGAGTCTAGGCGTTGCTTCAGGAGCAACTTGTTGGTCAAAGTGTTCTTCATGCAAATTTGTTCCAATTTTGCCCATAAGTCAACAACTGTCTTCTCTTTGTGAACATCCTGCAAAATACTGTTTGATAAGTGCAAACGGATCTTGGAAGCAGCTTTCCTATCCTTGCAGCGCTTCTCTCTATCAGACCATTCTTTCAGCATATTATCAAACCCATCTATTGCATCATCTAAATCCATCTGAACAAGAACATCTCGAACCTTCACCTGCCATAGCAAAAACCTGACGTTGAGATCCAACAGTGGAATTTCATACTTCACCATCGTCATTATCCTGAATAACTTGAGAAGCTCTGATGCCAATTTGTTATACTGTTGGGACGATAATGACGAGACAAGTAAATAAGCACAAACACAGAAAAGAAAAATAACACCAAGAATTTACGTGGAAACCCCAAAAAAAGAAAAACCACGTGCAGAAGATGAGAACTTTCACTATGATGGAGAAAGAGATTACAACTGATTTATGATGTTCTATCTAAACCCTAATCCCTAGTATCTATTTATAGGGATAGATTCCTTGTTTACAGAGGAAACTTGCATAGAAACAAATTCTACTCAAACTGAGTTTCCTACCTTTAATTAATATAAAGTAAACAAGATCTATTAAAAGTAGAATCCTAACTTTAAACCAAATCCCAAAAGAATTTGGATCACAACTCTAGCAGGGTTAGGGTATAGAGAATTTAGTGTATAATGTATTTTTATGGTGTAAGGCGTAGAGTTTAAGATTTAAAATTTAGGGTTATGGTTCATAATTTAATTTTTAAGTGTTTTGGGGGGCATGCTTAGGGGCAGAAAATTTTTGTTCATGAGTGGAGTGCAAGTTTAGAGAAATTTATGTCCTCTTTCATGTTGCTTTCTTTGTTCGTGTGTTGTATGTATGTTTTCTTTCCTGCAAGTTATTTTTGTTTGATGTTTCTGTGTTATTCTTTGTTGGGTCCTTTGGCACCCATTTCTTTTCCTTATGTATTAAGTTCTTGTTCTATGTTCAATAAAGGTAGCTTTTAATTAAAGAAAAGATTGGGTTTCAGCTTGTTTTAATGTGGTTTTAATTTTGGGTCACTGGTCACTAGATCCGAGTCAAATGATTAGGTCCGGATAAAATTTTTTTTTTGAATAATTTTTACCTAGAGGGAGAGGAAGAGAAAATTTGCTCATACTGAGTCTAGAACTCACAACCTAAAAGGAGGGGAATGTGTCAACTAAGAGCTTTTAACCACTTGCTCTAGATATTGTTGACAGGTCCGGACAAAGTTGATACTTACAATCACTTTATTTTATAATATTAACAAGTATTAAAAATATTTAAAAATTTAAAGGATTAGTTATTAAATTTGTTTTGGCTATGGATTAATTTTAAAATGGTTGACAATGTGTATTATCGCGTTGGTGTTTTATTTTTATTATTTTGTTTAGTGTTTGTCCTATTAATATTATATGTACTCTTTTCCTCCAACCTAAGTTTAAGGAGGTTTTTAACGAAACATACAATAATATCTATTTGTATGATTTTTCATTTTAATAAAATTATACTTTGTCGATAAAAGAAAATTTTAATTTATAGTTTGGTAAATATGTATTAACAATTCTCTCTTCTTGATAAAAAGAATATTCTCTCACTTACTTTCACAATGACGCGCTTATTATTATGGGTAAAACTTTGATACACAGGCTGTGTAAAATTAATTTTACACAAGCATGTGTATTTACCCTATAAAAACTAAAATCCTAAATTAACCCTAACCCTAAACCTTAAACCCTATACACTAAATTCTAAACAATAACCTTAAATTCTAAACCCTACAACCTAAACCCCTAAAGCTTAAACCCTAAACTAAAATCCTAACCCCTAAAACTAAAAATATTTTTACAGTTTTTTCATAAAAAATTTTTATTATTATTACTATTATTATTATTATTATTATTATTATTATTATTATTAAAGTTTTATTTTGATACACAGTCCGTGTAAAATATTTTTACACAACCCTTCTCTAAAATCCAAAATCTAAAACCCTAACCCTAACACCCTAGATTCTAAACCCTAAACCCTAAGCTCAAACCCTAAACCTTAAATTCTAAACCTTACGACCTAAACCTCTAAACTTTAAACCCTTAAACTAAACTCCTAACCCCTAAATTTGAAAAGCACGTGTAAACTTTTTAATTTTACATTATTTGTATGTATCAAACTTTTTTATCAAACTTTTTTTTTATTATTATTATTATTATTATTATTATTATTAGGGTAAAGTATCAAAATGGTCATTGAACTTTGTTAAAAAAATAAAATGGTAACCAAACTTTCAAATATTACAAAATAACAATTAAACTTTATGTTTTGTAACAAAATAAAAACTTGACCATTAAAGGCCATTAAATACTTAACGTGACTGTTATAAAACTTTATATAATAGCACATTTAGTCCTCTATATTACACATTCAATCAATTTAGTCCTAATTTGAAAAAATCTAATAAATCTAGACCTCATTATTTATATGTTCTTTCAATTTGGTCCTATTTATAATTGGAAATAATATTAAATATTTACACATAATTGCTTGAAAATAATCAAGAGCATAAATAAACAGAGAATTATTTAGATAAAAATCCAGGCCATGAATGAGAATTAAACGGGAAAAAATCAAAAGAACAATCTTTAAAAATATGCTAATATAAAATAAAACAAAAACCTGTTTAACTGAGCTGGAAAAAGTTAATTTTCTCAAATTTCTGGGATTTCAACTATCTCTTTAACGATAAGCCTCCAGCGCCGGCACAAGCCACCACTATTTTTCTTTGAGACCAAAATTTTTGGAGACTTCGATCTTTACAGGAACTTCCCTTAACAACTCCGGCACTTGTTGGTCTGAAACTACTTCCAGCTGGTCTCGAACCACCCTGCCTTGTGATGAAGTTCAGTGTCATGGACTAACGTCAAGATTTTTGCTGGTGATAATTTGTATACTTGTTTATTCTTTGCATGAAAACATGAGAAAATCGATGAATTAAACGATCAAAGATAAGCTCGGTAACATGTTAGAACATTGACCCATGTTAGAATCTGATGTTTTCTGCGTCATTTATCATTACAGAACATTTAGCTTTTGCAAGCATGTTGAACTTGTTGATGTCCTCATACAGGTTGAATCATGATTTGTAAGAGAATTTTGTACTTTTCCTGATAAAAGAAGTCAAAGACAATGTTTGCGCTGTAGAAACACTGGTGTCTTTCACGAGCTGCAACATGCTTCTGCACAGGTTTCAGTTCTCCACTTGGAATAGATGTAGCATTTGTGTTGCCATAATTTGCCAAATCTGATACGACTATTTCTTGCGGAAAATCCAAACTTGCTGCAACTGCAGTGAGAATCTTGATTTGGACTAAATTTATTGATATATTTAATATTATTTCCAATTATAAAATAGGGCCAAAATGAAAGAATGTGCAAGTAATGAGGGATAAATTTATTGAATTTTTTCAAATAAGGACTAAATTGATTGAATGTATAAATATCGAGAACGAAATGTGTTATTATACAAAGTTTCATAACAGTCACGTTAGTATTTAACGGCCTTTAACGGCCGAGTTACTATTTTGTTACAAAACATAAAATTTAATTGCCATTTTGTAACATTTGAAAGTTTGGTTACCATTTTATTTTTTTTTAACAAAGTTCAGTGATCATTTTAGTACTTTACCTAAAATATTTTGATACACAAGCTTGTATAAACCAAGTTTACACAAGCCTTTTAATTTTAGGGTTTAGAGATCTAGGTTGTGGTTTAGAGGTTTAAATTGTTGGGTGTAAAATTTAAGGTTTATGGTTAGAATTTAGAGTTTAAAGTTTAGGGTTTAAGGTTTAGGTGTTAGGGCTAAAAATTTAGGTTTTAGATTTTATAGCTTAAATATAAAGGATTGTGTAAATTTTTTTACACAGCTTATGTATCAAAATATAACCCATAAAATAATACACCCAAAAGGAAAAGTTTAATTTTGAGATTACTTGCCTTATATTTCAAATCAACAGTGATTTATGTTTGAAGCCTCAACTATAAATAGCCTCCTTTACCTCACCTTTCATTTGTATAATCTCTCATTACATTAAAATCTCAGGAAAAATCAGCTCCTTCATATATGAAAATTTTCATCCTTTTGCTAGTTGCCTCATGTAAGTCCTTATCTCACTTTTTCAGATGTTTGATACTAATGGTTAAATAATCGTTCTTTGATTCGTTTAAATAAATCTCCGATCTGTAATAATTGCAACAATGATGTTTTCAATGGCACCGAGAGCTCGAGGGCATATGGCATGCAGCACAGAAGAAGAGTGCAAAGCACTCTTGTGTGAAGGGGGAGCTACACATGCGCATTACATCAAAGGCCAATGCCAATGCCCATATTTTGGAATCAAAACAATTAGTTGTTCCCGTAACTCGATTGTGACAAAAAGTGTAATCCTAAATCTGATAACCATATTTGTGTCAATGGGAAATGCCAATGCAGAGTTTTTGAAGTCAAAATAATTAGATGTACTAGTAATTATGATTGTGACAAAAAATGTAACCCTAAATCCAATAATCATATTTGTGTCAATGGACAGTGTCTTTGTGACTGAATTAGGTTAAAAATAGAGGATGTACTTTTTAATAATGTGTCAACAAATAAAGTAATCTGATTTTTGTCAACTCTTTTTTCTTTTAATTCCACCTTTTAATTCATTACTAATTAATAGGCATAATACAAATAGCCTTTTTTTTGCTCAACCAGTAAGATTTTATTAGATAATTGTCTCTTACATGCCGATTGTCAATATTGTAAGCCTCGATAAAAATCTCTCTAAACCTAGGTGGAGGAAAAGAATACTATACAGCCTGACTAGGATCAAGCACCTCACAAAATACAAAATGCCAAAAAATTCACCTTGGCCGATCCACCAAACCCTGGCCTATACACCTCCAAATTTGCTTTGTTTGGTCACGTCGATACACCCCATGGCACAAAAAAAAATATCCGACAATCACCACCAGAGATCCATGTATGAGAAATGAATCGGGGTGAATAAGGGTGAAGAATTACCTGTTTAAAATCTAGAATTCTGAATTTGGAGAAGATGTATATCTAATCACGATTACAAGATGTCGATTCCTAAGCCGCAACGATAACACTTCAACCTCTACTTAGTTCACCCAGTTGAAACGAGCATATAAAACTCTCTAAACTATTTAGAGGGTTTTTCTAAAAGCATTAATGACCGCTAGATCTCTCATACCTTTATATAGCCTTTGTAATCCTAATTCAACTCATATTAGGATTTCAACATATATATTAATATATATAATCCTAATTTAATTTTAATTAGGATTTCAATATATATATATATTAAATATATGTAATCTCAATTCAACTTAATTAGAATTTTAATATATATAAATATATATATTAAATATATATAATCACAATTCAACTTAATTAGGATTTCAATATATATCTTTATTAATATATATAATCCCAATTCAACTTAACTAGGATTTTAATATATATAATCCCAATTCAACTTAATTAGGATTTTAATATATATTAATTTAAATCGAATTATATTATTTATATATTAAAAGAGTCATAATTACAATAATTATTTTCTTTTAATATTTATCCAATAGTTAAATATATATATATATATCAAATATATATTAATTTAACTAAATTCGTGTACAACAAATTTGAACATATATAATTCGTTTAATATATGCTTATTTCAACCGTGGGTGTGACCCTGTAGGTTCTTTGTAACGTTAGTAGTAAATATTATAACATTTCTAATATTACAAACAATCAATGACATCTAGCAATATGTCATTGTCACCTAAGTTACAAGAAATCATGATTCAACATAACCTCTTCGTGATTAACTCTTTTCATGTATTACATCTTTTTGTCCTTTATATCTAGATTGGACACAAGTTATGGAACAGACACACTTGTATAGTCCATCTAATATTTCTTGATATCTTGAGTAGATTATTATAAACAAATAACTATGATATCTCATATCATCTCATTCGAGCATGACCATGCATTTCTAGCCCGATCAATCAAGTGGCATACGATATTACTCCTATTATGTAGGAGGGACAAATCCTATCTCGATCAACCATATCCTACTACATAGATTGTGACATATTCAATATCAGTCTTTATAGTGTAGTTAGTTACGACACATGTTTGACTGTATCAAAATATGTCATTCGCGATGTTGAAATAATGATGATCTCAAACATGAGGATTATACATGTAGTTATCACTATGAACAATGTTGTGACTCCCACATAATGATCCAAGAAACATGCTCATAGCGGCTCAGTCCAGTATGTCGTTCTCTAACACATACTTATTTATTGATTTTGACATCTCCATGTCAATGACAACACTTTGTCATCATTCAACTACATATTAATATTAATGCATTATTGTTGTCCATGCCCACAATAATATTCGACTAAGGATATTTAAGAATAACGATATTATTCTAAGAACTTTATTATAATTTAGTTTATTTATGCACGTAAAATAGTAACTGAAAATAACAATGAAAATGTCTCTGTATTAATAAACAAGGCAAAACAAATTTCAGTCTTTGGGCATACTCTAACATGCTTAACATTAGTACATTTTGATCTTTGACCCTTTATACAACACAACAGCCACCAAGGCTCTATAGAAAATGCTCGTTGGTCCTCTACCACCAAGCTTTGAAGAGTTTCGGTCTAGTCAAGCCTGCCTTGACAAGATAGTCAGCCATGCCATTCTGATTTCTCGAAATATAGACAAATTGAACCATGCCAATTAGATGCATCAAATGATCTATTTCCTCGAACAACTCCCACCAACGCCAAGACAGATTTTCAATCCAATTCAATGCCACTTGGGAGCCGGGTTCAACAACCAGACCCGCATTTACAGACCAACTGGCTTTCATGAACACTGTCAATGCAGTTTTAATCGCAAAAACCTCCGCATAATCAGAATCTATGACCATCACAAGACCTGAAAATAGTGCCCTTGCAATACCATCCTCTATGCGAAGAATCCCACCACAACCTGCTAAACCTTTCTTGACAGAACCATCCACATTGAATTTCACATTTCATGTTGTTGGGGGTATCCAATCTTGCCTAGAGACCTCGCCTAGCTGATTGTCAATGACGCACCTTACTGGAAACTCCCACCCATTCAACTCATTCAATAACATCTCTCTTTTATTAGCCTTAACCCAAATAAATGCTCGTATCTTTAAGTAGAATACAAGCTCATTTAGATCAATCGATTTCCCGAGAAGACCACCTCATTCTGCTTTAACCAAACGCTCCATAAGGCTAAAACGTCAGTGATTAGCCATACTATTTTTAAGGTACCATTCGAAGAAACACTAAAAAAATAGTCAATGAATTCATCTATATCAGCTAGGTTCAACCATTCGATATTCTACTAGCTACAAAATTTTGACCAAAAATTATACATTTGATGACAGCTCACAAAGAAGTGGTTTAATTCTTCCAAGCATTCCCCACTCCAAGGGCGAGGGCCCTCCACATCTTCTAGTATTACACATATCCTCTTGAGAAACTCTTTTGTTGGGATTCTATTTAATTTCACCATCCATAAGAAGCTCCTAACCTTGGGTTGAACCTTTAGCTTCCAAATTTGATTAAAGTTAACTACAGGACTATCGACCTCAAAATTAACAATCAACTCTGATAACTTCTTAACTAAAAATTGCCCTACCTTATTATGAGTCCAAATGATTTTATCGGGAACCAAGGTATTTAAAGAAGCTAAGCTGATTGAAAAGCATTGTGAACTTTCAAAATAATTATCCTTAATCTCTAAAGAAATAATTAAATAGTGTAGTAAAGAGAAGAAGGGTCGATCCACATGGACTTTGGAAATTCTGATGTAGAATGCTTTTGATCTTGATTTAAAAAAAAGGGTAAATAAATTGGGTGGTTTATCGCAAGAGTTTAATTTAAATAAAACGAAGAAATGAAAGTTTAAATCTAAGAATGAGAGTAAATTTAAGAAGATATTCAGTTTAAGTAAATAGCCTCAAGCTTCGCTTTGACTCATTTCCAATCGATCATTGAATAAGATTTTACTCCGGATAAATGCAGTTACAGTCTACAATGCCCAACCCCTGTAACTTGTTTTTCTCTCTGGTAAACCAATAATCCAAAATCAATTTTTGAATTTCAGTTTTTTGGCTAGACTAATTACGACTATCGCCGTTAGAATAAAATAGTTTAAAATCTGGAAAAACCGACTCAGACTATGTTGTCTCAATGAGAATCAAATCCGATCTCAATTTCCCTTAGCGGACCGCCGCTAAGTGTGTTCAAAGGAAGTCGAATGTGCTACAAGCCGATCCTTCCTCCCAACTATAAATCAAAACAACATTCAAACCAATGGGCCCTTTTGAATTTGAAAGTGTAAGGATTTTAAATGGAAAAGCCGATTGCAAATCCAAGTTTGCTGAAAATTGAGAAATATATTCGAAGTTATAAAGTGCTTTTCAATTCTCACGATCGGAATTGAGTTGTTGCGTAAGCCTATGTCTTGTTGGAAAATTAGCCAAGCATAATTATGGTAGAAATCATACTCAGCATTTTAAAAGAAAATAAATGAAAACTTAAAAATAAGAATGTAAAGAAAAAGAGAATTTTATAGAACTTAGAAAGCAAGAACAAAAACTAAAAATGAGATATGATTTTCTAGCTTACCTCGATGGGGTATTTATAGTATTCTGAAACCCTAAAAATAACCTAGAAATGATAAAAGAAATTTTTTGAAAATATTCAAATTAAATCCTAAAAACAAAAGATAATTTCTAATTTGAATTTTAAATGCGATTGATCCGCTCATCCGTCCCCGCTGACTAGACCTTCTGGAAGCCGCTGACTGAACATTCTAGAAGCCGCTGACTGGATGCCACGTCAGACGCTTCATGCCCAGATTCATGCCCACTAACCCAACCTTGATTCTAGAAAATAGAACTGCAAAATGTTGCCTTTTAAGTGCAATTTCCAGAATTGTAGTCCTGCATAGAAAACACATAAAAACACCCAAATCAGAAACATGAACTAACCATAAAAGGCATAATTAAAGATAAAACGATAGCCAAATAAACTACTTATCAGCGTACAAAAAGACAAAGAAGATATTTTGCAGCCCACATGTGAACACCTCACTAGCCAGCTGTGCCACACATGTAAAGGGAATATTCCCTAGGGCACACAAAATATTAAGGGCACAAAACCCTAGGAGACCCCACTATATAAAGAATAGGACACCCACATTTAAGGGGAGCTAGAAAAAGTGCTTTATGAGATAAGAAAGAGAGAAGAAAAAGGTGGCTATCCTTCTTCTCCTTCATTTTGGGTGTCCTCCATTGTCGAAGCTCCAAGGGAAGATCTTCCTGGCCTTTGAGAGAAGCAGCAAGCTTAAGGTGGTTCACGGCAGTCCACGGCGGCTGGGGAGTTTTCCTTTACTCTTAGTTGTTCCTCACATTTCCATACTTTTCTGAAATGGGTTGTATTAAACGGATGAAATTGGATGATATTTTGCCCAGCCATGAACTAACTTTAAGTGGCTTGGGTTTATTGTGAATGATTATGTTTCTTGTTTGAATGAATGTTTTAGCTTTTTCCAGTATCATATATACTTTGTTCACTGTTTTATTGCTTTAGGTTTGTAAGAGCTTTCGAGAGTTAGCCTTAACCTTAGTTTGATGCTTAATGGTTGAGAGAGTTAAGCTTTGATCTACGCGTGGGGTTGAGCTTAGAGGTTAAACCCTAACTCACCTTAGAGATAAGGATAGAGTTTCAACAAATAAAAGGAGTAGAACTTCAAGGATAGTAGCTTGTTAAGGTTCATACTGAGAGGTATTGCTATAGCATTCTTACTGTCAGTTTCTTGCTAGAGATAGTCTAGAAACACATGCGTAAGCTCTGTCGAGCATCTTATCAGCTGGAAAATGTTAAGCATTCACGAGAACTAAGCATAGGATTCCTTGATAAACCCGGCCTGTCATCCTATTTGAGAGTTTCCACACGTGTGAGGATGTTTAAGGAGGTTTTAATGAGGCATACACGAACAAGGTTATCTTAATATAATAAAAAATCTCTTTGCCGAGAAAAAAATGGAGATTTTTGTTGGTTTTGTTTTAATTTTTTGTTTGTATTTTTGTCTTTTTACAGTGTGGGTTGTAGATTGAAAGAGTTTTTAAAGTAAAAGCTTTAGATTTGTTTGTTTTTGATGTTTTGAGGGAAGAAATCGACGCAGTAAATTCCTCACGCAATCAATGAATAAACCCGTCACGTTGATCGGGCAGTCATTGCCGATGGATGATGGTTCTACTGAGTTGCTCCTCTAACGGCAGCAGCTTCGCCGCCACCAACCTCTCTATCCTCGTGTTTCAAGTTTCTCACTAGTTTATTCCTTGAGATTTATTTAAATTCAGTGTCTTTCATTCTTGTTACTTCGAATTTGAAAACAACCAATTTGTTATTGATCAATTTGCTTTTTCATGTATTTTGATCTTTTGCTCTCTTTTTGTCTTTTTTGTTCGTGGGTGTTTGACATTTCAAATATCATGTTTGATCAGGGAAGAATGGATGAGCAAAGGAAATGAGAATTAGGGATTGAATTAGAGTAATTTTGAAATATCAAGGATTAGCTTTGTTATAATTAGGACTAAAGTAAAATAACGTAAAAGCTGAGGGTTAAGAGTGTTATTATACCAATTTTATTGATTGTCACATCATCCAGTCTTTTTTTAAAGATTATGGATCAATTTGTTTTTTTTTTAAATTTGAGTTACTATTTTGTAACGTTTCATAGTCAGGGGCTTTGTTACATAAAATCTTACTAATGAATTAAAAGGTAGAATTTTTTTTGAATAGAATTAAATATCGCTCTATTGTATCAAAAAAGGTAGAATTGAAATTAAAAGAAAATTTTGGTTACTTTATTTGATGACACATATTATTAAAAAATACATCCTCCATTTTTAACCTAACTCAGTCACAAAGGCACTGGCCATTGAAACAAATTTGATTATCGGATTTATGGCTACATTTTTTGTCACAATCAGAATTACTGGTACATTCAATTATTTTGACTTCAAAAACTGTGCATTGGCATTGTCCATTGACACAAATATGGTTATCAGATTTAGGATCACACTTTTTGTCACAATCAGAGTTACGGGAACAACTAATTGTTTTGATTCCAAAATCTGGGCATTGGCATTGGCCTTTGATGCAATGCGCTGCTCCCCCTTCACACAAGAGTGCTTTGCAATCTTCTTCTGTGTTGCATGCCATATGTGCCTTCACTTGAGCTCTCGGGGCCATTGAAAACACCATTGCTGCAATTATTAAAGATCATATATTTA
Source organism: Hibiscus mutabilis (assembly GCA_019671005.1). Lineage (NCBI taxonomy): Eukaryota > Viridiplantae > Streptophyta > Magnoliopsida > Malvales > Malvaceae > Hibiscus > Hibiscus mutabilis. Next base: position 2,268,302 of record CM033754.1, on the reverse strand, counting down.
TTTAAAAGAATCAAAGAACCATTATTTAACCATTAGTATCAAACATCTGAAAAAGTGAGAGGACTTACATGAGGCAACTAGCAAAAGGATGAAAATTTTCATATCTGAAGGAGCTGATTCTTCCTGGGATTTTAATGTAATGAGAGATTATACAAATGAAAAGAGAGGTAAATGAGGCTATTTATAGTTGAGGCCTTCAAACATAAATCACTGTTGATTTGAAATATAAGGCAAGTAATCTAAAAATTAAACTTTTCCTTTTGGGTGTGTTTTCCCTACATGGAAATATAATATTTTAATCATTAATACGAGTACTGTGGATAATAGAGAATGTACTGAAATTTGAGTTTAGTCCTTCGGCTAGGTTTAAATTTAAGATTTTTTTCGCGCAAAGCAATTGTTTTTATTAATAAAAAATCCACTAAAACTGTAGGAAAAGCCCGTAAACAAATATGGAATGACAACGCTACACTAAAACACAAATAAACAATCCACACAATACATTCGGGGCATCCTGGGCCAGGGCAATAGGGGCACCTGCACAGGTCCCACGCCTAAGAAAATTAAAAGTGTAGTTTTAAATTTTTACGGGTGGATGAAAAAAAAGAACCCAGTGATAAACATATATATATAGCTGGGTAAATTTTTAAGCGTATGCTCGTAATAACAAATATTAAAATTAAATTTTTTAATACTTATTATTAGAGATCTATTTTTCCCACTATTTATTATTGAGCATACTCTTAAAATTTATTTTTCAATACTTATTATTATAGACATACTCTTAAAATTTATTTTTTTCAATACTTGATATTATAGACATGTATTTAAATAGAGATATGTAACCCCAACAGAGATCGTTATATAGTTGTAGAGGCACCATCCAAAATCACAATATATGCAACCGTTATGTTCACAATAGCATATGTTATTAAAAATTTTCACAACTGCGATACCCGCGGTGATAGAAATAACATTCTTTATGTCTGCAACCGTGATAAACGCAACATGACAAAATATACGGTAGCAACCGCAATTCAAATCCCTAATTTAGGGCCCAATTTTTAGGTTCGCACTAGGGCCATTAAAATCTCAAAAACGGCCCTGAATACACTCAAGACTCGAGTTAAAAAAAAAAAAAAAATGACTCATCACACCGTACATACAACAATGTCAGGATTAAGGGCGTGTTTATTTTGGTCACTCAATTTGAAAAAAAAATCTGGCCATTTATGTTTTCGACCGTTACTATTTTGGTCACTCGAGCATTAGCACCCGTTAATACGATGACATGACACGTTAATAAAAAAATTAATTTCTAATTTAACCCCTAAACTTTTAAAACTTTATTTTATCACCATCTTCTCCAATTCGATCGTCTCTCCGCCACCTTTCTTTTCTATTTTGCTTCGCACTTTGTCAATGAATTTTCTATCACTTACCCAATTTTTAATATTAAAATAAATGGATCAGTAAACCCTTTGACTTTTTGGTTTTGTAGCTTGCAGAAAGCTTAGATACCCGCCCTTGAGATTGGGGGGGGGGAGCAGTACAGAAGTTGAGGTGGAAAAAGCTGCCATGAAGATTTTGGAAACACTTGAAATTAAGAAAAAGAAAATGGGTCAAGTTAGTTTAGGGTTTGATATTGAGTGAAAACCCTCTTTCAAAAAAGGTTTGTTTCTTTTACCCCTTGTCTTGGCTTGCTACATTCATTCCATATTATCCTTTCTGTTTGTTTCCTTAAAATCTTGCAATATTTTAAATAATTGAGATATTTTGTTGGAGATTTTTCAAAATGCATGATTTCTAGATGGAATAATTGTGCAAGAATAGGCATTGGGTTTTAGTAATTCTTTGTTTTATTTGTTATAACCGTGATGTTTCTGTCTTTGGGGAAGGTTATGTGTTGAGATGTTTATTTTGATATAATAAAGTGAAAAATATTTTTGTACTAAATTTAAATACTATAAAAATTATTCAAAGTCCAAACAACTTGAAAAATATGTTTGAAATATTTTTGAAGAGTTTTTTATTTAAACAAATATTTTCAAAGTGCTTTAAAAATAAAAAATTGGCCCTAGGTACCGAAACTTATCCCCGATATCGATACTCGTTGGCCGTATCGGTGCGGCTAAGCCGATTACCGATATGCCTTGTTTTGTGAAAATTCCAGTAGCCTATTTTGTATCGATACTGACCCTCAGTACCAATATGCTAGGGTGGGTATTGATACCCTCAGGTCGAGTACTGATACCCTTTGTGCTTTTTGTGTCTAACGGCTCTTTCTATTTAAGGCAGGTACCAATACCCCTACACCAGAAAAGCAATTAATGCTGGAATTAAAGTCCCCAATGGCTCCAAACAATCTCCAACAACTAGTAATGGCCACATCATTAGATGGATTAAAAGACACATTTAAGGAGTCTTGCACCAACAAGAAAGCCAATAACAACATTATTTGTATAGAGAAATCCTTTTGTACTTAATTTTGTTGTAGAACACATTTGTGATCTCTGTTGTCATATTTGCTCAAGTGTTAAGTTTGGGTGAGAGCTTAAACTTGCAAACATATTAGCCTTGTGAGGTTTTCCTTGTTTGCTCAATTGTATCCTCTTTGAGAGATAAGCAAGACTTTGGGGTATAAATCTTGGTTGTGTAAAGGTTACTCTTGATACTTGAAAAAGAAAGATAAATTAGTGAATTTGTGGAAAATCCTTAGTGGGGAGCTAAGGTAGTGCATGTAGACTTGGTTTAGAAGTCGAACCACTATAATTCCTTGTGTCAAACCTTTTTTTTCAATTTCTTCCACTACTTCCATCACAAACCCAATTCACCCCTCTTGGCAACTCGGTTGAACGATTACGAGCCCAACATTATGTATTGGGTCGGATAACGATATTTGATAATCAGTGCTTTGTTTTGTGGCTTTCGTGCCTTTGCTCTGGAAGTAAGTACTCTTTTCCTCCACTTAAGTTTAGGGAGGTTTATAACGAGGCTTACTTCCGGGTTTTGCTCTTAATAAAATTTATAATTCTGTTGAGCAAAAAAAAATGTTGTATTTCAAAACTAAATCTCTCTCTAGTGTTTGTACTTGCCTTTCACTTATATGCCTTAATTGTGACCCTTCGTTTCATCCATAAAGCAGCATTGCTATAATTTTTTAAACCAGAAGCTAAGCATTCTTCACGTATATAACTCTGACTTAGGTGTAAGTCAAATATATAATATATATATATATTATATAAGTGAACGAGTTGATCAGAGAGGAAAGAGAGACAGAACAATGAAACTTTGGATAAGACGGTGAAAAATAAACTTTTTAAATTTTAGGGGTTAAATTAGAAAATAATTTTTTTATTAACGTGTCACGTCATCGTATTAATAGGTACTAATGCTCGGGTGACCAAAACAGTAACGGTCGAAAACATAAGTGGCCAGAATAACTTTTTTTTTTTCAAATTAGGTGACCAAAATAGAACACACCCTAAACATAAGGGACCTCCGATGAAGTTTACTCTTGAGATAATGATAAAATTTTATTTTTAGTCTTTTCAAAACATATAATTTATATTGTTGGCCCCTAAATTTAAATAGTCAAGGGCTTCAAACACAAATCACTGTTGATTTGATATATAAAGCAAGTAATCTCAAAATGAAACTTTTCCTTTTGGGTATATTATTTTATTTGCAGTGTTTTCCTTGCATGGAAATATATCAAAATCAAAATAATATTAAAATCATTATTTCATGCAATGATGTGATAAAAATATTTGGGTCACAAAGAAAAGAGAGTTAACACAAATCATTTATTTTATTTCTTGACATATATTATTGAAAATTACATCCTCCATATTTTACTTAATTTAGTTAGAGGAACCACAAAGGCAATGGCCATTAAGACAGACATGGATATTGGTTTTAGGACCTCATTTTTTATGACATTCAAAGTCATTGAAACAACTAATTGTCTTGATATCAAAAATTGTGCATTGGCATTGGCGGTCGATGCAATGTGGAGTTCCCCCTTGGCAATCAATTTCTTTGCAGTCTTCTTCACTGGTGCATGGAATAGGTTTCTGCCCTCGAGCTCTCGGTACCACCGAAAACACCATTGCTGCAAAAAAAGAAGTTATTCAAGATCAAAGATTTATTTACATGAAAAACATGAACCAAAGAACAATTATTTAATCATTAGTGACAAACAACGAAAAGAGTGATATATATAAGAACTTACACGATGCAATTAGCAAAAGGATGAGGAATTTCATATTGGAAGGAGCTTATCTTTCCTGGGATTTTGATTTTATGAGTGTGATAACAGAGTCGCCACCGGTCCCTTTTATTGCATTAGGCGGACCAGAAACCTAAAATCAAACCAGAGATTACGAAATCTCAAGGGTTCGGGAGCACGGTTATGTGTGGGGAAGGATTAGCACCCACAACGCCCGTAAAAACGACGCTTACTTGATCACTAATATTTTTCTCATAATCCAAATGAATGCATGCAAAGATTAATGCAAAAATTCACAAAGTTCTAAAAATGACCCGAATTTGATGGTTGAGGAAACCCAAATCAATTTAGACACAAGGGGATTAAGGTATTAATCCCTAAAATCTGAAAATATAGTCTCGCATAGGGGTATCGACCATTCCCCAACTGCTAGGGGAAGACCAAATTAACCCTACTTGCAAAAATGTTCTATTTTTCATGATGCAAGAAAAAAACTTTTTTGAATGATGTTTTATTTGCCCCTTTTATTAATTTCTAAAACCTAAAATTTCAATTAATAAGTGTTTAGAGACACTATTTCTAAAAAGGCCCTACTTGATGAATTTTAATTAAAGGTTAGATCAAATTATCCTAAAGAAATTACTGGATTAATTTAATGAGCATATTATTTATGAGGACCTAAATGTATGGTACTTATCACTTAACATTAAATTTAAGATCCTAAAGGATAGTTACTACATGTTTAAAGAAGCTAACCTAAAAGTGTGGTTCTTTATTAACTTATGAAAGTTTTAAAAGCAGATCATATTAGTAATTGTTACAGGACCTATTACCCTAAATGTGTTAAATGATACAAAGAAGACAAACAAATTAAATTAAAATAATATGCATATACCAAATAAACAATGATCAAATCGAATTAAATGAAAATTAAGGAGTTGAATTGAAATATAAAAGGACTAGAGTGAAGAAATTGCAAATAGTAGGGTAAAATCACGAATTTGACAGAGAAAAGGCGCGAGTTAGGCTAAGGCACAGGTCAATTTTGGGTCGATTCACGGGTCGTATATAAAGCCCAAAAATCTGAAACACATTTCATTTTTTTACCCCTTGGTTAAATGGATCAAATGGCCCTCTAACAAAACCTCTGAAATGCTAATGAGTGTTCTTCATGAATTGAAGAACACCACCACCGCTGCCTAGAATCGAGCCACGCGCCTTCGCGCATCTCAGCTCTGGCCGCTGTGGATCAACACTGGTGATGGTTTGTCCGCACCTGCTCTGCCCAGTTTCGACTTTCGCTTCCAACGGTGATGGTGGTGGCCTCTTCCGGCGACTGCTCCTCCCTCGATGGACGGTAACAACTTGCACCCTCTCTCTCCCTTTGATTCGGATAAGGGCAAAAATATGTAGAAAAAAATAGGAATTTGGTATAATAATACCTCAAAAGCTTGCTTGTAATGCTTGTTATTGCTTGAAAATTTCGTGTAGTACAAAGGTTGGAATTCATGGCTTTTTATAGCATTACAATGGATTTTATTCCCATGTTACAATGAACCCTAGTATCTAAAGGATTTTCTTTTCTGGTTTAGCTCCTATTTGGCCTTGATTCTCACTCTGACCTTTTCCTTGCCTTGTTCATTTGATTCGGATTTGATCTTGATCGATTTTTCCCATAATTGCTTGATTCAAATCTGAATCCTTTCCTTTTTGTTTTGATTCGAATTAACCCTTTCTCCTTTTTTTGCATGTCACAGTCGGCCGAGGGAAATGGATGAGAATGGTGGTTCACGGCTGCAAGCGAGGCGTGGCGGCTAGGGATGGCAATGGATCTTGGACCCGACCCGAATCCGTAGATCCATATTCGTTTTATAGGGTCTGGATCCTAAAATTTTGGACCCGACGGATCCGGGCCGGATCTGGATCCTCTGATTAAAGTATGGATCTAGGTCCGAATCTGACACTAAGATCCGAACCTGGACCCGTTTATAGAAAAACCCACCTTAATATTAATATTTAAATTTCACAAATATTATTTTCATTAAACAAAATTTTTCTCTTTGGTTGGTTGTTGTTTGTTTTAGGATGTTGATGATTTAAGTAGTGATGAAGACTAGCACTCTAAGGAGGTAGAATGCGGTACTCGGCTTGCGACAATGGAATTCATGATCTACATTTTTAATGTTTGTGTTATTCAAAAGACATTTGTGTAATTGTGTTGGAGTTTGTTTTGAGACTTTAGTTTATCATTTTTTATTTTGTTACTAGTTGTATTGAAATTAATCTTTCCTCCATTGGAGATGTGATGTGAAATTAGTCAATGGCAGTTTTATTACGTTAAAAAGTAGATCGAATGGTTTTTTTAATAGACCCATTTTGGACACGGATCCGTGAGATCCGTTGGATCTGAATCTGGGTCCCGATTTTTTAGACCCACGGATCCGGGGCAGGTCTGGATCCATGATATAAAAGTGGGTCTGGATCTAGGTCCAGCTGGATCCGGTCCAGATCCGACCCATTGCCATCCCTAGTGGCGGCACTCGATGACCTGCAGTGGTTGTAGCGACGGCCATGAAAGGTTGGGCGCGTGAAGGGGGTGCGCCAGGGGAGATCCGTGTGAAGCTCCTCTACGCGATCTGAACCGTCGATTGAAGTTGAATCCAAGGGTGGTGAGGCATGCGGCGCTTGGGATGAAGGGCTAGGGTTTCCAGGCTTTAATCCGGACCGTAGGATCAAACTTGATCCAACGGTAATGAGAGTGGCTGCGCATGAAGAAGCATTAGGTTCTAGGGTTTTTCATTTGAGGGCTAAATTGGGCTTGTTGTACATGGATTTTTTAAATGGACTGTTTTTTTTTTTTTTTTTTTTTGGGTTTACATTCTTTTATATGTTATGGGCATAATATTCACATAAATACAAAACCAAATTCGAACAAAGGGGTTAGATAAAATAGGTGACTACAATGAGAAATTATACAGATTAAAGGTGAGGTAAACAAGGTTATTTATAGTTGAGGCAATCAAGCATAAATCACGGTTGATTTGAAATATAAAGTAAAAAAATCTCAAATTGAAACTATTCATTTTGGCTAATTATTTCATGATATGGAAATATATCAAATATATTTCCAAGATCAACTATATGATTAATATGTTCATGTTTATTTGAAAAGAAATGTATATTTAAATTAATAAACGAAATGTTGTATTAAAAATTTGGATACATGAAATACATGTTTGATATGGAAAAAGATAGGTTATTTGATGAGCTTTTAGGTTGAATAAGGGGCTATTTTTTTTGGGGGGGGGGGACAAAAGAGAAAACCAATGTAGATAATAACTCTTAGGGGTGTTTAGATCATGAAAAAAAAGATTATTAGGGGAATTTTTTTTTTCCTGAAATCTCAAACCCATGTATGGTTTCTAAAGATTCCCACTATTGGATAATACAACATTACCAACAGTTTTACTTTTTTGAGTTTATACCAGGAATTATATTCCCACCCATTTATTGGTATTTGATAATTGTCGTGACTATTTTTAAACCGAGTAAAAATAGCTTGGCGATTAATTTTAAAAATTTAAGTTTTTCATTTTTTTGATCTTGCAATTAATTAGTCTTGAAAAATCAGATTTTTCTTTTATTTAATCTTGAAATTAACCTTGAAAAAAATTCTTTTTAATCTTAAAAAAATATATTTTTTCTTTTAAAATTGCACTTTAAATTAAAATAATCAGATTATCCCTTTTATTTAATTTTGAAAACGTTTTAGAGTAGTCACCGATCACTTTGGTAGACCGGACACCATAAAAATAATCAGAGATTTATTATTTTAAAATTTGGGTTCGGGAGTCAGTTACGTATGGGGAAAGGGTTAACACCCCCACAAACGCCCGTTATCGGCACCTTTAATTTTGCATGTCATTTTAGCATTTTGAATAATATTTTGAATTTAATTTAACCATTAATTATTAACTGTGTTTATATTTCAAATGGAGATATTTCTTTTATAAGGAAATATATTTTTATCCGAATATGACATCAGAAGCACCCAGTTACGTTAGGACACCCCTATTCATATTCAAAAAATATATTTCTAGCATAAAAGGTTTTTAATGCATGACCAATTATTATCTTGTTCATTTTAAGTTCTAACTTAAAAATGTTCTAACTAATCGTGTATTATTTAATTCTATGAATATTATTTAATTTAAAGGCTTACATGAGATAACACTCAATTGTTTGAGCACCATCCATATTTAAGCCCCAAAATTATATATAATATTCTTAATCTGTTTAATTAATCTAATTGTTTAAGTTCTAGTCTTAATTAAGGCACTAATTAATTATCATCTTCTAGGTTCTAACAAATATTATTTGTTCTATCTTAAAAGTTTATGTTGAATAACACTCAATTACTTTAAGGCACCATTCAAATTTAAACTTCTAAGTTTTCCAAATAATACTTGTTAATTTTCTACAATTATCAATTCTATTTGAATTATTAAATCCTAATTAAAGATCCTAAAGACTGAGGCTCTAAAAATTTAATTAAATCTAAGTGAATTAAATTGTCTAACAAGTAATATTACATGCTATTTTGAATCATGCATCAAGCAAATAATTAAATTGCACACAAATTAGATAATTAATTAAAGAAAGCAGTGACTAAATTGAAAAGAAAACAAACTTGAATTTGATTTTTTTATTAAAAAGGATAAAATTATAAAGTATTACAAACTTCCAGGGATTGCAATCCAAATTTACCCAGACTTTAAAAACGTACGGGTCAGACCCGACCCACTTGAAAAATGCGCGAAACTAACCCTAACCTGATGCCAAAACGATACCGTTTTGACTCACTATAAAAGACCCTAAACCAAGATAACTCGGTCATAACCTACCTGCACTCTCTCTTCTCTCCCCCCCCTTAATTTTTCTCTGCTACTAACAACTCCAAACTCAAAAAATTTCTAGGAATGGATCAAAAACCCACCTTTTGAATGAACACTCAACGTGTTCTTCCAAGAACACGATGAGCAAACCAGATCGCGACAATAATTCACCGTGATCTTTGTCGCTCGATCCCCAGCATCCATCTTCGATTGAGATTTGATGAGTTTGTTGACCGTCGAAAGTCGACTCTCGGCCTTCGCGAGGCGACATCGACCACCGCAAGGTGATTTTCAGCCGTCGTCCTCCATTGTTGTCGAAACCTTAAAACTCTAAAAAAAACAATTTTTATAAAAAAAACTAACTCTACCCTATCCGATCGGATCTCCCTCTTCACTCAGCCTAAATCTACCCAAAACCATCCCGTTTTCAACTCTGACAACAACCTAGGCTTCCGACAACCAAAAGATAAGTTTATGGTATTTTTTCCTTTTTGCTTCCATTACTATTTTCATTATTTTGAAATCCTAACCAATCTTTTCTTTTTGTTTGTTTGCAGAATATAAAAAGCCGAAGAGAAATATACTTGTTGGTGTTTTTACCATGATTTTGATAATGAAATAGCTCTGGCAGTTGTCTTCTCCGGTAACTCATCGTATTCCCGATGACGTTTCCTCTCAGGTACAATTCTCTCCCTCTTTGTTTAATTCCAGTAATAATTGGCTAATTATTACTTCATTAATTCCCCCTTTTTCTTTCTCCTCATATATTTATAGGGACAACGAGCAATGATGTCATGCTGACATCATCGTATGCCAACTGTTGACAGTTCAAATGGCAGAAGACCATAATCCTTGTGAATCTCGCCTGGACAAATAGAGAAGCGACACGTGTCTTCTGGGATTAAAATTGGAGCGGAAAATTAGAAACTAATGGGTTTTGTGTTTGTTTAGGGCTTGGTTGGGTAGATAACAGCTGTTAGAACCGAAAATGTGGGCTTTGTATCTAATTTTGGGCTTTTGATGTAATAGGGATGATATATAAAGAAAAATGGACTTTAATTTTGTAATGGACTACTTATTTGGACTGTTTTATTATCTTATATTATTTATTTATTCATTTATTTATTGTATACCAACTGTTGACAGCTCAAATGGTAGAAGACCATAATCCTTGTGAATCTCTCATGGACGAATAGAGAAGCGACATGTGTCTTCTGGGATTAAAATTGGAGCGGAAAATTAGAAACTAATGGGTTTTGTGTTTGTTTGGGCTTGGTTGGGTAGATAACAGCTGTTAGAACCGAAAATGTGGGCTTTGTATCTAATTTTGGGCTTTTGATGTAATAGGGATGATATATAAAGAAAAATGGACTTTAATTTTGTAATGGACTACTTATTTGGACTGTTTTATTATCTTATATTATTTATTCATTTATTTATTTTATTAAGAGAACTTATCTATTTATATATGGTTAGACCCGGTAGAATTCGGGTATTACAATAATTCCTTTCTTTTTAGGACAAAATTACCCCTATAAATGGGAAAATTTTAGTCCAGTCCTCTGCAACGTGAAAACAAGAGACAAACAATGGTTTAATTATGCTTTTAGTCCCTAAATTTTTAGATATTTGTAATATATTCTTCTAGTATTTCTTTTTAGGAATTTAATCATTTAATTTATTTGATTTAAAATTTTAAATGCAATTAAGAAGATATATTTTTATTAGATTTCCATCTAATACTAAATTTTATTAGATTTAAATATTTAATAATATCATTTTTATTATCAATTAAATTTTAATCAAAACATTTAAATTAAATTTTTAGATTTTGATTAATATAAAATTACCTAAAAATTAAAAATAACAATTTTCAATGGATTTTTAAAATTTTTTTTTAAAAAACTAATATCATTCGATACATCATTTCCATCACAATTTCCACGTTTTAATATAAACGTGAATTTCTTTTAGAAGACAAAAATAAAATTTTAACCCTAATCTAATAATCCCAACATATTTGCGCCATTGTAAATAAGTTTATATGTTTTCAAACTTAATTACACCGGTATAAATATGTTATATGGTCAATATATATCACAAGGACAATTTGATAAAATACACATTTAAGTAATCTTATATTCTTCTAACCAAACATTGTTCTTACATTCTTGGCAAGTAAACCAAAAAAGATAATATAACATTCCCAATAATATGTCAGATAATGTTACATTACAGTAATCCTATTTCTAAAGGTAATCATCTTTTCCATGAACCAAACATACTTTTAGGCTTTTCTACAGTTTTTTTCTCATACATAAACTAGATCAAACTGAAGCAAAGTTGAAGATTAAATAGATGAATTTTAGGTGTTAATTGATTATAGCTGCCAATAATTTAGAGGTATAGATGAGTGGAGGATTGAAATCGTCTACACTTAGCATGCCCCCATTTATGCCCCCACACTAAAATTAGGGTATAGGGTTAGGGTATAGGAAATTTAAGGTAGGGTGTATTTTTATGGCGTAAGGCGTAGGGTTTAATATTTGAAATTTAGGGTTATGGTTCATAATTTAATTTTTAAGTGTTTTTTAGCATGAGGCATAAATGGGGCATACTTAGGGACAGAAGATTTTTGTTCATGAATGGAGTGCAAGTTTAGAGAAATTTGTGTCCTCTTTCATGTTGCTTTATTTGTTCGTGTGTTGTATGTCTGTGTTTTCTTTCCTGCAAGTTATTTTTGTTTGTTGTTTCTGTGTTATTCTTTGTTGGCTCCTTTGTCACCCATTTCTTTTCCTTATGTATTAAGTTCTTGTTCTATGTTCAATAAAGCCGGCTTTTAATTAAAGAAAAGATTGGGTTTCACCTTGTTTTAATGTGGTTTTAATTTTGGGTCACTAGTCACTAGATCCGAGTCAAATGATTATGTCCGGACAAAGTTTTTTTTTTTTTTTTTTGAATAATTTCTATCTAGAGGGAGGGGAAGGGGAAATTTGCTCCTACTGAGTCTAGAACTCACAACTTAGGGGAGGGGAATTTGTCAACTGAGAGCTTTTAACCACTTACTCTAGAGGTTGTTACAGGTCCGGACAAAGTTGATACTTACAAACACTTTATTTTATAATATTGACAAGTATTAAAAATATTTAAAAATGTAAAGGATTAGTTATTAAATTTGTTTTGGCTAAGAATTAATTTTAAAATGGTTGACGATGTGTGTTATCGCGTTGGTGTTTTATTTCCGTTATTTTGTTTAGTGTTTGTCCTATTAATATTATATGTACTATTTTTCTTCAACCTAAGTTTAGGAAAATTTTTTAACGAGACACACGATAATATTTATTTGTATGATTTTTCATTCCAATAAAATCATACTTTGTCGATAAAAGAAAATTTTAATTTATAGTTAATATCAACCCAAAATAAATGGACAGTCAAAAGTTTGGTAAATATGTACTAACAATTCTCTCTTTTTGAAAAAAAGAAAATTCTCTCACTTACTTTCACAATGACGCGCTTAATATTAATATTATTATTATTATTATTATTATTATTATTATTATTATTATTAGGGTAAAGTATCAAAATGGTCATTGAACTTTGTTAAAAAATAAAATAGTAACTAAACTTTCAAATGTTACAAAATGACAATTAAACTTTATGTTTTATAACAAAATGGTAATTCGCCCATTAAAGGCCGTTAAATATTTAACGTGATCTGTTATGAAACTTTGTATAATAGCACATTTAGTCTTCCATATTTACACATTCAATCAATTTAGTCCTAATTCAAAAAAATTCAATAAATCTAAACCTCATTATTTACATATTCTTTCAATTTGGTCATATTTATAATTGGAAATAATATTAAATATTTACACATAATTGCTTGAAAATAATCAAGAGCATAAATAAAAAGAGAATTATTTAGATAAAAATTCCAGGCCATGAATGAGAATTAAACGGGGAAAAAATCAAAAGAACAATCTTTAAAAATATGCTAATATAAAACAAAACAAAAACCTGTTTAACTGAGCTGGAAAAAGTTAATTTTCTCAGATTTCTGGGATTTCAACTATCTCTTTAACGATAAGCCTCCAGCGCCGGCACAAGCCACCACTATTTTTCTTTGAGACCAAAATTTTTGGAGACTTTGATCTTTACAGGAACTTCCCTTAACAACTCCGGCACTTGCTGGTCTGAAACTACTTCCAGCTGGTCTCGAACCACCCGGCCTTGTGATGAAGTTCAGTGTCATGGACTAACGTCAAGATTTTTGCTGGTGATAATTTGTATACTTGTTTATGCTTTGCATGAAAACATGAGAAAATCGATGAATTAAACGATCAAAGATAAGCTCGGTAACATGTTAGAAAATTGACCCATGTTAGAATCTGATGTTTTCTGCGTCATTTATCATTACAGAACATTTAGCTTTTGCAAGCATGTTGAACTTGTTGATGTGCTCATACAGGTTGAATCATGATTTGTAAGAGAATTTTGTACTTTTCCTGATAAAAGAAGTCAAAGACAATGTTTGCGCTGTAGAAACACTGGTGTCTTTCACGAGCTGCAACATGCTTCTGCACAGGTTTCAGTTCTCCACTTGGAATAGATGTAGCATTTGTGTTGCCATAATTTGCCAAATCTGATCCGACTTTTTCTTGCGGAAAATCCAAACTTGTTGCAACTGCAGTGAGAATCTTGATTTGGACTAAATTTATTGAAATATTTAATATTATTTCCAATTATAAAATAGGGCTAAATTGAACGAATGTGCAAGTAATGAGGGATAAATTTATTGAATTTTTTTAAATAAGGACTAAATTGATTGAATGTATAAATATAGAGGACTAAATGTTCTAGTATACAAAGTTTTGTTAGTATTTAACGGCCTTTAACGGCCGAGTTGCCATTTTGTTACAAAACATAAAGTTTAATTGCCATTTTATAACATTTGAAAGTTTGGTTACCATTTTATTTTTTAACAAAGTTCAGTGATCATTTTAGTACCTTACCAAAATAATTTGATACACAAGCGTGTATAAACCAAGTTTACACAAGCCTTTTAATTTTAGGGTTTATAGATTTAGGTTGTGGGTTAGGGTTTAGGAGTAGAATTTAAGGTTTATGGTTAGATTTAGAGTTTAAGGTTTAGGGTTTAGGTTTTAGGTTTTAGGGTTTAGGGCTAGGAATTTAGGTTTTAGATTTTATAGCATTGTGTAATTTTTTTGCACAGCTTGTATATCAAAATATAACCCATAAAATAATACACCCAAAAGAAAAGTTTTACTTTGAGATTACTTGCCTTATATTTCAAATCGACAATGATTTATGTTTGAAGGCCTCAACTATAAATAGCCTCCTTTACCTCATCTTTCATTTGTATAATCTCTCATTACATTAAAATCTCAGGAAGAATTAGCTCCTTCAGATATGAAATTTTTCATCATTTTTCTAGTTGCCTCATGTAAGTCCATATCTCACTTTTTCAGATATTTGATACTAATGGCATATGGCATGCAACACAGAAGAAGAGTGGAAAGCACTCTTGTGTGTAGGGGGAGCAGCACATGCGCATTGCATCAAAGGCCAATGCCAATACCCATATTTTGGAATCAAAATAATTAGTTGTTCTCGTAACTCTGATTGTGATAAAAAGTGTGATCCGAAATCGGATAATCTTATTTGTGTCAATGGACAATGTCAATGCACAATTTTTGATGTCAAAATAATTAGATGTACAAGTAACTCTAATTGTGACAAAAATGTAACCCTAAATTTGATAACCATATTTATGTTAATGGACAATGTCTTTGTAACTGAATTAGGTTAAAAAGGAGGATGTACTTTTCAATAATGTGTCAACAAATAAAGGAATCTGACTCTTGTCAACTCTTTTTTCTTTTAATTCCTCCTTTTAATTCATTACTAATTAATAGCTATAATACAAATAGCCTGCTTTTTTCCTCTCAACCAGTAAGATTTTATTAGATAATTGTCTCTTACACGCAGATTGTCAATATTGTGAGCCTCGATAAAAATCTTCCTAAATTTAGGTGGAGGAAAAGAATACTATACAGCCTGACTAGGATCAAGCACCTCACAAAATACAAAAATGCCAAACAATTCACCTTGACCGATCCACCAAACCCTGGCCTATACACCTCCAAATTTGCTTTGTTGGGTTAGGCCGGTACACCCCATGGCGCAACAAAAAAATTATATGCCGATCACCACTAAAGATCCATGTACGAGGAATGAATCGAGGTGAATAAGGGTGAATAATTACCTGTTTAAAATCTAGAATTCTGAATTTGGAGAAGATATATATCTAATCATGATTACACGATGTCGATTCCTAAGCCGCAACGATAAGGCTCGACCTCTACTTAGTTCATCCAGTTGAAACGAGCATATAAAACTCTCTAAACTATTTATAGGGGTTTTCCAAAAGCATTAACGACTGCTAGATCTCTCATGCCTTTATATATCCTTTATAATCCTAATTCAACTCATATTAGGATTTCAATATATATATTAATATATATAATCATAATTTAACTTTAATTAGGATTTCAATATGTATAGTAAATATATATAATCCCAATTCAACTTAATTAGGATATATATATATATTAAATATATATAATCACAATTCAACTTAATTAGGATTTCAATATATATCTTTATTAATATATATAATCTCAATTCAACTTAACTAGGATTTCAATATATATTAAAATATATAATCCCAATTCAATTTAATTAGGATTTCAATATATATATTAATTTAAATCAAATTATATTATTTATATATTAAAAGAGTCATAATTACAATAATTATTTTCTTTTAATATGTATCAAATAGTTAAATTATATATATATATATATCAAATATATATTAATTTAACTAAATAAATTGTACAACAAATTTGTACATATATAATTCGTTTAATATATGCTCATTTCAACCGTGGGTGTGACCCTGTAGGTTCTTTTTAACGTTAGTAGTAAATATTAGAACATTTATAATATTACAAACAATGAGTGACATCTAGCAATATGTCATTGTCACCTAAGTTACAAGAAATCATAATTCTACATAACCTCTTCGTGATTAAATCTTTTCATGTATTACATCCTGTTGTCCTTTATATCTAGATTGGTCACAAGTCATGCAACAGTCACACTTGTATAAGTCATCTAATATTTCTTGATATCTTGAGTAAACTATTATAAACGAATAACTATGATATCTCATATCAACTCATTCGAGCATGGCCATACATTTCTAGTCTCACTCAATCAAGTGGCCTACGATATTACTCATATTATGTAAGAGGGACAAATCCAATCTCGATCAACCATATCCTACTACATAGATTGTGTCATATCTAATATCAGTCTTTATAGTGTAGTCAGTTACGACACACGTTTGACTATATCAAAATATGCCATTCACGATGTTGAAATAATGATGATCTCAAGTATGAGGATCATACATGTAGTTATCACTATGAGCAATGTTGTGACTGTCACATAATGATCCAAGAAACATGCTCATAGCGGGTCAGTCCAGTATGTCATTCTCTAAAACATACTTATGTATTGATTTTGACATCTCCATGTCAATGATAACACTTCGTCATCAATCAACTACATATTAGTCTTAATGCATTATTGTTGTCCATGCCCATAATAATACTCAACTAAGGACATTTAAGAATAACCATATTATTCTAAGAACTTTATTATAATTCAGTTTATTTATGCATGCATAATAGAAACTGAAAATAATAATGGCAATGCCTATGTTTTAATAAACAAGGTAAAACAAATGTCATTTGCAATCATCTTATGATTGGTCTTTGGGAATACTCTGACAATCTCCCACACAGCACTAAGACCAATCACTCATGTATCTAATACCAAGTGACTTACTTTGACGATCATGTTTTTATTGCGTTAGAGGTTTTTTCAGTGAATCGGTAATGTTATCATCTGTTGGTACCCTACATATTTTTGTATTTCCTCAATCTATGATTTCTCGAATGAGATGGTAATACCTAAGTATGTGTTTGGATCGTTGGTGAGATTTGGGTTTTTTTTTCTTGTGCGATGGCTCCGTTGTTATCACAACATAGATCTATGGCATTCAATATGCTCGACACAACCCTTAGTTCATATATGAACTTCTTGATCCAAATAGGCTCTTTTGTAGCATCGCTTACTACAATATACTCGACTTCTATTGTAGAATCAGCTACTATATCTTGTTTTAAACTTTTCCAGTTCACAACGCCTCCATTAAGGTAGAACACAAAACCCGATTGCGATCATGAATCATCATTATCGATTTGAAAGTTGGCATCAGTATAACTGTTTATACTTAGCTCTTTCTCACCTCCATGTATAAGGAATGTATCCTTAGTTCTTCTTAAGTACTTAAGGATGTTTTTAACTGTGACTCAATGACCTTCATCGGGATCTACCTGGTATCGACTTGTCATACTTAAAGCTTATGATTCATCTGGACGAGTACATAGCATGGCATACATGATAGATCCAACTGCTAAAGCATATGGAATCTTACTTATGCACTCTCTTTCTTGAGGTTTTGAAGGATACATTTCCTTTGAGAGTGAAATTCCATGTCTCATAGGTAAGAATCTCCTTTGAATTCTTCCATACTGAATCTTTTTATTACTTTATCTATGTATATATTTCGATCTATCTTAATAGATCTTGACTCCTAATATGTATGTTGCCTCACCCCAAGTCTTTCATGGAAAAATATTTTTCCTAACCAAGTTTTTGCAAACTGTAAGCTAGGTATGTCATTTCCTATTATAAGTATGACATCCACATACAATACCAAGAATGTGGTAGTGCTCCCACTAATTTTCTTGAAAACACATGGCTCGTCTTCATTTTTGATAAAACCAAACTCTTTGATTGCATCCTTAAAATGAATATTCTAACTTTGAGAAACTTGTTTCAATCCATAAATGGATCTTTATAGCTTGCATATTTTTTGGCTTCTTTTGGATCGACAAAAGCTTCAGGTTGTGTCATGTACACATCCTCATCTAGTTTTCCATTAAGGAAAGGGGTTTTAACATCCATTTGCCATATCTCATAATCATAAATGCAGCTATCGTAAGTAAGATCCAGATGGATTTAAACATAGCAACATGAGAAAAGGTTTCATCATAGTCTATACCATGAATTTTACAAAAAAACAAGCGACTAATCACCCTTTGTATGTTTGTATATTACAATCCATGTCAGTTTTTTAAACACACTTGCACCCTATGGGTTTAACCCCTTTAGGTGGATCAACCAAGGTCCAAACTTGGTTTTCTGACATGTAATCCATCTCGAATTTCATGGCCTCTAGCCATTTTTTAGAGTATGGGCCCATCATTACTTCTTGATAAGTCATAGGCTCATCTTGATCCATGAAGAGAACATAACCATGCAATGTGACAAGAAATCCATATTTCTAAGGCGCATTGCGTTCTCTCAAAGATCTTCGCGGTGATTGTGTTTCCAAAATAGTTAAATGTTACTCAACAACTTATGGAACTTGTTGTTGTTCAATCTTTGGTTCAATGATCCGTGGTTGATCTCGAATTTCATTGAGTTCAAATATTTCTCCTACTTTCTTTTCTGAAAACAAATTCTCTTTCTAGGAAGATTCCTGTTCGAGCAACAAACATTTTGTTCTCGGTAGGATTGAAGAAGTAATATCCTTTAGTTTTTTTAGGATAACTTGCAAAATTATATTTATAAGATTTGGGTTCGAGCTTTATAGACATCTAACGTTTAATATAAGCTTCGCATCCCCAAATTTTCATAAAAGAAATACTAGGACGTTTTCTAGTCCATATCTCATATGGTGTCTTTTGAACTGATTTAGATGGAACACGATTTAGTGTGAAAGTAGCTGTTTCTAGCTCATATCCTCAAAAAGAAACTAGAAGATTAACGTGACTCATCATTGGTCGAATCATGTCTAACAGTGTTTGATTTCTTCTTTAGAAAACTCTATTCCATTGTGGAGTACTAGGAGGTATCAGTTGTGAGACAATCCCACATTCCTTAAGAAGGTCGCCAAACTCTAAGCTTAAGTATTCCCCTTCTCGATCTGATCAAGAAGCCTTAATGCTTTTTCCTAGTTGGTTTTGTACTTCATTTTTAAATTCCTTGAACTTTTCAGGGGCTTTAAATTTATGATGCATTAGGTAAAGTACCCATATATACTGAAGTCATTTATGAAAGTAATGAAGTACTGGATACCTCTTCTAGCTTGTGTATTCACTGATCCACATATATCACTATGTATTAATCCTAGTAAATCACTTGCTCGCTCACTTTTACCATTAAAAGGAGCTTTAGTCATCTTTCCTAGTAAGCAAGCTAGCATACATCAAATTGTTCAAAAACAAATAATACCAAAAATCCATCTTTATGAAGTTTTGAAATGCGTTTTTCACTTATGTGACCCAAGCGACAATGCCAAAGATAGGTTTGATTAGAGTCATTTGTTTTTTGATCTTTTCGTATTTATATTGTAAATGGATTTCTCTTGATCCAAAATATAGAGGCCATTTATTAATTGTGTCGCACCATAGAAAACATTATAGAGATAAAAAGAACAACAAATATTCTTAATAGTTATCTCAAAACCAATCTTGTCTAAACAAGAAATCGAAATGATGTTTTTAGTCAAACTAGGCACAAAATAACAATCCTCTAAACATAAATTAAGTCCACTAGGCAACGATAAAGTATATGTTCCTATAGCTAATGCAACAACTCTTGCTCCATTACCAACCCGTAGGTCCACATCTTATTTTCTTAGATTTCTACTCTTTTGTAGTCCTTACATAGATGTACAAGTATAAGAACTAGAACCGTTATCCAATACCCAAGAAGTAGGTGTTGATAAATTAATATCAATAACATAAATATCTGAGGTAGACGCTTCGCTTTCATTTTCCTTCTTGACTTTTTCAAGATAAATGAGACAATTTTTCTTCCAATGACATGTCTTATTACAATGGAAACATTTTCCTTCTAGTGACCAATCAAGGAAGTTTACGTCGTTCAACTTGTCATTCTCAAGGACCGATCGCAATGATAACGAATCTGTATTTGCCACAATAAGTCTACAACAATAAAATATGAATTTTGAGTATGTTTACCAAGTTTGTTTATAAAAGGACTATACTCTCATTGCTTTTATTAAAATTAATAACCCTCAAATATTAATGTCAAAAATACTTTCTGTAAAGTTTTTATAGTGGCTAAGGATCCAAATTTCACATTCTCTTAAGTCAGCTTTGGCTTTTCTCTTAAGATTATGGTTTATGTAGGTAAGCAACATTTTCTAATTACATCTCATGTAACTCCTTCATTTGGTGAACAACTCTTGTTCATAATCATCTTATGATTATCCAAATAACTAGTCTCTAGGTTTCTAATCATATTAGAGTAACATGGTTAAGTGTTTAACAAATATTAAAACCAACGAATATCACTTACTTAATCTTCGCGTTTGGCCAAGATAGATACAAGTACATTGTTAGGATTCTGAGGAAAATCCTTGATATAGTGATCGGAGGCTCCACTTAAGTAACATAGATTATGTTGAGTTCTACACTGACCAATATGGTGTTTTTGGCAAAACTTGGAAGTAGGATATTGAATAGCTTTACCGGAATTCCCCGTACTATCAACAGAGATGATCGGGGTTGAAGGTTTGGATATCGATTGGGGTCTCGGTATGAAGTTACTTTTCTGGGTAGAAGTGTAATTCGACGAGTGATCCTTAGAATATTTGTACTTCTTTGATTGCGAATAAGGCTTGTCATTCTTCCTTGATCGTTTGTCTTTCCAGAAGTTTCCGCTTTTGCGTTTCTAAGAGGCTTTCATCTTTGCCTCAGTTGCAATGGCCCGGTTCACCAAATTCTGGAAGTCAGTGATACCCAGGCAGTGAATATTGGGCTTAATTCATCATTTAATCCATCAATAAACATCCTACACTTGTCAGCATCAGTCTTGATGTATTCTGACCCGTATTTACAATACTTGCAGAAGTCACTCACGTACTGTTCGATAGGTTGGCCACCTTGCTTGAGGTACAAGAAATGTTTTTGGCGCTCGGCCAGGTATTGTTCACTAATGTATTTCTTCTTAAATTCCTCGAGGAAGAATTTCCAGGTTACAGCTTCAGCAAGAGCAGTCAGGGTAGTGGTTTCCCACCAGCTCAGAGCTTTGTCTGCCAACAGAGCTATAGCACATTCGAGTTTGTGTTCATCAGAACAGGGTAGTTGTTTGGTCAGGATTCCAGTAGTGGCCTCTAACCAATACTCAGCTACTTCGGGATTGGCTTCATCAGTACCAGTGAAGGTATAAGCCTGGTGTTGAGCCAGTTTATCAATAGGGGCTCTAGTTGGAGTAGGATCCGGAAGAGGAATAGAATGGTCTTGTTTCAAGATAGTTACAAGATGATCGAACATCTCCTTCATGCTTAGGAGATATTCTTGTTGCACAGGATTTATAGCAGGAGCTTCCTGTTGAGCAGCAGCTTGGGCATGGGGTTGAGCTTGTGCTTTAGGTTTAGCTTGTTGCTGTGGAGGATTCTGCTCCATCCTCACACTATCCTCTTCATTTGAGGAGCCTACGAGACTTTCATTATCCTGAGCTAGCCTTGTTTCAGACATTCTACGTTTAAAGAGAATAATTAGGGGTTCAGTTTAGTTAAGCAAAGACACAACCTATTCAATACAAGTCTCATAGGTGGCACAAGTATCCTATATGATGCAAAAGAGCCCAATTCAGTCCTAGAACCGACTAAAAAGCTCTGAGCACCAATAAAATGTAACACGCCTACCCGTGTTGGCAGAAAATCAGTTCGGGAGCGTTACCAATGAACAATAAAAGCAAAAACAAGGCAAGAATAGGCTAACTCATCCCTATTAGATGAGTTACTTAACTAGCAAGTAACCAAACATACATTACTTAACATGTAAACAATCTTAATTACATATATTATAGGTTACCAAAAAATTTTCAATTAACATTATCATACAATCATCATTCAAGACATAATAAGTTTCCAAAAAATTGATCAATCAAGGTTAATATCATCTTACAACTATCATTTGAATATCCTATGAGCAATCATGTTTCCATTTCATTTCATTGTTCATCAACTTGATTACATATAACATTTCATGCATAACTTACTAGACATGAACCATTGCACATACCTTGAATCCAAGCAAGTATATGCCAACTTACCATTCGGCATTTACCATTCAATTTATAAAATACATATTCAACATGTTATGCTTATACAAGTGACTATATCATCTCACAAGGCATTCGAATAGTACAAGGCTAGATGATCACTTTGAACATTCATTATATACATATCAATACTTATATGCACAGCAAGATACATTACCATTACATAGAATTAGAGTTCATTACTTAATTTACATTAACCACCAAGTTCATAACATGATAGGCCCATTCAAGACATATATACATATACAAGTTTCAAGTTTTCAAAATGCATGCACTAGACATTATATACAACTAAGTGCCACCAACTAGGGGAGTACAAAACAAGTATGTCCATACTTTAGCTATCTTGTGTCTTGCTTCGAGCTCAAGGAAGTCAGACTTTAGGATCAAGCAACAATCGAATCCTTAATCTGTGGTTGGGAAGAATGAAAATAAGAGTGATAAGTACAAGATTGTACTTAGTGAGGTAGCAACTAGTTCTAACCATTTTATTAACATGTGTCAATTAGTTTAGCTTAAACCTAGTCCAAGTTGAAAGCAATTCAATTCAAGCTTTGCTCAAATCTTTATTTCAAGCCAAATAGCATACTAAAGCAATATACACATTTCCATTCAAGTCAAGTACCTATTAGTTCAAGTTTACATGTTTGTCTTTTCAAGAATACATATCAAATAATCCAAGTAGCAAATTATTCAATACAAGGTTCAATCATAAACAATTATCATTTCAAGAGTTCCATGTCAAGAATCAAGCATTACATATCAAGAAATTTGAGTAATTCAAGCTTGCATATCAAGTAATTCAAGTATCAAGTAATTTAAGAATCAAGTAATTCATGTATAGATTAATTCAAGAATCAAGTAATCTCAAGTATCATGTAATTCGAGTATCATGTAATTCAATTATCAAATGAGCTTTATTCTTTAATTATTTCTCATTTACTTTCTTTAGTTTATGCCCTTGGTATTTGGTTGTCTAGGTATTCGAGTCTCCAACCAACTGTCACCACAAGATGTGTCATAGCATTGGTCAACCCTCCTACTATCGCCAAAGGCCACACATACGTATCCTCCGTTTGACGCCAATTAGGGGCCTTAGCCCTGGACCGTAGTCCACCCTGACACAATGAGCTCTAGACTCTAAGGCATGTCCTTCTACCTATGACCACTAACAACCAAGGCTTTGTTCAATTATGAATCACTTATTCAAGTATTACATGTTTATGTCAAGCAATAGCTTATTCAAGGATCAATTCAAGTGATGCATTGCAAGATCATGTTCATATACACAACCCTTAGGCCAATTGAGCCTTAGCTCTATACTTTACAATTTAATCTTGTCATTCAAGCAAGCAATTAACATATGTCATTTCTTAGGCATCAAGCAAGATCTTTAATTCATGATTTATATCATGTTAACAAGTAATTAGATGATGCAAGTACATATAGGCACCCATTCTAAATGATCACAATCAAGGCATCAAGGTTCAAGCATTTGTAACTTTCCTAGGCCCGGTTTAGGGTACTACAGGGTTTATATGCTAAATTTTAAATGCGTTAAAATAAAAGCACAATTATAACCAAACGTTAATTAAATAGTCACTTTAATCTGGAACTTATGATATTAATAAAGAGGTAATTATTTAAAAAGCTTGACTCTCTTTTGTTTTTGAAGAACAAAAATTGTCCCTAGCAGAGTCGCCATCTGTAGCGATATCCCCTTTTTTCTACTACGGGCGTTTAGCTAAAAAATGGGGTTTTAAGGTGTTTGGGGTCTTTTGGGTATTTGAAATTGTATTCTATGGGGTTTTAGAAAAGACCATATTTTATTTAAAAATGGAGTCGCCACTGGCCACTAAGGTAGGTCGGACACCATAAAACTAGAGATTTGAAAACTGTTGGATTCGGGAGTCGGTTATGGATGGGGAAGGATTAGCACCCCCACACCGCCCAAAATTGGTACTTTAATAATTACCGCTTTATTAATATTAAACTTTTAGGATTAAAGTGACGATTAAATTAAAATTTGGTTATAAGTGCGAGTAAATTTTAAAGGCCTCGTTATTCAAGAGTAAACTGATAGACCACCATCACTGCGTTTGATATTGGCCATGTTTACGCTTGAATAAAAGGGCACCGCATTGACAATTAATATATCCGTTATGAAATCTTAGAAAACATAAAAAACATACATTCATATTGACTTGGTATTAGAAAACATAAAGACATGAATATTACAACATTAAACAAAAATAATAAAATACATGAATAAAAAACATAACCCATTATGATAATAGAAAAAAAAACAAATCATAAACATGAACAAAAACATGTTTCCAAAACTAAATTAATTAATCCTAACATGCTTAAACACATTAAAATGAACCACAACTATAACACATGCATGACATGAATAAAATATGATGTTAAACTAACAATTCATAACAACACCTTAACATATATGCAAAAACTAATATTTAACACATGACACAATTTACATACTTAAATTAAAAACACATCATGAAACTAACACGTAACAAAATTACCACAATACTAACATGTAACCTAGGATGTAAAGGGGATATGAAAATTTATGCTAACATGCAAAAACATACTTTACATAAAATAAACTGAAACCTAACACCTAAAGTATATGTATATGTCTGATGTAAGTAAACGAACTAAAACACAAAAGCATGTTATCACAAAAACATAAATACATGAAATAAAAGAAAAACACATATATAAAAAAATGAAATATATAAAAAGGGCAATGTAACCATACCAATAAAAACACAAAAAAACATAATTATTCGAATCATGCCAAGGGACTGAAATTAAATAAAATGAAAACAAAATACTTTTAAAAATAAATAAAAGAAAAACGATTGGGGGTCTAATTGAGAACCGACCAAAACCAAGGAGGACTGAGAATGTAATTAACCCAAGGGGTAAGCTCGAAGTGAAAAATGCCAAAACACGGAATGACTAAGGATGTAATTTTACCATTAAAAAGCTGAATTAGTTTAATCTAGGGGTGAAATTGAAAGAAAGCAAAAAGAGATGGGGACTGGAATTGTAATTGGACCAAGGGGCAGGCTCAATTTGAAAAAAAATAGAAGCGCGGAAGGATTTTAGAAGTAATTAAACCATTTAAAAAATAAAACTCTATAAAACCCATATATCCGGCCAAATTTCACCCTTTTACCATTTTTTTTAAAAACCCTTTGATAAACACTCCCTCTCTCTTATTTTTCCCTCAAACCCAAGCCCCAAACCTCTGAAAAACACCCCGGCCACCGCAGTCAGCCGTGCCTGTTGGTCTCATGCGAGGTTTGGCCGCAAGGCCACCTCAAGCCATCCTAGACCATGGCTTCCGGCCACAAAAAACCCTAAAAAGACCAGCTACCCCTCTGAAAAAACCAGAAACCCCTATTTCGCAACTAAAAAAACTTCCTCCCTTTGAACGGCTCACCACGAAGGGCTTATCGCCGGCAAGAAGAGGAACCGACTCAGGTAAACCCTATTACTTTGTTATTATTTTTTTTTTTTTTTTACATGCAAGTGTGAGAAAGGAAAGGAAAAGAAAGGGATTTACCACTGGATTTTTTGTTCTTATTTTGAATATGAAAACTGAGTACAAAAAGGTTCCTTACATGTGATATATAGTCTACCTCTTTTTTTTCTTTTTGATTTTTTGCTTTGCTTACAAGATTAGACTAAAATGAAATGATTTTCTGGGTGATTTTGACTTGTACTCCTCGAATCTTGCATGTCCAGTTTGGTGGGCTAGTGAGGCACGAGCGTACGACGGCAACGGCGGAGCAGGGCTTTTGGTCAGAAGTGTTCTCGGTCGTTGGATCAGATCTAATCCAACGGTTGAGATGGCATGAGGAACGGACGGCTCAGATTTGATATAGAGACTGGTGGGACGGCATGAGATGGTGCCTCATGGTGCTCAGCAACCGAGGAGTCTTGTGCGTGTACCACACACGATAGCTAGATGGTATTCTCCTCTCAATCGTGGCCGTTGGATCAAGATCGATCCAATCGTGGCCCAAGATCAAGATTTGATGATACGATAAAAAGAGATAAAAAAAGATGTAGGAATTAGATGTTAGGGTTTAGGTTTATTTGGACTATTGGGCTAGGGTTTGGGCGGTCAAGCAATGTAAATTCAATTGGGCTTGTAATATATATATTGGATTGTGGACTAATATATTTGGGTTTTTAATATATTATATGTTTATACAAACAATAATAATAATAATAGTATATACATACACACACATATATACCAGCATACATATATATTCGCACATATATACAAGCATACATATATATTCGCACGCATGACTAATACAAATATACACATTATATATATATAGAAAGAGTATACATAAAACAATCATACGATGCACATAAACCATAATACTTATTAATAGGCACAGGATACACAATATGCATACACCATACATACATTCACGCACATCACACATATTAATAACATGTACACACACATATATATGTAACATGCAACAATAATATCAGTTAATTATTACGCTAATATATTAATATGATATTTACAGATCAGATAAAAATAAGTGATTACAAGCTGGATAAATTTCGAGGGTCCCAATAACAAGTATTAAAAAATTAAATTGTAAGAGTATACTTATATTAATAAATATTGGGGAGAAATCGGGCCCCTAATAATAAGTATTAAAAATAATTCAATTTTTAAGCATATGCTCATAATAACAAATATTAAAATTAAATTTTTAATACTTATTATTAGAGATCTATTTTCCCACTATTTATTATTGAGCATACTCTTAAAATTTATTTTTCAATACTTATTATTATAGACGTACTCGTAAAATTTTTTTTTTCAATACTTGATATTATAGACATGTATTTAAATAGAGATATGTAACCGCAACAGAGATCGTTATATAGTTGTAGAGACACCATATAAAATCACAATACATGCAACCGTTATGTCCACAATAGCATATGTTATTAAAAATTTTCACAACCGCGATACCCGCACTGATACAAATAACATTCTTTATGTCTACAACCGTGATAAATGCAACATGACCAAATATACGATTGCAACTGCAATTCAAATCCCTAATTTAGGGCCTAATTTTGTTTAAGGGCAAGTTTATTTTGGTCACACCGTACATACAACAATGTTAGGATTAAGGGCGAGTTTATTTTGGTCACTCAATTTGAAAAAAAAATCCTGGCCATTTATTTTTCGGACCGTTACTGTTTTGGTCACTCGAGCATTAGCACCCGTTAATATGATGACATGACACGTTAATAAAAAATTTTAATTTCTAATTTAAACCTCAAACTTATAAAACTTTATTTTATCACCATCTTCTCCAATTCGATCGTCTCTCCGCCACCTTCTTTTCCATTTTGCTTTGCACTTTGTCAATGAATTTTCTATCACTTACCCATTTTTTAAAATTAAAATAAATGGATCAGTAAACCCTTTGACTTTCTGGTTTTGTAGCTTACAAAAGCTTTGATACCCGCCCTTGAGATTTGAGGGGGGGGATTTTGTATAGCAGTACAGAAGTTGAGGTGGAAAAGGCTGCCTGAAGATTTTGGAAACACTTGAAATTAAAAAAAAGAAAATGGGTCAAGTTAGTTTAGGGTTTGATATTGAGTGAAAACCCTCTTTCAAAAAAGGTTTGTTTCTTTTACCCCTTGTCTTGGCTTGCTACATTCATTCCATATTATCCTTTCTGTTTGTTTCCTTAAAATCTAGCAATATTTTAAATAATTGAGATATTTTGTTGGAGATTTTTCAAAATGCATGATTTCTAGATGGAATAATTGTATAAGAATAAGCATTGCGTTTTAGTAATTCTTTGTTTTATTTGTTATAACCGTGATGTTTCTGTCTTTGGGGAAGGTTATGTGTTGAGATGTTTATTTTGATATAATAAAGTGAAAAATATTTTTGGACTAAATTCAAATATTTTAAAAATTATTCAAAGTCCAAACAACTTGAAAAATATGTTTGAAATATTTTTGAAGAGTTTTTGATTTAAACAAATATTTTCAAAGTGCTTTAAAAGTAAAAAATTAGCCCTAGGTACCAATACCCTATCCCCGATATCGATACTCGTTGGTTGTATCGGTGCGGCTAAGCCGAGTACCGATATGCCTTGTTTTGTGAAAATTCCAGTAGCCTATTTTAGTACCGATACTGACCCTTAGTACCGATATGCTAGGGTGGGTATTGATACCATCATGTCTAATATTGATACCCTTTGTGTCTAACGACTCTTTCTATTTAATGCAGGTACCAATACACCCATGCACCAGAAAAGCAATTAATGTTGGAATTAAAGTCCCCAACGGCTCCAAACAACCTCCAACAGCTAGTAATGGCCACAAGCTCATTAGATGGATTAAAAGACACACTCAAGGAGTCTTGCACCAACAAAAAAAGCCAACAACAACATTCTTTGTATAGAGAAATCCTTTTGTACTTAATTTTGTTGTAGAACACATTTGTGATCTTTATTGTCATATTTGCTCAAGTGTTAAGTTTGGGTGAGAGCTTAAACTTGCAAACATATTAGCCTTGTGAGGTTTTCCTTGTTTGTTCAATTGTATTCTCTTTGAAAGATAAACAAGACTTTGGGGTATAAGTCTTGGTTGTGTAAAGGTTACTCTTGATCCTTGAAAAAGAAAGATAAATTAGTGAATTTGTGGAAAATCCTTAGTGGGGAGCTAAGGTAGTGGATGTAGACTTGGTTTAGAAGTCGAACCACTATAATTCCTTGTGTCAAACCTTTTTTTCAATTGCTTCCACTACTTCCATCACAAACCAAGTCTGGGTTTAAGTTCTGATTTGGAGGCTTTCGGGTTAGAATTTTGCAAAACAGACTTAAAAACGGACTCATGATGTCAAAAAGCATAAAATATGGGTTTTTAGAAAATTTGACTTTTTGGGTCAAAGTCAACGCGTTAATAGTCAAAGTCAAGGCTAACATCAGAAATCAATGGTCAACAGTCAAAGTCAACTGAGTTGACCCAGAGTGAGTTAACTCAGATTGAGTTGACTCACTGAGCCGACTCAGTTGGGTCAGATACAAGTCGGATACAGGTCGGTGTCGGGTCGGGTATGATATAGGTTTGGGCTTGGACTAGTTTGGTTTAACTCATGCCAGTTTAGGCTGGTTCAGACCGATTCAAATCCACTTACCCCAAAATTATTCCTCGCTAGCCGTTCACCGAAATTGTCGCCGGTGACCCATAATGCACATTTTCCAAAATGTCCAAAGGTGACCGAAAATGATGCGTAACTAAGACGAAGCCCTTGCCGGCGTAGGATGAATGATAGACCGGTAGGGTTTTGTTCGGCTCATCGCGAGGAAGAAGATTGCGACAAAAAATTCCTGAACGAACAATGGTGGCGGCCGAAAAATAGCAAGAACAGAGGCAATGTTTGTTATCTTCGAACTCTTTCCTACGGCGAACGGCTGTGCCATTGCACGAGTGGATGTCATGGTCGAGGTTGGTGTTCGAGCGCACTTTTGACGGTACAAGCGGTGACCGCTACGATCAAGCGGTGGCTGAGATTGAATGGAGGGCTGGGGTTAAGGAAGGTGAAAAGTTTAAAAAATTGGGTATTTGATTCAAACTGAAAATGGTTCTAAGGGGGTTGGTTCGATTGATTATTTTATTTAATATCAGAAATACCCAATAGGTATAGTTTAAAATTAACCCAGGGCAAAATTATATCAAAAATGGTCTTGGCCCTGATGGCTAAGACTTTAAACCACAATGCCAAAGGTGCAAGTTCAATATCCCTTAAGTGCAACTCTCTTTTTTTTTTTTTTGCACTTTTAAATTTTATTTCATCATACATTTTCATTTATTCATCATTTTTTTAGGGTGTTACAATTTCATGATATGGAAATATATTAAATATATTTCCAAGATCAACTATATGATTAATATGTTCATGTTTATTTGAAAAGAAATGCATATTTAAATTAATAAATGAAATGTTGTATTAAAAATTTGGATACATGAAATACATGTTTGATATGGAAAAAGATAGGTTATTTGGTGAGCTTTTAGGTTGAATAAAGGGCTTTTTTTTGGGTGGGGACAAAAGAGAAAACCAAGGTAGATAATAACTCTTAGGGGTGTTTAGATCACGGAAAAGAAGATTATGAGGAGAATTTTTTTTTGGAATCTCAAACCCACGTTTGATTTCCAAAGATTTCCACCATGGGATAATACAACATTACCAATAGTTCCGCTTTTTTGAGTTTATACCAGGAATTTTATTCCTTTCTTTTTTATTGGTATTTGACAATTGTCGTGACCATTTTTAAACGAGTAAAAATAGCTCAACGATTAATCTTTAAAAATTAGAGTTTTTCATTTTTGTTTGATTTTGCACTTAATTAGTCTTGAAAAATTAGATTTTTTCTTTTATTTAATCTTGAAATTAACCTTGAAAACAATTTTTCTTTTTAATCTTAAAAATTAGAATTTTCCTTTTAAAATTGCACTTTAAATTTAAAAAAATTAGATTTATCCCTTTTATTTAATTTTGAAAACATTTTGGAGTTGTCACCAATCACTTTGGTAGACTGAACACCATAAAAAACAACCATGTTAGGAATTTGGTATGCGGCAAAATAACCAAAGCGATAACGACATAGACCAAGACATGCACAGGAGACAAGATTTAACATGGTTCAACATAGCCTACCTTCATAGACGAGAGAAACGAACAATCCACTAATAACGTAGAGAACTCGAAGAGTACAAATACATGATAACCAATGTAATCCAAAAACCCGGTGTACAAATCCCATGACCAGGTGGAACCA
The DNA here is from genome assembly GCA_019671005.1 of Hibiscus mutabilis. Taxonomy (NCBI): domain Eukaryota; kingdom Viridiplantae; phylum Streptophyta; class Magnoliopsida; order Malvales; family Malvaceae; genus Hibiscus; species Hibiscus mutabilis. The sequence goes on along the minus strand of CM033754.1, from coordinate 2,236,971 downwards.
AAACACTCTTCCCAACATCCCTACAATACCCATCTCTACAACGTTGGCACAATAGTTGTAGAGATCCTAAAAGTGATTACATCTCTCCAGAGTAATTCCCCATCTCTCATTCTCTTGTTCTCACATAATTCAAAAGGTTAAACCTAGTTTATATTTATAGACCCAAATACTTGGTCACCAAGAAACCTTATTCAATAAGATCTATACCTAAAATAGATATTTACTCATTAAAGTAAATCCTAATTACTAAGTAATCTTCAACCACTAGAATTACAATGAAACCCAACTTAATTACCAATTACAATTTGAGTCAAAATATAACAAATCTCCCCCTAGACACAAATTCTATTCGAGCATTGGTCTTTAAGTTTTCAACAACTTCAATTTTTACGTAAGCCAAATATCCGTTGAAGCACTGCTGCCAAGTCTTCAAAAACTCCAATTCTTGCATAGTATCCGTTGAAGCACCGTTGAATTTTGAGAATTACTCCCCCTACAACTGAAATCTCGTTGCATCAATACTCCTCTTGCATGTCCCAACATCGCACCGCGAAATCCGCAGCAAAAATTCCTCCACAATCGTGCAACTCGAACCATGGCTCATGATACCATTTGTTAGGAATTTGGTATGCGGCAAAATTACCAAAGCGATAACGACATAGACCAAGACATGCACAGGAGACAAGATTTAACGTGGTTCAGTATAGCCTACCTCCATGGATGAGAGAAACGAACAATCTACTAATAACGTAGAGAACCCGAAGAGTACAAATACATGATAACCCATGTAATCCCAAAACTCGATGTACAAATCCCATGACCCGGTGGAACCAAAGCACTTTTCCCAACATCCCTACAATTCCCATCTCTACAACGTAGACACAATAGTTGTAGAGATCCTAAAAGTGGGGAAGACGATGGTGACCACTGATTTACCAACGGATGACCGTGGTGACGGAATCGACATCGATTCGAGAAGAAATAAACCTAGGTTCGTTGGTTTTCAACCTTTGATTTTCTGCGAACGGTGAGGCTAAACGGCGAGTGGTTAGGGGGCTTTCGACCGGGAAGGACCAGTTGAAAGGCGGTGGTGGTTCTCAACACGGACGGACTGGTAAGGCAGATCGAGGTGGTTGTTGGGAGAGCGGTTGGGAAAAATTTTCAAGGGGGTTTCAATTAATCTCAGGGAAAAATTTTGGTTTTAGAAGATGAAGGGTCCAAATGGGTTTTTAATTACCCTGGTATAACATACAAACAGGTTCAAAAATAATTTAGAGCAGCTCTATAACAAGAGCTGCCTTAGCTCAAATGGTTACACTATGGGGTTGCCAACCCCAAGGTCACGGGTTTGAGACTTGGTGCTAGCAACTCACCTCTTTTCTCTCTCCTCTTTTTACACATGCGTTACAGATACCTTTAATTTTGCATGGCATTTTGCCATTTCAAATAATATTTTGAATTTAATTTAACTATTAATTATTAATTAGATTTAAATTCCAAATGGAGATATTCCTTTTATAAGGAAATATATTTTTATACGGATATGATATCAGAAGCACCTAGTTACGTTAGGACACCCCTATTCATATTCAAAAAATATATTTCCAACATAAAAGGTTTTTAATGCATGGCCAATAATTGTCTTGTTGATTTTAAGTTATAACTTAAATAAGTTCTAATTAATCGTGTATTATTTAATTCTATGAATATTATTTAATTTAAAGGCTTACATGAGATAACACCCAATTGCTTGAGCACCATTAATATTTAAGCCCCAAAATTATATATAATATTCCTAATCCGATTAATTAATCTAATTGTTTAAGTTCTAGTCTTAATTAAGGCTCTAATTAATTACTAGATTAATTATCATCTTCTAGGTTCTAACAAATATTATTTGTTCTATCTTAAAAGTTTATGTTGAATAACACCCAATTACTTTAGGGCACCATTCAAATTTAAACTTCTAAGTTTTCCAAATAATAATTGTTAATTTTCTACAATTATCAATTCTATGTGAATTATTAAATCCTAATTAAATATTCTAAAGACTAAGGCTCTAAACAATTAATTGAATCTAAGTGAATTAAATTTTCTAACAAATAATATTACATGTTATTTTAAATCATGCATCAAGCAAATAATTAAATTGCACACAAATTAGACAATTAATTAAATAAAGCATGACTAAATTGAAAGGAAAACAAACTTGAATTTGATTTTTTTATTAAAAGGGACGAAATTGAAACGTATTACAAACTTCTAGGTATTGCAATCTCAATTTACTCAGACTCTAAAAACGCGTCGGGTCACCCAACCCACTTCAAAAACGCGTGCATCTAACCCTAACCCGGTGCCAAAACGACACCGTTTTGACTCACTATAAAAGACCCTAAACTTAGATAACTCGGTCATAACCTACTCACACTCTCTCTTCTCTCCCCCCTTAATTTTTCTCTGCGACTAACAACTCCAAACCCAGAAAATATCTAGGAATGGATCAAAAACCCACCTTTTGGAAGAACACTCAACATGTTCTTCCAAGAATATGATGAACAACCCAGATCACGACAACAATCCGTCGTGATCTTCGTCGCTCGATCCCCAACAGCAATCTCCGACTGACTTCGATGAGTTCGTAGGCCGTCAGGAGTCGACTCCCAGCCGTCGTGAGACGACATCGATCGTTGCAAGGTAATTTTTATCCGCCGTCCTCTACTTTTGTCGAAACCTTAAAACTTCAAACAACAAAATTTTTATCGAACAAAACTAACTCTACCCGATCCGATCGAATCTCCCTCTTCACTCAGCCTAAAACTATCCAAAACCATCCCGTTTTCAACTCCGACAACAACTTAGACTTTCGACAACCAAAAGATAAATTTCTGGTGATTTTTTTCCTTTTGCTTCCATTACTGTTTTCATTATTTTGAAATGCTAACTAATCTTTTCTTTTTGTTTTGTTTGCAGAATATGCTAATTAATCTTTTATTATATTTCCATCTAATACTAAATTTTATTAGATTTAAATATTTAACAATATCATTATTTGATTATCAATTAAATTTCAATCAAAACATTTAAATTGAAATTTTAGATTTTGATGAATATAAAATTACTTAAAAATTAAAAAATAACAATTTGTCACCGTATTTTTTAAACTTTATTTTTAAAAACTAATATCGTTCGATATATCATTTCCATCACAATTCCCACATTTTAATATAAACTGGAATTTCTTTTAGAAAACAAAAATAAAATTTTAACCTTGATCTAATAATCCCAACATATTTGCACCATTGTAAATAAGTTTATATTTTCTCAAACTTAATTACACCTGTGTAAATATGTTATATGGTCAATATATATCACAAGGAAAATTTGGTAAAATACACATTTAAGTAATCTAATATTCTTCGAACCAAACATTGTTCTTACATTCCTGGCAAATAAACCAAACAAGATAATATAACATTCCTAGTAATATGTCGGGTAATGTTACATTCCAGTAATCCTATTCCCAAAGGTAATCATCTTTTCCATGAACCAAACACACTCTTAGGGATCTTCTACAGTTTTTTTCCTCATACATAAACTAGATCAAGCTGAAGCAAAGTTGAAGATTAAATAGATGAATTTTTAGGTGTTAATTGATTATAGTTGCCCATAATTTAGGGGTATAAATGAGTGGAGGATGAAAATTGTCTGCCCCTTAGCATGTCCCCACACTAAAATTAGGGTATAGTTTATAGGGTTTAGGGTTTGTTATACTACTGGGACGATAATGACAAGACAAGTAAATAAGCGCAAACGCAGAAAAGAAAAATAACACCAAAAATTTACGTGGAAAACCCAAAAAAGGAAAAACCACGGGCAGAGGATGAGAACTTTCACTATGATGGAGAAAGAGATTACAACTGATTTATGATGTTCTGTCTAAACCCTTAATCCCTAGTATCTATTTATAGGGATAGATTCCTAGTTTACATAGAAAACTTGCATAGAAATAGATTCTACTCAAACTGAGTTTCCTACCTTTAATTAATATAAAGTAAACAAGATCGACTAAAAGTAGAATTCTAACTTTAAACCAAATCCCAAAAGAATTTGGATCACAACTCTAACAAATCTCCACCTTGAGACAAATTCCTGTCGAACAATATCTCCACCTCTTCCATGAAACCCCTTAAAGGGGTAGTCTTCATCAATGAACACTGACCGAATCCAAGCCTTGCCCAAGCTTGGATGTACAAGGTAATTTATTCTTCACGTCGGTAAGATCAACATTAATGCAAACTTTGCTCACAACTATATGACCACAAGCAATAACACGACCCCGATCATCAATGGCACTACTACCTTTCTCATTATTTATCTTTGAAGCAAGTCGAACTCTCTTAAGCTTCTCAAATTTGTTATACCCACAAAATTCAACTTTATTCTTCTTTTCAAATTTGTTATACTCACGAAATCGAACTCTTTTCTGCCTACCAGAACTGTTATGCCCGCGGTTGTCATGTTCAACACAAAATCCTCTTTTACTTGATTCAACCAAGACGCCTTCACTTGTAACATCGTCATTTGACATGAAGGAGGAAACAATGGACGCATCTCCTAAAATAGTTGAACCTTGCAGAACATAAAATCTGGTTGCTCTTTTATACCCTTTCATCACAACGAAAGCGCCCTTGCAAATTTTCTTAGCTCCACCTTTATTGGAGTGTTTGTACCCTTTTGAATCCAGAGTACCTAACAAAATCAAATTTTTTTCTTAAATCTGGAACATGCCTCACATTACCAAGTGTTTGAACAATCCTATCAAACATCTTAATATTGATTGTTCCAATACCTGTAACTTTACAAGAGACATTATTTCCCAACAAGACAGCACCTGTAGACATAGGTTTATAAGTCGCAAACCAATCCCGATTTGGACTCATATGAAAACTACTACCAGAGTCAAGAATCCTCTCCTCACTTGATATAGAGTCTTCGCCGGAAGTAACTAAAAGTTCATCATCGTTATACTCCTCTGCAATATCAACTTCATCTTCACTAGAATTCTGATTCTCAAATTCCCTCTTTATCTTATTCTATAATCTGTAACACTCAGATTTAATATGACCTTTCTTTTTAGAGAAATAACATGTTTTACCTCGATTTGACGACTTGGACCTGCCACTATTTTAAATGTTGGAATTATGATCACCTTTTCTTCCGCAGTCTGAACTAGTCGATCCATGCACCATGAGACCCTCTGCTTGGAACTCGAAGCCGGTAAGATATTGCATCTTGTCATGTGAATTCAAATGATCATATACCTCATCAAGAGTAAGGGTATCACGGATGTGTAGGAGGGTGCTTCTAACAGACGAATATGAAGCGGGCAATGAGCAAAGTAAAATCAAACATAAGTCTTCCTCATTGTACTTTACCTCCATCGCTTCCAAATCTGAGATGATCTCCTTGAAATCAGTTAGGTGGTCGTCAAGAAATAAACCTTCTGCTAACTTGTAGGAGTATAGGCGTTGCTTCAAGAGCAACTTGCTGGTCAAAGTTTTCTTTATGCAAATTTGTTCCAATTTTGCCCTTAAGTCGACAGCTTGCCTTCTCTTTGTGAACATCTTGCAAAATACTATTTGATAAGTGCAAATGGATCTGGGAAGCAACTTTCTTATCATTGCAGCAATTCTCTCTATCCGACCATTCTTTCAGCATATTATCAAACCCATCTATTGCATCATCTAAATCCATCTGAACAAGAACATCTCGAACCTTCACATGCCATAGCAAAAACATGACGTTGCGATCCAATAGCGGAATTTCATACTTCACCATCGTCATTATCCTGAATAACTTGAGAAGCTATGATGCCAATTTGTTATACTGCTGGGAAGATAATGACGAGACAAGTAAATAAGCACAAACGCAGAAAAAAAAAATAACACCAAGAATTTATGTGGAAAACCCAAAAAAAGAAAAACCACATGCAGCGGATGAGAACTTTCATTATGATGGATAAAGAGATTACAACTGATTTATGATGTTCTGTCTAAACCCCTAATCCCTAGTATCTATTTATAGGGATAGATTCCTTGTTTACTGAGGAAACTTGCATAGAAACAAATTCTACTCAAACTGAGTTTCCTACCTTTAATTAATATAAAGTAAACAAGATCTATTAAAAGTAGAATCCTAACTTTAAACCAAATCCCAAAAGAATTTGGATCACAACTCTAGCAGGGTTAGGGTATAGAGAATTTAGGGTAGGGTGTATTTTTATAGCGTAAGGCGTAGAGTTTAAGATTTAAAATTTAGGGTTATGGTTAATAATTTAATTTTTAAGTGTTTTGGGGGGCATGCTTAGGGGCAAAAATTTTTGTTCATGAGTGGAGTGCAAGTTTAGAGAAATTTATGTCCTCTTTCATGTTGCTTTCTTTGTTCGTGTGTTGTATGTCTGTTTTCTTTCCTGCAAGTTATTTTTGTTTGTTGTTTCTGTGTTATTCTTTGTTGGGTCCTTTGGCACCCATTTCTTTTCCATATGTATTAAGTTCTTGTTCTATGTTCCATAAAGCCGGCTTTTAATTAAAGAAAAGATTGGGTTTCACCTTGTTTTAATGTGGTTTTAATTTTGGGTAAATAGTCACTAGATCCGAGTCAAATGATTAGGTCCGGATAAAGTTTTTTTTGAATAATTTTTACATAGAAGGAGAGGAAGAGAAAATTTGCTCATACTGGGTCTAGAACTCACAACCTAAAGGAGGGGAATGTGTCAACTGAGAGCTTTTAACCACTTGCTCTAGATATTGTTGACAAGTTCAAACAAAGTTGATACTTACAATCACTTTATTTTATAATATTAACAAGTATTAAAAATATTTAAAAATGTAAAGGATTAGTTATTAAATTTGTTTTGGCTATGGATTAATTTTAAAATGGTTGACAATGTGTATTATAGCGTTGGTGTTTTATTTTTATTATTTTGTTTAGTGTTTGTCCTATAATATTATATGTACTATTTTCCTCCAACCTAAGTTTAAGGTGGTTTTTAACGAAACATACAATAATATCTATTTGTATGATTTTTCATTTTAATAAAATCATACTTTGTCGATAAAGAAAATTTTAATTTATAGTTTGGTAAATATGTACTAACAATTCTCTCTTTTTGATAAAAAGAATATTCTCTCACGTACTTTCACAATGACGCGCTTATTATTATTATTATTATTATTATTATTAGTAGTAGTATTATTATTATTATTATTATTAGTATTTATTACTATTATTATTATTATTAGAGTTTTATTTTGATACACAGTCCGTGTAAAATATTTTTACACAACCCTTCTCTAAAATCCAAAATCTAAAACCCTAACCCTAACACCCTAGATTCTAAACCCTAAATCTAACTCTAAACTCTAACCCTAAACCTTAAATTCTAAACCTTACAACCTAAACCCCTAAACTTTAAACCCTAAACTAAACTCCTAACCCCTAAATTTAAAAAGCACGTGTAAACTTTAATTTACACGGACTGTGTATCAAACTTTTTCTATTATTATTATTATTATTATTATTATTATTATTATTATGGTAAAGTATCAAAATGGTCATTGAACTTTGTTAAAAAAATAAAATGGTAACCAAACTTTCAAATATTACAAAATAGCAATTAAACTTTATTTTTGTAACAAAATAGAAACTCGACCATTAAAGGTCATTAAATACTTAACGTGTCTGTTATAAAACTTTATATAATAGCACATTTAGTCCTCTATATTTACACATTCAATCAATTTAGTCCTAATTTGAAAAAATTAATAAATCTAGACCTCATTTTTATATGTTCTTTCAATTTGGTCCTATTTATAATTGGAAATAACATTAAATATTTACACATAATTACTTGAAAATAATCAAAAGCATAAATAAACAGACAATTATTTAGATAAAAATTCCAGGCCATGAATGAGAATTAAACGGGAAAAAAATCAAAAGAACAATCTTTAAAAATATGCTAATATAAAATAAAACAAAAACCTGTTTAACTGAGCTGGGAAAAGTTAATTTTCTCAAATTTCTGGGATTTCAACTATCTCTTTAACGATAAGCCTCCAGCGCCGGCACAAACCACCACTATTTTTCTTTGAGACCAAAATTTTTGGAGACTTCGATCTTTACAGGAACTTCCCTTAACAACTCCGGCACTTGTTGGTCTGAAACTACTTCCAGCTGGTCTCGAACCACCCAGCCTTGTGATGAAGTTAAGTGTCATGGATTAACGTCAGGATTTTTGCTGGTGATAATTTGTATACTTGTTTATGCTTTGCATGAAAACATGAGAAAATCGATGAATTAAACGATCAAAGATAAGCTCGGTAACATGTTAGAACATTGACCCATGTTAGAATCTGATGTTTTCTGCGTCATTTATCATTACAGAACATTTAGCTTTTGCAAGCATGTTGAACTTGTTGATGTGCTCATACAGGTTGAATCATGATTTGTAAGAGAATTTTGTACTTTTCCTGATAAAAGAAGTCAAAGACAATGTTTGCGCTGTAGAAACACTGGTGTCTTTCACGAGCTGCAACATGCTTCTCCACAGGTTTCAGTTCTCCACTTGGAATAGATGTAGCATTTGTGTTGCCATAATTTGCCAAATCTGATACGACTTTTTCTTGCGAAAAATCCAAACTTGTTGCAACTGCAGTGAGAATCTTGATTTGGACTAAATTTATTGAAATATTTAATATTATTTCCAATTATAAAATAGGGCCAAAATGAAAGAATGTGCAAGTAATGAGGGATAAATTTATTGAATTTTTTCAAATAAGGACTAAATTGATTGAATGTATAAATATCGAGAACGAAATGTGTTATTATACAAAGTTTCATAACAGTCACTTTAGTATTTAACGGCCTTTAACGGCCGAGTTACTATTTTGTTACAAAACATAAAATTTAATTGCCATTTTATAACATTTGAAAGTTTGGTTACCATTTTATTTTTTTAACAAAGTTCAATGATCATTTTAGTACTTTACCTAAAATACTTTGATATACAAGCTTGTATAAACCAAGTTTACACAAGCCTTTTAATTTTAGGGTTTAGAGATCTAAGTTGTGGTTTAGGGTTTAGAGGTTTAGATTGTTGGGTGTAGAATTTAAAGTTTATGGTTATAATTTAGAGTTTAAAGTTTAGGGTTTAAGATTTTAGGGCTAAAAATTTAGATTTTAGGCTTAAATTAAAGGATTGTGTTATGTATCAAAATATAACTATAAAATATTTAGATTTTAGATTTTTTTATTAATAAAAATAAAGGATTGTGAAAAAAATCTTAAATTTAAACCTAGCGAAGGACTAAACTCAAATTTTATTCTCTATTAAAATATAACCGTATAAATTAAAAATTATATTTCCATGTAGGAAAAACACACCCAAAAGGAAAAAGTTTAATTTTTAGATTACTTGCCTTATATTTCAAATCAACAGTGATTTATGTTTGAAGCCTCAACTATAAATAGCCTCCTTTACCTCTCATTTCATTTGTATAATCTCTCATTACATTAAAATCCCAAGAAGAATCAGCTCCTCCAGATATGAAAATTTTCATCCTTTTGCTAGTTGCCTCATGTAAGTCCTTATCTCACTTTTTCAGATGTTTGACACTAATGGTTAAATAATCGTTCTTTGATTCGTTTAAATAAATCTCCGATCTGTAATAATTGCAACAATGGTGTTTTCAATGGCACCGAGAGCTCGAGGGCACATGGCATGCAGCACAGAAGAAGAGTGCAAAGCACTCTTGTGTGAAGGGGGAGCTGCACATGTGCATTGCATCAAAGGCCAATGCCAATGCCCAGATTTTGGAATCAAAACAATTAGTTGTTCCTGTAACTCTGATTGTGACAAAAAGTGTAATTCTAAATCTGATAACCATATTTGTGTCAATCGGAAATGCCAATGCACAGTTTTTGAAGTCAAAATAATTAAATGTACTAGTAATTCTGATTATGACAAAAAATGTAACTCTAAATCCGATAATCATATTTGTGTCAATGGGCTGTCTTTGTGACTGAATTAGGTTAAAAATAGAGGATGTACTTTTTAATAACGTGTCAACAAATAAAGTAATCTGATTTTTTTCAACTATTTTTTCTTTTAATTCCACCTTTTAATTCATTACTAATTAATAGGCATAATACAAATAGCCTTTTTTTTTGCTCAACCAGTAATATTTTATTAGATAATTGTCTCTTACAAGCCGATTGTCAATATTGTAAGCCTCGATAAAAATCTCTCTAAAACTAGGTGGAGGAAAGGAATACTATACAGCCTGACTAGGATCAAGCACCTCACAAAATACAAAATGCCAAAAAATTCACCTTGGCCAATCCACCAAACCCCGGCCTATACACCTCCAAATTTGCTTTGTCTGGTCACGTCGATACACCCCATGGCACATCAAAAAACAATATCCGACAATCACCACGAGAGATCCATGTATGAGAAACGAATCCGTGGTTGGATTCAGAGGATACCCTTTCTTTTACTCTAGATCTAAGAAATACGAACCCAAAAAAAATATTTTTTTTGACCAAAATACAACTACAAAGGGTCTTCTCTTCCCTTTAGTTCACCAGATCTGGCTTATAGAAGCCGAGAGGTTTGTCACCGAGAGAAGGAAGACCCACAGACAACGCCGGTAAGACTACTTTTTTTGTTTCTATTTTTTTTATCTCTGTTTCGTTTATGCATGTAAAGAAATAAGTAAGAAAAAGAGGTAAGTGTTTACCAATGGACCCCTTTTTTGATTATCTCGACTGGTTACAAGTTTCTGGTTTTACAAGCTCTCTGTTCTTTTTTGTGTTACTACTCTCTCTGTTTTTTGCTAATCTTTTTGCTCGCTAAAAAAAAAATTCTCGTTACAACAGCCCCGTTTCATATATATTACTGCCTCTGTATTTTGGTTGCAACTTGTATCTTCTTTTCCAGATCTGAAATTTGCTTGTTGTCTTTCTGCCAGAGGCCAGACGCATTTTCGGCCGTTAGATCAGATCTGATCTAACGGTCGAGATGGCTTGAAGAACGATCGGCCTGGATGAAGCCTCGATCTGATGAAACGGCTTCAGATTTCGCCACGTGGAGCTCCGCAGTCGAGAAGTCAGAACGCGTGGACCACACGCGCGCGTGGGACATTAAAGCGTCCGCGCGTAGACCACACGCGCGCGTGGCACTCGAACGGTCCATACGTGTGGAGTACGCGCTTGGCAGATATTTTTGACTTCCATTGCATCGTGGCCGTTGGATCAGATCTTGATCCAACGGCCCACAGTTACCTGCACATTGTAATTAGATAGGATTCAGATTTGGGCCAAACGGGCCTTGTAATTGGATTTGTAATTGGACTTGGATTTTATTTATTTGGGTTTAATATATATTTAATTTTTCATTTTACTAGCCCAATAATAATAATAGTATACTTATAACAACAATACATACGAAAATATATACTTATATTATACGATCATTAATTAATATAATATTCTAGTATACGTACGTATAATCATACGTATAATTAACATGACATCTATATACGCTTATACCCTAGATACATACGCGACATACATACACCCCTAATACGTATACATAGCTTATACATGCACACATCACCTTATATTAATAACATTCATATAATAAAATATACATGCAATATTAATATATTTAAGTAAAAATGAGTGATTACAGTTGCCCCTCTTTGCTTGTTCTCATGAAATGGGAAACAAAGCAAAGATTCATAAGCACTCATTTTATCAGACTTCCTTGTTTGTAGCCTTGGAAAAAACGAATTCTTTTGGACATTTCCGCTCTTCCTTGGCTGAATCTTCAGGCTCGTAAGTTCTTCCTATATAGAACTTCGTCACCTTCCGATCTTGGAGCTACAGGCTCTTTCGACATAGAACCCTTCGCTCTCATTTTTATCAGATTTCCCTGTTTGTAGCTTTGGAAAAACGAATTCTTTTGGACATCTCCGCTCTTCCTTGGCTGAATCTTCAGGCTCGTAAGTTCTTCCTATATAGATTCGTCACCTTCCGATCTTGGAGCTACATGCTCTTTCGACATAGAACCCTTCGCTCTCATTTTTATCAGATTTCCCTGTTTGTAGCTTTGGAAAAACGAATTCTTTTGGACATCTCCGCTCTTCCTTGGCTGAATCTTCAGGCTCGCAAGTTCTTCCTATATAGAACTTCGTCACCTTCCGATCTTGGAGCTACAGGCTCCTTCGACATAGAACCCTTCGCTCTAAGACAATGAAGCTCGGAGTCTTTCCTATATAAGACTCTTTGCTTTTGACACAACAGGTTTCCTATATAACCCTATGTCATAGGTGAATTGTTTTGACTGGGAGTTCTTCCTATATAGAACTGCGAGTCTTCACCTTGGAGCCATCAGTCCCTCCTATATAGAACTTTTCGGCGTCTTGAAATCTTGGAGTTACGGATTCTTCCTATATAGAATCTTTCACTCTAAGACATTGAAGCTATGAGCCCTTCCTATATAGAACTCTTTGCTTTCGACACAGCAGGATTTCCTATATAATCTTGTGTGTCATGGGTGAATTACTTTGACTGGAGTCCTTCCTATATAGAACTGCGAGTCTTCACCCTGGAGCTGTCAGTCCTTCCTATATAGAACTTTCAGCTTCTGAAACCTCAGAGGGAAGGATTCTTCCTATATAGAACCTCTCTCTAGAGCTTGAAAACATGTGTCTTTTGTATTGTAAAAACATTGTCTTCTCATTTGGGATTCACACCGTAATGGGCTTCGATGTCTCTTTGGATCTGCAGATACCTGTCTGAGATGAAAACAAAAATGCTATGACAAATGAATGAATTGACATGCTCCTAATTCTAGTGATGCTTGACTATTCATGATGCATGAGAGTCAATCTCTGGGTGGGCTTGTTTTGGTCCTTATTTGATCTTGACGTCCGTTTTCTTCTTTTTTACGGGCATCGATACCCCGCTTCATTGTCAGGTTCAACCATCTCAACCTTTCTCTTTTTTCAATTCCGACTTGGGATTCTAGAGTGCCTTTTCGGGTTTTCACTTTAGAGATTTTTTTTTAGGAGGGGTGCCCTTCTGGCTTTCACCCAGGAGATTTCTTCTTGTTATCTCGCATGCTTTTCCTGAATAGATATGACATGTGCCATTGGTTATTCTACCAGGTTGTCTGAAGCTTCCCGCCTTCCCTATCGACAGCCATTAGGGAACTAGAGGACGGAGTTAACATCGTTTTCTTTGATTACCTGCATTTTTAAGTTTAAATCATAGTAATGCTTCGAAATCTCTTGTTTCATTATAAGCCTATGTTATCTTATTTGACTGAAATTGACAAGAAGGTTAGGAATAGGTGCTCAAAACACAGTTTTATTATGATTAAGGGTTTGGGATATCTTAAAAAGAAAGGTATAACACACATGAAGATACAAAATCTCTCATTATCCTCGATATGAATGATACATGATCCTGTCAACCGGTGTAGAATTTTTTGCCTGAAGCCTTCTCTTCATAATGTTCATGAAGATGCCCTTCTCTTCGGATATTCAACTTTTCAATTTACCCAAGCCGCCCTTTACGAGTTTTCAACTTGGGTCCTTCCTTTGCTTCAAGACGCCCGATTTCGGGTTTTCGCCCTGAGCTCTCCATTTTTTTTAGAGATAGTATTTCTTGACGGCATCAGAATTTATGGGATTTTTCAGCTCGTCCCCGTCCATTTCTGTTAGGATCAGGGCTCCTCCTGAGAAGGCCTTCTTTACGACGTATGGTCTTTCCCAGTTGGGCATCCATTTTCCTCGAGAATCTTTTTGGATAGGGAGGATTCTTTTGAGTACCAGATCCCCTTCTTTGAATTCTCTTGGGCGCACCTTTTTGTTGTAAGCCTGCACCATCCGCTTTTGGTACATCTGACCATGACAAATGGCTTTTAGTCTTTCTTCGTCAATGAGATTTAGTTGGTCGAGTCTGGCCTGCACCCATTCAGCTTCTTCCAATTTTACTTCGTTTAAGGCCCGGAGAGACGGAATCTCTACCTCAATTGGGAGTATTGCTTCGGTACCATACACCAAGGAGTAAGGCGTTGCCCCCGTTGATGTGCGGATGGACGTTCTATAGGCGAAAAGGGCAAAAGGCAACTTCTCATGCCAATCCTTGTAGGTATCCGTAGTCTTCGCTATGATCTTCTTTATATTTTTGTTTGCCGCTTCCACTGCTCCATTCATTTTAGGACGATAGACTGTAGAATTATGGTGTGTTATTTTGAATTGAGTGCACACGTCTTTTATCATTTTGTTGTTCAGATTGGAAGCGTTGTCGGTGATGGTCCTCTTTGGCAGTCCGTATCGACAAATAATTTCCTTCTTTAAGAACTTACAAACCGTAGTCCTGGTGATATTGGTGTAAGACGCTGCTTCTACCCATTTAGTGAAGTAGTCTATGGCGACCAAAATGAATCGGTTCCCATTGGAAGCTTTCGGATGGATCTGCCCGATAACGTCCATGCCCCATGCTGCGAAAGGCCACGGAGAATTCATGGTGTGTAGAGGTGATGGGGGTGCATGAATCTTGTCAGCGTAAATTTGGCATTTGTGGCATTTCCTAGCGTAATCGATGCAATCTCCCTCCATGGTCAACCAGAAATAACCGTATCTCATAATTTTTCGGGCTATAGACAGCCCGTTGGCGTGCATTCCACAGATCCCATCATGTACTTCGGCTAAGATTTCCTTCGCCTCCCGGGCATCCACACATCTCAGCAATGTTTGATCATGACTTTTCCTATATAGGATTTCCCCATCTAGGACATATTTTGTTGCCATTTTTCTGAGCGCTTTTCTGTCATTGTCGTTTGCCCCTTCTGGATACTTTTGAAGCTTGACATATTGCAGGATATCATAGTACCATGGATTTCTGTCAATCTCTTCCTGTATACTACAACAATGAGCAGGTTTTTCAAACGTCTCGCATCTCAATGGGTTTCATTTCGCCCGGTGTTTGTTTTAAACATGGATGCCAAGGTTGCCAATGCATCCGCCATCCGATTTTTTTCTCGGGGTAGGTAATTGAAGCTGACCTTTTCGAACTCTTTGACGAGCTCTTGGATCCATTCGCGATATTTGACCAACCGGGTCTCGGTTTCCCACTCCCCGCGCAATTGGTAAATGACTAGGGACGAATCTCCGAACACTCGAAGTTCCTTAACCTTTCTTTCGATGGCTGAGTTCAGTCCCATGATGCAAGCTTCATATTCAGCTATATTGTTTGTGCAGAAGAATTCCAATCTCTTGGTGAAAGGATAATAGACGTCCTCGGTGAAATTAGCACGCCCTATCCCATGTCCGAGGGCGTTG
Organism: Hibiscus mutabilis; assembly: GCA_019671005.1. Taxonomy (NCBI): domain Eukaryota; kingdom Viridiplantae; phylum Streptophyta; class Magnoliopsida; order Malvales; family Malvaceae; genus Hibiscus; species Hibiscus mutabilis. The sequence continues at coordinate 2,221,555 of CM033754.1, read as the reverse complement.
GAGGCTCCATCAAATAAAGTTTCCATGACATATCATCTGAAATCTCTTCTTCGGTTGTAATGCACATCAAGTCTTCGTCTGGGAAACTAAAGTTCAATGCCTCATAGTCATCCGAAGCACGACTAGCCAGGAAATCTGCTACGGCGCTCCCTTTACGGCTTTCTGACTAACATATACGATGTCGAATTCGGATAAGAGCATCTGCCATCGGGCCATCCTTCCCGTTAGCGCTGGCGCTTCCATTAAGAATTTTAATGGGTCTAGCTTGGATATTAACCAGGTAGTATGGTACAACATGTACTGTCTGAGCCGCTTGGTAGCCCAAACTAGAGCACAACACAGCTTCTGCACTGGCGGGTACCGTGTTTCGCAATCATTGAATTTCCTCTGCTTAGGTAATAGATGGCTTGCTCCTTTTTTTTGACTCATCGTGTTGCCCCAGTACACATCCCATTGAATTCTCGAAGACTGTTAAGTATAGAATTAGTGGTCGACCAGGTACTGGTGCGACTAAAATTGGAGCGTTTGTCAGGTACTTTTTGATCTTTTCTAGGGCTTTTTGACATTCTTCATCCCACACGCCAGAATTATTTTTTCGGTTAATTGGGAAATGAAACGAGAGATATAATTCAGCCTCCCCAGGAAACCGCAGACTTCCTTTTGCGTGCGGGGTGGTGAAAGGTCCTGGATGGCTTTCACTTTATCGGGATCAATCTCAATCCCTCTTCTGCTTACTATGAACCCTAGAAGTTTTCCAGAAGTAACGGCGAAGGTACACTTGGCAGGATTGAGCCTTAGTTGGTACTTCCGTAGTCTTTGGAATAGTTTTCTCAAGTTCTGTAGGTGTTCTTCCTCTGTTCGAGACTTGGCAATCATATCGTCCACGTATACTTCTATTTCTTTGTGCATCATGTCATGGAAAAGAGTCACCATTGCTCTTTGGTATGTTGCCCCTGCGTTCTTTAGCCCAAACGGCATCACTTGATAACAAAAAGTCCCCCACATGGTTATGAATGTGGTTTTCTCCATGTCGCTAGGATCCATCTTTATCTGGTTGTACCCTGAGAAGCCGTCCATGAAGGAAAACCATGAATGTCCTGCAGTGTTGTCAACCAGCGTGTCAATATGTGGCAAAGGGAAGTTGTCTTTTGGGCTAGCTCGATTTAGATCCCTGTAATCTACACACATACGAACTTTCCGTCTTTCTTGAGATTGGTACAATGTTTGCAACCCACTCGGGGTATTTGGCTACCTCAAGAATCCAGCATCAAATTGCTTTTTCACCTCTTCTCGAATCTTTAACAACATATCTGGCCTCATTCTCCGAAGTTTTTGCTGTACTGGTTTGCACTCCGACTTTGTTGGCAATTTGTGCACCACTATGTCGGTGTTCAATCTCGGCATATCTTGATAAGTCCAGCGAAGACATCCTTGAATTCTGAGTAGTAGGGCTATCAGTTCATGCTTGGTTTTTGAGGAAATAGTCGTTCCTATTTTTATTTCTTTTCTCGCTTCTTCAGTCCCCAAGTTGACAACTTCTGTTTCTTCTTGGTGAGGCATAATCTGTATTTCTTCGTCATCCACCATTCTCTTTAATTCTTCTGGGACCTCAATTTCTATTTCATCATATCCTTCCTCAATTTCCTCTGAGACCTCAGGGCATTCGAAATTTACTCCAGGATTGGATCTGGTATCATTCATATCGTCAATCATGAGCGACCTGCATTAAAGGAGAATGAATTGGGAAAGAGACGGCTTTACATGAAGGGAATGAATATGAAGAATGCATGAATGGAATAAATGAGACTTTGGTCATTTTTAGGAAAGTGGGGATATTTTCATTTCAATCAAAAAGTTAACATAGGTGCCCCATACAAGAGATCCCCATTGTCTATGGGCAAAAACAAAAGGTTGATTCGGAGCATTACTCTAATATATTCCTAAAAACTACAGGCAGATCAATGCAGCTCCAGTTATCGAGTTTCTCCCCGGGGTGGCAAGGGCGGATGTTGGTCAACATTCTGCTACCTCGGTCCTTTTCAGCTATCATGTTGATGTACATCCCTTTAAATGATTTATTGAATATTTCCTCCTGGTTAAGTTCATCATTTTTCTTCATTGCCTCTCCAATATCTTGACCTGGCTGGTAGAACCCTCCGGAGATGAAAGTGGCTTTCAAACTAGGAAAGGACATCGTCCTCCACGGAATGTTTTCTCCCTTAGATCTGGCTTTTCTTTGCTCCTCCTTTCTCTTATATTCCTCTTTCTTCTATTGGACACTTGGTTGATAACCCAGCCCGAAACGATCCTTCTTGGTTATGATATTCTTGGGTCTCAGGTTTCCTTGTAATTTCTTGACCCTTTTCCTATTCCGGCTCCTCGGCCCGAGTTTTCTGCGACGGTCATCTTGGTACAATTAGATAACCTAGGGTAGGGGATCCGGCTTCCTTCTGAAATGAATGTGGCATTTACTAGTTCTAATGCTCGGAACGAGCATTCTGCGGCATCTTCATCATTTTGAATGTAGGGGGTGTCGATGTCACGGAAGCAACGAATTCATGCTCGCTTCTACGGTGACCAATTTGCCTTCAACTACAAATTTTAATTTCTGATGCAATGATGATGGGACAACTCTGCGGAGTGGATCCAAGGTCTTCCCAATAGCGGTGTAAGATGGTTTTATGTCCATCACCACAAAATCGATCACATATTCGGTTGGTCCGATCAATAGGGGCACCTCAATTTTCCCCATTGTTCCTTTTTGCGTACCATCAAAAGCTCTTACCGAGTTGTAGCAAGGCTTTAGGTGCGAACCATCTATTGGCAATTTTTGCGGGGTTACCATATGCAAGACATTTAATGCTGACCCGTTGTCGATCAAGACGCTGTAATAATACATACCTTTGCGGTGGGTAGTGATGTTAAGGGCTTTGGTAGACCCATTCATTCCCTCCGGATCTCATCATCATGAATGTGATATGATTATAGCGATAATATGCCCCACTATCATGTCCAGGTTTGTTCTGAAATGTTCGGGGCACAAAAGTTTGATTCAGCACTTTCAATAGCGTCTCCCGATGCTTCTCTCGAACTCAAGAGTAATTCGATCTTGTGATCTGGCGGTTGTTTCCGTAGTTGTTCCCACTACGTTGTACTCGCTATGTCTCAAGAACTTTAGAAATTCTTTGGCCCGGGCCTCGATTCGGTTCATTTATCTTTTGGGAGGTTCTTCTCCGAATATCTGCGTAGGGCTAACTGCTGTATTCTTCCCCCTATCTTTTTCAGCTGCTCTCAAAGCCTCGGAGGAATAACATCGGCCGCTCCTTGTGAAATGGCCTACTTCACCAACGTTCACATTGTTCTGGCTTTGTTGGTCTTCCAGCGTAGACTCTTTTACTTGCTCGTGTTCCGATTTTTCTGGCATGGTCACATTCGCAGCATAATTCCAAGGAATTTGTCGCATATCTTTGAATGGGAATGGAGATGGTGCTGAAATGACGATCTTGGGATTTATCTTGCTGGTTTCTCCTTAGGAGACACCTGCATTTCCTGTCCTGGGAGAGATGACAAAAAGTCTATCCTTCCCGTATCTAGTTTTGGGGGTATCTATCATGTGTACGTCTGATCCCTTCCCCATGGGTTCCTCAAAGAATTCAATTTGTTTTTCATCCATCAACTTCTGCACCAATTTCTTGAACTCATCACATTCTTGGATATCATGCCCTTCAGTCTGATGGAATTCGCAATACTTTCCACATTCTTTCTGCCTTATTATCATGCCTTTATTGATCATACGAGCCATGCATAACTGTTGAAATACCCACCGTAAAGGAGACTTGATTTCTGACACGTCATCCTTTATCCTCCTGGTAAAGCATTCTTCTATGACGTTTACCCCTCTGTTCCCATGATTAGGTAGCGGGTTGTTGGCTACGCTAGGCTCTTCAAACTTCAATATCCCGGAATCGATTAAGTTCTGTACAAGCTTTTTGAAGGCAAGACAGTTCTCAGTGGGATGTCCAGGGGTACCGCCGTGATAGTCGCAATGCGTGCTTGGATTATACCAAGGCGGGAAGGGTGGATTGACAGGATTAACGATGTATGGTCGGACCAAGTCTGCTTCATACAACTGGGAGTAGAGTTCTGAGTACGAAACAGGTAGGGGAGTGAAAGTTCTCCTTTCTTTATCCTTTCTGGTGACCCTCTCATCCCTTTGATTCGAATTTTGTGTTTTTCCCACAGGTGCTTGTGGCTGTGAGACTGTGAAGTTTTTCGGGGCGGTATAGGTGCTGGTGGTGTTTACTTCATTTCTCTTGTTGTACTTTCGAGACCCTTCCCCACCATCAATTCTGCCGCTCTTAATTGCTAGTTCGAGAGACTCCCCAGTCCTGATCATGTCGGCAAAACTCTGTGTTGTGTTATTAATGAGGCGATCGAAGAGTGCCCCTTTCAGAGTGTTGACAAATAATGGTGTGATTTCATGCTCCGGGATAGGTGGCTGGATTTGGGCGGCCACTTCTCTCCACCTTTGGGCATATTGTCGCAAGCTTTCATTGGATTTCTGCCCCATATTTTCTAGCATAATTCTACTAGAGATCATGTCTGTTACATGTTTGTATTGCTCGGAAAATGCTTTAGACAAATCTTTCCATGTCTTGACATTCGCTTTGCTTAACTGAGTATACCAACGTAACGCCGCTCCAGTTAGACTATCCTGGAAACAGTGGATCAGTAGCTTTTCATCTTTATGGTAAGCCGCCATTTTTCTGTAATACATCGTTATATGTGCAGAAGGACATGTGGTTCCGTCATATTTATCGAACTCTGGCGTCTTGAATTTTGGTGGCAAGACAAGATCAGACACCAGACTTAGATCACTAGCGTTGTTTCCTGATTCTTCATTTGATTGTAACGCTTTAAATTTTTCTTCCATGAGGCGAAATCTTTCTTCCCACTTTCTTTCTACCTCATTCCGGATCCTTTCGACCATGTTTAGGTCCGGCACTTCCTCTTCATAAAGTGCTTCGGTATCAAGGGGTTGAGTCTCAGGTGCCCTTACTTGAAAGCTGGAAGACATTCCTGTAGGGTCAATATACACCTTTCAGGCCTGGTTTGGTGCAGTTGGTTGAACCTTATAGTGAGCCGGGGTACCTTCTGGCTCTGGGATATTTTCTCCTTCTACTCGTTTTCCAAGACTTTTTGCCAGCAATGCCGTTATGTCAGATACTATTGATGTTTGTGACTGTGCAATCTGATCACTAAGGCTTCTCTGGGCCTCTTCAAGCCTTGTCTCAAGCTCCCTTTGCCCTCTTTCTAGACTGATTATTCTTTCTTCCATGAGCTTTCTTTGTAGCCGGGTAAAGTATAGGTGATGAATGATTGCGGGTTAACACTACATAGAATGCCACAATATTCATATTGTTAATATGGTTGTAAAAAAATAAATGCATGTATAATGATGCAAATGTTATGATGCAAATACAAGAATGCATGCAGACAAGGTCTCGATTCACTGGTAATCACCCTTTTGAATTACTTCCACGGGAATTAAAGGGTCTTGATTACAACAAAATTCATGTTACAAAGTAAAGATCCCTAGTACAAAAGATCTAATTATAACACAGAGTCCTATAGATAGACTCTAGCTCTATCCCCTAACTTTCCAATTGCCTTGAGCGCTTGAGGAACCTAGGAGCTTCTTCCATTCCGGGGCTATAAAAGGTCGGAGTGTTTCAGCCCTCGACACTAAATCATTTACGTGTCTGGGCGATTTGTATGTCCACCATTAGATTTGCGTAGTAATCTTGGTCTACATCTGTACCATTCGAGCAGCGTCGCGTAATCTCTTCTGCCAATAGGTGTCCCCTCCGGTTGCAGCTTCTTCGAACACATTAATTCTTTCCTTGTAATCTTCCATAACTACTTCGAGGGACCCGATTCGTGTTTGTAACACACCCACTTCGCGTTCTCTTTCTTGCAGCTCAGCGAAATTATTCCTGTGGCAGTACATTCGAAGTGAGTGTTCGACTTCCGCTACCTTTCCTTTTAATTCATCATTTTGACTTTGGCTTTGCCCCAAACTCTGAATAGTGTCATCGTACAGTTTCTGCATTTCTAACAGTCTGTTTCGGCTATTCATAGATTTTTTTTTCCATACGGCGACACTTTCTCTCTCATGATGGACAGCTTGTTTCCCCTTGCTGATTTCTTGTCTGAATCTTTCCCTCTCTTGATCAATGGCCTTCTTGGCGGACCATTTTTCTTCCTCCATAGTCAAACGGTAGCTTTCAATCTCTTTCTCGATCGCTCTTTTGTTAATTTCTCGTTCTTCTTCCACCAAACGGATGTCGTTCATTCTTTCTCTTTCCACAGCTATGAACTGACTCTGGCCGGCCTTTTGTATTTTTGCCTGTAATAGGAGGGCATCTTTTTGATAAAGAGTGTTCTTGTCACTCAAATCTGCATTTAATTTCTTCAGTTGCCTAATGATCCCATCCCGCTCGTCAACTTCTAAGCTTGCTTTATAGAGCTCGCTCGCATGTTGGGTCTGTTGGATGCCCGTTTTCTTTTTAACTTCCTCGAGTTCACTCCTTAAGATATCGGCTTCGGACGGTACCACCCTTGTAAGCTCTTCGAGTGACACTGTTGGTCCTTGATCAGATTCAGGAATCACATTATTAACCCTCAAACGTCTCCAAAGGTCGTAATCTGGGGTAGTCATGTGCTCGGTATCTCCTTCTACCCTGATCCGATAACAAAGATCCCAGGCCCTCATGATGGTCTGAATTTTTCCTTTGAACTCTCCTTTGAAAAGAAATTCAGTTTGGCTTAATCCAGCGGTATTGGGAATGAACTGTCGTGATCCGAACTGCCGAGACACTAAAAGTGGAGCGCAAGCGATCCCTCCATGCAATCCTAACATCATCACCGGTTGAAGTCACCACAATCTGTATAGAAAATAATTAACTTTACCGAGCCATGGGACCCTCCATGCTATGTCTTCATCTTGAATGTTCTCAAGAAACGGGTCCACATTTTTGTTTTCAAATCTTTCGCCATTCTTTGCTAAGTATTCTCGTAAAGCGAAAAACCTTGGAAGGATATCCCTGGCAGGACCCGCGTCAGCGTCTTCCACATGTGACTCTGGATCCATACTTGTAATAGCTGTGCGCAGCCTCGAAAACGTCCTTCTTCATGTTTCCGGCTAGCGTTTAAGGAAATAAAAGTCTCGACCAAGATTGCTGGTACTGGGTTTGCTTTCCGTTTCACCCGCTCAAACAAATCCAGAATGGCTATGTCAATGTTCCCGAGTACTCTGGGAAAGATCACCAAGCCATATATTCCTAAAGCGAATAAGTTCATTTTCTTTGCCTCGTCTGGATGTGTTGATATGATGTCCCGAATACTCTCTCATGCAAAGACTGTATTATCTCCTCGGATTTGAAGGAGGCCACTGACTCAATCGTCACTCATTCCTGCAAAGGTCTTGAGTTTAGTAGTGTAATTCTGATTCCTTGGAGGCTTCGCGTAGATCCAATCTTCCTGAATATTTTTCTGGTTAAGTAAAGCAGTGTACTCTTCTACCGTAGGCATCATGTCCTGCCCATTGAAGGTGAAGTAGCAAAAAGCCGGATTCTAGAACTGGACTATAGCTCGGAGTAGGGGCTGGTTAATCCGAACATATAATAGCTGTGCGATGTCGCCATAACTATCGCAAAATAAGTCTTGTAGTCTTCGGTCCCATCTTTCCCAAATGCTTTGAAGATCCCACAAGTCGTTCTGTTGGAGACTCACATAGGTGTATCCAGCTATTACGCGTTCGTTAGGCAGACTGTCCCCTTGGATTTTCTGGTTGACCTCTGACCAATGCCTGACTGACAAATTAAGCTCTTCTTTCCTAAGACACTTTTTTTCCATGGTGAAAGAATTTCTGATCAGGCAAACCACTTGATCCAGTACCTTTATGCGATGCAAATGCTATGATGTATGAGAAAAAGAACAAAAAAGCTAAAAGAAAACAAGTCAGTACCAGATAAAATTGATAAATATATAAATAAAATGACAAAATTAAACAGAATAAACACACAAAACAACCCTATTTATCCCGTCTAAAACACCTAAGGTTATCCGCATGGCTCTAACAGGGTGGGTTTCTATGTTCTCTACATGCAGTGTTGGTGCTAGGAGGTACCCGAATTGTCCTTGTTGTCCTCTACTAAGAGTAGCAAGGCCCCCGATCATCACCCATTATAGGCTCCTTTCAACCGGGTTCAATTCAGGGGGACCCATTCGCTTATGCCCGTACGAAGGAACGATATCCTTACGAAAGCATAAGGTACTCGAGCCCCGAAGGTACTTGCTAGGCCCATACGGGAGAACGATATCTCCACGAAAGCATTAGCGTTTTCCCCCCACTTAAAAAGACGGGTTTATATGCCATATTTTAAATGCGTTAAAATAAACGCGCAATTATGACCGAATGTTAATTTAATAGTTACTTTAATCCGTAACTTCCAATATTAGTAAAGCGGTAATTATTTTAAAAGCTTGACTCTCATTTGTTTTTTGAAAAAACAAAAGATAATTCCCCAGCGGAGTCGCCATCTGTTGCGAAGGTCTCGCTAAATAAAAACGATGATTTTTGAAAGGGTGTTTTTTGAAAGGTGTTTGGATATAAATATTTATTCCGTAGGGTTTACAAAAACCTTATAAAAATGGAGTTGCCACCGGCCACTTAGGTAGGCCGGACACCACAAAACTAGAGATTCAAAAGACAGGGTTCGGGAGTCGGTTACGGATGGGGAAGGATTAGCACCCCCACACCGCCCAAAAACTGGTACTTTAATAATTACCGCTTTATTAATATTGGATTTTCCGGATTAGAGTGACGATTATTTTAAATTTCGGTCATAATTGCGAATATATTTTAAGGGTCCCGTTATCCGAGAATAAACGCTCAACCACTATCACTACGCTTGATACTGGCCCCGTTTACGCTCGGATAAAAGGACTCCGCATTAACAAGTTATATCTCGATATGCAATCTTAGTGGCAAAAACGTAAAACATGACAAAACATTTAAATATAATAAAGATTGACATACCAGAATACTAATTTAACATGAATGATATTTTAGACTAAAACATGTATATATATACATATTATTCTAAATAATAGATAAAACAACAACTATCATATGTCAAAATAACAAGGCAGGAATAAGTACATATATACGAACAAGTATTAAAAAAGAGACATGCATACTGGTAATAAAACATATTTCAACATATACGGGTCTACATGTCGTACAAAAAGGGTAAACACACTAACATGTAACCCCCTAAAAAACAAGGAAACACATACATATAAAATACAAAATACGCCATGTACGAACCAATTAAAACATAACATGCTTGATATGAATAACCAGATAAAAAACGAATATTATACTTGACACACATATATACATATAAACATAAAACAAGTCATATACGAGAGACATAAAATAAAATAGTATCAACATATACGATTATAATACGAACAATAATATTTACAAAGAAAACAGGACTGAAATGAAAGGAAAACGATAGTTAGTGGCAGAAATTAAAGAGCAATAATATGTAATTTGGGGACGAAATTGCGAAACAAACAAAACCTAAAAGGACCGGAATTGTAATTAGACCAAGGGGCAGACCCAAAGTGAAAAATTCAAAAACGCGGGATGGTTAAGGGCGTAATTTTCCCATTTAGAAACTGATTCGGTGTAATTTAGGGACGAAATTGTAATCTTTTGAAAAACCAGGGGGACTGGGGCTGTGATTATACCATGCAGCAAGACAAAAATGAAAATATTGAAAACGCGGTGGGATTAAGTGTGTAATTTACCCATTTAGTAAAATAATAACACCTATATAAGGGCTATTTTCAGATCGAAACCAAATTTTCTCCATTTTCGTTTCATTCTTCAGTTTCCAAATAACCCGTGTTCATCTTTTTCTCTCAAGTGTTCTTGAGAAACCCAGAATCCGGCGGCCGGCCGCCGTATTCTCCGCCGCCGGCCGCCACTAACCGGCGCCGGTAGGCTCCCAAAATACACCAAAACGTTCCCCTTGTCGTCCTCAATACGAATCCGTGGTTGGATTCAGAGGATACCCTTTCTTTTACTCTAGATCCAAGAAATACGAACCCAAAAAAAATATTTTTTTTGACCAAATTACAACTACAAAGGGTCTTCTCTTCCCTTTAGTTCACCAGATCTGGCTTATAGAAGCCGAGAGGTTTGTCACCGAGAGAAGGAAGACCCACAGACAACGCCGGTAAGACTACTTTTTTTGTTTCTATTTTTTTATCTCTGTTTCGTATATGCATGTAAAGAAATAAGTAAGAAAAAGAGGTAAGTGTTTACCAATGGACCCCTTTTTTTATTATCTCGACTGGTTACAAGTTTCTGGTTTTACAAGCTCTCTGTTCTTTTTTGTGTTACTACTCTCTCTGTTTTTTGCTAATCTTTTTGCTCGCTAAAAAAATTCTCGTTACAATGACCCGTTTCATATATATATTCTTGCCTCTGTATTTTGGTTGCAACTTGTATCTTCTTTTCCGGATCGACATTTGCTTGTTGTCTTTGGCATAATCAACGGGGACTGAATATCGGCGCGGTGGCGGTGTGGTCGATCCGCCCGAGGCGAGGACGCATTTTCGGCCGTTAGATCGATCGATCTAACGGTCGAGATGGCTTGAAAGAACGATCGGCTGGATGAAGCCTCGATCGATGAAACGGCGATTTTCGCCACGTGGAGCTCGCGATCGAGGAGTCGAGCGAGTGGATCTTCTTACGCGCGTGGGACATTAAAGCGTCCGCGCGTGGACCCTGCGCGCGTGGCACTCGAACGGTCCATACGTGTGGAGCACGCTTTGGCAGATATTTTTGACTTCCATTGCATCGTGGCCGTTGGATCGGATCTTGATCCAACGCCCACGATACCCCCGCACATTGTAATTAGATAGGATTGATTTGGGCAAACGGGCCTTGTAATTGGATTTGTAATTGGACTTGGATTTTATTTATTTGGGTTTAATATATATTTAATTTTTCATTTTACTAGCCCAATAATAATAATAGTATACTTATAATGACAATACATACGAAAATATATACTTATATTATACGATCATTAATTAATATAATATTCTAGTATATAATCACATTATAATTAACATGACATCTATATACGCTTATACCCTAGATACATACGCGACATACATACACCCCTAATACGTATACATAGCTTATACATGCACACATCACCTTATATTAATAACATTCATATAATAAAATATACATGCAATATTAATATATTTAAGTAAAAATGAGTGATTACACTTTCCTTCGAAAGGAGACCATAAAAAGAAAGAGCTATGCTATTGACCGACCCTTTCGTAGTGACTTCGAATCAATAGGCCTCTCCTTTTTTTCTCATTTTGTTTGAGGCGTTAATATTATATGTACTATTTTTCTTCAACCTAAGTTTAGGAAATTTTTTAACGAGACACATGATAATATTTATTTGTATGATTTTTCATTTTAATAAAATCATACTTTTTCGATAAAAGAAAATTTTAATTTATAGTTAATATCAACCCAAAATAAATGGACAGTCAAAAGTTTGGTAAATATGTACTAACAATTCTCTCTTTTTTGAAAAAAAGAAAATTCTCTCACTAACTTTCACAATTATTATTATTATTATTATTATTATTATTATTATTATGGAAAAAACTTTGATACACAGGTCGTGTAAACTTTAGTTTACACGTGCCTTTTAGTTTTAGGGGTTAGGGTTTAAGGTTTAGGGGTTTAGGTTGTAGGGTTTAGAATTCAATGTTAGTCTTTAGAATTTAGGGTTAGGATTTAGAGTGTGGGGTTTAGTTTTTTAGGGTTAGGGTTAGAAATTTAGGATTTGAGTTTTTATAGTGTAAATACACAGGCTTGTGTAAAATTAATTTTACACGGTGTGTATCAAAGTTTTACCCTATTATTATTATTATTATTATTATTATGGTAAAGTATCAAAATGGGCATTGAACTTTGTTAAAAAAATAAAATAGTAACTGAACTTTCAAATGTTACAAAATGACAATTAAACTTTATGTTTTGTAACAAAATAGAAACTCGACCATTAAAGGTCGTTAAATACTTAACGTGACTGTTATAAAACTTTATATAATAGTACATTTAGTCCTCTATATTTACACATTCAATCAATTTAGTCCTAATTTGAAAAAATTAATAAATCTAGACCTCATTTTTATATGTTCTTTCAATTTGGTCTTATTTATAATTGGAAATAATATTAAATATTTACACATAATTGCTTGAAAATAATCAAGAGCATAAATAAACAGAGAATTATTTAGATAAAAATTCCAGGCCATGAATGAGAATTAAACGGGGAAAAAATCAAAAGAACAATCTTTAAAATATGCTAATATAAAACAAAACAAAAACCTGTTTAACTGAGCTGGGAAAAGTTAATTTTCCTCAAATTTCTGGGATTTCAACAATCTCTTTAACGATAATCCTCCAGCGCCGGCACAAGCCACCACTATTTTTCTTTGAGGCCAACAATTTTTAGAGTCTTAGATCTTTACAAGAACTTCCCTTAACAACTCCGACAGCAGGTTGGTCCAGCTACAGCAGTCCCTACAGCCGCCGCCTTCTTAGACCGGCACTTGTTGGTCTGAAACTACTTCCAGCTGGTTTCGAACCACCCGGCCTTGTGATGAAGTTCAGTGTCATGGATTAACGTCAAGATTTTTGCTGGTGATAATTTGTATAGTTGTTTATGCTTTGCATGAAAACATGAGAAAATCGATGAATTAAACGATCAAAGATAAGCTCGGTAACATGTTAGAACATTGACCCATGTTAGAATCTGATGTTTTCTGCATCATTTATCATTACAGAACATTTGGATTTTGCAAGCATGTTGAACTTGTTGATGTGCTCATACAGGTTGAATCATGATTTGTAAGAGAATTTTGTACTTTTCCTGATAAAAGAAGTCAAAGACAATGTTTGCGCTGTAGAAACACTGGTGTCTTTCACGAGCTGCAACAGGCTTCTGCACAGGCTTCAGTTCTCCACTTGGAATAGATGTAGCATTTGTGTTGCCATAATTTGCCAAATCTGATCCGACTTTTTCTTGCGGAAAATCCAAACTTGTTGCAACTGCAGTAAGAATCTTGATTTGGACTAAATTTATTGATATATTTAATATTATTTCCAAATATAAAATAGGGCTAAATTGAAAAAATGTGCAAGTAATAAGGGATAAATTTATTGATTTTTTTCAAATAAGGACTAAATTGATTGAATGTATAAATATAGAGGACTAAATGTGCTATTATACAAAGTTTTGTTAGTATTTAACGGCCGAGTTACCATTTTGTTACAAAACACAAAGTTTAATTGTCATTTTGTAACACTTGAAAGTTTGGTTACCATTTTGTTTTTTTAATAAAGTTCAGTGAATTTAAAGTTTAGACAAGCCTTTTAATTTTAGGGTTTAGAGATTTAGGTTGTGGTTTAGGGTTTAGGTTGTTGGGTGTAGAATTTAAAGTTTATGGTTAGAATTTAGAGTTTAGGGTTTAGGGTTTAAGGTTTAAGGTTTAGGTTTTAGGGCTAGGAATTTAGGTTTTAAATTTTATAGCATTGTGTATTTTTTTGCACCTTGTATATCAAAATATAACCCATAAAATAACACACCCAAAAGAAAAGGTTTTATTTTGAGATTACTTGCCTTATATTTCAAATCAACAGTGATTTATGTTTGAAGGCCTCAACTATAAATAGCCTCATTTACCTCATCTTTCATTTGTATAATCTCTCATTACATTAAAATCTCAGGAAGAGTCAGCTCCTCCATATATGAATTTTTTCATCCTTTTGCTAGTTGCCTCATGTAAGTCCATATCTCACTTTTTCAGATATTTGATACTAATGGCATATGGCATGCAGCACAGAAGAAAAGTGTGATAAAAAGTGTGATCCTAAATCTGATAATCATATTTGTGTAAATGGACAATGTCAATGCACAATTTTTGATGTCAAAATAGTTAGATGTACAAGTAACTCTGATTGTGACAAAAAAATGTAACCCTAAATTCGATAACCATATTTGTGTTAATAGACAGTGTCTTTCTAACTAAATTAGGTTAAAAGGAGGATGTACTTTTCAATAATGTGTCAACAGATAAAGTAATCTGACTCTTCTCAACTCTTTTTTCTTTTAATTCCTCCTTTTAATTCATTACTAATTAATAGCTATAATACAAATAGCCTGCTTTTTCCCCTCAACCAGTAATATTTTATTAGATAATTGTCTCTTACACGCAGATTGTTAATATTGTGAGCCTCAATAAAAATCTTCCTAAATTTAGGTGGAGGAAAAGAATACTATACAGCCTGACTAGGATCAAGCACCTTACAAAATACAAAATGCCAAATAATTCACCTTGACCGATCCACCAAACCCTGGCCTATACACCTCCAAATTTGCTTTGTTGGGTTAGGCCGGTACACCCCATGGCACAACAAAAAATTATTTGACGATCACCACTAAAGATCCATGTACGAGGAACGAAATCGGGTGAATCGGGGTGAAGAATTGCCTGTTTAAAATCTAGAATTCTGAATTTGGAGAAGATATATATCTAATCATGATTACACGATGTCGATTCCTAAGCTGCAACGATAAGGCTCCGACCTCTACTTAGTTCACCCAGTTGAAACGAGCATATAAAACTCTCTAAACTATTTAGAGGGGTTTTCCAAAAGCATTAATGACTACTAGATCTCTCATGCCTTTATATATCCTTTGTAATCCTAATTCAACTCATATTACGATTTCAATATATATATTAATATATATAATCATAATTTAACTTTAATTAGGATTTCAATATATATATAGTAAATATATATAATCCCAATTCAACTTAATTAGAATTTATATATATATATATATTAAATATATATAATCACAATTCAACTTAATTAGGATTTTGTAATCACTCGTTTTTATCCAGTGTATAAATTTTGTATTAATCTATATTAGTTTAATAATTAATATATATTTGTTGCATGTATACATATCATATTATATGACTATTATATATGTGTAATATATGTGTGTGATGTGTGAATGCATGTATAACATATGTATCGTGTATACGTACGTATTTATAATTATCGTGGTGTATGTATAGCGTGTGCGTTTGCATTTTATGTCACGCATGTTTTGTATTATATGTGTACTAATGTATATGTCTCTACCAATTATATGTATATATATATATATGTGTGTTTGCATTTAAATGTATATGATATATGTAAATATTTGAATGAATGTGTATTATATGTATATATATATGTGTGTGTGTGTGTGTGTGTGTGTGTGTGTGTGTCCGTGTATATACGCATGTGTCACGGGCCGCGAGCGAATGTCCGAGTCATTGGCACCATAGGGTGCACACCAGGGTTCCCAAGAGTTTCTGATGGAGATTTTGGGCCCAAAAAGACCACCAGACTTAGCCCCATCCGTGGAGATTCTAGAAGGCTTATCCATCCACTTTGACCTATGTAAACTTTCCTTGTATACATAGGATTTGTTACCATAGATAGAAGGGAATATTCCCAAAATTGTACCATTGTGGTTGGTGGGCTTCGATCATGGCCACTGATGTAAATTTGTATAAAACATCAGATTAGGGGGAACTCAACTATAAATAAAGGCCCCCCCCTCCTCATTTTGTATTTGGTATCCAAGTTTCCAAGGATTAAAGGAATTTACTCTAAATCCTCTGAGTGTTTTTGTGTTCTTTTCTTTGTTCTTGAGCGTTCTTTCGAAGTTCTTCTTCGCTCATTTTGTTTGATCCGATTCTGAGTAGAACGATTTGTGTTTGTCAGTTCTTGGGAAGTTTGATCTTCCGAGAGGGTTGAAAAGGATTACTTAGGCGTTTGTCTTGAGTCACATCGCCTAAGGTCGTACGGTGGGCTGGTTGGAACTCTAGCCACATGACAGTTGGTATCAGAGCCTTGTTCGAGCAATGTTAGCCGGTTCAAGGTACGAAGCATCGAGTTAAGATGGGACCAAAGGAGGAGAGAATGTTGTTGCGAGCCAGAAGGGTGTGGAGACCCAGACTAACAAAGAAAACCGAGCAAACTTGAAGGACAAGTTGTCTGCGCTTGAGGAGAGGGTCACCAGGCTTGAGGGATCTATGAAAGATTCTATAGAGTGACTCGACGTTGTGGATACACATCTCGAGGAGTTAGATGACCAGGGTGATCAGTCAGAGGGAAAGAGAGATGGTCTTGAAGCCATGTTGAAGGCCTTGAGGGTGGAAATGCTGGATTTGAAGGCGGAAGTGATGGTTTATCAAGCTGCCATGCGGAACAGTGTGTTAACTATGATGACACCTAGACCAATGAATGATATCCCAAAACCAAAAGAGTTCAAGGGGAACCGATCGGCGAAAGATGTTGAGAACTTTATTTGGTGCATAAAGCAATACTTCCAGGAAATGGGCATCACAGACGATGTTGATAAGGTAAATATTGTTGTTATTTACTTGACTGGCGTTGCCTTGTTATGGTGGCAACATAGGTGCCTTGATGGGAATAGTAGGGGCACGGGCGTTGGGACTTGGAAGGAGTTCCAAGCGGAGTTAAAGCAGCAGTTTTGCCCGAGTAACACGGAGAGATAAGCTAGTACCAAGTTTAGGAGGCTTCGACACGAGGGTTCCATTACGAATTACATTTAGGAGTTTAGTGAGCTACAACTCCTTATCCCCGGCTTGTGTGAGAATGATGCATTTTTCACGTTTATGGATGGCTGAAGCCATAGGCCATGACTGAGTTAGAGTGGAGGGATGTGCAGGAACTTTCCAAAGCCCTAGCCATTGTGAAGTCTCTGACTGACTATAGTGCTTACAAGTCCATAGAGTCCAAGTCTTCCAAGTCCCGTGGAAAAGGCAATGGTGGGAGAGATGAGGATGAGTCTGGAGATAGCAATGATGATGGAAAGGAGAGGTCATCGACCAAGTCCAACCGGTATGTAAAGCCAGATGATCGAAAGGATCGAGGATCTGTAAGGTGCTACCATTGTGATGGTCCACACGTAGTGAAAGACTGTCCCAAGAAGAGGAGCTGTCTTGATGCCATTGTCCATGAGGATGACGAGTCAGATGGAGAACCCGGTAGAGTTGGGGTAATCGCCAGCATCGAAGGAGAGAAGCCAAAGGTAGAAAAAGTAAATCGAAGGTGTTACCGATATAAGGGGCCGCATTTAGCGCGAGAGTTCCCAAATCGAGTCAATAAGTCCAAGGTGGACGAGCCCAAGAGTGATGAGGCTGTGAAGCTTGGCTCGATGATTCTAAATTCTGCCAAGGCGAGGAAGGGCTAAAAGCAGAAAGGGTTGATGTTTGTAGACATCAACGTGGCGGGACGATCGAGTAGTACTTTGGTGGACACCGGAGCAAGCGATCTATTCATGTCCAGGAAAGCTGCTGAGAAGCTTGGTCTTAAAGTTGTGGATTCAACCAGTAAGATCAAGGTAGTGAATTCCAGGGAAGTTCCAATTGTGGGGATAGTGCAGAAGATTGAGTTGCAGATTGGGGATTGGAAGCCCAAGGAAGATTTCAAGGTAATAGAGTTAGATGACTTTGATTTTATTTTGAGACTAAACTTTCTTGACCGTATTAAAGCTCTCACCATTCTGTATGCCAACATCGTGTGCATCTTGGATATGAGACAACGGTGCGTTGCACCCGTGTGACGAGACAACGGGCGAGGGACAAAGAAGCTGGCAACCATTCAGCTTATCGAAGATGCTCCCAACCAAAGAGATGTCGAGTTAGAGGTGACAGTTGGGGACACTACCTTGGATGGGCAAGAGTTGCCCGAGGCATTTGGCGTGAAGGCCGTCGAGGAGCCATCCACGGGCGAGGTGGCCGAGGCATCAAACTTCAATGGGAGAAAAGTGTCAATAGGTGTTGCATTACCGATGAGCAGTGGGGCGTCAAACTTTAGGGACGAAGGATTGATGCATAGAGTAAATGCCGGGAAAAGGAGTGAGGTATATCTTGAACACAGCGATAGTGTTTTAAAGTTTGATTTGCAGATTTGTTGGGTATAGGGCACAGAAAACCTAACTCATCAGATGAAGTTGCCAAGACTTGGCATGGGCTGAAGCAACCTTTTAGAGTTCCAAGGGTTTGTTCGGTGTTCAATGTGAAGGCGTTGAAGATCGTACACAAGGATCGGGAGAGTCCAGATCGGGGTAAGTTAGAACTGGTAGGAAAGAGTTCTTACGATCAAGATGTGCCTGGGACTGGTGATTTTGCATGGTCGGTACGAGCCAATGCGAGTAGTCCTTATGGGGATAACTGAATTAGAGTCCGGTGCTCTTTATGGGGAAAACAATCCTTATGGGGGACAATCAAGCCAGATTCGAGTTGGAAGCAAGCCAAGGTGTACAAAAGGAAGCTCCAGGATCGATCTTAGCTTTGTTTGAGAGGCAAGACGAGGTCGTCGCCAAGTTTGGTGGGGGATAATGTCACAAGCCGCGAGCTAAGTTCCAAGTCATTGGCACCACAGGGTGCACACCATGGTTCCTAAGAGGTTCTGATGGAGATTTTGGGCCCAAAAAGACCACCAGACTTAGCCCGATCCGTGAGAGATTCTAGAAGGCTTATCCATCCACTTTGACCTATGTAAACTTGCCTTTTATACATAGGATTTGTTACCATGATAGAAGGGAATATTCCTAAAACTGTACCATTATGGTTGGTAGGCTTCGATCATGGCCGCTGATGTAAATTTGTATAGACCATCGGATTAGGGGGAACTCAACTATAAATAGAGGTCTCCCCCTCCTCATTTTGTATTCGGTATCCAAGTTTCCAAGGAATAAAGGCATTTACTCTAAATCCTCTGAATGTTCTTATGTTTTTTTCTTTGTTCTTGAGCGTTCTTTCAAAGTTCTTCTTCGCTCATCTCGTTCGACTCGATTCCTCATAGAACGCTTTACGTTTGTCGGTGCTTGGGAAGTTTGATCTTTTGAGAGGGTTGAAAAGGCTTACTTAGGCGTTTGTCTTGAGTCACATTGCCTAAGGCTGCACGGTGGGCTGGTTGGAACTCTAGCCACGTGACACATACATGTGTATGTATTATCATATTACTATAGTATTATTATTATTATTAATGTTGGGCCAAATCCAAATTAAATGCAAATAGATATATATTAAAACCCAAATATTTTATAACAGTCCAGTCCATATATTATTACAAGAAAACCCAAAAATATGTTACAAGGCCCGTTTAGCCTAAAGCCCTATTACATTTTAGATGCCTAACCCCTTCATTATGCGTAGCTGATCCAGAGCTGTTGGATCAAATTTTTGATCCAATAGTCATGATTAAAGGGATAGGACTTTCCAGTTGGCGTATGTAGCTCACTCCTAGAGCTGCTGGACTTCCAAGCGTGTGGCTGACCTTTTAGATAACCATACACCACGTGTCACCATCTCCATCAACCGCCAGAAGCAATCGTGACCGTTCATGCCCCAAGTGATCCTAAGCGTTGGATCAGATCTGATCCAACGGCCAGGATTCAGTCTGGCACCACTCTACCATGCCACCACCATGCCATGTCGTACCATCAACTCAACCACCGCGTCAAACATCACCAAAAACATCAAAAATACAGACTTTGTCAGTTATCATATCTAAAAAAACATGTATTTTATGTATTATCTACCAAACACAAAATAAAAATCAGTACCCAAAAAGGCAGATATATTTCAGATCTATCAAAAAATTTGAATTAAAAAAATACCAACTATCAGTTTCAGGAATAATAACAAAAAGACTCTTGAATTCTCAGGGTAAAAAATTTCCCTTTCTTTTTTCATTTCTCCCATACAAGCATGCGAATCAAAAAAATAAAAAATAGAAATAGAGATTACCCTAGTCAAAAAAATCTTTTCTTGCCGACGAGGAACCTCTTTGGTGAGCCGTTTAAAGAGGCTTGTTTTTCGATTTGGAGTGTGAAGCAGATCTAGGCTTTCTTTTTTGGGTTCGAAAGGGAAAGGTTACTTTTTTGGGGCTTTTTTGTGTCGCCGGAAATCCAAGCCTAGGACGGCTCGAAGTGGTCTCAAAGCCGAGCTTCGCCTAAGGCTAGCCGGGTATGGTGACTGGGGAGAGGTCTGCTTTTAGGGGAAGGTTTGTTTCTGGAAACAAAGAAGAATGAGAGTCCATCTCTCAAGGTTTTTTTAAAAAAAATGGGAAAGAAGTGAGATGGGGGCCGGTTATTGAATTTTATAGACATAAAACAAATGTAAAGTGGGCAAATTGTTGCATAAATCCTCCTTACGTTTGAAATTTTTAGTTCTGTCTTGCCTCTTGGTTAATTTGCTAGCCTTGTCCCTATAGCTTTTCAAAACCTTTTAATTTAGTCACTAAATTAAATCATAACCATATTTAAAAGGGTGAAATTGCACACATAGTCATTCCGCGTTTTGGTATTTTATACTTCAAGCTTGCCGAATGGGTTTATTACTCAATGGGTCCTTCAGAGTTTAATTCGTTTTTTTATTAAGTCCCTAATTACTTCTTTTGTTTATTTAAATTATGTTTTCAAATTTCATTTCTCTTTCATTTTAGTCCCCTGATGTTTTTATTACCATTGTTTTTTAGGAGGTTATGTAGCACATATGCTTCATTTATGTCATGTTTATTTATCTTATTGCTCGTTATATTCCTTTTTATGTTTTAGTTGGTCTATTCATATCATATTTTTTTTTAAGTTTCATATCATGTTTGTATGTTAGCTTTTATGTGCTTCTTTTTGTATTTTAGGTTATATATTAATTTATGGCATGAGTATTTGTGTTATTTATGTTTTTTATTTTGTTTTTTATATGAGTTATCTTGATCATGTTTACTCATGCATGTTTTTCTTTTCGTGTATTATCATATGTTTAGCTTAGTTTGGTTGTGATAAAATAAGTGTTAGTCTTTATGTTTGCTTTGTTTTTAGGTCACATGTTAGTATGCTTTTTGTTTGTTTCGTTTATTTGCGATATTATTTTTTTGTGTGTTTTAATTGTTCGTTCATCGTACCTATGCATGCTTTAGGTGTTGTTTTAGCTTCTTTGTATATAGCATATTTTTGTATGTTAACATAAATTTCCACATCCCTTTTCTTGTTTTTAGGCTATATTTTAGTGCGGCATTATTCATCATATTTAAATGTCATGTTAGGTTGTAGCTGTAAACTTTGTTATATGACAAAAATTAAGTATTAGTTTTTCATGTTTTCATGTTATCACGTAGTTTAGCATTACATTTCATGCATGTCATGTATATTTTATAATGGTATCTTAATATATCTAAGCATGTTAGAATTAATTATTTTAGTTTTGGGAGCATGTTTCTTTCTCGTTCATGTTTATACTTGTTTGTTTTTTATTTATTCATGATATGTTATGTTTTTTTCATGTACTTTATTATTTTTACTTAATTTTGTAAAATCCATGTGTTTAGGTTTTTAGTACCAAGTCAATATAAGTGTTTAATATTTGTTTTCTAAGATAGCATAAGGAAATATTAATTGTCAATGCGATGCCCTTTTATTCGAGCGTAAACGTGGCCAGTATCAAGCGCAGTGATAGTGGTTTATCAGTTTATTCTCGAATAACGGGGCCCTTAAAATTTATTCGCACTTATAACCAAATTTTAATCTAATCGTCACTTTAATTCGGAAAGTCTAATATCAATAAATCAGTAATTATTAAAGTACCAATTTTGGGCGGTGTGGGGGTGCAAATCCTTCCCTATCCGTAACCGACTCCCGAACCCAACAGTTTTCAAACCTCTGGTTTTATGGTGTCCGGCCTACCTTAGAGGTCGATGGCGACTCCATTTTCAAATAAAATACAGCTTTTTCTAAAACCCACAAAAGATATTTTTAAATACCTAAAATACCCCAAAACACATTAAAACCCGTTTTTTTAGCAAAAGAAAAAAGGGATATCGCTACAGATGGCGACTCCGCTGGGGACCATTTTTTACTTTTCAAAAAATAATGAGAGTCAAGATTTATTAAATAATTACCGCTTTACTAATATCGAAAGTCCGGATTAAAGTGACTATTAAATTAATATTCGGTTATAATTGTGCATTTATTTTAACGCATTTAAAATTTGGCATATAAACCCATCCTTTTAAGTGGGGGGAAACGCTAATGCTTTCGTGAGGATATCATTCCTCCGTATGGTCCTAGCAAGTACCTTTGGGGATCGATTACCTTATGCTTTCGTAAGGATATCATTCATTCGTATAGGCATAAGCGAATGGGTCCCCCTAAATTGAACTCGGTTGAAAAGAGCCTATAATGGGTGATGACCGGGGGCCTTGCTACACTTAGTATGGGACAGCAAGGACAATTCGGGTACCTCTTAGCACCAAAGTTGCATGTAGAGAATATAGAAAACCCACCCCTTTAGAGCCATGCGGATAACCTAGGTGTTTAGACAAGATGTAAATAGGGTTGTTTTGTTTGTTTATTGTCTTTAATTTGCCCTTTATTTATGTATTTATTGATTTTAACCGGTACTAACTTGTTTTCTTTTTGGCTTTTGTTTTGTTTTTGCATATATCATCGCATTCACATCACATAGGGTATTGATTCTCTAATGGTTTCTCCCGTAATAGAGATCGTTCATGATGGGCCAGGGTTCTTTGACCAGGCAATAGAAGGTTTAGTTCTGGAGTTCCATCCCGAGGCTAGATTGGAGATAGTAGAAAAGGGATCGTTCAGAAACTTTGGGTCAGATTCGGCAAGCAGTGTCAGCCCTTGTAGCAAGCAAAATGGAGTACAAGAATTAAAGAAGCAAATGGCCGAGATAATGAACTAGATAAATGCTATGATGAATAGTAAGTAGCCTGTCAAACTCAGAGAAGAATCTATCAAGGATCAAAATGTAGAACAGAGTGTTCAGAATGTTAAAATACACAACACCGTTAAATACGATAAGTTGAATCCTTGTGATCAATCTCAAGAAACAGACATGTGGTACGTCTGGGGCAGAGACCCATAAAATAGATGCAAAACTATAAGAAGCCCGAGAATCAAATGACGTAAAGAGGCATAGTCCTATACCTATGAGATACACCGAGCTGCTTCTGTTGCTTATTGAAAGGAATCTTGTCATACTGGTGAAGTCTGTAACAAAGAGACCTCATTGTCCGAAGGATTACAACAGTCGTATCTGGTACAGCTACCACATGGGGGATTTGGGTCATTACACTAAGAACTGTGAAGCCTTGAAGAACAAAGTTTAGGATCTTATTAGGATAGGAGTTTTGGGTTTTGAAGATAGAAACCCCGATTCTACAATGAGCCAGCCATTGCCCGGGG
The DNA here is from genome assembly GCA_019671005.1 of Hibiscus mutabilis. Lineage (NCBI taxonomy): Eukaryota > Viridiplantae > Streptophyta > Magnoliopsida > Malvales > Malvaceae > Hibiscus > Hibiscus mutabilis. The sequence goes on along the minus strand of CM033754.1, from coordinate 2,198,072 downwards.
GGCAAAGTCGAAGAAGGGTCACTACCCAGTCCAAGGTTCGGGTAACACAGAAGTGGATCACTCAAATGAGACAAATTCAAGAGTTGAGAGTAAAAGAATCTTAGAAGATGAACTTGCATTCGAGTACGGCCAGCTCGAGTAGGAGAGGTATGATCTGAGCCAGAAACCGAAGGGTACACAAGACGAGTACAATAATTTGCACTTTGAATTTAAGAATGTCGGTCTGGGTGACACCTCTGAAGAATGGGTTAATGGAATGATTCAGCTAAAGAACGATTTGGAGCGTTGGAAGCAGAAATGCAAGACTAGTAAAAATAAAACCAGATCATTGTCAAAGAAGCTGAGAGCCAACGTGACATCCTCCAAGGTGAGTTGGAAAGCAGACTAGCTATGGATGAGATCCTGAATCAAGTCTGCAGCAGGAAGGGGAGAAATCTCAAGCCCTTCAAATGGAAAATGAAGCACTCAAATAACAGATAGAAAGGCTCAAGACTTCTTTATGTACCAGCGAGATTCGTGCTGAAGCGTACAAGCAAGTCGGGTATGAAAGTTTCAAATAAGTAACTGTCAAGCTACAAAAGGTCGAGCAAAAAATACAGGAGAAAGATAAAGACATGAAGATTGTTATGACTCAAGCGCGACAATTGGCCCAACAGGTAGCAGACTTAGCTGATGTAGCAACGCCGATAAGCTAGAACAAGGACCCAGTGTTGGACCGCGAAGGAAAGCTGACGGGACTATTGAATGAGGTCAAGAAATTAGGAGCTAGATATCACCGCTACCTATAAACTCCTAATACCTGATGTAATGAAAACTTTTGGTCTGAATGAAAGATTTTCTATGGGGAGAAATCACCTGCGGAATTAATACCTATATTTGCATAACATTCTTGCATTGCATCATTATACATGCATTCTATTTTTGCAATAATATTGATAGTGTAAATATTGTGGCAGTGTGAGACTAAAATATAAGCCGCATCCATTCCTTACTCGGTTCTAAAGCAAACTAATAGAAGACAGAATAGTCAATTTGGAAAAAAGGGCAGAAAGATTTGGAAGCACTCATTGATTAGATCACTCAATCGCAAGCTGCGAGAGTATCCGACATAACTGCATTGTTGGCAAAAAGCCCTGGGAAAGAAAAGTTGAAGATGAAGTCGCCCAAGAGCCAGAATGTACCACATCTCATAGCAAGGTTCAACCAAAGACACCAAGTCCTGCTAGGAGAGTATACATTGACCCATCAAGGGTACCTATTGTCATCAAGCAGGGGCATCCGAAAGCCAACACGTGGATACAGAGGCATTCTACGAATAAGAGGTGGCGGATCTAGACTTGGTCGAGAAAATTAGAAATGAAGTTGAAAAGAAATGGGAAGAAAGGTTTCATCTCATGGAGGAAAAAATCAAAGCCATGCAGACTGTAGAGGAACCAGGGAATGATGTCAGTGATCTGAGCCTAGTATCCGACCTTGTTTTACCACCGAAGTTCAAGACCTCTGATTTTGATAAATATGATGGAACTTCGTGTCCTTCCGCGCATATTACCATGTATTGCCAGAAGATGGCTGCTTTTGCAAAAGATAAAAAGATTTTAATCCATTGCTTCCAGGATAGTCTGACCGGGGCAGCCATCCGGTGGTATAATCAGTTGAGTCGAGTAGATATCAAGTCCTGAAAGGATCTTTCAAAAGTATTCACCGAATAGTACAAGCATTTAACAAATTTAACCCCAAATCGATTCGTGCTGCAAGGTTTAAAGCAAAAGCCTGATGAGAGTTTCTGTCAGTATGTTCAACGATGGCGAGATATGGCATCTCGGGTTCAACCCCCGATTTATGAAAGTGAAATTACTCCCATGATTGTGGATACTTTGAAGGGAGTTTTGTACAATCGTCTAGTAAGCCACCATGCTGACAACTTTGCAAACTTAGTCATAGTTGGAGAGCGCATTGAAGATGCAGTTAAGAAGGAGAAGATAAAAGATCCCTACAGCACAGTTCCTCAAAAGGAAGAAGATTATCATGTTCATATGGTGAGTAATCATCTAATCAGTCAACCCAAGGTCGTCCTCACAAGCAGTCTTCATGAGACGTAAAACCTGCAAAGGTGTTCCGTCCCATTCTTATGACCTACACTGAGTTGCTTCCGATACTTGTCGAAAAGAAGCTACTAGCCCCTGTCCAATCCAAGCCAAATGATCCTCCATATCTGGCGGGGTATGATGTCAACGCGGTATGTGATTATCATTTGGGGAGTACATGCCACACAACTAAAAATTGTAGAGCTCTAAAAAATAAGGTCCAAAGTTTGATCGAAACCGTTCATCTAAAGTTTTAAGGATAATGACATATATGAATTTTGGGGAGGTGCTAACTTTCCAGTTAGGTGTTTAACTAGATTTCATGCTTTTCAAAGGTAGTACGAAGTCAGCTTTATTATTTTAAGCCCAAAAAGTAGTGAAGACTTTTTGTAGGGGCATATGTCTTGTAAAATGAAAGTTCTTTCGCATATTGTTTGTGTGCACATTTAGCAAGCAATTTTTCATTCTTTGATTTGTTAAAACATTTCACCATTGGTAGGGGTTAGGTTTTGTTTTTCCATGTGCATACTCATATTTGCACAGAAAATACATGTATCCGGTTATTGTGTCCCTGTATATCAATTGCATGAGGGACATCATTTTAACCTAGGTGGTTGGTTTTGAGCAACCTACATATACTAGAAATCAAAGGCTGCGGAGAAGACGAATTTGTAATTACCTTCTAAGTTATTTTGGTCAATCATTAATGACCCCACTTAAGCATAATTTATTGTACTTAAAAAAAGGGCATCTCCCACATTTAAAATAAATGAGAGAAGAAATCCTAAGAAAAAGCACTCCAATGTTCGAAGCCTGGTAATAGGCACATTCAAAGCCTGGTAATAGGCATGTTTAAAGTCTCGGATAAGAGTGTGGCAACTTTAGGGCACTCCTCTGAAGCGATAAGATGGCAAGGCACCATCTAAAAAAAGAAGAAGGAAAGAAAATAAGAAGAAAAAAAGAGAGAGAAGAAAAATTGCGTCATGAGTGATGGTAATATTTTTGTCTCATGACAATGTTGAGTAACTCAGGTATTGTTGTTTGCTCTATCATTATTCTTGAGCCAAAAGAATATGATGAGCTGAATTCCCCAAACAAAAAGAAGATGAGCCAAAAATGATAATTTAGATTTGAGGCTTATCTGATAGGATCCTAACCCAGCCAAAAAAGGGCCAAAATAACTGGAAATGTATTTCACATTTTTAGATAACAATTCAGCTTTTGAGGTCCCCTAGATACAGGGTACGCTTAGGGGCAATCACCGGTAAGTTGTCACAATGTCATTTTTGCACTTGATATTCAGGGTATACGATCTGACGTATCACTACGCCTGTCAAGATTTTCTGATCAAGCATAAAAAAGAGAAAAGGAAGAGTGTTTATTTTTTTCAAAATTTTGCCTTTCATTTCAAAATCCAATTTCTTTGCAGAAGATACAGGGGCAATTTGCCTCTTTACATTTCTTTTTTAAAAGTTCTAAAGCCTAGAGATTTAGATTTGGTTCCCCTTAGAGTATTTCATTTAAGTTCAAGGACATATATTGAACTCAAAGATGGGTTTGGGGGAGTTGGGGTATTTTAGCTCACCCCGATGTTGAGATAGCTAGAGACTTTGCATGATGGGTTAAAGACAAGGAAGAATCCAAGTCCAAAATCAGTGAGGCACCATTGTCCGTGAAACAACAAAGATAGTTATAAGAATTCAAGTCAGAATAGACCCGATATGTCAGATGGTTTGAAAGATTTTAATTAATGAAGAGGATAAAAGACTTTTTTGAGTAAAGAGATGATGTGGACCGAGGTCACTTGACTTGAAAGGTTGAACAAGGAATGAGCAACCAAGTTTTTGGGGCAAAAGTTGTTGGAGCATCAGAATGATTAATGGTTGTAGTCACATGACGAAGCCTACCTAACCAACAAGTGGTGACTTGAGTATTAAGATGTCTGAGAAGGCTGTGACAGGGTTTCATGCATCATTACATCCTCATGAGACTATATGAATAGGTTGCACCTTTGCATCCCCAACAATCGCGAGAATAGCAATTTACATGAACATGTGCATCTTTGCATCATAAGGTATGTTCATCTATCATCCTTAATTGGAAAACATTCATACAGGAAGATGGACTGATAGTTTCCAAGAAGATGACTTCAACAAAGACTTTATACATCTTTGCATCGGTCCAAAAGACATGCGCTTTGGTGTCGCCTTCCCTGGAAAAAAAAAGAGAGAAAAGAGAAAAGAAAGAAGATTGGTTGCCCTGAGAAAATGTCAACATTTTCGAGCCGCCACTTTGACGGATTTCTAGACGGATATAACCAAGATATCACTTAAGGTTTTTCTTAAAAACCAAATATTTTAATGATTTCCTTTCATAAGGATGCTTTTCTTAAAATAAACTTCTTTAGTTGGATCCTTGATTAAGGATGTTGTTCTTAAAATTGACTTCTTTAGTTGAATCATTTCATAAGGATGTTTACCCCAAAAAGAAGAAGAAAGCCAAGAAAGTAGAAAAAAAGAGAGAAGAAAAAAAGAAAGAAAAATAAAGAAAAAAAATGGAGAAAAAATAAGAAGGAAACAAAGGAAAGAAGAAGAAATATTGATTAGAGGAAAATGTCACTAGATTTTTGAGTGTCACATTGGATGGATTCCTCGGGATGTCTAGACGGTTTTTCTTAAAATCAAATTCAATCCTTTCTTAAGGATGTTTTTCTAAAAATTAATTCCTTAATTTATCCTTCCATAAGGATGTTTTTCTTAAAATCAAATTCAATCCTTTCTTAAAGATATTTTTCTAAAAATTAATTCCTTAATTTATCCTTCCATAAGGATGTTTTTCTTAAAATCAAATTTCTTAATTCAGTCCTTTCTTAAGGATATTTTTTCTAAAAATTAATTCCTTAATTTATCCTTCCATAAGGATATTTTTTCTCAAAATCAACTTCTTAGTTTAATCCTTTTGTAAGGATCGTCTTTCTTAAGATCAAGATTACTAAATTCAGGTGTATATCGCTCAAGGACCCGAAGGAAGAACGGAGAGTTCCAGAAGAACACGTGATTCCAAAGCTACAAATAGGGAAGTCGGATAAAAATGAGTGCTTGTGATCTTTGCTTTATTCCCGGTCTATGAGAACAAGCAAAGAGGGGCAACTGTAATCACTCATTTTTATCCGTGTATAAATTTTGTATTAATCTATGTTAGTTTAATAATTAATATATATTTGCTACATGTATACGTATCATATTATATGACTATTATATATGTGTGATGTGTGAATGCATGCATAACATATGTATCGTGTATACATATGTATTTATAATTATTGTGGTGTATGTATAAGCGTGTGCGTTTACATTTTTATGTCACGCATGTTTTGTATTATATGTGTTATAATGTATATGTCTATACCAATTATATGTGAGTATATATATGTGTGTTTGCATTTAAATGTATATGATATATGTAAATATTTAAACGAATGTGTATTTTATATATGTATGTGTGCCCGTGTCTATACGCATGCATGTATATGTATTATCGTATTACTATAGTATTATTATTGTTGTTATTATTATTTTTATTAATGTTGGGCCAAATCCAAATTAAATGCAAATAGATATATATTAAAACCCAAATATTTTATAACAGTCCAGTCCATATATTATTACAAGAAAACCCAAAAATATGTTACAAGGCCTATTTAGCCTAAAGCCCTATTACATTTCAGATGCCTAACCCTAACCCCTTCCTTATGCACAGCTAATCCAGAGCCGTTGGATCAAATTTGTGATCCAGCAATCATGATTGAAGGCAGAGGACTTTCTAGCTGGCGCGTGTAGCTCCCTCCCGGGGCTGTTGGACTTCCACGTATGCGCGTGGTTGACCTTTTGATAACCATACGCCACGTGTCACCATCTCCATCAACCGAAAGAAGCAATCGTGACCGTTCATGCCCCAAGTGATCCCAACCGTTGGATCAAATCTGATCCAACGGCCAAGATTCAGTCTGGCACCACTCCACCTCCACTATGCCCCACCGTACCATCAGCTCAACCACCGCGTCAAACATCACCAAAAACATCAAAAATACAGACTTTGTTACTTATTAGATCTTGGAAAAAAACATGTATTTTATGTATTATCTACCAAACAAAAAAATCATAACCCAAAAAGGTAGATACATATCAGATGTATCAAAAATTTGTATTCGGAAAAAACCAGCTACCAGTTTCAGAAATAATAACAAAAAGACTCTTGAATTCCCAGGATATGGCAGTCAAAATTGCCAGGTAGTTGCCAGGGTAATTGTCGATAAGGCATAAGATGACGTGGAGCAAAGTTAAATCCCAAAGGAGTTTGATTTACATGAAGAGGTCAAAGAGAAATTAAATCCCAAAAAGATAGGAGAAGATCTAGAAGGAATTTAAATATAATAAAGAATTATATTCTTTTAAAGTATTGAATTCCAACTTAACTTCCTCCTCAAGAAGGACTTTGACTTAGTCATCTCCTATTTAAAGGAGACCAAGCCGTCAAACTCATGGAGAGAGGGCAAGGAGAAGAGAGTTCGATTGGGAGAAAGCTTGAGGGAATTCAATTGAGAGAGAGTTCGACTAGGGGCTGATCGATTTCTTCTTCTTCTTCTTTGCTTCCATTAGATTCATGGTTTGGGGATTATTCTTTGTATATATTTTGAACCCAACCATGAACTAACTTTATTGGTTGAGGTTATTGTGTTTTGTTGTTGTGAAATCTTTTGGATTTTGTTTAGGTAATAAGAGTTTGCACTTTCAATTCAAGGTTTACTCATTCTTGGTTTTTATTCTTGTTTGCGAGTGAATTGGGAGAGGATCTAGTAAATTTATCTATTTATCTAATATCGGGAGAGTTAGATTCAAGAAACGAATGAGTATGGTCTTTATTCAATCTATCGATGGTGAAGATTAATCCGGCTTAGGAATAAGTTAAGGATTTCCACGGCTAAGAGGAGCCAATATTGGTTGTTGTTCACCCTTGATTCACGCAAGGATGTATTGTCAAGGCATGCACAACTAGCTAGATTTTGACTTAGGGATATGAAGAAACCATTGAAGAACGCTCTGTTGAACCTTGAAGTTGCTGCCTAGCCGCCCAAATAGTTACCCAGGCAATCGTTCAATTAGTTGCCAAGGCAACCCAGTTGCGCAAGTTGCCACGGGAACTGAGTTGCCCTTGCACTCTTTTACCAAGATGATCCAATCGGCTATCACTCCTCAACTCATGATAACCTGCCCTATTCCCCCTCTTATTTGATTTCATATATTCTTTTAGTTTATTGCTCTTAGTTTACTCATTAGTTATATTTCCTACAATCACCTACTTGTGTTTTTCTTTTCCAACGCAGTAACTTAAGCAAAGTGGTCCAAACCAATCCTTGTGGAGACAATACTTGATACTCATATCATTTTATTACTTGAGACGTATATACTTGCACCGTTTGCGTAGCACTCAATACACGCAACACAAATCAAAAAAATAAAAAATAGAAATAAAGATTACCCTAGTCAAAAAAATCTTTTCTTGCCAGCAATGAACCTCTTTGGTGAGCCGTTCAAAGGATCTTGTTTTTCGGTTTGGATTGTGAAGCAGATCTAGGCTTTCTTGTTTCGCTAGAAATCCAAGCCTAGGACGGCTCGAAGTGGCCTCACGGCCGAGCTTCGCCTGAGGCTAGCCGGGTATGGTGGCCAGGGAGAGGTCTGCTTTTAGGGTAAGGTTTGTTTCTGGAAACAAAGAAAAATGAGAGTCTCTCTCTCAATGTTTTTTAAAAAAATGGGAAAGAAGTGAGATGGGGGCCGATTATTGAATTTATAGACATAAAACAAAAGAAAGTGGGAAAATCCTCCCTTACGTTTGAAATTTTCAGTTTTGTCTTGCATCTTTGTTAATTTGCAAGCCTGGTCCTTATAGCTTTTCAAAATCTTTTAATTTAGTCACTAAATTAAACCGTAACCAGATTTAAAAGGGTGAAATTGCACACATAGTCATTCCGCGTTTTGGTATTTTATACTTCAAGCTTGCTGCATGGGTTTATTACTCAATGGGTCCTTCAGAGTTTAATTCATTTTTTATTAAGTCCCTAATTACTTCTTTTGTTTATTTAAATTCTATTTTCAAATTTCATTTCTCTTTCGTTTTAGTCCCCCTGATGTTTTTATGACCAATGTTTTTTATTTGTTTTTTTAGGAGGTTATGTAGCACATATGCTTCATTTAGGTCAAGTTTATTTATGTTATTGCTCATTATATTCCTTTTTATGTTTTAGTTGGTTTATTCATACCATATTTGTTTTCTTATGTTATGTTTTTTAAGTTTCATATCATGTTTGTATGTTAGCTTTTATGTGCTTCTTTTTGTATGTTAGGTTATATATTAATTTATGGCATGATTATTTGTGTTATTTATGTTTTTTTATTTTGTTTTTTATATGAGTTATCTTGGTCCTGTTTACTCATGCATGTTTTTCTTTTCGTGTATTATCATATGTTTAGCTTAGTTTGGTTGTGATAAAATAAGTGTTAGTTTTTATGTTTACTTTGTTTTTAGGTTACATGTTAGTATGCTTTTTGTTTGTTTCGTTTATTTGTGATATTATGTTTTTTTGTGTTTTAATTCGTTCATTCATCGTACCTATGCATGTTTTAGGTGTTGTTTTAGCTTCTTCGTATATAGCATATTTTTGTATGTTAACATAAATTTCCATATCCCTTTTCTTGTTTTTAGGCTATATGTTAGTGTGGCATTGTTCATCATATTTAAATGTCATGTTAGGTTGTAGGTGTAACTTTGTTATATGATAGAAATTAAGTATTAGTTGTTCATGTTAGCATGTTGTCACGTAGTTTAGCATTACATTACATTTCATGAATGTCATGTATATTTTATATTGGTATCTTAATGTGTCTAAGCATGTTAGAATTAATTATTTTAGTTTTGGGAGCATATTTCTTTCTCGTTCATGTTTATACTTGTTTTTTTATTTATTCATGATATGTTATGTTTTTTCATGTACTTTATTATTTTTACTTAATTTTGTAAAATCCATGTGTTTATGTTTTTAATACCATGTCAATATAAGTGTTTAATATTTGTTTTCTAAGATTGCATAAAGAAATATTAATTTTCAATGCGGTACCCTTTTATTCGAGCATAAACGTGGCTAGTATCAAGAGCAGTGATAATGGTTTATCAGTTTATTCTCGAATAATGGGGCCCTTAAAATTTATTCGCACTTATAACCGAATTTTAATTTAATCGTCACTTTAATCCGGAAAGTCTAATATTAATAAAGCGGTAATTATTAAAGTACCAATTTTGGGCGGTGTGGGGGTGCTAATCCTTCGACATCCGTAACCGACTCCCGAAACCAACAATTTTCAAATCTCTGGTTTTATGGTGTCCGGCCTACGTTAGTGGCTGGTGGCAACTCCATTTTCAAATAAAATACAGTTTTTTTCTAAAACCCACGGAAGATATTTTTAAATACCGGAAATACCCCAAAACACATTGAAACCCATTTTTTAGCGAAAGAAAAAAAGGGATATCACTACAGATTTTAATATATATCTTTATTAATATATATAATCTCAATTCAACTTAACTAGGATTTCAATATATATTAAAATATATAATCCTAATTCAATTTAATTAGGATTTCAATATATATATTAATTTAAATCAAATTATATTATTTATATATTAAAAGAGTCATAATTACAATAATTATTTTCTTTTAATATGTATCAAATAGTTAAATTATATATATATATCAAAAATATATTAATTTAACTAAATTCATGTACAATAAATTTGTACATATATAATTCGTTTAATATATGCTCATTTCAACCGTGGGTGTGACCCTGTAGGTTCTTTGTAACGTTAGTAGTAAATATTAGAACATTTCTAACATTACAAACAATGAGTGACATCTAGCAATATATCATTGTCACCTAAGTTACAAGAAATCATAATTCGACATAACCTCTTCGTGATTAAATCTTTTCATGTATTACATCCTTTTGTCCTTTATATCTAGATTGGTCACAAGTCATGCAACAGTCACACTTGTATAAACCATCTAATATTTCTTGATATCTTGAGTAAACTATTATAAACGAATAACTATGATATCTCATATCAACTCATTCGAGCATGGCCATGCATTTCTAGTCTCACGCAATCAAGTGGCCTACGATATTACTCATATTATGTAAGAGGGACAAATCCTATCTCGATCAACCATATCCCACTACATAGATTGTGACATATCTAATATCAGTCTTTATAGTGTAGTCAGTTACGACACACGTTTGACTATATCAAATATGTCATTCACGATGTTGAAATAATGATGATCTCATGTCTGAGAATCATACATATAGTTATCACTATGAGCAATGTTGTGACTGTCACATAATGATCCAAGAAACATGCTCATAGTGGGTCAGTCCAGTATGTCGTTCTCTAATACATACTTATGTATTGCTTTTGACATCTTCGTGTCAATGATAACACTTCATCATCAATCAACTACATATTAATCTTAGTGCATTATTGTTGTCCATGCCCATAATAATACTCGACTAAGGACATTTAAGAATAACCATATTATTCTAAGAACTTTATTATAATTCAGTTTATTTATGCTTGCAGAATAGTAAATGAAATTAATAAAGGCAATGCCTCTATATTAATAAACAAGGTAAAACAAATGTCATTTGCAATCATCTTATGATTGGTCTTTGGAAATACTCTGACAATCTCCCACTAGCACTAAGACCAATCACTCATGTATCTAACACCAAGTGACTTACTGTGACGGTCATGCTTCTGTTGCGTCAAAGGTTTTGTCAGTGAATCGATAATGTTATAATCTGTTGGTACTCTACATATTTTTGTATTTCCTCAATCTATGATTTCTCGAATGAGATGGCAATACCTAAGTATGTGTTTGGATTGTTGGTGAGATTTGGGTTTTTTTGCTTGTGCGATGGCTCCGTTGTTATCACAACATAGATCTATGGCATTCAATATGCTCGACACAACCCTTAGTTCATATATGAACTTCTTGATCCAAGCAGGCTCTTTTGCAGCATGGCTTGCTACAATATACTCGACTTCTATTGTATAATCAGCTACTATATCTTGCTTTAAACTTTTCCAGTTCACAACGCCTCCATTAAGGTAGAACACAAAACCCGATTGCGATCATGAATCATCATTATCGATTTGAAAGCTGGCATTAGTATAAATGTTTATACTTAGCTCTTTCTCACCTCCATGTATAAGGAATGTATCCTTAGTTCTTCTTAAGTACTTAAGGATGTTTTTAACTACGACTCAATGACCTTTACCGGGATCTACCTAGTACCGACTTGTCATACTTAAAGCGTATGATACATCTGGACATGTACATAGCTTGGCATACATGATAGATCCAACTGCTAAAGCATATGGAATCTTACTGATGCATTCTCTTTCTTGAGGTTTTGAAGGATACATTTCCTTTGAGAGTGAAAATCCATGTCTCATAGGTAAGAATCCCCTTTGGATTCTTCCATACTGAATCTTTTTAGCACTTTATCTATGTATGTAATTCGATCTATCTTAATAGATCTTGACTCCTAATATGTATGTTGCCTCACCCCAAGTCTTTCATGGAAAAATATTTTTCCTAACCAAGTTTTTGAAAACTGTAATCTAGGTATGCCATTTCCTAATGCCAAGAATGTGACAGTGCTCCCACTAATTTTCTCGAAAACACATGGCTCATCTTCATTTTTGATAAAACCAAACTCTTTGATTGCATCATTAAAATGAAGATTCCAACTTCGAGAAACTTGCTTCAATCCATAAATGGATCTTTATAGCTTGCATATTTTTTCAGCATCTTTTGGATCGAAAAAAAGCTTCAGGATGTGTCATGTACACATCCTCATCTAGTTTTCCATTAAGGAAAGGGGTTTTAACATCCATTTTCCATATCTCATAATCATAAATGCAGCTTTCGCAAGTAAGATCTAGATGGATTTAAACATAGCAACAGGAGAAAAAGTTTCATCATAGTCTATACCATGAATTTTACAAAAACCCTTAGCGACTAATCACCTTTTGTATGTTTGTATATTACAATCCATGTCAGTTTTTTAAACACACTTGCACCCTATGGGTTTAACCCCTTCAGGTGGATCAACCAAGGTCCAAACTTGGTTTTCTAACATGTAATCCATCTCGAATTTCATGGCCTCTAGCCATTTTTTAGAGTATGGGCCCGTCATTGCTTCTTGATAAGTCATAGGCTCATCTTGATCCATGAAGAGAACATAACCATGCAATGTGACAAGAAATCCATATTTCTAAGGCGCATTGTGTTCTCTCAAAGATCTTTGCAGTGGTTGTGTTTCCAAAACAGTTAAATGTTATTCAACAACTTATGGAACTTGTTGTTGTTCAATCTTTGGTTCAATGATCTGTGGTTGATCTCGAATTTCATTGAGTTCAATATTTCTCCCACTTTCTTTTCTGAAAACAAATTCTCTTTTTAGGAAGATTCATGTTCGAGCAGCAAACATTTTTTCTCGGTAGGATTGAAGAAGTAATATCCTTTAGTTTCTTTAGGATAACCTTCAAAATTATATTTATAAGATTTGGGTTCGAGTTTTATAGACATCTAATGTTTAATATAAGCTTCGCATCCCCAAATTTTCATAAAAGACATACTAGGACGTTTTCTAGTCCATATCTCATATAGTGTCTTTTGAACTGATTTAGATGAAACAGATTTAATGTGAAAGTAGCTATTTCTAACTCATATCCTCAAAAAGAAACTAGAAGATTAGCGTGACTCATCATTGGTCGAACCATGTCTAACAGTGTTTGATTTCTTCTTTCAAACAATCCATTCCATTGTGGAGTACCATGAGGTGTCAGTTGTGAGACAAACCCACATTCCTTAAGAAGGTCGCCAAACTCTAAGCTTAAGTATTCCCCTTCTCGATCTGATCAAGAAACCTTAATGTTTTTTCCTAGTTGGTTTTGTACTTCATTTTCAAATTCCTTGAACTTTTTCAGTGGCTTTAAATTTATGATGCATTAGGCAAATGTACCCATATATACTGAAGTCATCTATGAAAGTAATGAAGTGTTGGATCCCTCTTCTGGCTTGTGTATTCACTGGTCCACATATATCACTATGTATTAATCCTAATAAATCACTTGCTCGCTCACTTTTACCATTAAAAGGATCTTTAGTCATCTATCCCAATAAGCAAGCTCGCATACATCAAATTGTTCGAAAACAAATGATACCAAAAATCCATCTTTATGGAGTTTTGAAATGTGTTTTTCACTTATGTGACCCAAGCGACAATGACAAAGGTAGGTTTGATTAGAGTCATTTATTTTTTGATCTTTTCGTATTTATGTTGTAAATGGTTTCTCTTGATCCAAAATAAGAGGCCATTTATTAATTGTGTCGCACCATAGAAAACATTATAGAGATAAAAAGAACAACAATTATTCTTAATAGTTATCTCAAAACCAATCTTGTCTAAACAAGAAATCGAAATGATGTTTTTAGTCAAAATATGCACAAAATAACAATCCTCTAAACATAAGTTAAGTCCACTAGGCAACGATAAAGTATATGTTCCTATAGCTAATGCAACAACTCTTGCTCCATTACCAACCCGTAGGTCCACATCTCCTTTTCTCAGATTTCTACTCTTTTTTAGTCCTTGTATAGATGAACAAATATAAGAACTAGAACCATTATCCAATACCCAAGAAGTAGGTGTTGATAAATTAATATCAATAACATAAATATCTGAGATAGACACTTCGCTTTCATTTGCCTTCTTGACTTTTTCAAGATAAATGAGGCGAGTTCTTCTTCCAATGACGTGTCTTATTACAATGGAAAATTTTCCTTCTAGTGACCAATCAAGGAAGTTTACATCGTTCAACTTATCCTTCTCAAGGACCGATCACAATGATAACGAACTTGTATTTGCCACAATAAGTCTACGACAATAAAATATGAATTTTGAGTACGTTTGCCAATTTTTTTATAAAAGGACTATACTCCCACTACTTTTATTAAAATTAATAACCCTTAAATATTAATGTCGAAAATACTTTCTGTAAAGTTTTTCTAGTGGGTAAGGATCCAAATTTCACATTCTCTTAAGTCAGCTTTGGTTTTTCTCTTAAGATTATGGTTTATGTAGGTAAGCAACATTTGCTAGTTGCATCTCATGTAACTCCTTCATTTGGTGAACAACTCTTGTTCATAATCATATTATGATTATCCAAATAACTAGTCTCTTGGTTTCTAATCATATTAGAGTAACCTAGTTAATTCTTTAACAAATATTAAAACCAGCGAATATCACTTGCTTATTCTTCGCGTTTGGCCAATATAGATACAAGTACATCGCTTTAGCATAACCAACATTGTATCGATCTAGACTTTAACGAGGGTTAATATTGGGAGGCAATAAATGACTTAATACTTATTGAGGGGTTTTGTAAATATAATCTCAATATTTAACATTTGATCTTATCAATTAACTAGCATGCATCTCATACATTCATTTTATCACATACATGAAAAGTAGTAAATATAAATGCAATCATTATAGCCCATATCCTAAGGTGCTTCATCGAAAGCCAATGGGAGAACCAAATTATTCTAAGGATAAAATCACTTTTCAAGCATCTTTATGTCAGCCCGTCCCTCTGTTCTTTTGGTCCATGCTTCTTTGTATAAATTACAATTTAAAAAAACTTATTTTACATACGAGGGAGTAAGATGAGAAGAGAATTACAATAAAAGTAGAATGAGGCACAACACGTGGGTCGTATTTATAAAACCTTATAAATCAAACTAAATGGGCTATTGGACTATAACCATGCATTCCAAACATCGTGCATATCAATCAAAACATACACTTGTTTTATCTTGATTATTAAAAATTATTGATATGTGCTTATGACCTTTGTTTCCTTCGTAAGGTTAAAGGGCGAAATTTGAAATTGTATTTATAATCCTTGTGGGGGGAAAATTCACGATTTGATAATTTTTATCAATATATTTGTGTTTTTAGGATTCTTAAACCCTAAGGTTTTTTTGTTTGGAACAACTTTTGTTCCTGTGCAAAATACTATCAGCCCTAAAACTCTATATTGAATATGTTAACAATTAACACATAATATTTCAAACCCTAAGGACAAAGATCTTGATGATTAAACCTTAGTACAAATATCATATATTCGCTAAATAAATTGAAAAACATCATGTATCGCATACAATTACATCACCCCAAGTAATTAAAATCCGAATTTGTATCGTACAAGTGGCTCTAATACCACTATTGGGACACGTCGGTACACCCTATGGCGTAGCTAAAAAATTATCCGCGATCACCACCAGAGATTCATGTACGAGGAACGAATCGGGGTGAATAAAGTTGAAGAATTACCTATTTAAAATCTAAAATTCTGAATTTGGAGAAGATAGATATCCAATCACAATTACATGATGTCAATTCCTAAGCTGCAACGATAATGCTCTGACCTCTACTCAGTTCACCAATTTGAAAATAGCATATAAAACTCTATAAACTATTTAGAGTGTTTTTTCAAAAGCATTAATGTCTGCTAGATCTCTCATGCCTTTATATAGCCTTTGTAATCCTGATTCAACTCATATTAAGATTTCAATATATATATATAATCCTAATTTAACTTTAATTAGGATTTCAATATATATATATTAAATATATATAATCCTAATTCAACTTAATTAGGATTTCAATATATATATTAAATATATAATCCCAATTCAACTTAATTAGGATTTCAAATATATATATATATATTAAATATATATAATCTCAATTCAACTTAATTAGTATTTCAATATATATTAATTGAATTAAATTCTTGTACAACAAATTTGTACATATATAATTCGTTTAATATATGCTCATTTCAACCGTGGGTGTGACCTTATAGGTTCTTTGTAACGTTAGTAGTAAATATTAGAAATGTTCTGAACATGAAGGAATATTGGTGGAAGATGAAAATGGGTGAGAGAGGGAACAAAGGAACAAAGATAACTTCACTTCACCCACTTCCTGCAGAAAAATAAAGTCCCCTAACCCTCTTTGTCTTCAATTATGCTTTTACGCATTTACCCTTCTTATTTTTACCTTAGCCCGTCAACAAATCAACAACCTAAGCCCAAGGTCCTAAGACATACCCAAAAAGGCTCTCAAAGCCCAAACATCGAGGCCCAACCACGAAACCCACACTTCAGGTTAACTCGACCTTTAGATTTCAAAATCCAGGTCATTACATAAATGTCATTTGCAATCATCTTATGATTGGTCTTTGGGCATACTCTAAAATGCTTAACATTAGTACATTTTGATCTTTGACCCTTTATACAACACAATATCCACCAAGGCTCTATAGAAAATGCTCGTTGGACCTCTACCCCCAAGTTTTGAAGAGCTTCGATCTAGTCAAGCCTGCCCTGATAAGATAGTCAACCATGCTACTCTAATTTCTCGAAACATAGACAAATTGAACCATGGCAATTAGATGTGTCAAATGATTTGTTTCCTCAAACAACTCCCACCAACGCCAAAGAGGATTTTTGATCCAATCCAATTCCACTTGGGAGTCTGATTCAATAACCAGACCCGCATTTATAGACCAACTAGCTTTCATGAACACGGTCACTGTAATTTTAATTGCAAAAACCTCCGCAGAATCAGAATCTATGACCATCATAAGACCTAAAAATAGTGCCCTTAAAATACCATCCTCTATAAGAAAATGAGAAGAACCTCACCACAACCTGCTAAACCTTTCTTGACAAAACCATCCACATTGAATTTCATATTTCCTGCTCTTGGGGGCATCCAATCTTGCCTAGAGACCTCACCTAGCTAATTGTCAATGATGCACCTTACTGGAAACTCCCACCAATTCAATTCATTCAATAATATCTCACTTTTATTAGCCTTAACCCAAATAAATGATCGCATCTTTAAGTAGAATACAAGCTCATTTAGATTTATCAACTTCCCCGAGAAGACCACCTCATTCTGCTTTAACCAAACGCTCCACAAGGCTACAAACTTAGTGATTAGCCATACTATTTTTAAGGTACCATTCGAAGACACACTAAAATAATAGTCAATGAATTCCTCTATATCAGCTAGGTTTAACTATTCGATATTCTACCAGCTACAAAATTTTGACCAAAAATTATACATTTGATGATTTGATGATAGCTCACAAAGAGGTGGTTTAAGTCTTCCAAGCATTACCCACACCAAGGGCGAGGGCCATCCACATCTTTTGGTATTACACATGTCCACTTGAGGAACTCTTTTGTTGGGGTTCTATTTAATTTCACCATCCATAAGAAGCTCCTAACCTTGGGTTGAACCTTTAGCTTCCAAATTTGATCAAAGTTAAATACAGGACTCTCGACCTCAAAATTAACAATCAACTATGATAACTCCTTAACTAAAAATTTCCCTGCTTATTATGAGTCCAAATGATTTTATCGGGAACCAAGGTATTTAAAGAAGCTAAGTTGATCATGTTTACAAGACCTTCCGTCAAGTCTTTCTCCCTTTTCTAGTAGTGCCCTAGAGAAGATAGTGGACCAATCTATATTCTAAAATCCTTGGTTCAAAGTTAAGTCTGCAATTGTAATTTCTTTCATGGTTACCAATCTATACAGTCTCGGATACGCAAAGCAAAGGGAGCTGTTCACCAATCCAACAGTCTTCCCAAAATAAAATAGTTTTACCATTACCTACATGCCACCGAAATGAGGCCTTTCCCATCCAGTGAGCAATCTCCCCACTTGACAGATTTTCAATAATGCCTCGCCATTACTTGTTGGAAAAAATGTAAGGAAATGGTAACTTTGAGCCATATTACGAAAGTGTAAAGGTGGATATTCTAATAATGATTCTATTGAGTCTTATTCTACTCCTTGAGACCTTTACAACGGTATCTCATATGCTCAAATTGATTGAGTGATGAATGAGAAATTGATGCTCAAAGTATGGTAGTTTTGAATTGAGTAAGGAAGTAAAGCTCTACAGATTATATTGTCTCTTCTGACATCCTATGAGCACATGAAACCTATTTTGATGTATGGGAAGAAAACTCTGGATTTTTTAGAGATTGCCAATAAGCTCATTTCTGAAGAGAGAAGGTTGAAGAATGGAGGTCGTGATTCCACAGTTCGTGATTCAACAGATTTGGTATTGGTAGTGAACAGGAAGAAGAAAAATAATATGGTTTTCTGGAGGTGTGGAAAGGTTAGGCATGTAAGAAAAAATTGTCCAGGAGGAGCAAGTTCGACAAAAGTCTCTGAATCAGAAACTAGCATCGTCTCGCTTGTCACGGGAGATGACTTTGATCTATGAAGTTGAGAAGTATGTCCTCATGGTATCTCTACTTTACCATGAAAGAGGATGTGTTGTTCCTAGCGGATCTGAAGTTATGCATGGGCATTGGTTGGCATTGATGCAAGGTGTATGGTGTCGATGGTTGATGAACTTCCAGATGGATCCAACATGGAAGTTGCACCATAAGTTTCAGCATTTTCGGCGTGTCAAGGTTTATTTCTATAAAGGTGTACTTTTTATGGTGGAGTACGACAATTTCTATTTTGAGATTGTGAAAGCGATAGAATTTCAAGTCATGGTGGAGATTTGTTGAAAAAATGGCTTGAAATTCATAGCCATTAACAATGATGGTAGCCACCAAAGTTTGAATGGCTGCATCGAATATTGAAAATGGTGAAAACAAGTTGGGTAAGTAGGATATAATTCATGGGAGAATTATTTTCTTGGTCACTAAAGATTAGGCTATTTGTAAGTTGGTCCTTGGAACTCAACTATAAATAGGCCTAGCCATTTCTATTTTCAAGTGTACCAAGTCAAGTATTGAGAGTTCTATTTGGCTTTTGAATTCCTTTCTATTCTCTTGTATTAGAGTGGTGCAAGGTGTAGTTAAATATTTTCTCGGGTGTACTTCGGGTATCGAGATTGTGAGAATAGTCTGTGTTGTAACAATTTTCACATAGTGGTTTCTCGGGTTGTCTTTGACAACAGTCGTGGTTTTTTCTCCGGTTGGGAGTTTTCACGTAAAATCTTGTGTTCTTTTATTGTATTATTTTCTAGTTTATTTCTCTATTTTAGCCGGTTAATCTCAAGGGGAATTGTTCCGCACTTTGATTCCTAACATTTGGTATGGTTTAGCCTAATTTTTTAAAATTTGAAGGTAAAAAATGTTATTAGACCTTTAAAAAATTACATGTCTTCACTTTAACGATAATAGCTAGAAATATTATCAATATAGACATGATAATAATATTATAAAAGTAAATAATGAAATGAAGTCAAATTAAGTTTTAAAGATTAAATCCTTGGGGTCATTTGTGAGTGGTTGCAGCATGGTGTTGGCCGTCTTGATGAGTTTTCTACAGTTTCTTTTTGGGTGGAGCTCTTTGAAGTGTTGCAGGTGGGCGATTTTGCTGTCTCTTTGAGAGATTTTAACGTCGATAAGATACGATTTAGGGTCGAAGGGTGTTTGTTCATTTCGGCACGGAAAAACACAAAAATGATGTATGGGCGTAGGAAGATATTATTTAGAGTTCCTTGAATGGATGGTGATATTATCTGTTTGTCATACATTGTTGCTTGATTTTATTGGAGGGTGTAGGTAGCGTACGTAAGGGCGAGTGATGACCTTGTTTGCCTGTTAGATTGAATTGTTGTATGTAAGGTGTGATGAGTCGTTTTTTTGTTGTTGTTTTTAACTTGAGTCATGAGAGTATTGTGTGGATTCTTTATTTGTGTTTCAGTGTATCGTTGTCATTCTAAATTTGTTTACGGGCTTTTCCTATTGTTTTAGTGAGGGTTTTTTATTAATAAAAACAATTGCTTTGTTGGAAAAAAATCCTTAATTTAAACCTAGCCAAAGGACTAAACTCAAATTTCAGTCCATTCTCTATTATCCACACTACTCGTAATAGTGATTAAAATATTATATTTCCATGCAAGAAAAAACACTGCAAAGAAAATAATACACCCAAAAGGAAAAGTTTAATTTTGAGATTACTTGCCTTATATTTCAAATCAACAGTGATTTATGTTTGAAGGCCTCAACTATAAATAGCCTCCTTTACATCACCTTTCATTTGTATAATCTCTCATTACATTAAAATCCCAGGAAGAATCAGCTCCTTCAGATATGAAAATTTTCATCCTTTTGCTAGTTGCCTCATGTAAGTCCTTATCTCACTTTTTCAGATGTTTGATACTAATGATTAAATAATCATTCTTTGATTCGTTTAAATAAATCTCCGATCTTTAATAATTGCAGCAATGGTGTTTTCAATGGCACCAAGAGCTTGAGGGCACATGGCATGCAGCACAGAAGAAGAGTGCAAAGCACTCTTGTGTGAAGGGGGAACAGCACATGCGCATTGCATCAAAGGCCAATGCCAATGCCCAGATTTTGGAATCAAAACAATTAGTTGTTCCAATAACTCTGATTGTGACAAAAAGTGTGATCTTAAATCTGATAATCATATTTGTGTCAATGGGCAATGTCAATGCACAGTTGTTGAAGTCAAAATAATTAGATGTACCAATAACTCTGATTGTGACAAAAAATGTAACCCTAAATCCGATAACCATAGTTGTGTAAATGGGCAGTGCCTTTGTGACTGAATTAGGTTAAAATGGAGGATGTATTTTTCAATAATATGTGTCATCGAATAAAGTAATCTGATTTTTCTTAACTCTTTTTCTTTTAATTCATTATTAGTATTATATCAATTTAACCAACAATCAGTTGGTTTAGCGGAATGAGACGTTGATGTGGTAAATTACTACCGCCAATGACAAATTTGCTCTGGATGGAGGAAGCATTGATCCCACAGCCCCTATGAACAATGAAAAAATAAGAACGGGACATCAAGCATTATTGTAGACATAGAATCTGTAATTGTTGCAGTTAGTTCTTTTCTTGCATAGTTCTCTCGAGGGTTGCAATCATCATTGTCGACATAGAATCTGTTATTGTTGCATTTTTCATTGGCTTGTCCAATGTGATCTTCAAAAACCAAAACTAAGTCATAATTAACGAACAAAAGTTTAGAGACTAAAATGATTTCTTTTATGTTTGAGGGTAAAAAATGTTATTATACCTTTAAAAATATACATGTTGTCACTTTAACGATAAGCAGGGGACAGGTGCTTGGAGGTAGGGGTGATAATGAGCCAGACTGGCTCGCTAGCTATTCGGGTTTGGCTCGGTCAAAGTTCGGCTCGAGTGAGCTCGACTCGGGCTTATGCTCAGCTCGATAATCATATTTGTGCCAATGGGCAACGCCAATGCACAATTTTTGAAATCAAAACAATTAGATGTACCAGTAACTCTGATTGTGACAAAAATGTGACCCTAAATTTAATAACCATATTTGTGTAAATGGACAGTGCCTTTGTGACTGAATTAGGTTAAAAATGAAGGATGTTTTTTTCAATAATTTGTGTCTTTAAATAAAGTAGTCTGGTTTTTGTTAACACTTTTTTTTCTTTTAATTGCACCTTTTAATTCATTGAATGCTTAATACCTCACTGATGCATTGAGTGCTCCAGATCAATGGCAGATACAGGAATATTTTTTAGGGTCGGCACACATAAAATCTCAAAATTTAAAGGTGGATACAAATCATAAAAAAAGTGTAAGGACTAATTCATAAAAATTAAAAAATTGAAACCAAATTTTTTAACTTTAAAATGTTCATGATGAATGCAAGTCTACCCAACCAATAGCATACATCCGCCTGCTGATGCTAGGGCGTCATAATTTTTTCATGATATTATCTAAAGGCATAGAAATGCCCGTACTTCTCTATCTTGAACGACACATGATCTGCAAAAGTGAGGAAGATCATATAAATTGTATGTCCGAAAGTGACATCACCTTTGAAAATTGCAAGTAAACCAAACACCTACGCCCATCCAATCCATGGAATTATATGCTTCTATAACACCTCCGACCCGAATGTCACAATTTGGGCCTCAAGCCCAAACCAAACCATAAAATTTCTCAAACTGAGTTTAGCCCAAACAAGTTATTTTTCCAAAACAATTAGATCCAAAAGTTGAAAACATAGATAAAACAATTAAAATCGTTACAAATGAGCTCCACTTAATTTAAAACATTTAAACATTCGACTTAATTAATACAACTTCAAAAGTAAGAATTATAGACTTGACCACGTAAGGTCCTGTGAATACATAGCCCACTAAACACAAGTATCGTACACTGAAAACCTCTACATGCTGGAATCATGTACTGATAGTGCTCCTCGATTCCATGATCCGACGATCAACCTATGCACAGAAACAATGATTCTGAGCGTTGAGCTTACAAAGCTCAGTGGTACACATCTACTCTACTATACTTTATGATAATCATAAACATAAGCATTCCAGCTAGTACAAGCAATAAGGATAGATAAATAAACATGTGGTGCTACCACTAGTTGCTTAAGCACATGCTCTCAACATAGCAATCATCATACATGGCCCATAAGGCCCAACCATACTTGGGATCTCACCAAATCATCCAAGATAAAGCATACAAGTCATGCCACAACCTGGAGTAACGCCCGCGTCCACACAGCATTGGGATAGTACACTCTTGAGTGAGGCCCGCGTCCACACAACATTGGGATCCTACACTCCAAGTGAGGCTTGCACCCATACAGCATCAGGATCCTACACTCGTAGGGATGAGGCCTGCTTCATACAGTATCGGGATCCTACATCCATGCTTAGGATCTCTCATCAAGTATCATCGAATGAGCCCCGCGTCCACACAGCATCGGGATCCTACATTCGAAAATCTTCAACCATGGTGTTGCAACACTCTTTCTCTGGGTATCTGAATCCTATCAATTAAGAAGACTCAACCAATCAAATGCCTATTCAGCATACAAGCAACGTGATCCCAAGGATCCCTTATTGTTGTTAATCATCATCGCATCATTTATTTTACATTACTGAGTTGTTAATACATTATGGAGAAGTATACAATTAATCTCATTTATCGTCTCCATTGATCCTCGTTATCTCATTTATTAAGGCATAATTTAATTATTAATATACACATCAACTTTCACCCTTAATTTACCTTTATTGGTTATTTAGCATATCAGGTACCGGTACTCAAACACGAGTATCAGTACGGTATTCTTGAGTATCGGTACTCATAGGTGTACCGATACTAAAACTGCTTACTAGAAATATT
This sequence comes from Hibiscus mutabilis, assembly GCA_019671005.1. Classification (NCBI taxonomy): domain Eukaryota; kingdom Viridiplantae; phylum Streptophyta; class Magnoliopsida; order Malvales; family Malvaceae; genus Hibiscus; species Hibiscus mutabilis. The sequence continues at coordinate 2,174,586 of CM033754.1, read as the reverse complement.
TAATTCCCACAAGTACCGATACGGGTCGACCCATATCGATACGACCCCTAATTGTGTATCGATACTGCCAAGCTCGTACCGATACCCTATTCAAGGGTTCGCACAATTTCCTCGAATTACGATATTACAATGCTTATTCAATCCATAATGCTTATGAAAGTCATTAGAGTTTGTTTACTAACTCGTTTAATTAGTTAATATTAATTTTTGGGTTCATGATCATTTATTTGAATATTACGAATTATCAATCCATTAGTATAATTTCCATCGAACATGCCAATTCATATTTCAAACACTCCAGCAACACAACATGTAAATCAACCAATCAGATAATCATAAGAATATTCAAACGGCCCTACACGGTCTCTAAAGCTCATAATAGTCTCGGATATTCACAACCTCATCAGGCATCACACTATTTAACAAGTCCCGTAATATCGGTCTTTACACATACTTATTGATCGTCTATCAATTTGCAGATACTAACACGCAAAGCAATCACATTTACGATGCTCATGAAGCAATAGGAGTTTGAGGTGTACTAATCTTAAGCCAACACGACAAATCCCTCTCCAAGCTCCTCTAATCATCTTTTTAATTCCAATATTCGAGTCCAACAAAACCTCGGATAAAACAAATATGATTGCATAAGCCATTTCATACTATCAGACCACTTTAAGAGATAAAACGCATAAAATAGCTTACCGGTTAAAATTTGGCAAAACATACTGAGCCAACGGACTCAAAACATCAAGAAACCCCCAGGTAGGGTCCCCCAAAAAAGTCGGCGGCTCGGGGTCAATGGCTCAGCGGCTCAGGTTATCGGCTGGTCCGGTTCATTCAACCTACTAGTCCAGATCGGTCAACCAGCCAGCTGGTTTGGCTCCACATGCTACTGAAGCTCGCCCACGCGCGGTGTAGCGGTGCGTGCAGCACGTGCGGCAGTTTTCGGCGGCTAGAATTCTCCAGCAAGCTCTAGATCTGCATTTTTTGATGATGAGGTTGGTTCACGGTGACTCGCGGCCAAACTTGGTGTTTGAACACTCCCGAAACTTTCAACACTTTACCCCCCAGCGAGTGGCGACGGCGGTAGCAAAACGACGACCACCAACGGACACATCTCGGTGAGCTAAAAATGATGGTGGCGGCGGTGACATTAATAGCGGCTCCGACAGTGATAAAACGGGGCTCAAAGCCTCCTCCTCCTTTCACTTTCTCTCCTATCTTTTTCTCTCTCTCCAAAATATCTTCTCCAATCTTATCTTCCTTTTTCCCACCACACACAATCACTTTAATTCAAATAACCCCTCTCTCTCCAACCAAGGATAAAACAATAAACACATATCCTTCCTTTTGTCACATGGGCCCAAACTTAAATACCCATAATTTAGACTTCCATATAAAGACCCATAACCCAGTCCAAGACCCAATTCGCTAGCCCAAAAATTGGGTCGTTATAGCTTCTCCAAGGGCATTGAAAATGTTTACACTCTCGTGACTCGAAGAACACCTGATCTATGAAAGTGTAGATGCGTACTCAGGCATACGATACCTCCACCAATCCAATAGTATACACATTATCGATCATGACGAAGCGGAGATGCCTATGCGAAGGCACAAATGATGTTGTTTTACACATATTCAAGATTCGATAACGAGTGAATCGTTTATCATAAAAAATCAGGGATGATAAAATATATTTATATTTTGATAACGGCAAAACTGGCTCGCCATAAGAAATCAGAGATGACTTCACTTATGGCTCTCAAGTAACACAACGTATAATACCTTTTGTGCAGAAGCTAGTACATTGCTAAAACAAGCAAACAAAGTTTTATAAATTGATATCCTCCGGTACAATCATTTCCGGGAGGCAAAATTCATTCCCACTTTCCATAGCAATGGGCTGGCAAAATTTCCCTAGCAGGGTGATAAGAATCATAGAAAAGTCATCTTGCCAAACTAAGCGCAGAGCTAAAAAGAGGAAACAACCTTAAAATATGTAACATTCCGCTAGAGGGTAGACGTCCCCGAAAATATCACAGCAATTATAATTTTATGGTACTCTAAACTACGGGGTGACAAGTGTTTCATCCTAATCTGCGTCTCCGCACAATTTCGAAAACATCCTCCGGCTCCTCCATATTTGGTGAACATCGAAGATGATTTACGATCAATGCCTCTCTAAAGAAAAATCTCTTCGAAAACTAACAATCTCAAAGGCCTTACGATGTCTGATGACAGGACATGTCTAAGCTCATGTACACGACATCCACGTGCCCAACATGCATGGCCTAAGTACTTGGAAATTGACCTATCTTTGCTAACCCATTCGTAGGTCGTCACTAGGCCTAACACTACCCAATCATCTACAATCTTATGGACTATAAATACTCGGGCTAGCAAATAAAGAAGGTAAGCCAAATCTCAAGGGCTATACTTTTCCTTCAATCATCTCTCCTCATTTACTCCATAGTTCAGAACACCATGTTGTCTACGACTCTCTGGCCCCAAATCTATAGAGAGTGTACCGTCTAAATCCCCACAACTGCCTTAGTTCGTCGTCTCCACCTTCCTTATTTGATGTCTCTTCATTTTGACATCAACAAAATATTATATTTATATAATATTTGGTATTTTTAATTTTTCATGCTAAATTCGTATTGATTTTTTATTTTACAATTTATTTCATGTCTCACTTAAATTTTATTACATTTTTATTATGTTGTGTTTTAATTATTTTTCTAGGTACTTGAAATTTTTAAGTTTATTCTAAGGATAAAATCACCTAGTGTTATTTACATCGAATCATAAATTTATATGCTAGCTATTTTTTCTGGATAAAAAGAGATTAAATTAAAATTTAGTACCGAATAAATCAATAAATTTAAATAGTAAAGTAAGGAAACAAGTATAATTTAACTACCAAATTATAAATTAAGTAAATATAATTACATTCGAACCCATACAAGATGAGATAATATGAGCATCTTTGACCACCATGTCAATTAGTGGATCTCATTAAATTTATTTTTTTATTCCATACCACAAATAATAATAACATATATGAGCATATAACAAAAGAAAATATTATAAGAGTTTTTTTTCACTCGACAAATATAATTCTATTAAATATTAAAACATACACACTTTAACCTTGTATGTATGCCTCTCTAAAAACCTCCATAAACTTAAGTGGAAAAAAAGAGTACAACACATATAGCATGAAACTACTGCAAAAACCAACGATAAGTACAACAAAACAACCCAAAGAACCCCTGATGCTCATACACTGACGACGAAAACAGGCAAACACCAGCCAGTGCTAGAGTTTGACCCAACCTGAAACAACACAATAACACCTCAAGTCGAACCAATGAAAAATAGTCAGCACACTACCCCAAGATTTAACAAATTATAAGCTCTTCCAGGATCTAAAAACCCCCATGATTCCCATAATATGTTTTTTCAGCAGTTTGGCTTTCTAATCAAAATCAATGCAATTCACCTAATTCCACTACTACAATGCACTATGAACTCTCCTTAGTATTACTGAGACGTCTCCTCCACCTACGGACAATACCCCGAAAGCATCCTCAATGATCTTGAAACAAACATCTTTGGAAAACAAGCAATAAGAATTAGATTGCATCCGAAATTCATCCACCAAAAACCTGACGAGCCTACTCCTACTCTAAGGACCAAACCATGTAAAAAAAATTACCAATTAAAGGCACATCGATCGGTTTACCACGTTAAAAAAAGAGAAATAAAAGCATCCGATTTAACTTAATTCTCCTAAGGGACAGCCTCCTTCATTTCTAATTCTGCAATATCTAGAATTACCTCATCGACTGGACCAATAAACTGAACTCCTAATTTGGACCCCATTTCAACAACCTCCACGGCTTCTTTGGTTGCATTATCTCATCTTGTTTGAAGATCAGAGTCTGACAAGGATCTCCCTTCCAGTTCCAAGCACTCCACATCCCATCATCTCGTAAACCCCAATCTTGCCACTTATTTCACCTAGGTTTGATAAACCGTCGTCCATAACAGATTTCCCCATGCAGATTAATTTTGCCTCCTCATCTTCCAATACCGCTTTTATTACTTGATACACTTCTAGTGATCTAATAATTTTATGAGTCATGCTCATGTCACGGGGCTAGACTTCTAAACCAGCCCAACGTGCGGCCTTAGTCGATGTTCTTAGACAAATGACTAAGTAAGTCTGAATCCTCACTCCGGAAGATTGAATTCTTTTAAGGCACACAAACACAAGATCGTTCCAAGAGGAAACGAACAAAAGAGAAAGGCAACAAGAACAAAAGAAAGAACGCGAAGAACAATACAGAGTGATTTTAGAGTAAATGTCAAGTCTATTACTCAAATGATGGATGAATACAATTGAGGTGGGGGGCCTCTATTTATAGTTGAATCCCCATACAATGAATGGGCGAGATCAAATCACACTAACGACTCAGATCGAAAGCTACCTACCAAATCTACACTAAGGAAACTCTATCACTATGAAATTTTTCCTTAAGTTTGTGTTTACATTGAGAGATATTCTTATCCCTTGGAATATTCCCTGGTAAGATGCCATCTATTAATTTACCAGGCTCAATGTATTTGGGCTTTCTTTTAGTCTCCAACGATCGGACCAAGTCAGGTGGTCTTCTAGGCAAGCTTAGAACCTCTTGGCTTGCTTGTTGCGCATCTGTCTCGGACCCAAATGTGCGGGCTGTGACATTCTCCCCCACCAAATCCGGCGATGCCCTCATCGTTGTCTCGGAAAGGACTTCGCTTGGTTGATCTTGGATCTTCCATGGTAACTTGGCTTGCTCCCAACTCAGAATCGGGCAATGATGTTCCCTCATAAGAACGGTTCCCCCCATAAGGAGCGTTCAACTCGGACTGGGTTGTCTTCCCATACAGACTGCTCACCTTGGTTCCTTCCGCCATGTAACTTCTCCTCGCTCCGCATCATTACGCACATCTCGATAAAGTTTGAGATGCACCTCTTCCGTGAATTCACTCTAACCGGCATCAACCCTTCCCTCGTGAAGTTTGGTGCCTCGTTACCCATTGGCAACTTTTCCCGCATTGACCCTTCTTCACACTTGAAGTTCAATGTTTCTTCCACCTTGCCCAAAGGTACTTTTTCCACGGGCCTCATGTCGCTAGCTGACTTGGGTAGCTCTTGCCCCACTAAAGTAGTCCCTCCAACAGTAGCCCTTAAAGCGATGTCTCCTTGGCTTGGAGCATCCTCGGCAAGCTGAATGGTAGTCAGCATCTTGGTTCCTTTACCCTTGTCTCGGTATGTGGGCACAACGCAACGTTGTTTGCAATCCAAACACAGACGACGTTGGCACAAGGAATGATAAGAGCATGTATACGGTCAAGGAAGCTTAGTCCCAAAACAAAATCAAAGTCATCTAAATTGATTACCTTGAAGTCTTCCTTGCCCTTCCATTCACCAATCTACAGCTCAACCTTCCGTGTCGTTCCAACAATTGGAACTTCTTTAGCATTCACAGTCTTGATCTTTCCAGTTGAACCCACAACTCTAAGACCAAGTTTGTCGGCAGCCTTCTTGGACATGAATAGATCGGTTTCTCCGGTGTCCACTAGAGCACTTCTCGATCGTCCTGCAATGTTGATGTCGACAAACATCAACCCTTTCTGCTTACGTACTCTTGCCTTAGCAGAACTCAGTATCATCGAGCCAAGTCTCGCAGCCTCGCTCTGTTCGGGCTCGTCCACCCCCTTGGATGGCTTGACTCGATGTGGGCATGCTCGCAACTTGTGTGGCCCCTTACATTGGTAGCACTTTAGTTGCTTCTCTACCCTCGGCTTGATCGCTTTGACACTCACAATCGCACCAAGTCTCGTCACTTCTTCTTCCGACTCATCGGACTCATCGCCTTTGACAGCATTAAGACGATCATTTTGGGGGCAATCTTTCATCATGTGCTTCCCTCCGCAGATGCAGCACACAAGACCTTCCCCATTCTTGACTCCCCCGCCATAGCCCTTGCCTCGGGGCTTGAGGGACTCTGCCATCTCGAACTCGACTATGGATTCAGCTGCGGCCATAGCCTTGGAGAGTTCCTCGACTCCCATCCTCTTCAGCTCCATTTTGGCCCATCGCCTAAGCCTGTTTTTGAAGGCAAAGAGGCCTTCTGATTTAGTGATGTCCGTGATTTGGAGTTTGAGTTTAGTGAACCGTCTAACATACTCTAGGATGGAACCTTCATGCTTAAGTTCGTGCAGCTTCTCCCGAGCCTCCTGTTGGGCGTTCTTTGGGTAGAATTTTTCTTTGAACTCAGCCTGAAACTCTTCCCAAGTCCCGATGGGAATATCCTTGCTCTTCTCCTCAGAGCATCTACGTCGCCACCATAAAAGTGCAACGTCAGTTAAGTAAACAAAAGCAATGTTTACCTTATCTGCATCTTCCTTGATGCCTGCAGCACGAAAATATTGCTCCATGCTCCACACAAAGTTCTCCACATCCTGGGCCGATCTAGTTCCACTAAACTCCTTCGGCTTTGGTACGTCCAACTTTGGTCTGATTGTTGTCGTGTTTAACATACCAGTCACGGCAGTCTTGTAAACTTGAAGCTCTTCCTTGAGCCCCTTAATTTCCTCCATCATCTTCGCCTTCAAAGTCTTCAACTCGGCTTCGAGTGCATCGCTCCGTCTATTCGCACTATCGGCACACTCGGTCAAGGTCTTGGACGTTGTTCTTTAGATCCTACATGCTACTTTCGAGCTCCTCTCCCGAAGAGTCCAGCTCGTCAAGACGTACTCTTACAATGTCAATCTCCTCTCGGGCATCCTTCACGAATCCTTCGAGCTTTTCCACCCTTTCTTCCAGCGTAGGCACAGTGTTACTCAAATGTCTCGCTTTCCATCATCAGCCTGGGTCTCTGCACCCTTTTGTATTGCAACATTCCCTCCTTTCTTTGCCATCTTCAATCAGTGTTTGCGCTCGAACACTCGCTCTGATACCAACTGTCATGGGGCTAAACTTCTGAACCAGTCCAATGTGCGGCCTTAGTCAATGTTCTTAGACAAATGACTAAGTAAGCCTGAATCTTCACTCCGAAAGATCGAATTCTTCCAAGGCACACAAACACAAGATCGTTCTAAGAGGAAACGAACAAAAGAGAAAGGCAACAAGAACAAAAGAAAGAACGCTCAAGAACGCGAAGAACACTACGGAGTGTTTTTAGAGTAAATGCCAAGTGTATTTACTCAAATGATGGATGAATACAATTGAGGTGGGGAGGCCTCTATTTATAGTTGAATCCCTATACAATGAACGAACGAGATCAAATCACACTAACGGTTCAGATCGAAAGCCACCTACCAAATCTACACTAACTAAGGAAACTCTATCACTATGAAATTATTTCCTTAAGTTTGTGTTTACATTGAGAGATATTCTTATCCCTTGGAATATTCCCTGGTAAGATGCCATCTATTAATTTACCAGGCTCAATGTATTTCGGCTTTCTTTTAGTCTCTCCAACGATCGGACCAAGTCAGGTGGTCTTCTAGGCAAGCTTAGAACATCTTGGCTTGCTTGTTGCGCATCTGTCTCAGACCCAAATGTGTGGGCCGTGACACTCAGATGATGTTAATTGTATTTTTAAATATGAAAAGTAAATGATGAGACACATGGTATTATCTAAACATCGGTTGTAGAATTTTTTTTTCATTTACGTCTGTATCAAATAATAACTCATGTTATAAATAATGATTTTAGTTTGATATATTTCCATATCTTGAACTGCACATTGCATCAACCGCCAATGCCAATGCACAATTCTTGAAATCAAGACAATTAGTTGTTCTAATGATTTTGAATGTCATAAAAATGTGGTTCTAAAACCAATATCCATATTTGTCTTAATGGCCATTGCCTTTGTGATTCCTCTGACTAAATTAGGTAAAAGAAATGGAGGACTGTTCTAGATAAAATAAAGAAGAACAATATCAAGAACAAAAAATAAAAAAACAAAGAGGTGAGAGAAAGAGAGAAAATACTATTATTCTCAATATACACTTATGTACAATGTCTTCATCAAATCATCTATTTATAGGCATAAGAAGTACATAATATATTAAACTCTAATTAATAAAGATAGTATTCTTAATGATAAAGTAAATCAAATCTCCAAGATAAAGTTCTTATCATGATAGACATCCCCATAGATAAATATTCATAACACTCCCCATTGGATGTCTATGAAGATAATGTGTCTCGTTAAAACCTTACTAAGAAAAGAACCATGTGGGGGAAAAACTCTTTGTGAAGGAAAAAGAGTACACACATCTTTGAAATGCATAACATGTTTCCTCATTAAAAATCTTGCCAGAAAAACTCATTGGGACAAAACCTCAGTTAACGAAAAAAGAGTGCACCACGTATTTACTCCCCCTCATGAAAGCATCACATAATATCTTTGAATCTTCATAATTCAATCTTGAATACTATTTTTTTGAAGATCGCGATGGATAAAACTTTGGAGTAATATGTTTCATTTTTTCATCTTTGATGTATCCACATTTCAATTGAGATATAAATTATCTTCACACAATATAACTTGTATCTTATCTTGTGAAAGTAAATCACATATGTTTTGAATATGTTGGATCAGTGGTCTTAGCCAAACACATTTTTGGCTTGCCTCGTGTATAACAATTATTTTTACATGATTTGAAGAGGCATCGAATTTTGAAAGATCTAAAGGTAATGATCTTTGTAACACTTAGATGGTACTTCTGAACCAACTTAAATGTGATTCTTATAGACCATATATATATAATCATATTTATTCTCATCCAATAATCTTAGAATTGTTGGGGTGCTTAATAAATATGCTTTATCCATATCGAATCTTTTAAGATTCTTTTAGTATGTGTGCATTCATGGACAAAAATTCATATTTGCGTTCTCGAACTTCAGTCGAGACAATACTTAATTTTTCACGTTAAATAATCAAATGCTTTGAAAGCTCTTCATGAGTTTCCAATTTGAAGCTCTTTAAGAGTTGTAACGATATTCAAATTACCATAATGAATCTTGATCCGAGCTTCTTTATAAAATGCATAAGGAAATATGATCATTCTTATAGTATTTCCTCATTAAGTACTTACTAAGGCGATTATACGAAATGCGCCAAAACATAAATATTCAAGAGGACATATCTGAATAAATTTTCTTAGAAATTTCCTAATGCTTCTAGAATTTTAAATCTTTCAAGGATAAATATGGATCCACAAAATAATTAGACGCATATAAAGTATTTAGTAACTTCTAAATTAATTGCATCCAGCATGAAGTAAATAGAAATTATTCATCATTCAAGTCGTGTTATATCTCACGACTAACCCCACTTATATTACACCTTTAGGTATTTGGACTACTGGTCAAAAACTTCACTTTTGTAAGTTCAAAGCATCTTTCTATATTAGCCAATCATTTCAATATCTATAGATTTCTATACAAGATCATCGTTTTCTTTCTTTACTTCTATAGAAGTATTCTATGTAAAATTGTTGTAGACAACTTTTCTTTCTTGGTTCCATTATTTTCTCGTATTGACATAACTTGACGAGATCTCTTTTTAATCTTTATTTTAGGTACCTAAAACTCTTCTAGAGTTTTATTTTTAGTTATTTCTTTGGTCTCTTTAGGAGAACTCGCCTCCAATATATGACCATCTCATACTACTTTCTATTTACGAGAATTTTGATCAATGGAACCAATTTTATGATTTACATTCATTCGCTCTAACATGTAATTCAAATTTAGAGCATTTTCAGCTTAGTATATTGGACTTGATTACTCTCATTAGGTTAGTAAATAAGTCTGGTAGTTGACATGTAATAACATGAATTATCTTATGAACTTTTGGTACATATAAAAGGATCTAGATAATGATAATTCATTTTCTTTTTTTATACAGCTGATTATTTTCTCCCCCTGATGTTGAAAAAATCATCTCATAAATGATTCTCCAATTAATGTTTAAGAATCTAAACATATAAAAGACTCATATTCAATATATATTCTCAACCCTTTTTATAAATCCATTTTGTGCGTTGTGGTAGAGCAATTTAACTATATATAGCACATTCTAAAATGGGAAATATATGACTTCTGACCAAAAACCAATCATAACAGGGAGTTTATTATAACTTGTTGGCTTGGTGCTATATGTGAAAAACCATATAGATAATAAATGTTTTGTTTTCACAATTTAGCTATTAAAGAGGAGGCATCCAATCAAAATTTTGCTAAACCATTTTTTCATAATCAATATGCTCTGTAATTGTTATTTCAACTAATATAGCCAAAATATAAACCCACTAACTTTACCAAGACAAATAGTCTTAATTGCATAATCTGAATCTTTTTCTAATCAATCTCACAAACTTCTGGTTGTAAGTTTATAATACATAATGTAGATGCATCTACTAAAATCATATAAAAACTTTCCACATTTGTGGATAAATGGGCTCATATTTCATTCAGATATGTAAGACATGCAGTCTCAACTTTAGTACAAGAAATTCAAGTTCTTTTGGTAAGTGGGATCTTAACCAAATCCTTTGAGAACAAGCAACACAAGAACTTTAGGTTCTTTTAGTAAATGGAATTTAATCAATTCCTTTGAAAACAATCACCACATGAAGTTTAGGTTCTTTTAATAAATGTGCATGTAAATCTCAATAATTTTCGTATCATTATTGATCAGGATGGTCTAACCGGTCATGCCAACTATATATGAATTTGTAAACTTTTGGTTTACCTTAATACGTGATTTAATCTCACTTGTACATGTGTAGTACAAATTTTGAAATACAAGTTTCTATGAAACTTGATAATATATTATCCACAAAAAATTTATTTCTTTGAATAAGAATATATTTAGCTCTTCCAGAGCTTTCAATGAAAATTATTATTTTGGTAGCAATATATAGCTCTTCTAGAGTTTCAACTGATTTCATATGCCAATTGATAACATATGTTATCTATAATTCCCGAAAGATTATTTTGGGAACTCACTGCTCTCTTAAAATTTTCACTTCTAGTGGTGATGATACTATTACCATTAGTGATAATTATTACAGTGTTTATAATAATGCACATTTCATAATGTGCTTTCTTTCGAGAATTCATTGTGCTTCCAGAGCATATCAATATTTTTAGTACTTTGAGATATAGTACTCACATTTTTTCCTTGCATTTAAATGGGAAAATATTTCTTATACTTCTGCTAAGCATAAATTGTCACTGTATAGCTTGTATTTGATAAGTAATCATTTTACATAAAATAAATAAATGCCATAATATATATAGCATAAATAATTATTGCGTAAAGTAAATAAACATAAAGCAAAAAAATTAAAAGATTAATAATTCTCTTCAAGGTTATGAGAATAAATTAAAAGATCAATAATTCAGAGGTTATAAGAAAATCAACAACGTCTAAATGAGTTAGACCAATATCATCTTCGTCATTTTCGTAAATAAAAATTGATTCTATTTTCTTTTCTTTATCATTCAATTAATGTTGATGTTTCAACATAATGCAAGTACGAGACCAATGGTTTGTAGCATCGCATTGATAATAAAATAATTTCTCTTCTTAGAATGATCTTTATCAATCTTGGCATTATCCCTACTTCTGGTGGGTATAAGCATTCTTAAAATGATTATCTTGTCCATGTCTATGCTCATGGGGTCAACCGTGGCCACAACTACTAATGTGGCCTCTATTCTTTCGTTGTATAATCTCACATTCACTTCAGGGAATGGAATGAAGCCAGGAACCTTTAAAACCTTTTTCATGGTATTTTTCTGTAGGACAACATTATTCACGTGAAAAGTGTAACATGTTTTTATTAACATATCATCATCAGTCATACTCTGACCACATAACTTCAGTTATAAAGTAATTTGAATAATATTCAAGTTATATTCACTAACAAAATAATGATTTATCATGGTTGCATTAACTTTAGGAAATGTCTCCCATAAAAATTCTTACCAAGATTAATTTTTGTAACATTAACTTGAGAGAAGTCTATAGTCGAGTTTTTCGATGCAAAAGAATTATTGCTTTCGAGCAAATATAGACTTTATATCAATCATACTATTAAATTAAAATATTCAACATAAAATTAATTTTCTTGTAAATTCAAAATCATCATGATTTATCGCACTTTAAAATCGTAGTTTAAATAATAAAAGTAGAGTTTACCGATATCAATTTTTATCTCGAGGACAATGAAGACAGCAAATGATTAAGACAGCTTCTTATAATCTCTATGTCACGTCTCTTTTTAAACCATTTAAAAATACCATGTAAATCTCAAAATATGATTAAAAATACAAACTCACATCAAATAAATAGTAAGTAACAAATAAATATTAAATAATAAATAAATAACTACAAGCTAACCACTAAAATGTAACTCACTCTAAGCAAGTTAAGCACCGTTAACCAATAAGCATGACGTTCTTTTTCTTCTTCTTTTTTTAATGTTAAAATTAAACAAACAATATCAAATTAGATCTGCCCGTCTTAAATAGTTTTTCAACATTAAACATTTTTTTATTCGGCTTAAAATTAAACAAGCAAAAACAAAATCAACCCCTTTTTTTTATCGAAACAGTATAAAACACTAACAAAATAAACAAGTAATCAATTGATACCGAAATTAAAATTAAACATACCTTGTAAGTAACTATAGAAGTAAAGCAAAAAAAATTGCTAACCTTCGCTTTTCACTTACGAATCTTGATATCTTATATTTTTAAAAGATCAAATTGAGTGACTGACATGTAGTAGATGAATCTGATCTTCGATGTAAATAAATTGTTGCATCAGAGCAAGTCGTGTTGATAACGTGTTGTGAATAAAATAAAGAAGAACAATAACAAGAGCAAAGAACAAGAAAAAAAATAAAGAGATGAGAGAAAGAGGGAAACTTGTATTATTCTCAATATACGCTTATATACAATCAAATCATCTATTTATAAGTATAAGAAGTACATAATACATTAAACTCTAATTAATAAAGATAATATTCTTAATGATAAAGTAAATCAAATCTCCAAGATAAATTTTTTATCAAAATAGACATCTTCATAGATAAATATTCATAACAAGGATATAATTGTCAATAATGTATGTCATGAAATAAATTAATTGATTTTGTTTACATTTTTATTTCATTTTGACAACATTACAACACCGTTTACGAAATATTTTATCATTGTTAGTGCATCGAATAATAAATTTAATGTACAAACAAATATACATGAGAATAGAACAAAAGGACATGTTATAAATGATAATTTTATTTTGATATATTTTCATATAAGGAGAACACTGCAAATAAAATAATACATCCAAAAGGAAAAGTTTAATTTTGAGATTACTTGCAGAGAACTTAAAAAATCAGTTTTACAATTAAAATGACTAAATTGATATTTTTTAAATATGAAAGATTAAATTTATTAAATTATTTTTGAATTAGGACTAAATTAATATAATATCAAAAATTTAGGATTAAAATTATCATTTTACCCAGTTAAGCGTTAATTGATCGAGTGACCCAAATAAAACCATAATATTAATGAAGTGACCCAAATATAAATTTTAATAACTAAACAGCCATATAACTTTGGTCATAATTGAGTGGCCCTAAAGTTGAAATTTTAGGTTCAAATACTTTTTTTTGAATAATTTATACTTAAGGAAATGAAATTTGCTTCTAATGGGTTAGTAGAGAATACAACATGCAAATTAAAAGTATTAGAATTTATATAAATAAGACATTTTAAACAATTAAAGAATAGTGGTTGATAGAGAATGGACTGACATTGATACTTTTTTTTGGTTAAACAACTAATTTATTATTAATAATAAAAACCTAAAATTAACCATAAAATAAACATATACTTAAAAAAGAAATACATAAAAGTGGGTTGCAGAGAGACTCAAATAATTGCAACCAATCTCAATCCCCCTCAAGAACAAAAACACAAAACTATCGCTGTGAAACACCTGCAAAAATACAAGGAAAATGACACTTTATGCCTAACTCGATCAGAACAAGCATTCAACCACAACCCAAACCAAGGAATAACAACGGTGAAGCTTTATCCATACTTCTAGCAACAATGGATCAACATCCTCAAAACAGAAACTTAAACCTGAGTACAGACAAACTACTCGCACCTCAAAACGAACCATTCACCACAATCCATATTAAGATGGGAAAGAAACTGCCCGCCAAACCAACTATTCAATCAACATGTATTCTTTAGCAAACTTCCCTCACTTCCCCAATCAGTCGCACATCCAGCCAAATCACCGTATACAATCTGCAACTCACCACACTTTGAAGATCATTGTTCGACGCAAACCTTCTTTCATGATTGCCTCAGCCAACCTATCGACACACCCTCGAGCCATAAACAAAATTACACTTCCAATCAGGCACACGTTTTGATCAATATTGTAAAACATATTCAACATCGACCAGTGTCTTGATATCGAATCCAAATATAAATATGCTAATGAATGCATAGTCATCAATCGGAAATGGCTAGAATATACAACACAGTGCACAATGAGTGCCGGCAAAACATAGATGGCCTGTTTCACTCATAAAAAATATACAGCTAATGCAGATATTAGTGCAATGAGAATTGCTATCAACATGTATGACAGTTTAAGTTTACCTGTCTTCCCTTTTTCTGCTGCCTGCATGCTCGGAACAGCGCTAGTGCCTCCGCCAGTTTCGGTGCCGAAAGGCTTAGCTGCTGTCCAATGATGGGATTCATCTTTTGATGGCTCATCCACCTGTTTTAGAATAGAAAAAATTTGAAATGATTCAAATTTTCAAATGAACTCTGGGTTTTATTTATAGATTTTAAAAACTCGTTTTCTTAAAGAATGAGTAACCATTAAAGGTACGTAATGGAAAAATTCGATTAGAAATGTACCTGCCTGTACACTTGTGGCTGAGGGAACTGCATTCTCGAATGCTTTTGTATGCGTAGCTTTAATCAAATCGCTTTTCGGAACAGATATCTCATCAACATCACCATCTCTGGAGTTACAGACTGCTGTTGAGTTTGCTTTTGCCTTGTTCTGTAACTTTTTCATCAATATTTCGCTCTTTTACTAATGAAGATAGCTGCAAACAACATTTTGCACATATTTAAACCAAACGTTTTATCAAATCTCTTCGTTTCCAAAAAATATGTCACAAAGGTAATACCTGCTTTTGAATGCGTTCCCTTTCTGAAGCTAGTTGGGAAACCATATCTGTGATTAGCTTGGTTCTATGACTGATTTCTTTTGCATTTGCATCTTTTTCGATGTGAACTTGGTTCAAAGCTGTCTCCAAGCATTCAATTTTATGCCTCAGGACGCCTAGCTCATTATTGAGTTCAAAGTTAGATTCGGATAATATAATGCATTGCTCCTCCACACTCTCGGTTCTACTTTCAGCTTTCGAAACCTTTGATTTTAGATCTTCGATTAAAGTTTCCATATCCCAAATTGCAGAGTAAAGCATGTTTTGCTGCTCCTGACTCGCTTCGGATGATGCTTTTGCATACTGTAGTTGAATATCTGATTCCCTCAACTGCTTTTCTAGTGAGGTCACCTTCTTTGTGCTTTTCTCGTTATTTCCTTTCGAAAAATCAACTCTTCGGTAAGTTCCAGGTCCGTATCTGTTAACTCCGACACCTTGGCTTCTGCACTTTCGGCCCTATTTTCAGCTTGGTAAAGGCTTTCTTTTAGTGAATCGATAACGATTTCCATTTCGTGAAGATGCTCGACTTGTTTCGTTGGAAGCATTTGCTTTCTTCAGTTGTAGCTCGGATTCTTTTAGCTGTTCCTCAAGTAATTTCATGTTCTTCCTCAATGTGAATACTTCGGAAGCTTTTGCAGCATGTTCAGCGTTGCTGATCTCGAGCTTTTTTAAAGCAATGTCCTTGGCATTCAACTCTTCGATGCAACCTTCAAGTTTATATTTGAGCTCAGCTTCTCGTTGAATCAAACCGTTCAGGTTAAACTGAACAATCTGAAGTCGACCTAACAGTTCTTTGGAAATTCCCATGAGCACCTCAGAAGCGTTCTCAGCCTCTAGAAACCGTCCCCAAACAACTTCAGCCGCCTCTTCCATGCGAAGAGAGACTTGTTCGGTATAATGTAGCTTTAGTTTTAATTGGTCATCGTTTTGTCCGGACTCAGATAATTTCTTTTCAAGATCTAGCTCCCTTGCGAGTGATTTATCGAGCATCCTTAGAATTTGTCTTTGTTGTTCAACAGTCTGCACTTTGAATTTCCCGATGAAGTTCGGTAGCTGATATTTGCTCGGATACATCCACGGCCTCATCGTTATTCCCTACTAATATGAAAATGTTAGAGGGGTCAAATGCTGTTAAATTCTAAATTATATTCGTTATGTGATAAAATCGAACTCAGACTTACAGTTCTCGTTTCTGAAATACGGAAACGAAGCCTGCAGCTTGGTAGACAGCAACTTCACCTCCGAAACAATCCCTTGACACATTTTCATGGATTCTTATGAATCATGAAGCTTCTTATCCATTTCATCGACCTGTGCTCCCAAAGGCGTGCATGAAGATATTTTACAACTAGCATCAACAATCTCCGACTGAACGGTCCTCAAGAAAGCTTCGATTTCCCTCAACTCCGAATCTAGAATTCCACGTAAAAGGTGGAATGCCAATGCCTTCTCGATGAACTGAGCTGAGATGTCGCTATTCTCTAACGCCATCACTTCCGGACCGTTGTCCCAACCCAAAAGAAGCATCAAAAGTACATGCAAATTTACCAATTTCTCATTAGAATACTCCAAATCCAAGTTGATTCTGTCTAAACCGGTACTCAACAGTTCTTGGACCCTCTCCACTCGACAAGGCCTCTTCATGAAAACGAACCGAATTCTAATCCAGGTTTCCCATATGCATATGCTTCTCATCAAAATCGAATTCATTCGTTTCCATGGCTCGATTCGTGGTTTAGCTATCTGTGAGGCCAAAGATGATAAGAAAAGGCCAGTTCAGGTCTCTCTCAGCCACAAATTTCGGGGTTCTAACTAAACAGTAAGCACTTAAATTCAGCTATAGAGAACTCATCAATGCAAATTAGGGGATCAAACTCAGTGTCACGAAGACTCGATACGATCATGAATGAAGATTAAACCATAAAAGAAACAATAAAACCAGTCAGATTCATTTGCTAACCCATCTTGAAACATGAAAAATTCACCAACACCCAGATTTATTCCAACATCTTAAAGATCCCCAAAAGTTGTAATAATAAAACATCCATCAATTTCCTTCAACTCCACAACAAGATTCAGATGAAAAAACCAATAAAAACTTCAACAAAACTCAAAATTCAACCTCCAGTTCTTCACTGACACTTTCCAGCAAACAGGTGATTGAAAAGTTAGCATCTTTAAAAGTCAAAAAGGCTAAGCAGAAATTGAAAGAGACCAAACTGTCATAATTTTTTTCCAACAATAAATGAACATATACAAGTAAGCATAAACAATCAAAGAGACAAAGTACTATGTAAGAGTAAAAGTTCAGAAACATGAACTGAGATGAAAAAGAGGGTACCTGAGAGCAAAATCATGATGGGGTTTTTGGGAAAATGGATCAACCAAAGAAGAAAACTTTAATTTACCCTTTGAACAGCGACCTGTTATGTTCATAATTCCGTTGATAATTCATCGATTTTGTCTGCTACAAATGGGTGTATTAGCAAATAACAAGTCAATTGTCAATGTGAGTGGGCGTTGGTTTAAGGAGTTGGAAGCAAAAAATGAGGTGGTCGGCGCACTTTAGCAACCACCGGGGGTCCATGGGGTCTTACCTTGAATTATTGAGATGCCATCGAAATAATGTTATGGCCTACAACCACAACACAGGTTATAATAACAATCAATTTCTAATTTAGAAGAGATGATTTTTTAAGTGGATTTGTGTTTAAATAGTTTTGTATGTAAGACATGTCTGAGTTTTATTTAATGTTAAAAATAAATTATTTATATTATTTTTTGTTGTCTTTTTTGTTTTTAAAGGTTTTTCTTGATTAATGCACACTTGATTTTGGTGGGTAAGTAAGTATCTTAGAAGAGATTTTCTACATATACAAAAGTCTCAAACTTAAAACACAAGACTTGCTTAAGCAATACCAAATTGTATATTACTTTAACCAAACCATTAGTAAAACATATAGTATTATATGAGCACTAAAAAACATAAACAATATAGCAAGTATTAGTCACCTTCTACTCTTTTTATAGTAAGGGTGATCTCTGGACAATAATGTCTAAACTATAAAAAAAAAAGTAATATGATAATACATATAACGTTTATTTTGTCTATTTAAAGCCTAAATCTTAATTTTTAATTTTAATTTAAATATTAAATTTTAAATATAAACCCTAAATTTAAATCATAAATTCTAAATAAAATTCTAAAATTAACATTCTTGTGTTTTACTTTACATCAAACTATTTTCCCAAAAAATTGGAATTATTGAAAGATAATTTATCAATCCCTTTAGGCAAACATAAATTCAATTTTGGATCACCAAAGTATGAAAAATTGATTACCTAAGGCTATACAAACAAAAATTTTATTTTGGGCCTATTTGTTACAAATTGTGTGGTTCTGTTAAATTTTTATTTTGGGACTATCTTTGAGCATGCTTCCCAGTTAGGCAGATTTTGCTTCCTTCATTTACATATCATTAAAGAATAGATTATGCAGGGATTCATTAATAGGTCGAATGATTCAGAATGTTCATATTCTTTCACTGTATGTGGATTTAAGTCACGATATTTATATTTGAAATGTAATTACATCGTTAATAATGTCTAGAACAAGTAGTTAAAAGTTCTCAGTTGACATTATTCTCTCTCTCCTAGATTTAGGAGCAAATTTCTCTTCCCTCCCCAAGTAAAAATTGTTCAAATAAAATATAATTACATCTCTATTTAATAAAAAATAGATTGTGCGAAATGTTTTTGGTTGGTTCTTCGTTCTCTCATATATATCAAAATCTTAAATACATCTACAAAACGGCAATCATAAAACGTCTTCTTATTGTCATCATTCTATCCGGTTTTAAAAAATAAAACTATACAACTTCGAGGCAAAATGACAGTTGACAACAACAACTCAACTCCATCACCATCACCACCACCTCTTTCTTTCTATTGTTCATGGATGTTATTAATGCAACTTTTGAAAAAGTTTTTTAGATTTTTAAATCACTCACTTTTGAGTTTATGCTTAGTTGATAAATTGGTCCCTAAATTACATTTGTTTTATTAAGTTGATATTCTTTTAGAAGTGATACGTAAATTTCATTTACTTCCATTTTTTTACATCTTTGTTTTTTTAGTTTAATCCGTTCGTTAGTTGACGGTAAACAAAGTTCAGGTCTTACTTTAGACTACCATGGCAACTTCCTCTTGGGGTTCAACAAAAAATGTAGTCCAACTTGTGTTCCTCGGGCCGAGCTTTGAGGTGTATATTAAGGTCTAAAGTTTGTTCGGGTAAATGGATTCGAACGTACAACGGTACAGACAGGCAATGCCATGTCCTTAAGCTCCTCTCCCCTCCGTCACCTGTCAGTCCTCATTTTATGGTTCATTTTATTGCTCATTTGTGTAGCAAAGCTTGGTTCGTTGATCTTAATCTGATTCGCCGTGAAGCAAACGGTGTTACCGACCACATGGCTAAAATCGTGTCTTTACCATATTGAGTTATTGTTCTTGAGCTCCCTCCTGATGGCTTAGTTCCCACATTGAGCAGAGGCGTTCATGGTCCTCCGCTCATTCGTCAAAGGACTTGATGTACTGGCTTCGACCTCTTCTTTGTTTAAAAAAATAAAAAGAACGATTTATATTTGATACATTGATGATACATAATTAATTTGTATAGCATTTCCGATTTAGATGATAATATATTAGTAAAAAATTAGAATTGGTACATCAAATATTAACCTCATGAAAAATAAGAGAAAAGTTTACTTTTGCATTTTCACAATTTTATGGTGCACCGTGCATATACTAATGTAAGAGGTTAATATCTAAGGGACAATCCCAATATTACAACATTTATTTTTATTTTTATTTTTATTTTTTTCATAATTAAATCGTCAATCAAGGAAATAAAGGGTCCCACATACCTTAGTAGCTTTGGTAATAATTGGAGGACTGAAAAAGATTGGAGGATAAAGTTGATAACATTTTCAAGTGGGCATCTTTCTAGTGTGAAAAGGGGGTGAATTGATCTTATAAAAATTAGGGGTTTTGAAGGAAAAAAATGAGCCAAAAGTAAGTTTGAAAACTATTCACTCCAACAACATCTCATCATGTTAGACAATGATATTGTTTGCATGAAATTCACAAAAACTTCAAAAAGAGAGATTTTATCATATCAATTTTTTCAGATTTCAACAAACATTTTTCTTATTACATAAAACCACTTTAATAATCTATTCAACACAGTTTTTCATCATAGGAGTATTGGATGTTGAAGATTTGAAATGGACTGTTATTGTTTGAAATAAACGAAAATTTAAAGGACAACAACGCACAACAAAAGAAATAATTCCATAAATTAAAGAAAAAAAGTAATTAATTTTATCATAGTCCATCAATTTTTCAGATTTCAATCCCCAAACATTTTTCTTTTATTTTTTTTTTTTGCCTTTTTCCTCAAAGAGAGCCATTGCCAACCATGACCCAGCTCTTACTTTCTTATAATAATAATTCTTTTTGTGAATTTTTGGTCTAATGTTGGTTTTAGTCCCTTACGCTGAATTTTTTATTAGATTTAATAAAAAGTTTTAGCTTAAAAAAACCTAAACTATACCTCTTGTTTCTTTTAGGTACTTAAATTTTGGTCAATGTAGGTGTTTAATGTTTATCTCGTTACTATTTTAGGTGTATGGACCACCATTAAAAAAATCGTTAGTCAATTAGAATATGACATTTGACGAGTTTTTAATTCTAATTTCTTTTATTTTTTAAAAATAAAAAATCTTAATTAAAAAAAACTACTAAATCCCAAATTTTCAAAAAAAAAACTACTTCTAAAAACCCTATTCTAGATCCACAAATCAGAAAATTCATCTGATGTCATCGTCGAGCCAATCGTCATTGTTCACCCCTTTTGTCTTTAGACTCAACTACCGAATACTCTACATTTTTGTTTCCAAAAATTGACAAACGACATATCAATAGAAGGTCCAACACCAAACCTCGAAACCTTCCAATCGAACAACGGATGCACGAACAACATTGTCAAGAAAATGAGACTACATTGCCACGTCGGCGATGTGACAATCAATGACGATATAGGAGAGATTTAGGGATTTAGGGTTAGAACTTTTATGGAGTTTTTGAATTCAGGGTTTAGTAAGAAAATAGAGAATTTTAGATTATTTTTTTTGAAAATTTAAGAAATTTAACATTTTAAAAAAATAAAATCAAAGTTACATGCTAAGTAATGAATGAGTGTCAAGTTTTTTAACAAATCGACTTTAAAATGTTAATAAGATAAAACATTAGGCAGCAGAATAAACGTTAGACACTTATTTTAATAAAAAAACTTTAAACACCTAAAGAAAAATATCATTCGAACACTTTGGTCAATTAAACCTAATAAAAATAACCCATAAACTATGTCATTTATGTTGTGAATAAAATAAAGAAGAACAAGAGAGATGAACAAGAACAAAGATGAGAGACAAAGAGAGAAACTTTTATTATATTCTCAATGTAGGGTTGTGTACAATGTTTTCTCCAAACTTTATATTTATAGGCATAAGACCCTAATTCCAATGGGTATTAAACCCTAATAATAAAGTACATTAAAGTCTCATTTAATATATGGATATCCACCATAAATAAAGATATTCATAACACTCCTCCTTGGATATCCATGAAGATAATGTGTCTCATTAAAACCTTACTAAGATAAAAATCCTATGGGAAAAAAATTCTCAGTGAAAGAAAAAGAGTACACACATCTTTGATACGCATAACATGTTACCTCATTAAAAACCTTACCAGGAAAACCCATTGGGACAAAACCTCGGTTAAGGAGAAAAGAGTGCAACGCGTATTTAATCCCCCTCATGAAAGCATCACATAAGATCTTTGAATCTTCATAATTTAATCTTGAATATAATCTTCAAATGTTGAAGTAGACTATGCACTGGTGAATAGATCTTTCAAATTACTGCTTGAAAGGATTCATTAAATACTATTCTTCTGAAGATCATGAGGGACAAAAATTTGAAGAAATATGTTTCGTTTTGTCATATTTGATGTATCCACCTTTTGATTGAGATATAAATTTTGCATTATCTCTACACAAGATAGCTTGCATCTTATCTTGTGAAAGCAATTCACATATCTTCTGGATATGTTTAGTCAAACACATGTTTCGGCTTTGCCTCGTGCATAGCAATTATTTAGATGATTTGGAGAGGCATCGAGTTTTGAAAGATCTAAAGATAATGGTCTCATAATATTTTGACAGTACTTCTAGACCAATTAAGATCTTATGCATAGCAATTATTTTTTGACTTTGTTTTGTGCTCAACGGATGTGCGTTATGCATGTAAACTCTCTTTAAACATTTTTATATGTATGTCGATTGATGTGTTAGAGAATGCTCATCCCACATTGAGTGGGAAAACATAGTGGGCTTGGCTTATAAAGGAACCTTGATAGTCTTCGTTGTTGAAGAGTGATGGAACTAGGCCCTCGCACGCGCGCGCGCCGCGCCGCCGTCCGACCAACTCGGTTCGTATTCTTATTAGTATTCATGTTAACACGTGTCGAAGACACGTCCGCGAGCATTCTATCTTTTTATAGAAAATTCGAAAAAATTATTTTGGAAAAATACTAAACACTGAAAAAATGGTTTGAAATTCCAAACGTTAATACACTTATTAAGAGAATAATTACAACATTGTATTATGGGATTATAAACGGATAATTAAGAGAATAATTAGCAGGTTTTGATAAGGTTTACCAGCTGGGGATAAACATAGACTGCTAATTACGTTTGACCCATTTTATAAGTTGTCTGTTTATTTTTTAAAACATGTTGAACCTGGACTGTTTCATGTCCAGATTCATCCAACAACGCAACAAATATTACAGCTGTTTCACAACATTTTTAAAACGTGTTTTTAATGACATAATTACATGGTTTAATTATATCTTATCTTGAGAGTGCATTTTATGGTTTTGTCCCTATTTTTACAACTATAAATATGAGCCTCACTCAGCTCATTTTACACACAAAAAAACAAAAAAATTGTTTTCTTACAAACACTCTCTACTTCTAATATTTTTTAGTTTTCTGATCAAGAAGAGCAGTACCATCGGTTCCACTTTGAAGTTTGGGTGTACATACTTCAAAGAGTCCGTGCTAACCTCGGGGGACAATCCGCCTGTAGTAGCAACTACATCGGTTGGGGCAAATTTGTTTCTAAGGTAGTGGTGTTTTACCACGACACGATTCAATCTTTTACGATTCATTTACTTATTCCTATTTAGTACTAACGCCCTGGTTTTATAGTTTTTATTTTCAACAATTTAGAAACAGACCGTTACTGTAAATGTCGATCCAATCGAGCAAACTTGTTCTTGACCTTTCCAAGCTCAACGCACTGGACGGGTTCAATTTCGGAGGTGGTCGCAAAGAATAATGATATTCTTTGAACAACTCGACCTTGACTATGTGCTAGTCCAACCGGAGCCATCTCAGCCAACCTCAGATACTGCTGATGCCATCATAACCAATGAATATCTCGCAGTTGTCCAAGTGAATACAGAGAAGTTCCAAAAGGACAACAAGATGGTTCAAGGTTATCTGCTGAGTCACATGTCAAACAAGTTGTTTGATATGTTTCACAAAGAAAAGAGTGCCAAGCTGATTTGGGACACTCTTGAGATGAAGTATGAATCTGAAAATGCTAGAATTAAAAAATATATGGTCAGCAAATGGTTAAAATTTTAAATGATGGACAAAAAGCCAATCATGGAGCAAGTACATGACTATGAGAAGCTGGTGTCCGACATTCTTTCTGAAAGAATAAAGACGTGAGAGGTACTACAAGCCAACGTCCTGATCGAGAAGTTGCCAACTACCGTAATTATCTCAAACACAAAATGAGAGATATGACCATTGTAGAAACGGTGGCCCATATGTAGATAAAGGAGGCAAACCGGTTAAAAGATAAGGTTTCCAACTCTAGTCAATTTTCTTTTAAAGCTAACTTGGTTGAGTCTGGTGGTGCCTCAGGTTCCAAATTCAAGCCAAACAAAAAGGCAAACCAGAAAAAGAAAACCAAACCCAATAAAGCTACCAACTTCAAGAAGCCAAGAAAAGACAAAGCTTAGGGCAAAGTGGTCAATTGCTATGTATGTGGGCAGCCTGGTCATAAAGCCTACCAGTGTCAACAGCGGTCTGATCACCAGAATCAACCACAACTCAACGTTGGAGAAAATGCCAGTAATGTCATTGCAGCGGTGGTTTTGGAAGTAAATCTGGTGGAGAACAACACCGAGTGGATTGTGGACACTAGCGCTTCAAGACATTTTTGTGCCAAAAAAGCTATTTGCTGAGTTCAAAGCCGTAGACAAAGAAGGGCAAGTTTACATGGGAAACTCTAGCAGCTCAAACGTGTTTGGAAAAGGGAAAGTTTTGCTCAAACTAACCTCGGGTAAAAGTTTAGCTTTAAGAAATGTCTTGTATGTAACCCGTCTTAAAAAGAAATTTGATTAGTGGTGGATTATTGAATAAGGCGGGTGTTAAACTAGTTTTTCGAGGCAGATAAACTAATACTTTCCCAAAACGGAGATTATGTAGGGAAAGGTTTTTTACAAAATGGTTTATTTGTAATAGAAACCCAGTTTAATGAGAATAATAAACCCACTACTTTTGTTTATACTTTTGAAACTTTTGATATGTGGCATGCTAGATTAGGTCATGTGAATTTACAATCACTTAAAAAACTTATAAAAATGAAGTTAATACCTAACCTAGAAGATAATAGCTTTAACAAATGTGAAATTTGTGTAGAAGCTAAGCATACCAAACCTACTTTTAAAACAATCTCTACATAGATTTGAACTTATAGAACTTATACATACTAATCTAGCAAACTTTAGAAACTGTGAAAGTAAAGGAGGAAAACACTACTACATCATCTTTATAGATGATTTCTCTAGATATACAAAGGTTTATCTCCTTAGAACTAAAGATGAAGCTAAAAACTACTTCCTTATTTATAAGGCATAAGTTGAGAATCAGCTTGATAGGAGAATAAAACGTGTTAGATCCGATAGGGGTGGTGAATATGGATCTAATTTTCTTAAAGAGGTGTGTGAGAAGAATGGCATAATACATGAGACCTCTGCTCCTTATTTTCCTCAATAGAATAGCATTGCCAAGAGGAAAAACAAAACTTTAAAAGAAATGATGAACTCTTTGTTAATAAGTTCTGGGTTATCTGATAACATGTGGGGGAAGCCATTCTCTCGGCCAATCATATATTGAATCGAGTGCCTCATAAGAAATTAGATTGTACCCCATACGAATTATGGAAAGGTTATGCACTAAATTTGCAATACCTTAAAGTCTGGGGGTGTCTGGCAAAAGTTGGTTTGCCTAACTTTAAGAAGACCACTGTCGGTCTTAAAACTGTTGATGCAGTGTTTATAGGGTATGCTACAAATAGTGCTGCATACAGGTTTATGTCTTTAAGTGACTTCTCAATTTGTGAATCTAGGGATGCAGTATTTTTTTAGGACTCGTTTCCTCTTAAAAAACTAGATTAAATGTTGAGACACAACGAGAAAGTCGTGTTTCTACTTCTTCTAGTAGTCCTACCAAGGAGACTCTAGAGTTTGAATTAGAGCCTAGAAGAAGTAAAAGACAAAAGGTAGCTACTACCTTTGGACCAGGTTTCATAACTTCCTTTATTACAGAAATAAGTGATCCAGACTCTATAAATGAACCTATAGCTCAATCTTTCCTTTTAGATGAAAATCCTAAAACATCTAATGAAGCTATAAGTTCAATTGATGCTAGTTTCTGGAGAAGTGCTATTAACGATGAACTAGAATCAATTAAGTCTAATCACACTTGGGAGTTAGTTGACTTGCCTAGAGGATCTAAACCTATCAGTAGTAAATGGGTCTTTAGAAAGAAACTAAAACCAAATGGGTCAATCCATAAGTATAAGGCAAGACTAGTAGTCAAAGGGTTCACTCAGAAGTTTGGTATTGACTTCTTTGATACGTACTCTCCTATGACAAAAATCTCAACGATCCGCGCCTTGTTTGCGATCGCATCCATTCATAAGTTGCATGTACATCAAATGGATGTAAATACTGCATTTTTGAATGGAGATCTAGAAGAGATGGGATCTATATGGATAAACCACCAGGTTTTAAGACACCTGGTATGGAAGACAAAGTATGTAGACTTAAAAAGTCTCTTTATGGCCTTAAACAAGCTCCTAAGTAGTGGTACGAGAAATTCCATAAAACCATTTTGAGTTTTTGTTTTATTGTTAATGAAGCAGATGCATGCGTGTATTCGAAAATGTTTTGGTACTGATTGTGTCATCATAAGCTTATATGTGGATGACATGTTGATTTTCAGTACTAACATTAAATCCATTAACAAAACAAAAAATTTCTTGTCCACTAAATTTGAGATGACTGATTTGGGAGAGGTTGATGTAATCTTAGGAGTAAAAGTTACCAAAACTGATAAGGGTTTTTCTTTAAATCAAACACACTATATTGAAAAGGTGTTGAAGAAATTTGACAGTTTTGATGTCAGCCATGTTAGAACTCCTTATGACTCTAGTATACATCTCTTTAAGAATAAAGGAAGTAATGTTTCCCAGGAAGAGTATGCTAGAACTATTGGAAGCCTTATGTTCTTAATGAACTATACTCGGCCTGATATTGCCTATGTTGTGAGTAGGTTAAGTAAATATACTCATAATCCTAGTAATGAACATTGGATTGCACTCAAGCGCTTACTTAAGTATCTTAAGGGTACTATTGATTGGCAACTAGAGTTTGTTGGCTTTCCTTCTATTTTAGAAGGATACTATGACGTCAATTGGGTTACCGATAATGATGAAGTAAGCTCCAGGAGTGGGTATGTCTTTACCTTAGGTGGTGCGGCGATTTCATGGAAGTCTGCTAAGCAAACTTGTATCGCACGCTCTACTATGGAGTCAGAGTTTATTGCTATTGACTTAGCTAGGCAAGAAGCTGAATGGCTTAGAAATCTTTTAGCAAAAAGTCTTTTGTGGGGAAAACTGACTCATCTTGTGTCCTTGTTGTGTGATTCACAAGCAGCGATATGTATGGCGAAGAGCTAAGCTTACAATGGTAAGAAAAGACACATTCGCATAAGACATGAATTAGTAAGACACTTAATAAGGAATAGAGTACTCTCTTTAGAGTATGTGAAATCAGAAAGGAACTTTGTTGATCCGCTTACCAAAGGGTTAAGTCGGAAAATGGTTTTAGATTCGTCGAGGGGGATGGGTCTAAAGCCCATTGGTTGAGGAATTCATGGTGGATACCCAACTTAGTTATCTAAGTTCAATATGGTCAAACGAACCATGGAGAGTACTCATAGTGTACATATATTATTACCTATCCCTATGACAAATAATGTACATGCCTAGGTAGAGTTTTATGACTCTTAATAAATTCATAGCCCAGGTTTTGGGTGGTCTTAGTGAGAAAGACTTGATGAATTTACCTACTTTGGTTGAATAACTACTCTTAATAAGTTCATAGCCCAGTGTGATTGGGTAGTCCTATCGCGAAGGACTAAATGAACTTGTCGCTAGAAATGATGAGTTTTTAACTCTTAATGAATTCAATCCCAACTCTTAATGAATTCAATCCCAAGAGTTTGGATTGTTCTATTGAGAAGAACTTATTGAATTCACCGATTAAAGAGGTTGAGTTTTTATTCTTAATGAATTCTTATCCCAGAGTTTGGGTTGTTCATTTTATAAATAAACTTGAAGAATTCACATATTTATTTGAGAGGATAAGCTTGATGAAAAGGCTCTTAATTATTTCATAGCTCCTTTGAGTGGTTTATGTAGAGATAAACCTGATGAAATAACCTACGTAAGTGAGAAGGATTAGCCACCTTCTATGGAAAACATTGGGTTGTTTTCCTAATACACTTACTAGAATCCTGAGGTCAGATGGCTATATTTGTTTACATCTGTATATTTATATGCATTTGTATATTTTCTGACACATCGAGGATTTCGGTGGATGAAGGGGTTAGTTGTGTGTTATGAGTTTACCCTATCTTAGAAAGTTCCAGATTTGTTCACTTATCTAAGAGAAGAATTGCTCATATCACTATGTACTAGTTCCAGATACATTCATTAGTGCTTAAGAAACTAATCTCTCTATTGCTTTTCTTGTGTTTTCAAAACTCAAATTTTTATCACTATGTTTTTAAAGATTCTTTCGCATTTGTGGGGGGTTGTTAGAGATGCTCATCCCACATTGAGTGGGAAAACATAGTGGGCTTGGTTTATAAAGGAACCTTGATAGCCTTCTTTGTTAAAGAGTGATGGACTAGACCCTCGCGCGCGTCGCGCGCCGCCGCCGCCGTCTGGTCAGCTCGGTTCGTGTTCGTATTCTTGTTAACAAGTGTCGAAGACACGTTCACGCGCGTTCTATCTTTTTATATAACGGATAATTAAGAGAATAATTTGCAGGTTTTAATAAGGTTTACCAGCTGTGGATAAACATAGACTGCTAATTACGTTTGACCCATTTTACAAGCTATTTGTTTATCTTTTTTAAAGTGTTTAAAATGTGTTGAACGTGGACTGTTTCACGTCTAGATTCATCCAGCAACGCAACAGATATTACAGCTGTTTCACAGCATTTTTAAAACGTGTTTTTAATGACATAATTACAGGGTTTAATTATGTCTTATCTTGAGAGCGTATTTTACAGTTTTGTCCCTATTTTTACAACTATAAATATGAGCCTCGCTCAGCTCATTTTACACACCAAAAAACAAAAAATGTTTTCTTACAAACATTCTCTGCTTCTAATATTTTCTAATTTTTTCGATCAAGAAGAGCAGTACCACCGGTTCCACTTTGAAGTTTGGGTGTACATACTTTAAAGAGTCTGTGCTAACCTCGAGGGACAATCCGTCTGTAGCAGCAACTACACCGATTGGGTGAATCTGTTTCTAAGAAGGTGGTGTTTTACCACGACACGGTTCAATCTTTTATGATTCATTTACTTATTCCCAGTCAGTGCTAATGCCCTAGTTTTGCAATTCTTATTTTCAACATGATGCACAAGGATTTTATTGTTATGGAGATCTCTTCATGAGTCCCAATGATATTCAAATCATCAACATACACAAAAATAACAAATCTGAAGCTAAACCTCTTAATAAAAAATACTTGAGGAAATTGAATCATTCTTATAGTCTTTCGCTAATAAGTATTCACTAAGGCGATTATACAACATGCGCCCAAATTGTTTTAATCCATAAAGAGATATGTTCAATTTGATTGAATAATGTTCTCGAGAACTTGAATTAACTGCTTCTGCAGTCTAAATCCTTTCGAAAGTTTCATGTAAATGTTATTATCAAGAGGCTCATATAAATAGGATGTAACAACATCCATAGGCGGAAACTAAGTCTTTTATTGCCAGACTAAAAAATATAAAAGTAGTTGCATCACCACCAAAGAGTATATTTCATCATAATCGATTCTTGGTCTTTGTGAGAATTCTTGTACAACCTAATGAGCTTATATATATCTCGCGATTTCCCTTTTTTCATTTCTATTTCTCACAAAGGCTCATTTATATCCCACGAGTTTTACATCTATGGGTTTATGGACTATAGGTATGAATTATCCTCTTTTGAAAGAGATTTTAGTTCTACCTAATTGTCTTTTTCTATTTTGGCCAATCATTTCTTTGCTTATATTTTCTAATTGACAATGGTTCATGATCCACATCATCATCCAAAATCTCTAGTGTTATATTGCATGTAAATGTATTATTGACGTCGATTTGATTTCAAGTCTATTTATTACCAGACATGACATAATTTATTGAGACCTCGTTATTATTAGGTACCTAAATCATGTATAATGTCTTTGTTGGAGACCTTTTAGTCTATTCTAGAGATTTTTATAATTTTTTGATTCCTCGATCGGATCATCATAAGATATAACTCATTTTTTGAGGATTTTTATCTTTGGAACCTACTTGTCTACCTCGAGGCATAAGTTAGACACATTAGCAACTAGAGTTTATCCTTCCAGGACATCAATTTTCAATCAGAGCATTCATAGCTGGTATATGTGACTTAGTCACTCTTTTAGGGTCAGTAAAAGTATCTGGCAATTGATTTGCTAAGTTTTGTAAATGAATTATCCTTTGAACTTCTAGTTCACATTTGTTGAGTATGTGGATCAAAATGAGATAATGATAATTCGTTTCAACTTATTTCTTTTCCCAGCTAATTATTTTTCCCCCTAGTGTTGGAAAAACTAACTCATTAAAATGACAGTCAGCAAATCAAACTGTAAATAAATTCCTTATAAGAAGCTCGAGATATTTAATTATCAAGGAGAATTCAAATCTGACATATATTCTCAACCTCTTTTGAGGATCCATCTTTGTGCGTTGTGGTGGAGATATTATAATGTATAACACACACCAAAAAATATAAGATGGGAAATATTTGGTTTCTGACCAAAAACTATTTGTAATGGGGAGAACTTATAATAATTTATTGGCTTGATGCAAATTAGTGATATTGCATGTAAAATGGCATGTCGCTAGCATTATCAAGACTTATTGTCTTTATAGGGTAATCTGGAAAATGTGCTCGTAATTTTATCAACTGAGAAAGTAACCTCACAAATGTCAAGTTATGGGTTGATAACAAGGATACATATGATCATCTAGTCGATGCATAAATTAAAACCGTAAAATATCTAGATGATCTATAAGAAAGGTGTATGGGCACACATATATTACCCTGTGTCCGTTCTAAAAAATCAATAGATTCATAATCTATATTAGCTGGTGATGATTGAATAATTAGTTTGCTTTGAGAGCAAGCATCACATGAAAAACATCACTTTGAAGAATCTATCAGTTCTTCAATGAATGACCACATGAACTGTCAATAATTTTTCGCATCATAATTGAACCGGGATGGCCTAACCGGCCATGTCAAATAATAAAGCTATTAGAAAACTTTTGGTTTACAATAGCATGAGCTTCAATTTGTACTAATTCTTGTGTAATACAATCCGGATGACATTGCATATAATTTTGTCAAGATTTTCTTATTGCCTTAGGTTATACTCGTAATATAGAGATAGTCATCATCCCCTTGACTAATAGTCTCAATATGATATTCATTTATGCGAATATCTTTAAAATTCAACAAGTCTATTTGTGACTTTGGCGAGTATTACACATTGTGAATGTGGAATTGAGTTCCATTTGGCAGTAACACATTTTCTCTTTTGGAGCCTTCTATGATATTAGTACTTCTAGATATAGTACCCACATTATTCTCTTGCATTTTTAAATGAGAAAATATGCATAATTATGCACCTTTCAATATGTGCTTTGTTTCATTCACTTTGAGAAATGAAAAATATTGAATATAGCACATATCAAATCGATTATCTATCAAAGATAATATCTCAATAATTTATTGATCTTCCAGGGCATTGATTTTCTAGTACTTTGAGATATAGTACTCACATTTTCCCTTGCATTTAAACGGGAAAACTATTTCTTATGCTTAAGTATAGTATGAGTACTTGAATTATCTGTTAAACATAAATCGTCACAATTTTTTGCATATTGTATTCTGGAAGTAATCATATTCTTCAAAGGATAATAAATAAATATTTTAACATATTTAAATATATAATATAAAAACATAAATAAATAATATGTAAAACAAATTAACAAAAGCAAAATAAATTAAAAGATCAATTATTCCTTTTAGAGATTATAAGGAAATAAAATAAATGGCGAATTATTCCCTTCAAGGGTTATGAAGAAATCATCAATATCCAATTGAGTTGGGCCAACAACGCCATAATTATTTTCTCTATTTTAGTAAATAAAATTTATTTATATTTTCTTTCCTTTATCATTTATGATTGTAGATAAAAGTCCATAATACTTTAGCGTATGACAAGTACGAGATCAATGGTTTGTACCATTGCATAAAAATTTTACTTTCATAATATATTATTGTCATCTTTATAAGCAACTTCTCGTGGTTATAAGCATTCTTAAAATGATCATCTTGTCCATGTCTATGTTCATGGCCTCAATTGCAACCACAATTGCTAATGTGGTATTTATTCTTTTCGCTATAAAATGTCGCATTCACTTCAAGGAATGGAGCGGAACCAATAAGTCTTTAAAACCTTTTTCACGATATTGTGTCTGCATGACAACATTGTTTGCGTGAAAAATGAAGTATTTTTTCTAACATATCCTCATCGATGATACTCTGACTACAAAATTTCAATTTAATTTGAAGCATTCACATAGTTGAGTTTTATTCATTAACCATATAGTAAATTATCATGTTTACATTCACTTCAGGGAATGAAACAAATACAATAACCGCATGGAATAAACACCATGCTTGCATTCACTTCAGGTAATGCCTCCCATAAAATTCTTGGATCAAGATGAATTTTCGTAACTTGAACTTGGGAGAAGTCTATAATCGGGTTTTTTGACATAGAAAAATTATTGCTTTCAAGCAAATATAGACTTTATAACAGTCATACTATTAAAGAATAATAGATCAACAACTATATATAATACTTACCAAACTTAAAAAATCAAAGAGTCAAGTAAAGAATTTATAAGTGTCGAATTTGCCTTCAGTCTTTTTCTTTTAATTGAGGTTTTCAATCCAATAAAGAACCGCACTGGAAGCTTGTTCATCCTCGGCGAACCATGAAACAATCACACATTTTCATCATGATGTTAAGTGAATCTTAAAAATCAAAACGCCAAATTTAGACAAATAATAATAATAATTAATCTCATATATATATATACATATATAATTGTTGAGGTGCATTTAGCCTGGAAAACTCGAAAAAACATCACTGCCAATTGGCATATCCAATCCATCGCTTTCTTCACTTTTCTTAAAGTAAGGGTTGGTCATTCTACCATTATATAACACCATTTTTTCAAACTAAATTGATCTTGTAGGTTTCGTTGAATGCTCGATATTTGTTCCTGGAGATATATATAAACTCGGTGCAAACAAATTGTCATTGAATATTAGAACGAAATAATAATCAAATAATAGATCAAAATACACTGACCTTCATATATAAGAGTGATTAACCAACCACTACATCGATATATAAATAAGAAAACATACCAGACTTTCTAAGTTAAGTTGAATATACGGTAGATGTAGTCATCAATATCTTGTTGGAATGCTTTTTGGGAAATGCCGACAAGAACCACGGTAATTGAGGGAGATCATGTTGATAACGTGCTGTGAATAAAATAAAGAAGAACAAGAAAGATGAACAAGAACAAAGATATGAGACTTGTATTATATTCTCAACGTAGATTGTATACAATGCTTTCTCCAAACTCTATATTTATAGGTATAAGATGGAAACCCTAATTCTAATAAGTATTGAACCCTAATAATAAAGTACATTAAAGTCTTATTTAATCTATGGATATCCATCATAAATAAAGATACTCATAACAGTTTAATTGGTAACCACTTTCCACACCAATTGTTAGTTTCACCGTCAAGATACTTTATTTTATTCTTTCTAATTCAATGTATTTTGCGAAATATTTATAAATATAACACATATTTGTTGAATAATTCATTAGTACAAGAAAGAAAAATAAAAATTTAGAGTATGGATAAAAAACCTAAAAAAATTGAAAAAAAATCCCTAAATTCATCTGATGTCGCCACCGACTCAACCGTCATCTTTTACCCCTTCCACCTTCAGACCCTACTACCGAATACTTTACTCTTATGTTTCAGAAATCGACGAACGATGTGTCGATAAAATGTCCAAATTAAAACCTCGAAACCTTCCAATCGAACGATGGACGTACGAACAACGTCGTCGAGAGAATGTAACTATATTGTGGATGCAACGACATGACGATCAATGGCGTCATAGGAAAGATTTGGGGATATATGGTTAGGGATTTATGGTGTTTTTTG
This sequence comes from Hibiscus mutabilis, assembly GCA_019671005.1. Lineage (NCBI taxonomy): Eukaryota > Viridiplantae > Streptophyta > Magnoliopsida > Malvales > Malvaceae > Hibiscus > Hibiscus mutabilis. The sequence continues at coordinate 2,140,154 of CM033754.1, read as the reverse complement.
AATTTCGGGTTTTGTAAGAAATTAGGGAATTTTAGGATTTTTTTTTGAAAATTTAAGAAATTAAAAAATAGAAAGAAATTAAAATAAAAGTCAAGTGTTAAGTAATGATTGAGTGTCAATTTTTTTAACGAATCGACTTTAAAATGTTCTCTAAAAAGTGGATCCCGCTCTAATAGCCCCAAAAAAATTAAATACATGTATTAAGATACGAAGGCTTATTATTCCACAACAACGAAAGCACTTTTTCACTCTTTCATATACTAGTGGATTTCACTTGGAAAAGAAACTGTTCCATACTAGTGGATTCGAGTCCATAACTATGGGTTCCAATGCACGAGATCTTGTAGCACTTACCAATGAGGCCCTATCGATTAGTATTACACAGAAGAAATCAATTATAGATACTAATACAATTAGATCTCCTCTTCTAGTAAAACGACAACTGGAGTCTGGCCGTCCTGAGTGATAAGCAATGCTAAACCTTAGTTCAGTGCCTAATCTCTTACGTAGCACCCTCTATTAAGGGGCAAACTGGTGTCTTGATCGGACGTAATGCTCCCCTTTCATCATAAGACGTGGTTTCTCACCGCCTAATGATAATATCATATCACGATCATGTGGTAGCCTGGTTCGAATTCTATATGCAGATTCTAATTGACGTTTGACACCTATTTTGACAAAAAAAAATTAAACACCTAAAGAAAAATATCATTTCAAACACTTTTTTCAATTAAACATAATAAAAACAACTCATAAACTATGCCCTTTATTAATTTTAGATGCCTATAATTTTTAGTTAAACTAGATACCTAAGGTTACACTCGTAACCACCTTCCACGCCAATTGACAATTGTTAGTTTCACCGTCTAGTTCAGTGGAATTTTTATATAGTGGGGGGCATAATGGAGTATGAAGTATGTGAGATTTCTATACCACTAGAATAAGTATTGTTGATCATGTACTCCAATAAATTAAGTGGGGTCAATTTTAATATTTTCTATTAAAAATTATATATAAACTTCTTAAAAACTTTATACCCAGACAAATCAAGTGAGGCCAATTGCACCCTCAAATTCCAATGTACATCCGCCCATGGTCTAGATGCTTTAATTTGTTGTTTCTAATTCAATGTATTTTGCCAAAGATATAAAACATAACATATATTTGTTGGATTATTCATTAGTACAAAAATAAAAATAAAAAATTAGAGTATGTATAGAAAACCTAAAAAAAATCAAGTGTCAGAAAATCAAACCTGAATTTAATGAAATTCATGTAATAAAAAGTGAATTATTTAACTAAATTTGGTTTTTATTTTAATAAAAAAACAATTGTTTGTTACCCAATTCACATAGTATTTCCAACCCAATCAATACAAATCATTTTAATCTCTATCATGGGCATTTTAATAGTGCTTAGGGTTAAGTAAAGTACTGATTTTTATTTTATAAAGTAAAAGTTAGTGTTTGTGTGGGAGAGAGATTACATTATTCTAAAGGTTAGGTCTTTGAGAATTGTAAGTCCCAAGGCCAACTAATAATAACATAGAGAAACGGACAGTCCATAAATAAAGTCCTAAAATATTTCAAACTTGTCCATGGTGAGGCTTGGTCATAGGTGAAAGAAATTGGTGTTCAAACTTATTGGTCAACTCTCTTGGGAATTATAGGTAAATATATATAGGGACGGAGCCAAGATTTAGAGTTGAATGACAAAATATAAATGTTTAAAAACAGGAGAAACGAATTTATAAATAAATAAATTTTTGAAAAAAATTATATAAGGGGACAAAAATATAAAAAAATTCCTAGAGGTGGGGTGCAATATATACTTAGTGCATGAACAACTTTAATTTTACCGGCTAAAAGACAAATAGCAAACTAAATTTAATATTGACTTTTAACTTGTCATATCTAAGTTATTCATGTGATAGGTATAGATCTGTTTATAATTTGACTTAAACAAAAAAAATAGCCCTCAAATTATGTATTTTTTTTGCTTTTGGCCCTTAAACTATGATTTGGGCAAAATAGGCCATTAACTATCATTTTTAGGCAAAATAGGCCCTTAAACTATCATTTTTGGGCACTTTAAATTCCTAAACTATTTTTTGGTCAAAATAAGTACCTAAACTATATCATTTTTCTTCTTTTAGTCTCCAAAACTAGGGGTGTTCAAATCTGGGTACCCGGGTATTCGGGTACCTGAAGTACCGGGTACCCCGATCTTTGGGTAGTAGAAAATGCGGCCCGTGTCCCGACCCGATTTTTGCGGGTACCCAAAAGTTCGGGTATTTGGGTTCCCGGATATAAAAACATATATTTTTTTAATATAAAATATTTTATTAGTTTAATATAAAAATATAAAAAATATGTATTTATTAGTTTAATATAAAAATATGAATTTATTAAATATAAAAAATAAAAAATCTTAGTTTAATATAAAAATATGTATATTGAATATAAAAAATATTAATTTTAAATATATTCGAGTACCCGAAAATTCTTAATTCTGTGACCCGAGCCCGACCCGAGAAGTGCCGGGCCGGGTACCCGACCCGGGTAAAAAAGTTCTGGGTAAATACCTGGTTATTTATGTTCGGGTAATCGGATGATCGGGTCGGGTCAGTTGGGTCGGGTATTTTTGAACACCCCTACCCAAAACTATTAATTGGTCAAAAAATCTTTGTGATGTGTCAACATCTTATTAGTCGAAATAATTTTCTTTTGACTTAAATAACTATCGGACTTAAAATGACTAAAAATGATAGTTTAGGGGCTTATTTTGATATATAATATTTTAAAATTTAAAAAGAACATAAATATTTATATATGTTATAAAAGCCTATAAAATGATATTTTTGTAACCATGGACTTAAAGTGACAAAAAATGATAGTTTAAGGGCTTATTTTTCCCAAATTATAGTTTAGGGGCTTAAAGTGGCCAAAATGATAGTTTAAGGGCCTATTTTGCCCAAATTATAGTTTAAGGGCCAAAAGTACAAAAAAAAACATAGTTTGAGGGGTTTTTTTGGTTTAAGCCTTACAATTTAATCAATATATTTCAAATATGCTCAACGTCAAATATGAACAGAATTTGGTACCTAAATTGATGATCATGATACTTTAATAACAAATGATGATTTGAAGACAATTGATATAATTAACGCTATACATTTTGTTGATACATAAAGGATTGGACGATGGTGGTAGGAGATTCATCCTATTTAGTACATGACGAGGAGTAGGCAGATGCACTAGACTCACTTGTCAAAATAATTTGTGCCTAAGGTTCTTTGGGTGTGACATTAGTGTGAATAAGTAGGCGGTAGCCAACAGCAAAGTGGGCAAAGGTATTGTCAAATTGACAAGCGAAGTGCCAATGCCGCTGCAATTAAAGGTGTTCATAACTGGTTCAATGATATTTAGATGTTCAATAAATCTATTATTATTATTATTTATTCTCTTAACTTGTATTATGAACTTATTAGACGCTTTAGTACTCAATGGACCAGTTAGGAACAACCCTTGCTATAATTAAAGGCTAAAGCCACCACTGCCATTAACCTTATAGCTTTTGACCAGTTTCAAGATGCCATTGTCAGTTGCCACAACCAGAGCAAACATTTTTGGATTTGGACCATTACTTCATTCTAGTATCAATGTTACAACATTGACACACCACCCTTACACGAAATGCATCATTGGCAGAGAAAAAAAAATCTTTATTTACTATTTGATAAAGAGAAAAAATGATAAATTATAATTTTTTTTTAAAAAAAGTAATTGCAATGGAACAGTGCAAGATGTATTATAAGATAAATAAGAAAGGAGCTAGATTTCAGCTTCTTGACCAAACAAACTTTAAAGATCTTGTAGCTCTCTTCCCAAGGTTTTTTTTTTAATCAAAATGAGAAATGCAATAAGATGAGCAGAAAAAAAATCATCTATGGGAGTTGGCAGTGTCAGTTGCTAGCTCAAATGGGTTATAATTATAACTTAAATATACAGATTAAAAATAATGAAAACAGAATTTAAAAATAAAGTTTAATAGTCAAATAAATACTCAAATTATAATTTTTTTAGTTAGGTGTTTAAATTTTGTTTTGAGCTTAATATATGCTTAACATTTTCAACGTTATTTAAATAGGTGTCTCGATGTTACTGTCAGTTATTTTTTATCGTTAACTTCTGATATCTAACACGTGTCATCTTCTTAAATTTTCAAAATTATATTCAAAAATAAATAAAAATTAATAAAATAAAATAACCTTAAATTTTCCAAAATAACCCTAAATTTTAAACCCTTAACACCCAAAACCCAAATCTTGATTTAACTTGATTATCTATCAATTGTCATACCGCAACCCATTACATCTATCGTCGGACCATCACGACTATTTATCCCATCACCTCGTCATCGAAAATCGGTCGAAGTCGTGCGAAACGCTAAAATATCGAATAATTCACAATGAATAGCATCATAACAGACGATAAACGATGTATGAGTCATTTGACGGGAGGAGGACGCTTTATTTCGTCGCCGAAAATGCGACCAATGCCGTTGGAAGTGATCGGATTTGAGGGTTTAGAAATTTGAGGACTATTTTAGGATATTTAAAATTTTAAAATATTTTAATTTATTTTTTAAAAGATAAAATTTAAAAAATATTTAATACTGTTACGTTCACTATTTTTATTAGATAACAACAAAAAATTAGCATACGTTATAGTGAGATACTTATTTAAATCACAAAAGAAAATGTTAAGTACAAATAAAGTTTATGCACATATTTGAAAGAAAATATAATTTGGGCAAGGGTTAAGCCTAAAAATAACACCTAAGGGGGTGTTTTGAAATATTTTAAAGTGGCAGTGGCGGTGGTTAATGATCAAAGAGCTCTCTTTTTGATGCAAGCGTGGGTATAAATGCAGCACATTTGCCATCACTCTCTTTTTTCACCGTCTTCTACAACATAGACAAATACCCTTTGATTTTCTCTCACTCTAAAGTAATAAAGCTCTACCCTTTATTACTTTCCTTCTCTAGTTTTATTCGACTATATTGCAGCAGAGTTGCTCTGTTGCTGAGCTCAAATTCTATAAAAGCTTTAACTTTTGTGTGTCTGAGAGTGTTGAAATAGAAGGCTTTGAGTGAGAGAGCAGAGAGAACACAGAAAAAGAAAAGTAAGCACAGAATCTGAAAATGGGTATCTTTCTCTCCCCCCTTTAGTTTTGTTTCTTTCTTTTTCCTGGGTTTCTCTGCTACATTCTGACTAGGGTTTTGAATGAGAAGGGTGGCTTTATTTATTGTACTGAAAACAATGCTGTTCTTCCTTTTTCTTTTTGGATTAAATTGACTGCTTGTTGTGGGCTCTTAATTTCCCCTACAGGCTACAGCTTTTTCTGTTCTGTTCAATCCTTTTGTCTTGAAGAAAGCCTTTTCATTTGTGCAAGTTTGTGTACTTCCAATTTTCAGTTGTTGCTTTGGAAATGGCTGCTGTTTTCTGCCATGTTTTTTGGGGTTTGACTAATTGAATTTCAAGAAATGGGGTTTTTTGCTTTTGAGGTCAACATCTTTCTTATATCCTAAGTTTTATTGACCCCTTGGGAACTTAGCTTGAAGCTTGCTGGTAAAGTTAATTGTGTATTAATATATTTGTCAAAAAAAAACTAGATAATTTGCCCATGTGATGTGTTTGTTTTTGTTCTTTATACCTATCTCTTTTTTGGTCTTTGATCTTTGGTTCATGAACTTAGACTTGGTGCAATTAAGGGTATTTTTAGGTAGTGGTCAAATTTCTTAGGCTTAGTTTCTGTTCATCAACCTGATTACATAGGTGTTCAAACATAATTGTGGATAAAGGCCTAGACTGAAATCTGCAAAATGGATGTCGGTGAAAAGGATAAGTACAAGCTAGAAAAGAGAAATGGCAATGATATAAACTACCAGGGATCTGGTATGTCATCGGCTTGGCAGTTTGGTGGTGGCAATCTCACAAGTACTCCTGTGAGTTTAGTTCCTAATGATAATCCCTTGGGTATCGGCTCGTCATCTGGTTCGGCTTCGATGGTAGATTCGTTTTGTTCTAACTTTTGGGAGCATCCTTCCAATTCACAAAGCTTGGGGTTTTGTGATATTAATGTGCAGAATGGTGCGAGCTCTTCAAATGCAATGGGAGTTGCGAAAGGCGGTCCTGCCTCTATGAGAAGTAGCATCGATAGACCATTTGATATGGGATGGAATGCAACAAGTTCAATGTTGAAGGAGGGTATGTTTTTGCCGAATGTATCTCGGATTCTACCTCAGAGCCTATCTCAGTTGCCAGCTGACTCAGCTTTCATCGAGCGTGCTGCCAAGTTCTCGAACTTTAGTGGGGGGAATTTTAGTGGTATGGTGAACACTTTTGGTATTCCCGAATCTATGGCTGTGTATAATAGGGGTGTGGATCTGATGCAAGGACCACAAGATGCTTGTTTGCAAGCTGAAAATAGGGCTACTCAAGAGAGTCTGCTCAAGAACGAAAGGAGAAGTGAAAGTCTTGTGAGGTCTAATGAAGAAGCAAAAAAAGGAAATGGTGGGTCGGGTAATGAGTCTAATGAGGCCGAGTCTAGTGACAGTGTTGGTGGTCGAGATGAGCCATCCGCATTGCATGGTACAGGCTGTGAACCGTCTGCTAAAGGTGTTAGTTCTAAGAAAAGAAAAAGGAGCATACAGGTGAAACAATGTTTACCAATTCTTCCCTGATCCGCTATTCACTTTTTGTTTATACTCAGTTTTGATTGTTAAGTTTACAGCAGAATGCCGAGATTGATCAAGCTAAGGGAAGCCAATCACCTGTCAAGGATGCAAAGGATGGTGCTGAAAATCAACAGAAAGGAGACCAGAATCAATCTACAGTGATGAATAAGACGACAAAACATGGAAAACAAGGGTCTCAAACTTCTGATCCACCAAAAGAAGAATATATCCATGTCAGAGCTCGAAGAGGCCAGGCAACAAACAGCCACAGTCTTGCAGAAAGGGTAAAGTTTACTTGGAACACTTACTAAAGTTTAGCAATATTTAGATCATTAGATCGGAGCTAATCGGTTATAACCTCAGGTAAGAAGAGAAAAGATCAGTGAAAGGATGAAATTTCTGCAGGACCTTGTACCTGGTTGCAGTAAGGTATGTTTTCTTGGATGGTATCACTTAACGAGTACAATCAAATTAACTTGGAAGCATTTGAAACAGCTAGTTTAGTTCAGTTTGTAAGGCTTTATCCGTTCTTGCAGGTTACAGGCAAGGCAGTGATGTTAGATGAAATCATTAACTATGTGCAGTCACTTCAGCGGCAAGTTGAGGTATTGGAGCTGAATTCTCTGTGGCCACCTGTGAATACTGTATAGATATAACCATATGCTATCCTTCACAAGTTCTAATGTGTCACTTTATTTTCTTCTTTTTTGCAGTTTCTATCTATGAAACTTGCGACAGTGAACCCACGGCTTGATTGTAATATAGAAGGGCTTCTTACAAAAGATGTAAGCTGATGTATGTAGATTTAGCAATTACTTGTGTCTATATGTATATCTTCTAATCCATTAAAATACAGATTATTCAATCACGGGCTGGTTCATCAACTCTGGGGTTCTCTCCGGACTTGTCTGTGGGTTATACTCCATTGCATCCGTCTCAGCCAGGACTTTTTCCGGGTGGCCTTCCTGTCATGGGGAATAATGCTGATTTTATGCGTAGAACTCTCGGTTCCCACTTCACGGCAATGGCTGGAGGATTCAAGGAGCCTAATCAGGTTTTACTTTTCTTCATTTTTCTTATAGTTCATGCTTTATGTATGTTTTAGCGCACGATACATAAAATGTTGTCTGCTTACCTTAATGAATGTATGAGGATTACAAATTTACTTCTGTGTCGATACATTTTGATTCTAGCTATCCAATACATGGGAGGATGAGCTCCACAATGTGGTCCAAATGAACTACGGAGCCGGTGCTCCTTCCGACAACCAAGAAGTAAATGGTATTACTCTCTTTACTTTAAACACTATGAAGCCCGTGTCATAGGCTGAATATTCTTCGACTCCGGCTGTAATTTATCTATTTCTTTTGCAGGGTCTCAACCATCAGGCCATGCGAAAGTAGAACTTTGATCCTAAAGGGTATATAGCTCTATTCCGGGCAGCTCGTAATTTATAACACATTCTTGAAGGTAGTGAAGGACATGCAATTTGAATATCAGTAACGTTCGACCAAAGCAGACAGCACGAATATCAGTCACGTTGGACCAAAGCAGGCAGCTCGTGCTTCGTTAACTGTTTGTTTGAGGGGGGGTATCATTTGTATGATTGTCTAGATTGAGGATATGGAAATTTTTTTGTGATGTAGGAATTATGTTTTATCTAGTAAACTTAGATGGTGTCTTGCTGTAATTTACAGACAACAGTGGGATGTATTTTGTTCAGTTCAGAGATGTAATTTGCAATATTTTTTAATTATATTTTAATGGCTTGTACTGTTCTTCAATCTTAAAATTTTCCTCTTAGACATGAAATTTCATTGACTCAATCAAATAAATTCAATTCAACAGCTTCACAAATTTACAAATTTGTCATATCTGCATTTACAAATTTAGTACAGACAAATTGACAGGGTAACACAAAACAAGTTTTGATTTTGTTCCTTCTAAAAGCATATCATTTACATTAAAATTGGAGTGAATTTGGGGCATCTTTTTACATGGTGAAAAAACTAGTTGAGCTGCTTGGCATCCTGTTTAAGCGTCTCAAAATCTTCTCTGCAATCTGTTTCGTGCTACCATTCCCATGGTGAAAAGCACTAACCAACGAGGCTGGCAGCGACCGGTCCTTTGATATGTCCGAAGCCGACTTATTCCCACCTTTCACTAGGAATTTTTCAATCATCCAAAAGGATTTCTGCCACAGGCCTTCTTCTTTGTGCTCTTTCACTGCATTCAAGATATGTTGAATAGCATTGAATTCATTCAACAGGCTCACACTCTTGTCCACGTCGACGTTGTCGTCCAACAAAGTACATATAGCTGCCATTGAAGCTTCAACTACCTCACCATTCTCATGGTCCAGACATGCCAACAACCTTTCGACAGCCTTGGCATCGATCAAACAAAATGTGGTTTCTGAAGAACAAACACCTCTATGAACTGGACATAGTAATGGAATCCTTATCCTTTTTGATGAACTGGAAGATAGAAGTTTCGGCAGGTGGAACAATTTCGTAGACTTGGTTTTCTTAAGTTGTGGTGGCTGCGATAGATTTATCGACTCTAAGGAGAGATTCTCCAGTCCGATCGCTGATAATCTTTGAACTTCATCACTGGATGTGTTCATGAGCAGTTCTGTGAACACCGATGTGAGCTTGTGAGCTTTTGCTAGAAACAATATCTGTGGCTCATACAGTGTAGTTGTGAATCTAACAAGAATCCCGACTAGGCCCTCTAAGTAAACGGTTGCGTGCCTGCTAGTTCTTATTCCACTTCTTTGGATTAAAATGATTTTCTGAAGGATTATAGGGACAACTTTCTTCTGCAGAAGAGCAAGGTTGAGTGTTAGATTCTGCCGGGGGAGTTTTGCCAGGAATTTTGCTGAAACTGCCTGCTTCTCTGTAATGTGGTTAGTTCCTGTAGGGCACTCCAATAAACTCTCCGGCAGCCCCCTGGTTCTGCAGAGTCTCTCCACTAGTGTGTTACCAATGTGCGGTGAAAGGGTAATGAGTAGCTTGATTGCTGCAACCCCGAGTTGTTCGTGTGGATAATTGATGAATTCAATGAGGGTGTAGCTTGCTTCAGTCTCATTCAGAACCGAGACAATGGTTGCCAATGATTTGGATGACTTTGTCAAGCATAAGAGAATTCTGATGAGATTGATGTTGAGCTCGTGAGCTATCGAGTTCTTAAGCAAGCTGATAATGTTATAGACGACGTAATCTGAACCTATCCTGTGGCCATTGGGATTTACTTGGATGCAGTCGCGCTCAACCCCAGACTCCAGAATATTAGCAAGTATTGCAGCAGCTTCTTTCTTTGAGTTCATTGGTTCATCGTGTATCCAACGAGCAAACATCTCTTCAGCCATAACTTGGACGATACCGGCTTCGACAAGTATCCTTCCATTCAAATGGTGAGATGAGATTTGTGCCAAAGCCTTAAATGCTGCCTCTCTGACAATGGGGTTTCCACTTTGCACCATTTTAATGAGACTAGGAGAAGCCCTCTCAGCCAAATATGTTTTGCTGTCATTGTCAAGAATGACTTCCCCCAAGTAGCTTGCCATTTCCATCTGCACCTCCTTGGAACCTGCTTATGTACACATCAGCATATCTGTCTTAAATTCATCATTTAGAAGGATGTCAATCATAAAGTTAAATTACCTTCTGTTAGATGATTCAAAAGAGGTTCCAAGAATCCATACTCTGCCATCCGCTTTACGTTACCCCGAACTCTCTCCAAGTTCTTCAAAATTTCATCTGCTGTTTTGGAGGCAAAAGAATCAACCTGATGGTTGTATTTGATCCTGATCAGAATCAAAATTGCTCCGGTTGCCGACCCGATTTTTTCACCTAATGCTTGACATCTTGAAAGCTCAAGTAAGAAATGCAATGATGCATAGAGAACTGGCTGGTGGCTACTTGATAACAACTCAACTAGTGTTGAAAGATCCATTGTATCTGCAACCATTTCCTGAACAAAATACAATGGAAACGGTGCTATAGTTAAGCAATGGTAAAATTTCACCCGCTTTACATTCTTTTCGTGTTTAGGTTCAGATGAAATATCTGGGTATAGTATAAAAGCAAACCTTTCCTTCATCGTCGTCCTCAGCCAATTGTTGTAATAGTTCCAAAGTTTCACATCTGACATCTCTATCTTTGTATCTGAGTAACTTATTAAGCAATGGCAATATTCCAGCACTAAGTACCTGTACCTTACTGTACTGTTTCCTTTTGCAGATATGTTGCAGATCCCGTATTGCCTCGAGTATCATACTATCCGAACTAGCCAACGATAATGCCACACGAGCAACCTTGATCCTCGCAACTTCATTCCTATCCTTCCATTGCTCTATGGTGGTCTTTAAGGCAAAATTGGTGCTTAAAACCCTGCTTGTGAGCTTCATTCCTGTGGTTGGACATGTTATATCTTCGAGATGGCTGAAAGTTTCGAACCACTCCGATATCGCCTTCCTCTCATAGGTCACTCCACTCTCAATGGTAACTGGATCACTCATAATCTGCTTAGTTAATGGACAGAAGAAAGTGTCGTACATTGGTTCGATGTAATGAGCTACCTTTGGCAACGTTTTCAAGGACTTGTTTATACTCTCATACTGTCTTCTCGGACTTGAAATTTTAAGGAATTCATCTAGACACGGCATGTTCAAAGCTTGAGAGCTTTCTGTGAAGATAGAGACATCCACATCGACGGAGTAAAGATCCGATTCCATTGGCATTTGTTGTGGCATTTGAGAACTTTCTATTCCCATCTTTGATTTCTTAGGCTGTTTTGTTGCAAAAGGCATCTTTGATTCGAGCTCTTTGGTTCGTAATTCTTGAGGCTGCTTAACTTGGGAATGGACATTCTGCATTTCATCTTAAAGAGACCAGACCATTGGCATTTGTTGTGGCATTTGAGAACTTTCTATTGCCATTTTTGACTTCTTAGGTTGTTCTGTTGCAGAATACATCTTCGGTTCGAGCTCTTTGATTCGTAATTCTCGAGGTTGCTTAACTTCAAAATGGACATTCTGCATTTCCTCCGAAAGAGACCGGACCGCAGTTTCCGCATACTCCTCGTCCCCGAATGTTGCAGACGGTATCAAGCACAAACATTCACCTATGTCTTTTACCACCCCTTCTAGCCTGGCCATGATACTTCCCAGTTCTGTCTCTGAAACCGGTTGGTTCTCTTTATGACATTCTCCGAGAAGATCTTTAGCCAGATTGACATTCTGGGAAATAGATTGTAGAATCTCCCTCACATTTTTCGGAGGCTTCTTCGCATACTTCAACTCCATTATCGCCGGAAAAACTCGATAAATGTAACATCCAACTTCAATAAACCTTTCCTTCCCTACATCTATACATTCTACTGATTCCGTGACTGCTGAAATATCAGCCAACAAGGATTCAAAAAGACTGTTGTCTATCTGGAAAACGAAAAAAGATTGGAATCGAGACATAAGTATTCTTTGTTTCTTGTAATTCAGAAAAACAAGGGCAATATGAATAGTCCAGGATACAGTTAAGCATTGTTCATGGCCAAGTCTATGCCTGCACTTCACCAATCTATACATGTTTCGACAGGCTAGCGGCTAGCCTATCTTCTCCGGACTCGAGTATCGAATACTGTATGAGTTCTTATTCAACTATACTTAAAATTTTCTAATTTATTTCATATATTCCTAAGATTATACATCAATAAATGAATTCAACATACTTCATAAAGAATGGAAGACAGTAGTACAGAGATAAAGATTTTGTAAAGCTCGTACCGACATCGTCGAACCGGAGCCGAAACCCTCCGAGGATTCTCCTTGTATTCAGCAAAGTTGCAGAATCCTAGAAGACTTGAGTCGGAGATAACAAGATGTTTTAAGAAGTAAAAGTAGATCTTGAATCAGTCTCTTCTCCATGGTAGTTTACCATCTGTTCAATTTTTTTTTTTTTTTTTTTGTTGAAAGAGCCATCTGTTCAATTTCATCATACTAAACGTGGCCAATTTTAATTTCTCTATAACAAAAGTCAAAACATTATTTATTATAGAATAAACATTATTTATACATGCATATACATGTATGAATATGAGGTGGGAAACAGGGACGGATGCAGAATTTTATGTTAGAGGGCAAATTTATAAAATTTTAGGAGGGCGAAAATAAATTTTCAATAAAAAATACATAGAAAAATTTTAAAACATATATAAATTTCAATTTTTTAGGTGGCGACTGCCCCTTTAGCCCCTTTGGTCTATCCTTGGTGGGAAATGTAGTGTGACAAAGGGGAAAAAGGTAATGAAGTAAGACAAAAACATTAAGTTAGCTTTAGGACTTGAAAAATTCTCTTATAAATAAAGTCTGCAATAAAGGGTTATTTTGTAATATTAATTATTTTAAATTCATAGTGAAATATTTTAGTTTGGCCCTCCCAATAAAGAGTTAGGTATTTCACTTTTAGCTTAGACTGTTTCTTTGTTTATATATTGACCTATAGAAGTTGCTAGCTTGTGATTTTGGGGAAAATAAAACATTGGTTAACTTAATTAAATATATCAGTCCACTTGTTCAGATGATAGGACTTTTGGCCTTGACTTTCAATATATATATATATTCTATTGGCACTAATAAAATATCGGTAGTTGTTAGAAAACTAGGGTTAATTACCTTCTTTTTTTTCTCCACCACCGGGTAATTTTTTATCAATAAAATATCTTTAATATTTTTGTGTGTATTATAATATAATTCTCGTTTATTTTTATAATAGTTTAGCGTTCGTGTAACGATAATTATAATATACGTCTGTGATCAGAGATAATTAACGATCTCTTATGATTAGATCCATTTTATTGTAGTTTGTCAATATTTTAAGAAGTATTAATAGAACAATCTATAAAATTAATTTTATTGATCACTTATCCTACGTTGGTACGTCTAATTGGACAAACATAAAGATTTACCACGAAAATAATATCAGAAAGTCTGCCCTTTGATCCTTATTTTCCTCGAGAGCCTTAAGAAACTTTGAAGTGCCACTTTCCAGGTCAGCCGATGAGATCTTCTTTTGCCATCCCAACAACAGTATCTCTGCACAGGGATGGACCGAAGGAGGGAGCGATCGCCTCCCTTAAAAATTTAAAATTTTTATATGATTTAAAATTTTTCTATGTATTTTCTATTAAAAATCTATTTTCACATTTTCCCTAAATTTTTATAAGTTCACTCTCTAAAAATTTATAAGTCCGTCTCCTTAACCTAAAGTTCTATGTTCAACCCTGTCTCTGCATATCCATGAAAACAAAGAAATTAAAGGAAAAGAGACCTCCATCATTTCAACTCATTTGAGCATCAAAGGTCATAAACAAACGTACACGATAGTGATCTGTCTCGGCCGCACTTGAAAATTTAAGCGTATTGTCACGGGGCTAGATTTTGACCCTAGCGGATCCGTGCGGCCTTAGAAGCCTTCGACGCAAATCTGTCGATTCCTACGCCTAAGTCAGCCTTCAACCAGCCTTGTGAGTACTCATGCTCGACAACGGCTCCGACAAGCCCTCCAGGTTTCGATGGATCTTGTCACGGGCTCCACTTGTGTCGCGGGGCTAGACCTTTGCCAGACGAATTGTGTGGACCTTAGTCACTTTCTCGGTTGAAACGTCTACTAAGTCACCCTGAAATCCCTTGTCATGGCCTTAGGTGAAGCTCTCTCGGCAAACACCTAACTCAGCCAAGATTCTCACTCCGGAAGATCAAACACTTCCCAAAGCCCTCGAACGAAAGATCGTTCTAAGCGAAAGCTAATCAAAGAACAACGAAAAGAGATTGGCAGCTAGAACAACGAAGAACACTCAAGAACAATAAAGAACACTCAAAGAGTTTAGAGTAAATGCTTCTTGTATTACTCAAAGTAAATGAATAAGTGAAGTAGTGAAGTGTGAAGTGAAGTGATTTACAAGTGAGGAGGGAGCCTCTATTTATAGTTGAACTCCCCTACATCCAACGGCTCAGTTTAAATTACATCGACGGTCGAGATTGATCTTATCTAATCAAATCTCAATTTCAAATCTCTAATTATCACAAACATTATCTACAAATTATATTTTAAATAAATAGATGATGCTTCGACCAAATTACCCTCCTGAATCCTCCATGGATTTGGCTAAGTCTAGTGGGCTTGCGGGCTCTTTAGTATTCTCCAAGTAACGGGCCAAGTGTGATGGTCTTGGCAAGCCCGTTACACCACGCAAACCCTCTTTGGCTGATTATTGCGCCAATGCCTCGGTCCTAAAGGTTTGGTCCACGCCTTTCTCCAAGTGTTGGGCCAAGTCTAATGGTCTTGGCAAGCCCGTTCCATCGCGCAAACCTTCTTTGGCTGATTTTTGCGCCAATGCCTTGGTCCCAAAGGTTTGGTCCACGACATTCTCCGAGTGTTGGGCCGCATTTGGCAAGCCCATTACATTGCGCACAACCTCCCTATCTGATGCTCGCGCCAATGTCTCGATCCGAAAAGTTTGGTCTATGACATTCTCCCCCACTTGACTTAGCGACGCCCTCGTCGCTGCACTCGAACGACCTTGGGCAGGATCAACTTGATTACTCGTCGATGCCTCGGCTTCATGCAATTCCCCCATATGAACTGCTCGCCTCGACTCAAACTGTTGTTGAACATCGCGTGCTAAGACGCCTCTTGATACATCTCTCTTGTAGGAGCATTCTCCCACAAACTCTGATTTACCTCGACTCAGACCCACTTGGTCATGCGACAAAGACTTGGAAGTTGTCACAACATTGAACAGAGACTGAACTCTCAGATTCGTCGACAACTCTGGCTTGCCCCTTTAAACTCTGAAAGGTCTCTTCCAATCTTCATTTCCCCCGCACTGAAGACTAGGTCTTACTTGACCTACGCTCATCAACAATGGCAAATCAAAACCAAAAACACTAGGAATGTGTTTGAGATGTACCTTCTCCTCGATCACATTTACTCTAAAACAGGTCAGCCATTCTTTCTCCTTAAAGTCTGGCCCCCTCTGCATTGAACCTTCTCCATCGAAGTTCTTTGCATGCATCGACACTTTCGCCACAAAGTCCGTTGCGCTACTCTGTATCGGCTCTTCTTCCCTGAAGTCCGTTGCTCCTGGTTGTATCCGCCCTTCTGACTTGAAGTTTGGTGCTCTCTTGCATCGATCATTCCTCCTTGAAGTTCGGTGCTTTCTCTTGCGTCGATACTTCCTACCTGAAGTTCGTCGCTCGTTTCCCACCTTGCCCATTAGTGGTGTCTCCACGGTTACTATGTCCCTTAACGGCTTGGCCCCCTTCGACTCTCTAATGGTCTCAAAAGCGATGCTCTTTCCCCGAACATCCTCAGCAAGCTCCTCGATAGCCTTCTCGGACATGGTCACCCCTTTCTGCTTTCGGTCCCCCTTGGCCTTGGCAGAACTCGACATTATCGGATCAAGCGATGCAGCCTCGCTCTCTTTGGGCTCACCCAACTCCTTGGATAGCTTGACTCGATCCAGGCACTCTCGCAATTTGTGAGGCCCCTTACACTGGTAGCACTCTAGTTGCTTCAACTTGCGTCGGCACTTCTTCCTCGAAGTCTTTCACTTCTTTCCTACCTTGCCCATAGGTGGCATCTTAACGGTTGCTATGTCCCTCAACGGCTCAGCCCCCTTCGACACTCTACTGGTCTCAAAAGTAATGTTCTTCACTCGAATATTCTCGGCAAGCTCTTTCCCAGCCTTCCTGGACATCTTCAACCCATTCTGCTCATGACCTCCGCTTACCTTGGCAGAACTAGACAACTCTGAACCAAGTTTCACAGGCTCTTTACTCTTGGCCTTGTCCTATCCCTCGGACCAATTGGCTCGAAACGAGCATCTCCGTAACTTATGAGGTCCCTTGCATCGGTAGCACTCCAATCGCCTCGTCTTTACCTTTGGCTCGATAGCTTTCTCACTTGCTATCGCACCAAGTCTCATCACTGGCTGAACTACTTTGGCAGTCGTAGTCAAACCACGGTTCTCACTTTGCTTGGCGGCATTGACACACACAATCGCCCCAAGTCTCGCTACTTCACCCTTTGACTCGTCTGTTGTCTTCACCATGGCAGCTAGATGGTTCTTCTCGGGACATCCTCTTATCAAATGAGGACCATCACAGAAGTAGCACTTCAACTTCTTGCTCCCCTTCTTTTTTGGCATGGACTTAGACTCACAATTCCCCTTATCTCTCAAACTGGGCTTGGTTGACTCAACACTCGCCTGCTTGCATTCTGCAGGCTCGGTCAGAGGTTCGGCAACAACGAAAGCCTCTGAAAGTCTCTGGGCATCTCCCTGCTCTACTGCGAGCTTTGCCCCCGGTATAAATCCCTCTAAGAAGGTCTTGAGCGCATCACATTCACTCATTGCCGTCTTGCAACTGAGCAGCTCTCTCTTGAGCTCATCCACTTCTTTTCGCAAAGCTTCCATCTCAGCTTCACTAGCATTACTCCCTCGAACAGTCACCAACTTGTTGAGAACTTCTCGTGTCTCATCCTTGAACCGGTCATCTATAGACTCTACTTCGTCAAGACGAGACTCGAAAACACCTTGGGTCTGTTTGGCCTCATCTTCGGATTTCTCAAGTCTAAGAACCCTCTTTCCCAATGACTCCAATCCTGCCTTCATTGCCTCCACTGCATCTTGAAGGGAATTATCTTGTTGGTTCAACTTCTCGTACACCGAGTTGAGACCTTCTTGGATCTCCTTCTCGGTTTTCTCCTTGGAAGAATCATCCGCTTTTTTCAAATCCCTCATCTTGGCTTGACAAGCACAACTCTCTCGAACTACCTCTAACTCGTTGAGGATGCGTTGCGTCTCGTCATTGAACTTGCCCTCCATGGACTCTAACTTTTCAAAACGTGACTCCACAACACTTTGGGTCTTTTTGGCCTC
The DNA here is from genome assembly GCA_019671005.1 of Hibiscus mutabilis. NCBI lineage: Eukaryota > Viridiplantae > Streptophyta > Magnoliopsida > Malvales > Malvaceae > Hibiscus > Hibiscus mutabilis. The sequence goes on along the minus strand of CM033754.1, from coordinate 2,122,472 downwards.
CTCTCTTAGAGTTTCCACTGTAACCTCTAAGGAATTGCCACGCTCAGATATCTTAACTTCCAAGCCATTAAGAGCTCATTCAATCTCCTCCTAGATCCCTTCCAGAGACTCTAACATCTCAAAATCCAACGAACCCAGCTTCTCAAGGTTTACTGGCTCTAGCTGTTCAAACACCACATTGGCCTCCTTCTTGAAGTCCAAGAGTTTATCGACCTAAGCCTCCACGATCGTTATGAACTCGAGATTCAATTGCACCTTATTTTCAAGACGGTTGCTCCTCTCGTCAAATTCATTCAGAGTCTTTCTTACATCGTCCATTGTCAATGTCTTCTTCCTTGGTGCCATCTCAATCACCACTTTGCCACGAACTAGTCTGATCCTTGATCACTTTGACTAACTCGAACGCAAGTCACCACCAAGCTTAACTACAACTACAAGCTGGAATCCACCACACTTGACTGTAACTACAAGCTGGAATCCACCACACTTGACTGCACCTGCAAGCTGGCTTGAACACAAGTCACCACCAAGCTTGACTGCAACTATGAGCTGGCTCGAGCGCAAGTCCCTTCCTCGACTCGCTCTGATACCACTTGTCATGGGGCTAGATTTTGACCCTAGCGGATCCGTGTGGCCTTAGACGCCTTCGACGCAAATTTGTCGATTCCTACGCCTAAGTCAACCTTCAACCAGTCTTGCGAGTACTCCTACTCGACAACGGCTCCGACAAGCCCTCCAGATTTCAATGGATCTTGTCACGGGCACCACTAGTGTCGCGGGGCTAGACCTTTGCCAAACGAATCGTGCGGACCTTAGTCACTTTCTCGGTTGAAACGTCTACTAAGTCACCCTGAAATCCCTTGTCACGGCCTTAGGTGAAGCTCTCTCGACAAACACCTAACTCAGCCAAGATTCTCACTCCGGAAGATCAAACACTTCCCGAAGCCCTCGAACGAAAGATCGTTCTAAGCAAAAGCTAATCAAAGAACAACGAAAAGAAATTGGCAGCTAGAACAACGAAGAACACTCAAGAACAATAAAGAACACTCAAAGAGTTTAGAGTAAATGCTTCTTGTATTACTCAAAGTAAATGAATAAGTGAAGTAGTGAAGTGTGAAGTGAAGTGATTTACAAGTGAGGGGGGAGCCTCTATTTATAGTTGAACTCCCCTACATCCAACGGCTCAGTTTAAATTACATCGACGGTCGAGATTGATCTTATCTAATCAAATCTCAATTTCAAATCTCTAATTATCACAAACATTATCTACAAATTATATTTTAAATAAATAGATGAAATTACCCTCATGAATCCTCTATGGATTTGGCTAAGTCCAGTGGGCTTGCGGGCTCTTTAGCATTCTCCAAGTGTCGGGCCAAGTGTGATGGTCTTGGCAAGCCGGTTACACCACGTAAACCCTCTTTGGCTGATTCTTGCGCCAATGCCTCGGTTCTAAAGGTTTGGTCCACGCCTTTCTCCAAGTGCTGGGCCAAGTCTAATGATCTTGGCAAGCCCGTTACACTGCGCAAACCTTCTTTGGCTGATTTTTGCGCCAATGCCTTGGTCCCAAAGGTATGGTCCACGACATTCTCCGAGTGTTGGGCCGCATTTGGCAAGCCCATTACATTGCGCACAACCTCCCTATCTGATGCTGGCGCCAATGTCTCGATCCGAAAAGTTTGGTCCGTGACAGTATCATCTAAAGTAGGGATGCTCGACTAAACTTAAAAACAATTTGATTTATGCTCGACTCGATATTCAATAAGATAAATAAAATTTTGCTCAACTCGACTCCTTGCTCATTTAGCTCGCCAGAATTTTTACCTTATTTTTTAAAAGTATATGTAAAAGTATGATTGGGCGTTCGATCGAGTCGAGTAAAAAAATTTCAAGTTATTTGAGTTTTCAAGTCTTATTTTACTATTCAAACTTTATTTGAATTTTTTTGAATCGAGTCGAGTTTATAAAATTCGAGTCGAGTTTTCTAGTTTTTGTACATATTTAACTGTATATATATATATATATATATGCATATACGTAGCGGTGCACATATATATTTCTATATGCATATACTTAGGGTTGAGCGCTGCACTTATCGATTCTAATTTTAGTGGCTTTCTATATGCACATATAATATACATATATATTTCTTCATACTTTCACATGTGATATACATAATATATCATGCATAATTGACAAACTCGACTCGAATATGAAAATTGATAAACTAATTACTAAAAATTTCAAGTTATTCGAAATTCCATCTTATAACTCAAACTTTATTTAAAATTTTTTCGAGTAGGGCCGAGTTTATGAAATTACGAGTCGAGTCAAAACGAGTCTTTTTTTGCCTCGAATCGAGTCGAATAATTCAGTTGAATCGAGTTTTGCGCATCCCTATGTAAAAGATCTAGTAATGTATGAACATATATTAAAAAGGTGAATATTTGATACAATGTCGGTGTAAAAAAAATTTACACCAACATGTCTATTTTCAAGCCAAAATCTAAATTTCTAACCCTAAAACACTAAAACTCTAACCCAAAACCTAAATCACAAACCTCGAATTCTAATAATGAACCCTAAATTCTAAACCCTACCACCTAAATCCCTAATCTCTAAACCATAAACTAAAACCCTAAACCCCTAAATAACCACACTTGTGGAAACTTTGTTTTTCACTTCCGGTGTATAAGATAATATTTCTTAAAAAGTTTAATAAAAAATGATCAAAATAGTGTATGAAACAATTTCAAAGTATAAACTCCAGAGTCACAATTCACAAATACATCAAACTAACATATTACAACCAAAGTAACAATCTACAATACACTAAACTAACATATTACAACTATTCTTAAAAAAAATCAACAATACATAATCAATCATAAAAAATTAATGAGCTTCTCGCAAGCTTATTAAGTTGAGTTGGACTTTGCTCGACTCAACTTGTTAAAATTTTAAACTGATCTTAAATTCGAGTCGAATCAACTCAAATCAAACATTAATCAAATTTTAATCGAATTGAACTCGAACACCTAATCCAAAGCAATACTCGCATTACTACCAAAAAAAAAAAACCCATAAATTCTCAGTTTGGATCGAAAGCTAGGAGAATTTTTGGAAACCCAATCCAATGTCAAATAGGCATCAACTTTAGTAAAGTGTCCTCAAAACTTTAAGTTTCTTTTCAAGTCTACCCTTCCCCTAGGCCCAGTTTCCTATTCCTTGTTGGTGAGTTTTAAACCCAGTCCAATATCAAATAATAATCAACACTGGCAAAGTTTGCATTTTGAATGAAACCGACATAAGTACTCCATCAATTTTAACTTACATTGGTGTTTATAATCAGGACGATCGCAAAAATTTATGTTATAATGTAAAGAAATTAAAAGTTTAGGGAGTACAAAATTAAAAAATTTAGGGTGTAAAACTAAATTATTAATGAAAAATGTAAAAAAATAAGTTATACGAGAATTTAAAATTTTCAGAGAATATAACTATATCTCAACACCCATTAATAATATATCATTGATCCATCCCTATAATTATAACAAGAAGGGGAACTTGTGAAGTCATGTCATTTATATATAACTCTAGACGGTGATTGTCTAGTAATAAAAAAAAACATCATTAGCTTATGTCCATGTTATATGAGTGGACAAACATCTTATAATTTTTTCGGTGCACTCTTTCTATATTTCAACATTAAAAAATACGCCTAATTCTCTAAGCCCTAAATTTAATTTTTTAGTGTAGGTACTAAAAAAGGTCAGATGATTTCTATTCTGTATGAGCACGTCGAATCTCATGTGAATGAATAAAGTGATCTTGCAAGGTTAAAAACTCTTAGAGAACACAAAGAAACCCAGAACAAAATGAAATCAAACATAAAACTGTAAGCTCTCAAACATCGAGAGGATAGTTCGATAGTTCGGCTGTTCATTCGTAGTCCAGATGATCAAAAACAGCTAGGCCTACTATCACATGCTACGGACCATGGGGGACAAAAACAGTCAATAGAAACAAGACTTAAGTAATTGTCTTATGTTTTCGATGCATATGAAGAAGAATTGTCGTCAATACAAGGCTATCACCTAGAAGTTATCAAATTTGTCAACCACAACTAACGCTGTTAAAAAATGCCATTGTTTTTTTCAATGAAGGAAATATAACATTCAAAGAATTTCATTTATTTGCGTTAAGTTATATCCCAGATTTTACAAAAAATTGAAAGTGATACTTACAAATCGTTCGATGAGACTATCCGCAAGACTCGAACATTAATGCTTATCAAGACATTAATGGCCAAAGTAATGCATTTTTCTCCCTATATGTTTATCTCTGTGCTCAGTTTAATTCCCTCCTCCTATGTCTAACTGTGTTGTTCCGTCTTCTTCTCCGATACGGTTTCGTACAATATTTTGTGGTGGCCATGTGGTGGAACATGCTACTGAACATGTTTCAAGGAACGTGTGAAAATATGTTTGCCGGTGGTGGCTGGCGGGTTTAGACCCACTGAATCATTCAAATGGTGTTGGAAACTACGCTTGAGCTAACCTATTTCCTACACTGCTTTTCATGCATGGGCGTCAGGTAAGAGGACGAGGGTTTCACCATTCTTACCTATTTCAAATGCTTATAAAAAAATATTCGGCATGCTTATAAAAAAAATATTCGACGTTTAAACATGTTTAATTCTACGTCATTTTGTATATTATACCAGCGACAGGTTAACTAAGTTAAACTCAATCGGCACTATGAATTTAACAATATAAACTCCATTGCATTTAATAAGTCTTGGCTACACTACTATAAGTAAAATTTTTAGTGACCATTTGATTGTGATGATGATGAATTTCAACACAGAAAACAGACTATTTTTGACGAAATATTTTTTGATCACTAAAGAAATAAGTAATTGTGATCTATTACTATTTTGTCACTCTTTCGGTAATAATTGGGACAGTTTTAAATTATCTCACAACTAATTCCTCACGATTAGTGTCTTATTGTAACCAAGTCAAACTTGTCATTAGTGTCTTGTGTTGAATATTTCATCATCAATGTTGCTTATGAGATTTAAACTATATTATCTCTTTAAAAGTGTAACGTGATTTATCATTGTATCTGACACATGTTATTGTAAAAATAATATTCTGTTGGTTAAACTGCTTATTTTTGTTCTCTCTTATTTTCTTAGGTTATGGGTTATAGACTCACTAGGAGCCCCCTCTTTCTTCCCCTAAAGTCTTATTCTCCTTCGCTCTAAGTAGGATTAAGATTTGAATTAGAATCTGTAAAAAAAAATAGCATTTGAAATAGCTGAAAATCATTCCAAATTAAGTTCAAGTAATAGAGTATGGGGATTAGGAATAGTAGCCAACTCGTTTGGGAAATCAAGATTGAAAATCATATAGTAGTATAAAAGAAAACCCTAATATTTCTCGTTGAATGCATGGCGGCAGACAGGCGCAGAACACACGTACCTTGCATTCCACGTTATCTAACGCACCACCTCTAACACTATGGCACCTTCATGGACCACTCTCTTACCATAGTTTCCATAGCCTCGATGTTTTCCAAGCAAATTACCCTCTCTCTTAGGCCCCAAGAATTTTCATCTTGGACCTTGAAACAAGTACTTAAATTTACTGCAAATTCTAAAAGCATTGAGATTCCCATATAGGTTCAAACTTCAAATGATATATATATGTATGTAGATATGAATGCAGTTTGAAAAGCTAGGCAGATGTTGGAAACCATAGTCCTAAGCTAAGAGCTTTGACCTGGGTTTTTGCTACATAGGTGCTAAAATCTATATTTGACCTAACTTCACCTTTAAAATCCTAATTTTGCTTCTGGTTTTTCATTTCTGAAAACAACCCATTCCCAGTAAGACAAATGGCTGCTGAGAGGGCCATAGCATTCCTCTTCATTCTAGTTCTATTTCCCGCATTGTTCTCCTTTGCACAAGCCAACCAAGGTAATATAACACTATATCATCAATTTCTTTTTAGCATTCCTCTTCATTTTAGTTCTATTTCTCGACAATTATTCGGCACTAGATCACTTAAACAAGAGGGCAGAAGTTTAAATATTGGCGTTATAAATGGAGTAAATTGAGTTGGAAGGTCGCCCCATATTGGACATCTCCAATACCCGATCCGGATTAATCAACCAATAGATTGTATACTAGTGGTACATCCCAAAAAAGTTTTTTATCTGAGCATTTAATGCATGCTACTCTATAGTTAATTCTCTTTTATTGATCCCAGGTTCAAACCATGAGACAGTTCCAACTGGAAAGGTAATATGAACAAAATAACAATAGACTGGTTTTAACTAGTTAATGTAGCTTGTATCTGAAAAAAAATCTGGGTTTAAGCAGGAGCTGGTGAATGCTGCAAGCAAGAATTGGCTAATCCGAGGGAGAAAATTAATGGTGCAGGTGAAGAAGGTGAAAATGAGTGGTGGTGTTGGAGTTGGAGGGTCGACTGCTACAAAGTTATCGCAATGTGGCGGCAGGTGCGAGCAGATAACTGTTAATTTGTCTGATGAAGCCGATGATCATCTCTCAGGTTTTGTTGCTTTCAATGCTGATTATCATGCACCAAGGCACCATCCTCCTAAGAACAACTAATCAGGCAATATATATATATATATAACATATATATAAATATAGTAGTTTTCTTCAATAAAGAATGTTGAAATTAAGAATAGTTTTGATATCACGAATAATTTGTTAAAATACAGTTCTGGTTTTTCCTTACATCCATGAATGTTAAAACATACTGCTACTATTACTTAAGCATTTTCTTTAACATTATTTACTTTCTACTATCTCTCATTTTTTTCTCATTTGCTCTAGAGGAGTTTAAATTCCCACAATATTGCAATTGATTCATACAATCAACTTTAATATAAGGAACATTCCATGCAGTGTTGGAAGGTATGATGGTAAAATTGCTATTTAGTCCCCTGAAATATATAACTCATTGTTTGTCTCCCATAAATTTAAATATTTTTAAATGACCCATCTATAAATATCCATCACTAAACTCCAACGACACATTTGAATCCTTATTTTCCTTCAAACTCTTACCACCTTCTTTCATAACTTCTCCTTCATTGGCATACCGCATAACCTTTCTTTTCCTCCTGAACAATCGAACATCATCTCCTTTTCGAAACTTATCAGACTTATTCATAAGATGAATATACCTAAACCGCATACCCATCAAGGGATGCTTCTCCATCAATAAATCTTTCCTATAAGCTTCCTTAAGCACCACAGTATGTGTCCTAATCTTATTTGAAATATAAAATATCCCTGGAAAATGCTTTACCGCCTTCTCAAATCGATTCTCGAACCCTAGATACTCTCCCAAAGAATACACATTCTTCCCTTCAGTCTTCTTTGACACCAACAGCCACAACAACTCGTGAAGCACTGCCACGGTCCATTTCTCCGCCTGGTCACTATTAGCGCTTAAATGAAACGCGTTCTCATAAGGTGAAATGTAAGGCAAATCTTGCCATGCTTCAACCCAATTCTTCACCTTCTTCTCTAAATCAAACCCATTAGGTAATTTCATCGAAAACCTCAACGGCAATCCTTTTTTTAATCTCACCTCGTCAGAAAGCGACGCTCTCTTTTCCATTTCGGAAATAGCAAGCTCATCCCTCCAAAAAACAAGCTCTAAGAAAAGGGTTTCTTTTCCATCAGAAGGGTTTTTACATTCATAGACATGGAAATATTCAGGGTAATCAGAAAGAAGAAAAGTAATGTAATTCGAGGGAAGGCCGAGATCAAATTTGAACTTGTCTACGATATGCAAAGGCAGCCTACCTGCTTTAGTCAGCATTAACAGCTTAGCCAACCTATTTACGGCGTCGTTTCGGTGGCAGGGAGAGCAGTGAATGGCTTGCTCCTCTTTGTGCAGAGTCATGGCCTGAGGGGTGAGCTTGACGTGGAGAGGAAGAGAAGGAGAGGGCTGGAATCGAGAGAAAACGGAAGGGTACTTCTGAAAAAGCTTGCTAGTGGAGGTGGGCAGATTGAAGTGGGTTTTGAGAGGAGAGAGAGTGAAAAGGGGAAGAGATTTAGAAGGAGAGGAAACGATTTGATTTTTGAGGGAAAGAATTTCTTTGAAGTTTTTTTCTCTTTCGACGGCGGTGTCAAGGAAAGGATCGTGAACCCATTTGATCCTGGTGTTCACGAAGCGGCGGACCAGAAGCAGACGGTGAAAGATTCTGGTGCGAAGCGTCATGGTTACCATATCAATGATGTCTGCATATGAACTTTAAAATTTTAATCCAGGTACATTTCATTTTAATCAGCGATGTTGCTAAAATTACGGTTTTGTTAGTGGATGTTTTTTTTTTTTTTTGAACTTGCTAAAACGATCAAGATTTTCATCATTTTAAAAACAAAGATTCAAAAAATTGGATTCAAAGAGTTTTAGAACAAAACAGTTGGTTGGGGAATTTTATCAAACACTTGGTAGAAAATTGTTTAGAAAAAAAATTGAAAAAAGATTTTGGATGATTGAAAAAATCTCCTGCAAGTATGAACAATATATAGCAATTATATCCATCTCAATTCATCAAATATTCTATAAATCCCCCTCAAAAAATGAATTTTCGGAAAAAACTAAGATTTGAGATAAAATTCATGCCTTAAAAATTTATGTGTAAAAATGTAAAGTATGAAGAGCAGACATGATTATTAAAGATTTAAGTATTGAAAAGATGAGTTTTTGATGAAATTACCTTAAAAATTGATGGAGAAGATGAAACAACCCAAAAACTTGAAACTGATAACTGTTACAAAGCTATCAAAGTGTGGCTGCAGGTGCGAGCAGATAACTGTTGATTTGTCCGATAAAGCCGATGATCATCAGTCAATATAGTAGTAGTTTTCTTCAATAAAGAGTGTTGAAATTAAGAATAGTTTTGATATCAGGAATGTTTTGTTAAAATACAGTTCTGGTTTTTTCTTGTATCCATGAATGTTAAAACATACTACTACTCAAGCATTTTTTTTTTTACCATTATTTACTTTCTACTATCTCTCCTCGTTTTTTTTTCTCATTTGCTCAAACGGAGCGTAAATTCCCATAATCTTGCAATTGATTCGTACAATCAACTTTAATATAAGGAATATTATATGTGAATAGAACTGGAAAACTTCATCCGAGAATCAAGATCCGAATTGATTTACATGATCCGAGACCCGAACTCTAGGAGTGAGCAAAACTTGACTAGACTCGAAAAAACCGAATAACTCGACTCGAGGCGAAAATAATCGACTTATCTTGACTCGATTCGAAATTTAATAAACTCGACTCGACTCAAAAAAAAATCAAATAAAGTTTTAGTTATAAAATAGAAACTCGAATAACTCAAAATTTTTAGTAATTAATGTATTTATTTTTAAGTTCAAAACGAGTCCCTTAATTTTTTATTATTATATATATATATCAATATATAAAAATATGAAGAAATATTGCATCATATGAAAAAATATGAAGAAATATATATATATGCATATCTTATATAATTAGAGAAAGTGATTTAAATTGGAATCAAACCGTACTATAAAATTTATCGATTGAGCTAAAATATATATTATATGATTTTAGATGATATTTGATTTATAAATAACTTTATAATTCTTATTTATACATGTGAAAAATAATACAAATATATATATATCTTATATGGTTAGATAAAGTCGTTTAAAATTAGAATTAATTCATACTAACATTATAAATAATTACAACTAAGTTCGAATAGAAACTCGAATAACTCGACTCGAATTTCTTCAACTCGATTCGACACGAAAAATTTTCGAATGATAAAATTAGACTCGTCAACTCGAATAAATCGAAATTTTTTGACTCGACTCGATTGAACGCTCACCCCTACCGAACTCGACTCGAACATACTGACCCGAACTTGATCCGAAACCTAAAATAAACTGACCCGACCCGAAATTGAACCAAATTTTAGTTGAACCGAAAAATGAACCCAAACCGATTTTCAACCGAACTGAATATACCTGAACCGAATTTAAACAGAATCGAATAGACTCGAACCGAAAACAACCTGAACCAAAGGCAACCCGAAATAAAGAAAATATATTAAAATAAATAAAGAAAGATAAGAAGTGAATTACCACACAACTCACAAAAAAGTCAAATATACGAGCTATATAAAGGCATATATGGGGTGCAAAAACCTAACTCGACCTGAAAACCCGAGTGAAACCGATCGATCTTCCATTACCATTAATCTGAAATTGACCCGACCTGGTATAAATCAAACCGAAAGTCAACCGACCCATAGATCAACCGAATTGACCCGATACCTGACCTGATGTCACCATAGACCCAAACTTAAATGGAACAGACTTGAAATAACCTGAACCGAATTTAAACCGAATGCAGTCAGACCTAAAAATGACCTGAACCGAACCCGAACCAAATGACATGTTTTCCACCTCTACATGTGGAGAAGGACGGATCTAGAAATAAAGATTATGGAAGCTAAATGTAATTAATCATAAAAAATAAAGACAGTTCAAAGAAATTAAAATTTTGGGCCAAATAAGTAATAAACCCCATTATATTTTTTTAGTAAAAACATATCCTCAGGCCATCACGTACACCTAGGGATGTAAAAACAGGTAATCAGATGGGTTTCAGGTCGGGTCAAATCAGATACAGGTCATTTCAGGTCGATTTAATGTTTCAACTCGATTCGGGTCGGGTGCAGGTCGGGTTCATTTCAGGTCAGGTTCATTTCATGCTAGGTTCATTTCGGACCGAGTTCATTTCACGTTGGGTTCATTTTAGGTTCGGGTCTGAATCAGTTAATTGACGGGTTAATTCGGTTTCATTTCAGGTCGGGTTCATTTCAGGTCGAGTTCATTTCAAGTCGGGTTCACTTCAGGTCAAGTTTATTCGGGTTTCAGATTCGTATTAAGTTTGAGTTCATTTCAAGTGAATTATTTAACGCCTTTCACAAACACTAATCACATTAAAAATAAATATTAGGCACTATAATGAACAAAAATATCATCATATTTAAAATATTGGAGTAAATTACAAAAAATAGAAATTAATAAGGGTCAAATTAAGTGAAAAATAAAATTTTAGGGACTAACATGAACACAAATATCATCATATTAAAAACATTGGACTAAATTACAAAAAGAAATGAATAGGGGTCAATTGGGAATAAAAATAAAGTTTTAGGGACTATAATTAAAAAAAATATCATCGTATTAAAAACATTGGACTAAATAAAAAAATGAATATGGGTCAATTTGGAGTAAAATTTAAATTTTAGCTACTAGAATAAACAAAAATATTATTGGACTAAATTGCCAAAAATAAAAATAAATATGGTGCAATTTTGACAAAAAATTAAATTGTATGGACTAGAATAAACAAAAATACTATTCGAATAAATTACCAAAAATAGAAATATATATGGGTCAATTTCGGCTAAAGATAAAGTTTTAGGGACTATTGTTGCGTGTAATAAGTGCTACGCAAATGTGCAAGTATACACGTCGCAAGTAATAAAGTGATACGAGTATCGAGTATCGTCTCTACAGGGATTGGTTTGGGCCACTTTGCTTAAGTTACTGCACTGTAAAAATAAAAACACAATTGATAATAGAGGTTTTAATTAACGAGAAAACTAAGAGTAAATAACTAAAAGAATAGATGAAATTAAAATAGAGTAAATAGGCCAGGTTATCGTGAGTTGAGGTGTGATAGCCGATTGGATCGTCTTGGTAAAAGAGTGCAAGGGCAACTCAGTTGCCATGGCAACTTTGTGGGTTGCCTTGGCAACTAATCGATGGTTGCACGGGCGACTAGGGGCAACTACTTGGGCGTCTCGGCAGCAACTTCAAGGTTCGGCAGAGCGTTCTTCAATGGTCTCTTCTTATCCCTAAGTCGAAACTCTAGCTACTTGTGCATGCCTTGATAATACATCCCTGCGTGAATCAAGGGTGAACAACAACCAATCTTGTGCTCCTCTTAGCCGTTGAAATCCTTAACTTATTTCTAACCGGATTAATCTTCATCATCAATAGATTGAATAAAAACCATACTCATTCGTTTCTTGAATCTAACTCTCCCAATATTAGATAAATAGATGAAGTTACGAGATCCTCTCCCAATTCACACTGCAAAACAAGAATAAAAGCCAAGAATGAGTAAACCTTGAATAGAAAAGTGCAAACTCTTATTATCTAAACAAAATCCAATTGTTTCTCACAACAACAAAACACAATAACCCCAACTAATCAAGTTAGTTCATGGTTGGGTTCAAAAGATATACAAAGAATAATCCCCAAACCATGAATCTAATGGAAGCAAAGAAGATGAAGAAGAAATCGAACTCTCTCCCCCTTGCTCTCTTGTCGAAATTTCTCTCCTCTTGCCCTTTGGAGTTGTCGAAATTTTCCCTCTTCTTGCTCTCTCTCAAAGTTGACGATATGGCCTCTAATTTATAGGGCTAGGTCAAAGTCCTTCTTTGAGGAGGAAGTTAAGTTGGAATTAAATTATCTTTAAAGAATATAATTCTTTATTATAATTATATTCCTACTAGAACTTCTCCTATCTTCTTGGAATTTAATTCTTCTTTAATCTCTTCATGGAAATCAAATTTATTTGGGATTTAGCTTTGCTCAACTTCATCTTGGGTTTGTCTAGTCATCAATTTCGACTACCATATCACCTTATTCTTTGTCGACAATTGCCCCGCAACTGCTCAGCGTCTCCTTCATGCATGCATTGCCCCGCAACTAGCTCGGCATCTCCTTCATGCACTGCCCTGGCAACTGGTTCTAGCCTTGTTTAGGCAAGTGATTCTGCACACACACAAAAACACACCAAAGCAGCATCTTTTTCCACAAAAATCACCAAGTTATGTAATCAAGCTCAACGGTGGAAAGAAACATGAATTAATGCATGAATGACTAATTATGCAACTAATATGAGCTTAAGTCTAACAATAATATGAGTAAAAAGGGTAATAAAAATAGTACTTTTGAACACTTATCACACCCCAAACTCTAACTATTGCTTGTCCTCAAGCAATGCAAACTAACAATTACCTTCCAAGACTTTAATCATCAAAGACATGCTTCAAACTTGAATTCAAACCTTGGAACCGTGGCACAAAGTATGATCACCTTTTAATTTTTCGGATAGCACATAAATTACCCGAAACAAAACTATAATGCTCGTGACAATGTGTGTGCGTAGTTGTGTACAAGTTGATTTTCAAGATTCTATGTGAACAATAGGCTTTTATCAATTTAATTATTGGGGCATTATTTTTATTTTCACTAGAGCCAATTTCGGGCACCTCTAGCAAAGTAAGCAATTTCTCATTTTATTTTAGTCGACTAGAGCCAATTTCGGGCACCTCTAGCGATTATTTAATGTCCATTAACTACTAGAGCCAGTTTCGGGCACCTCTAGCAAGAATTTAACTTTTAATTTTCAAATTTACCCAAATTTTAAGCAACCTAAGTTCACTAAGTTTCTTTCAATCAACAAGCCACAACCATGTAAAAAAAATCAGCATCATAGTAAAATTCTAAGTTCTTTTAATGCAATCCTAAAATTAAAGGTTCTTTCAATTAAGTGCAGTGGCAAAAATTCATCATTGGATATTCAACAAGTCTTAAGCAATTAAATCCAATTAAAGGCATGGCAAGTAACATATGCAACCTATATGTGATTGCTAGAGATGAATGCAACTAAACATGAAACTAACTAGAAACCAACACCCCCCCAAACTCGAGAGAAGCATTGTTCTCAATGCATGTAAGAGTGAAACAAAATTTAAAAGAAACTAAATGAAATGAGTTAGTCAGAGAGATCGTTACCTCGAGTGATAAGTTTTCTTCGTGCCGTTTGCTTGATTCATTTTTTCAGTCGGTGGTTGAATGTTGGTACCGCGTGAATAGCGTTGCTTTGATTTGATCCATGCTTGCCGATGCAGGTTCACTTGCATGGGCATCAGTAGTTGCCGAAGCCATTGTTGTTGCCTGGGCATCGCCAGTTTCTGTTGTGGTTGTTGTAGTAAGTAGCCGGCAGTGAATTTCCTTAGCATGGTGGTTGTGAGTCTTGTTGTGGAAAAGAAAACCTAGAAACTAAAGATAATGAAGAAAAGTAAAATATATCCTAAAAAATAAAGAGAAAAAAACCTGAAAAGAATAGAACAAAATAGTTTGAAAAATAAAAATAAAAATAAAAATAAAATATCAAAATGAGAGCATGCTCATGCATCTCCTAAGGTGTCAACTTCTTTGTTACGTTCTACATGGGCACCGTTGTAGTGCTTCAATCTCTGTCCATTAACTTTGAATTCATGTTTGTCGGTAATGGACTTGATGGGAGAATGGTTTGACAACTTTGAATGCTCTCGACCATCTGGATTTTAGTTTTCTCGGGAAAAGTTTTAGTCGAGAATTGAATAAGAGAACTAGTTGCCTTAGCATGAATTGTCGCGGCAATAGTTTCTTGTCGTGTCATTGCTTTGTTTTCTCCTTGTAGATTTGTGCATTGTTATAGACGAGTGCACGAAATTCTTCTATCTCGTTGAGGTACAACAAACGCTTTTGTCTGGCACTTTCCTAATCCATATTCATGGTCTTGATTGCCCATTGGTTTGTAGGTGATATTGCCCGTCCTCTGGCTACGATCAGATTGCTTGTAAAACTCTTGGGCATCTTTGTACAGTGTTGGCCAATACAAACCGGATTGCAAAACTTTGGTTGTGGTACGAGTTCCTCCAAAATGTCCTCCATAGGGTGAATAATGGCATTGTCGGAGTACATTCTGTTACTCCTCTTCAGGGACACATCGGTGTATAACCTGATCTGCACATTGTTTAAACAAAAGAGGCTCGTCCCAAAAGTAACGCTTAGCATCATGGCGGAACCGCTTCTTCCCTTGGTGAGTAAGGTCATAAGGTAAAATACCACAAACAACGAAATTAACTAAATCCGTGTACCAGGGTATTACCGAGGCATGTGCTGCCGTGGCGGATGCTCCCAAGATTGCCGAGTCGCGTGTGTCTAGAGTTGCCGAGGCATACGCGTCTATGGTTGCCGAGGCGTGCGTATCAGTGGTTACCGAGGTGTGTACGTCTAGAGTTACCGAGGCGTGTGCGTCAAGAGCTGCTACGGTGTCGAGGGTTGCCGAGGCATGCACATCCATGGTTGCCGAGGCATGAGGGATTGCCGAGGTAAGCTTTTCCTTTAGGGTTTCGAATGCTTGGGAGCAAAAATCATCAAAATGGAAGACTTTATCTCGGTGGGGGTAATCTCTCGATCACGTCCACCTTGGCTTTGTCTACTTCAATTCCCTTGGATGAAATCTTGTGGCCGAGCACTATTCTTTCATCTACCATAAGATGGCACTTCTTCCAATTAAGGACTAAATCGGTTTCTTCACATCTTGCCAACACCTTTTCTAAATTGCCAAGGTAACTGTCGAAGTCATTACCAAAAACGGAAAAATCATCCATGAAGATCTCAAGGAAGTCTTCGACCATGTCTGAAAAGAGTGCCATCATGCATCTTCTAATGTTACTGCATATCTGAGAAAACTTGAGGAGAGTCGTTTTCGATACTTCTTATAGTCCATCCGTACTATCCATCGGGTGACAATATTGCCCAAAAAGAGTTTGGCCAATGTGCTTGCCACTACTCCCTTTGTGTTACCATGGTGGAGGTGTCTTTCTTCTTTGTTCGCTTGTAGTCCATGTATACTCTCCACCTTGCTACTATTCTTGAAGGCACAAATATATTAATAGGAAAAAATATATCCATTCTCAACCATTCAATTACCTCATTCTTGTCGACTTCTATCATGGTTGGATGTAGCCTTTGTTATCGTGGCAATTGCTGCTCAAGCCAATTGTCGTGGCAATCAGTTGCCAAAATTTGCTGTAAGTCAAGGGAAGAACCAAATTTCTGAAAAGCTTTACGAATCCAAACACCGTTTTCTTTTGGCCTATCAAACATCTCCATCAGTAGAGATTTCGATGGCTTAAAATCTACCAACCTCGGTTCCTCAAGACATACCTGCAATGGACGAGGTGAGTTTTTAAAGAATTCAAAATGTTCAACTATTACCTGCTCATATTCTATTGGCAAAGTATTATCATATCGTTGATCTTGCATGTGGTCGTGTAATTGCCGTGGCAATTGTAGATGAGAGCAATCTACATATTCCTGCTTCAACATCAACGTTGTAACCTTCTGGGCATCAGGTTCCTCAGAATTTACTGTAGTATTGTTGTTCTCAACTTCACTGAGTGTTGTCGCGGCATTGCTCTGTTCAGGCTCCTCAATCATTGTCGAGGTAATTTGTTGTTCAGGCTCATCATGTGTTAGGCAGTCTCTTTCATTGGCATCCTCTTGACTTTGAGGTTCTAGTTGTTCCCCACACATCGAAGAGCTTTCTTTGCATTGCTCCTTATCCTCTTGCCTTGGGACGTCAATATCCCTAGGAATGAATTGTTGGTGCATGTTATCCATGACATATGTAGATCTCCCCAATTGATCTTCTGAATCCCCTAAGGTTGCATCCCACTGAGCTATCCTCGTATCCATAGATTTTGATAGCTCTCGAATCTCTTCAATTGATCCGTCAAGTCTAGCCAAGGAAGCTAGTATCGTTTCCTCCAAGGAATTGGAATGCTCTTGAAAAGGACTACATTGCCATGGCATATTTGTTGCTGCGACAAAATTGTTATGGTAAAAAAATTTGAGCTTTTTGACCATACCATGAAGAATTTTGTTGTTGGTTCCCTCTATGGTCCTCCATGTAGTTATATGCACCAAAAATGTGAGGGCAATTTTCAAACACATGATGTTCTCCACACATAGCACAAGATTTTTCCACGGTATAAGTTCTTTGGGCTTTTCTCGGTTGGTATAGGTAATCATCAAAGGGTGCAAGAAACTCTTGATTGGATTGATTCATATCTTCCAACATCATATCTCGAATAGATTGGCTTTTATTTCCCGACATGTTGATGTCCCTTAACTTGTAGCGCACCTATTTTTTTTTTGATAAAACAAACAAAAAGAAAAGTTAGTAAAACTAAGAGAAAAATGCAATAACAAAAACAACTAACACCAATTGCCAATCCCCGACAACGGTGCCAAAAACTTGTTGCGTGTAATAAGTGTTATGCAAATGTGCAAGTATACACGCCGCAAGTAATAAAGTGATACGAGTATCGAGTATCCTCTCCACAGGGATTGGTTTGGGCCACTTTGCTTATGTTACTGCACTGTAAAAATAAAAACACAATTGATAATAGAGGTTTTAATTAACGAGAAAACTAAGAGCAAATAACTAAAAGAATAGATGAAATTAAAATAGAGTAAATAGGCCAGGTTATCGTGAGTTGAGGTGTGATAGCCGATTGGATCGTCTTGGTAAAAGAGTACAAGGGCAACTCAGTTGCCGTGGCAACTTGCACAGCGGGGTTGCCTTGGCAACTAATCGATGGTTGCCTGGGCGACTAGCTGGGCAACTACTTGGGCGTCTGGGCAGCAACTTCAAGGTTCTGCAGAGCGTTCTTCAATGGTTTCTTCTTATCCCTAAGTCGAAACTCTAGCTACTTGTGCATGCCTTGATAATACATCCCTGCGTGAATCAAGGGTGAACAACAACCAATCTTGCACTCCTCTTAGCCGTTGAAATCCTTAACTTATTCCTAAACTGGATTAATCTTCACCATCAATAGATTGAATAAAGACCATACTCATTCGTTTCTTGAATCTAACTCTCCCGATATTAGATAAATAGATAAAGTTACGAGATCCTCTCCCAATTCACTCGCAAACAAGAATAAAAGCCAAGAATGAGTAAACCTTGAATTGAAAAGTGCAAACTCTTATTACCTAAATAAAATCCAATTGTTTCTCACAACAACAAAACACAATAACCCCAACCAATCAAGTTAGTTCATGGTTGGGTTCAAAAGATATACAAAGAATAATCCCCAAACCATGAATCTAATGGAAGCAAAGAAGAAGAAGAAGAAATCGAACTCTCTCCCCCTTGCTCTCTTGTCGAAATTTCTCTCCTCTTGCCCATTTGGAGTTGTCGAAATTTTCCTTCTTCTTGCTCTCTCTCAAAGTTGACGATATGGCCTCTAATTTATAGGGCTAGGTCAAAGTTCTTCTTTGAGGAGGAAGTTAAGTTAGAATTAAATTATCTTTAAAGAATATAATTCTTTATTATAATTATATTCCTACTAGAACTTCTCATATCTTCTTGGAATTTAATTCTTCTTTAATCACTTCATGGAAATCAAATTCCTTTGGGATTTAGCTTTGCTCCACGTCATCTTGGGCTTGTCTAGTCATCAATTTCGACTATCATATCACCTTATTCTTTGTCGACAATTGCCCTGGCAACTGGCTCGGCGTCTCCTTCATGCATTGCCCTGACAACTAGCTCGGCATCTCCTTCATGCACTGCCCTAGCAACTGGTTCTAGCCTTGTTTAGGCAAGTGATTCTGCACACACACAAAAACACACCAAAGCAGCATTTTTCCCTACAAAAATCACCAAGTTATGTAATCAAGCTCAACGGTGGAAAGAAACATGAATTAATGCATGAATGACTAATTATGCAACTAATATGAGCTTAAGTCTAACAATAATATGAGTAAAAATGGTAATAAAAATAGTACTTTTGAACACTTATCAACTATAATGAACAAGAATATCATCATATTAAAAATATTGGACTATATTAGAAAATTTTAAAATACATAGGGGTCAACCCCAAACCTCAACCCCTAAATCTTACAATCACTAATAATTAAAGTGCAAAACAAATCCCTAAACTAATCTCATAACTCCTACCAAACACTCAACTTGACACATTTACCCCTAAATCCCAAATAAATCTTACAATCACTAATAATTAAAGTGCAAGCCTAATTCTCGAATCTCCTAATCCTTAAACTAATCATATAACTCCAAACACTCCACTTGAAACATATATTATACCATAAATCTTACAATCACTAATAATTAAAGTACAAGCATAATCCCCTAATCCCTAAACTAATCCCATAACCCCAAATATTCAACTTGACATATTTACCCTTAAACCCCAACCTCAACACATAAATCTTACAATCACTAATAATTAAAGTACAAGGATAATCCCATAATCTCTAAACCCCAAACCTCAACCCTAAATCTTGAAATCACTAATAATTAAAGTCCAAAACTAATCCCCTAATCCTAAACTAATCCTAAAACCTAAACACTAATAATTATAATTTAATACATTATAATTGTCGACGCCGTTTTTCATCTTTGCTGAAATAAATTGGGCCTTGAAAAGCTCTTCAAATGTTTTAATTATTAAACAATTTTATGAAGGAGAATCTAATTAAAAAAGAACCTAAACCTAAAGGTCTAAGGAAACTAAACTCAAATTGGGACTAAAATGAATCAAACTAAAACTAAAGAAAAAAAAAAGGGACTTAAGTGTAAAGCTCCTAAACTAATAATGGCCTAATCCACTAATAACCCATTAAAGAATGGGTGGACAAGACTCCTTCCATTTGTTACAACAATTGGCAATATCTTTTTAAATATGGGCGGGCTGGGAGCAGGTTTTTTACTTTTTAAACATGAGGCAATTTTGACTAAAAATTAAATTGTAGGGACTAGAATAAACAAAAATATTATTAAACTAAATTACCAAAAATAAAAATTTCACTAATTCCCTCCAAAATTTTGGGTGGCTTATTCCCTGAATTCCCTCCAAAATTTTGGGTGGCTTTTATCCCTCCAAAAATTTTAGACTAAAAGTAAATTAATCTCAAACCTAAAAAATGGGTGGCTTATTTCCCTCCAAAATTTTGTCTTTTTTCCCTTTTTTTACCAATTTTCTTTTTCTTTTTCTACCAATTATTTTAGTTTAATTCAATTGAGTCCCAACTTAGATTAATTTAATTGAAATTCCACATTTAGTTTTAGAATTCTTTTAATTATGCCCGTGATTTATGCTTCTAGATTTTAGTTTAGCTTAATTAGATTCTAAGTTTAATAATTTAATTCAATTAAGACATTATTATTATAACATATAATAAACTTTGATTAAATATATTATACACAAAATTTTGATATGGATGTAAACATGTAATTGTACACATGATAACATCAACATGAAAGTTAAACTTTAATTTAGTTCAAACTTAGTAGTTCAAACTTGACAAATAATTTATATTGAATGAGTTACTAAGCATATTGAATTATTACTAAACATTGAATTATTTAATAAAATTTCAAACTTAGTAGTGTCAAATGAATATCTAAATCCAATCTTTCTTTTTTTGATATTTTTAATTGATTATATATATGTATATATAACAAAAAGATTATTTAACACTTTAAATTGATTTAAAAATTAATAGTTTACATTTACCAACACTTAATAGCTTACATTTATCAACACTTTAAATTCATTAAATCATCAAATCATAGGCTTCTTCAATTACATGTTAGGTAAATCAAGCCAGGTCAATATTAGTTCAGGTCAACAACAGGTCAGGTTCAAAACAAGTCAGGTTAATTAACAAGTCAGGTTCAAAACAGGTCGGGTAAAATTGGATCACGGGTCGATTCAGACGGGTAGTATCGGTTATCTGCCAGGTTAGTCTCGGGTTCAGGTTCGTTTCAATCGGGTTTCGGGTCCACATTAACATGTTTAATTCGGGTTCGGGTCGTTCTAGGTCGGATGCAGGTCGGGTTCGGTTACTACAGTAACAGGTCCAAACTCGGGTTTGGGTCAACAACAGTCGGTAACAGATCAATTTCGGGTCATCAAATCCTCGGGTCAAACCAAGTTCTAACTCGAGCAGGTTTTAATCGAATTTTTAGATCGGATCAACTTTTTACATCCCTACGCACACCCAGGGACGGAGAGACTAAGGCCCCAAGAGAAGCCCATG
The DNA here is from genome assembly GCA_019671005.1 of Hibiscus mutabilis. Classification (NCBI taxonomy): domain Eukaryota; kingdom Viridiplantae; phylum Streptophyta; class Magnoliopsida; order Malvales; family Malvaceae; genus Hibiscus; species Hibiscus mutabilis. Next base: position 2,101,438 of record CM033754.1, on the reverse strand, counting down.
CCCCTAACCCCCATTATTTTTATCTTTATTATATAATATTTAAAAAAATAAATTAATTATACACCTATCACTCCTTAAATATTTATGTTTATCCCCTAACCCCAATCATGACTCTATTCACGCGTACATCGGTCTCTACATGTCGACGACGCTTTGACTTAGTAGCTCTACTTCAATCCAAATCTATTATGATGATTAGTTGGTATAATATTTTGCACGAGATCAAATACCTTTTAATCCTTGAATTTGATAAAAAATTTCAGGTTCGTCTTTAAAACTTTTTTTGTCCATTTTAATCTCTTTGATTATATGATACTCCAGAAGTGAGCCATCAAAATGACTAAAATTAGACCAAAAATTCAAGTACAAACTAATGTGAACAAAAAGGATTTTGGGTTAAATTTTAAGAATTTACCTTTAAGAATTAAAATGTTGCTTTTATGTTTAAAATAAATTATGACCAAACTTCTTGGAGGATGTAAAATAATGGGCTGTTCTTCAAACTTTAGTAGGCGGAGGACTAGGCCTTCTCAAGTTTTTTCTTTTTATGAAAAAGTAGGATGGCAACATGCTGGATCTGGACCAGATCCAACTGGACCTAGATTCAAACTCATTTTCATATTCTGGATTCAGACTTGTCCCAAGATCCGCGGGTATAGAAAATTGAGACCCAGATCCAAATTCAACGGATCTCACGGATTCAAGTCCAAAACGGGTCTGTTAAAAAAATGATTATTCGAATCATTTTTAACGTAATAAAACTGTTATTGACTAATTTAGCATCACATCTCCAATGGAAGAAAAATTAATTTCAATACAACTAGTAACAAAATAAAAAACGATAAACTAAAGTCTCGAAAAAATTAATTTCAATACAACTAGTAATATAATAAAAAACGATAAACTAAAGTCTAAAAAAAACTCCAATATAATTACACAAATGTCTTTTGAATAACACAAACATTAAAAAATGTAGATCATGAAACATTTCATTGTCGCAAGCCGAGTACCGCACTTCTACCTCCTTAGAGTGCTAGTCTTCATCACTACTTAAATCATCAACATCCTAAAACAAACAAAAACAACCAACCAAAGAGAAAATTTTGTTTAATGAAAATAATATTTGTGAAATTTAAATATTAATATTAAGGTTATGTAATATAATAACTTTCTTCATTACCATGTCAATGATATCCACCACTTCCGCATCATCACGAACTTCATTAATAGTGGAACAAACATGTGTTCCTTCAAAAGTGTCTGTCATAAATAAATAAAAATTATATTAAAGAATAATGTGAAAGATAAAATTAAAGCAAAGAAAGGGAAATAATATTTTAAAACTAAATGTGGGTCTTTCTATAAATGGATAAACAGGTCCAGGTCTGGATCTTAGTGTCAAATTCGGACCCGATCCGCACTTTAATCAGATGATCTATATTATGCCCGGATTCGTCGGGTCCAAAATTTTAAGATCCAGACCCTATAAAGTGGATATGGATCTACGGATTCGGGTCGGGTCCAAGATCCATTGTCATCCTTAATGAAAAGACATTTTCAAGTTTTAATCCATGCTTGAATATCATGTCAGTCGGGATAAAATTAAGATCAAACATTAAAAATAATAAAGTTATATATTTAATACTAATAAAAATTATAAATAAAGTTGATTCAAGTGGTATACAGTTTGATATCGCTTAAACAGGTCTAAAATTTTAGGTATTGTACATGTAAAAAAAAATTCGCTAAGAGGTTCATCCACTAAAACTAAGTGTACAACATAGGTCGATTTAGATTAGTCACATAAATATTAGATCATGCAAGTAGTAACGAAACAATCGAAGGATTAGTAGGAGTTATGGTCCCTACAAAAATCTTTAAAATGAGAAATATTCCATGATGAAATCGTTTCTTAACCTCTTAATATATATATAATTTAGTGTTGGATTCCTCTAATTTTAAATTTTTATGCATACTTGTTACTATTATATCTCTATCGTTGTTGCGTCTGAGAGAGAATAACCGACAGTTGTAAACAAAAAAAGAAATATGATGTAAGTTGAGATACAAACCTGCCAAAGTGTATGTGTTGAAATGAAAAAAGAGAAAGGCTAAGGGCCAATCTTTTCATTTATGATAATATGGAATTCCATTGCATGGGACCCAACATTATGGGGTAGTTATGGTTGTGATATATTTAGGATACGATTAAAAAATAATAAGTTTTAAAATATATTTTTAAATTAAAAATGTTAGTTTTTTATAATATTTTTGATTGATTTTTTTAATTTTTTCTACAAATACGGATACTTGTAAAATAAGTATTAATATTTAATTTAGAATAAAGTATAAAAACTTACAAAATAAGTATAGTTACTTACAAAAAAAATTAAAATTTAACTAAAAATATTATCAAAAATTTTTAATATTTTAATTTAAAGATAAAATTTTAAAACTTATCGTCTTTTAACCGGTGCCTAAACATGAATCACGTTAAACTCACACCAACATTATGTGATGTTTCCTTTGTTGCTTTCTAATATTATTTCTTTTCAATGTCAGCATCCCCGGTCCAATCTCTGCTTTAATTTCTTTTTTCTTTCTATTATTCCTTTTTTAATTTTAAATTAATATGAACAAAAACAAAATTTCATCTCAAATGAATGGACTTGAAAGCAATATTGAAAAGTTTCTCATTAGCATAAACTTTGATATAGTATTATTATTTATCAAAGAAAGTCCACATGGAGATGGTGATTCGAGTGAGAGAAAAACAAAATCCAAAGGGCTTAAACAAGAAATAAAACCAATTTCTACTTGGCTCACCACCTTAGCTGAAAAGAAGCCAAAGAATATTTACAGCAATTCCTCGTAAAGCTATGCTCCAAACTACAACATTCCCACTGAATCTGTCCTAACAAATCCTAAAACTCCCTATTACATCTCTCTCTGTAAACTCGACTACCTGGTATCGATATACGGATATGATCAGTATCAAAACTGGCACGAAGTACCGAGCCCCTGTATCTGGTTGTGACCAGAAGTAATGTATTTTCGTTTCTCGAATGCTGGGTAGAGCAACTCCTGGAACTTCTCCAAGAAAGAGGTCCATTCCTCCTCGTTCATGTTGGCTACCGTCACAAAGCTTGCACCTCCTGGAAGCTGCTCATTTGCACTCCTATGGCCAGGCGAGTTAGTGAGATAACCATTTTCTTGTTTTGTTCCACAGAGTTTTGAATACTTCTCGTTCTTGTCCCCTAAGCTGGTGGTATTTAAGTGACATTGAAAGCTTTGAAATGGATGGGATCGTTTCGAGGGCTTTGAAACCGGAGAAACACTGCTGCTCTGCTTCCTCTTCACTTTCCTCCTCATCTTCCTCAAAGCATTCATCTAGCCTTGGAAGTGGGAAATGGTTATTCACAAATCCATTTCCCAAATGGAATGGTGCTCTAGTCATAAAATCATCTGTAGCCATTTTTGGGTTGAAGTCTAACTCGGTTCCTCAAAGTCAATATCGAACTGGAATTCAACATCTCGCACATCGGACTTGGGAGATGATAGTTCCCTCTCTGCCATCAACCTCTTGCCTCAAGACAAACAACTTCTAGCTCACTAGGTTCCTCCTCTCCAGCCCGGAATTCTCGACTCATCATTTCTCCAATCTCAGCGAGGCAGAGACCAAGAGCTGCAGCTTCCTTAAGGAAAATTGTGCACAGTACCAGAACACGTAGGCAAGCCTCCGTATCATGGGGAGCTCCATACGAAGCATCTCGCAATCCTTAATAGGATCAAGGTCTTGTATATAGTCAAGTTCATCCTCAGAGAAAGGAATCGAAGCCTGTGGCCAATGAATCCACTCAAAATATGGATCCTCCAAAGTTTCAGGCAAGCAAAGGCCATGATAGGAATGAGTTCCATTTGACCAAACCTTATATCAAGTATTCCTATGCGGTGCACAGAAGAAACAGGAAAGCTTGAGGTTCCATGATTACTAGCATCAAAATCATGATGTACAAACTGTTGGAATGATGCAATCTTGCTAACCAAACTCTTCTTGTGAGGCCTATTTCCGTTCACACCATCATTGACATTGAAGACGGAGTGCGTAATCTTCACCAACGCTGTTGGTGGCACATTGGCAAAATGACCATAGTCAAGAAGGTAAGCCACGACTTCTCTGAAACCCGTCTCCCCTACACGAACCGAGCGTTTCAAACCTGGTTGACCAAGGGCTTTCCCAGCAAAGCCTTTTGGATTGTTTGGTGCAAAAGGTTCATCTGTCGGCTTCACAATTGCAACACTCTCCCCTCTAGGGTTCCTAAAGTAGTAGGCACCCCCAGACCACTACGAATCGGAAGTGGATCAACACCCATCTTAATTGCCTTAAAAATGTCCTTCGCCACAACTTTCAATACATTAAATCTATCAGAATGTCCCAGTATCTCAATAGGATCACTTCTATCTCTATGCTGAAGATCCTTTCCAGTAGGCGAAAGACAGGGAGTAGAGGAGCTCCTGTGCAGACAGTTCCTTGTTAGGAGAAGCGGAGTACCATTCCGAACGGCACTAAGATCGTTCTTCAACTCCATATCCTCGAAGGTCAGTGAGCTTTGCTCAATTGGGAAATTAAGGGCAATTTGCAACCTTCTTTTAACTGTATGAGCACTGTCACTGCGATCCAACTCCATACCCAACACACAACCGCTCTCCGTTTGCACAAAAACCTGTCTCCTCCCAGCAGGATGTTTACCTCAATTCCATCCTTCTGAGGATATTCCCCTCTAAGAGGACTTTTGAACACTGCCACTGCCATCTGAATTCTTCGTGACATGAAATGTCGAGAAAATCCAATCACGGTTCTGTGGCAGTCTGAGGCGGAGGCGATACCCCCAAACTGGGAATCCAATGGCAAATGAATAAGAAAAAAACTCCAAATTCAGCAACAATCATCAATCAATAAACCCAAAACCTAAAATTACAAAAAATATAAACCAAGTGACAACCGGCAGACCAAAATGAAGATCTATCCTTATACTACATGAAATAAGCCAACTTTAGGTGAAAATCCCCCAAAAAACCTGAAAAAAAAAAACACAAGAACCAAGATTTGAATTAAAGAAAACCCTGATTTTAATTAATCCATAAAAGAATTGATATCAATATATACACCATATGTCACGTAAATGGTTAGAACGTAGACAAACTAGTGTAAAGCTAGCTAAGTAAAGTAGCAATTACCAAAATTAATGCATTCATGGCATCCAGAAAAAAAAAACAGAGTGAAATTAATGCAATTCTTGAATATTAAAGGAATCTAAGTAAGATGCTAATATGAATATTAGCTTAAAAAGCATTCATATTAGCAATTGAACCAAGGAAAATTAAAGATTTTCAATTGATTCAACAAACATACATGTAACAATAAGAACTCTATAGCCATTGAATCTTTCAACGTTCCATTTTACAATAAAACCCTGACATTGAAGCTCTGAAAACACTCAGAAAAAGAAGATTAGCTTACCAGACGTTCGATTATCTGCTATCCGATTAAGTTCCCCAACAAATATTGGAGAAATATCCAGAAAAAATGATTTTAAAATCGGAGTAGATGTGATGAATACATAGAAGCAATAAGGGCGAGCGCAAAACGAATGACTCGCCCGAGTAGACTCGGTTGTCGAAATCAGAGGAGAGTTTCCTTTTCTCTATTTACGACTCTATCCGTCCACGAAGAACCGCTTTTTAACTCAGATGCCTTATGGTTAATTAACTAACCCTAGTTAGCACTATACACTATCTACGTCTATATCCGTTATCTTGAGTAAGGTGAAACGAGTGGAGAGAGAGCTCGACTCAATTGGTTAAGAATTTGAGTGTAATTTAAGTTTGGCTCGAGTTTTAGTTGAGCTCAATTCGATTTGTTAATAATTTGAGTAAATTTTAAATTCGAGTCAAGTATTAATTGAATTTTGATCAAATTGAACTCGAGTAATATCAATTGCAGTTGGCATAAAATAAGTACAAGATCCTATCTTCTTTTATTAAGGAATTTTTAGAGAGGAATCTCCTGATCTTAGTTCATCTAGCCGTAGCTCATACGGTGGATTGTTTTTTTATAGCCAAAGTCTTTTTAAAAGAGAAGAGGGACGTATTTTACAACAAAAAAGTAAAATCAATCATGTTTGCTACAGGATTCTTTTGATCTGATAAAGCCCTTTTTATTTTATAGTCAAATCTCAGTTTGAAACTCCCGGTCTAACAGCGTATTGTCCCATCTCCTAGCTCAAACTAAGAGTAGTTTGGAATGAAACTTCCTTCCTATTTATATGGGTCGAGTGAGCTCTTCGTGATCTGTCTCGTTTCATTTACAATCCTATTAATATTAATATTATTATTATTATTATTATCATTATTATTATAGATAGAATCATACAAAAAATATTTCTATGTGCCTCAATAAAAATCTTAGTCGGAGGAAAAGAGTACACATAAAAATATACAAAAAGTTAAACTAAAAATTAAACTAACATAATAACCAAAAACACCCAATATATATTTTAGTTCACTTTAGTTTTAAAAATAAAAAATAATATAATATATTATATTTTTAGTAGCTCGCGAGCTTTTGAGTCGAGTATTTCACTTTAGTTTTAAAAATTAAAAAATAATATATTATATTTTCGAGTAGCTCGTGAGATTTTCAAATCGGATATCAAGTAACTCGGTTCGATTCGTTAAGAACTCGAGGCGAGTTCGAGCTCGAGTCGTGTCCAATCGAATATAGTGTTGACCGAGATTTTGACATAATCGAGTTCGAGTAGCTTATGATTTATCTTGTCTCTTTTATAGTCTTAGTCTTGAATTAATGTGTGTATATATGTATGTATGTATGTATGTATATAGATACCTATATGAACTTCGATTACATCCAAAGTTGATTGATATTTTCAATATAAATACAAAAATTCGAACTCACATACCATAAAAGTGGATGATTGCTTTGACCACTGTACGAATTAAAGGATATTTGAAACAAAGATAATTTCATTTGAAAATTTTTTTTTATATGTTAAAGATCAAATCAAAATCCTTCGTCATTTAACTTCGGTCGAATTCTATCGATTTTGCTTATTGAATTCAATTTTTTAGTAATTCAAATAATTACCTTGGTAAAAATATTATACATGTCCATATATGCCAACATAAAGTGCATTTTTTTTTTTTATAAATGAACATAGTATATTAAAAAATAAATAAAATGATTGTTTTTGTAATAATTTTTTTAATTTTATGATATAAATTTAATTAAATTAAATTATATTAATTTAATTTAATATATAAAATCTATTCAAAAAATTAATATATAAAATGTAAAAGTTGGAATTAACCTATAATAGGTTGGGTAGACATTATATCACTTAAAATATCATATGATATTTTAATTAATATTATAGTATAGTATTAATTAAGTTCATCTTATAAAATAAACATCTCTTTGAGAGTTAAATGTATAGAAAGTATAAAAAAAAATAATGTGTTGTAAAACAGAACTTGAATAATATTTTTATCGTATAAATGAGCATCTCTCGTATGTATACTTAAATATGATTAAAAATCGTAATATATTTTTTTGAATAATTCTTATCTATGGATTGAGAAAGGGAAATTTGTTCATGTTGACAAAAATCTAAAGTGGCAAAAGAATCTATAGAAATTACATATATTTCATAAGATGCTTTTACGAGTAAGAGCACCCTATGTTTATTTTGCTCAGAATAATTTTGACCTATCATTTATTCACTTATCAAATATACAATAAATAGATGTTGTGATGGAGACAAAATAGTTCATGTTCAATATTTAAACTAGTGCCTATTTTCTTTGAATGATCATGCAAGTGCTATTTGAGCCCGTAGTTGATTCCTTTATGCAAATTTCTTGAAAGTGGTGAATGCTCATACGACCCTTTGTTTATTTGGCTCGCTTTTTCTTTTTTGCGGCTGTAACGCCCCCGGTATTGGGCTTAGGTGTTTTAAAGGTTGGTTCGAAGGTCCGTTGGACCGGTATTAGAGATTCGAGTCGATTTCAGGATTAAATCGGATTAAATATTTTTGAAGGTGATAAAATTGTGGAAAATGTTCTAAAATCATTATTAAATATATAAATGATTATGGTGAAATCAATTTTGTAAAAAAAGAGTTTTGGAAATCGAACATTTTGGATAGTAACCAAAATGCAAACTTTGAAAATTGTTTTAGGTGGCTATTCTGCAAAGAGTCAAAACTTTGAATCTTTAAGGAGCTAATGTAATCACTCATTTTTGTCCGGGTTGTAAATATTATAGTACTATTAATTAATTATAGTAATTATTATATATGTTAGTATGTATGTATTAATGCATGGGTCCATGTGTATGTATTAGTGTGGTGTACGAGTGCATATATTTATTAATATTATATATGATTGATATTAAGGTACGTATGTGTTTGTTATTATTATGTATATGTGTGTTAATGTGTCTGCATGTTAAACTTGAATGTATGTATTAAGGTTTGCATGAATGTTATTATTATATATATATATGTTTGTACGTATCATATACTGGTATGTAAAAATGTATGTGTGCATTATGTATGTGCGAATATGTATGGGAATATGTGTGAACATATGTGTATATCGTACGCATATTGTGTGTGTATGCATACTAATATTATATGCATGCATTATTATTGTCTTAATAATATTATTAGTAGTAGTTAATATAATTACTAATAGGTTGTGGACATTTAAAATGGATCCAATATAAAATATTATAAACCCATTAATATTTATTACGTGTCCATTCCATATATAAATACAAACCCATAAATAATTATAAGGGCCCATTCGGCCAGAACCCAAACTCAATAGTCTAGAAAAACCCTAATACATCTAATATAAAAAAACCTAATCTAATCTTTTTTTTTTGCAGCCGCCGCCCTCCCAACCGTTGGATCAAGATTGGATCCAACAGTCCAGATGCCACCAAGACCATCCAACTGGCGCGCGTGAAGCACACCCCGGGCCGTTCGTCTCCCACTCGCGCGTGCAACGCACGCGTGAGACCGTTCATTTTCCCTATGTGCCACGTGTCAATATCCCATGCAGCCTTGTCTTTCTCCAGATCGCATCCAGGCCGTTCATCTTCGACGATCTCAGCCGTTGGATCAGATCTGATTCAACGACCGAGATTGAATTTGGCCGAAATGACTTTTCATCTTTCTCACTCTGATGGCAGCCACCCCGCAGTACGCTTTCGCCAGCTCTCTCACCAAACCGTACATGCAAAAATCAGAAAAATAAGGGAAAGTCAGAAGCAATCAATCCACAGCAGTAATAGTAATCATTTTGCTAAGTCTTGTAAGCAAAAACAAATCTAAAAATCAAGGATATAAACCCAATGTAATCCCCCATTATGTACACACAAAGAGAGATTCAAAATAAAAATGAAAAAAAGATTCCAGTGGTAATTCCTTCTCCATTCTTGCATGCATTCGAAACATAATATCAAAAAAAAATAAAATAAGGAATATATTGAGAGTCAAATCTTACCCTCGTCGTTCGAACTCCCCTTCGCCGTTAACAAGCCGCCGGGCTCTTGAGCTGAATAAGGTGAGCTGATAAAGGGGAAGTAGTTTTAGGGTTTGTTTTTTTAAGGTAAAGGTATTTTGGGTTTAAAAAAAGAAATTGGTTTCGGTTTTCCAAGATCTATGAAAAAAAGGGAAATCACTTTTTCTAAAATGCAGGACTAGATTTGTGTTTGGGATGGAAAACGGGTATTTTAGGGCGGCTTAAGGGTTCGCTGGCGTTGACTAACGACGGTCGGCGGCGGAGGAGACGACGAAAGGACACCGATTTCTAGGTTCGTTCCAAGCTAGGATGGACACTCAAACATTTTGGTTTTTGGTTTGAAAGAAAGTGAAGGCAGGGGGTTTATTTTAAGAACAAAATAAAATGGCTAAAAGGATGAAAGTGGGTCTGATAAGGTTCTTATATAGACTCATTTTATTTTTAAATAGTATAATTACCGCTTAAGGACTTCCGCCCTTTTCAAATTTTTACTTTGATCTTGCCGCATGGTCCAATTGCATGATCAGTCCTCATTTGTTTTCCAATCAAGAACATAGCAAAACAGATCCAATACAGAAATCAATCAATCTCATTAGTTAAACCTTGATTTAACCAAATTTTCATAATTAAATCATTAAAACTCATTAGAAAACATATATAAAGGATTAATAACTTGTGAATTTTAGTAAAGAACTATTTATTAGAGGAGAAGAACGAATCTCACATCTAATGATGACTTTCCCCTTAATTGGATGGATTTACATGATAAAATAAGATTAAAACAGTAAAGTTTTGATAGAAAACAATCAAGAACTCATTTGAAAACAAAAGATTAAAGAAATCAAGAAGTTACCTAAGAATTTTGAAGAAGAAAAGAGTGTTGGCTGGAGAGAATTTGAGAGAAAATCTTTTAGAGAAAAATTAATTACGTAAAGTTTGTCTTGAAAATTAATTACAAAATTAATTCTCCAAGCCTATTTATACCCTTTTAAAACCTTTTTAAAATATCCAATTAGGATGAAAATCCTGATATTAGACTTTGAGCAAATAGCTCCTTAAAGATTCAAAGTTTTGACCCTTTAAATTTAGTCAATATAAAAACAAATTTTCCATTTTTCCATTTTGGTCACCTATCCAAAATGTCATTTTTCCAAAACTCATTTTAAAAATTTGATTCCACCAATTTTTTTATATATTAAATAAATATTTTACCATATTTTTAACTCTTTTAAAATATTTATTTAAAATTAATCCAAAAACTAACTCGAACCCTCTAATTCGGTCTATAGAACTGTCTATCTATCCTGGCTAACACCTAATCCCAAAACTGGGGTGTTACATTATCTCCTCTAGGTAGTTGTGTTATGGCACACTGATTAAACTGTCATAATAGTCCTGCCACCCTCTGATGGTTTTTGGGGAGTGTTTCATCGTGAACATCATATTTGCCTGACAGTTATTTAACCACCAGTTGTGAATTGGTAAATATTTGTAGCGATTTTACCTTAAGTCTTGTTGCAAGATCTAAACTCGCTACCAAAGCTTCATACACTACTGTGTTATTGGATAGGGCGAATGCGAAGCTAAGCACATACTATCATTCCTCTCTTGTGTTGGGTGCGCTCAACAGCACACCTACTCTGCTCTATTGATAGCTACCGACTTGTTGACATGGAAGGTCCAGGGTTGGGTACCTGTAGCCTGTTTCTTTTTGACCCCCGATGGAGGCTATTGTACCTTTTGGTCCTTCTCACTAGTACCAATATTTTCAGGGAACAAAGTTGTTTGAGTTGTGAATGTGTACTCCGTGACAAAGTCGGCCAGAACCTGAGCCTTGATCACCTTCTATGGTCGATATTCTATTTTGAATTCACTACGCTCTACTACCCATTTTAACATCCGCCCTTGAACATCCACTATCCTAACACATCTTCGAAAGGTTGGTCAATGAGGACGGCTATCTGATGTGCTCTCCTCTTGTCAGACCAGTATTGTTGCTATAATTTCGTCGGTGGCCACAAACTACATGAGTAAGGTTTCTCCCTCTTTAGACACTGCTAACATGGGGAGACTAGCTAAGTGTCTTTTCAAATGGCTGAATACTTCCTGACAATTTTCTGTCTACTGGAAAGGACCTTTCAAAGCTTTAAAGAATAGGAGACACTTTTTTGCTAACTTGGACACGAATCTGTTTAGGGCAACCACTTTGCCATTGAGTTTATGAATATCCTTGGTGTTTGTTGGTGGTGCCATATCTAAAATTACCTTTATCTTTTCTTGATTTGCCTCAATGCCCATTTCCGATATTAGAAAACCCAAAAACTTTTATGTTTCTACTGCGAAGGCGCACTTTTCAATATTAAAATGCATTTTGTACATGCGTAAAATATCAAAGACTTTCTGCATGTTGACCAAGTGTTGCTCAAAATAAGTACTCTTGGTTAGCATTTCATCAATGTAAACTTCCATATTTCTTCATGACATGCATCGTATTTGTCAAATAATATATTCTTTAATCTCAAAATAAACAAATAAAAATGTAGTATAGAGAAGAATGGTCGATCTGCAGGGACTGAGGAGTTTCCAATATTGGTATGAATCTATCTTTAACCAAGAAACTTGCAAGTAAAAAAAGGGGGTTTAGCGAAATGAGTTGAATAAATCTAAGCAAACGAAAATGATAAATAAAGGAAAGTAAATAGTTGAAAGTAATTATGATAATATATAGCCTCCAGCTTTGCGTCGCCTCAACTATTTTCGATCACTGAAATAGATTTTACTTCAAGTTCTTGTCGGTTACAGTCTACAAGGCCCAACCCTTGTAACTTGCTCTTCTCTATGGTGAACTAATTTTCCAAGGTCAATCCTTAGAATTTAGCACTTTTTGGATTAAAGACGACAATCGATGCTAATGTCAATGCTGTATTATGTGTTGGAAAAGCCCGTGCTCAAATAATTTTGTCTCAACGAGAATTGTATCCGATCTTGATTTCCCTCAGCAGACCGCCGCTAAGTTTGTTCTTAGGGAGTTGAATTTGCTACAAGCCTACTTTTGTCCCCCAACGGTATATCAAAACGTCGATCAAACCAATGCGCGCTTTTGGAATGAAGGAGTTGAGATGTTTAAAGGAAAAACCGATTGCCAATCCAGTAATGCTGAAAATCAAGAAAGAAGTTTGAAGGTATGAAGAGCTCTTGCAATTCTCATGAAATGAATTGAGTGTCGCTTAGCTATCGGCTAATGGTAAATTTAGCTAAGCATGACTATGGAAGAAGTCATACTTAGTATTAAAATAAAGAAAAAGAACTTAAAAGAATAGCGTAAGAGAAAGGAAATTTATAAAGCTTTTAAAAACATAAACAAGCTAAGAACAAGAGATGATTGATAGCTTACCCCATATGGGGTATTTATAGTATCTTAAAACCCTAAAAATAACCTTAAAAGATAAAAGATAAATCTCAAAATAAAACTCAAATTTTAATCCTAAACAAAAGATAATCCTAAGTTTAAATTTTAAATTTGTCTGATAAGCTATCAAAATACGACTTGATAAGCTATCCGACGTTGCTGACTTCATCTTCTAGAATTGCTGACATGGCGTCCAGTCATCCTTTCATGCCCAGATTCATGCCCAATAACCCAGCCTTGACTCCAGAAAATAAAACTGCAGAACTTTGCCCTTTTTGGCACAGTTTCTGAAATTCAATGTCCTGCACAGAAAATAAGAGAAAATGCCCAAATTAGCAACATAAACCAACAAACAAGGAGTAATTAATAACAAAATAATAACTATTTAAATCACTCATCAAATTCCCCCTCACTTATTCAATGCTTGTCCTCAAGCATTTCTAAATTGATGCATCAAAAATTTCAAGTTGCCATCTCAATTTCACAAAATTCCCAAGACTTCCAAGCAAATCAAAATCATAGCAATTGATAAAACTCAAAAGCAATCAAGCTAAAGGAACAATTAAAAGCAAGTAATAGCAAAACATGACATTAAAATTATTCATTAATCTCAAAGAAGCAAGACTTAGTACCTCACATTGGTTCACTCATTCCACTCAAGTGTTTCGGGTAAAAAGAATTGCTCAAGCCTAACTAATCAAAGCATTACCATAAGCTTGTAACTAAATCTAATCTCCACTACTAAGTATGAACATGATGCAATAATCAAGAGGTCTTTAAAAGGGTTGTAATGAGGCTAAGGTCCGAGTAGGATAAAGGCCAAAGATCGGGTTTAAAAATTCAATACAAAGAGAAAATTATTCCAAATAATTACTCAAATGGAAGTAAAAATGAAAGAAAGGAAAACAATAAATCAAACAATCAAAGCTTATTCACTCTCTCTTTCTCTGTTTTTCTTTTGAATTTCTTTTTTTTCTTCTTGTCGTTACTCGAACCAAACTATTTTTTTTCACTATTCGAACAGTTTATTCGACCTAGTTTTGCACTGTGTTTTTTTCTGCACTATTTTTTTCTACACTATTTTTTTGCACTATTCGAAATTGCATTGAGTTTTTTATTTATATTTTTTTCGAATCTCTTTTTTTTTTTGCTTTGGAATAACCTTAACTTTGTCCTAAAAATGGGTGACAAATAGAGGGGAAAACAACAAAATAGGTCCAGGTTAAAAATGTGGCAAATCAAAGGAAATGATAAGGCTCAAAATTGGTTATCTAAGGGGTAAATAAATCAAGGGTATGCCATTTTATGGGAAAAGAAGGGGGTTAAAACCTAATGCCTCTATCACACTAAAGCATCACATTCAATCGTGTAGTCTCAACAAGCATTATGCTACAAGTTCTAGAATGCAAAGAATTAGTCGGCACACTCAAAATTAACAAAGAGCAAGAAAGTAAATGTATGCTCATTAGGCTTAAATCTCATATGAAAGGTTACTTGCACTAACTCATGCTATCAATTTAACCAACAAATGCATGGAATGTCAAAAATTTTAAAGAAAAAAATTAATCATGCCAATTGCCGTCATGCTTCCTAAATTCTAACAAAAACAAGATTAAAATTCACAAGAAAAACAAAGAAACAAGGTGAAAAATGAGATATGCAACCATCAATTTTAATACATCAATTCAAGAAAAACTCAATTCCAACCAATTGAATAAGCAAAGTGAAAATTGATGCAACTTTCACCCCCTCACTTAAATCATAATGTCCTAATTATGGAAAATAAAGAAAAGAAAGGGGATAGAATACTCCCCGAGCTAATTACGACCACGACCACAGTTGAGATGAATCGAGTAGTGAGCACTGGTTCAGGGGGTGTGTGGCTGTCGTTGGCTGTGAACGCTGGTTTGCATGGTTCAGGTGCTGCAAAGTATGGCAAAAGATTGATTGGCACGGCCGACTGAGCAGGTTCGTATAAAGGCGAGATCGGTGGCTGGTGGCATTTGCTTGTTGTCGTCGCCCTCTGCCACGACGAGGAGGAGGTTGCGGAGGTGCCGGTAGTGAATCAGAATCACTGGAAAGGCTCACAAATGCCGGTGCATATCTTCGCTGACCAGCGAGGTTGATAAGAGGTGCTTGTGGGAGCCGCCGTACTTGGTCTTGGGTGCGCACCATGGTTGCAATGAGACAGGGGTTGGAGATGCTTGCTTGACCGAAGGTGATGGGGATGGTTGTGCGACTGGGTTATTAGATAAAATGGGGGTGTAAGTTTTTTTTAGCTATCACGTGAGTGTATAAGAAAAATGTTGGTCAAATGGGTGGGGTCCAAGGGATTTTAAATTTTGAAAAAGATGGATATGTGATGGGAATAAGAAATGGAATTGACGGGTGGGTTGGGTTTGGCTAACATACACCTAAGGATGGTGGGAGCTTCGCTAACATGCACCCATAGTAAAATGGCCATTCTCCCACTGAACCATGCGTATAATGCATCCCTGGATTACATTATATTCGATCTAAAATATTTTTGGGTACCTGAAAATAAAATAAAGTAAAATAAATTTGAGACTAAAATTAAATAAAAAGATATTAAGCAAAGTAATAAAAAACAAAATGGGTTGCCTCCCATTTAGCACTTTATTTAACGTTGTTTAGCTCGACGACCTGATTCAGACTACAGGTTCTGCGACAAATACTTCTTCCACTTCTTGCCCTTTGTCCAACTAAGAACTTCCTTAAGAGGAATTTTACGATCATGGAGTTCATTCATTTTTTCCTTGTAGGTTCAATAATTTCTTCAAATATTTTTTAGCCTTGAAAACTTGTCTAAAATAGTTACCGACAAGATATCTCTTTTACTCAAAAATTTGCACTTCAAATCGTCTGGTGGCAATTTTAACTCAATATTCGGTGCCTGCAAAATGGAAGGGAATTTTTTAATTTTTGAGGGAGTTAAGCGTAAACCAAAATTAACAAATGAAGTATTTTCCAACTCCCTAATTTTTTCGTCGTGGCCTTCCAATTCCCTACACAAACCATCGGATAAATTAGATTCAACAAGTTCACCAGCTAAAGGTTCATAAATACCAACGAAGCTAACGTTTGCCATAGAATTTGGGTGTTTCATCGCCTTATAGACATCAAACTTAACAAGCTCACCATCAAACTCTATTTTAAGAACGCCACTCCTAACGTCAATTTTTGTATTCGTCGTACTAAGGAAGGGTCGACCGAGAAGGATTTCTGAAGAAGTGTTTGATCATTCATTTTCCATGTCGATGACATAGAAATTCGCCAGAAAAATAAATTCATTTACCTTTACTAAGACATTCTCGAGGAGTCCTTCTGGGTATATTATTGATTGGTCAGCTAGCTGTATTGCCACCTTTGTATCCTTTAAGGGCTCAACAGATAGTGAGTTATATAGAGAAAGAGGCATAATGTTAATAGAAGCCCCTAAATTGCACATTGCACATTTTATACCAACATTACCAATTTTGTAGGGAATGACAAACATACCTTGGTCCTTCAACTTTGGTGGTAGCCTTAACTAAAAAACTGCTGAGACGTGTTCTCCCAGGTTCACTTTCTCAATCCCGTGTAAGTCGTCTTTTGTTAGTACATAAATCTTTTAAGAATTTAGCATACCTTGGTACCTTTCCGATTACCTCAAGCAGTGGAATATTAATTTCTACTTTTCGAAATACATCCAAGATCTCCTTTTCTTCAGCTTGTTTGTCACGTTTAACCAACCTCGAAGAAAATGGAGGCTAGACGTCATATGGAGATGGTGTGGGAGGATTTTGCGATTCATCTCGATTCATCTTCTTTTTATGATTCTGCGGCAACATCCTCTGGGACTGGTGGTGCGATAAAAGTGCCGCTAACGTTAATTGACTCATCTATTTGTCAATTTCTTGAAAGTGTGCTTTAGTTCTTTGTTAAAACTTTTCCTGGGATAGCTCTAACCTTTCAACAATCGACTCCAACGACAATTTTGCGGTTGATATTGTTGTGGTGCAAGTGGTTGATAAGCTTGATTTGGTCCAAGATTGGGTCCATAGTTGATGTTTTGATGGTCCTTCCGTCCCAAACTATAGGTGTTGGCATGAGGGATGTATGGCCTTTGGGGAGGTCCTGGAAAATTGCCTATGGCATTTAATTGGGTAGCGTCTTCCTCTTGTATCATCGGGTAGCAATCTGATGGATGTTCTGGACTCGTGCATATCTCACAAAGTTTAGTCGCGAATTTTTTATCTGCAATAAGGGATTGATCAATTTCAACCAATCTGTCAATTTTATTTTCTAATAAAACATTACTTACCTCGTGAACCCGTCGAAAGGGTTCACTAGAAGGGCGAAATTGCTGGGAGTTAGCGGTCATAGTAGAGATTAGAGTTCTTGTCATTGTTGGGGTCATGTTCACAAGTGCCCCTCCACTTGCTACATCGATCATCTTCATTTCCATCGAGAGATAGGCCTTCGTAAAAATACTAAAGAAGCATTTGTTCTGATAGCTCGTGTTGTGAGCAATTTACGCACAACTTCTTGAATCTCTCTAGTAGTCATATAACGACTCAATATCCTTTTGTCGGATACTCAAGATGCTCGCCTCAAGTTCGCTTGCCTTAGCCGCAGGGATAAACCTGTCAAGAAAAAGCCGTGCCATGTTAGTCCAAGTTGTAACAGAATTGAAACGTAGGTCGAATAACCAATCCTTGGCAATATCATCTAAAGAAAAAGGAAAAGCGTGAAGTTTTATTTGGTCTTCAGATACTCCATGTGGTTTTGTACTCAAACAAACCATATGAAATTCTTTTAGGTGTTTATGCGGATTTTTGCTCGACAAACCATGATAGGTAGGTAGAAGATGTATCAAGCCCGTCTTAAGTGCGAATGGTGTTTCTCCATTCGTGAACGTAATGTACAACGGTTGTTGATTGTGTGGTGCCGCGACAAGTTGGTGAATGGTTTGATATTCTTCAGCCATCAGAATCTGTTCGTTGTCGGTATCCTCAAAGTGTGTTTTGGTTGTGGATGGTGATTCTAGTTCTTGTTGGAATCATTGTTGTCGCTGTCTTCTTTCCCAAAGTGTACGTGTGCAACCTTCGGGAAACTACTTCTATTTTCGATTCAAAATCTACAAATTCTCCCAAATTCTTTCTGGTCATAAATCAAAGCAAACAATATTAGTAACTTTGCCGTAGTCCCCGGCAACGGCGCCAATTTGACATACGTCGTATTTGTCAAATAAAATATTCCTTAATCTCGAAATAAATAAATAAAATGTAGTATATAGAAGAAGAGCTGATCCGCAGGGACTAAGGAATTTCCAATACTGGTCTAAATTGATCTTTAACCAAGAAATCTACAAGTAAAAAAAGAGGGTTTAGCGAAATGAGTTGAATAAATTAAGCAAACAAAAATGATAAATAAAGAAAAGTAAATAGTTGAAAGTAATTATAATAATATATAGCCTCCAGCTTTACGTTGCCTCAACTCGTTTCGATCACTGAAATAGATTTTACTTCGAGTTCTTGCCGGTTACAGTCTACAAGGCCCAACTCTTGTAACTTGCTCTTCTCTATGGTAAACTAATTTTCCAAGGTCAATCCATAGAATTTAGAACTTTTTTGGATTAAAGACGGTAATCGATGCTAATGCCAATGTTGTATTCTGTGTTGGAAAAGCCTGTGCTCGGATAATTTTGTCTCAACGAGAATCGCATTCGATCTTGATTTCCCTCAACAGAGCACCGCTAAGTTTGTTCTTAGGAAGTTGAATTTGTTACAAGCCTACTCTTGTCCCTGATGGTAGATTAAAACGTTGATCAAACCAAATGCGCTTTTGGAATGAAGGAGTTGAGATGTTTAAAGAAAAAGCTGATTGGTAATCCAGTAATGCTAAAAATCAAGAAAGAAGTTTGAAGGTATGAAGAGCTCTTGCAATTCTCACGAAATGAATTGGGTGTTGCTTAGCTATCGGCTAATGGTAAATTTAGCTAAGCATGACTATGGAAGAAGTCATACTTAGCATTAAAATAAAGAAAAAGAACTTAAAAGAATAACGTAAGAGAAAGGAAATTTATAAAGCTTTTAAAAACATAAACAAGCTAAGAACAAGAGATGATTGATAGCTTACCCCATATGGGGTATTTATAGTATCTTAAAACCCTAAAAATAACCCTAAAAGATAAAAGATAAAACTCAAATTTTAATCATAAACAAAAGATAATCCCAAGTTTAAATTTTAAATCTGTCTGATAAGCTATCAAAATGCGGCTTGATAAGCTATCTTCTAGAATTGCTAACATGGCGTCCAGTCAGCCTTTCATTCCCAGATTCATGCCCAATAACCCAACCTTGACTCCAGAAAATAAAACTGCAAAACTTTTTCCTTTTTAGCACAGTTTCTGAAATCCAATCTCATGCACGGAAAATAAGAAAAAATGCCCAAATTAGCAACATAAACCGACAAAAAAAGAGTAATTAATAACAAAATAATAACTATTTAAATCACTTCCTATTTGATAACGAAAAATCTTATTGACCAACCTTTGATACGTTGCCCCTGCATTCTTTAATCCAAACGGCATTACCTTGTAACAATAGAGGCCTTCTTCGGTAATAAATGCCGTTTTTCTTTATCCTCATTTGCCATTGCAATCTGGTTGTGTATAGAAAAGCATCCATAAAACTCATGAACTCATGGCTTGCTGAGGCATCGACTAATATAGCGATGGATGGCAACGAAACACTATCTTTAGGGCAGCTTTGTTGAGACTGATAAAGTCTACACATATCCGTCACTTGCCTCTGGGCTTCTTCACCATCACTATATTAGCTAGCCACTGTAGGTACCTAATTTCTTCAACGAAATATGCCATGATCAGCTTTTCTGATTCCTATCTAATGGCTTGTACCTTCTTCTCCGAAAACTTTCTCTTTTTGTAGAACAGGGTTTATGGCTGGATCAACACGCAAAGAAAGCTCAATAACAATTGTGTTTATCTCACGCATGTCCGCAACTGACCATGCAAAACATTAGTGTTGTCTCGCAATAACCTTATCAACCTTATTCTACTTTGATTGTCTAACCCTGCTATAATCCTGGTGGCTTTTTCGGGCTCTTCTGGGTAAATCTTCACCATTTTTATCGCTTCTACCGACTCTAGCTTTTTGAGCTTTTCATCTTCCCTGAGGTCTAGAATCTCGAGGGTCATCATAGTTTATTCAAAATATTGACCTCGAGTCCTCTTTATTGTGGCAGAACTTCTCCACTATTGTGGTCATGGCCCTTCTATTTTTAGGCTAGACAGAGTGAAAGTACATAGCAGTGCTTTGCTGTCTTTTGATCGATCTGTATGGAGCCTTCTTCTAAGGGTGTGGGAAACTTGACCTGTAAGCAGAATGGGGCGATCGTCATTTTGGTTTTTCTTATTAGGGGTCTGCTGAAGAGGGTTTTAAAAGCATAGGGATTATTGATGACCAGAAAATAGTCATTTGTGTGGTTTATTGTCATTATCTCCCATTTTTACGGGGAGTTAGATGGAACCCTCCACCCTAATGGGTTGGCCTCCAAATCTGTATACCGGACTTGTCAGCTTTAGTTTCAAACTAAGAATTCATATTTTCTTAAATGCGTTCCAAACCAAACTTCTATGGCACTACCCGTATCAACCAAAATTCTTTTTATGGTAAACCCAACTATCACAACCATGACGATGATCGAGTTGTTACTTTCTTCACTCAAGATGTCACCCTCATATTTTTTCTGAAAACAAGACTTCCAATGAGTTTTCATGCTTCACTTCTTTGTTATTTCTGTCGGGGGTAGTACTATTCTCTGTATGTGCATCTTACGTTTGGAGCTTGGCTGATTCCACTCCTCGTCCGTTCTGATTAATATGTGTACGTCGCCCCTACTATCTAGGTTGTTTCCTCTGCTGCCTAGCCCCCATAGCTGTTGCCCCCCGATTTCTTCGTCCATATTTTTCTTGGGCAGCTACCGAATTGGTCTCTCCTCTTCAATTCTGCGACTTAATGTTGTTCAGCCTGATCCTGCATTAACTTTCGTTGTCGTTTAAACTGTTGTAGTTGTTGCATGGTCTCTGGCACCGGCCGATTCGTCGGGCCACCATTCTCCACTACTTTCTCGTCCGGGTTCACCTGGTTATCACCACCCATCTTCAAAATCCTCAAGCTTACCGAAAAATCTGAAGGTCACATATTCGGTCATCGCACCAATTGTTGATGGTCAAAATGGATAGAGGTCAGAGACAATGGTCAAGATGGTCGTTTTGTGTTAGAGTTTTTATATAGGTCCTATTTGTAGGCAATAGTGTCTGAGATCATATATGCCCGCTCTCCTGGCTGCATGCCTTGTTTTATACTACCAGGACATGTGTCAGGATCTGACTATCGTGACGTCTCAATTGGACTACCTATAACTTGACGTCATAGGTTCCCCCGTGGCGATCACGTACGTAGTCACGTGATCGTTGGATGCAAATGGCATCACATAGTTCGCGGGCAATCCCACACGTAGTGGTCCGCCGCCATCACATATGTTATATCCTCTATGTTAGGCTATTTGTGGTCTTACTCATTTGCCTAGGGTCGTCTGAACTTGACATGTGGCGATGAGTATTCGGAGGTACTAACAAGTTTTTAAACTATTTTATATCGAAAATCAGTCAAATAAAACCCAAGTTTTTATTTCTATCCTAAATTTTACAAGTATTTTATATAACTTTCTATATTATCGTGAGAACCATCATTAATTTTCAATATGTATGATGTGCGTCTAGAGATATAAAAATAATTCGTTCTAAAAAAAATGCTCCCTTTGTCCCACAAATAATGTCTCTTATTGACTTTTTGAAAGTCAAATTTTGTAAACTTTGACTATAATTATATTAAATATTTTAAATAATTAAATTTTATAAAAATATATATTTAAAATCTACTTGATTAGAAGTTTTTAAAATATATTTTTTATATTTTTATCAATAATAAATTTTAAATAATCACGAGTCAAAGTTAAAAAAATTTGACCAAAAAAAGTCAATAAGGGACATTATTTGTGGGATGGAGAGAGTATAAAAATAAGGGTAAACTACACCGATAGTCACCGAACTATGGTTTCTTTCATATTTTGCTCACCGAACTATTTTTTGGCAAAAACATCATTAACGTTATGTTTCCTTCCTATTTTGGTCATCGAACTATTTTTTTGGCAAAAACATCACTAACATTATGTTTCCTTCCTATTTTGGTCACTGGCTGTTTTGTCGTGGAATTTTATTTTATTTTTTAATTTTCCATGTCATTTCTTCTCTCTCCTCGTAAGCAATATATGTTATTTTATAATATTTTTATTCAAACTAACAGGATGGTGACACGTGTCACTGCCTATTAGTGGAATAAAATGAATGAAAAATCAAGCCCCTTATGCAGCCAGAGAGATGGTGACACGTGTAACTGCCTAATAGGATGATGACACGTGTAACTGCTAGGATGGTGACACGTGTAACTGCCTATTAGTCGAATCTCTCTGGCTGTATAAGGGGCTTGATTTTTCATTTCTTTTATTCCACTAATAGGCAGTGACATGTGTCATCATCCTGTTAGTTTGAATAAAAATATTATAAAATAACATATATTACTTACGAGGAGAGATAATAAATGACATGGAAAATTAAAAATAAAATAAAATTCTACGTCAACAAAACAGCCGATGGCCAAAATAGGAAGGAAACATAACGTTAGTGATGTTTTTGCCAAAAAAATAGTTTAGTGACCAAAATAGGAATGAAACATAATATTAGTGATGTTTTTGCTAAAAAAATAGTTCGGTGACCAAAATAGAAAAGAAACCATAGTTCGATGATTACTAGTCTAGTTTACCTAAAAAATAATTATATATTTTATATATTATTAGCCGGCTGACCAAGTGCTTTGCATTTATCTTATGAAGTGGAATTCAATGAGATAGAGCCACGACAGGGTGAGACAGATTCGTCCAAGGACCAGAAAGTTATCGTTGAAAAAGAAACAGATAAATTGGGGAAGGTTTGGGGTATAATATCTATGGTACGATTAAAAGATGATAAATTTTAAAATTTATTATTAATATTTATAAAATAAATTTTGATATTTAAATTTTTTTAAAAATTAACTGAAAATATTATCAAAAGATTTAATATTTTTAATTTATAAACAAATTTTAAAATTTATCGTCTTTTAACTATACTCTAAACATTCCAACAAACAAATTTCATTGATCTAGAGATTAAAAGATAACGTGGTCAGGGAATATTATTTCCTGTGGGAGTTTGCACACGGATTCCTTAGTCCCTTGTGTGTGCCTCGTTCTTTTTTTTTTACAATAATTCTTTTTTATAGATTATGACATTCAGCTCTAATTTATGGTTATCAATAGTCTTTTAATAGTTTGATTTTTTTACGATTCATTTGTCAATTTAGTCATATCTGTTTTAAAATACAGCTTGCAAGATGTTGGTTTCGCTCACCACTCTTATTTTGATCTTAAACCTATAGGTGAATAAAGACAAATAGTTTTATTTCATGCTTCCTTTCTTCAGTGTTTCATCGCATCCATGTCGTTGCAGCTTATTGAACATGTTTTTACTGGTTTGATGTTTGTTTTGTTATTTTTCTAGTACATCTCTATTTTATTTTCTAATAAATTCACTACTCCTACATTTTCATTTAAATTTAACAATTAATCAAATTATATTAAAATATAATCTCATAAATAATAACTTAATATATATATTTCAAATATTTTTAATAATGATATATTTAGAAATATTAATTCTCATAATTTAATACATATTAATAGATATCGAATGTTGATAACCAATAAACTGTTCAAACAATTAAATATCAAATATAATCATGTCATTGTATGTCATTTTACTTGTCGAAATAATCAAACAACTATCAACTAATTTTATCAAATTTTTTACAAAATTAATTGGTCAAATCAATTAATGTAATATATTATCAACTATTCGTTAATACAATCTATTATCAACTTTCAGCTGTTTGCCGGTTGTCAAACAGAACTAAGTCAAAATAAAAAAAAAATTGATTGATCTTCCGAAGCTAAACTTTTTTTTGACAATGATAATTGGATTTTATTAATAACCATAAAAGATATCTCAAATACAACTCATCCAAAAGGGAAAATAATATGGACTAGTCCACCAAAATCTCATACAAGCCCAAAGGTGCAAAGAAAAGTAAATACTTTTATAGAGATTAACATACCGACAAAATCCAAAAGCCTTCCTTAATCTCATTGTCTCTATCCAAATGAGACGCTCTACAGGGTGAAAAAAGAGTGGTGAGCGAACCAAACTATCAGGTAGATTGCTCCGCTACCCGGGTCTGATTACATCGGCAAATAACCATCAACCTAGTGGGGATCTATCTTTCTATGTACATTGATGGAATCAAAATCAGAAACTAGTGAGTGAAGATCTCTGTACGAGCACCAAACGACCGCTAAGGTATGCTGAAATCATGCCAAAATGACAGATGAAGAACCATAAAACAAAAAAACAACGTGCCACAAAAACAGAGAGAATACGTGTCACAAAGACATAAATTCTTATTAAATATATATATATATATATATATAATCAAGAAAATAATAAACCTCGGTAGTCAACAACCAGTACTAAGACCGATTATCGACCACCGCCAAAGAAGCAAATGTAAAAAAGACTGCGGCTCAAGATGAAAAAACCCTAAGAGAAAACTATAACTCTTAAAACTCTTGAAGTTAAGCCTATTTTAGAGTTTAGATCAGAAACTAAATTAAATATTCAATGGATCGAGGAGTAGCAACACCCTTTCAATTTTATTTGATTCGATAAAATTAGATTGTCAAATTTATAGATGTAAACACGTGGTATTCAAAACAAATAACGAGAATATTCACAAATGTTACGGGGAATATCGAAAACCCTAGGACACAAAAGTTGCAATTTATTTAGTATAATTTAGAATAATTATTGTTTGTTATGTATATTCGCAATATGCCTAATACTTGAGCTTTCTTCTTGATATGATCTCTTCCATCTCTTTCCTTCTCCAAAAGGCCAACGTTTCATCGAACTGCAAACAAATAGACATGTTCATTGAATATGTATCGAACACAAATATTTAAAAAAAAAAAAAAAACGAGAGGAATATTAAGACATACTGATCCGCTATCTTCTTCGTATTCGCTTTGCTTTTGAATCACTGTTTCAAATATGTCCTTACATTGGATGTTCAGGCTCTGTCGTCGTCGTTCTTCCTCCTCTTCTTCGGATTCGTAAAGAGACGGAGCTTCCCCAGGATGCAGATCAACCGTACACACTTTCCTTTCCTTTGCATTGTGTCCAAAACCTAAAGCCTTTTCGTGTTCGCATTTCGAAACCAATTCATTGGAGTTAAACCCCGAAAATATAGATGTGACAATATCGAAGCCGATCAACTTCTTTTTTAAGGTTCGAGCGTAGGTTAGGCATGACGAAACAATAATCTTCAACAAAATGTGGAAATACCCATCAAAACGGCGATGAAAAACAAGTAAAAGTATGACACAACAATTAGAGTAAAGAATAAAAGAAATGGAAGAAGACGAAGGGTTGTTCCAGCTCTGGAAAAATGTGTTGAACGAAGCCTTAGCAATGGCTGTAATGGCAGACATTTCACTCGAAACGGGTGATATTTTCTTCAAGTAAGCAAATTAACATGATATATACAAATACTATAAAACACTATTCATTGTTGATTGTTGATGGAGATTTTTGGTGGGGCTTACGAAGTTTCGTTGAAAGTGGGTTACGGAGGTGGAGTTTAGCAGGTTGGGGAAAGCAAGGGCGCCACCGATGGTGAAACTATACTTGGCTGGAATGCCATGTACGACATCGTACCGACCAGTGGTGGATAGCACGGCCAAGATTAATGTCCGAGATGTGATCAAGAAGAAAAGACGGTGAGCCGTGCACTAAATGAATGTAGCAGTTCGTGCAGTGGAAACAGCTAGTTGATGGGAGGAATGACATACGATAGAGATGGACTGTTCACCGTAGGCGGAACCGAACTAATATCAAATATTAGGAGAGTAAGAGTCTATTAAGCCTTTAAATTTAAAAATTAGAAAGAGTAAATACTTTATTTAACTAATATTTAAACTAAGAGAACCTAAAATGCTATATACCAAAACAATTTGGGAAGCCTAACCACAACATAGACTGCAATAATCCAATACGGGAGCAACCTTTCCAACATAATTTATTCTGTTTATAATGTTATGATCCAATTTTCTTCATACACAATATTAGGATTCGAACATCTAAATCTGAACTTGCTTAAGGGATCTAATATCACGTCTCTAGACCAACCAGCTATGTGGTTTGTTTTCATGTGGGTTTTATTTCATGGTTTTCATACTTAAATGGGGTTAATTGCACCAAAAGATTTCAAACTATCACTCAAATTCTGAATTGATCTCTTTAGCTTCAAAAACATTTTAATTGAGATTTAAAAATATCATCATTGTATTGATAAGATTTTTTCCCATCACACTCAAACTAACCATTAATTTATGCATTAAGCGCCAATTCAGACATGATGTGGAGTATATAGTACACACGACAATCTCCCTCACTCAACCTCATGACGCCCACATCGTGAGTTATTCGCTCTCGTGATGGGCTACTGTCATAGTTGTCCATCCTGCCTACCCTATTCTTGGGGCGTTCAACTTGAAATCGGGCAGTTAAATGATCGCTATAATACCGCTTGTCAGGGACTATTACTCTCTTCCTAAAGACATGTTTGATATAATGTACAATGCCATCACATTATATCTTAAGACCTCCTTTTTCTTTCCGATGTATCTAATTTTGGATCTAATGTATTAAAAATAGACAATGTCAAATTTTAGGAAATTTACTTTTTAACACGTTATATCTAAGCTATTTATGTGATAGTTATACAAGTGCTTATAATATGTTGTACGTCATATTTTAACTAGGATAACACAAAAAACATGATTTATACTCTACTACATTTAGGACTTAACTAGAATATTTTAAAACTCAGGGGTTAGTTTAAAATATGGGCCATAGTTTAAACCGCACACTGCTGTTGTTCGCTGGGAACCAACCAACCAAAAGAATCCCATAAATTTTCTTTCTTTTTTCCCACTTCCCTTCCAAATTCCTTCCTTTATCTATTGATTCGAACAAAATTTCCTTCTTTTTTACTGTCTTTTACCTTCTTTATGTGTGTGTATATATATATATATATATATATATATATATATATATATTCGTTTGTTTGTAATATCTGGAGAAGGAAAAGAAATGAGAACGGGAAAGGGAAGTCAAGAGGAGGAAGAGTACGAGGAAGAAGAATTCGGTTCCGAAAATGGAGGCCCTTCTTCTAATCAAGCCATGTTTTCCAACGCCAACAACAATAACAGCAGTAGCAAAGGTATATTATTAGATTCGGATCCCAGTTTTCACCCCAGATCTCCCTTTCCCCC
Source organism: Hibiscus mutabilis (assembly GCA_019671005.1). Lineage (NCBI taxonomy): Eukaryota > Viridiplantae > Streptophyta > Magnoliopsida > Malvales > Malvaceae > Hibiscus > Hibiscus mutabilis. The sequence goes on along the minus strand of CM033754.1, from coordinate 2,073,846 downwards.
TTTCTTCTTCCTTAGTATATATTAATCCGCATGGTTTTCGACTGTTTCCTTAAAAGGGTATTGTTCTTTTCCTTTGTTGAATTTGGAATTCTAGGTATCCTTTTGATTCCTGTTTCGGGTTTGTTTCATTTTGGTTGAAGCAGATGGGAAAAGCAGAGATAAGGCTAACGCTGTACGTTCAAAACACACTGTCACGGAGCAGAGGCGGAGGAGGAAGATTAATGAAAGGTAGCTGCTTTTCTTTTCTTCTTGTTCCATTGTCTATAATTCATATACCCTTTAAGTGGTTCTATATGTTTATCAAGTTAAATTTCTGGTAATTGCATAAACCATTGATTATAATGACTTGGGTAGGTTTGAATCTAAGAAAGTTTTGAACTTTATTAGCTTTGGTTTGCTTTTGTTGTGCGAATATTGATGATTGAAAAGGAAGCAGATTGTGTAGGTAGCTGGCTGTATTATGAATCTTTGATGATTCAATTGGGGTAGGAAATGAGGTGATATGAACTGGTTTAAAAGAATTGGTGAGTTTAGTTTATAAAATTTTTAACTTGAAATGACACCATAAAATAAGATGTTATTGATCATTCTAAAATTGCGTGCTTTGTCCCTTGCTTGCACTGAGTTGAGTTTACCGAAATTTAAGTGCTAATTGTTCTATGGATTCAAGAGAGTTTGTGAATCATAATACTCATAAGTTCTCCGATGCTTTTAGATTTCAAAGATTGAGAGATCTAATACCTAACACTGATCAAAAGAGCGATACGGCGTCATTCCTGCTAGCGGTATGTCATGAATCTGTAAATAAGAAAATACCACACTGTTATTTATCTAGTTGACTAGTTGTTTACCTTTTGAGAAAATTCCGCATAAAATTTTTTCTTGATTTGAATAATGTTGTTTTGCAGGTGATAGAGTATGTCCAGTATTTACAGGAGAAGGTTCAAAAGCACGAGGATTCATACCAGGGATGGAGTTCTGAGCCCACAAAACCAGTGCCTTGGGTATGTTTATGTAGTATGTTTTCTATTTATTAGGTTTAAATAGTATTTTTCGTTTGTGGTTTGACCGGTTAATTTGCAGTTTCATTAGGCTACATAAGTCATTTTCATCGTTATGTGTATATCCTCTTCATTAAGCTGTTAGGTATCTATATGTTTCCTTTTAATTATTATTTCGGATTGGAATTCAGTTTCCAGAAGCAACAAGTTGCTTAAACAGTGTTTTTATTGTTGCTGCTACTATTTGCCGAAGGAACGAGATGGCATATTCAATTTGTTTGTTGCATTAAAATCCTGATTAATTACTTTTTCCTTACTTGAATAGAGAAATAGTCACTGGCGTGTTCAGAGTCTTGTTGGTCACGCACAGGATATTAAAAACGGTTGTGGACCGGGGTCAACATTTGCCCACACTAACATCAACCCCACGCTGATCACACTTGCGCAGAATGCAGTAGAAGCTGATCCATTCAGAGATGCTACATCCAAAACTATCGATCACCGACCTGAGTCAAACGCGGGAATGCCTCTGCCCATCCCAGGTGATACTATGCTCATGCATCCCTTTCAGAGACCAGTCTCCAAGACCCAATCGACTGAGTGTCTTATCAGAAACGATATACTGAACCAACAGGAGGATCTGACTATTGAAGGAGGAACGATTAGCATCTATAGTGTCTACTCTCAGGGGTTGGTATATCTTCTTTAGCTCCCGTGTTTTATATATTTGACTTAACAATTTCCAAGGTGCTGAGCTATATAAAATATGTTTATGGAATTTGATGTCGACCAGGTTATTGAACTCTTTGGCACAAGCACTTCAAGGCATGGGTTTGGATCTGTCACAGGCCAACATGTCGGTGCAGATTGATCTTGGAAAGCTTGCGAATAGAGAGCCAACATGCGCTAAGGTACCACTGAAACATAGAAAGCTCTTGGTGCGTTTTCTTGTTGGTTGATTCTGTTCTAGGGTTTATTGTCCAATGTTCTTTCTTGGAACTTATAGGACTTTTTCGGCGACATTAGTCAATATTGAATAGATTTGTATAAACTTCTGCTGGCTTTTATTTGTCTACTATAAAATTTACAGGAACCACACGACTCCTCCCATCAAGCAGCGACCCATCTTAGAGATGTGAGCAGTGGAGGGGATTCTGATCATGCTCAAAAGCGGCTGAAGAAATAAAACCGGCACCAGCATTTCGTAAAGGTTCATTTTACTCCACATGTTCTTTCCCGTTTCATCTCGGGTTCATTTCATTAATGTATATGCCGCGGTTTTGGTTTCGATTTTTTGTTTTCTAGAGGTCTGATTACTGATCGTTGTTCGTGGTAAGAGCAGTTCCACTTGTATTATGTGTATTCAAGTTTTAAAAAAAGTACAATGTTACTATTTTGGTGTCAAGTTTAGTATACATAAACAAAACAAGAATAATTTAGGATGTTTCAAATGATGCACATTAATGGAACAAATATTGTTGTAAGAAAATATTGCCTAACCCTAAGTGACTAATCAAATAAATATGTATAATTTTAGGGTTTGTCAAGTATTAGTTGAAGGTTGAAGCAAATGGTGGCAAACATTCATAAGGATTAGAGTAGAAATAATCTTCTTGTCGGGGATGATCCGGATTCTCCATTCTCCTTGCCGGTTTCCCTCTTCTATCTTCATGGATCTTATTCACTAACAAAGAAAACTCATCCCACATCAATGTCCCATTCTTGTATTGATCAATTAGACCAAACAGAAGTCTCCTGTCTAGTGAAATTGCTGTCTTGTATCCCAGGTATCTGCAAAAGAATGAACAAAGAAGAAATTGCAGCATATGAAGACTTGGAAACCATACATTTTCAGCCATGAGAAAGGGCTGTAAGTAAATACTGGCTATGGCCTTCAACAGCTTTTTCCATGTTTCCGACAAAAATGGGGACGTAAACATCGCTTTCAATTGCAACGATATAATCCAATGCAGCCATCTGGTTTGCATGTTCGAAGAAAGGTTCGAGCTCTTCCGGTTTTAGTATGGTCTGTTTGGTAACCAGATTCGGATAAGCTGCTGCAAGTTGTGCCATTCTCTTCTCTTTATCATATATTTCTCCAGCTGCAATGTGAACTGTGGTGGTGTTATCAATGCCTATGCCTGTAATACTAGAGTCGTATCCTCCGGAGTTAAAGGGCACAATCCACGTTCTCGTTTCTTCTTCGAATTGATCGGTTTATGCAATCCACGTTCTCGTTTCTTCTTCGAATCGGTCGGTTTATGTTTCCACTCGTCATGAGAATATCTAAACACTGACATCGTTAGATCAAAATATCGCCGCTACGAACATAAAGAGTACGTTATGGTTATTACTCACCTCAACTGTTTAACCTCTGCAGCCTCTTCTTCCGTTAAACCTTCGTTGCAACGGTGAACGCCAATAAGTCCTCGTACCTGAGATGAAGAACCAAGAAATGACCCTTTTGTCTCAAAACATCAACAATCTTCCTATCGGTTTCCTCGATCGGTTGAGTAAATCTCAACGTCTCGTAGTTCACTCGACACCGCAACCTCTGCAGCTCTCTAGGCAACCCATTGTTAGAGCAAACAACAAAATCTCACGCTTCTGTATGCGAGGAAGGACCTGTAAAACAAATTTCGCATCAAACAAAGTTCAGTTGAAACAAGAATCTGGATGAACAGGTTGGGAAATCGGAACCAACCCTTTGATGATAATACTCTAAGCTAGCAAAACTCATGGAAACATGTAATAAAGTGGTTCTGATTCCAATTTTGTCTTCTGTTCTGAAGGAAGCTCTTTCAGTATTTTCACCTCGTCTCTCAGAGATGTAATGAAATGGTTGACATCAAAGATATCTGCAAATTCACTGCCACTTTGCAAATTGATCGCAAAGTTTAGGCCATAAGAAGGATATTGATGGAGAGCTTGTTAATGATTGAATTGTCTTTTTTTCATCGGTAAGGTTGAGCAAAACTTGACTCAGTTTAAAAAAACTGAATTATTCGACTCGACACGAAAAAATCTGACTCGTTTTGACTAACAACTTACTGCTATCAAGTAATCAGGGTGACTGTTAGACTAACAACTATTCAGTTGTTAATTGGTTGTTGGTCTGTTATTAGAATTAGTTAGGTTGCTATTAAGTTTGTTGGACTTTGGGTTATAAATACCCCAGTCTTTGTATTGCGCTGCATCAATCTTAAGTCATTGTTTAATAAAAAATCATATTCTCTTTTTCTATTATAGTTTCTCTAACACCAAACAGCCAACACTCTTCATCTCCTCTCATCACTGTTAACCATCTCATCACCGTCCGGCCACTATGGCTGCTTTCTCACACTCGTGTTCGTTGCAACCTTCGTTACAACCGGAGAATGCTATCATGTCCATTTCGTATCGGAGATGAAGAACTAAGAATGGACCTTTTTCTCTTGGGATCCGAACAATCTTCTCGGCCAAGGCTTGTATCGGAGGTGCAAACCACTGTGCTTCGTAGTTTACTCGGCAACGCAGCTTTTGGACCTCCTCCGGGAGTCCATTGTTAGCCAGCCTTGCGTCTGTTTTCTGGAAATGCACCACTTCGTGCGTTCGAATTCGAACTATGTATTTCTTCATCAGCAATGGGATCCATTCAAGCACCAGAAATTCATAGAAAAGTAAATGAAGTTACCTGTAATTATTCCAGAGCGATGTATTGTACTCGAATACTCGCATGAACTAAGGTCCTGAGCTTCTCAGCTTGGACCATGCTCATATACTTCAGCCTCATCTTGTTGCTGTAGGGTTTCTCCTTCATTTCTCCATTCTCTGTCTCCTCAAAACTTGCCTCACAATAACCCATATTCTAAAAATGAAGGAAAATTAAGAATTCACCTCATAAGAGTCAACATGAAGCAAGTTGTCAATGGCTTCAGACTTAAACTCAAGGCATCTGGGTTCTTTTTTTTTTTTGGCCAGAAATCTGGTTTATATGCAGAAGAATCATGGTACTGAGGGATTTTAAGATAAATTTTCTTCATTATTTCTTGCTAGGGACTGTTCAAGAGTCGTACATCAACCAGTCATTTAACATAGTTTTATGAGACAGGTCTATTAATTTAATAAAGAGTAAATTACGTAAATTACCACCAAACTTTATTTTCAAACCTGTTTTGTCCATTGAAGTTTTAAAACGTTCAATTTGCTCACTGAAGTTTAGACATTGAATGTTTTTTGTCCATTTTCCGTTAAATTTTTTATGGTGTACATTTATCGGCAAACAAAGGAACTTCTCAAAGATTCGAACAGTGAAAAACTTCATCGGTACGGGAGAAGCAACATACTGATCAACGACTCCATCCAACGACGGAAGAGAGAGATCGACGAGAGAGAAACTATTAGGGTTTTGGCCGATTCGTGAACATCTTAGCACTTTTCGATAAAATAGAGGTTGAATTCAGACTCAGGGTGCGAGACGAAGTGGCTGGCAAAATTTGGGACAGAGCGATCACCATCTACGACTGTTTTGGAATTAAAGGTGACAAAAACGTTAAATGTCTAAACCCCAATAAGCAAATTGAATATTTTAAAACTTTAACGACCGAAATAGATTTAAGAATAAAGTTCAATGATAATTTGCATAATTTACCCTTTAATAAATTGAATTTAAATGCAATTAATAAATTATCAATTTTTCCATGTAGGAAAACATAATTATGGAGTTAATTAATGATGATTATTGATTTGACAGTGATGAATTCATTGCTTTAGGTTGTGTAACAATCGAAAAATGAATACCAGACAAGACAATCATCAATATATTGATGTTTTCTAATCATTTTTAATGTTTTATTCCCATACTATTTGTCTGTTTCTAATAATGATAATAATTTCTTAGTAATAGTTGTAATGATTCTTTTACCGGAGTATTTTGAGGAATAATACAAACCTAAATGATATGATCTATAAAAAAATATTAAACTATTACAAGTTAAGGAAAGTCGCCTACCTGCAGATGGCGTCTTCCTTCAAGTCGTCATCTGTATGCGTCAATTTCACCCTATACTGTAAATTTTAAAATATTCTCAAAGGTACTTTATTTTTTAAAATATTTAATTTATTTGGATTATTTGTCCAAAGCTGCCTCTTTTACTATCACTTTCAATGTATTTAATGATAATATACAGTATCTTAAAAAATACTTTTTAAGGAGTTTAATGTACTTTTTTGCAAAATTTTTAAAATATTATTTTCTGGAATAACTATGAGCTGAGCAGGACGATAATATTCGCCTGTATCTTTCATGCATGCATGCTTTGCTTTGTAAAAATATTACATTTAAATATAACACGTGAAATTTTCTCGAGATGTTATTTGATTATAAATAAAAATCAAAGATTCAGAAGCATTAACGATACATTATGAAACCACCGGATCGTATTTTGAAAACTAGCTCGTTCCTATTGGATGACATGGTGTATATTGCTATAAAACTTTGATGACCAAAAATAACAAATTTTTATAACCTACGGATGGTATATTCCTTTCAGAATTTACAGCGAAGAAAGCTATGCCTCCAACCGCGATGCTTCCGATATAGTCTCCGGTCATCTTTTGCCATTCGTACTGGACTGCTATTCCATTCGGACTGCAATCTGTTTGTAGTTGGCCTTAACCATGTTAATGTCCCAGATTATTGGTTAATAGAGAATCAAAGTCGATGTACCAATGAATCACGAAATGCTACGGTTCTTAAATATGATTTTAAAAATTTATTCAGAAGTAATTCGCAGGATCATGCACTCTTTTCTTTCCTAGTTATAATGAAAAAAAGTATAACTGGGCGAATCCAGCCTATTCTTGAAATAAACAACTCGCACACACCCCCTTTCCAAAAAAGATCAATATACAAATGACTACGCTTAGATTTATTGGATTTGTTGCTAAAATATCGGTATTAACCCCGAAACTCTCGGCAGATGGCCAGTGACCCAAGGAAACGAAAGAATCAGTTACATTTTTCATATGATCTCCTATTTTATTTTAGATAGACTAAAAAAAAAAGAACTCGGTTCTTTTTTTTTTATATCACTTTGACTCCTTTTCCATTTATTCTATTCTATCATATTTATATTATTCTAATTTTATGTATTTCTTTTTTATTATTATTATTATTTAATTTATTATTAAATTATTGATTATTATGAATTTTCATTTACCTATGTTAACAGCTGATAGTTTTTATATAGGATATAAAAGAAGATAGAGGCTGCATTCTGCAAATAAATGGTTTGTCAGTGAATTACATAGGGAAGGCAAAGGAGCGAGTGCTTGTCGTGCTGCTATCCGATCTATGGAAGAGGTTTCCTGAATATGCTATCGGTCCTGAGTAACTTATTAGACCCCTGCAGCAGAGAAACTAGACTCTCCGTTTCAGAGCTGAAGATAGCTTGAAAAAGGCTGATCAGCTGTATCTTTGGGAGCTCTTCCGGCCTCGGGAGGTTCACGGTCATCTTTGCAGGTTGTTGGTGCAGAAGAACCAGAGTCAGATGTGATGCTTATGGTTTCCAGTTTGTTATCATCGGATACTTCCTTGACAAGGCTGCTGCTGGTTGATTCCTCTGAAGCAGGGGCCCGAGCAGGACTGATCGGCATGGCTTCCCCTTTCCCACTGTCTGTTCCTTCGGCAGCAGAGACCAAAGCAGGAGTTGAACGAGTTGCCTCTTCACTTGGATTGTTCTATTCTTCAACCGCAGAAACCTGACTTCGTTTTTATTTGGGTTCTGCATACAAATCAAGATAATGTGCATTTCATTGCAAATATAGTGAACCCGTGATGTTGTTACAAGGAGTTTCGATATAGTAAATTGAAATATTATCAACTTTGAACTAGATAAGCTTACCTCAAAGGACTGTTGTTCGATTCCATCACTTCCGCAATTCGTAGACATGGCTTCAGATTTCACCCTGGTCAATTCAGGCAATGAAAGTATGTCTCCCAGGGTAAACAACTCTTTGGAGACATCATCCACTGTCATTTTTATTGCATCGTCCTTCGCTTCCGTCATCATCAAATCCTGAGAATCACATTGCTTCGGAATTCCCTTGTTAGATTCATTTTCTTCGAGAGATAAGGCAACATCTTGCATACGTGTATCAGTTTCCTGTTTTTTATTAGAGCCGCACTCATTGTCGATATCTTTTCCGGATTGATTTTCTTCAGGAAACAAGGAAACATCTTGCATGGGCATATCGATCACTGACCTATCTTTCATAAGTTTACTATCTCGATCTTTTTCGGATTGCAGAAAGTAGCAGTCACTCTTCTCATCCCCACCAGTGTCAAACAAGAACTTATCCTGTGCCGGAACTTCCTCATAGATACAAATGTCCTTGACGAAATTATATGTACTCTCTTTATAACAAACTACCAATTCAGGCAATTGACATTCCATTACAGTTTTGTCCAAATAAAAACCGAGTCCTGGAAACAATCCGTATTCTTCGAAGAATGAGAATTCAATGCCACGAAATCTCTTACCTCCTTTTCATTACTATTGGCAAAATCATGTAAACTACTAAACTGTTGGAACAGTCGAGTTTCAATGTTGTCGATTCATCTTGTGCATTCTCAAGATACTTTGACAAATCTGAATCCTGATTATCGCCTTTTGTATCATGCACGATTCCATTCTGATTTTCCTTCAAAATTCTATCTGTGCTCAGTCCAGTGAAATCCAAAGGTTTTTCTTTGTTCTGGAAAGATTTAGTGTCAGCTAGGAAGGAATATGGCTTCGAGTCACTATTGTATCCTATGGTTGAATGGCGAATCACTTGTTCATTATCTGCAAGCACATAAAAAATATCCGATAAACACCGTATTCTTCATATATAAATGTCTTAACATAGTCGGCAGAATTAAAATCTGAAAGACGAAAATGTATGCAGGAGAGACACACAGAGAGGAAGATATGAACAGAAGGAAAATAGAAGTGGTGTTATTAACAATTCGTACTGTTTTATCATTCGTTGGCCTCGGATTATGATATCTTCAACCATACAACATATGGCATTTGAGAGCTACACTGCACACGAAATGCAGGACGGGTTACGTCGGAAACGAACTTGAAACTATTGAAGCTTCCAATGAGGAGAAAACAGAAACAGCAACCAGCAAACAGAAATTTCTCTAGGAGAAAGCAGTTCATATAATCAATCGGAACCGCCATGCCATAATCGTTGTTCGGCTAAATCAGTCGAAAAGATAACTATCATCTTCCTCCATGATTTCTTTCAAACATAGAATTACATGAAAATCAAACAAGGACTAGAGAACTATCTGAAACAAACAACCTTAACCCCCAAACTAATTGATCTTCAAAGATTGAAACAGAAATTCAGTAAAAAAGGTAATATAAACCAGATTAGCAGAACCTAAAACCAACAATTATCCAATTATTTGCACCAAAAAAGAGAGCCCTAAATATTCAAACCACGTTCATCTGATAAACCAAACAATCTTCTTTTTATAGTGACAAAATATATTGTCGTATATGTTTCTCTCCATTTTTTGGTGCCAAAAAAAGATAAATAGTGATAAATTTTATAGCTATAAGTTATAGTTATTTTACAAAAAAATTGTCACAACAAATAATAAGATTTAAGTTTTATGTGATTAATTATATTTGTAGTTATATATTTTAATTATAGTGACAAAATATATTTTCATAAATATTTCCTTCTGTAATGATGAACAAAACGATCCACACATACGGCCACTTAGAATAAAAAAAGGCTTTTTTAATTCTCAATTCCATCTTCAAAATAAAAAAATGTTCTATTTTATCTCCAACTTCAACCCTAGCCGCCTCCTTGTGCCGCCGCCATTTGTCGTCGTCAATGGTGGCCGAAGTGTAACACCCCAAAAATTTTCTAATAAAAAACTTTAATTTTAAAATTCTTAATTTCTAAAACTCTAGCTTTTGGAGATTTTGAAAAATAATTTGTTAAAAAGATGAAAACTGAGATTTGAAACCAATTTGCAAAATTGTAAAATTTACTGACTGATTTATAATTTTTAGAAAATTCGAGTCTTTTTATAATTTTTCAGAATACGTGAGGGTCATTTTCATAACACTTTTGAAATATAGGGACCTAGCACTAGTTTTACCTTTTATAGTTTATTATATAAATTCTTCTCCCTCAAAGATACTTCACCAAAACTCCTGCTCATGTATTATTAAGTCAGCGTCGCTTCATCCCCTAACCTAAGCGTCACCTGCCTATTTGTTGTTCAATTTCCCTTACTCTACCATGGTCGTTGCACTGTGTACCACCCCTAGCGTGTTGTCATCCTTATCGTCATCGCTCGAGGACATCGACACCCTTCTCTCAATGTCTCACTTATGTTGTGCATCTTGTCTTCGCTCATCATATAGTGTACCTCAATCTGTTAACCTGGATCGCTCTTGAATTGCTTTCTATCCAGCCTTCTCGAGAAAATCAAAGTCAGGAGTAGGACCCTCCTCTACTTGGATTCATGTTTCACACGCCTAACATGGTGAGGCTTCTAAATTATCATTAGCATATTTGCTTGTTTCGTAAAAAATTATGTATTTACCATTTATTTTATATACATATATATACTTTCTGTTATAAGTTGTTATTATATATATATTATATATATATTCATCTACTGTCATAGTTATTAAATATATATATATATATTTCCAATACTTTCTATTTTTTAAATAAATATATATACAAATGCTATTTTTTAAAATAAATATATAAACCATCTATTTTCCATTTTTTTGTCTTTGACTTTCTCACTCTATCTTTTCACTTTGGCAGATGTATAGCCCGAATGGGTGATGGTATTGATCGAAGTCATGTGTGGTGTGTCGGTGTGGATGTGTGCGGTCGTAGGAGTTGGTTTGATAATGACGAAGATGTGGGTCCTACAGAACGCGAATTCAATTGTACCGGATTTGAACCGACGCGAGTTCTACCATAAATAACCCCTACCCCACAACTAAAATCACACCAAAACAAAAATTTTCTCTCAAATCCTTCTGGAATATTTTAGATTCGCGATAATGGAGGGCTCCCTGATAAGGTTGGATCATAAACACGTCTTCGATTTTTGGCGAAAAAAATGTAAGCTTTATTTATTTATTTTAAATTTAGATTTTTAGTTTTGGTTTTATCTGAATTTTAAAAAATATGGTAGTTTGAAATTGAAATTAATGTGTGATTGTTTAATTTTTTTAGGATGGGATGGAACGTCGTCTTGAAGTCTTTATCACTCGGACGACGAATAGACCGGACACGCGTCTAGAAGAATATATTTCGAGGGCTGGATTTTTGCATGTATCCAAAATTATTGGAGGTGCAAAATTGGATGTTGATTTGATCAACGCCTTGTAGAAAGGTAGAGGCCGGAGACACACACATTCCACCTTCCGTGCGGTGAGGCGACGATAACCTTGGAGAACGTGTTAAACATTTTCGGTCTGCCGGTAGACGAAGAGGCTATTACCGGTCACAGCAGTGGTGACTGGCGTGGGCTGTATTTTGATTTGCTAGGGGTTGCGCCAGATTGGATGGATGGTGGTGTTGTGTTTCTTCGGTGGCTGCGGGAAAATTATAGCCATTTATCGGAGGACATGAATGCGGAAGTCATGATGGTAAAGGATATTTTTTTTGAATATTAATGAAAAAAATAAATTTCAATATTTTAATACATTTTTTTCTATTGTAGGTATATGCTCGCGCGCATATTTTACAAATAATTTGCGGGATATTGGTGCCGGACAAATCTCGCAACAAAGTACACATATTGTGGTTGCGGCATTTGCGGGATTTTGATGAAGCCGGTAGACTGAGCTGGGGATTGCGGTATTGGCATTTCTCTTTAGAGATTTGTACAAGACCACAAATCTCGAGAAGCACGACATTGGAGGTTGTTTTCTTTTGTTGCAGTCTTGGGCTTGGTTCAGAATGCCATTTTTACGCCCTAAACTGAGCATGATGGGTCCTTACATTTTTCCACTATGTCGGAGGTAAGAAAAAAATAATTTTTTAAAAAAACTAATAATTTTTTGTAGCCAATTTTTAATATTAAAGTAATGTTGGTTGTTCTGTAGGTGGAGCGGTAATTTAAGCCATGTTGGTCTGGCGAAAGGTCTGAAAGCTATTAGACATGACATTGAAAATGAATATGGGAATAAGGTAAATATTTGGAGTTTTTGAATTTGATGTAAATATTTAAAATAAAGTTTATCAATTTAAGTTATAATTGTAAATTGTACAGTTTTTGTGGACATCGTACGCGGATCCAATTATCCACGAATGTCTCCCAAAATTTTTCAGAGGGGACGAAGAGTGCTTGGACGAAGATGGTACCACTCATCTTCTACTCAAAGTTGAGTGGTATCCGACCGATCGCGTCTTACACCAATTTGGTTGCATCCAAATAATCCCGTCGAACCCTTCAAATTTTGACAAATTACATAGGCTAACTCGACAAAGAAAGCTCAAGGTACAATAAATTTAATTAGTTTAATATTTTTATCAATTTGAACATAGTTTATATGTACAAAGAAAAATATTTTTTTTAATATTGCATGGTAGGTGGATTGGTCGGTGAGGCACGTAGAGTGGATTACTCAGTGGAGGAAAATAGAACATCTGCAACAGCAGCCCATTCGTGAGTATATAATGTTTGATACGATGGTTAGCCATGATTACTTTCCTTGGTATTTGGCGAATGGGAAGCCAAATCTTTTGACTCTAGAGGAGCAGGCGGTCGTTATTGAGCGTATGCAACGCAACGGCCCGTGGACTGAACGTACGAGGAGGCACGTTCGATTTATGGCGTTGCTTCGTCATTGAAGAGAAGAAATGCTTGAGCCTCCTCAGCACCAACACCATTGTAGGTTACCCAACAGATCTGACCACACCCTTTTACCCACTCGATGCACTCATCGTTTCATCCACCGAGTCTGACAGAAGGTTTTTTCACGCCTGTTGTCGGTAACCCCTCCTATTCATTTTCGGTAATGATGAGTGGCACGTCGAGTTTGCCTCCAGGCTACGTGCCTTTCTATCCGTTTCAACCATGGCCGACCAATTTTAGGCCCGTCTTGAGGACCTCCATTAATTCATTATAGGTATTATTTATGACACATTGCTGCCAACTACTACCAGCAATACAAGAATGATGATGAGCGTATAATGGTTCTTCGTATGGGTAAGCCATTCACTATCAAAATTAGTAATTAATATGCCATTTAGTATTATTTCTTATCAAGTATTCAATCTTTTATTTAATAGGAAACGCCACCGAGCTGATGAGTTTGGGGAGCTGTTTGAGGAGTTACGAGTAAGGAATTTAGCTGGATATAATTATAACGTTGATATCCCGAGGGAGAAATGGCTGCGATGTTATGATGGGGGGCATCAATATGGTCACATGACAATGAATTGGCTAAGACAATCAATTCGTCTCTAAAAGTAACACGTCATTTACCTATCACATTTGTTGTCAATGCGACATATTATCGACTAGCTACCCTTTTTGCAACCCTGGGAAAACAAGCAATGAACTGGATAGAAGGTGGCCACAAGTTCCATCCAGATCTCCAACAGAAATTTTAGATATCCATGTCACACGCAAACGCGATAGGTGTTATATGTTTCTCCCGTCACAAACGCAGCTTTCAGGTTACTGAATATTCGTGCTCACTCGAAGGCATCATGCATAACAATTAAGTTGTTAACCTACGACGAAGAACATGTGACTGGGATGTTTTCAGACTTGCAAGTACCCGTTTGCGCACGCATTTGCCGCATATGTATCTGTTCATTTTGTCGCAATGACACTCGTTGATCCGGTATACCGACTTGAAAATGTATTCAAGGTATACCGCAACAAGTTTCCTCTTATCGAAAATGAACACGATCATGCATTAGTTGACGATGAACCTAAGATACGGCCATATTCTTCCCTGCGTCGCAAGAAAAAGGTCGCTTGTGCTCAACTAGGATTCATTGTGCCAAGGATATGGTTCCAAGAGAACGGACAGGGCAACCTAGGCTGTGTACAAAATGTAGGAGCCCTGGACACGACAGGAGAAAATGTCATCTTAGGACAGGGCCTCGAATCAACTAGTTTTTCTTCTAACAATAATGTTTACATAATAAAATGAAAGGGTTCCATAGCATTTTATGGTCTTCTAACTGTAAACAATACCAAGAGGATCCGATAGACGAGATTTTACGAAAAAAGGGTCTTGATAGGAGAAAATTTTCTTTATTTCAAAATTTTCAGTGCAAATTTTACACAACATGGGGAAATCACTATTTCGAATTGAAAATTGATATTTTTAATTGAATATTGCTACTCTACTATAGAATATATTCTATAGAATACCGTGTTCTATAACAACAAAACCAGATTTTATGGAGCTAATTTTAATGATATAAAATATAGAGAAAAAAGATCAATTGAATAAATGAAGTAATTTCATTTTTAAAAATAACATAAATTAAGATAAAAACAGATAAAATAAAATAACATATAAAAATAGAAAATATTAATAATAATTAAATTATTATTATTTATATAATAAAAATTGACTTAATTCTTTTTTTTTCATTGTATTTTTTGTAGTCTTTTTTATATTCTTTATTCTTTTCTCAACTCTCAACATTTATATTCAAAATTTACAATCATATTGACAACAGCGTATTGAACAAATATAATTTGATCATAGATAAATGACAACATAGCATTTTCAACACGATTTTTAAACCCGCTCGGATAAAATAGACTCCCCAATTTCTAGACTATTGTAAAATTATGTTCTCGTATTACAACGTAAAAGTTCAATAACTAGAGAAAATATCACCCATCGTTGCCTAAAATCCAATTAAACATGTCTACCGACACTTGTTTTTATGTTACTCAATGCACAAAAACAAGGCAAGATATCGTTTTTAACGCAATTTTTACCAATATTCGGATATCTTATACTGGATTATTTTTACACCGTTTTACAAGGTGAATCCAAAGTACGGCGTCGATGTTCAATAACAAGAAAAATTATCACCCAACAAAGTGTAAATTCACCTAAAACATGCCTACCAACACTTGTTTTCATGTTACTCAATGCACAAAAACAAGGTCAAATAGAATTTTTAACGCAATTTTTACCAATGCTCAGATACCTTATACTGGATTATTTTTACACCGTTTTACAGAGGTGAATCCATAGTACGATGTCGATGTTCAATAACAAGAAAAATTATCACCCAACAAAGTGTAATTTCACCTAAAACATGCTTATCGACACTTGTTTTCATGTTACTCAATGCACAAAAACAAGGCCATATAGCATTTTTAACGCATTTTTTAACAACATTCTGATACCTTATACTGGATTATTTTTACACCGTTTTAAAGAGGTGAATCCATACTACGATGTTCAAAAACAAGAAAAAATTTTACCCAACATAGTGTAAATTCACCTACAACATGCTTATTGATCCATGCATACTCAGCAATTACACGACAAACTCACGTTACATGAAACGCGAGTTCAATGATATACTCTAACACGATAACTTCATGTCGTTTCGTCTCAATTTATCGCAGAACTCGTGATATTCTAAACACGTGTTATATTATCCAATTAAAATAAACGACCATAAGAAAAGTGGTGTCACATCAGCACAAACTCGCACCTAATTGAACGCGAATTTAGAATCTACATTCTGCAGAATGCGAATCGCGCTTATGTGTGCCGAATGAGGGTATTTTTTCAAATGTACTTCAAAGGGGGTGTTTATCATATTTTTTCCCAAAGGGAATATTGAAACAATAAAGCCCATTTTTGCATGTTGAGTTTCATTTCAATATTATTGACCCTTTAATTTAATTTAGTCAAAACAAAAGTTGGAACTAGTAGGGATGTGTATTTTCGTATATCGGATTATATTTAATCTATATTTGATTTAAAAAGAATTAGATATTTTGTTATTCAGATATTAGATTTTTAGATCGAATATTTGAATATTCAAATAATTCAATTATTTAAATATATAATTTGATTTAAGTTTTTTTTTTAATTTGACAGTCATATCTACGAGAATTTCAAATTTTCCATTAGCATCAAAATGTATAGGTTTTGTATAGACATTGATGAGCGAGTAAATTCGCATTTGTGTACAGCTTGAGGAATTTTTATAGCATTGATTCCCTTCAGGATATATACATTCTTTTTGTAGCAAATTATGCTCTCAGATAAATAAAACCAACCATTTATCCAAAAAAATTAAATTTTTGAATATAACAAGCAACAAATTATCAAATATAACAAGATTCACATCTATAAAAAAATTTTCAAATTTCGAATACAACAAGCATCAAATTGTTAAATATAACAATATTCATATCCATGAAAATTTGAATTTTCGGATAATCTGAAACTTAAAATATTGTGATTAGTATCCGGTCCGAAAAATAGATCAGATATTTGATATGGAAATAAAAATGACTCAAATATCTGAATTGGGATGGAATAAGCGGATCGGATCGAATCATATATTTTTGCACACCCCTAAGAACAATTAAGCTACTTAATCAACTAGATTAATTTCAATCTGATAAAAAAAACTAGCTTAATTTCAAGACTATGGTATCTTAAGATTAAAAAGGAAATGCTATTCTATTTAAAAGATTTGAGTTCAAACAGTTCTGTATGTAATTTTATTAAGGTTTTAAAAACAGATACTATCAAATGACCACGTTAAAATTCTCAAAAATATAATTATAATCTTCAATGTTAATCTTTTACATTTACGTGTATATAGTCTTTTATGTTTACTTAAATAAATAAAACCTTGTATTATAAAATATAATATATTTTGATCTTTTAACCTTTAAAATGAGTACAAAAATCTTATACATCATATATAAGTAAAATGATCGTTTTGAAAATATTAATTTTATACGATAGATTTAATTAACCGATGTGATATTATTTTAAAATATGTTAACTAGATCCATCATTGTTTAAAAAATAAATTAAATGTTTAACTGGTAAATAATATGTTAAATCAGGTCGAGTTAAATTTATCGATATGAAATTTTAAACTACACCTACAATAGTCGAGTGATACATGTCACGTCTCTTAAAAATGACATCATATTTTAATTTGTTGTATGATAATTTAATTAGGTCATATTATAAAGGTAATGGGTTTTCCCCAATTGTTACAAAATATCCTTTTATTCATTTTAAAATATAAAAATCAAATTGCACTTTGTGCTGTAATTTAAGGACCTATATGACATTTTTACCAAAAATTAAATCTATGATTTAGGGATTTTAAGAAAGCCTTGAATCTAAACCAACCAATCCTAAGAAGCCACCTAACTAATTAGCACGTTGGTTAATTATTCTTTAATTGCCTCCTAAATAATTAAAGCCCTATTAGCCCAAACCAAGCGCACTTTAGCACTAAAGTACGCGGCGGTGGCTCTTTGCTAAAGTACGCTCTCTTCTAAAAGAATGAACTTTCTTCCTCCTTATTTAAGTAGAAGAATTAAAAACAAAATAAACAAGGAAATACTAAGGAGAGGGAAATAGAGAGTGAAAGGGTACACCTTTTAGTTTTATAAGTTGCAGGCTTTTGGAGCAACGTGTCGGGGTGTGTTTGATTCTGATTCAAGAATTAATTATATAATAATATTATTATATATTCTGCCAAAAAAATCTATTTTTTTGGGGATATTTTAATATTGTATTACCTTAAAGATTCTTTCGTTTTAGTTAGGGATGTAAAAAGCTGGCCCGACCTAAAAATCCACTGAAATCTGCTCGAGTCAGAACCTGGTTTGACCTGAGGATGCGATGATCTGAAACCGACTGTTGTTAACCCAAACCCGAGTTGGACATGTTACTGTAATAACCGAACCCGACCTGCATCCGACCGAGAATGACTCGAACCCGAATTGAACATGTTACTGTGGACCCGAAACCCTACTTGCACCCGACTGAAACAAACCCGAACCCGAGACTAACCTGGCAGATAACCGATATTACCGACTGAATCGACCCGAGATCCGATTTTACCCGACCTGTTTTTGAACCCTACCTGTTAATTGACCCAACTTATTTTGAACCCGACCTATTGTTGACCTGAACTAATATTGACTTGGCTTGATTTACCTAACATGTAATTGAGGAAGCCTATGATTTGATGAATTTAAAGTATTGATAAATGTAAACTATTAAGTTTGGTAAATGTAAACTATTAATTTTTTTAAATCAATTTAAAGTGTTAAATAATCTTTTTGTTATATATACATATATAATCAATTAAAAATATCAAAAAATGAAATATTGGATTTAGATATTCATCTGACACTACTAAGTTTGAAATTTTATTAAATAATTCAATGTTTAGTAATAATTCAATATGCTTAGTAACTCATTCAATATAAATTATTTGTCAAGTTTGAACTACTAAGTTTGAACCAAATTAAAGTTTTAACTTTCATATTGATGTTATCATGTGTACAATTACATGTTTACATCCATATCAAAATTTTGTGTATAATTATATTTAATCAAAGTTTATTATATGTTATAATAATAATAATGTCCGAATTGAATTAACTTATTAAACTTAGAATCTAATTGAGCTAAACTAAAATCTACAAGCATAAATCACAAACATAATTAAAAAATTCTAAAACTAAATGTGGAATTTCAATTAAATTAATCTAAGTTGGGACTCAATTGAATTAAACTAAAATAATTGGTAAAAAAGAAAAGGACAATTGGTAAAAAAGGGAAAAAGACAAAACTTTGGAGGAAAATAAGCCACCCATTTTTTAGGTTTGAGATTAATTTACTTTTAGTCTAAAAATTTTGGAGGGATAAAAGCCACCAAAATTTTGGAGGCAATTAGGGGAATAAGCCACCCAAAATTTTGGAGGGAATTAGTGAAATTTCTATTTTTGGTAATTTAATCTAATAATTTTTTTGTTTATTTTAGTCCCTACAATATAATTTTTAGTCAAAATTACCCTATTTTATTTATATTTTTAAAAATTAAGTCCAATTTATTTTAGTACATAAAATTTAATTTTTACTCCAAATTAACCCTTATTCATTTTTTTGTATTTTATTCTAGTCCTTAAAAAGTAAAAACATGACCGCCCATTTTTCAAGTTGATCTGCCCGTAGCCGCCCATATTTAAAAAGCAATTGCCAATTGCTTTAACAAATGGAGGGAACCTTGCTCGCCCATTTTTGTAATGGGTTATTAGTGGATTAGACCATTACTAGTTTAGGAGCTTTACACTTAAGTCCTTTTTTATTCTTTAGTTTTATTTTGATTCATTTTAGTCCCAATTTGAGTGTAGTTTCCTTAGACCTTTAGGTTTAGGTTCTTTTTTAATTAGATCCTCCTTCATAAAATTGTTTAATAATTAAAACATTTGATGGGCTTTTGAAGGTCCAATTTATTTCGGCAATGATAAAAATGGCATCGATAATTATAATGTATTAAATTATAATTATTAGTGTTTGGAGTTATGAGATTAGTTTAGGGAATAGTGGATTAGTTTTGCACTTTAATTATTAGTGATTGCAAGATTTAGGGGTTGAGGTTTGGGGTTTAGGTGTAAATGTGTTAAGTTGAGTGTTTGGGGTTATGAGATTAGTTTAGGGATTAAGGGGTTATGCTTGCACTTTAATTATTAGTGATTGTAAGATTTAGGTGTTAAGGTTCGGGGTTTAAGGGTAAATGTGTTAAGTTGAGTGTTTGGGGTTATGTGATTAGTTCAGGGATTAGGGGATTATGCTTGTACTTTAATTATTAGTGATTGTAAGATTTAGGGGTTGAGGTTTGGGGTTTATGGGTATAATATATATTTCAAGTTGAGTGTATGGGGTTATAGGATTAGTTTAGGGATAAGGAGATTCGAGGATTAGGCTTGCACTTTAATTATTAGTGATTGTAAGATTTAGGAGTTTGGGGTTTAGGGGTAAATGTGTCAAGTTGAGTGTTTGGTAGGAGTTATGAGATTAGTTTAGGGATTCGGTTTGTACTTTAATTATTAGTGATTGCAAGATTTAGGGGTTGAGGGATTCGAATTGACCCCTATTTATTTTAAAATTTTCTAATATAGTCCAATGTTTTTAATATGATAATATTTTTGTTCATTATAGTCCCTAAAACTTTATTTTTAGCCGAAATTGGCCCTATATATATTTCTATTTATGGTAATTTAGTCGAACAATATTTTTGTTTATTCTAGTCCCTATAATTTAATTTTTAGTCAAAATTACCCCATATTTATTTATATTTTTGGCAATTTAGTCTAATAATATTTTTGTTTATTCTAGTAGCTAAAATTTAAATTTACTCCAAATTGACCCCTATTCATTTTTTATCTAGTCCAATGTTTTTAATATGATGATATTTTTGTTCATATTAGTCCCTAAACTTTATTTTTATTCCAAATTGACCCATATTCATTTTTTTGTAATTTAGTCCAATGTTTTTAATATGATGATATTTTAAATTATTAGTGTATTTAAATTAAGTTATTAGTGTATATTTAATTTATTTAAATTATAAGTTTAAATTAATATTTTATTAAAAATTATAAAATTAATATATTTAAATTAATATTAAATTCAATATTCAAATTACTAGAATTTTAATTATAATGTATTTAATTAAAATTATTAGTGTTTGTAAGATTTAGGGGTAAATGTGTCAAGTTGAGTGTTTGGAGTTATGGGACTAGTTTAGGGATTAGGGGATTAGGCTTCCAAGTAGTAATTATTAGTGATTGTATGATTTAGGGGTTGAGGTTTGGGGTTTAGTGGTTTAATACATGTTTCAAGTTGAGTGTTTGGGATTATGAGATTAGTTTAGGGATTAGGGGATTCAGGGATTAGAATTACACTTTAATTATTAGTGTTTATAAGATTTAGGGGTTGAGGTTTGGGGTTTAAGGGTATAATATATGTTTCAAGTTGAGTGTTTATGTTTATAGGACTAGTCTAGGGATTAGGGATTCAACTTGGACTTTAATTATTAGTGATTGTAAGATTTAGGGTTTGAGGTTTGGGGTTTAGGGGTAAGTGTTTCAAGTTGAATGTTTGGGGTTATGGGAGTAGTTTAGGGATTTTGGGTTTATTTTTGTTCACATTAGTCCCTAAAAGTTTATTTTTAGCCGAAATTGACACATAGATATTTCTATTTTTAGTAATTTAGTCTAATAATATTTTTGTTTAGTCCAATTCCTACAATTTATTTTTTATTCTTTAAGGTTTAGGGTTTAATATCAATGGTTTATGGTTTAGCTTATGGTTATTGGTTTATGAAATTAATTTTATTTCCTTAAGGTTTATGGTTTTGGGTTTAGTATTATTGGTTTATGATTTAGTTTAGGGTTATTGATTTACGAGATTAATTATGATTCAACTTGCTAATTTATGCATTTGAATTTGAAATCAAAGCTTCATGTGTACAACTAAACTAAATTAAAATTTCAACTTTCATGTGTACAATTACACGTTTACATCTAAATCAAAATTTTGTGTATAATTATATTAAATCAAAATTTATATGGTATAGTAATAATAATGTCGAATTGAATTAACTTATTAAACTCAGGATCTAATCGAGCTAAATTAAAACCTAGAAGCATAAACCACAGACATAATTAAAAAAATTCTAAAACTAAATGTGGAATTTCAATTAAATTAATCTAAATTTGGACTCAATTGAATTAAATTAAAATCTAAAATTGAAAATTTGAGACTTAAATGAAAAATATCTAAAGTTAAAAGTGCTAAAAAAGAATTTTCCCTACCTAAAAAATGACACGGTAATTCTTTCCCTCCCTCCTATTATTTTTAATATGACGCGGGATTTCTTTTTAATTAAAAAAAGAAATAAATAATTAGAAAAAAGAAAAAGAACAAAATTTTAGAGAGAAATAAGTCATCTATTATTTAAGTTAGAGATTAATTATCCTTTAAGTTTTGCTGTGTTTTAAATGTTGCATTTTAGTTTTAATATTCACTTTTAAGTTTTAGTCAAATATTTATTTTATATTTTTATAATTTAGTTCAATATTTTTAATATGATGATATTTTTATTCATATTAGTCCCTAAAATTTTATTTTTCACCAAAATTGAGCCTTATTTACTTTTAATTTTTGTAATTTACTCTAATATTTTAAATAACGATGATATTTTTGTTCATTCTAGTGCTTAATATTTATTTTTAACGTGATTTGTGTTCGTAAAAAACGTTAAATAATTCACTCGAAATGATCCAACCCAAAGTCTATCGACTATTTGTACCAAATTCAAACTTAATACGAATTCGAAATCCGAGTTAACCCAACCTGAAGTGAAACCGACTTGAAATTACCTGACCTGAAATGAACTCGACTTAAAATGAACCCGACCTGAAGTCTACCCAAACCCGAATTAACCCGTCAATTAACTAATTCGGACCTAAACCGTTTTGACTCGACCGAAATGAACCCGACCCGAAATGAACCCGACCTAAACTGAACTTGACATAAAACTGACTCGCACCCGAATCGAATCAAGTCGAAACATCAAATCAATCTGAAATTACATTATTTGACCCGACCTGCCGCGTGTTGTGGCCATCCCCTCTATAGGACCACAACCGAGTAGATATACCGTGGCTAGCTATGTATAAGGCCCCATGGTTGAGTAAGTAATAAGTTGTCCTCGTTTCAATCATTATTATGTTTAGGGAAAAGAGTCTGTATTTCCATAGTTAGGGAAGAATGTCCTCGTTTCAAGCATTTCAGTGTCTACTCGGGTCATTTCCATAAAATTGTTTTTGCAGAGTTTGGGTGATCCTTTAGTGCAGTACGTATCCTACACACCATCGAGGCGGCCCTACCGCCCAAGTCGATGGTGTGGGTGAGTCTTCTTTTGTAACCCGAATATTTTCTTTTATTTAATAAAACTACTTTTTCCTTCGGGAAGGTGGGGTCGACTATGGGCATCCGCTATGCCCTACGGTATCGACTCGTGGCTTGAGGGATTATGTTGTGGCTTGAGACTGTAGCGTTGTTTGTTTTAAGATCTAGAGAACAAGGTTGACTCGATCGGGAAGCGTCCCTTTCAAGTGTCGCACGGTTGACTTACCGAGTAAACAAAGATACACCGAGATCAAGGGCTGACTTGGTCGGGAAACATCCCTTCCTAAACGACCTACTTGTCGAGTGAACGAAGGTATGGCCGTGACACTTGGTATCGAGCAAGGCTTTCGAGCCGGGTTGATGTGAATTTAAACTTTGTACGACATTAGATGGTTGGACTCAAACCAAGCGCCCTCGTAAAAGGAGTGGGTTGGGTGAGTCCACAATGTGAAATAAATTGAGGGTTGGTTAGTGCACGGAGGTGCTGACTATTGTTTCGGGCACAGAGGTGCTTGGTTATTATCTCAATGGCGCTCAAGTGGTGCCCGGTTGAATTTGTTGCACGAGGTGCATGTGAGTTTTATAGTGGAAAATCGGTAACCACTATAGCGAAAAGGTGCTAACGAGTTGGACCTGGTGGGATCAGTAAATTGACGCTAACCACCATGGTTGTTTTAGTGCGAGAGGCTCTTATTTCTTAAGGGGTGCTAATGAGTTGGACTGGTGGGATCGGACACGGAGGTGACCGACGGTAACCACTATGGTTGTTTCAAATTGCAAGAGGCACTTATCATTTATCGCTTTGAGGTGCAAACGAGTTCAAACATAGTGTCAAGTTTACGGAGGTGACCGACGTTACGCACTATGGTTGTTTTGTGTCGAGGCACTCAATATGTCTTGAAGCCTTTTTTGGGTCGTCATAGTGAAATCAGTACACAAGAGGTGTCCGGCGTTAATCACTATGGTTACCTCGGTATTGAGAAGTCGACTACTTGTGAATTGTTGATGCATGTCCGAAATCATATTGCAAAATTACGGAGAGGTGCCTGTCGTTAAAGAAAAATGATTATCCTTAAGCATGATGTCACGTGGAAAGTAACCCCTATGGGGCTCATTTATGTTCAACGCAGAGGCGCTTGTTGTGTTGAAAAGAATAATGTTGTTGGTTTTGTGGCACAATAGTGCCTAACTTGATCATTGAGAATCGACAATTATTTTTTTCTTTTCTTTGGCACAATGGTGCTTGGCGCGGGATTGGGTGCATATTTACTTTTGAAATGGCTAAAAGTCAAAACAATAGGTCGGTTACGATAAATTTGAAGAGCTGGAAGCTGCAGTAGCTGCCATGAGAGCTCATATGGTCACAAGCGATCGTGTTAGGGAAATTGAGAAAACGAGAATGGCGGATGCCATAAAGGAACTTAATGAAGCAAAAGAAGCTATGAGTGACCTTAAGAACGAGTTGGCGAGAACTCGGATGTCTTGTCAACCTAGTCCAAGTGGCCGTAGGCAATTCAATTAGGTGACAGGGCAGAGGGCCAAGGTCCCGATCCCCAACGGTTTGAAGGGAAAGAGATGCCAAAGAACTTGAGAATTTCTTATTTGACATTGAACAATACTTTAGTAGTGCATACAACCTCGAGATGAGGACAAGGTATCCACCGCCTCGATGTATTTGACAGGGGATGCTAAGTTGTGGTGGCGGTCCAAGTTTCCGTCAAGACTTGGGAGGAGATGAAGAAGGAATTGAAGAATGCATTCCTCCCAGAGAATGTGGAGTATAATGCACGGAAGAAGTTGAGAGATCTCTCACACAGGGGGGACAAGACGCGAGTATGTGTAGAGAGTTTGCAGCGTTAATGTTAGACATCAAGGATATGGCGAACATGACAAAATGTTCTACTTCCTAGAAGGGCTCAAATTATGGGCGAGAACAGAGGTCCGAGACAAAGACCGCAAAATGTGGTTGAGGCGATGGTGCTGCTGAACGACTTAGTGATTCTTTGAAGGTTTAATCGGAGCAATGGGAATGGTAATGTCAATGGCAATAGTACGGGTAATGGCATTGACCATGGTAACGGCAATGGCAAAGTGGGATAGCGAGTTATAAAGTGGCACAGTAGAGAAACCTTCAACTTGGGGAAGAGATAGAGGACAGAATAATGATTCCTCTAGGCGAGGGGCTGCATTTTTTTCTTTGTCGGTCCCCACCGACCGCGAGAATGTCCACAGAGGAGTGCACTATCGGCGCCGAGAACTACTCCAAAAGGGTTGGATCGGGTTGGCCACCAATTGGATGACAAGAGGGATGAACCAGCTAGAATGGGTTCCATTCGGTTCTTATATTCTATGCAAACAGAACAAGACAAGGCTAGGATGAACCAAGGAGAGGCTTGATGTATGTGAACATAGTTTTGAATGGGAAAGTCACAAAGGCCTTGGTAGACACAGGAGCAACTGACTCCCTCATTTCTCCAGAGGAAGCAGAAAGGTGCAATCTGACTCTGACCAAGGATGTGGGGCGAATAAAAGCCGTGAATTCAAGCATCAAGTATATGGGGAAGTGTAAAGAATGTGAAGACCAAGATTGGATCATGGGAGGGAATGATTAGCTACACAGTAGTCCCTATGGATGACTTTGATGTTGTCATAGGTTTAGACTTCATGATAAGTGCGAAAGCCGTCCCCGTCCCTTCGGCGGGTTGTTTGATCTTCCAAGGGGAGCAACGAGGAGTGGCAGAGGCCAAAATTCTTCCAAAGGCTACTGGGAAGACGTTGTCAGCAATGCAATTATACATGGATGGAGGAGATGTGTCCGGGAAGCGTGAAGCTCAAGTCCGCCAAGTCAACGAGGACGTTGACAAATTAGGTGGGGGAGAATGTTGTGGCCATCCCCTCTATAGGACCACAACCGAGTAGATATACCGTGGCTAGCTATGTATAAGGCCCCATGGTTGAGTAAGTAATAAGTTGTCCTCGTTTCAATCATTATTATGTTTAGGGAAAAGAGTCTGTATTTCCATAGTTAGGGAAGAATGTCCTCGTTTCAAGCATTTCGAGTGTCTACTCGGGTCATTTCCATAAAATTGTTTTCGTGATATATGTAGGGGTGGACAGTCGGCGAGTTTGGGTGATCCTTTCGGGTAAGTCGTATCCTACACACCATCGAGGCGGCCCCTACCGCCCAAGTCGATGGTGTGGGTGAGTCTTCTTTTGTAACCCGAATATTTTCTTTTATTTAATAAAACTACTTTTTCCTTCGGGGAAGGTGGGGGTCGACTATGGGCATCCGCTATGCCCTACGGTATCGACTTCGTGGCTTGAGGGATTATGTTGTGGCTTGAGACCCGACGCGTTGTTTGTTTTATCTCGGGACAGATCTATAGAGAACAAGGTTGACTCGATCGGGAAGCGTCCCTTTCAAGTGTCGCACGGTTGACTTACCGAGTAAACAAAGATACACCGAGATCAAGGGCTGACTTGGTCGGGAAACATCCCTTCCTAGTGCCGCACGACCTACTTGTCGAGTGAACGAAGGTATGGCCGTGACACCGCGCACACCCTTAAACCCACCCGAGTACTTATTTTTACCTCCCTGGTTTTAGAATAAAAATAGAATTTTGCATTTGGGGTTCTTTGGAGTTTGGATCATCGTTGTTCATTCTTTGCAAAAAGAGAAAAAAACATTGTTTGCGGAAGTGAGAATCAAAGAAAGAGAGGAACTTTGATAAATCCCAGATCACAAATTTCTCAGAATAATGGGTAAGCCCCTTTGTTTCTATCCTCTGTTTATTGGAGATTCTGGGTTGTCTTGGTTTTGTTTGCTTTTTTGTCACACTGAAAATTTTCAAACTTTTTAGAGCTTGAATCTTTTATGATGCATTTTTGCTTGATTTTTTGCACTGGGTGTTCTTTTTCTTCTTTTTGAGTCCTTAATTGTTCTAAGTTTTCTTTCCCCCCTGAAAGTTTCAAGTTTCAACCCCCCCACCTACTCAAACACCATTTTAGGCCTTGCCCTTATCCCAAATAAAACTCATTTTAAGGTTTCTGATTGGTTGCTCCTTATAGTTTCTCTCATTGGCTGATTAAGTTGTTTTCTATTTTTGTAGAGATGAACATGAGCTTCTCGCATGACATTGATGATGAATATGAGAAATTCATTAGAAGAATGAATCCACCAAGGTAAGCCTAAAAACCATCTTTCTTTATTGTACTTTCCATTAGAGTTATTTGAAACCTGACAGGAAAAAATTCACAATTTACATACCTTTCTTGTCAGGGTGGTGATTGATAATGAAACCTGCAAGAATGCAACTGTGATACGGGTATACATATACATATATATCTATGTCCTTTTGAATTATCTTTTTTCTTTTTGCCTTCTTTGATCATTTTTGGGGTTGCTTTTGGTATTTATTCCATTTTGTAATTACAGGTTGATAGTGCAAACAAACATGGAATCCTTCTTGAAGTTGTACAAATCCTTACAGATCTTAACCTTATCATTATTAAAGCTTACATATCCTCTGATGGAAATTGGTTCATGGATGGTAAGATATCCCGTGTTTTTTTTAATATCAAGTTGTCTGCCAAGTTTTCAATTTGATTCTCAAATGTTTTGTTTTTTTGTTCTTTCTTGGGACCAGTTTTTAATGTTACTGATCAAGATGGCAATAAAATCTTAGATGAAGGGATTCTAGATTATATAAGGAAGGTATGCTGTAAAAATCCTTTGTTCTTGTTCTTGTTTTTTTTTTTTCCATTTCCCTGCTTGTTTTTATATATTTTTTTGTCCGTGTACAGTCTCTGGTGCCTGAATCTTGTTTTACATCATCAATGAGATCTGTTTGGGTGAAGCAATCGATGGACCACACTGCAATCGAGTTAACGGGGAGTGACAGACCGGGATTGCTATCTGAAGTGAGTGCTGTCCTTAGACATCTTAAATGCAATGTAGTGAGTGGGGAAGTGTGGACGCACAACACCCGTGCTGCTGCTGTGATGCAAAGACCGATGAAGAAACGGGAACTGCGATCACTGACACGGAAAGGCTATCTAGGATAAAGTCGCTTCTTTGCAATTTACTTAAGGGAAGCAACAAATCCAGCTTGGCTAAAACTGCTGTCTCTAATTCGGTTACACATACTGAGAGAAGGCTTCACCGGATGATGTTTGCTGATAGAGATTATGAGTGAACGGGAACGAGCGATGATGTCTTGGATGACAGGCAAAGGCCTAATGTGGATGTTGTAAAGATAGAGATTAGGTGTAAAGATAGACCAAAACTCCTCTTTGATACGGTTTGCACCTTGACAGATATGGACTATGTAGTGTTCCATGCAAATATCGGTACCGAGGGCCCAGTTTCTTATCAGGTAATGCCTGGCTACTTCTTAATGTCTTCTGATTGAAAGTCAGTTATGTTTTCATTGTGTTCTAATTAATTTGCTTATTACGTCTCGTGTTCTTTCTTTTAGGAATATTACATTCGACATGTAGACGGATACCCTGTGAAATCAGAAGCAGAAAGACAAAGGGTAACTCAGTGTCTAGAAGCAGCAATCAAGAGAAGAGTATCTGAGGTGAGTGCACTGTTTTGTATGATTTTTGTTTCAGAAAATCTTATTATTTTACTTGAATGATGGATTTCGTGACATCAAATTCAAAGATTTCTTCACATATTTTATTTAGCATCGGTCTGTTTAGAAGAAAGTAAAATCGGGTCAAGGAATCATTTTCCATGTGTTTTTATTATCCCTGTAATTAGTTAAAGCAACTTGAATAAACTAGTGATGACAATGACACAAAGTTCACAAGAAACATGGTACCATAAACATTATGATATATGATTATAAGACATCACTGTTGCAGGGCTTAAAGCTTGAGTTGGATTGCTCTCGGACGTTACGCGCATCTTCAGGGAGAATAGCCTCACAGTCACCCGAGCAGAAGTGACGACGAAAGCAGGGAAAGCTGTTAACACATTCTACGTCCGTGATGCTTCAGGCTATCCGGTTGATGCTAAGACCATAGAATCTATCCGCCAAGTGATTGGCCAGACTATACTGAAAGTTAAAGGCAGCCCCGAAGACCTAGGATCAGCTCCCCAGGAATCTCCAACCAGGTTCCTTTTCAGTGGTCTCTTCAACTCAAAATCTTTTGTCAATTTCAGCTTTGTTGGGTCCTATTCTTAAGGAAGATATTCAACACCCTCCACATGTAAATATATATATATATATATATATATATATATATATATATATATATATATAAAGAAAATTCCATTAAGCTTAGATCCTACCATAGATCTTGTTCAACCGAGGAGTCATTTATCTTTCGGTAAAGGAAAGCCATCGATCGAATGGCCTGTAAATTTCCTTATCATGTGTTCAATCTAAAATTGGATACAAAAATCTCTTCATGTGTTGCTTCTTGGCCATAAACATATCAAAACTATTAATAAATCAGTACTGTTTTGAAGAAAACTGAGGCCATTTGGTATTTTTTTAATTGGTGGGTGGCTACCTACTTTGAATTCTGATCAATTCCATCCCCACCAAATCAGCCATTATACACGCAGAAAAAAAGAATAGTCTATGGTTTTTGTGTTTTGTAGCAATCATTTCTTGAATTTTCCAAGTCCTACCAAGATTTGGATCCGAATATTTTCCATCAGTTCTCATGAGCATTTCCGGATATGGGGTTTAATCAAATCTCTGGTTCACTAATGACTCAACCAATTAGCAGCCAGCCATTCATTGGTATGTTCATATTGGTGTCCTAGAAACTGTCTGAATAGGCAGCCAAGACATTGATTTGTCATTGTTTTTTGACCAAATGGTGAGATTAACACAAACCAAACTGATACATACACCAGCCTAATGTGTCCAAAGAGAGAAAGTGAATGGTGTCATTTGTCCATTTGGTTGGCGTGCTACGCGGTTGCAGGTGCCCCCACGTGGACATAAATTTTTCTTAATTAATTAGGATCGACTCGCGCTGTATAACTGACTTTAGTAAATGAGTTTAAGCAGTGATTTTCTGCATATACAAGACCTCAAATTCAAGACTTGCTTAAGCAATATTAAACTGTTTATCACTTAGACCAATCCCGTTAGTATTGAGGCCCTTTTAGCTCATTTTCATCATAATTTCCCACTGAGCCGTATGAAAGCATGCCTGCCTCACCACCATAACATAACCAGAAAGCATGTTGTACGGCACGTGGTTCTGGGGATCTATGGCACTGAAAACTTCCGGACAAATGATTCCTCGGTCACATGGTAGAGAATTAGCAAATGCAACCCCATGCTTCCACATGTGTGACTGATCAGTCATCACTTACTAGCATATCAGATAATTTAATTGTTTTCAGTATTTTAAGCATATCAGTGATCTGCTGCTTGAAACTTGGGATTGTGGAGATCATATTATATATCCAGATATATGTTTGGCATGAATGTATTATATATTATAATGATGTTTATCTTTTCTTACATTAATAACTCAAAATAGATAGTGGAACACATCTGTAACATGTCAAATAAATCTTACATTCCCGTAATCCTATTGATTTATAATTCTAGACTTTCATTCTAGAGAGAATGGAGCATTACCTGAATTCCATGTTGTGGCTGAAGCAGAAGCTGGGTGAATGGTGAGTGGCTGTAGGTAGGAGAAAGCGAAACTGCATAGCGTTGTAGAATCATCGAAAGAGCCATCTTCATTTCTGTCAGCGCGAAGCTCATCCCGACGCAAGATCGAGGTCCCAAGCTGAAGGGAAGGAATGCAGCCGGATTATGTTTCGTGGCATTGGCGATCCCTTCCGCGAATCTCTCGGGTTTGAACACATTCACATCATCTCCCCATAAGTCAGGGTCATGGTGAAGTGCAAGGTTTGGAACGAACAAATCCATATCAGCTGGAAGAATCAGGTTTCCTAGCTTAGCTTCAGTTTCAACTTTCCTTATCATGGCAGTCACCGGAGGATATAATCGTAGGGTTTCATTAATGATCATAGTCATCTGAATGCAAACAAAGGTAATACTCATCAATCAAATTGAATCTATCCCGAATTCGACATTCATTCGAATAAATGTGGTAAAGGGTTAGATTTGCTCACAATCTTTAGTTTGCCAATGCCTTCAGGATTCGGAGTTCGGTCACCGAAGACATCGATCACTTCTCTCCTTGCTTTCTCTTGCCAATCTGGATGTGTTGCAAGAAGGAAGACTGTCCATGCAAGCGAAGAATTCGTTGTTTCTTGTCCAGCAAAGTAAAATGTCTTGCATTCATCAACCAAATCCTGTTCTGAAAACTTGTTCTTCTTGTCTGAATCATGGAAAGCATTTAGAAGCAATCCAAGAAAATCAGTGCCAAAGCTGTTGGCTTCACCATTAGAGACTATCTCTTCTCTCTTCTTCACTATCTCCATTACACATTTGTGTATTCCTTTCACAAGCTTGTCTGCTTCAATCTCATCAGCAGTTTTCCGAAACTTACTGGAAAAAAATTACAAAATCTAGAGCTAAAATCCAATTATTCTGGCTAGTTTCTTAGCTAATTCAAGATTCATTAGACCTAGAAAGAAATTATTACCTGATGAGAGGAAATCTAGTCTTGAACACATTTCTGTTTGCTATGACAGACAACTTGGTCAACATATCAAAAATCTTTTCCCCATCCAAACAACTGCTGCCGAAAGCTGTTCTCGAAATCACTTCTGAAGTCAGCAACCTAAATTGTTCAAACAATTCAACTTCTTTGCCTTGAAACTGTTTCCACCTTTCCAGCATCGTCTCCACACTCGCAATCACTGCAGGACTCATACTCTGCCAAGATCATCATCCACACCTATGTTAGAGGTACGAACTTTTATACTTAGTAAAACTAACTATACGTGAAGTTAGAGGTACGGAATTTCAGGGTGTTCGAGATTAGATGCACACTAAATGACTAATTTGAGCATTTCACATGGACTATAACCAAAATTTAGAAACATAAGCATACTTTCAAGGTCTCCCCATGAAATGCATGGTTGGCCAATTTCCTATGCTTTGCCCATTTTTCACCTTCAGATGTCACAAGCCCATCTCCAAGTATCTTAATGGCGAATTCATCTTCCTTCTTCCTTTCCCTACTAGTCCTCTTTGGGAAAACACCTTCATTACTTTTCAGCAACTCTCGGACAAGTTCAGGCTCTGTAATAATCAGCTGAGCTTTAGTACCTCTCCAGCTCAGATGGTTCTTCCCTACACAAAAGGTCAAACTGTCTCAAAAAAGGGTCTCCAAGTAAATTGGAAAAAAGGGTATCTAAAAACATCAAATTATTACCATACAACTTGATCCTTGAATGAATTTGAGGTTGGACTCTGGGGAATATGTCGTGTGACAAAGTAGGCATGGGGTTCCTCAAGGCTTCTTGTCTCAGTCTGAAATTTTCTTTGTTGTTCCCATGGATGAACTTGTATGGGGGTCCGGTGATCCCTTGTGAAGCCATGAAATTCTGTATACGAAGCGGCGTCCACCAGTATCTGTGGAGGATCTTGGCTAGAGCTATGAGCAGAGACAGGCAGATAGAGCCTGCTGCAACGAGGAGCGATGCGTTTGCCATGGGGTTCATGGTTTGCAGAGATGAGAAACTGGAGATATCAACCTCAGGTTTTGATCTCTTTTTTTAATGTTGAAGATGTCGGCCAGTTTTGGCATCATATGAAATCATAATCTTCGTGACGCCAATCCATAATATAATACAAGGTACGTGCATAAAGAGTTAAAATGTTTGATGAAAAGTCAGGATTCCTCTTTGAATAATCCAACCTAAACTAACCCTCGTGTTACTTGGATTACAAAAAAAAAAAAAAAATCTTTATATTATTTCTTGATGTGCACGTATAGTCATAGGAATAGTAGTTGTGTTTAAATTTTGTTTGAACTTACTGTTACGAGAATATTATACTCTTTCTAAAAGACATATATAATATTATTATACTTATATTTTAAGATCTACTTTTTTTTTTTAATATGATTATGGCTCTATCTGTGAAGACATATTTTCTCTTTTGGAATAAATGTTGTATGAAAATTACACATGAATTGACCAAATCAGAAGCGTAGAAGATTGTAATTCTTGGTACAATAATGGAATGCCTATTCACCATATTATAAGAACTTACGAGAATGATTACACTGTTTAAAGTTTAATTATATTTTATAAGTGTTCACAATCATATGTCGATTTTTTTAGAAAAAGTTATATTTTAATAATTTAGGTTTTTTTATTATTTATATTATTAATTTATTATATTTTGATCACTAAATCATTAACGACTATTAATTTGATGATATAATATGTTAGTAAAAATAGTTATTTTTTAATTTGATCCCTAAACATTAGATAAAATATTAATTTGACACATGAGTTTTAGATAAAATAACAACATGACTCTTAAACTTTAGGTAAAATATAATATTGCTCTTGAATTCGATCGAAGTCCATGCTGCCAACAACCACTTATCACTGTTGCTAGTCGCCGTTGTCGAGGACCACTAGATCTCAAAATTTCATTTCACTTCTTTTTGGCTTTCTGTAACACACCAATTTTTCCTCTAATTCAAAAACTTAATTTTGAAATCTCTAAATTCAAAACCTTAAAAATTGGGAATTTAAAATAAAACCCTAATTAAGAAATTTGGGAAATAATTGAATTTTAAACAAATTTAGTGACCTTTTTACAAAGAATTAATATTAAGTACTTATTTTGTGAACCCTGGAAAAGTACAAAGACTTGCCTTTTATATATATATATAGGTTTCGATCAACCTTTTCCCTGTAATATTCTTTCACCCATCTGCAGCCGCTTTTCCCATTCCCCTTTCCCTCTCTCGATTTGATTCGAAACACATCTTTCTTTTTTCTTATTTATTTATTTATTTAATTCGATTAAACCCCGCTAAGTCTCTGACACCGCTCAATTCAACTATGTTCTTGGTTGATTTAAATATTAACTATTCGAATCAGATAAGTATTCTTGTATCATTAAATTTCCTTAGATAAGTATACATGAATAATTCCTTAATCATAGTGATAATAGTAATAGTGTTATCGTAGGATTATTCTCATAGGTACCAATACAGCTGGACCCCGTACTTTTGATTATGAGAGACTCGTCATTACGTAGGTTGAGTTTGCTTTGGCTAAGGTGTGTTTTCTTCTAGTGCTATAAATAAATAATTTTTTATGGTTTTATACCTTGCTTGATTATGATCTGCATTATGGCTTGCATGGTTGACATCATATGCATACGATTTTAGAATGTGTTTTTAATTATGATTTATGAAATATTTGATTTACGAAACATCGGAATTTACGGAAACCAGGAATGATGGATTATGATTTATGGACTTATGGATTTATGAAGTATGTTTATGGAATATTGGATTTATGGAACTATGTTTATGAATTTGAGTTTTAAACATCATATATGTATGAGCATGGGTTGGGATTTGTACGGAGGAAGTTCAGTGGTTTCACCCTTCGGGCTAAATTCCGCTTCGGATCAGTTGCTCCACCTTCGGGTCGAGATTCCACTTCGGATGGTGACGATGTAGCGAGGAGGTTATGGGAACCTTCCTCATCTTTGGCGGACGTAGTTGGGGTGCATTGCATTACGCTTGTGATATTGTACCATTGTTTTATGTTTTAAAGAAACTTGAGAAAATGTTACTTTGTTTTACGACTATGGTTTTCTTGCACTTTAGAGACACACTAAGCTCTTTAGCTTACTCCCCCATAGTTTTTTCTTACAAATATCTTTGGACTTTAGGCGACGTGGTACTTGAAGGATATTACATTTTATCCGGTTATTTTATTATTCAGTACGAAACTATTTTTAGTTATTCATATTATTATTTTGAGACATTGATGTAAAATCCATACTTGGGGACTATTTATATTTTTCGAATTATTTTAGCATTTTTTTACTATGATTTTATTTTAGAGATTTTATTTAAACATTCGAATATTATTTAAGAAATTCATGTCTTATTTATTATAAGATGTTTATTAAATTATCGTTATATATTCTTTTTAAATTAAAGTATAATTTTTTTTTAAATTGGATATCTTGAGGGTTATGGTTTCAACCGTGACTTCCTAAATTCGATATTTTCTTCTAGGCCGGGTATAGGAGGTTACACTTTCTAAATACGAATTTGCCGTCCGTTTCACTGGAAATATTTTGAACTCAACAAATTTAATATAAAACTATTCGACTTCTTTTTAGCTACATCAGATTAACGTTCAAGAGGTCAAACAAATAACTAAAAATTTTGAAATCCAACAATGATCGGTGGGGACCGACGGTGATTGATGATGATGGTAAGTTCATTAGGTCAAATTTTAGGAACCAACGATGATCGGTGGGGATCGACGGTGATTGATGCCGATGATAAATTTAGGGGATCACATTTTGGGATCCAACGATGACCATTGACATCGATAAAAATTTTGGTCAAATTTAAGGGTCTAATTAATATTAAATCTAAAGTTTAGAGGTCTAATTAAAAGTTAACCTCTTTAACTAACGTACAACGTTATTAAACTAACTGACGTTAATGGTTCAATGACTAAAATGTACCAAATCGATAACTTAACTAACCAAAATATAATAAACTTATAACGTAAATTATCAAAATGTAACTTTTTTTAAACAAAAGTTCCATAAGATCTCAAGTAAACCAAAATATTCAACCTTTTGCCAACCGGAAACAAACCAGAACTATTTTCCATGAATGAACACAAAAATCATAATCTTGTGGCGAAAACATGAAATCCCCAACTATATATACCATCACATGGCTTCAAAAACACAGTATATTGATCATCATTACAAGGAACAGTTTCTAAACCATGTTTTTGATTGATAACTATACTACATGTCACCATTTTTGGACATCAGCAGCCGAGAAATGCATCAGCATGTTGTGGTTTGAGAAATAATAAACATCGGCGGACAACAACTAACATCAAGATAGATGTTGTCACCAGCTAAGCAAAAATCAAAAAGAAAGAGAAAAACAACATAAATAATTGAGAGAAAATTTAAGCGGCTCACCGTATCTTATTTTATTTTAGGGTTATATTTTGATACACAAGCTGTGTAAAAAATTTACACAACCCCTCTATAAAATTTTAAACCTAAATCCCAACCCTAAAACCTAAACCCTAAACTCTAAATTCTAACCATAAACCTTGAATATACACCTACACTCTAAACCTCTAGACTTTAAACTAAAATCCTAAACCCTAAAATTAAAAGGCTTGTGTAAACTAAAATTTACACAAGCTTATAAATGTATCAAAGTATTTTTCTTTATTTTATGCATATAATCAAAGTAAAATTTTAAATCAGAATATAATAAGATTATTGATTTTTATTTCTTGGAGTTTTTAAGAATCTAAGATTCATTTTCAGTGACAATATCAATGACGTTATAAAGAAAAATATTTACCCACCCTCGGAAGATAAAGCATTAGTCAAAAGGTGATAAAAATTGTGTCAACTGTTGGCAGTTTTGTGTAAAAATTGTTTCTTATTTTTCCCAATAAATGCATGCAAATTGCAAAGTACAGAACATTTATATTTTTTGGTGAAAAGAAAGTTTATATTTTTAAGGGTAAACTACCATGGAGGTCACTCAATTATGAGTAAGGTTAATTTAGGTCACTTAATTATTAAAAGTTATATTTGAGTCACTCAGTTATGGGTAAGGTAACATTCGGGTCACCCAATTATTAAAAGTTACACTTAGGTCACTCAATTATGAGTAAAGTTATATTTGGATCACCCTTCATATTTAAAAAATATATATTAATTTGTGTATTAGATTAATTAATGATTTCAAATGAAATATTCTAGTGTTAACAATGGTATACAAGTGATTTGGAAGAAAAAATGACGGAATTGATGTAGTTTTTTAAATATGAAAGGTGACCCAAATGTAACCTGAGTGACCTAAGTGTAACTTTTAATAATTGGGTGACCCAAATGTAACCTTACCCATAATTGAGTGACCTCCGTTGTAATTTACCCTATTTTTAATAGGTTTAATATGAGTATTTTTTATTAAGTAGGGAAGTATAACATTAATAAAGTAAATATCGAGACTCGAACATATATAAGATAGAACAACATGAGTATTCTTGATCACTCGGTCAATTAGTGAATCTCTAATATGAGCAATTTTTTAATACTTGTGTTGTGTAAAAAAATTAGACAATATTCTTTAAAAGAAATCTAAATCTCTAACTTTAAAACATAAACCATGAATCCTAAACCTTAAAGTTTAACCCTACAAATTAAACCCTAAATTAAATCCCTAACCCTTAAAACAAAATAGATATATAGTCTGAAGTCTATGCAACATGTGTATCGAATAATTTTTGGTTTATTATATAATATAGTATTTGAATCTTTCGTTTTTTTTAATGTGATATCTATGTTTCTTATTCAATTTAATATATGAATTTGTTACTTTTTCTTAATGTAGTATCTAATTTGGTATATGAATTTAACATTTTCTTCTATACTTGAATTTGATAATTTTAAGATGTGTTGAAATGTCACATTTTTATATGTAACAATATCATTGGTTGTTGAAATGTCAGATTACTACATTTAAAAATACATATATATATATATATATCATGTTAAACAAGTAATAAATTCAAATACCAAATGACATAGTATTAAGTTTTATAATAGTATTAAATTTAAGATTTATATCCAATACACCGGTGATGAAAACTTTTAGTTTTCACAAGAGCATTAGTTTTAGGGTTTAGAGACTTAGTTTAGGATGCAAGGTTTAGGGGTATATGTGTATGGGTTTAGAATTTAGAACATAGGGTTTAGAGGTTAGAGTTTAGGTTTTAGGATAATATGTTGAGGATTTAGATTTTAACCTATAAACCCTAAATTATAACCCTAGACCCTAAATTCTATTTACAAACGCTAAATTTTAAATTACTAAACCTAAACCCCTAAACTCTATACCCTAAAATGAGTCATTGAACCCTAAAACTAAGGTGTTTGTGAAAACTAAAAACTTTTGCCGCCGAGGTATCAAATAATTATCCTTAAATTTATATATAATTTTACAAATTTATTTTATACTTAAAATTAAAAAAATATAAAGCCCTTTAGTTTGGTCCAATTTTGGCCCACGGTACTTTAGTTGGACTGGTATAAGATAAGTTCAGACTAACTCCAATAGCTGAAAGGCCCAAAGTCATTTTGGATTGTATGCCTTTTTGGATAAAAAAATATAAGGGCATAGTTACTTTTGGCACCTTAATTTATTCAGTTTACTCATTTTTGCCTAAGCTTTTATTGATTTCTATTGACATTCGAACTTTTTTTTTATCAAATTGACACAAATACGATATAATAATACTATTTTATTCTGAAAAATAGTGAACATAACATGATGCATTGCCACATAAAGTTCGAATCTTGAATGTTATTCGAATTCGAACCCATTCAAAATCCACACAAATCATAAACATTAATCTAGTTGCTTATTGCCAACTTTCCTCAAGGTAACATACATTGTTTTAGGGTAATAATGACCTTGTTTCATGTCCGGTCTCGGTGTCTAATATCTTTTCTAACATGGACCTGCCTCACTCTTCAAAGAGCGAAGGATAACCTGAATTCCATGTTGTGGGACAAGCAAGGAATTTTAAACAGGCGAGTGAACATAAGCTGGGGAGAGGACGAATCTGTATAGTTGCAGTATCATCGCGAGAGCAATCTTTGCACCTGCGATCGCAAAGTTGAAACCGATGCATGTTCGAGGACCAATCCCGAACAGAAAATACGATGTCACATTGTTGTTTGTAGCTATAGCCACCCCTTCCGAAAATCGTTCGGGTTTAAACAAATGAGCGTCATCACCCCAAATTCCTGGATCGTGATGAACTGCCAAGCTCGGAATGAACAACTGAAGGTTAGCAGGCAGAGTGAATTTCCCCAGTTTAACTTCACTTACACAGTTCCTTAGAATGCCAATTGCAGGAGGGTATAGTCTCAAGGTCTCATAGATTATCATGGCCATCTGCAATGGTTAGAAAAACAAAAGATAAGCCATTTGGATTATTATTACAAACAATTAATGTTTGGTTACTTAATTTTCTTACAGTGTTTAGTTTAGACAAGTCGTTCGGATTTGGATTTCGGTGACCGAACAACTTGAACACTTCTGCTCTTGCTTTGTCTTGCCAATCCGTGTGGATTGCTAGCTGCAAGACAATCCATGAAAGCAAGGAATTGGTGGTTGCTTGTCCAGCAATGTAGAACGTCTTGCACTCGTCGATCAAATCTTGTATGAGAATCCGTTTGTTTTCATCAACATCGTGATATGCTCGTAAAAGCAATCCAAGAAAATCATTACCAAAGCAACCTATGTCTCCAGGTTTCACTTTTTCTTCTCTTTTCTGGATGATTTCCACCACAGAGTCATGCATTACACTTAGAAGCTTGTCCATTTCAATGTCATCCGAGGTTTTCCAAATTTTACTGCAAAAAATAAAAACAGAACAAGAAGCGGCATTAAGAAACCGGTCGAACCAACATGCACAGGTATATGTTAGGCTAAGGTGGAATGTACCTGATGCCTGGAAACCTTACTTTAAACATGTTCCTTTTAATAATGTCGGAGTATTTCACCATCATGTCGAAAATTGTCTTCCCTTCTAAGTAATTGTTCCCGAAAGCTGTCCTCGATATGATGTCGGAAGTCAATAGCCTGAATTCTTCGAACACCTTAATCTCTTTCCCTTGGTGACGTTTCCAGGATTGTAGCATCGATTCGACACTAACAATCATGTCCGGAATCATTTTCTGAGGAAAAAACTCCGGTCAACTCGATAATTATTCATTTAATGATAAAATTTGACATTAGGAACTAGGTAGCTTACCTTGAGGCATTCCCCTTGGAAAGCATGGTTTAGTAACTTGTGGTGCTTTACCCATCGTTCACCTTCAGCTGTCACCAGTCCATTTCCCATTAGCTTAAGGGAATACGGCGATGGCGGCGCATTTCGATATGTTTTGTCTCTGTTATACAACACCTCTTTGATCAGTTCCGGTTCTGTAATTAATAGCTGAGGTTGGTCTCCTCTCCAACAAAGAAAATTCTCCCCCAGTCCAAATCCGGTGACATCAACAGTTATTATATAGTTTATTCGGGAATCGAAAATCAGGTGTAAAAGAAGATCAAAGCAGCCTTAACTCTTACCATACTTGTTCATCCATGTGTAAGCGTGAGGCGACAACCTGGGGAATATGTCATCTGATAAACCCAAGGGCTTGCTTAAGGCTTCGTTTCGCAGTTTCAGAATCTCTTTGGCGTTTCCATAGATGAATTTATAAGAAGGGCCTTTGATTCCTTGCATACGTAGTCGATACTGTATGGAATCGGAGTCCACCAGAATCTGTGCAAGAACTTGCAGAGAAGCAAGAGCAAGCACAGGAAAAATAAGCATGAGATAATCATTATTGGTTCTCCCATATTTCTGGCTAATGCTGGCATTGTTAACTTCATGTGAAAGATTATTGTGATTATTATTGAATTCTTTCGGTTTCGATTAACTTCATGTTTCATTAACATATTAATACTGTCAACTTCATTACATCAAATCCTTTGTTCTTCATTGCTGTCTTTTTCTTTCAATCTGCTTCTTGTTTCATTAACTTGTTGATATTGTCAACTTCATGACACAACATCGTTTATTTCCAAGTTTTTTAGATAATTACTTTGTGATTTGTTGTTATGCATATCTTACAATTCACACACACATATGAAACAAGTATCATAGTAAAGCATCTTGACCGAACTGATCCGAATATGAAACAATCCGATCTTATTCAAGCTGCAAATAATATGAATTCGAAGACAATCCCAACGGGTGCACCTCGTTTACCTACAGAGAAGCTGTGAAAAGGAAGTAGAAGCTTACCGATGGTGCACATTGGAAGATGGAGGATGGATTTACACATAGGGTTCAAAACATTATTCTAACCAAATTCGAAATTCGATCGAATTATTATTACCACTAAACCAGTAGCTTATTAGTAGCTTTCCTTGAGTTTATGTACATTGTTTTATGTTTCTTCACTCTGTAAAGCGTGAAGGATAACCTGAATTCCATGTTGTGGGACAAGCAGAGAATTTAAAACAGGCGAGTGAACATAAGCAGGGGAGAGGGTGAATCTGTATCGTTGCAGTATCATCACGAGGACAACCTTTGCCACCATGGTCGCAAAGTTGAAACCGATGCAGGTTCGAGGCCCGACCCCGAACGGAAAATATGCTGCCACATTGTTTCTTGTAGCTTTAGCCACCCCTTCTGAGAATCTCTCAGGCTTAAACAAATGAGCATCGTCGCCCCAAATTCCGGGGTCGCGGTGAACCACCAAGTTTGAAATGAACAAGTGAAGGTTAGCAGGCAGAATCAGTTTTCCCAATCGAACTTCCGTTTCGCATTTCCGTACGAAGACAAGTGCTGGAGGATACAGTCTTAAGGCCTCATTGATTATCATGGTTATCTGCAATGGTGGAAAGAAAAAACGGATAAGCTGTTTGGATTTCGGATCATATGCAATGCATGGTTAGTAACTTAATTTTCTTACAGTGTTTAGCCTAGATAAGTCCTTTGGATGTGGATTTTTGTGACCAAACAACTCAACCACTTCTTCTCTTGCTTTGTCTTGCCAATCTGAATGGATTGCCAGCAGCAAGACAGTCCATGAAAGCAAGGAATTGCTGGTTTCCTGTCCGGAAATGTAAAAAGTCTTGCACTCGTCGATCAAATCGTGTACGAGGATCCTTCGGTTTTCATCAACATCATGATATGCTTGTAAAAGCAATCCAAGAAAATCATTACCAAAGTCATCTATGTCCTCAAACTTCACTTTTTCTTCTCTTTTCTTAACGATTTCCATCACGGAGGTGCGCATTAAACGTAGAAGTTCGTCTGCTTCGATCTCATCCGAGGTTTTCCAGATTTCACTGCAGAACAAACAATACTAAGGGTCGATTGAAATACATGATTAGGCTAAGGTGGAAAATACCTGATGCCTGGAAGCCTAATCTTAAAAACATTCCTACGAACAATGTCGGAATATTTTTTGGTCATGTCGAAAATGTTCTTCCCTTCTAAGTAGCTACTCCCGAATGCTGTTCTGGATATAATGTCCGAAGTCAATAACCTGAACTCTTCAAACACATCAATCTCTTTCCCTTGATGACGTTTCCAAGATTGCAGCATCGTTTCAACACTAACAATCATTTCTGGAATCATTTTCTGCAAAAAAAAACAACCCCTTAGTTCTAGACTTCTAGTAATTATTTAATGATCAAAATTAGGATAAACTACACATGTAGTCATTGGACTTTTAGCTTGTTTTTACTTTAGTCATTGAATTCGAAAAACTTTCATTATAGTCACTAAGTTTTTAATTCGCTTTTTAAAAAATGTTGACGTGGAACATTAAAATCTTCTTCCCAAAAATAAGTTTTAGGTTGTTTTTACTTTAGTCATTGAAATAAAAAGAATTTCATTACCGTTACTAAACTTTCAAATTGCTTTTATTATTGTCACTCTCGTTAAAAACATGTTCACGTGGAACTTTAAAATCTTATTCCCAAAAATAATCTTAATTTTTTAAATTTACAATCGGCACCATTTTCAGAATTTCGATGAACGAAGCCATCATCGGTTAATACTAACTGTGGGAAGAATCTGTTCGACCAGAAAGTTAATATAATTTGGTTTCAAACTGACCTGACAGCTAACAATGACAGATCAAAATATTTTTTTTTTAGTTTCGATTGAGATTTTTAGTTCTGATTCATCACTTTCAACTGTTAGAACAATTTAAAA
Source organism: Hibiscus mutabilis (assembly GCA_019671005.1). Classification (NCBI taxonomy): domain Eukaryota; kingdom Viridiplantae; phylum Streptophyta; class Magnoliopsida; order Malvales; family Malvaceae; genus Hibiscus; species Hibiscus mutabilis. The sequence goes on along the minus strand of CM033754.1, from coordinate 2,030,911 downwards.
TCGAATTATGTTAATTTTCTAGCAAAGTAGATCTTTTTTATAGTTGAAATTGACCAATAATCACCTCACTCATCGAAAATTCGGTCTTGCAACGATCACTTTAGCATGTCTCAATAGGAGCCGACGAAAGTGACAATAATAAAATAAATTAAAAGTTTAGTGACTATCAATGTAGGATAGTATTAGGAAGCTTACTTTGAGGCATTCCCCTTGGAAAGCATGGTTAATTAACCTGCGGTGCTTGACCCACCATTCTCCTACAGATGTGGCGAGGCCATTCCCCATTACCTTCTTGATGTAGAACGGCGGCGGCGCTTTCTGATACACTTTATCTCTGTTATTCAGCACCTCTTTGATCAGCTCCACCTCTGTAATTGCCAGCTGCGGCTTTCCTCCTCTCCAACTCAGGTAATTCTTCCCTATTCCAAGAAAACCAGAACCGGTGAAATCAAACAATGGTTTTCTGGAATACAAAACCAGAAAAAAAGAAGACAAAACCCAGTCCTTGGTCCTTACCATACATGTTCTTCCATGCATAAACATGGGGCAGCACCCTGGGAACTATATCATCTGATAAACCCAAGGGTTTGGTCAGGGCTTGGTTTCTCATTTCCAGAATCTCTGTGTTGTTTCCATGGATGAATTTGTACGAAGGGCCTTTGATTCCTTGGGAAACTAGCAGATTCTGAATGTAAATTGGTGTCCACCAGAATCTGTGCAGGAACTTCAAGAGCAGGCAGAGGCAGAAAACGCTTGTGAGAAGAAGAAGAAGCATGATCAGATCTTCCATTTTTTTAATGCTTGATTTCTTCTTACCAACTCTATATTGATTGAAAACACGTGAAAGGTGCATTTTATTGTTTGATACGAAATTGACAAGTTTTGATGGGGTCGAGCGTTATATCAGGTCGATTAAAATATTTTGAGTTATTCGAGTTAACACGTCATATTTCACAATTTAAATTTTATATGAAATTTTTTCAATTCGAGTCAAGTTTATGAAGTTCGAGTCGAGCTTCTATACAAATTTAATTATAATTACTTTTTATGTTATATTTCATTTTGATTCTAATTTAAACGACTTTCCCTAATTATATAAGATATGTATATATATTTCTTCATATTTTTCATATATGACATATATTTCTTCATATTTTTTTATATCGATATAAATATATCAGGAAAAATTTAGGGACTCGACTCAAACTTAAAAATTAATAACTAATTACTAAAAAAATTTGAGTTATTTGAATTTTTATTTTATAACTCAAACTTTATTTAAAATTTTTTCGAGTGGAGTCACGTTTTACTCACCCCTAATCAAAAAGGTTGATTTTGACATTGTAAAATTGATGTCTTAGAAACTCTGTGGTTCAGGTTGGAGTTTTGTGAGGTTTTCTTTAGATTCAACACCTCTTTGATCAATTCCGATTCTGTAATCACTTGGTGCTGAGGAGAGAAAAACGCAAAATTTTATGTTAAAAATATAAATTTTATATTTTATAAGATTATATGAGAATTTAAAAATTTTATAGGTACAAAATTTTTAAAATTTTCAAGAGTGACATCATCCCTTGTAGCGAAGGTCTCGCTAAATAAAAACGATGATTTTTGAACGGTGTTTTTGAAAGGTGTTTGGATATAAAATATTTATTCCGTGGGGTTTACAAAAACCTCATAAAAATGGAGTCGCCACCGGCCACTTAGGTAGGCCGGACACCACAAAACCAGAGATTCAAAAAGACAGGGTTCGGGAGTCGAGTTACGGATGGGGAAGGATTAGCACCCCCACACCGCCCAAAAATTGGTACTTTAATAATTACCGCTTTATTAATATTGGATTTTCCGGATTAGAGTGACGATTATTTTAAATTTCGGTCATAATTGCGAATATATTTTAAGGGTCCCGTTATCCGAGAATAAACGCCCAACCACTATCACTACGCTTGATATCGGCCCGTTTACGCTCGGATAAAAGGACTCCGCATTAACAAGTTATATCTTGATATGCAATCTTAGTGGCAACAATGTAAAACATGGCAAAATGTTTAAATGTAGTAAATATTGTCATAATAGAATATTAATCTAACATAGATGATATTCTAGACTAAAACATGCATATACATATTATTCTAAATAATAGATAAAAACAACTATCATATCTCAAAATAATAAGGCAGGAATAAGTACATATATACGAACAAGTATTTCAAAAAGACATGTAATAAAACATATTTCAACAAACGGGTCCACATGGTATAAAAAGGGTAAATATACTAACATGTAGCCCTAAAAAATAAGAAAGCACACACACATATAAAAATACTAAATATGCCATGTACGAATTAACTAAAACATAACATGCTTGATACGAATAACCGGATAAAAGCATAAATATCATATTTAACACATATGTACATAAAAACATGAAATACGAGTCATATACGAGGGACATAAAATAAAATAATATCACTATATACGATTATAATACGAACAATAATATTTACAAAGAAAACAGGACTGAAATGAAAGGAAAACGAAAGTCAGTGGCAGAAATTAAAGAGCAATAATATGTAATTTGGGGACGAAATTGCGAAACAAACAAAACCTAAAAGGACCAGAACTGTAATTAGACCAAGGGGCAGACCCAAAGTGAAAAATTCAAAAACGCGGGATGGTTAAGGGCGTAATTTTCCCATTTAGAAACTAATTCGGTGTAATTTAGGGACGAAATTGTAATCTTTTGAAAAACCAGGGGGACTAGGGCTGTGATTATACCATGCGGCAAGACAAAAATGAAAATATTGAAAACGCGGTGGGATTAAGTGTGTAATTTACCCATATAAAAAATAATAATAACTATAAAAGACCCATTTTTAGACCGAAACCCATTTTCCCCTTCTTTGTTTCATTTTTCGATTTTTCAGAAACTTATGTTCTTCGTTTTCTCTCAAGTGTTCTTGAGAAACCCAGAATCCGGCGGCCGGCCACCGTATTCTCCGCCGCCGGCCGCCGCTAACCGGCGCCGGCGAGCCTCCAAAATACACCAAAATAACCCCCTCGTCGTCCTCAATACGAATCCGTGGTTGGATTCAGAGGGTACCCTTTCTTTTACTCTAGATCTAAAAAAATACGAACCCAAAAAATATATTTTTTAGACCAAAATACAACTACAAAGGGTCTTCTCTTCCCTTTAGTTCACCAGATCTGGCTTGTAGAAGCCGAGAGGTTTGTCACCGAGAGAAGGAAGACCCACAGACAACGCCGGTAAGACTACTTCTTTTTTGTTTCTGTTTTTTATTTCTGTTTCGTATATGCATGTAAAGAAATAAGTAAGAAAAAGAGATAAGTGTTTACCAATGAACCCGTTTTTTTTATTATCTCGACTGGTTACAAGTTTTTGGTTTTACAAGCTCTCTGTTTTTTGTGTTACTACTCTCTCTGTTTTTTTTTTTGCTAATCTTTTTGCTTGCTCGCTAAAATTCTTTTTTTTTCGTTACAACAACCCCGTTTCATATATATTATTGCCTCTGTATTTTGGTTGCAACTTGTATCTTCTTTTCCAGATCTGACATTTGCTTGTTGTTTTTGGCATAATCTGAACGCGGGGACTGAATATCGGCGCGGTGGCGGTGTGGTCATCCTGCCAGAGGCCAGACGCATTTTCGGCCGTTAGATCAGATCTGATCTAACGGTCGAGATGGCTTGAAGAACGATCGGCCTGGATGAAGCCTCGATTTGATGAGACGGCTTGAGATTTCGCCACGTGGAGCTCCGCAGTCGAGGAGTCAGAACGCATGGATCTTACGCGCGCGTGGGACATTAAAGCGTCCGCGCGTGAACCACACGCGCGCGTGGCACTCGAACGGTCCATACATGTGGAGCACGCGCCTGGCAGATATTTTTGACTTCCATTGCATCGTGGCCGTTGGATCAGATCTTGATCCAACGGCCCACAGTTACCTGCACATTGTAATTAGATAGGATTCAGATTTGGGCCAAGCGGGCCTTGTAATTGGATTTGTAATTGGACTTGGATTTTATTTATTTGGGTTTAATATATATTTAATTTTTCATTTTACTAGCCCAATAATAATAATAGTATACTTATAACAACAATACATACGAAAATATATACTTATATTATACGATCATAATATTCTAGTATACGTACATATAATCATACGTATAATTAACATAACATCTATATACGCTTATACCCTAGATACATACGCGACATACATATACCCCTAATACGTATACATAGCTTATACATGCACACATCACCTTATATTAGTAACATTCATATAATAAATATACATGCAATATTAATATATTTACAAGTGAAAATGAGTGATTACAGTTGCCCCTCTTTGCTTGTTCTCATGAAATGGGAAACAAAGCAAAGATTCATAAGCACTCATTTTATCAGACTTCCCTGTTTGTAGCCTTGGAAAAACGAATTCTTTTGGACATTTCCGCTCTTCCTTGGCTGAATCTTCAGGCTCGTAAGTTCTTCCTATATAGAGCTTCATCACCTTCCGATCTTGGAGCTACAGGCTCTTTTCGACATAGAACCCTTCGCTCTCATTTTTATCAGACTTCCCTGTTTGTAGCTTTGGAAAAACGAATTCTTTTGGACATCTCCGCTTTTCCTTGGCTGAATCTTCAGGCTCGTAAGTTCTTCCTATATAGAGCTTTGTCACCTTCCGATCTTGGAGCTACAGGCTCTTTCGACATTGAACCCTTCGCTCTGATTTTTATCAGACTTCCCTGTTTGTAGCTTTGGAAAAACGAATTCTTTTGGACATCTCCGCTTTTCCTTGGCTGAATCTTCAGGCTCGTAAGTTCTTCCTATATAGAACTTCGTCACCTTCCGATCTTGGAGCTACATGCTCTTTTCGACATAGAACCCTTCACTCTAAGACAATGAAGCTCGGAGTCTTTCCTATATAAGACTCTTTTGCTTTCGACACAACATGAGTTTCCTATATAACCCCTGTGTCATAGGTGAATTGCTTTGATTTGGGAGTTCTTCCTATATAGAATCATGAGTCTTCACCTTGGAGCCATCAGTCCCTTCTATATAGAACTTTTTGGCGTCTTGAAATCTTGGAGTTACGGATTCTTCCTATATAGAATCTTTCACTCTAAGACATTGAAGCTAGGAGCCCTTCCTATATAGAACTCTTTGCTTTCGACACAGCATGATTTCCTATATAATCTTGCGTGTCATGGGTGAATTCCTTCGACCGGGAGTCCTTCCTATATAGAACTGCGAGCCTTCACCCTGGAACTGTCAGTCCTTCCTATATAGAACTTTCAGTTTCTGAAGCCTCGGAGAGGAGGATTCTTCCTATATAGAACCTCTCTCTAGAGCTTGAAAACATGTGTCTTTATGTAAAAACATTGTCTTCTCATTTGGGATTCACATCGTGATGACCCTTGATGTCTCTTTGGATCTGCAGATACATGTCCGAGATGAAAACAAAATGCTATGACAAATGAATGAATTGACATGCTCCTAATCCTAGTGATGTCTGACTATTCATGATGTATGAGATTCAATATCTTGGTGGGCTTGTTTTGGTCCTTATTTGATCTTGATGTCCGCTTTACCCTTTCTTACGGGCATCGATACCCTGCTTCACTGCCAAGTTCAACCATCTCGACCTTTCTCTTTTTTCAATTCCGTCTTGGAATTCTAGAGTGCCCTTTCGGGTTTTCACTTTAGAGATTTTTTTTAAGAGGGGTGCCCTTCTGGCTTTCACCTAGGAGAGATTTTTTGTTATCTCGTGTGCCTTCCTTGGATAGATAGGACATGTGCCATTGGTCGTCCTACCGAGTTGTTTAAAGCTTCTCACCTTCTCTATCGACAGCCATTATGTAGGGAACTAAAGGACGGAGTTAACATCGTTTTCTTTGATCACCTGCATTTCCAAAGTTAAATCATAGTAATGCTCCGAAATCTCTTGTTTCATTATAAGCCTATGTTATCTTATTTGACTGAAATTGACAAGAAGGCTAGGAATGGATGCTCAAAACACGGTTTTATTATGATTAAGGGCTTTGAGATATCTTAAAAAAGAAAGGTATGACACGTATAAGTTAAATACAAGATCTCTCATTATCTTTGATATGAATGATACATGATCCTGTCAACTGGTGTAGAATTTTTTGCCTGAAGCTTCCTCTTCATGATGCTCATGGGGATACCTTTCTCCTAAGATATTCAACTTTTCAATTTACCCGAGCCGCCCTTTGCGGGTTTTCAACTCGAGTCCTTCCTTTGCTTCAAGACGCCCGGTTTCGGGTTTTCGTCCTGAGCTCTCCATTTTTTTTTTTTTAGAGATAGTATTTCTTGACGGCATCAGAATTTACGGGATTTTTAAGCTCGTCTCCGTCCATTTCTGTTAGGATCAGGGCTCCTCCTGAGAAGGCCTTTTTTACGACGTACGGTCCTTCCCAGTTGGGCATCCATTTTCCCGAGAATCTTTTTGAATAGGGAGGATTTTCTTGAGTACCAGATCCCCTTCTTTGAATTCTCTCGGGCGCACTTTTTTGTTGTAAGCCTGCACCATCCGCTTTTGGTACATCTGACCATGACAAATGGCTTTTAGTCTTTTTTCGTCAATGAGATTTAGCTGGTCGAGTCTGGCCTGCACCCATTCAGCTTCTTCCAGTTTTACTTCGTTTAAGACTCGGAGAGACGGAATCTCTACCTCAATTGGGAGTACTGCTTCGGTACCATACACCAAGGAGTAAGGTGTTGCCCCCGTTGATGTGCGAATGGACGTTCTATAGGCGAAAAGGGCAAAAGGCAACTTCTCATGCCAATCCTTGTAGGTATCCGCAGTCTTTGCTATGATCTTCTTTATATTCTTGTTCTTCGCTTCCTTTGCTCCATTCATTTTAGGACGATAGACTGTGGAATTATGGTGTGTTATTTTGAATTGAGTGCACACGTCCTTTATCATTTTGTTGTTCAGATTGGAAGCATTGTCGGTGATGATCCTCTCTGGCAACCCGTATCGACAAATAATTTCCTTTTTTAAGAAATTACAAACTGTAGTCTGGTGATATTGGCGTAAGACGCTGCTTCTACCCATTTAGTGAAGTAGTCTATGGTGACCAAAATGAAACGATGCCCATTGGAAGCTTTCGGATGGATCGCCCGATAACGTCCATACCCCCACATCTGCGAAAGGCCACGGAGAATTCATGGTGTGTAGAGGTGATGGAAGGTGCATGAATTTTGTCGGCGTAAATTTGGCATTTGTGGCATTTCTGGCGTAATCGATGCAATCTCCTCCATGGTCAACCCGAAATAACCGTATCTCATAATTTTTCGGGCTATAGACAGCCCGTTGTCGTGCGTTCCACAGATCCCATCATGTACTTGGCTAAGATTTCCTTCGCCTCCCGGGCATCCACACATCTCAGCAATGTTTGATCATGACTTTTCCTATATAGGATTTCCCCATCTAGGACATATTTTGTTGCCATTTTTAAAGCGCTTTTTGTCATTGTCGTTGCCCCTTACGGATACTTTGAAGTTTGACATATTGCGGGATATCATAGTACCATGGATTTCCGTCAATCTCTTCTGTATACTACAACAATGAGCAGGTTTTTCAAATGTCCGCATCTCAATGGGTTTCATTTTACGCCTAGGTGTTTGTTTTAAACATGGATGCCAAGGTTGCCAATGCATACGCCATCCGATTTTCTTCTCGGGGCAGGTAATTGAAGCTGACCTTTTCGAACTCTTTGACGAGCTCTTGGATCCATTCGTGATATTTGACCAACCGGGTCTCTCGGTTTCCCACTCCCCGCGCAATTGGTAAATGACTAGGGACGAATCTCCGAACACTCGAAGTTCCTTAACCTTTCTTTCGATGGCTGAGTTCAGTCCCATGATGCAAGCTTCATATTCAGCTATATTGTTTGTGCAAAAGAATTCCAATCTGCTGGTGAAAGGATAATAGACGTCCTCAGGTGAAATTAGCACTGCCCCTATCCCATGTCCGAGGGCGTTGGAGGCTCCATCGAAGTAAAGTTTCCATGACATATCATCTGAAACCTCTTCTTCGGTTGTGATGCACATCAAGTCTTCGTCTGGGAAACTAAAGTTCAATGCCTCATAGTCATCCGAAGCACGACTAGCCAGGAAATCCGCAACGGCACTCCCCTTTACAGCTTTCTGATTAACATATACGATGTCGAATTCAGATAAGAGCATCTACCATCGGGCCATCCTTCCCGTTAGCGCCGGCGCTTCCATTAAGAACTTTAATGGGTCTATCTTGGATATCAACATGGTAGTATGGTATAACATATCTTTATCGAGCCGCTTGGTAGCCCAAACTAGAGCACAACACAGCTTCAGATCTTTGGCGGGTACCGTGTTCGCATAATCATTGAATTTCTGCTTAGGTAATAGATGGCTGCTCATTTTTTCTTGACTCATCGTGTTGCCCCAGCACACATCCCATTGAATTCTCGAAGACTGTTAAATAGAGAATTAGTGGTCAACCGGTATTTAGTGCGACTAAAATTGGAGCATTTGTCGTACTTTTTGATCTTTTCTAGGGCTTTTTGACATTCTTCATCCCACACGCCGGATTATTCTTTCTAAGAAGTCCAAGACCGGGTCGCATTGATTGGTTAATTGGGAAATGAAACGAGAGATATAATTCAGCCTCCCGAGAAACCGCAAACTTCCTTTTTGCGTGGGGGGGTGGTGAAAGGTCTGGATGGCTTTCACTTTATCGGGATCAATCTCAATCCCTCTTACGCTTACTACGAACCCTAGGAGTTTTTCGAAGTAGTGGCGAAGGTACACTTGGCATGATTGAGCCTCAGTTGGTACTTCCGTAGTCTTTGGAATAGTTTTCTCAAGTTCTGTAGGTGCTCTTCCTCTGTTCGAGACTTGGCAATCATATCGTCCACGTATACTTCTATTTCTTTGTGCATCATGTCATGGAAAAGAGTCACCATTGCTCTTTGGTATGTTGCCCCTGCGTTCTTTAGCCCAAACGGCATCACTTGATAACAAAAAGTGCCCCACATGGTTATGAATGTGGTTTTCTCCATGTCTCTAGGATCCATCTTTATCTGGTTGTATCCTGAGAAGCCGTCCATGAAGGAAAACCATGAATGTCCTGGGGTGTTGTCAACCAGCGTGTCAATATGTGGCAAAGGGAAGTTGTCTTTTGGGCTAGCTCGATTTAGATCCCTGTAATCTACACACATACGAACTTTCCCGTCTTTCTTCGGTACTTGTACAATGTTTGCAACCCACTCGGGGTATTTGGCTACCTCCAAGAATCCAGCATCAAATTGCTTTTTCACTTCTTCTCGGATTTTTAACAACATCTCTGGCCTCATTCTCTGAAGTTTTTGCTGTACTGGTTTGCACTCCGATTTTGTTGGCAATTTATGCATCACTATGTCGGTATAAAATCATGGCATATCTTGATAAGTCCAGGCGAAGACATCTTTGAATTCCTGAAGCAGGGCTATCAGTTCATGTTTGGTTTTTGAGGAAATAGTCGTTCCTATTTTTATTTCTTTTCTCGCTTCTTCAGTCCCCAAGTTGACAATTTCCTTTTCTTCTTGGTGGGGCATAATCTGCCTTTCTTCGTCATCCACCATTCTCTTTAACTCTTCTGGGACCTCAATTTCTATTTCATCATATCCTTCCTCAATTTCTCTCACGAGACCTCGGGGCATCGAAATTTACTCGAGATTGGATCCAGTATCATTCATATCGTCAATCATGAGCGACCTGCATTAAATGAGAATGAATTGTATTGGGAAAGAGACGGTTTTACATGAAGGGAATGAATATGAAGAATGCATGAATGGAATAAATGAGACTTTGGTCATTTTTAAGAAAGTGGGGATATTTTCATTTCAATCAAAAAGTTAACATAGGTGCCCCCGTACAAGAGATCCCCATTGTCTATGGGCAAAAACAAAAGGTTGATTCGGAGCATTACTCGATCTATTCCTAAAAACTACAGGTAGATCAATGCAGCTCCGGTTATCGAGTGTCTCCCGGGATGGCAAGGGCGGATGTTGGTCAACATTTTGCTACCTCGGTCCTTTTCGGCTATCATGTTGATGTACATCCCTTCAAATGATTTCTTGAATATTTCCTCTGGTTAAGTTCATCATTTTTCTTCATTGCCTCTCCAATATCTGGGACTGTTTGGTAGAACCCTCCGGAGATGAAAGTGGCTTTCAAACTAGGAAAGGACATTGACCTCCACGGAATGTCTTCTCCTTTAGATCTGCTTTTTACTTTGCTCATCATTTCTCTTATATTCCTCTTTCTTTTGTTGGACACTTGGTTTGATAACCTTGCCCAGAAACGATCCTTCTTGGTTATGATATTCTTGGGTCTCGGGTTTCCTTGTAATTTCTTTGACCCTTTTCCTATTTTGGCTCCTCGGCCCGAGTTTTCTGACGGTCATCTTGGTACAATTAGATAACTGGGGTAAGGGATCCGGCTTTCTTCGAGATGAATGTGGCATTTACTAGTTCTAATGCTCGGGCGGCATTCTGCAAACATCTTCATCATTTTGAATGTAGGGGGTGTGTCGATGTCACGGAAGCAACAAATTCATGCTCTGCTTCTACGGTGACCAATTTGCCTTCAACTACAAATTTTAATTTCGATACAATGATGATGGGACAACTCTGCGGAGTGGATCCAAGGTCTTCCCAATAGGCGGTGTAAGATGGTTTTATGTCCATCACCACAAAATCGATCACATATTGGTTGGTCCGATCAATAGGGGCACCTCAATTTTCCCCATTGTTCCTTTTGCGTACCATCAAAGCTCTTACCGAGTTGTAGCAAGGCTTTAGGTGCGAACCATCTATTGGCAATTTTGCGGGGTTACCATAGGCAAGACATTCAATGTTGACCCGTTGTCGATCGAGACCTTTGGTAATACATACCCTTTGCGGTGGGTAGTGATGTTAAGGGCTTTGGTAGACCCATTCCTCCCTCGGGATCTCATCATCACTTTGAATGTGATATGATTATAGGCGATAATATGCCCTACTATCATGTCGGGTTTATTCTGAAATGTCTGGGGCACAAAAGTTTGATTCAGCACTTTCAATAGCGTCTCCCGATGCTTCTACGAACTCAAGAGCAATTCCAGCCTTTGTGATCTGGCGGTTGTTTCCGTAGTTGTTCCACTCGCTTTGTACTCGCTATGTCTCAAGAACTTTAGAAATTCTTTGGCACGGGCCTCGATTACGGTTCATTTATCTTTTGGGAGGTTCTTCTCCAAATATCTGCGCGTAGGACTATTCTTTGTATTCTTCCCCCTATCTTTTTCAATTTTGCTCTCAAAGCCTCGGAGGAATAACATCGGCCGCTCCTTGTGAAATGGCCTGCTTCACCAACGTTCACATTGTTACGGCTTTGTTGGTTTTCAGCGTAGACTCTTTTACCTATTCGCGTTCTGATTTTTTACGGCATGGTCACATTCGGCATAATTCGGGAATTTGTCGCATGTCTTTGAATGGGAATGGAGATGGTCTTTGAAATGACGATCTTGGGATTTATTTTGCTGGTTTCTCCTTGGGAGACACTGCATTCCCTATCTGGGAGAGATGATAAAGGTCTATCATTCCGTATCTAGTTTTGGGGCTATCTGTCATGTGCACGTCTGATCCCTTCCCCATGGGTTCCTCAAAGAATTCAATTTGTTTTTCATTCATCAACTTCTGCACCAATTTCTTGAACTCTTCACATTCTTGGATATCGTGCCCTTCAGTCTGATGGAATTCGCAATATTTTCCACATTCCTTTTGCCTTATTATCATGCCTTTGTTGATCACACGGGCCATGCATAATTGTTGAAATACCCACCGTAAAGGAGACTTGATTTCTGACATGTCATCCTTTATCCTCCTGGTAAAGCATTCTTCTATGACATTAACTCCTCTGCTCCCATGATTGGGCAGCGGGTTGTTGGCTACGTTCGGCTCTTCAAATTTCAATATCCCGGAATCGATTAAGTTCTGCACAAGCTTTTTGAAGGCAAGGCAGTTCTCAGTGGGATGTCCAGGGGTACCGCCGTGATAGTCGCAATGTGTGCTTGGATTATACCAAGGCGGGAAGGGTGGATTGACAGGATTAACGATGTATGGTCGGACCAAGTCTGCTTCATACAACCGGGAATAAAAGCTACAGTATGAAACAGGTAGGGAGTGAAAGTTCTCTCTCTTTATCCTTTACGGTGACTCTCTCATCTCTTTGATTGAATTTTTGCGTTTTCCCACAGGTGCTTGGGGCTGTGAGGCTGTGAAGTTCTTGGGCGGTATAGATGGTGGTGGTGTTTACTTCATTTCTCTTGTTATACTTTGAGACCCTTCCCCACCATCATTCTGCCGCTCTTAATTGCGATTCGAGAGACTCCCGGTCTGATCAAATCGGTGAAACTTGTGTTGTGTTATTAATGAGGCGGTCAAAGAGTGCCCCTTTCAGTGTTGACAAATAATGGCGTGATTTCATGCTCGGGATAGGTGGCTGGATTTGGCGGCCACTTCTCTCCACCTTTGGGCATATTGTCGCAAGCTTTCATTGGACTTACGCCCCATATTTTCTAACATGATTCTGCTAGGGATCATGTACATTTTATGTTTGTATTGCTCGGAAAATGCTTTAGACAAATCTTTCCATGTCTTGACATTCGCTTTTTGCTTAACCGAGTATACCAACGTAACGCCGCTCGATTAGACTATCCACGAAACGAGTGGATCGGTAGCTTTTCATCTTTATGGTAAGCCGCCATTTTTCTACAATACATCGTTATGTGTGCGAGAAGGACATGTGGTTCCGTCATATTTATCGAACTTTGGCGTTTTGAATTTTGGCGGCAAGACAAGATCGGACACGGACTTAGGTCACTAGCGTCGTTTCTGATTCTTCATTTGATTGTAACGCTTTAAATTTTTTTCTTCCATGAGGCGAAATCTTTCTTTCCACTTTCTTTCTACCTCATTCCGATCTTTTCGACCATGTTTAGGTCCGGCACTTCTTCTTCATCTGAAGGTCTTGGTATCAAGGGGTTGAGTCTCGGGTGCCCCTACTTGAAAGCTGGAAGACATTCTGTAGGGTCAATATACACCTTCTAGCTTTGGTTTGGTGCAGTTGGTTGAACCTTGAAGTGAGTAGGGTACCTTACGATTCTGGAACATTTTCTCCTTCTACTCGTTTTCCAAGACTTCTTGCCAGCAATGCCGTTATGTCAGATACTATTGATGTTTGTGAGTGTGCAATCTGATCACTAAGGCTTCTCTGGGCCTCTTCAAGCCTTGTCTCAAGCTCCCTTTGCCCTCTTTCTAGACTGATTATTCTTTCTTCCATGAGCTTTCTTTGTAGCCGGGTAAAGTATAGGTGATGAATGATTGCGGGTTAACACTACATAGAATGCCACAATATTCATATTGTTAATATGGTTGTAAAAAATAAATGCATGTACAATGATGCAAATGTTATGATGCAAATGCAAGAATGCATGCGGACAAGGTCTTGATTCATTTGGTAATCACCCTTTTGAATTACTTCCACGGGAATTAAAGGGTCTTGATTACAACAAAATTCGTGTTACAAAGTAAAGATCCCTAGTACAAAAGATCTAATTATAAACACGAGTCCTATAGATAGACTCTAGCTCTATCCCCTAACTTTCCAATTGCCTTGAGCAGCTTGAGGAACCTAGGAGCTTCTTCTATTCCGGGGCTATAAAGGTCGAGTGTCTCGGCCTCGACAACTAAATCATTTACGTGTCTGGCGACTCATTTGTATGTCCACCATTAGATTTGCGTAATCTTGGTCTGTCTGTACCATTCGAGCAGCGTCGCGTAATCTCTTACGCCAATATGTGTCCCCTCCGGCTGCAGCTTCCTCGAACACATTAATTCTTTCCTTGTAATCCTCCACAACTGCTTGAGGACCCGATTCGTGCTTGTAACACACCCACGCCAGCGTTCTCTTTCTTGTAGCTCGGTGAAGTTGTTCTGTGGTGATACATTCGAAGTGAGTGTTCGACTTCCGCTACCTTTCCTTTTAATTCATCATTTTGACTTTGGCTTTGCCCCAAACTTTGAATAGTGTCATCGTACAGTTTCTGCATTTCTAACATGATGCTGTTTGGCTATTCATGGATTTTCTTTTCCATCTGGCGACACTTTCTCTCTCATGATGGAGAGCTTGTTTCCCCTTGCTGATTTCTTGTCTGAATCTTTCTCTCTCTTGATCAATGGCCTTCTTGGCGGACCGTTTTTCTTCTTCCATAGCCAAACGGCAGCTTTCAATCTCTTTCTCGATTGCTCTTTTGTTAATTTCTCGCTCTTCTTCCACCAAACGGATGACGTTCATTCTTTCTCTTTCCACAGCTATGAACTGACTCGGCCGGCCTTTTGTATTTTTACTGTAATAGGAGGGCATTTTTTGATAAAAAGTATTTTTGTCACTTAAATCTGCATTCAATTTCTTCAATTGCCTGATGATCCCGTCCCGCTCGTCAACTTCTAGGCTTGCCTTATAGAGTTCACTCGCATGTTGGGTCTGTTGAATGTCCATTTTCTTTTTAACTTCCTCGAGTTCACTCCTTAAGATGTCGGCTTCGGACGGTACCACCCTTGTAAGCTCTTCGAGTGACACTGTTGGTCCTTGATTAGATTCAGGAATCACATTATTAACCCTCAAACGTCTCCAAAGGTCGTAATGCGGGGTAGTCATGTGCTCGGTATCTCCTTCCACCCTGATCCGATAACAATGATCCAGGCCCTCATGATGGTCTGAATTTTTCCTTTGAACTCTCCTTTGAAAAGAAATTCAGTTTGACTTAATCCGGCGGTATTGGGAATGAAGCGCCGTGATCCGAACTGCCGAGACACTAAAAGTGGAGCACAAGCGATCCCTCCATGTAATCCTAACATCATCAGCCAGTTAAAGTCACCACAACTGTATAGAAAATAATTAACTTTACCGAGCCATGGGACCCTCCATGCTATGTCTTCATCTTGAATGTTCCTGAAGAAACTGGTCCACATTTTTGTTTTCAAATCTTCTCGCCATTCCTTTGCTAAGTATTCTCGTAAAGGCGAAAAACCTTGGAAGGATATCCCCGGCAGGACCCGCGTCGGCGTCTTCCACATGTGACTCTAGATCCATACTTGTAATAGCTGTGCGCAGCCTCGAAAACGTCCTTCTTCATGTTTCCGGCTAGCGTTTAAGGAAATAAAAGTCTCGACCAAGATTGCTGGTACCGGGTTTGCTTTCCGTTTCACCCGCTCAAACAAATCCAGAATGGCTATGTCAATGTTCCCGAGTACTCTGGGAAAGATCACCAAGCCATATATTCCTAACGCGAATAAATCTGTTTTCTTTGCCTCGTCTGGATGTGTTGATATGATGTCCCGAATACTCTCCCATGCAAAGACTGTATTATCTCCTCGGATTTGAAGGAGGCCACTAACCCAATCGTCACTCATTCCCGCAAAGGCTTTGAGTTTCGCAGTGTAATTCTGATTCCTTGGAGGCTTCGCGTAGATCCAATCTTCCTGAATATTTTTCTGGTTAAGTAAAGCAGTGTACTCTTCTACCGTAGGCATCATGTCCTGCCCATTGAAGGTGAAGCAGCAAAAAGCCGGATTCCAGAACTGGACTATAGCTCGGAGTAGGGGCTGGTTAATCCGAACATATAATAGCTGCGCGATGTCGCCATAACTATTGCAGAACAAGTCTTGTAGTCTTCGGTCCCATCTTTCCCAAATGCTTTGAAGATCCCACAAGTCGTTCTGTTGGAGACTCACATAGGTGTATCCAGCTATTACGCGTTCGTTAGGCAGACTGTCCCCTTGGATTTTCTGGTTGACCTCTGACCAATGTCTGACTGACAAATTAAGCTCTTCTTTCCTAAGACACCTTTTTTCCATGGTGAAAGACTTTCTGATCAGGCAAACCACTTGATCCAGTACCTTTATGCGATGCAAATGCTATGATGTATGAGAAAAAGAACAAAAAAGCGAAAAGAAAACAAGTCGATGCGGATAAAATTGATAAATATATAAATAAAATGACAAAATTAAGCAGAATAAACACACAAAACAACCCTATTTATCCCGTCTAAAACACCTAAGGTTATCCGCATGGCTCTAACACGGGGTGGGTTTCTATGTTCTCTACATGCGGTGTTGGTGCTAGGAGGTACTCGAATTGTCCTTGCTGTCCTCTACTAAGAGTAGCAAGGCCCCGATCATCACCCATTATAGGCTCCTTTCAACCGGGTTCAATTCGGGGACCCATTCGCTTATGCCCGTCGAAGGAAGCGATATCTTATTTAAAGCATAAGGTACTCGAGCCCCGAAGGTACTTGCTAGGCCCATACGGGAGAACGATATCTCCACGAAAGCATTAGCGTTTTCCCCCCACTTAAAAAGACGGGTTTATATGCCATATTTTAAATGCGTTAAAATAAACGCGCAATTATGACCGAATGTTAATTTAATAGTCACTTTAATCCAGAACTTCCAATATTAGTAAAGCGGTAATTATTTTAAAAGCTTGACTCTCATTTGTTTTTTTTTCGAAAAAACAAAAAATGTCCCCAGCGGAGTCGCCATCTGTAGCGAAGGTCTCGCTACATCCCTCTAGCTCTCCATTGGTTCGTCCATGAGGTTAAGCACATCTCCAACTAAGATAATTCTTCCCTACTCAAATCAAGAATGAATAAGAAAGTAAATGGATAAACTACATCCAAGTTCACTTAAATATAAATTTAATAGTAAGCATGTCACTTTTTTTTCTTCTAAAAATTACAAACATATCAGTTAATTAAAAAAATTATTACAAACAAGTCATTTCGTTTGTAGACAAATCACTCAATTAAAAAATTATTGTAAACATATCACTCGATTGGCATACTGTTATAAACATGTCACCTTTCTTCTAAATAGGCATGGTATAATAACATTGTTAGTATCAAAACTTATACAATCTATCAATTTGATTATGATTCAAAATAATTCGGTAAATTTAACTCTTAATATTTTAAAAATTCATCATTTTAAATGTTATTCTTCTCCTAAATTGTTTGTTCTTTTCCTAGAAATATTATATTACTTTCTTGTTAATTTTTCTGGTATAATAACAGTTTAACAATAACTTGTTATTACTTTATGGAAGAATGCAATTATCGAACTACTGATTTGATATGATGGGTTCGGTTGCTTTCACAATATCACAAAAAAGATTAAATTGATGGAATTTTAAAATATGAAGGACTCAATTAATTGAACTGTTTCAAATTAGGACAAAATTAATAAAATGTATTAGAAACGAACCCTGGATTTCATGTAAGGGGTGCGAACTATCAAGAAGCTATATTAAAAATATAGGGGGTGCAAAATTACAAGATTTTAGTGGTGCATAATTATATTATCAATATAAAATACAAAGAAAATAAATAAAATATAGGGGACTTAAATTTTTTACCGAAAAAAGTGATACATTTGTAAGTGGGTGACATGTATGTAACAATATATTAATAGAGTGATGTTTGTAATGATATTGTAACATCCTCGACCCAGATGTCACAGGTGGGCCTCAAGCCCAAAACCATAATTTTTTTTCAAACTGGATCAGCCCAACGAGTAATTCGCAAAACATTTAAAACCAACGATTAAAATATATGTATATAAATAAATAAAATGTTACAAAGGAGCTCTAATTTAAATTAAAACATTTGAATGTACAATTTAAATAATTCAATTTCAACTAATAAGTACAAATTCCAACATGTAAGGTCCTATGAACACATAGCCCACTAAACTCAAATATTGTACTCTGAAGATCACCATGTGCAAGAATCTCGGCTTGATAGTGCTCTTCGATCCCATGATCCAACGCGCAACCTACGCACGGAAACAACGATTCCGAGCATTGAGCTTAATTTCATGTTAATCATAAACGTAAGCATGCAAGTTAGTACAAGCAATAAGAAGAGATAAATAAACACGTGGCGCTACTATAATCGCCTAAACACATATCAAGCATATAAGCAACATCACAAATATCACAAGCACATCAATAAAATAAACCAAGAGTGAGGCCCAATGTCACCCAACAATGGGAGACCCACCCATGCTTGGAATCTTACATCGAGCTGCTCGAAATCTCACATCGAGCGGTATACTCGGAATCTCACATCGAGCAAATATCATCACCCAGAATCTCACATCGGATGCCTTCATTTCATCACTCAGAATCTCACTTCGAGTGGCCTTCATGTATTGCAACACTCACTCACCGGGTATCCGGATCTCACCAAACAAAGACTCGTAGCCAACCAAGTGTCCACACATGGCACAACCACACATGATCCATCAAGGATCCCTAAGGTTACTATTACAAGCAATCACCTAAGCATTACCAAGTTGTTAATACAATATGGAGAAGTATGTAATTTATCTCATTCATTGTCTCATGTAACCATATTATTCCATTTATCAGAGTATAATTCAATTATTAACATTCACACGATTCCTAGAATCATGATGTTCACTACTCTTTAATCGATCCCCAAAGTTTATGAAAGTCGTTTAAGTGTGTGGCTAATGCATTTAAGTCATTAATATTAATTACCGACTTTTTGCCCTTTAAATCAATTATTTATCGGTATTATCTCTTAACTGTCATTTTAGTCATACCTATCCACTTATTCAAGCCAGCATACAAGGCATCATCATTTACCAATCAATCAACCAAACATCAGATAATTGCACAAGTATTCAAACAATCCTACAGAGTCTCTAAAGCTCATAATATACTCGAACATTCTCAAAATACAATCTCTAAGCCCATAACAAACTCGAACATTCTCAAACTCATCAAGTATCTCAATAACTACCAAGCCTCGTAATACCAGTACCGATGCATGCTTATTACTCATCTCCTATTTTGCAACCACTATCATGCAAGGCAAATACACTTATGATGCTTATGAAGCATTTAGGAGTTCGAGATGTACTAACCTTAAGCCGATATCACTAAAATCCTAATCCAAACTTCCCGAACAATCCACTTTATCCAATATCCAAACTCGAATAATCCTCGCATATCAACTAATACGAAAATACTTAAATTCCATGCATCTCCTATACCAAATGAAAGGTCAAACACATAAAAACAACTTACTAGCTTTAAATTTAGCAAAACAGACTGCCCCATTGGATTCGAACATTGAGAAACCCCAGTGTAGGGTCCTCTAGAAAAAGTTAACGCCGGTCAACGGTTAATGGCTGGAGGCGACAAAGGTGGCGATGCAACAGTTAACGGCGGCATCGGTGACGGTCAATGGCAGCGGCAGCGGCAGCGGCGGCTCGGCCGAGTCTACTCGGGTGACTCGGTCCCTTGAAGCAGGACCACGCCCACGTGCAGCGACGGCGCGTGGGGGCTTTTTTGGCGGCTTCTGGTGACCAAACTTAATCGACCAACTGTTCTCGAGCCGGTGAACTCAATGGTAGCCTCCGTTTCTCGATTTAAGTCCTTTAACCCTTTTAGCTAAGCAATCCAAAACTTTCTCTCTCTAACCCCTCTGACGACGGTTACGATGGCAGTGCCGTTGGTACCGATGAACTCGTCTCGATGAGATAAACATAATGACGGTGATGGTGTCGATATTGGACGGCTAAATCTTCCTAGACCGAAATTTAAAATTTTCTTTCCAAACTTTTCTCTCTTTTCTCTCTCCTGCCATTCTCATCTTTTTCTTTCCTCTCTCCTCCATCATCTTTTTTTCCACTCTTCAATCACCCACCCACCCACCTATTTAAAATTTAAACTATTCTTTTTTTTTCTTTTTATTTTCTTTTTCTTCTTTTCTTCTTCTTTTTTTATTTCTTTTTTATTCTAATAATTAATAAAACCCTACCACCTTTTATCATAAAGCCCAAATCTAAAATTTTAATTGGGGCCTCAACCTAAGGCCCAATACCAGAGTCCAAGACCCGATTCGCTAACCTAAAGTTCGGGTCGTTACAGATGTATTTATCAAATGACTTATTTGCAATATTTAGAAAAAAAATGACATATATATATAGTTGACATTGGGTGTAGTTTACCTCATGATCGAAAATTTAAATTGCAATCGTACGAGTCTTACGTGCCGTACTTGTTGGTCCATGCATAAAATGAGAGGCTGCATCATGGGATATTGGATGATAATTTTCGCCGAGTCCAATAAATTTTATTTGATCCGATCTGAGCGAACGTGTTCTTTTTAGGCATAATATCAAGAAATGTTTCTAATATTTGACTGAATAGTCATTTAGTTTTTATTTTTTTGAACTAATTTAACCCTCAACGTTTCATTTTGGGTCAAAAAAGCCCCTCTATAGATGAAAACTGTTAGTCAACTAACGATAAATAACTTGCAATGACTTGACAGAATGACACGTCAATAGAAAAATAATTTTACATTTTATATAGTTTTATAAAATTATTTTTTGACTGATGTGATATTCTTTTAATTCAATATCTTTGTCTATATGACACTACCATGTAAGTTTGTCATATCTGTTAAAAAAAATTTGATCCTCATTTTAGATTGTTGAATAAAATGTATATGACACTACCATGTAAATTTGTCTATATTATTATATATTTCATGACGTTGTGTATATTATTTCCCAGAACAGTTTTAATAATTATTACTTTTGTATTATCTTTTTCGTGGATGAATTAATTTTTATAATACATTTTAAGCGATAAATATTATTTTTTAATGATATATATTAGATTGATTCATTAAATAATACAAGTGAATGAACATTTATAAAAGGACAATACAATTTTTATTCAACAATCTAAAACGAGGATCAAATTTTTTTAAACAGATCTTACTTAGGAGAGGCTGATAACTGAAAGTTTTTAACCACCTATTATCGAGGTTGTTGACACGAGGATCAAAGACTTTGATAACAGGTACAAATCAATTGAGTCATTTGGAGGGAATGTGTCCAAAATTTATAATATAATAATATTTTAGATTTTTTTAGTTTAAATAATAGTTAAATGGGTTTTTGTCCCTTCGAATTTTTCGATTGTAATATTTAGATATAAAACAATCAATCGACCCTCCACATGTTTGATCCTAGTTTCGTCCATGTTACGTTTTTCTTTACCGAAAATATGAAAGAGTTAAAAGTATTAAACATGAAAATATTTATTTATCCTTTCATAAGTAGGGGAGAGAAAAGCTTGACTTGACTAGAAAAAGATTGAATTTTTCGATTTGACTCGAAAAAAATTCAAAAAGTTTGAGTTATAAAATGAGACTCGAACAAGTTAATTTTTTTAATAATTAGTGGATCAAATTTCATGTTTGAGTCTAATCCCCCTACTCTACATGTTATATGTATATCACATACGAAAAAAATATGAAGATGTATATATCGTATATAATTATAAAAAGTGATTTAAATTGAAACCATAACATTGTAAATATTTATAATTAAATTTAAATTCAAACAACTTAACTCAATTTAAATTTCATAAATTTGACTCCATCAAATATTCCTATTAATAAGTGAGTTGTTATTAGTTTGATAATAACTCGAACCCAACTCAGACAAGTTAGACCCAAGCACCGAGTCAGAGCCCATTAGGTTAATGTCGTTTGAGTACTTGGCCCAGTATCCTCTGGGATATGCATCAATTTATTGATAATAAGTTAGGGATGGCAGAAAAATTTGGATTCGATATGTTCGGACTCGACCTGATCTTATAAAATATAATTTTTTTTTAATTTTGGTTTTCGGATTAAATCAGGTCAGGTTTTGAAAAAGTTTGTATTACAATAATAACCAGCCCCTGAAAGTCTGACTCAGTCTCTGTTTTCTTCTTTTTTTTCGACAAATCTCTCATCATGATTAGGTAGAACAGATAAACATTGAAAGGATCTACCAGAAAACAACAGCCGAACAAAGAAACAAATAGATACAATACAATCATATGTGTATACAGTAGCTTAATTTCCATCATTTGTCATCAAACTATGATATTTTCCAACTAAAATATAAATCCGGCCATGACCACCAAAAGTCAATTTCTTTGCAAAAAGGTCACTTTGCCAGTAATATCTGGTATTGTTTATTAGGCCATGATCAAAACTATGAGCTGGTGTCTGGTGCTTACCGGATATTAAGCTTCCGTAGGCCGTCGCCGTCGCCGCCGAATATCTTTTTATTAAATTCTATGGTTCTGAACAGCTAGAACATGTCGACCTCGGCCTAACACGGAGGTTTACTTCCCTTTTGCAAATACTTGAAATTGTGCTGATGTATATATTCTAGCTTTGAATACATTGGGAAAAACCAAAATCGGATAGAATGAAGTGTATTACATTTTCATCTATCTGTGTTTTCATTTCATTCGCTATCAAAAACCATGTGTTTCAGCAGATGAATCTGCTTATTCTCCATTGGAAACCATTCTCCTCGACTGTGGCTCTTCAGCCTCGCAAGCTCATCATATGATGGCCGGAATTGGACCAGTGATGGCTCGCATTTCGTGGCTTCTAACTCCGGTAATGGCTTCCCCGTGTCTACATCCTCTTCGCAAGGGACATCTGTGCCTGAAGTTCCTTACAAGACTGCTAGGATCTTCCACTCCCAGTTTACTTACACATTCAATGATACCCCGGGCTCGAAGTTCGTTCGACTTCACTTCTACCCCGATTCTTACATGAACCTCGATGCCTCGAAATCTTTTGTCACTTTTACTGCCGGAAACTATACACTTCTAAGAAACTTCAGTGCCTACCTCTATGCCAATCACATCAAATCACCTTACTTTTTCAAAGAGTTTATCGTCCATGTCGAAAACAGTACACTAGACTTAACATTTAGCCCTTCGACAAATGGTTCCAACAGCTACGCGTTTGTGAACAGGATTGAAATTGTTTCGATGCCACTCGATCTCTACCATCGAGGCAACGATGTGTCTGCAATGGAGACTATGCATAGAGTTAACGTTGGAGGCCAGGGCATACCTCCCAATCAAGACACCGGGATGTCTCGTAGTTGGACGATGGATCCGAGTTACATCTTCGGATCAGCTTTCGGAGAGGAGAATTACGGTCTTGATGCTTCAATCACATACCCCAAAGATGTTCCAGCATACACTGCACCTGAAGAATTATACAAGACTGCTAGTTCGATGGGTCCCTCTTCCGAGATCAACATAAACTACAATTTGACATGGACCTTTCCTATTGACTCTGGCTTCAGGTATCTTATCAGGCTTCATCTGTGTGAGATTGCAAGGGAGATAACAAAGATAAACCAGAGGGTGTTCGATATATTCATCGACAATCAAGTTGTCGAAAGAGGAATCGACATCATTGCGTTAGGACATGGCAATGATATTCCTTTATGTTGGTTCCGAACCAAACTATGAAACAGGATCTATGGCTGGAGTTACACCCGAACCTCGAAACTAAGCCTCAGTACTATGATGCCATCTTAAACGGAGTGGAGATTTTCAAAGTGAGTAGTAGTGATGGAAACCTTGCGGACTTAATCCTTCACTCGAGAATGGATCGATCGATGATGGAGATGAGCCTTCTTTCGGTTCAAGCTCATCTAAAAGTTCAACCACAGTAATACTTATCATCACTGGCAGCTTGCTAGTTTTTGTTCTTGCAATGTCCCTCTGTGTTTACTTGGTTGCTTTTCGGCGTAAGAGAAAACTAGAACAAGCAAGGAAGAGGAATGCCAGAAGTTCATTGCCATATCATTCTTTCTCCATCAGTGAAATCAAAATGGCAACCGATAACTTCAACGAGGCAAAGCTTATTGATAGGGATGCATTTGGTCTAGTTTTTAAAGGTTACATGACCGCTGGAGTACCGCAGTTACTATCCACAGGGTGATTCAGGCGATATCGAAACAAGAGATGGATAAATTTGTTGCAGAGATAAGAATGCATCATCATATTCGCCATCAAAATCTCCTCCGGTTGATTGGTTATTGCACGGAAGAACACGAGGTGATACTCGTATATGAATCCATGCCTAATGGCACCCTCTTTGAGCTCCTCCATTTTGGCAATCAAGGGCTGCAATCTCCTCTCTCGTGGAACCAGCGGCTCAAAATCTGTACCGAAGCTGCACGAGGCTTACATTATCTCCACTCTGCTATGTCATATCCCATAATCCATGGTGACTTCAAGACCAGCAACATCTTTTTAGATAGGAACTGGATGACAAAACTTTCAGGTTTTCTGCCATCCAAATTAGCACTGATGATGTCAGCTCATAGCCGTATTAACCCCGACATGAAGCGTACCATTGCACATCTGGATCCTGAGTATTACAAGCTTCGAAATCTGACAGAAAAATCAGATGTGTTTTCATTTGGAGTGATGCTGTTGGAACTACTTTCTGGAAAACAAGCCATTAATCCCGAGGCTGATGCTACTAATGTCAACCATGAGGAAAACTTGGTTCAGTGGGCGTTAGCATGCATCGAGAAAAGTGAGGCTGATCGACTAGTGGATCGGAATTTAAACGGAAAGATAGTGCCAGCATCACTTGCAAAGTTTGTGGATACTATACAGAAATGCTTGGCAGATGAAGGGGTGAATCGGCCATCCATGATTGAGGTGCTTTGCAGCCTAGAGTTGGCACAGCAGCTGCAGTTGCACGGTCTTGAAAACTCAAATCAGTCAGCTACAGACATGGATTTTCAAAGTAGCTCAACTTTGATGCCGGGACTAGAATTCTACGGTGTAGGCCGTTGAAACTTGAAAGCCATTTCAAAATGAATACCCTATGGTATTTGAATCTTCTTGTATTCCAATCCACTAAACAAATCGTCAAGTATCCTCAAATTCTATGTTGCATTAGCTATAAATTCGATGAAAAAATTGAAGGATCGCTATCATTATAAGTTAGTTTAATCTCCTCCTATATCTACTCCAGTAACGTTGTTAATATGCGAGTTCTTGCAACTTTCTTCTCTTGGCTCGTTCTGGTCTGGATCATAGTCCCTACCTTTAACAAAGTTGCAGGGCAACATGAGCACATGTAACATAAAAACAACCATGGCAACATCTAGACCCGACATTAAGGGACAACGCATCAGATAACTCGCATATTAACAACATTACTGGTGTCATGACTACATGCCATAGTCAGAGCATGGAAAAGTCATGGACCATAACCTTAGTAGAAACAATGTTTTCAGGTTAGTCCAGCATCCATTGTCAGAAAATATTAAAACATATCATTTTATAACAATTCTGTAAATGAGTAAGGTAGATATAATAAAGTTGGAAGGACCAATGACTCGAAGAATCAAGCTACACGAACCTCGGTTCTTGAGAGCGTCACAAAATTGTGTGCGAGTTCAAAAGATCCATTGACGAACACATATTGCAGAGAAGTATTGAATCTAAACACTGATCTCCATGAGTGACTTGACAAGAACATGTTGGATTAAAATCCGTAATAGTGGGCACATATGTATAATGTATATTGCTATTTTAAAGTATGACACAAAATTAAGTGACCAATTATGTTAGGCGTGTCATGGGTATTAAAATGTCATGGAAATAAAAGTGTAGATACCATAAGATGTATTTATAATTCGATGAGGGGCAGAGTTATAAATACTTAATAGTTGATTATTAAATCAACTATATAAAGAGGTAGTGGTCCCCAAGAAATAGGTTAACTTGTTTTTCTCTCCTTCCCCGTCAGAGAGTTTTACATCAAGAGAAAACCTATTTTCTTGGAAGATCACAACCACCTTTTAGGCGATCTTCATCAAAAGATTCAAGGTTTTCATCTATCGATTAATTCAGGTACGCTTCCGCATTCAGTTTATTGTTCTTGATGATTTGACATGATAGATCCTGGGTTTAGATTTCATATTTAGTTATGATTTAATTCTAACAAGTGGCATCAGCGCCTCGTCATGTTGAATCATTGAAAACAGATTTACTTTTTTTTTTGGATCGATTCTATTTTGATTTGGTATTTAGATTAAATACGGATATTGAAATTTTAAGTTTTAATTTATGACGAATGAAGGTTTTAAGGTTTTATATTTTATTATAGAAAATCAAATCATAAACTATTGAATTTATGCATACGTTGCTTGCTTTTGATGGTTGTATACAATTAGCGGCAATTATATTATGGATCAAGTTTTTTTTTTAAGTTCTTCAATAATTAGGGTTTAAATATTTACGGTATAATTAGGGTGGTTGCATGTTTTAGGATTAATTAATGCTTTGGATTTTTGTTTTTCAGCGCCATTGTTTAAGCAATTTTCCTAAATTTCCGATTACAATTATTAGGTTATCAACCTTATTTGGATTTATATTGTGATAATCTCTTGTCGATAACCATTATGCTTGAATTATCGTAAAGTATGTATATGTAGGGTTATTGTGAAACTTTAAGCTGCCCCATGTTTGCTGTACAATCTTTAAGGGTTATTATATTCTTTGACAAACATTAAAGTTTTGATGCTTTCAAATTCAATTTCGATGACAATTGAATTCCTTTATGATATCGTGGTTTTTGGATATATTAAAATTACCATGGCTCTTCATCGATATATATTTTTTGGTTTTAATTGATGATTGATATGTTTGTTTTGGATTTAATAGTAAATATATTCGATTCGGTTTGATTAAAATTTTAATTTTAATCGTTAGTTATTAAGAAAAGTCCGACTTGGGCTTGGTCGTGGTAAATTTCTTGTGACTTGAAAACTTTATAATGATGTTAGCTCTGAAGCTTTATATTTGGATTAGTCTAATAAATTATGGTTGAATTTGTTCAATCTTGTTTAGTTTTGTACAGATCCTTTGGCTTATATTTGTTTCACACTATGCTTAATTATGCCATTAATGTTATCTACGGAATATACTTTTGGTTTTGGTTTTGGAAGGCATGTCATTAATCTTATGAAATTCATATCCTATTTAGTTTGATTAAGAATTTCAATTTTGATCATTAGGTTATTATGGATATATTAAAGTTTAATGTGATCATTTTATGAATTATTCATTTATATATATTTAATTTAAGTTAAAGATTGATTGTTTTGAATTTAAGTTTTATTTTGGCAAATGCATGCTTAAGGAATTTTTTGATTAATTCAGTCAAAATTTTTTTTTTTCGATTTACGATAGCCCCATTGACAATCTTATGTTGGGTTATTTTGGAAACTTAAGTGTTATCGAAAATTTGAGTTTTGACTGTTATAAAATTTTAAATTTGAATATCGGTATATTTATATTATATATTTTGAGATAAATTAATTAAAGCATTAAGTCACCAAAGTGACCTCTATTGTGGAAATTATTTTATTTTAATATATAGAAGGTTTTGTGCATGTAAGTCGGATTATGTTAGTATTAATTGGCCCAAAGGAATGTTAATAATTAACATTATTACATGTGCAAATATGGTAATAAACATGTGATAATTATTGATTTTATATGTGAGCAATAAATCGCCCAAAGGAAGATTTTTGTTTGACATGTTCTTATTATCAATGTTTGATTTCTGTACCAAGATATCACTTACAAGTTAATATTTTGTCCAAAGATGAAATATTAATGGAGTGTCCATTATCTTGATATGAGGTTGACCTTTATTCAAATTTATTATTATTTTGGTTATCTTTTAATTTGATTGAAAGATAAAATTAAGACAAATATTTTGAAACAATTAAATTCATATTTTGGCTTGGATGTCTAATATTTTAATGGATTAATTGAAACATAATGTCACCAAAGTGACCGCTTTTTGTGTAGATTAGTTTATTTAAAATATTAAGATAATTATGGGTTTTTGTAATTCATGCGTTTATTAATTGGCCCAAAGGAAAATTAATATTTGGCGAATTACAACGACAATTGTGGCGATAAATGTGTGACAATTATAAGGTATTTTATGTAAGCAATACGTTACTCCAAAGATTAATCTATTGTTTGACATAGTCTATTGTCAATGTTTGATTGCTACAACAAGAGTACCGCATTTCTGATTAATATTCTTGTCCAAAAACTTGATATTAATGTTGTGCTTGGTATCTTGAGGGGAACTAGCCATTATTTTGAATTTATTTGTTTACTTATGAATATTTATGTGAGCTTGTTTTTATTTTATTTACTTATTTTTGTTCTATATTTAGGTAATTTATCTTTTTTGTCACAATATCATTAAATACATTCTACACTCATATTTAGTGAAACTAGTTTCAAGGAATAGAAAAGACACTTACATATAGTATTTGGTTGTATGAACATAGACTTTGCACTAAGGGAAGAATAACTTGCACCTCTCACATGTAAGCACCCATAAAAGGAATTTTAAGAGGTGAGATTGTTAAAATCATACGAGTCTAATGATCATAAAGAACAACATTCTATAAGTCTTTAGGAGCACAAATCTAAAGAGATTACTCATATTAAGGGTTTCCTTGACGAAATTAAGAAATGATTTACCCAAAACATTAAGGTTAAGATGACATCACTTATGCCTTCTTTGATGTCTATGAAGTATAAGGGTCAAGGAAATGTGAGGAAGTACATTATGAAAAATGTTTAATATTGCTTCAAAATTTAAGGCACATAAGATCAAACTTTCTAACAATTGTTTGTTCTTATGATTTTGGTATCGCTTCTTCCTATACAGTTTAACCAATTCAAAATTAGTTACAATCAAAAAAGGAGAAATAGACTTTAAATGAGCTTATTTCTAATTGGGTTAAAAGAGGAAGAAAAGTTGAAGCATTATAAGTGTAAAAGTACTCATTCGATTAGTGCTCATTTAGTTAGTGTCTCTAAGAATAAGGGCAATAAAAAAATATATTAGAATAAAGTTGCTAAAGGTTCAACTCAAAAGAAACAACGATAAGTTACAAAGGGTTGATTCTTTTGTAATAAGTTAGGACACATGTGAAGAAATTAAACTTCAAAACCAAGCAACTACTTGAGTTATTTTGAGTGATCCATGTGTTGTAAGTTTTATGATCCCACAATTAGGAATTATTTAAGGAGAGATCTATAATTTTTTTTTTAGGATGTTGAGTTTGGAGGAGAAATAAGGTTAGATACATTGATTTTGAGGAGGAATTGGATTATAATTTAATTCCTACTATCACTTTTGACGATGTTTAGGTTTTCAAACCTATCATTAATCAAGAAGTGAATCAAGTACCTCAGCAAAACAATGTTGAACAACTCTCATTCAAGATAAGGTAATTGTTTTCAGAAGAACAAACTCAACAACCTCAAAAACAAGTGTCATTAAAGATATCCAAGAGAGGAAGGAGAAATACTATTCTGGATTATTACTTTGTATTTCTTCAAGAAAATAAGGATAATAATGGAATGATAGAAAATGATTCATTCATTTTTTATCAAATCATAAAAGTTCTGACTCTCAAAAGTGAATTGATGTCATTCAAGAAGAGTATAATTTTATGCAAGACAATAAAGTTTAGGAACTTGTCTCATTACATGAAGGTGCAAACCAATTGGTTGTAAATGGATATTTAAAACCAGAGGGATGCAAATGATAATGCGGACAAGTATAAGGCATGTCTTGTATTTAAAGGATATACTCTAAAAGAAGACATTGATTTTGTGGAGACTTTCTCTCAAGTTTCATTGAAATACTCTTTCAAGATAATCATGACGCTTGTTTCTTATTTTAAACTTGAGCTACATAAGATGGATGTTAGGCTTGTGTTTTTCAATGACGACATTGAAGAAATGAATTATATGGTACAATCATAGATTTGTGTCTAATGATACAAAATCAATGATATGTAAATTAAATAAATTCATCTATGAGCTTAAGTAGGACTCTCATTAATGAAATTATAAATTTCATATTGATTATTTCATTCGGCTTTGAGATAAATTTGGTTGACAATTGTATATACTACAAGTTCAGTGGGAGTAAACCAAGTGATACTCAAATTGCTAAAGAAGACAAATTTAGTCTTACTCAATGCCCTAAAAGTAACCTTGAAATTTAGAAAATACAAAAGATTCCATATGCATAAGCTATTTGAGATTCTAATTTATGCTCAAGTATGTATGCGTTTGGATATTGCGTACATTGTTGGAATGTTAGATAGATATTTAAGCAATCATATTATGGATCATTGAATAGCAGCCAATAGGGTTATGAAATATCTTTAGAGAACAAAAATTACATGCTCACATATTGAAGTTTCGTAAGTTAGAGATCATCAAGTTTACAGACTTGATTCTATTAGAATATTGATGCAAAATAATTTTGTCACATGGGCTGCTAATTATAGATTGAATAGAAAGACCACTTGATTATTTTGTGACAATAAATATGCATTCATTTATTCTATGAACAATAGGAACACTTCAAATTTGAAGCACATAAATATTAAGTTCCTAGTTGTTAAAGAAAATTGAGTGATTGTGTGTCTATAGAGCATGTTGGTACAAACTCATATTTTTGCGCTTATTAAGAAACTATCACCCTAGGTCTTTCATGAGCACACTACTCATGTGGGTGTAATGTTATATAAAGATATCTGATTTTAGTGGGAGTTTGTAATTTTGAAAAATGCTCATTTGGTTTAGACACAATTTCGGTTACTTGGTTTAAAGTTATTTTAAGATTATTTTTCTGCAGAAATAAAGTTCTTTTGGTTTATGCACACTCTGAATTCAGTAAAGTTTGATCTCACTAAGGTTTAGGAGGACCAGTTGGAAATAGACATGTTTGGTTCACATTTCATGTAATTTTCCATGCTACGCGTCCATGATTGATCTATGTCATTTGACTATATTTGTATACGTGACCATTGATGGGTCTTGTCACGATTGATACGACAAAGGCTGCTTTGATCCTATATCGATATAGTTGATGGACGAGATTGTTACAGAATACCTATTATATAATAGCAAATTTTTGAGCTCATAAGGTTATACATTTGTCAGGAAACATATGTTGCCCAAGTGGGAGATTGTTGGATTAAAATCCGTAATAGTGGGCACATATGTATAATGTATATTGCTATTTTAAAGTATGACACAAAATTAAGTGACCAATTATGTTAGGCGTGTCATGGGTATTAAAATGTCATGGAAATAAAAGTGTAGATACCATAAGATGTATTTATAATTCGATGAGGGGCAGAGTTATAAATACTTAATAGTTGATTATTAAATCAACTATATAAAGAGGTAGTGGTCCCCAAGAAATAGGTCAACTTGTTTTTCTCTCATTCCCCGTCAGAGAGTTTTACATCAAGAGAAAACCTATATTCTTGGAAGATCACAACCACCTTTTAGGCGATCTTCATCAAAAGATTCAAGGTTTTCATCTATCGATTAATTCAGGTACGCTTCCGCATTCAGTTTATTGTTCTTGATGATTTGACATGATAGATCCTGGGTTTAGATTTCATATTTAGTTATGATTTAATTCTAACAGAACATTCAATAATTCAAAATTCAAGGGCCTCTTATTAGATAATACAACAATTCTTTCCAATTATGCAAACCATAGTAACAAACAAGAAATCACTCGAAAACTCTAACAACAAAATGAAAGTTAAGGGTGATACATAATGCTGAAGGTGTTTGGATCATTCGGTTCGTTAAGGGTGTTGGTGTCTCCTCACCACTCCGACCGGAGTTGCGGGTGGCGATTGAAGGTCTTCAGCACGCTTGGTAGCATGGCACTAGGAGGTTGGTTGTCGAGGTGCACAATCCGCATGCGGTCTCAATGATTAATACTGTGGAGGTCAGCAACAGCCCGATTGGCCTTACCAGAGTCATTTCTACTGCCTTTAAGAGAGATTGGCAGGTGGTTTTCCGATTGGTTTAGAGAAAAGGCAACAACAAGGTTGCCAATGGCTTAGCTAAGATGGGAATTACTCTATTTGGGTCATTACCCTCTTCCCAAAAGATATGTATGGTAGGGCCACAACATTTATATTACAACAATCAGATTTGGAAGGGCCATTACTCTACCTGGTTTGCAATCAGATTGGAGGTATTTACTTATAAACCAAGAAACCCATTCTTCAAAGGCCAAATTTGTTGTCAAATTACAACAATTGCGTAGTACAGTTTAATGGTGTATTTGCAGCTTCAGCAAAGCTGATCCAAACCCAGCATCTCCACTGCAACAAACATGTCCTTTTAGGCCATTGTATCATCAGGGAAATGACCCTAAAAGGGACACAACTAGGGACCAAACTGTGTTCCCCTTAGCCCCACAATCTCCATTTGCCATCAATAAAGACACAACACAAACTTTTTTCACCCACACACCAACCCCACTTTTCCTTTATCTCAATACACACTTTAGTAGTATTATATTTACAAAGGTCAAATTATGGTTTCGGTCCCTTTACTATATATACTAAAATTTGACATTAAATCTCAAATTTTAGTAATAGAGCGACCGAAACTGTAATTTTGACCGTATTATAATGATAGTGTTTT
Organism: Hibiscus mutabilis; assembly: GCA_019671005.1. Taxonomy (NCBI): domain Eukaryota; kingdom Viridiplantae; phylum Streptophyta; class Magnoliopsida; order Malvales; family Malvaceae; genus Hibiscus; species Hibiscus mutabilis. The sequence continues at coordinate 1,998,345 of CM033754.1, read as the reverse complement.
GAGTTTAAGCCAAGAGCCAGAAATCTTTGTGCCGCTTAGTGGTGATCAAATAACCTCCAAGTTTTCTGCTTTTTCTTCTTACTGCAACTGCCATGCAACTGGCGTTCTGGATGCAGTACTCCACGACGCCGCCGGCTATCCGGTTCCCCGCCCACATCAGGACCAGCCGCCATGTCATGGACTTCTTCTTTTGCCCCAGAACCAGAAGCGCCGCCCCTTGCTTCTTGGCCTCTTCCACTATGGTTGGACCTTTCTCTTTTCCCTCCACCACTGCTACCTCAACTTTTACCTGTCACATGAAATGTTTGAACTTTTAGTTTCATAGAAAACAACCTAGTTGTGTAATTGTAGCTGTTAACGTGGTATTATTATGGTTTACTCCCTTTATTATATTAAAATTTGTGATTTAATCCATTCATTATAAATGTTGTTAGTAGGTCCAATTAGATAGTCATTACTTGCTTTCATTAAAGTGATAACACATTTTTTTTTATAAAAATATATTTTCTTAAGCGTTTGAAAGACATGCAAGGACGAAATTAGGACAAAACATTGGAGGGCCAAATTACTTAACTTCAAAATTGATAGGACCTAAAAAGTATTTAAACTAAAAAAAAAGATAAAACTTGATTTGTCTACTTTCAAAATTAACAAAGAGCTAATATATATTCAAATAGAAAAACAGAGGTAAGGACTTAATTTGACAAATACTTAAATTGATGGACCTAAAAACCAACTAAACCCAAAAATTTGAGAGTCTAATCCTGGTTGTGTTAGAATAACAAAAAAAGTCATATCACCATTTTAACATCAACAATTAACGTGCCACATTGGGGAGGCACTAGGAGGGGACTTGGTCCTCTCAAAAATGGTAAAATTGTAATTTAGTCCCTTTCAAATTGAAAATTTGTTAGTTAATAAATTAGTAAAATTACGGTTTAACCTCTAAAATATTCCTATCTTCATCCGTGGCAACCAGCATTGTTATCAATCTAGAACTTCTGATAACATTATAAAGTAGAAGGACAAAATAAAGTAAAGGGATTAAATCATAAAATTCTAACATAATAGAAGGTCTAAAACCATAATTATACCAATGTTAAACCAACCTCCGGTCTCTTTTGCTTGCACATGGTTTTCAGGCTGGAAACTGGTTCATATCCCCTCGGAGCTTTGTTCTTGTTGGACTCATCCGCCACTGTATAAAACATTTCTAAACCATTAACATAAAGCATTTCTTTTTTATGGTAAAATGACAAAAAATTAAAGAGGTCCAAAAACCTTGTTTCGATGGCTTTGTGACATGGAGAAGAACCACCGTGTCGTGACACTGGACAGTGTGAGACAGTGCCCACTGTAAAGCTCCCTTGGCTTCGACGGTGGAATCGACGACCACCACGATTTTCCGACCGAGTAAAAACCCGGGTTTATTCTCTTCTTCAACATTGCCACAAACTCCATGCTTGTGATCAATAGTTGCAGGTGCAGGTGCAGCAAAATTCACATTAGCCTTGGCTTGTGTTGGAGGAGACCGGACTCTAACATGAGGCCTTATCCTGTTCAAGCAAAAACTGGGCAGCCTTGTGCCTGTTCTGCCCATGTCCTGAGATGGTTTTGAGAATCTTTAAGAAGAAGAGAAGAGAGGAACAACAGTTAAGGCATTTGCCTGTTGAAAGAATAGAACCAGATTTTCCAAGTGTTGGTCTTTGCTTTGTTTTTTGTTTGGTAATAATGAGTAGGGTAACAAGTACCCACAATCAAATAGTCTAATGAGATAAGGCAGTAGATCTATTAGGGGTTTGAATTCTGACTGTTAATAAAGTAATTGGATTAAGAGAGACGCTTTTAATAAACTTGTGCAGTACCTACTTCGGATTAGTCAATTAATAGATTGAATATAGTTGTTAAACCGAAAATAATGATTGCAGGGTGTTTTGTTTCCTTTTCCTTTTGGCTTGTGGGGCTGTTCGTCAACGTGCTTATCATGAAGTTGTAGGACCATTCTTCTTCCTCCTGTATTCTCTGCCATGTTGGGGGTGATCCAAGTGTTTAATTATTTCCTTACTTTACCTTTCCAGTTAACACCCAAATTCATTAAGATTCTCCGATGTACGGTAATCATATGAACTTTGTAACACAAATTTTAACTAGTAATTAAATTAAATTTTATCATAATTCTAGTGATTACATAATACTTGGTAATTAAGAAGTCTTGTTGAATAAAACTTCTCGTTTAGAATTATGAGGTGATTATTTGTTTTTCACCTCCGTAAAGGTGAGTAAGGCCGTACTACATTAAATTTCATCTTTTATTCGTATCTTATATTATGTGGATATTGTTTTATTTACTTTTTCGCATACATATTTCTAACCGGATTAGATAATATAAACTAATAAATTAACAAAATTAAAACAGCTATGAGATATAAACTAACTTTTTCCAAAACATAAAAAATATCACTAACAAAACTTGGAAAAAGTAAGGTCAAGTAGGTGAGTGGTCTATTCCAAATTCTTAACTTTAATTGATTTGCCATTTGCATGAAGCAATTTTAACACTTTAATTGCCTATATGTCTCTATCAATATCGCCCATCTAAGCTATTAGTTAGTTATATATAAATATAAGGGTAAATTACATTTTAAGGTCATTATAGGTTTAATAATAAATGTGATTTTTCTTTTAAAAATTACAAATATGTCACTCAATTAACATAGTGTTAGAAACATGCCAATTAATATACATGTTACTTTTCTTTGGTATAATAATATTTTTGGTCCCAAAAACTTATACATTATATTAATTTTGTTCTAATTCAAAACAATCCAATAATTTAATCATTCATATTTTTTTAAAAAAAGCATCAATTTAGTCTTTTACGATATTGTCACTTCAAGCGAGCCCACCATATCAAATAATTAGTTCGATAGCTGCATTATGTCATAAAGCAACAATAGATTACTATTAAAATGCCATTTTACCAGGAAAGTAATATAACATTTATGGGATAAGAACAAGCATTTTCTAAGAAGAATAATTATTAAAATGATAAAATTTTTAAATAGTAAAAGATAAATTTATTGAATTGTTCGAATTATGATCAAATTGACAGATTGTATAAGTTTCGCGGAGTAAAAATGTTATTATACCACGATGTATAAGAAGAAAATGTAATTGAATGATCTGTTTGTAACATTTTTTAATTGAGTAAATTGATAATAATTTTTTTAAAAAAAAATAATGTATTTGTTACTAAATTGATAGATAAGTGACATTGGATGTAGTTTACCATAAATATAAGGCTTAAATGAAAAATAAGTGCCCAAAATATACCTTTTTTGAACTTTAGGTGCCTAAAGTATTTTTTGTAAAAATAGGTGCCCAAATTTTCAAAAGTTCTAATTTTATGTGCCTAAAGTATTTTTTTTTTTGTAAAAATAGGTGCCCAAAGTTTCAAAAGTTAAAATTTTAGGTACCCCAAATATGCCACGTGTCAAGCATTGGTTGGTTAAATTTTTTTAACACCCATTAATGGCCAGACACCTAAAATTATAACTTTTAAAACTTTGGACACCTATTTTTACAAAAAAAAATACTTCGGACACCTAAAGTTTAAAAAAACATATTTTGGGCACCTATTTTTCATTTAAGCCTAAATATAATTGTAAACTAAACTCAAAATTTTACATTTACAATCAGGCCCAAAGAGGTCTAGGCTTAGGTTATAAATTTTAAATACTTAATAAATTGAACCCAATAAATGGTCTTAACGCAAAAGCGGATGTTGTTCATCCTAGAAGACTCGGGTTCAATTACTTTGTCTATAAGGTGTGTGTATTGTCAAAGGGTTAAGAAATATGGGATTCAAAAATATCTGACTCGATTGACCTGGCCTATCGACCCGCCGACCTAAACCTAAAAAAAAATCGAGTAATTCTTTAAAAAAAAATATTCAACTGGGTCGGGTACTCGAACTGGGTAGTTGGGCCGAAATTTTTTTAACTGGGTACTCGACCCGGTACTTTTAATATATTTATTTTTTTAGTTTTAAATTATATTTTTATTTTATTTTCTTAATACTTTTTACTCTAAAACTAAATTTAAATCTCTAAATTCTTTCTATGTTTGTATTATGTACTTTTAAGTTTTAATTTTTTGCAAAAAAATTTGTACTAATTTGTTAATACAAGATTCGAAAGAAAAAAATGAGATAATAATTTAATGTCTTTTTGGTGATAAACTTTATATATATATATATATATATATATCCAAATATTTCTATCTTAACACTAACTTGAAATCACTAATTTTTGTGTTTGGATCATGTATTATGAACTTTTAAATTTTATGTGTTTATGATGTGATTTTTTTAAAACTTTTAAATTTAAAAAATAACTAAATAAGTGAACCGGGTACCCAGTACCCGATTTTGCAGGTACCCGGTAATTACGGGCCGAGACCGTGCCGAAAAATTCAATACCCGAAAGACCGGGTACCCGAGAATGAGCACCCTTATTAAGAATATGTATGAACAAATATTAACTTGTAATCATTTTTAGATTATTCAAAAAAATACTTAATAAACTTTTATTCAATTGTATTTGGACAGCTGTAAAAAATAAATATTTAAATTAAACAATACAAGGCTTAGTAAATATTTAATCCAGTAGGCCTTGGACTAGGAAATGATAAGCCCGTACTCTCAAATATTTTGTTCTAATAACAATTTAGGCTTCTATAAATTTAAATATTAGATAAATTAAGCTTTGTCCTCTAAATTGAATTTAAATATTTCATAATTACTTATATTCTTTAAATTCAGTGTTTTGGTCCTCCCAAAATTCGATCCTGGCTCCATCCATATTTACAATACAATTTAAGGTAACACATTTAAATACTTTTATGCTACGTTTGATTAGACATTGTATTGAAATTCATATAATATTTCATGTAATAATTAAAGGATTATATTTTGATATCAGGTCCGTGTAATTTTTTTTACATAATTCTTCCTTGCTAAAATCTAAAACCCTAATTCTAACACCTTAAAGCCTAAACCCTAAACTCTAACCTTAAATCTTAAATTCTAAAATCTACCACTTAAATTTTTAAATTTTAAACCCTAAACTATACTATTAACCCCCTAAATTTAATAAACAGTGTACCAAACATTGCATTAAAAAATAAATTCAGAATTTTCAAAGCAGGCAGCATATAAGAAGCTTGGTGGGTGTCATAAAATCGGAAGCATAGTCCTACGGAGCTTAGGTTTAACTGTAAATTATAAAGCGAAAATCTCTCAACTTTAGAATATTTTATTTTCCACCAAATCCTATCACTAAATTCAATCTTTGTTTGTTCTTTTGATTCGAGTGAAGTATATTCTTGGGTTCTTTTCAAAGCCTCAAACTTTCAAAAACATCACTGATTCCCAGTCCTCAAGGTAATGCCTTTTCTTTTTATTAATGAAGGTGATCGATTTGATTTTGTTTCATGTTCCTTGTTCGGTTCTACTTAATTATGTTATGATTCCAGGCTTGAATCATGGGGGCTTGTTGTTCTAGTTTCAGCATCAGGGAACCTGAAGAAGATGTTTCCCCTCATCAAACTACGATTTCTATCCATACCCTCTGGGGCAAGGTATTATAATGTCGTTTAGTTAGATTTAAGACAAATTTTTGTTGTGTTTTTCGAACATGAAAAGACCTGCAATGTAGAGATGTTTTGATTCTATGTTTGTGGTTTGCTGCTTATTGCTTATTGCATCTTTACTTTCATCCGATCTTATTTGTCCGCCGTTCCGCAGTTTATCGGAGCAAACAGCAATGAGCAATCCGATGCTCCGGCTTTGAATTCTCAAGTGTTAGCCCCTTTGAATTCCAATGCTGCATCTAACAATATACGGTCCGACTATGTTGTCACATTGGCTCCAAGTGTCTTGCATTTCGAAGCTGATGCTGCACGCGCTGGTGAGGACAAGGATCATGATCGGACTAAAAGACGGGAGGATTCTCGAGTTGATCGAACGGAGAAAGATAGTAAAGGACAGAAACCGAGTGGACTTCAATGTGATGGAAGATCGACAGCACACTGTACCGAGTCCCAATCGAAGTTCTCTAATGAGAAAGCTGAAGTTGCTTGTTCCTATGGATCATCAGAGGATGAGGATGTTTGTCCCACATGTCTTGAAGGTACATTGTACATTGCCTTAGTTAGACTAAATCATTCAATGGGGATTTAATGTAAATTGTCTTAATCTGACTGATTTCGCCTACCAATTTTCTGTCGCAGAGTACGATCCTGAAAATCCACGAATAGTTCTTCAATGTTCCCACAGTTACCACCTCGGTTGCATATACGAGTGGATGGAGAGGTCAGCAAACTGTCCAATTTGTGGCAAGGTAATGTGTTTCTTACAAGCTTCTGCAATTGTTCCATAATCCTTAAAGTTTAACAGCTGTTTTAAGTTCTATCAACCATCACCTAACATGCTATTCTTTGAATGTCAAGAATCGAATACCAAATCGGAACTGTTAGCTCTTCATACCATATGATAGATGAAAAATTTGAGTAACAATGGGGATCTTATTGTTCTAGTGTCATACTTTGTCTAGCAAGCTTAGTTTGATTTATTTGACATTTTCCTACTACATGTGACTGATTATCGATCGATTTTGCAGAAGATGATGTTTGATGAAGCAGCTTGAAATCAGATCACAGGAGACACAAAAACCGAAGATTAACGAATGATTTTTGAAATAGTTTTAAGGGTACATTTCGATAGTTTTTTCGGTTTGTAGTTTGTTAAACAAGTATTACAGGTTTCTGCATTGCCATTCATACTACTGCTGAAACTATGTATTCTTTTTTCCTGATGCAAATTGCCTTGTTATAGGCAACAACAGATAATTAATAACAAGAGAAATACAAAATCTAGATATACACTTATCATCCACATAGATACATACATACACATATATATGTCAATTGTCAAGTTAAAGCAGACATAAAAGGCATGAGTCTTCTTTCTCATGCTTTGCTTTTTAAACCATAATGATGCATGGATCTATGTCCACATTCACATAAACCGAAAGCATTGTTAAAATCGTACCGATTTTCAGGCAGCATAGCATCCCAGATGGCATGAATAAATAGGTTCCAGAGTAAGATCAAGTTCATTCCTCCTCATTTCTGTTGCATCTTCCTGGTATGTGCCACTGCATCAAGTTATTGCCACTTTCATTATAGACACTAGAAAATGTTTTGGATCGACTTCTTCGGCCTACGTTAAGGGTTTAGGATTTTACCCGATATTCAGACACGGCGGAGGCTGTGGCAGCAGAAAGGATGATGAGTTGAGGCCATGGTCTTGCTGCCCCCACTGCGACTGCTGCTCCGCAACTGTCTTCTCCCTCTCCTTGATCTACACATGCAAAAAGATTGCAAATGTCAAGATTCGAACACAATTGATTAGGTAAACTAGACCAGATAAATTGATGGGGAAAAAGCTAGTCACCTGCTTTGCTAGCATGGTGTTTTGCTCTTGTATTGCCTTCTCCTGTCATATAGGCACACCACGAATAGAGATGACATACAAAAACCGAAATTGATTAGCTTCGTTCTCGATCACTTGTTACTACTAGAATTCTTACACCAGTAAGTTAAGTGTTTTTACAGCTTATATGATTGGAATTCATATAATGCACATCATATATGTTCGAAGTGTCCTTACCTTTCTTTGAAGCTCAGAGATTGACTCATACATGAGTTGGTTCTGCAAAAATAAAAAAGGCCACAAAACTCATTTCTAAAGCAACAAGAAAACAATTATAATGGGAAAAAAGCATACTTTTTTCGAACGAATAAGCTTAAGAGCAGAATCAAGCTGCTGCTCCAAGTTCTGCAGCTCCTTGAGACTCAATGAGTCCAACTCTTCTCCCATGTAATGCCTGGAGAGCAAAAGATATGAAAGACTCGATTTTTCGACTATATAATATCCATATTCGACACATATTCGGACATGACAGCAGGGACTTGTGCATATTTAGTACCTGTGATTTCTCTGCAAGAGCTCAACCTTAGCCTTAAGCCTATTGTAATCCATGGACCAGTTGCCCTGTGACAAACAGGTTTCAAATTCCAACACCAATTTTCAGACCAAAACTATTGTACCGAAAGGCAAAACCTAAGAGTCGCTAATGAAACGACAGCTGTAACCATTAAAAAACTTCAAATCAGATAACCCCAAACCCTTTTTTGCTGTCAAAATGCCCAAACAGTAATCATTCTGAGAAGATGAAAAATATTAACGGCGTGGAAGACATGTTTTTGTACCTGAGGATCAGTCTCAGACGCAAACTGTCTCTCTGCATACGAATACCTTTCATAACGTTCAAGGATCTTCTCCATGCTGTTTCAGAAAATGTTAACAATTTGTCAGTCTGGAAAGGACAATATTTGCTTTCCCAAGTAAAACATATGTACGCGTACACATACATACATGATACATGCATATATTCGTATATATCACATGCAATCGTATATAGTTATGGAGTGCCATTATGTGAATATATTTTTCATATCTTTTCAGTTGTCTGTAAATCGTTATTTGATGTTCCTGTATTATGTTAAATCAAACACCACAAAAAATCAGAACAAGTCAAATCATGTCTGGTTTTTGTGTATTACCGAACTGACTTAGGAAGTGTAAGCTTCTTTCCTTTTGTCTTCTTCCACAAGCGACATAGGAACTATAAGTCCTTGGTAAGGGCGCTTTACAGTATAAATGGATTAATTTAAATTTGGAGTGTAGGATTCAAATTAACTATTACTTGATTCCTTTTTTATTTAATGCAATCTATGTTATTTAGATTCGGATACAAGTATTGGATACGGTATAATCTGGGAATAAAGTGAAATAGTTTGTGCACTATAAACATTTTAAATAATGATTTATATTCAATACATTAGTCTTAGAAATTAAATTTTTTACAAGCATCTTAATTTTAGGGTTTAGGGATTTAATTTAGGGATTTAATTTAGGGTTTAAGTTTAGAGATAGTGGTTAAAATTAAGTTTTATTGTTATAATTTAGGGTTTAGAGGTTAGGACTTAGGTTTTAGGGTAATTATAAACTCTACCCCTAAACTCTAAAACGAATGTGCTAGTTGAAACTTTTAGTTTCCACTACAAATATAAAGTTTTCACCGCTAATGTATGAAATAATTACGCTTTAAACTTGATATTAAAGCAATTCGGAGGAGTGTAAAATAGGATAAAGACACATAAAAGTTTAATGGCTTTCTGTAAAAATCCAATCCGCATTTAATTTGTTCATGTCGGATACCAACGATTATAAAAAACACAGAAAAGCTTAAGAACAGCTGAGAATTCTTAACAAATGATAGAAAGATGTCACCTATGCAATTATCAGAAAATTAGGGTTCTACACTCAATCCAAATAATAAAAAATAGAATATAGGAATCAAATATCTCAGGCTTCAAACTCTGAACAACCCAACCCCTTTCCCAATAGTAAAAAAAAATCTAATTAGAAAAACTATAAAAATTGAACACAAATAAGGTTACGAGTTTAATCTTGGAAAACATATTCCTTCTCTTATAAAATATTTTTCCTTCAATTTTTTCAAAGAAATATCTAAATTTTAGAAACCACTTCACTAGCTTGTTTAGGGTTATATGAAGCAACACTTGTCCATTAAGGAATCTTGGGATTTCAAGTGTAAAAGATACCCCTCTTTGTGCCCTAACCCTACACCCCCTACAATTTTTTTCTGCAAAAAACCCCTATTTTTCTAACTACCAAAATGATACCCTCTTTTCAGCTTGTTATTTTGGAATCAAAGAGTTCTCAAAAAGCAAAAAGAGGGTCTAGATTTAAAGATTACAACTTTGAGCAATAACTTGTCTAGTTGTCTTTCTTTCTATCTATCTTTAGAAGAAAACATGTTTCTCACCAAGATTTTTACTTTTCATATGACAAAAGCTGGAGTATTTTCAATTGTTTTCTTAGTTTTACAATTCTGGGTGGTAATAAATTAGTCCATACAACAGATCTTGGTATTTTCTCCTAATTGAGAAAGTTATAATTTGACCATACATACTATAATATTATATATATATTATTTCTTCTTCTTCCAATGGTCAATAACTTCCTTTTTACCCCCCCCCCCAAAGCTTTCCATTCTTTTGCTACTTCAACATCCCTGAAACACTTGTAAGTTGTAAATTCCATAACAGATATAGTTATGGTCACATTTTCAAGGTCCCCTTTTTGTCTGAAAACCCTTGACAATCCCCTTAATTTCACCTGCTGAAACTTTTGCATGAAACCCAGGAAAACTGCTAAAAAACCATGTATTCAAAGAGTTGGAAAAAATTTACCTGGAATCAGTGGAGTATTCAAAGAGCTTCCCTTTGTTGGAGAAGACGATCAGTGCCACCTCAGCATCGCACAAAATGGAGATCTCATGAGCTTTCTTCAACAACCCAGCTCTCCTCTTGGAGAAGGTGACTTGCATGTTGATTTTGTTCTCGATCCTCCTCAACTGAACCCTACCCCTTCCCATTAGAACAAAACCCAGAAATTTGTGTTTTTCTTTTCTATTTTCTTCTTCTTGTTGTTTGGTTAATTAGAAAGCCTGCACAGATATATAGGATTGGGAAATGGAATACTGCCATGGGAGGAAAAGTGGTTTTAGGGGAAAGTGGAGTTTGAAAAAACAGAGTGGTTTTTTTAAGGATGTGCTGTCGAGTTCTTATTGGTTAGAACCTGCAGAGTTTCAGTCGTTACTTGTCTCGTTTTGGAACCACAGATATTGTTTTATGTATTTGTTTGTTTACACGTTTTCTTCTTATAGCCTAGATGCCATCAGTGCCTGTACGGAGACCCCTCGCAGTCACGCACTTCGGCTGACGGCGGAGGTTTCTCTCTTAAAACTCAGATATTATATTAATATAAAGTATCTAAAATTATATTTATAATAGTGAACGATTCACTAGCTTTACGTTGGTTTAGAAATACCAGATATTAATGTTCTTTAGGTAAGGTTAGTTATTCGAATTTTAACTTGTGAATAAAAAAAACAGTTTGAAATAGTCGTTTCTATAAAAGATCTTTGTAAAATTTGATTCAAATTAATCGGTTAATGAATCATATAATAATTGTTATATAAAAATATAGTGAATGATACAGAGTACAGTAAAATTTAGAGGGAAAACTAATATCATAGGTAAATATCATGTGTGAATTTTAGTTTTATTTTAGGTTAGTTTAAGTAATAATATGATTTTTTTTGAGTGGTTTCAATGAGAAAATGATGTTATTTCTCAGATATTCAAGTTTGAACAATTTATTTGTATAGTGTATCTTATTAAAAGCTTAAAAAAATAAACAGATATTAGTATGAGATCACACATATACTCAAAAAAATATTATCATGTAGAGACTATGTTTGGTTGTATTCTGTTATAATTTCGATGCTTGTTGTAATACTCAAGTATGTTTGGATATATTGTAACTGTATTTAAACTAACTCTAAAATGGTAACTTAGTCTATCATACTTGATTTTTTGGATAAAAGTTTTGTGCTCCTTTTCGGTATATTTTCTATTCCCCAACACTAAAAAATTAAATTATAAGCCATAGTTCTAAATTATAAACTTTAAACCCTAAACCCGAGAAAATACACCATACTCCTAATTCACTAAACTCTAACTCTAAACCCTAACCCTAAACCTTAAACCTAATTTTTTAGTGTTGTGACATAGAAAGGGGCACCGAAAAGAGACAAAGGACTTCTATTCTGATTTTTTTAGTCAAAAAAATTTAATGGACCTTTAAAATGGTAAGTTAATACCTTCACTATTTGTCTGAAGTTAAATTCGTGTCAAGTCTATGAAAATTTCATTTGGATAACAAGGGTAGAGTTAACAGGGATTAGTGGAGCAATGATCCCTATAAAATATTGTAAAATTGAAATAAAATCTCTTTTAAAATACATAATTTATTATTTTGTTATTTAAATTTATTTTTTAAATATTTTTTTATAAATAATGTTGAGTTTTGTTATAAATAAATAGAGATGAATTAGGGAGGTACATTGTTTTATGTAAAACCTAGTGCTTATAAATTAAGATATTTAATGAAATTTTTATGAGTGTGGTGCTTTTGGTAGCATAGGAAACATCTTACTAGGAATTAGACTTATCCCTGAGTAGGGTTAAGCCAGATAATTGTTCATTTTTTTAAAGGAATATCAAAGTCAAAAATTAATTTGCAAAGGCATGATAATTTATTATTATTATTTATACAGTAAAACTTTTATAAATTAATATTCGATAAATTAATAAATTTTTTAAAATAATTATTTTTCGGCCTCGACTTGGGTCCAAGGTCTAAATTAATAATTTCGATAAATTAATAAGACAATAATTTTTCGGAAGACCCTTATATAGATCTATGGCCCCTTCAATATTATAAATTAATAATTCTATAAAATTACAAATATAACTATGACAACTTAGTAAAATATGATTCTATTTTGTTTGCTTCTTCTTAAAAATTAAATCTAGCTGCATTTCATCTTTAACTTTCCTTACTGCATCCAAAAGTTCTCGCGTTGCATTCTCATACTACAACAAAAAATTGTGAAAAATTGTTGTCACTGAACGCTTCCTTCTGCGTAATTGGTTGCAAAGGCATTGTGTCATCTCAGTTGATGTTGTTTATATAGTGCTTCCTTCGTTTGATGTTGGACACCTTTTAGATGTGAAGCTATGGTTGGATGGTTTTGATTTCAATTGACTAATTAGGAATATTTAATGTTTATATAATGGTTGATTTTCTTACAATACATGAACTTGCATTAAGTTTTAACTAGCACTACGTACTACAATAAACTTTGCTTTTTAGGTGTATGTATTATATTTAATTAGTCACATTGTACATGAACATCATTCAATTAGTCAATACAATGTATATGTTTTATTCATGAAAAATAATGTAAGTTCGTTGAATCGGAAAAAACTCTTTAGATTAATAAATTATTAATTTATTGATTAATTAATATATTTTTAAATTAATAAAATTACGTGATCCTGATATTATTAATTTATAAAAGTTTTACTGTACATCAAAAAAATTATTTTTACATTAATATATAATACTATAACTAAATTTAAATATGTAAAATATTTAATTCGAATTCAGTCCGAATCATGAACATGTCCGCAGTAACACTGGCGAAAATCAAGCAAAACAATTTTAATGGTAGTGCAATAAATGTGCATGGTGGATCTTAGCGAACGAAATGAAGTTCGAAATAAAGAGACCTCTTGGATGGCACAAATTCTAGGCAAAGGATGCAAATGAAAAAGAGACAAATGGTCGGGGGTTGGTTGGAATTAATTTTCCAGTTTTGTCTCCATTTACATGAATAGCAAAGCAAGCCAAAGGTTATAGAAAGATAATGGCTTAAGGGTGTAAAAAGCCCTTGAGCTTTTGAAAAAAATTAATCAAGTCTATGAATTTTTTTCATTCATTTAAGCCCTTTAACCAAGAAATTAAATTAATTAAGCCTTTGAACTAAGAAATTGAATCAATTAAGTCCTTTGACCAATTTTGACAAGTAAACCTTGACCTTTTTTATATATTGGTACAATGTGTTGTGTCACAATGTTTCCACTTGACATTTTTTTATTTTTTTAAATTTTATTTTAAAAAATCTTTAAAAGTTCTAAAAATTCTAAAAATCTATAAATTTATAAAAAAAATTTATTGAAAAAAATTGTAAATACAACATGATAAAGCTGTGGTGTATCATGAGCCAACAATATCTAAAGAAAAAAATTGTCAAGACTTAATTGTCAAAATTAATCAAATAGCTTAATTGACTCAATTTATCGGTTCAATGGCTTAATTGAGTAAAAAAAGGTTTAAAATTAATTATTTTTTTTGTTGCCATTTTGATTTTAGGGTTTTGCCCTGACTAATCTGGATCGATTTGTGTCGCACACCTGGCTTTGGTGGGGAACCTCCTAGCCGAGATTTTTTGCATACACAATGCCTCGAACTCGAGACATGCTTAAGTGACACCAAGCTGCTTAGACCAACCTTATTGGTCGTTAAATATTTTTTATTCTTTTAATAAAATTTTAAATATATAATAATTGAATAATTTTTTATTTTTAATAAGAAGTTGAAATTATTAATCAAGCTAAAAATTAATTAAAATATTATATATGTTAAATTATAAAAAGAAATTGGAAATAAAAATATTAAATCTAGTTTAAAATACAAAAATTTTAAACTCATTTTTATTTTAAATCTTGCGTTAACTACACTTTAAAATATAAAAATTATTTTTAATTATGAAACAACTATTATATATGTTCTAGTGGTTTAAGTGTCTCTATACATCATGAGTGTGTCATGTTTGAACCTCTCTAAACTATTTTTTTTTAATTTAACATATATATATATATATCAAATGTTGTAATTCATATCTCAAATGCTTGTTATCTTAATAAGATGACGGGCATGTTGTGTCATGCAATATCTCATCTTATGATGCAGTTCGTGCTTTGGGATTAAGTAGACGCTTGTACTGTGTTTTGGACTCAACTAATAACATTTTAGGGATATTTGTTTTCTTTTTTCGTCGTCTGAAATTAAGCCTCGACTTGATTTTGGTTATAATGGGGAATTTTCAACAAGGTTTATCTCTCTTTTAAAAAATGTGGTACTTGACCCGGAGGTAAAGGCACACCCTTTCCCTTGAACTGTCTATATTCAAATCCCACATAGGTTAAATTTATTTTAATTAAATTAAAATTGAAATTCAAATAATAGAAAGTGTTAGTATCAAGGATAAAATGTGTATTTATATCAATTTTAACTACAACATCAAAATCTTTATTAACATTTAATTGTTACCGACTTGATTAATATTATTTAAATAATTATGTGGTTTGATTAAAAAATTAACAATCAAAATAGAACCTCCTCATAGTTAACCGACAATTCATGTTGTTTACCCTTAAATTAATTAGGGTTTTGAATTATTTTGCTTACCCTTTTCATTTTTCTTCAATTTCCTTTCCCTTCTTACCAAATAAAGGAAAAATTATTAAATGAGTCTAGCTCACAACGTCATTTATAGTCTCATCTAATAATAATTTTTCATCTCATTTTTTTTCAAAGTGAATTTTCACCTCTTTCCTACATGTCATTAAATGAATAAATCTTATTGAATAGGATCATATTAAATGAATAAATCTTATTGAATAGGATCATGGATGATGTGTTGAGCCAGGATCATGTAATAATTTCTCCAAATAAGGACACATTAAGAGCATTATTTTAGATTCCTCCGTATGAACTCATTCATGTTAAAAATGGATGACAAAGGAAAGTGACATTTCTCATTGAAGAAACAAAAAATAAAAACAAGAAAACACTGTTCGAAAACAGATCTCAATTCAGACACAAAGCTAGTGAAAGAAAGGCAACCCTAGTCTAAAGATGTCAAATCTTATCACAATAACTCTTTCATGTTCATGGTGGCATGCATTTCTCTTTTGCTGTGCACAAATTTCATATCAGTGGCAATATAATAATATTTAAAGCCAAACCAAGAGAATCTCACCTTCGGGGGTTCAAATTCAAACCCAATATGTGTACGTATTTGTGTGTGTATTGCCTTTGTCACATTAACTTTATACACACGTGAGGCTGTCGCAGTGGACAAAGCAATAGCAGCTAGCCTTTTGCTAAGAAATGTCCCGTTGTCTTCTAAGATTTTCCTCGTCTAATAATCATAAGAACCTCGAATAAATTTGAAATCGAATCAGATGAAGACTCACCAAGCTTTGTACATCTGAATTCTATGCATATACCAGCTTTCTCTAGAGAATCAGCAATTCTATTGCATTGATGCGAAATGAACACGAACTGAACATGAACGATTTAATACGTGCAGTGATCGACGGTCAAAAAAGTATTTCTTATGAAATGAAGTTTAGGTTGATACTAAGTTACGGATTCGATCATGAACAATCTCTTCAGATATTCTCTTCCTACACCAGATATGGCTGATCTTAGCTTTCTTCTTCTTTTTTTTCTTTTAACAAAGGGCTGATCTTAACTTTCAGTTTGAGATGACAAGAAACCTTCCAAATACACTAAAAAGCAATGCAAACTACTGGACTATTTATCAGTCACCACATTTTGATTCATTGGCGACTTCACAACCATAGTACTAAATTGCGGTTGCGAATACAGTCACAGTTGTGGATGTTGCCTTGCGATTTTTCTTTCAAAAATCATTATCTTTCTACATTACAGTTTAGGTGTTGTGGAGAGTCGTGACCTTGAAAACTATTACGATACGACGGCTACACTGCCTTCAATTTAATACTATGTTTAGAACCTTCCTTAAATGTAATAGGAAGTTTTCAAGCAGATTTTGAAGTGGATCCAGATATAACTTGAATATTGATGATAATCCCATCCCTATCCAGGATTTCTTCATTATGATTAAAAAAAGCAAGTTATTAAACTCAGTCTGTTCAAATTTAATTATAAAGCGTAAACACTTAGTTCCAAATTTTACAATATCAGAGCTTCGCCCCACTCTTCAAACCATGCATGCATGCATTAGGTTGAAACTTGGGATTTGCATAAATTATTCTCTAGTTCATAATTTCTAATCACTTTATAAGAAAATATAGATTTCTTTTACCTGAAGCCCAAGCAATCAAAGCATCCAACCAGGGATGAACCCACCGGGTGCAACTGTAGAGCCTGTGGCAGTATCCTCATCTGTCATATTATAACTGCAACAAGAAAAGTAGGATTGAGAAGTGAAAAAATGACATAATCAGCAAAGAAATTAAATTAGCTCACTCTTTTTTTATACATACCCCATTTGCAGAGAATTGCTGCAATGTAAAGGCTCGAAAAATCCATCCGACTGAGGTGGCAGCTGTGGCGGCAGATGGTGGTATGGAATGCTTTGCTCCCCGGTTTCCCACGACGATCGTATCACCGAATTACTTTCCTCCAACTGCCAAAGTATTGCAAACTTAACGAATGCTATGAAGATCGGTTATGGTCAATATCGGACGTAAAATATTAATGTTTTCGGAGATTTTTTTACCTTGCTTCTCAAGTTTCTGTTGGTTTCCAGTAGAACTTCTTCCTGTATAAAGTATATATTAATGGCAGTTGGTGTTTATAACAAAAGTAAAATAGTATGGTTAGAATATATTGACATACCTTTGTTTGCAGTTCAGAAAGTTGGTCAATCATCATCTCCATCTGCATTCATGAAAGAGCAAAATAAGATACGACTTCGAAAGTCGATAGAGTCGGAGTTGGAGTGACAAAGTTATTATTGTGACCTAAATCATCTGATTGAGAGCAAAAAGAAGTTAATTTCGAATTTCGATTACCTTTCTAGACCTGATTTTCCTCAATGAGAAATCCAGCTGGTGCTCAACCTGCTCCAGTTCCTTGGTGCCCAAGTCACCTAACTCCTCTCCAAGAAAATGTCTATACATTACAAAAAGTACATATTTTCACATGAATCAAGTGTCCACACTTGAACGAGCAACTTATTTTTATGAAAAATTACGACCGAGGTCCGAGAGAGACGGTTTAATTCACCTCTGTGAATGCTGAAGGACCTCAACTTTTGCTTTCAGTTTCAGATATTCCTGGTACTTGCTCTGCTTAATATTACATCAGCACTTTTAGATTTGCTCTTAAAGGTTTGTTGAAAATTAATTATGATTCACATGAGCCTAAGGCTCAGGGGCGAAGCCATGTATTGGCCGGGAGCAGGGACAAACTCATGATTTTAAGTAGCAGTGCGAACCTTTACATCTGGTAAAGCTATATGGGAATTTGAAAACTCCAAGAGGTGCGAGATTAGGTCATCAATATAAAATATAAAGAAAAATTTTAAAATATATGAGAATTTGAAATTTTTAGGTATGCGAAATTGATTTACCTGAGTGTTGATTTCTAATTGACCAGGTTCCAATGCTCCATAGGTGTAACTGTTGTACTTCTCAAGTATCTTAGCCATGCTGCTTGCATAAAACATTCCAAGAAATGAGGGTAGCATATGCCATTAAGCCAAGAAATGAGTCTTACAATTCTCAACATTGTAAATTATGACAAAAGCACAAAGTATGGGGATATTCTTTTGTCTTGTAAGAAATTACTTTTTGTTTAAGCTTTTACTTTTATGCTACCTTTTATTGGGGCAATTTCTGGCCACTTTATCCTTGATAAAATTCTTCTTTTCCTTTTCTTTTTGAAATTTAAGGCAGGGTTTATGGAGGAAACTTCTTATCTGAGACTAGCAAAAATGGTCGAGAAAATGGACACGAACATGTATAGGAATACAAAGACCTTTACATGGGGGAATAATACGGTGTCTTATATGCTATACAATTATAATATTGTTCACGAATAGTTATTGCCTTGTTCCGAGATCAAAATTCTATACAACTATAAAATTTCTTATATATGGATAAAGCTTATATACAACATCAAAATTCTATCATTTCCTTGGTCACTAAACTATTATCGCTTTCCTGTTTTAGTCACTAAATTATTATTTTTGACAAAAATAGTCACTAATGTAACGTTTTTTCTATTTTGATCACCTAAAAACTCATTGAAAAACATGAAAGCATAAATAGTTTAGTGACCAAAATAGGAAAAAAGCAATAAATTAGTGACCAAGACAGGAAAAAAAGCAACAATAGTGATTAAATACGAAAAAACGTGACATTAGTAACAATTTTGTACCAAAAAAAATGGATTAGTAACAAAAAAAAAACGAGAATACTTTAGTGACCAATGGTGATGTTTACCCTAAATATATTTAGAATTGAGTCAAGTCAGACCATGGACGGAGATACTACTAGGGTAGGGGTTGTGCCCCCACCCCAATTTTTTTGTTCTTTTCACTAAAATGTTTAATGAAAATTTACATAATTGAACCCCTAATTTTCAATTTATTTGAAATTTCCCCTTGATCTTGATTTCTAGCTGTCATTGGGCCAGACCCTTAAATAGGGGGACGAAGCTCTCCCAACAATATTTTTTCAATCCACAAGACTCAAATCCAAGGTCTTATTTCAGGGACATCAAACTTCTTATCATTCGACTCAATTGCTAGAATATTAATTATGATTAACTCTACCAAGTTTCCAAGGGAAAATAAATGCAAATAGATAAGAGCAAGGGGTTCTTTTTTAATGAAACAAAGAGATGATAGGCAAAAGGCTGAAATAGGTATAAAATTGCAGCTACCTTATATAATCTTTGTCATGTATATGCATGAAAGAAGAATGGAGCTAGCAAAGGGAGATAGTTAGTGGGGGACCCTAAGAGGCTACCTTAGTGAAAGCACAAAACTTGCAGTGAGATTTCAGAAGAAAGCACAACTTTTTAATCAATAAAAAAACACACATATATATATATACAATGATGGACCGAGAGGTTAAAGGGGTGGTCACCCCTTGAAAATTTAAAATTAGTATTTGATTTTGAAATTTTTTAAAAGTTTTTTTATGTATTTTTATTAAAAATTTATTTTCTTCCTTAAAACTTTATAAATTCGTCTCTTAGAATTTTATAAATTCGTCTCTTAACATAAAGCTATGCGTTTGTCCTGTATATACGCGCGTGTATATTGCAACAAGACACAGATTTGTGAAAACATGTCATAACAATAAGAAGACAATGTATTATATGTGTAAATGTGTCAAGAGCAGTCAAAGATATTGTCAGACAATGTATTATATGTGTGAATGTGTCAAAACAGCAAAGATATTGTCCTTACATATGTCTCATATCGATGTCTTTTGGTTAAAGGTTGGTTTCATGTATAGCGATATCAAGTGATGAAACAAGACAAGACACCTTAAAGCTGCAATGGATTATTACAATTTGAAAAGGAATATAAGAAAAGAATGTCATTATTTTGAAGGGTGATCACGTAAATTACAAGAAAAATAATGAAAAAAACTATCAAAATTAAAATAAATAATAATTAGGCTATATAAATTCATTATGATTGAATTAAAGATACGAATCACAATGATTAAACATTAGGGTTCAAAAAACTTCAAATAAGAGGGATTATTAATCTAATTCATGGCCTTAATTTCGTTGGTTCAACACTAAAACATAAGAACTGTCGGTCGAGTTTTAATTTAATTAAAAAATTGTTATTACAACAAATAAAAAGATTTTCAAAGTATTAAAAAGAAAATCTCAACCATGCTCTAAGGTTCGTTTCGGGATCCGCATGATCGAACATTAGGTTTCAAAAAACCTTCAAATAGGTTGATGATTTTGTAAACACTTGAACCTTAAAGTCGTTGGGCGAGTCTAATGTATGATAGGTCTAAGTGTAGTTAAAAAACGATAAATTTTAAAAATTGTCCAAAAATCTAAAATGTTAAATTTTTTAATAAGATTTTTTTTTGTAATTTTTGACAAATTTCGATACTTATTGTTTTCTATAACATTTTAAGTCCTTAAACAAAGTATCGAAACTTGTCAAAATTATAAAAAAAAATCCTAAAATATTAACATTTTAAATTTTTGGACAAAATTTTAAACTTGCCATATTTTAATCGTGCCCTAAACCTGCCGTACCTCAAATTCATCTAAAATTATTAATAAATTTTAATTTAACTGACATCATTATTATCTAATATGTAAAAAAATATAATTATAAACAAACGTAAATCTTAAGATTTATGAGTTTAAGAAAGAGTCGAATAGTTTTTGATTTTATTAACTTTTAATTTGACATTTTAAGCTAACTTGTGTCATAAACAATTTCACTGATACAAAGACGGCAGCAACATTTTTCATTTCCCATGACCCATAATTACCCCTCCCAAACATCATTAAACTGTGAAAACTTTAACTAACTTCAAAGACTAAGTTTGGAGAGTCAAATTAATTTTTTATCTCAAAAATTTTAGAAACAACAAAAAAATATGCAATTTTTTAGTATCAAAACCTTAATATGTTATCAAGAACATATTGATTATATGATAATATTTTAAATTTAAATATTTTAATTATATTATTTTTTAATTTAAATTAAAGAGTCACACCTTAAATTCACCTTGTTTACGAGAAACTAATTTCTTGAAATTTATCCAAAAGAGAAAGTTTTCAAAGAAACTACATATGTATATATGCATGTATGTGCAGATCTCTAAACTGATTCAAACCTATCACCTAAAATCAACAGCAAACCACAAAGGAAAACCAGATAACCCAGATTGAGAATTTTAAGAAAAACCGGACACAAATATTAAGGGTAATAATATATATACCTAGAAGTGCTGCAGAACTCATAGAGTTTGCCGCGATTAGAAAAGATGATGAGAGCAACCTCGGCATCACAAAGAATGGAGAGTTCGTAAGCCTTTTTCAGCAACCCATTCCTCCTCTTTGCAAACGTGACTTGCCGATTTATCTTGTTCTCGATCGTCTTCAACTCCACTTTTCCTCTCCCCATTACACTATAATATTATTACCCAACCAGATAAACAAAACAAAACAAAACTCCTGTTCTTTTCGTTTAACTATGGAGTTTTCCTGTGCTTTCTTCAGGGCAAGAAGCTGCCCCCTTTCTGTTCTTTATGACTGAGAATGTTATATGAGGGAACTCTACTACACCATAGCTATTAGGTTTTCACTATTTCGTACCTCAGAAAACAAAGGGATGAGATAAGAAAACAAATAAAGTGGTGGGCACTAATTTTTTAATCTATTTATCTTCATCCACCGCTTTAACTTTTTGCTAGCTTATACTTAGCTTAAAGAATAAAAACTTCATCCCTACTATCACCGGCTACATATTTATATATCATCTTTCAACAAAAAAAAAAAAATACATATTTATATATCATACTATTTCTTCAAATATCCGTAGTCACATATAATGTTAAATTGGATTAGATTTTTAAATGGAGTTTGATTATATATAAAGTTCGAACTTTTAAGAAATGTTATTTAGAAGTCACATAAATTTTATGCCATCAAAAAATGTTCACAAATAGTCATTTGACCTCTATTTTCTTTAAAATAATTTCTCTCAATGTTTTATTTTGGATTAAAATGATCTCTCTCCGAGTGAAAATTGTTAGGCAATTAACGGTAAACAGCTTAAAATGACTTGACAGAATGACGCGGCAACAGAAAAAATAATTTTATAAAATTATTTTTTGACTGATGTAACATTATTTTAAGTCGACACATTTGTCTATATTGCACTGTCATGTCAGCTTGCATTGCCATGCAGGTTTGTCACATCATTTCAAGTTATTTATCGTTAGTTGACTAATAGTTTTCATCCACAAAGGGGACATTTTTACCCAAAATAAAACGTTGAGATTTAAATAGCTTTAAAAAAAGAATAGGGGCTAAAGTGACTATTGAGTCAAATGCTAGGGGCGTTTTTTAGGCATTATGCCTAAATTTAATTATATCTAAAATCAAATCAAACTAAAAAAGCATAATCAAAATTTTCTCGATATTATTTTCTCGAGTTAATTGCACCACACGTTTCTAAACTATGACCCTTATTCTAACCTAGTCCTCAAGCTTTTGAACGTTCATATTTCATCATCAAACTATGACCATCGTTCTAAATTGATCTCTAAAATTTTGTACGTTCCAATTTCAACTTCAAACTATGACTCTCATCCTAAATTAGTCTCCAAACTTTTAAACATTATAGTTTTATTCTCAAATTATCAGTATATGCAAATCATATCCCATGATAATAGAATCGTTATAAAAAATATTAATTCTCATGTAAACACCGATGTGTATTATGTAATAATATGATATGTCATAAACGATATTTTGAGAATAAAATTGAAATATTTAAACTTTTATAGATCGATTTAGAATGACAGTCATGATTTTGAGATAAAATTGAAACATTTACAAGTTTAAGGACTAATTTAAAAAATCACAATTTAAGAACATATAATTATAATTTTTTATTCACAATATTCGAATATATTAATAGGAGGCATCCGACATCTAACCATTCGTTAGTCAAGCTTTGCTTTCTATCTTTTCCTTTTCCTTTTTTTGTTTGTTGGTTAATTTAGTTTGAGTTGACAACATGACATAAACATCAACCTTAAGACATTCTTTACTTCTTGAGCGTTGCTTAACGTGTCGAAACAAAAACATAGGATAGTTAGAACAGGGGCCACCATGCCCTTAACAAGATGCTTTTAGTTGTCAGAATTCTTTCTCGTTTGAAAACTTTTCTAAGGTTAAATAGGGTGGGAGTGATTTCGGTTCGATTTCAATTATGAAAGATTTTTTTTAAAAATATTGATATATATATAATAATTATACTATGTACATGCGGTGGAAACAAAAAGTTTTTACAAGCACATTAGTTTTAGGGTTTAGAGATTTTGTTTAGGGTTTAGGGTTAAAATTTAGAGTTTTGATATAGGGGATTCGTTAGAATTTAAGGTTTAGGGTTAAAATTTAGAGTTTACAAGTCAAAACTTAAATCCCTAACCATATTACCATAAAACCTAAAGCCCAAACTCTAACCATAAACCCTAAATTCAAACTCCCTACATTTAAACTCTTAAACCCTAAATTATATCCATATACCCTAAAACCAATACGTTTGTAAATTTTTTTCATTTTCACTGTTAGTGCATGGGATATTTTCTCATATATATTCATATTTAAAAATTGTAGCGGTGTATTATTTTTTTAAAAAATAATAGTGAAATGTGTGTGTATATATATTCATATTCAGATGTAATTCTAGCAGTGATATGAAAATAAAAATAATCATTTGAAAATAATATACAATTGAAGTTTTAAATTATTTGTTTTTATGAAATTATTAAAAAATATATTATATTCAATTTTTAATGAAATAATAATATGTATAATAATTATTTTACCTTTATTATTTATTTTATATTAATATTTATTTAATTTAATCCAAATGTTTTTATAATTATTTCTTAATAACTTAATAAGTAATTTCGATTATCTTCAACATATAAAATTTTAATAATGTCGTTTTATAAACTTATATAAATATTTTAATTAGTTTTTTACAATCAATTTAAATTATTTATTATATTAGATGATAAATAATATCTTAATATTTTGTTTAGTCAATTCAATTTTTTAAACGCCAAGTATTATTTCAAAAAATAAGAATATTATACTTGGATTGCTTTTTACAAGGATTATTATTTCGACAATAAAAAAATTCACAAGTGAAATTGTATGGTTATCACGTGTGATTATTCTTTATTTTATTTTTAATATAATTAAAAAATTAATAATAACCATATAACTTCACTTGTGAAAATTTTTTTCGTCAGTATATAGAATAATTCTCTTTTATACTGTTACTGTTATTGTTACTGATTTTGTAATACGATGCATTTCGTATTACTACATGTTTAGCGATACATCACATATTGTTACTGATTTATTCTGTAATACTTTAATGTATTACTGCCTGATGGAAAAAATAAGGTATAATGAGTTAAGAGGAACCCTGCCCGTTGTGATTAGTAGATGGATGGGTAGTTAGAGGTTAAGCAGCCTGCATCTGCATTTCTGACTCGCTGTATGCATTCTATATTTTTGTCTAATTCTGTGTCTGTATGAACTCTGCTTATTGGTGTACAGTGAGACCACATTGAGCTTTGTAACTCATTCTTGTTTTTACCTTGTTTTACAAATTGACTATTCTATTAGGCTTGGATATGTCATTGTCTTGCTGATCTTATTTTATTTCAGATTTCATATATTCTTGGTACTATTATTTACATGTTTTATTTACCATTTACAGAATCGTGACTTTGGATTTAATTACTTTTATACTGGTTTATTTCAGATTTTTATCGGATTTATTTTAGTTTATTATGGACTTTGTTGGAATATTATAATGTTGGTTTTGTACTGATTTTAGACTGGTTTTATGAAATGAACTTCATGTTTAACTCTTTTATGGATTGTTGTTTTATTGGAACTGTATTGTAGCACCCTCGGTTTGATTGAGGCGTCTAGGCCAGGTGTCATTGTTACAAAAAAAATTCAGTTTTACATTGATTTTGTACCATTAGATGAGTGTAAGTTGATGGTTAAAAATAACGTGTTTAAAACAAAAAAAAAAGAAGTGAATAATCTCAACCATAAATTTATACTCATTAAATGAATTAAAATCAATGCAATTATTTTTTATTTTATACCGAGCAGGTGAATTTTACCTTATATAGGAATGATAAATTATGAAATCGATCAACCAACAAGGGTTGGTCCAAGTAATAAGCAGCATGGTATCGCTTAACAATGTCTCGAGTTCGAGACCTTGTGTATGTAAATAATCTCCACTGAAAAACTCACCCACCAAAATTAAGTGTGCAATGCGGATCGAATTAGATAGGGCGAAGCCCTGAAAAACTAAGAGTACAAAAAAAAATATTATGAAATCGATCAAATCCCCAAGCATGGAAGACTTGCATACATAATGGAGAACAAGATTCATGGCATGGCATGGCATCGCATCGCATCGCATCGAATCGCATCGCATCGCATCGCATCAACCTCTTCTTTTGGGTACAAAGCTGATAATTTACTCACATGTCTTTTAGTCAACCCCGACATCGATTCGATAATTTCGGAATCTATGCAACTAGGGTGATAACGAGCAAATTGCTTTTAATTTTTTTTATTGAAATTTTGGAAAATAATATGTGAAAACCTGTATGAAAAAGATAGTAATATTTATTTTTGAATTCCACATGTAACCATAGTACATTTTTAAATTATATAAGTCCACAAGAAAAAAAGAGATTTAAAGCATTTAACCATAATAACAAGTTAACAACACTAAAACATACAAGTGTATATGAAGTTGTTGAGATATTTGATTTTGATATAACTTAAAGAAAAATATTTTTAGACTTAAACTAATTTGCAAAAATATTTTAAAAGTCCATTAACTTGAAAAAATAAGTTTAAATGCTTTTCAAAATAGCCAAAGTGTAAAAAACAAGCTGTGAGTACCGATACCCATTCCTAGGTATCAATACCCAGTCAGTTGTACCAGTACCCATTTTACCCGCATCGATATGCCCCTTTGTTTTCCAAAAAATCCAAATTCCAGTAGCCAAAAGGTGTACCGGTACAGGCTTGGCAGTACTGATACCCTAGGGTGCTTACCGATACACCTGTATCGTGTATCGATACCCTGTGTATTAAATGCCCAATGATTCTTTCTATTTTAGGTCGCGTAACGATCCTAGAACCCATGTACCGATACGCTCTGCCCTAGAAGTACATTTATGGCTAGAAATAAAGTCCCTAACGGTTCCAAACCAACCCCAACGTTTAGTAACGACCATAAACTCATTAGAGGGTTTAAAAGACTAAATCAAGTAGCCATGGAACAACAAGAAACCAACTACCAACATTCAATGATAGAGAAAAGTGTTTTAGTGTTCAATTTTGTCATATTTTTTGTAGAACACACTTGTGAGCTTAATTATTATATATGCTCAAGTGTTAGGATTTTGGGTGAGAGCTTAATTGTGAAAACTTATTTTCCTTGTGAGGTTTTATTTAATTTGCTAAATTTGTTTCCTCTTGTAAGAGAGTGTTTCAAGACTTTGGGGTATAAGTCTTGGTTGTAAGGGTTATCTCATTGAACCCGAAAAAAGGAAAGCAAATTTAGTAGATTTGAGAAAAATCCTTAGTGTGGATAGCTAAGGTAGTGGAGGTAGACTTGATTGAGTAGTCGAACCATTATAAATCTTCGTGTCACAATTTTTATTACTTAGCCATTCATCCACCAAAGCATAAATCCAATTCACCCCCTCTTGGCTATCTCGGTTGATCGTTCGAGCCCCCTAACAAAAGTATATATATATATATTTCGAGCATGTTCACGAGCTTTTCGAGTCGAGCTTGGGTCGGATTGGCTCGACTTGTTAAGGTCTCGAGTCGAGCTCGAGCTTAGCTTTAATCTAACTGAGCCCGAGTAGCTTGCAAGCCGAACAGGCTTATTATCACCCTATATGCAACGTAAATATAACATTTATTATATAATATTTTAATAATAATTTCACAAATAGAATTAAAAAGTTATAATGTAATTCATTTATTTAAAATATGAATAAAAAAGACATAATTTTAACTTGTAAAACCATACACTATATTTTGATGGATATTTCTTAAAAAAAAACTCAAAAACAAAACAAATCATTTCACATGGTAATTAATGAAGGACCAATCTCCAAAGAAAAATTGTTTTTTTTAAAGAACGCCTGCAAATGCAATCACAGTCAAGCAGACAGTGATATTGGATAGGAAACGTGTCGAGCTCTGATTAATTAACAAACTCGATTGAAAATCTTCTTTCCTTCTTGGGTTTACAACTTGCCTTAAAAGTTATGTCTGAGCCTGGGTTCCTGTTGGTACATAAACGCGTGTCGACTGCACAATTACATGTAATAACGGAGTTGTCATCAGTCTCTTTTATTATATTAGGCGGATCAAAAATTTAAAAACAAATTATATTGAGGGTTTGAGGGGCACGGTTACGTGTAAAGAAGGATTAACACCCCCACAACGTCCGTAAAAAACGACGCTTACTTGATCACTTATATTTTTCTTGTAATCCGGATGAGTGTGTGAAAAGATTAATGTAAAATTCCACAGAGTTATAAAAATAACCCGAATTTGCTCACAGCTGAGTAAACTCGAATCAATTTAGACACAAAGAGATTAAGGCATTAATCCCTAAAAATTCAAAAATATAGTCTCGCATAAGAGTTTCAACCGCTCTCACAACTGCTAGGAGAGGACCGAATTAACCCTAATTGAGAAAATATTCTGTTTACATGATACAAAAAAATCATTTTTGAATGACGTTTTATTTACCCCGTTTAGTAATTTCTAAACCTAAAATTTCAATTAACAAGTGTTTAAAAAAATTAATCCTAAAAGGCTCTACTTGGCTTCTTTTTTTTTATTAAAATTACATTAAACTAGTTAAAGAAAATTATCAAGTTAACTAAAGGGAAGTAAGTTATTTTAAGGAACCTAATCCTATGGCATTAAATACTATACGAGAAACCTACAATTAAAATTTACATTATCCTAACATATTTACATACATTCAATAAATTCTAACCTAAAAGTGTTTGTTTTAGATTATTTTACAAGTTTGTTTTAGATTATTTTACAAGATTTTTATCGAAAGAAAAATCTAATTTATTAATTATCCTTGAGTCTCTTTATCCTAAAATTTTAATATATTAAATGTCACAAAAGGATGAATAAATTAAACAATACATTAGACATGGGTAAATCAAACAAAGGATCTAATTGCATAAAAGAGGAATTTAAAAATTGAAATTAAAAATAAGAAGGGACTAGAGTGAAAAAATTGAAAATAGTGGGCCAAGACTGTAAATTCGGCGGAAGAGGGGCGCAGGTCAGCCTTTGTGCAGATCGGTTCTAGGTCGATTATAAAGCCCAAATTTCAGAAACATAAGCCATTTCTCACCCCTTGATTAAATGGATCAAACATACCCATTGAAAATCCTCTGAAGTGTTCATAGGTGTTCTTCATGGATTGAAGAATACCATCGTGTGAGCCCAGTTTTCGACAGCAGTCTACCATGTTCCTCTGTGTCGGTCGCCGTGGCTCATCGCTAGTGATGGTTCTCCAGTAGCATCTCTCTTCGGTGTCGGCTCTGGGTTCTGATGACGATGATGGCTCGATCCTTTGGCGACGACTCCTCCTACGAACGATAACGACATGCACCCCTCTCTTTTTGATTCGAGCAAGATTAAAAAATAAAAAAAGAACACCAAAATTTTGGTATAGTAATACCTCAAAAACTTGCTTGAATGCTTGTTATTGCTTTTGTAAATTGTGTGTTACAATTGATGAAACTCATGGCTTTTTATAGCTAATTACAATGAATGATATGAAAATAAAAAAGGATAAATCTTCGATTTATTCCCTAATTACAATGATATTTTCGGTGATTCTTTCCTTGCTCAGATTGCTTTTATTCGATCGATTTTCCCTATATTCAATTAATTTCTTCCCATATTTACTTTGATTTCGATTTGAATCCCCAATCTCTTGCCATATTTATTCGGTTTGGTCGTTGATTCACCATTTTTGCTTGCATGACACTTTCGGCCGAGGGGATGAGCGAGAGCGACGGTGACTATGGCAAGGCATGGCTCACGGTGCTGGTTCTACTGACGGTAACAGGAGCTGAGCAGTTGGGGCAATTGAAAGGTCAGGCACGTGGTTCTTTACGCATGGATGAGGACCAAAATGCTAGGTGCACGAGCGTGAGCCTTCCTTAGACGACCGTGGACCATTGATCCCACCCAGATCCCACGACGTAAGTTGTTGCGGCGCAAAAGACAAGGAACTAGGGTTTTCAAGCGTGAATCTGGACCATTGATTCTCTCCTGGATCCAATGGGCAATCCTTAATGTAGTGACCTTGCTCGCCAAAAAAGAAACGTGCTCCAAATTGTCTACGACATTGTCTCGTAGGGTGCCTTCTCTGACAGAAATTACAAACATGGTATTGTGACTCTCGGCCTGAACCTCCGATGCTTTCAATGAAGGTTATTCTCGCAGCAGATTGAGACATGGTTTGTGGCTTGGCAAAATTGCCTGATTGAGAAGGTTGTGGTGGTATGGTTGCTTGTACCCTTGTTGTTTGCCTTTCTTATATGGCAAAGGTGGACGAGAATTATCTCGACACCTCTTTTCAAATTGGGTTAGCCCACTAAACCTCTGCGACCTCTGAGCAGCTTTAGTAGAGATCACTCGATTCATGAGCTCTTAGAAATCGGTGATTCCCAAGGCAGTGAACAAGGGTCGAAGTTTGTCGCTTAACCCAGCTACAAATATTCTACATTTCTCTTCTTCTTTCTTGATGTACTCAGCTCTGTACTTACAATATTTTTAAAAGTCGTAGATGTACTATTCCACCAGCCTCTCGCCTTGTTTGAGATGCAGAAAGATATCTTGTTTTTTTGCCAAATAATGTTCACTGATATATTTTTTCCTAAACTCACGCATGAAGAACTCCCAGGTTACAACTTCTTCGAGAGCGATAAGTATAGTGGTTTCCCACCAATTCAGAGCCTCGTTTGCGAACAAAGCTAAAGCACACTCGAGCTTGTGCTCATCTGAGCACTGTAACTGCTTGTCAGAATTCTTATCGTGCTGTCCAGCTAATATTCTGCAGTCTCAGGATCTTCACCACCCGTACCTGTAAAGGTAGTGGCTCGGTGTTGAGCTAATTTATCAATAGGGGCTTGAATTATAGGAGTAGCAGCTACAAAAGACTGTGCAGAATGCTCGGACTTAAGGGTAGCCATGAACTGCTTGAACATCTCAGCTATGTTCTTGTAACATTCAAATTGAGCAGTCTGTAGGACGGGTTCAGGATGGTTCTTATGGAGGAATTTGTGAGTTCGGAGGGTTTCCCCCTTTTTTCCTCGCCATGAGTCGAGGAACCGGTCGTATGCTCAACTTCTTCGTGAGCTTTATCGGACTCAAACATCATATACTATAAAAGACAAAAGGATCAGATTAACCGTAAGTCATAATATACACAATAATAAACTCTTAGGTGGCATATGCAATGCAATAACAGTACAATGGACTTCAGTTTAATCTAGAATCGACTAAACTGTAGCTCTGATACCACAAATATAACACCTCCTTCCCGGTCTGGTAAGAATCTAGGTCGAAAAGCGTTATCAGTGAACAATACGGTGAACTATTTACTAATTTTGATGACTTGAATGATATACATTGATTTAATAACTTTAATTCGATGCCACGGTTGGCAATGGTCAAAACAAACTTACTCAAAATATAAATCAATGACCATTTAATAACTTATACAAGTTTAAAGACTAAATTGTAATTCTTGCAAATTTTAAGGATTTATCAATAATTAGAATTACCAATGTAAAATTCCTTTCTTGATTATTTTCCATATAAAATTTTAGAGGTTTTGGAAACCATTTACACCTCCAATTAGACCATATCTGAATCAGTGACTATTTCGCAAGATTTTCGGAACCAGTTAACTAACTTAACTAACTCACTTGTATCGGTACCGATACTTGAAAGGTCGTACCAGTACACCCCTAAATAAATTTCTTTTGAACTTGAATCCCGTATAGGTACGCAACATATAGTATTGGTACGAGGGATTTAGAGCCTCCGTATCAGTCTAGAACCTTTACCGTACCGGTTCTCAATCCCTAAATTACCAAATTAAGCTGCAGCGGGTATCGGTACACCACTAACCGTACCGATACCCATGCTATAGTAAAATTTTAGTGTTGATTTGGTGTATCGGTACCTCTGTAGTAGTATCGGTACGCCTCAATACTCTATACAAATTTTACATGCTTGTACCGGTACAACATCACCCATACCGATACGCCTGGGTTAATATTGCCCAAAACAGCGTAACGGTACCGGAACGACACCATCCGTACCGGTATGCATGTGTTTGTAATGTCATATCTTGTTTGGTTTTTATTCGATTTAAAATCTTTAACCATGTCCAAAGTTTACCAAATTTTGCCAGCAACCTTAAAACATCAAATCTATATACATGTTGAATTTCATGTCAAAACGAATCCATTTACCCAGTTTTCACCTATTAGCGCACTTACGGTCATTTTACCAATTTTGTCAAAATCACTATCATATCATATTTTGTGTTTTAACCCATTCAACATAGTGTACCATGCGTACATACAAATTGGGACTAAACCAACTTGTCTAGACCCTATGCCACCTCTCTAGGAGTTTAAGGACAAAGTTTACATTACATGTAACTATGCGACTTACTTCAAAAGCGTCCCTGCTTTGATCCTTGTTCCGACACGACTTTAACCTGAAAATGCATGGAAATGAGATGCATTAGGCTTATTTAGCCCAGTGATGTAACACCTTCAACGTATATTTGATGATTAAATACACATTGAAGATGTTACGAAATTATTTAACTGATTTCCTGACTTGTATTTTATAATATTTTCTCAACTTTCGAAGCATTCATAGCCTATTTGTATATTGCTAGTTTTGACCCTGAATTGATTTATAAAACATGTTAATAAGTTATTAAAATAAGTAAGTAACTCAGGGTGAAAACTAGCTATACTGCCTAGGCCCTTTCTTGAATTTCAAATCGTTACGTGATAAACAAAAATTTAAAATTTTACTTTTAAAACAACTAACGAATAAACTGATACATGCCCACCAAAGAATATCATAAATTAGAATGTCTTACTGATTTTTGGCAGATTGCAGCTTGATTAACATGCTTGACTCCTCTTCCGGTAAGTTTCCAATAACCTACGTGTGAAACAACACACGCTAAGTATTCACTTAGTGAGGCAACTATAATTTAAAGTAAATAATTTCAATATAAAGAATCATGTAAAATAGACTTATCAAGTTATTCCTCTGTCATATAACAGTGCAATACATTTCCTGCAAAATAGCAAGTGATTCCAGTACAACTTATATCATATCATAAAACAAGTATAATTATCATGTTCTCAGTATTTATCAGTCATCATGTAATCATTTGCAATATAACCTTTCTTTAGAGATATGCCAAAGTATATAATATGAGATCAAGGTACGTGAGTCATCTTGATAATACACCATAGTGTCTAACATAACGTGAACATGAGTACGTACTCGAGGACGCTCTTTGCTCCTCATAAAAGCACATCGTCAATGCCATTAGCAATATGGGCTTGGATCCCCAGGGTGCACACCAAGGGCTTGGGTCCCCAAGGTGGAAGTGACACCGTAGTGCCTAACTTGAACATGATAGATAATTACGTATTTGAGAATGCTCTTTGCTCCTCATTAAAGCACCTCGTTAGTGCCATTAGCACTATAGGCTTGGATCCCCAGGGTGCAACACCAATTGCTTGGGTCCCTAAGGTGTATGTGACACCGTAGTAGTCACAAAACATGAAACATAACTTGCATGATACTGTTGCTAAGGACTATATAGATATCCAACAATACCATGAACTCTCATATCATAATACTTGGGCATTTCATTTCATTATCATTCATGTAAACGGCCAATTCACATCCCATATTTCATCATAATTTTTCAGATGTACTTGTCATTACTGTGTTATGCATCAATGTAAATCATATAGTCAATATTAGGCAGTTCATATCCAATATCTAAAATTCGATTTATTTCAGATAAATCTTTATGCCATATCAATGTATCACATATACCATTTAATATTTTATGCCATTTGCATAACTTTGATCAACATACTTTTTCATTAATATCAAGGTTGACTCATCACAAGTCTTCCTCATATCATATATATAAAATAGGTAAAGATGCACTCACCTTGGCCACTTAATATGATGCCTCACTAAGTCCTAATTTGATCATTTCTTTCATAATATCTCGAACCTTCTCTTGAAGCTTACTTTAAACCTTCCAAAAATGCCTTGAAATTTTTTGTTTTCATTTTCTTCTTTATCTTGGAAACCCACGGTTTGCCCAATAAAAAGATGAACAAATTTCCTTAAATTTTTGAATCCTAATTTTGCTTTTAATAAGCTACTAACTTAGTACCAAATGACCTTAATATTGTTTAACAAAGTTTTGGGGTGTTACAATTCTCCCCTCCTTTATGAAAATTCGTCCTCGAATTTTCAACTTATGCTTGATCCACTATGACAAGTACTCATTCTGTCAGATTTGTCCCAATCTTTCTATTATCTTTCCTTGATCCCAAAATTTGTCAATTGACGAAATCTAGCAATATTTTGCTTTTCTTATATCAACCTTATGCCGACTCATACTATTGAGGAGCAACATCAAGTCATGCAATCAACACATCAGTAATATGACATCCTAAGGGCATGTATTTACTGACAAACTTGTAATAAATATAGTTTAACATTCAGAATTGGCTAAACCTGTAGCTCTGATACCAATAAATGTAACACCCTCAACATATATTCGATGATTAAATACACATTGAAGATGTTACGAAATTATTTAACTGATTTCCTGACTTGTAAATTTTTTTTATAATCTTTTCTCGACTTTCGAAGTATTCATAGTCTATTTGTATATTGCTAGTTTTGACCCTGAATATATTTATAAAACATGTTAATCAGTTATTAAAATAAGTAAGTAACTCAGGGTGAAAACTAGGTATACTGCCTAGGCCATTTCTTGAATTTCAAATCGTTACGTGATAAACGAAAATTTAAAATTTTACTTTTAAAGCAACTAACGAATAAACTGATACATGCTCACTAAAGAATATCATAAATTAGAATATCTTATTGATGTTTGGCAGATTGCAGCTTGATTAACATGATTGACTCCTCTTCCGGTAAGTTTCCAATAACCTACGTGTGAAACAGCACACGCTAAGTATTCACTTAGTGAGACAACTATAATTCAAAGTAAATAATTTTAATATAAAGAATCATATAAAATAGACTTATCAAGTTATTCCTCTGTCATATAACAGTGCAATACATTTCCTACAAAATGGAAGTGATTCCAGTACAACTTATATCACATCATAAAACAAGTATAATTATCATGTTCTCAGTATTTATCAGTCATCATGTAATCATTTGCAATATAACCTTCCTTTAGAGATAGCCCAAAGTATATAATATAAGATCAAGGTACATGAGTTATCTTGATAAGACACTATAGTGTCTAACATAATGTGAACATGAGTACGTACTCGAGGACGTTCTTTGCTCCTCATTAAAGCATCTCGTCAATGCCATTAGCAATGTGGGCTTGGATCCCCAGGGTGCACACCAAGGGCTTGGGTCCCCAAGGTGGAAGTGACACCGTAGTGCCTAACTTGAACATGATAGATGAGTACATATTCGAGGACACTCTTTGCTCCTCATTAAAGTACCTCGTTAGTGCCATTAGCACTATGGGCTTGGATCCCCAGGGTGTAACACCAAGGGCTTGGGTCCCCAAGGTGTATGTGACACCGTAGTAGTCACAAAACATGAAACATAACATAACTTGCATGATACTGTTGCTAAGGATTCTATGGATATCCAACAATACCATGAACTCTCATATCATAATACTTAGGCATTTCATTTCATTATCATTCATGTAAACGGGCAATTCACATCCCATATTTCATCATAATTTTTCATATATACTTGCCATTACTGTATTATGCATCAATGTAAATCATATAGTCGATATTTGGCAGTTCATATCCAATATCTAAAATCCGATTTATCTTAGATAAATCTTTATGCCATTTGCATAACTTTGATCAACATACTTTTTCATTAATATCAATGTTGACTCATCACAAATCTTCCTCATATCATATATATAAAATAGGTAAAGATGCACTCACCTTGGCCACTTAACATGATGCCTCACTAAGTCCTAATTCGATCATTTCGCTCATAATATCTCGAACCTTCTCTTGAATCTTACTTTAAACCTTCCAAAAATGCCTTGAAAATTTTTTGTTTTACTTTTCTTCTTTATCTTGGAAACCCACGGCTTGCCCAAGAAAAATATTAACAAATTTCCTTCAATTTTTGACTCCTAATTTTGCTTTTAATAAGCTACTAACTTAGTACCAAATGATCTTAATATTGTTTAACAAAGTTTTGGGGTGTTACAAGTGAGGTAATCTACAATAATACCATAAGTTCCAATAAATGTCATGAACATGTATATCAATATAAATGCATATCAAGTCAATGTGTTAACAATACTTGCAATAATTTATTTCCTTGGATCGAAATGTAATGTGGATACGCAAACATCGCCAACAATAAATGGTCAATATCCTCCAACATCGCCAATAAGTCCGAAATCAATACATCCCA
The DNA here is from genome assembly GCA_019671005.1 of Hibiscus mutabilis. Taxonomy (NCBI): domain Eukaryota; kingdom Viridiplantae; phylum Streptophyta; class Magnoliopsida; order Malvales; family Malvaceae; genus Hibiscus; species Hibiscus mutabilis. Next base: position 1,962,305 of record CM033754.1, on the reverse strand, counting down.
CCAACATCGCCAAATAGAGCCTTAGCTCAAGGACCGTAGTCCATTCCGTACCAATGAGCTCATGAATTCTATGGCATGCCAATTGTACCCCATGTCCATTCGTATCCAAGGATTTAATGTTTAGGCCAATATCAATAACAATAACAATGACAATAACGGTAGCAATAACAATAACAATATAGTATGATCAATATGGCCTTTTCAAATGTTTCAATGATATCAATGATAATGTAATGATTCAATAACCAACTTGACAATGTAATAAGCTTACCAAAGCTTACCGATGGTACCTCATACGAGGTTTCGATATAACATACCTTGAATTCATGGATGGAAATGCAATGAACAATATCAATAAAATCGAGAAAGGCACGTAGCCAATCCTAAAACTCTGACTACACTTACTGATATTTTCGAGGCATCAAGGCTCCCAAATGACAACTCCCTTATTCTTGACCTTGGTTGAATTAGAGGGATTAGGTGATTTTTCACCTTGATTCTCTTGAGCTACAAAGAATATGAATTACATGGATTTCAATACCGATAATAGATTCATAGCTACCTAATAGCTATGAAAAGAAATAACGAATAAGCTATGATACCCCTAAAAAATTTCTAGGGTTCCTTGATTCTTAAACTTTGAATTAAATATGGATTTGGTCATAGAATCGATGTATCATTTAATAGATATTTCTTACCCGATCACTAAGATTGAATTGAAATCAAGAAATTAAAGAAACTACAAGCTTTCCCTAGCCAACAATGGAGGTGCTTGCTTGAGGTGTGTGGTTGGAGGAAGAAGATAATGATAGCTAGCTTGAAGATTACACCAGTGAGTTTTCTATCCTTAATTTCTTTCTTTTTAATTTTTAATTACTAATCTTTCCTTACAATGAAGAAATCCTTTCTTTTACTCGCACGTATGAGGTGATTAGGATTGAGGAGAGGATAATCATAAGGTTAGTCCCTCAACTCTTTACTTTCTATACTTTTACCCCCAAACTTTCAATTTTCTCAACTTAGTCACTAAAACAAGTTTCATGGTTTACAATGGGTTAATCAATATCAATACTTAATTAGGGATCAATAAACCAAAAATTAACCACTTGGTCAAAAGTAAACTCTAAAATTTGACTTTCCGGTATAAATATTTCGACAGGCGAAATTAAATTTTGGCTAGGCCCAATTTTAGGGTGTTACAACTCTCCCCCTTAAGAAAAATTAGTCTTCGAATTTTACCTGAACTGAAGAGATACGTGTATTGGTTCATCATGGTCCCTTTCGGTCCCTATGATGTTTCTTCAATCTTGTGACTTCTCAAACGCACTTTAACTAAAGGAACGTTCTTGTTTTTAAGTCTCTTGACTTTCCTTGCTAATATTTGTGATGGTTCTTCCTCATACGTCAGATTGGATTAGAGTTTTACTGATTCAGGTTCAACAATATGAGATGGATCGGATCTATACTTGCGGAGCATTGATACGTGGAATACATTATGAATCTTGTTTAGCTTCTGAGGCAAATTTAGTCGATAGGACATAGGATTAACTCTTTCAGCTACCTCAAAAGGTCCAATGAATCGGGGACTTAATTTCCCCTTTTTGCCAAAACGGAGGATCTTCTTTCATGGAAAGACTTTTAAAAAACCTTTTTACCAACTTCATACTGAATATCTCTTCTCTTGAGATCAGCATATGCCTTATGTCGATCAAAGGTGGAATTCAAACAGTCATGGATAATGGTAACCCGTTCTTCAGTTTCTCAAAGTAAGTCAAGGCCCAAAATTTTACCTTCACCGAGTTCAGACCAGAATAATGGTGTTCTACATCTCATGCCATACAATGCTTCATATGGTGCCATTCCAATAGATGATTGATGACTATTGTTGTAAGCAAACTCGATGAGGGGTAGGGATCTCTCCCAAGTCCCTTCAAAGTCAATGACACATGCACGAAAAATGTCTTCCAATATCTGAATTACCCTTTTTGATTGGCCATCAGATTGAGGGTGAAAGGCTGTACTGAGATTGATTCGGGTACCTAGAGCTCTTTGCAACGTTTTCCAGAATCGTGAAGCAAAACGAGGATCTCGATCAGAGATAATTGACTTAGGTACTCCGTGAAGTCTGATTATTTCCTTGATGTACAAGTTAGCTAACTTGGGAAGACCGTAGTCCATTCTGTCTGGTAAGAAATAAGCTGACTTGGTAAAATGGTCAACAATGACCCAAATAGCGTTATGCTTAGCTGGAGTTAACGGTAAACCACTGATAAAGTCTATGTTTATTCTTTCCTATTTCCATTGAGGAAGTTTAATGGGTTACAATAATCCTGTGGGAACACGGTGCTCAGCCTTGACTCTCTAGCACGTAAGACACCTTGCTACAAACTCTGTAATAGCTTTCTTCATACTAGGCCACTAGTACAATTCCCGAAGGTCCTTATACATTTTCACTGACCCCGGGTGAATAGAAAAAGGGCTATAATGAGCTTCCTTGAGAATGTCACCATGAAGGGATTCATCACTTGGTATACAAATTCTATCAAGGGAACATATGAGTCATTCATAGTTGACTTTGAAATCAGGATCAGGATTACTCTAAAGTTTGGAAATGATGGCTTGCAATTCAGGATCTCGGTCTTGCAATGACTTGATTCTCATCACAATGGTAGATTGAGCTTGAAGTTCAGCCACTAAAGGTCGGTGTTTCTGTAACTTGAAATAAGTGTTGATAGATCGAGGAGCTACAACGCAATATTGATGTTGTAATTTTCAATACAATTATCAATACTTAAGGTTCAATATCCAATATTGATACTTACTAGACGAAGGTTTGTGACTGGGTGCATCAGCTACAACGTTGGCCTTGCCCGGATGATAATAAATTACAAGATCGTAATATTTAAGAAGTTCCATCCATCTCCTTTGATGAAGATTAAGCTCTTTCTGTGTCAATAGATACTTGAGGCTCTTATGATCGGTGTATAGGTAGCATTTTTTTCTGTAGAGGTAATGTCTCTAAATCTTTAAAGTAAAGACAACCACATCCAACTCGAGATCATGAGTAGGATAGTTCATTTAATGTGGATTAAGTTGTCTCGATGCATCCCCAACAACCTTGCCTTCTTGCATCAAAACACATCTTAACCTCTGATGTGATACATCACTATATACAGTGTAGTCTTTTTCAGACTCAGGTTGGGTCAAAACCGGTGCGTGAGTCAACACTTGCTTAAGCTGATCGAAACTACGTTGTTGTTCCTCCATCCACTCAAAAGTAATATCCTTCTATAGAAGTTTGGTTAACGATGCTACTATTATAGAAAATCCTTTAACAAATCTTCTGTAATAACCAACAAGACCGAAAAACTGTAAATTTCACCAATATTCTTCGGTGGCCTCCACTCCAATATAGTTTGAATCCTCTTTGGATCTACTTGAATACCTTCAGTATAAATTACATGTCCCAAAAATAAAGCTTGAGTGAGCTAGAACTCACACTTACTGAACTTGGCATACAATTACTTCTCCTGAAAGGTTTGTAGCACAACGCGAAGATGGTTGCGGTGTTCAACTTGATTCTTGGAATAGATCAATATATCATCTATGAAAAATACTAAAAATTGATCGAGATAAGGTCTAAAAACCCGGTTCATAAGATCCATAAAGGTAGTCGGTGCATTAGTTAACTCGAAGGGCATAACCAAGAATTCGTAGTGGCTATACCTTGTACGAAAGGCTGTCTTAGACACGTCGCATTCTTTAACTCTCATTTGATGGTAACCAGATCTCAGATCAATTTTAGAAAAGACGGTTGCATTCTTAAGTTGATCAAATAGATCATCAATTCTTGGTAATTGATATTTGTTCTTAATGGTGAGCTTATTTAATTGTCGATAATCAATGCAAATGCGCATTAATCCATCCTTCTTGACAAAAAGAATTGGAGCTCCCCAAGGTGAGGAACTTGGTCGAATGAAACCTTTATCTAGCAGATCTTGAATCTGTACCTTGAGCTCGGTAAGTTCAACTGGTGCCATCCAATAAGGTGTAATAGAAACCAGAGTGGTTTCAGGTTGCACTTCAACCCCAAATTCAATTTCATGAGTGGGTGGTAAACTCAGAAGCTCATCGGGAAACACATTAGAAAATTCTTGCACGGTATCTATATCTTGCAACCGAGGTTATTCCCTACTTGCAGCAGTATATAACAATAATCTCTTACCCCTAGAGTCCATAAGAGTTACACTCTCCTTGTCAAGACCTCTAAGATACAATTTCTTTTTCGAACAATCCACCCAAGTTTAATGTTCTCCGAGCCAATCAACCCTAAAATAACGTCATCCTCATGAATATGAAGGGCCATAAGGTTGGCCAGAAATGGTATCCCTTGTATCATGAGGGAAGAATTCTTACATATTAGCCCAATTACAACACTATCCCCTAGAGGATTGGTTAAGGTAATTTTGGAGGCTATAGGTTCAGTTGTTAACTTAAATCTCTTAATCAACACAATACTTATAAAGAAGTGAGTAGATCCAGGATCAATCAATGCATAATCAGGGTGAGTATACAGTTTAACAGTACATGCTATAATGTCTGGATCTTCATCCTCTTATCTGCTTCTCACGTGGTAAACTTGAGCTGAAGCTTTAGAATCTTGTCGATTAGGAGTTCTTGTAAAGCCACCAGGTTTTTCAGAAGCTCCCGATGTAACTTGTTTTTACCCCTTGCCCTTGAAAGACTTTGCAGGAGACGCTGGAATTATCGATGCAGAAGAATTAGAAGTATTCATTAGGCAGTCCTTAATGTAGTGACCTTGCTCGCCACAAAAGAAATATGCCCCAGATTGTCTCCGACATTGTCTCGTAGGGTGCATTCTTTGACAGAAATTACAAACAAGATATTGCGACTTTCGGCCTGAACTTATGGTGCTTTCAATAAAGGTTGTTCTCGTAGTAGATTGAGACATGGTTTGTGGCTTGGCAAAATTGCCTGACTGAGAAGGTTGTTGGTGGCATGGTTGCTTGTACCCTTGTTGTTCCCTTTCTTATACGGTAAATGTGGGAAAGAATTATCTCGATGCCTCTTTTTAGATTAGGCTAGCCCACTAAACCTTTGCGACCTTCGAGTAGCTTTAGTAGAGATCGCTCGATTCATGATCTCTTGGAAATCAAAGATTCCCAAGACAGTGAACAAGGGTTGAAGTTCGTCGTTTAACCCAGCTACAAATATTCTACATTTCTCCTTTTCTTTCTTGATATACTCAGCTCCATACTTACAATATTTACAGAAGTCGTGGATGTACTGTTCTATCGGTCTCTCGTATTGTCTAAGATGCATAAAGATATCCTACCTTTTGGCCAAATAATATTCACTAATATACTTTTTCCTAAACTCGCGGAGAAAGAACTCCTAGGTTACAGCTTCTTCGAGAGCGGTAAGTACAGTGGTTTCCCACCAAATGCAGAGCCTCGTCTGTCAACAAGGCTAAAGCACACTCGAGCTTGTACTTATCTGAGCACTGTAACTGCTTGGCCAGAATTCTTATCGTGTTGTCCAGCCAATATTCTACCGTCTCAGTATCTTCACCAGCCTTACCTATAAAGGTAGTGGCTCAGTGTTGAGCTAATTTATCAATAGGGGCTCGACTTATAGGAGTAACAGCTACAGAAGATTGTGCAGACTGCTCAGAGTTAAGGGTAGCCATGAACTGCTTGAACATCTCAGTCATGTTCTTATAACAGTTGAATTGAGCAGTCTGTAGGACGGGTTCAAGATTGGATGGTTCTTGTGGAGGAATTTGTGAGTTCGGAAGGTCTTCCCCCTTTTCTCCTCATCATGAGTCGAGGATCCGGTCTTATGCTTAACTTCTTTGTGAGCTTTATCGGAGTCAGACATCATATACTATAAAAGAAAAAAGATCGAATTAATCGCAAGTCACAATATACACAATAATAAACTCCTAGGTGGCATATGCAATGCAATAATAGTACAATGAACTTTAGTTTAATCCTAGAAACGACTAAACTCTAGCTCTTATACCACAAATATAACACCCATTTCCCGGTCTGGTAGGAATCCGGGTCGAAAAGCATTACCGATGAACAATACGGTGAACTATTTACTAATTTCGATGACTTGAACTATATACAGTTAATTAATAACTTTAATTTGATGCCATGGTTGGCTATGGTCAAAACAAACTTGCTCAAATTATAAATTAATGACCATTTAATAACATATACAAGTTTAAGGACTAAATTGTAATTCTTGCAAATTTTAAGGATTTAACAATAATTAGGATTACCAATGTAAAATTCTTTGCTTGATTATCTTGCATATAAAATTTCAGAGGTTTTGGAAACCATTTACACCTCAAATTAGACCATATCTGAATCAATGACTATTTTGCAAGATTTTCAGAACCAGTTAACTAACTTAACTAACTCACATGTACCTGTACTGGTACTCGAGAGGTCGTACCGGTACACCCCTAAATTAATTTCTTTGAACCTAAATCTCGTATTATGACGCAACATACCGTACCGGTACGAGGGATTTAGAGCTTCCATATCGGTACGGAACCTTTACCGTACATATACAAATTCCCTAAATTCTCAAATTGAGCTGCAGCGGGTAACGGTATGCCACTACTCGTACCGGTACCCATGCTATAGTAAAATTTCAGTGTTGATTTGGCATATCGATAACCTTGTAGCAGTATTGGTACGCCTTAATACTCTATACAAATTCTACATGCTTGTACCGGTACGACATCACCCGTACCGATACGCCTGGGTTAATATTGCCCCAAAACGGCCTACATGTACCGGTACGACACCACCCGTACCGGTACTCCTGTATTTGTAGTATCATATATTGTCTGGTTTTTATTCGATTTAAAAGCTTTAACCATGTCCAAAGTTTACCAATTTTTTTCAGCAACCTTAAAAACATCAAATCTATATACATGTCGAATTTCATGTCAAAACGAATCCATTTACCCATTTTTCATCTATTAGTGCATTTAAGGTCATTTTACCAATTTTGTCAAAATCACTACCATATCATATTTTTTGTTTTAACCCATTCAACATAGTGGACCATGCGTACATACAAAATGGGACTAAACCAACTTGTCTAGACCTTATGCCACCTCTCTAGGAGTTTAAGGACAAAGTTTACATTATATGTAACTTGGTGACTTGCTTCAAAAGCGTCCTTGCTCCGATCCTTGTTCCGACACGAATTTAACATGAAAATGCATGGAAATGAGATGCAATAGACTTACTTACTTAGCCTAGTGAGGTAGTCTACAAATAATACCACAAGTTCCAATAAATGTCATGAACGTATATATCAATATAAATGCATCTCAAGTCATGTGTTACCAATACTTCCAATAATTTATTTCCTTGGATCGACATGTAATGTGGATACGAGAATTTCCCAACCAACACCGCCAACAATAAATGGTCAATATCCTCCAACATCGCCAATAAGACCGAAATCAATACATCCCGCCAACATCGCCAAATAGAGCCTTAGCTCAAGGACCGTAGTCCACTCTATACCAGTGAGCTCATGAATTCTATGACATGCCAATTGTATCCCATGTCCATTCATATCCAAGGATTCAATGCTTAGGCCAATATCAATAACAATGACAATAACGGTAGCAATAACAATAAAAATATAGCATGATCAATATGGCCTTTTCAAATGTTTCAATGATATCAATGATAATGTAATGATTTATTAATCAACTTGACAATGTAATAAGCTTACCAAAGCTTACCGATTGTACCTCCTACGAGGTTTCGATATAACTTACCTTGAATTCATGGATGGAAATGCAATGGACAATATCAATAAAATCGGGAAATGCACCTAGCCAATCCCAAGACTCCGACTACACTTACTGTAGTACCCCAAAACATGGCTTAGGAATAAGTACCGAATCAATTGCTAATTAAATTGTTTCAAAATACCTTTTTAATAGATAATTAGATAAGTTAAGGATCAATTTGAAAAGAAATAAAGTTGCAGTGCTCGAAATTAAGAGACTATTTTGAATAACATGCAAATTTTAATTATTGTATGATAAAACTAAATTGAATTGTGGACATTCCACGTGTCCACCAAATAAGATAATGGCTGGCCACGTGAATGACTTCTGCAAGTATTGCAAATACGGGTCGGAATACATCAAGACTGATGCTGAAAAGTGTAGGATGTTTATTGATGGATTGAATGATGAATTAGGTCCAATATTCACTGCCCTGGGTATCACTGACTTCCAGAATCTGGTGAACCGGGCCATTGTAACCGAGGTGAAGATGAAAGCTTCTGAGAAACGTAAAAGCGGAAATTCATAGAAAGACAAGCGTTCCAGGAATGATAACAAGCCTCACTAGCAGTCAAAGAAGTCTAAATATTTTAAGGATCGCTCTTTGTATTACACTCTCCTGCCCAGAAAAGCAACTTCATACCGAGACCCCAATCAGTAACCAAGCCTTCAGCCCCGATTATCTCTGTTTATAGTACGGGGAATTTCGGTAAAGCTGTTTAGTATCCTACTTGTAAGTTTTGCCAGAAACACCACATGAGTCAGTGTAGAACTCAACAGAATCTGTGTTACTTATTTGGAGCCTCCGATCACTATATCAGGGATTGTTCTTAGAATCCTAACAAGGTTTCGAATCGAACTTTTGCAAATGCTAGCTCAACTCCTTTCATTCGAAACAAAGGTCCCAGACAAGCTCAGTCTGGAAATCAGGGGAAAGGCAAAGGACAACATTTGAATGCCCTTACTCACCAAGAATCTCGAGCTCCTGCTCGAATTTATCAAATTCGGGGAAAAGAAGATGAAGAATCACCCGACGTTGTAGTAGGTACCATTGAGTTAAATTCGACTCCTGTTTATGCTTTAATAGACTCGGGATCTACTCATTCTTTTGTATGCTCAACCTTGATTGAAAAATTAAACTTAAAGCCCGAAATTGTAAAACAAAGCCTTGTAGTTTCGAACCCAATAAGGGGAATTACAAACATAAGCCTTATCTGTAGAAATTGTCCCCTATTCATTCGAAATGTACCCTTTCTTGTTGATCTATATGTACTACCAAATTCTGAATTCGATCTAGTACTGGGACTAGATTGGTTAAGCAAGCATGAAGCTTGGGTAGATTGCCTAAATAGGAGACTTTACCTTCGAGGTTTAGGAAATGAATCAATCATTCTAATTGACAAGAAACCGACCTCAATCTTTGCTAATATGGTCTTACAAGATGAACTTGAATTTGATTTACCTAGTGTGCCTATTGTATCTGAATATCTCGATGTTTTTCCTGAGAAACTCCCTGATCTTCCTCCAACCAGAGAAGTAGAGTTCGGGATCGATGTCCAACTTGGAAAAACTCTGGTGTCTATCACACCTTATCGGATGACACCTGTTGAGTTGAAAGAACTCAAGAAGCAACTCCAAGAGCTATAAGACAAGGGTTTCATTAGGCCTAGCTCGTCTCCCTAGGGTGCTCCAGTCATGTTCGTGAAGAAGAAAGACGGGACTATGAGACTCTGTATTGACTACAGACAATTGAACAAGCTTACTATCAAGAATCGATATCTTCTCCCTAGGATTGAAGATCTTTTCGATCAACTCAAAGATGCTGCAGTATTCTCAAAGATCGATCCATGATCGAGATACTACCAAATGAGGGTAAAAGAAGAAGATGTGCCCAAGAAAACCTTTCGCACTCGATATGGCCATTTTGAATTCCTTGTAATGCCATTCGGATTAACGAATACTCTGGCTGCTTTCATGGAACTCATGAACCGTGTATTCAAGCCCTATCTTGACAAGTTCGTAGTCGTCTTCATTGATGACATTCTAGTGTATTCTCGGAATAAGGAAGAATATTCTAAACGCCTTCAAATCGTATTGCAAAACTTCTGAGAATGTTAATTGTTTACAAAGTTCTCTAAATGCGAATTTTGGCTATCGGAAGTGTTGTTTCTTTGCCATGTCATCTCGGCGGAAGGGATTAAAGTAGACCCGAGCAAAATTCAATCTATTTTAGATTGGAGACCTCCGAGGAATGTTGGTGAGGTCAGAAGCTTTCTCGGTTTAGCTGGGTATTATCGATGTTTTATCAAGGGATTCTCGTCCATTGCCGCAAGTTTGACTAAGCTAACTCGCAAAATACACATTTTGTTTGGTCGGAGAACCAACAACGAAGTTTCGATTAGCTTAAACAAGCCCTGACTCATGCTCCAGTTCTCATACAACCAGTATCAGGCAAGGAGTACACTGTTTACAGTGATGTATCTCATTTGGGACTAGGACGTGTCCTAATGCAAGATGGAAAAGTGGTAGCTTACGCTTCGAGGCAACTAAAACCATATGAGTCAAACTACCATCCACGCGATCTAGAATTGGCAGCTGTCGTGTTTGCACTCAACGTTTGGAGACATTACTTGTACGTGGAGAAATGTAAATTGTTCACAGACCACAAGAGTCTCAAATACCTTCTAACTCAGAAAAACTTGAACTTAAGGCAAAGAAGATGGCGAGAGTTACTTAAAGATTACGATTTGGTTATCGACTACCATTCAGGGAAAGCAAACGTGGTTGCTGATGCCCTTAGTCATAGACCATACTCGGCTTCCTTGGCTATCAATGCTTATTTTCGTTTATCCAAATGACATAAATTATTGTCTAAACTTCAATTTCAATCTAGCCTAATCTCGAGGATCAAAGAACTCCAACAAATTGATCTAGATCTTCAGAAGATCATGTCCAAGCTAGACTCTGATTCTAATTCTGACTTTTCCCCCAAGTCGAATAGACTCCTCTATTTCAAAGATAGAGTATGTGTTCTTAAAAACGAAAAACTAAGTCACGAGATGTTATAAAAAGCTCACCAAAGCTCTTTCTCGATTCACCCTAGATCAGTTAAGATGTACAAGGACCTAAAGCCACTATACTGGTGGCCAGACATGAAATCGGCTACCACAGACTTCGTTTCAAAGTGCTTAACTTGTTAGAGGGTCAAAGCCGAGCATCAAGTCCCTACTGGATTTCTCTAACCAATCAAATTCCCTCATTGGAAATGGGATTGGATTACAATGGACTTCGTTACTGGTCTTCCTTCCACTCCAAGAAAGAATGATATTGTGTGGGTGATTGTTGATAGATTCACAAAGTCTACTCGTTTCATCCTTGTTCGAATGAACATGAACTTGGAAACCTTAGCCGAGTTATACATACGTGAAGTGATTCAATTACACGGTGTACCTACAGCTATAATCTCCGATCGAGACCCTAGATTTGCTTCCCGATTCTGGAATTCTTTGCAAAAAGCCCTTGGAATTAAAGTGCACCTTAGTACAGCCTTTCATCCTCAATCGGATGGCCAATCTAAAAAAAATCATTCAAGTACTTGAAGACATGCTACGTGCTTGTGTTATAGACTTCGAAAAGAACTGGGCGAAATCTCTACCCCTAGTAGAGTTTGCTTACAACAATAGCTACCAGACATCTATCCAGATGGCTCCATTCGAAGCTCTATACGGAAGGAAATGTAGAACTCCCTTGTGCTGGTCTGAACTGGGAGAAAACAAAGTATTGGGACCTCAATTGCTTAGACAAACTGAAGAACAAGTTCAAATCACACATGATCCATTGAAGCAAGCTTTCGATAGATAAAAAACATATGCAGACTTGAAAAGGAGTGACGTCCAATACAATGTTGGAGACAAAGTCTTCCTAAAAGTGTCCCCTAGGAAGAAAGTCTTCCAGTTTGGAAGAAAAGGGAAACTTAGTCCCCGATTCATTGGACCATTCGAAATCATTGAAAGGATAAGGCCAGTGGCCTATTGATTAGCTCTTCCCAGTGAGTTCGACAAGATTCGTAACGTCTTCCACTTGTCTATGCTTAGAAGATATCGATTTGACCCATCCCATGTTCTTGAACCTGAAGAAGTCAAATTGAATCCCGACTTATCATATGAAGAAGAGCCAATACGAATACTTGACAAAGAAGTTAGAAGACTCCGAAACAAGAATGTTCCCTTGGTGAAAGTGTTATGGAGGAATCATAAAATGGAAGAGGAAACTTGGGAACATGAGGCCACGATGAGAGATCAATATCCTCACCTATTCAACTCAGGTAAATTCGAGGGCAAGTTTATTTTTAAGGGGGGAGAATTGTAGTGCCCCAAAACGTGGCTTAGGAATACGTACCGAATCAATTTCTAATTAAATTGTTACAAAATACCTTTTTAATAGATAATTAGATAACTTAAGGATCAATTTGAAAAGAAATAATGTTGGACTACTCAAAATTAAGGGACTATTTTGAATAAGATGCAAAATTTAATTATCGCATGATAAAACTAAATTGAATTGTGGACATTCCACATGTCCACCAAATAAGATAATGGCTGGCCACATGGGGTTAAACCCATCTTCTCCATTCTTCTTCCATAAGCCGGCTTACCAACTTGAGAGAGAGGGAGAATTTGAGAGAAAGCTTGAATGAAAACCATAGAATTCTTGAGAAAATTGCAACAGTTAGGATCGAATTGAATTCATATTGGAGAAGGTAAATGCTTGATTCTCACTTTAATTTCATGTTTGAATCTTGAATTACAGATGTTATTGTCGTCTAAATTGAATTGGAAATTGGATGATTGTTATGCTGGAAAATTTGGATACATTGTTGGATTCAAAACTGAAGATTAAGTGTTAAAATAAAGTGTAATACATGCTGTAAATATGATCGTATATGCTGGAAATTTTCATGTGTTGAATGCCAATATGTATATATATGTGTGGACATGCTTAATTATAGATGTTGCCCTGTTTTGATCACATTGCTAGGGAAGATCGTGTAAACATGATTAATTTTATAAAATGCTCTGTTTTGATCACATTGGTAGTAGAATGAAACTGACCTAGACATGTAAGAACATGTATATAATTTGAATTAACATGTTAGAGGTGTCATCTAAGTGATTAAAGAGGCTAGAAACTTAAGCTAGAGTAATCTGCCCAGAATACCTTGTTATGGGCAGTAACTTTGAAAAATCTCTATAAATTTTACAAATGGAATTTAAGGCTGAAAATTTAATGGATAGTACCTTAATATGTCTAAATTCATTAGGAGAAAATGGAATTGAATTCGGAATTGTAGAATGGATTTTAGAAATGAAACAATAGGGACAGTGCAAACGGTCCAGTATTGTAATTACCCTGTCTTTAAGTAAAACACTGTATTAATTGGTAAATAATCAAAATGAAAGGCCTATATAGTTAGAAAGATAATTAAGTTAGCTTTCCAAAGGTGTAAACCAATTTAAATTCCGACGTACAGAATGAAAGTTATGCTTGTTTAAGTAAACAGTGTACAAGCTGCCAGGCAGTAGCCTTGATGTTTTGAAATGTATGTTGAATGAATTATGTGTATTGTTGTCTTGTTTTGAATAAATGAATGTGATTTTCTTGACCATGATTTAATTTTATGAAATGTTAGAACGAGAAGGGAACATTGGAGAAGGGTCTAAGGAGGAGTATTCGAAAGCTAGAAACAAAGGAGTTTGGATCCGAGACTAGCTAAGCTTGGAGTATCGTGAGTGTAGTTTATAAATAGGGTTAGGACTTAGGTCCTAACCAAACATGCATTATTTTTTCTTGCTATGGATATGCCATGATAATGAACCTAATTTAACTTGAATATAAATATTAAGGGAAGTATAAAATATGATAATATATTAAACTTGTCTATATGAATGTTACTTGAATGCCTTCGGTGTAGATTATCGAATGCCACTTAAATGTATTGTCTTGAACACGAAATGCATTGCTTGAAAAATGAAATGTACTACCTTGAACATGAATGGTTTGCCTTGACCATGAAACACATGAAATGTGAAATGAAATTTAAGAGCTAAGGCTCAATTGGCCTAAGTGCTAAAGCATAATATTGCTATACTTGCTTGAAATGATTCTTGACTACATGATGTTGAACTTGTATAAGCTTGATAATTCTTGAATAAATAAAGTGTAATCAAACAACCTTGGTTGCTAGCTGAATAGGTAGAAGGGCACGCCTTAGAGTCTAGAGTCCAGGGCTAAGGCCCCTAATTGGTGACAAACGGAGGGTACGTTTGTGTGGTCTTTGGTGAAAGTAGGAGGGTTGACCAGTACTACGGTACATCTTGCATACTACGGTACATCTTGTGGTGATAGTTGGTTGGAGACTTGATTACCTAGTCAAACTAAGAACCATGGATTGTTTTAAAAGAATATAAATAAGCTAATAAGTATGAAATGATTAATTACTTGTCTTGAAAACATGTTACTTGAATTGCTTGTCTTGAAATCTTGCTGCTTGAATTACTTGTCTTGAAACCTTGCTACTTGAATTACTTGTCTTGAAACCTTTCTACTTAAATTGCTTGTCTTGAAATCTTACTACTTGAATTATTTGTCTTGAAATCTTGCTACTTGAATTGCTTGTCTTGAAATCTTGCTACTTGAATTGCTTGTCTTGAAATCTTGCTACTTGAATTACTTGTCTTGAAAACTTGCTACTTGAACTATTTGATATGTGACCATGAATAGTCATATTTCTTGAAATGGACAAAGTATGAATTGTGATTTATTGTCTTTTGCATCTTGTGCTATTCGATTGCCTTGAAATCCTTAGTCAGGATCATTCTTGATTAATTAACACTTAACTCAATATAACAATTGGTCTCACTAAGTACATTCTTGTACTTATCACTCTCGTTTTCATCCTTCCCAACCACAGGTTAAAGGATTCGATCGTAGCTTGATCCTGAAGCCTGAATTCTTGAGCTGGAAGCAAACACAAGCATAGCTAAAGTATGGACATACTTGTTTTGTACCCCCTAGTTGGTGGCACTTAGTTGTATATAATGTCTAGTGCATGCATTTTGAATACGTGATCTTGTATATATGTATATGATCTTGAATGGGCGTACTATCTTTTGAACTTGGTTATTAATATAAATCAAGTAAAGAACTTAAATTCTATGTATTGTAAGTATTTGTTGCGCATATGGTTATGTTTATATTGATTTTATCAAAGTAATTGATCTAGTCTTGTGCCATTCGAATGTCTTGTAAGTTAAGATAGTCTTGTATGATCATGACATGTTATATATGTATTTTATAATCTTAAATGGTAAATGCCGAATGGTAAGGTTGGCATATTGCTTGCTTGGAGACAAGGTATGTACAATTGAATGTTACGTGTATCAAGTTAAGAAACAATGAAATGGAAGTATGTTTGTCTTTAAGCTATTCGAATGATGATGTTTGTATGATAATGTTAATTGAAATTTTTGGTAACCTATAATGTATGTAAAGGTGATTGCTTATATGTTAAGTAATAATTGTTTTGGTTACTTGCTAGTTAAGTAACTCATCTAATAGGGATGAGTTAACCTATTCTTGCTTGTTCTTGCTTGTAATGTATGTTAGTAACGCCCCCGAACCGGTTTCTTGCCAACCCGGGTAGGGGGTGTTACACTCACTGATATTTTTGATGCTTCAAGGCTCCTGGATGACAACTCCTTTATTCTTGAGCTCGGTGGAATTAGAGGGATTTGGTGATTCTTTACCATGATTCTCTTGAGCTACAAAGAATAGGAATTACAAGTATTTCCATATCGATAATAGATTCATAGCTACCTAATAGCTATGAAAATCAATAACGAATAAGCTATGGTACCCCTAGAAAATTTCTAGGGTTCCTTGATTCTTAAACTTAGAATTAAATATGGATTTGGTCATAGAATCGATGTATCACTTAAGAGATATTGCTTACCCGATCACTAGGATTAGATTAAAATCAAGAAATTAAAGAAACTACAAGCTTTCCCTAGCCAACAATGGAGGTGCTTGCTTGAGGTGTGGGGTTGGAGGAAGAAGATGATGATAGCTAGCTTGAATGTTATATCGATGAGTTCTCTATCCTTGATTTCTTTCTTTTTAATTTTTAATTACTAAGCTTTCCTTACAATGAAGAAATCATTTCTTTTACTCCCACGTATGTGGTGATTAGGATTGGGGAGGGGCTAATCACAAGGTTAGTCTATCAACTCTTTACTTTTTATATTTCTACCCCTAAACTTTCAATTTTCTCAACTTAGTCAATAAAAGAAGTTTTAAGGTTTACAATGGGGTCCTTAATCAATATCAATACTTAATTAGGGATCAATAAACCAAAAATTGACCATTTGGTCAAAAGTCAACTCTAAAATTTGACTTTCTAGTTTAAAGTTTCCGGTCGCTGAAATTAAATTTCGACTAGGCCCGATTTCAGGGTGTACAGATCGTGCGACGCAAAAGAGGGGAAAGATGACCAGCTTCAACCCTTGGGGTTTTGTAATTTGACCCATGCCAAATTTTGGGCCTTTGTAACTAGAATATTTAAAATAAATTGGATTCTCTTATAATTTTGTATGGATTTTTATGTTTACATATTTACTCGAAATAAGAATAAAAAGGGCTGGATAAAATAGGCGACTACACTACGAACGTATGAACTTTAGATTCCCATGGGCTAAAAATTAGGGTTCATACTTCATATGCTCATGACAACCATTTTTTTCGATTTTCCAATTTTTCTAACTATGGGATTCAAATAAGGAAAAACTTTGATACATAAATATTTAGGGTTTAAAGTTTACAGTTTATGATTTTAGGGTTTGGAATTTAATGTTAGTATTTAGAATTTAGGGTTTAGAGTTAGGAATTTAGGGTTCAAACTTTTGAACATTCCAATTTCATCCTCAAACTATGATTCTCATTTCAAATTGGTCCCCAAACTTTTGAACATTTCAATTTCATCTTTGAACTATGAAAGTCATTCTAAATTGGTCTCAAACTTTTGAATATTCCAATTTCACTCCCAAAGTATTACTATATGCAACATTAATTATCATTCATACCACATCATATTATTACATAATTAGGGGTAGATCTTGACAATAGAGTATGGGGGAGCCTACTTTAAATTTTCAAAAATTTTGAAGGCCTAAATTAAAATTATAAAAATTTTGAATTGTTTAATTTTAAAATTTTGAAGGGGACTTGATTAAAAATATTCAAAAATTTTGAAACATAATAAGAATTTCTAAATTTTGTAGGGGCAAAATTCAAAATTTTAAATTTTCAAAGGGTTAAATTTTAAAATTGGGGGGCAGGACTACCCCTAACTCCCATAAACATCCACCCTGTACATAATACACATCAATGTTTACATGGAAGTTAACAAATTTCTAAAGATATTATTAACCGTGGATGTGATTAGAATATATCGATAGTTTGGGGATGAAATTTGGAGTGTTCAAAACCTTTGGTGACCAATTTAGAATAAGGGTCATAGTTTGAGCATTAAATTAGAATATTAAAAAGTTTATTTAGAGACTAATTTAGAATGAGATTAATAGTTTGAGGATAAAATTAAAATATTAAAAAAAATTAAGAATCAATTTAATATAAAAGTTATAATTTCGGGACGTATAATACAGTCGACTCAAATAATAAAACGAAGCCTAATCGCGCTAAAAGCGCGATTTTTCTTTATCCGATGGTACATGGGGTGGCCTAATTTCTAATCTAAGAATTGAAATGACACCCTATGCATATATCAAACTTCATACATTTGTACATGACACAATTTCGTGGCAATGGGCCATTTCCTTTCTCTTTTATTTTGTGGCCGTTGACCATTTTAATTGAGGTTTTGTCTCTCGACTCAAGAGTGAGCAAAGTGAAATCTGTTCAAGTCGTTAGGGTGAGATCGATTCAGTTTCGGTCAAATTTTTGATACGTTCATGATAATTCAATTTGATTTTTTTTATTTTTCATATTAATTTTAAATTTTATTTTTACTTTAAGATGGAATTGAAAGCATATGTTAGATCATGGTGTTAGTCCAAAAGGGCAATAATATGTCTTTTCATAGCCTTTGTTTAACTTTTCAAATACCTACAACGTGATTTATAAGTCAAAAAGAGGAACCCCAAGAAAAAAAAAGATTGCACATGGGAAATTTACAAGGTATATTCCTTCCTATGTGAAGGGGACAAGGGTGGATTTGCTAGATTTTATGCCCTTAGCCTTTTATTACAAGAATAAGTAAATTGGGTAAACATGACCATTGGTCAATAAACTATTCCAGTTTTTCTGTTTTGATCATTAAACTACTATTTTTAGTAAAATAGTCACTAATATTACATTTTCCCTATTTTGGTTACATGCTGTTAAAAACTCACGAAAAAATACGAAAAATATAGGAAAGCATGAATAGTTTAGTGACCAAATTAGGAAAGAAGCAATAGATTGGTGAGCAAAACATAAAAAATAACATTAGTGACCAAAATAAGGAGAAGAAAGACGTAACATTAGTGACGATTTTGCACAAAATAATAGCTTGGTGACCAAAATAAGAAAATAAGAATAGTTTAGTGACCAATAGTGATATTTACCCAAATAAATTTTGGATTCCACTCTATTCAAAGTAATGGGTACCAACCAAAACCAATGTCAAGCCAAATCCATGCTTTTAAAGTAGGTTAATATACAAGAAATTGCATATATTGTGATTCGAATTTCATTGTCACCTCTTAGGAATACTGAAATGAACCAGTTAGACTAAACATCAATTATATATGTATATCAATTGATTCCAATCACATAATGTTAAACCTACCCCAACTTTGGTTTCGTCCTTGACTACATCCACTAAAAACACTTTCTTGTTTCCCAATTTTAACTTTTTTAATAAAAATAGATTTTCATTAAGGTCTAGTAGTATGAGACGTTAAGTCTCTTAAGTAAAGTCTATAGTTTGAATCATGACTTGTGAATAGTATAGGCTGGATTAAAAAAATTGTTCTTATAACAAATTCCTATAATATAAGATTTAAATTAATTGAATAATAAATTATATACAAATAATTATAAAAGAACATTATTCATGAAACAAGCATTATATGTGTACCTAGAATCGCCACGTTTGATTAGTAATGAAACAAACTTTTTATGAGAAATTTCCCCATGCAATCTACATATCCAAAATCCCCTCCTTACCTTACCTTATCTTATCTTATCATTATTATTATTTTTCTCGAAAAGCTGCCCCTTATAAACTTATTATTATTTCATATTGAGAGTATTCAATATTGAATGATTGCAAAATAAAATTAATTCATGGCCACTACAATATTTTCTTGCCTTAGGGACAATGAATTTGGGGTCAAATTGTCATATGTTCGTTTTATTGTTTATGTTCGACGTTTATAATTATTTCAATCAATAATGTTTTTTTAATTGAAACCTAAATTTTTTATTAAAAATAAATATACATTATTACAAAATTTTTGACACTTTCCTCGTAAAATAAAGGCTTAATAGCAAAATAAACGTCTAAACTATACATGTTGCTCATTTTTTGTCTAAATTATTTTTTGCTCGAAATATGTGCTTAAAGTTTTATTTTGTTAATTTTTGGTGTCTGGTCGTTAACGACAGTTAAAAAATTGCTATCCTATCAAAACATGACACGTGGCTTTGATTTTAATTTCATTTTGATTTTTTATTTCTTTTAAATTAATTTTAAAAACCTTTAATTTCTTAAAATTCACAAAATAACCTCCAAATCCCCAAATTCGTCATCGTTCATTACACTACCGATGACGAAATAAGGCCTCCCCTCTTTTTGCAAGACTTGCACGTCGTTTGCCTTTCGGTCTGTCGCTCATCGTTCCTTTCACGAATGGCGACGAAAGAATAGAGAAATGGTCGTGAGAGTCCGGCGATGGAAATGGTGGGCACCGTCGGTGATTGGCGACAGCAACGACTGGAATTGAGATTTGGGATTTAGGGCCTTAAGGATTTAGGGATTTGGGGACTATTTTGAAATTTTTGAAAATTTTAGGATTTTTTAAAAAAAATTGATCTTTTTTAAAAAATAAAACAAAATATAAATTGCCATGTGTCAAGCATTGATTGAGCGATAATTTTTTTAACGGATCAATCTTAAAAAAGGTAACGGAATGGAACTTCAGGCACCTAAATTGATAACGGAGAAAACTTTAGACACTTATTTTGTGCAAAAAATAATTTAAATACCAAAAGTGAACAACAAGTATAATTTGTGCACTTATTTTACTATTAAGCCTAAATTAAAAAAAAGAGCAATATCTATGTTTGGTCTTTGTGGGGACTTTCATTGGGCCTTTGCTCCCCAAGATCACGACCTTGATGGATTGTGTTCGGATAAAACACCAGTTTTGGATTGATGTCCTAACAAATACCATAGCAAAAAGACTTGGCTTCAAATATTCATTATTGGCTTTGAAAAGTCCCTTTTGCTAAAATGAGAAGAGGTATATATAAGGTTGTTAGTTTGTTATAGGTGGATATATATATAGTGAGGGTTTTGGACATGGGCAAGATGAACGACCGCACATGAAAAAAGTCTTGGTTTAATAAAAGATCTTGGTTTAATAAATCACAAGAAAAAATTAAAAAATAACTTTAAAGAGAGCCCCATAATATTTTTTACTAAGATAAAAATATCTTTTATAAAAACCTTACATATATTTGAGATTATAATTTAAAGGGTCTCATTTTAATAAGGGTAAAACTTTGATACACAGTCTATGTAAAATTAATTTTACACAAGCCTGTGTATTTACACTATAAAAATTTAAATCCTAAATTCCTAATCTTAACCCTAACAAACTAAACCCTAAAACTTAAACCCTGTACACTAAATTCTAAACACCACCTTAAATTCTAAATCACACAACCTAAACCCCTAAACTAAAATCCTAACCCCTAAAACTAAAAAGCACGTGTAAACAAACTAAAGTTTACACGGCCTGCGTATCAAAGTTTTTTCCTTTTAATAAACTGCATAGGGCCCTGTAAACCTTTGAACCACTCCAATATATATTTCAGTTAAATTTATTCACGGATCGGGTGACACGACTAAAACGAGTAAAACTTATACAAAGAATTTTACATTTTTGGTAAGTCCAAATTCTAATCAAATAATTCAAACAATATATTTAAGTTTAATCTTAAAAACATAAAATATGGTGTAATTATTGTACAAATACAAACATGAATAGTGATACGATTCATCGGATTGAATTATAGCTTGGATTTGATTTTTTTTGTTTAACAATTGGTTTTCGATCTACTAGTTGACTAATCCAGATCAGATGTTGCAGAAAAATATTATGGGGTGACCCTCTCAATTTATTTTTTCATTTGCTACGCCGAGATTCGAACTCTTAACATTGCTTAAAGGATCTAGTGCATTATCTCACAAAACCAACTTGTTGTTGGACCATTGGTGAATTTAATTAGGTTCAATAATTTAATTTAATTAATATCTTTTTATATAATATAACAAAATAAAAATAATTAAGACTGTTAAAATGAGGAAATTGAGAGAATATTACCCTAAAAATTAATTTTAGAGAAATGAGGGTCTTTGAGTTTTATTTTAGAAATTACGTCAAATTGAACAATGAGGGTGAAGATGCCACCTGGTGTCATGTGCTTTTCTATAATTTTTTAACTTAAAATGTTCGTGCATGATAGATTTGGAGAAAACAATTATTAAAAAAGGGAGGCTTCCCCTGCAATGTACAATTTTCCATAGATCCCTAAATACATTCTAATGTCCTCTATTTTCCTAAATTTAATCCCTAAACATCTAACAAAACCGTTAAAAATTAATTTAATATATCAAAATGTTTTCTGATTGGTATAGGCCAACACATTACTATTAGTTAACGGAAAGAATAAATTTATAACTTTGACCAAAACAAACTTAAATTATATAATATAATATCAATTCAGAATTTATGCTAAACTACGAGAAACATTCCGACGGGTTGGTCAAAGTTGATAAGCAGATTGGTTTTATTTAAGTAAATTTCAAGTTCGAGTCTTTGTATACACAAAAAATTAGAAGACCACAAAACAATGTGTACGACGCGAGTCGCTTCAAATTAATCAGAGAAAAGTCCTAAAAACTTGGGAGACAACAAAAAACAACAGCGGGAAACATGAAAGAAAATGGATATGAGTGACTAGGGATGACAACATGACAGAGTGGAGCAGGTTTTTGTCCGCTTCGACCCCAATTTAAACTTTTAAAGTTTTGATTTGACCTTGCTATGCTCCAAATTTAATATATTTTATCTCGACCTGACATAGTAAAACCATAATTTGACTCTAAATTGACCTTAAAATTTGAACAAAAAATCCGACCAAACTCAACATATCTTGAAAAATTTTTTAAAAATATTAAATATATCATATAAAAATATTATATATAATTATAAATATAATTTTCACCCTCAATTTCAATACGTCCTTCACGACTCAATCCCTTCTAAAATCCTCCCTGCTTCAAACACATTTTTTTAAAAATACACTCCTATTGAACAGGGTCAAATCGAAACCGACGAGACTATATAATTTTGCTTAGATGTGGCAAATGAGTCATTTGGTTTGGGTTATTTTGGGTCTGACTACATTCGGTTTAAGTTCGGGTCGGGTCCTGTTCAGTTTTAGTTCGGGTCTATGGTAATTTCTGTTCAAGTATCAGGTCAGGTCGGTTGATTTTCGGGTCGGTTAATATCGGGTCGGTTGATTTCGGGTCGGGTCAATGACGGGTTAATAGGAGATCAATCGGTTTCAATCGGGTTTTCAGGCCGAGTTAGGTTTTTACGCCCTATATATGACTTTATATAGCCTGTATATTTGGCTTTTTGGTGAGTTGTGCGACAACTCACATCCCATCTTTACTTATTTATTTTAATACCTTTTCGTTATTTTGGGTTATCTTCGGTTCGGTTAACTTTCGATTTGGGTGAAATCAGTTTGGGTCCATTCGGTTCGATTGAAAATCAGTTCGGATTTATTCAGTTCAGTTGAAAATAGGTTCACGTCCATTTTCGATTCAACTAAAATTTGGGTCGATTTCGATTTAGTTTGATTTATTTCGAGTTTAAATTCAAATTTGAGTCATCGTATTCGAGTCTGGAGTGAAGTTTGTCCGGCCTAATTTTACCAGTCCCTAGACATGACACACAAAAAAAACCATGGCCATATGCATGTATGGTGCATGAGAAAAGAAAGCAACCCACCCAACATATCAAAACATTTTGAGTCCCTATATCTCAAATATACAATTTCGGTAGCCGCTAGCTATATATATAGACTAGGGGACGAAGACATAGTTAGCTTCATCCTCTACAGTTGACTTACTCTGTCAAATATACTAGTCAAAACTTCAACATGGTATCAGAAGACTTTTTCGCTTCTAGTTCTTTTAAAACTGATCGTTTTTTCAAGAACGACGATCCGACCGACGCCTATTACATCCACCCTAATAAGAATCCGGCGCTCGTTTTGACTTCTTCTTTGTTGAATGGAAGCAATTACCATGAGTGGGCTAGCTTCATGAAGATTTCGCTTATCTCCAAGAACAAACTCGAGTTTGTAGACGGTTCAATCAAGCAACCCAAAGACGATGATCCTCGTTTTCAAGCCTGGGTAAAGTGTAATAATCTGGTTCTTTCTTGGATTCAGCGAGCTTTGAATCAAGAAACCGCACAAAGTGTTATTTGGATCGACAACGCTTTCGAACTATGGAATAATTTGTTCGTTCGCTTTAATCAAGGTGATCTACTTCGAATATCCGATATGCTTCAAAATTTTTACTCTTTGCAACAAGGTAATCTTTCGGTTACCACTTTTCACACTCAATTGAAAATCATCTGGGATGAAATATGTAATTTGAGGCCTTTAATTCCATGTGAATGTTCTGCTATCAAGTATCGGAAACAGGATTTTATGCTTAGGTTTCTTAGGAGATTAAATGAGAATTTTTAGGTTCAAAAATCCCAAATTCTGATGATGAAGCCTCTACCTAATATCAATGAAATGTTTTCCATGGTGATTCAACATGAGAGATCGATCAATTCTGTTATTGTCTCTACTGATTCTAATATTTTGATGGCCGATAGATATGTTTCAAGAATGCATATCAGAATATTATTAATAGGCAAGAAAGTAGGACTGCCAATACTAAGAAATTTTCTTCAGGTACTAAGAGACCTTTATGCGTTTATTGTAGTTTATATGGGCATACCATTGATAAATGTTATAGAAAGCATGGATATTCTCCTGGTTATAAGCATAGAAGTCAAATTAGCATATCTAATCAAGTTGGTTCTTGTAGTGATGAGGGTTCATTGCATACTGAATCTTTGGTTAAAGATGATGCTCATCCTGTAACCTTTACTAAAGAACAATATGAAAGCCTGCTGCATTTATTGCAACATGTAATCACTCATTTTTGACCGGTTTTAGTGTTATTAGTATTATTTTAATAATAATATTATTAATATAAAATTAATAAAAAATCAAAAAATAATAATAAAAAATATATTATTAAAAAAAAGGAAAGAAAATACGTGGAGCATAAGAATTGAAGTTAGATATGTCTGGCTTTATCCTATGCAGTATAAATCTGAAGTTAGAAAAATAATTGTTGAGTTCTGTAAACTCGTTGAAACTAAGTTTTCTAAGAGAATTAAATGCATAAGAATTGATAATGCTAGGGAATTTGATATGATTGAGTTTTTTAAATCTCAGGGAATAATTCATCAAAACTCTTGCACACACACTCCACAACAGAACAATAAAGTTGAAAGAAAACATCAACACATACTTGTTGTTGCTAGAACTCTAAAACTTCAAGCTTATTTACCTTTATAGTTATGGATGGATTGTGTTCTGCACTCTATTTTTCTCATTAATTTGACACCTACTCTTATTTTACATAATAAAACACCATTTGAAGAATTGTTTCAAACCAAACCTAAGATTGATAATCTTAAAGTTTTTGATTGCTTGGCTTATGCTTCCATACTACCTCGACCTAGGACTAAGTTACATCCTAGAGCTACAGGGTGTATATTCCTTGGATATCCAAGAAGCATTAAGAGTTTTAGACTGTTTGATTTGGAGACTAACACCGTTTTTGTCGATAATTACTCATTGTTAATTATTTGATATTGCTAATTTGGGTTGTTTTTATTCGTTTTTGTGCAAGACCTCAATTTCCAGAAAACAACAATAAAAAAGCATGTTCTGCAATTTTTTTATTTTCTGAAATCAAGGTCGGGCTAGTGGGCATGAATCTAGGCATGAAGGCTGACGTGGCGTCCGGTCAGCAGTTTCTAGAAGATGAACTCAGCAGCGTCGGATAGCTTATCAGCCGCGAATCGATAGCTTATCAGCTGGGATTTTAAAATTTAAATTTAGGATTATCATTTGTATTTAATTTAAATATTTTTAGTATTTATCTTTTATCTTTTAGGATTATTTTTAGGGTTTTAAGATGCTATAATACCTCTATTGGGGTAAGCTATCTAGCATCTCATTTCTCATTCTTAGCTTTGTTTTTACTTTGGAAGTTTTATAAAATTCTCTCTTTCTTTTCATTTTTGTTCTTTTAGTTTTTTTTTTACTTTCTTTTAAAATGCTAAGCATGGTTTTTACCATAATCATGCTTAGCTAAATTCTTCTATTAGCCAAGGGCTTAAAGCGAAGCTTCAATTCATTTTGTGAGAACTAAAAGCACTCAACAACTTCGTTTTACACTCTCAATTTTCTGAAAAGTTAGATCGGCAATCAGCTTTTCTATTAAAATCTTTTGACTTTCATTTCAAAAGTGCACATTGACTTGATTGTTGTTGGGATTTACAGTTGGGAGGAAGGAACGACGATAGTCATGGTTTTGACTTCCTATGAACACACTTAACGACGGATTCGCTAAGGGAAATTGAGAACGGATTCGATTCTCATTAAGACAACATAATACGAGTCGGGTTTTTCCAAAATTTAGAAACTATTTTATTCTGACGGCAATAGTCGTGGTTAGTCTAACTAGAAAACTGGAATCTAAAAAGTAATTTTAGATTATCGGTTTACCAAGGAGAAAAACAAGTTACAAGGGTAGGGCCTTGTAGACTTTAACCGGCATGTATCTGGAGTGAAAATTCTTTTTTAATGGTCATTTTGAATTGAAGCAGAGCAAAAGCTTGAGGCTAATTAATTTAGTCGATTTATTTTTACTTCATTTATTCTCCCAGTCATTTTACACTTATTCTCTAGTTTTCTCGATCAAACACCCCATTCACTAAATTACCTTGCAACAGTCAGAATCAGAACAACCATATATCAGAAACTCCTTAGTCCCTGTGGACCGACACATTCTTCTCTATAATACGTCTTTATTTATTTATTATGAGATTAAAGAATATTTTATTTGGCAAATATGACCTTTGTCAAATTGGCGCCGTTGCCAGAGACTACGACAAAGTTACTAATATTGTTGCTTTGATTTATGACCAGGAAGAATCAGGGCGAATTTGCAGATTTTGAATCGGAAATAGAAGCAGTTCCCTGAAGGTTGCACACACCCACACTTCGGGAAAGAAGACAGCGACAACAATGATTCCAACAAGAACTAGAATCATCCTCCATAGCCGAAACACACTTTGAGGACACCGACAACGAACAGATTCCAATGGCTGAAGAAGATCAAACCATTCGCCAGCTTGTCGCGGTACCACACAATCAACAACCGTTGTGCATTACGTTCCTGAATGGAGAAACACTATTCGCGCTTGAGACGGGCTTGATACATCTTTTACCCACCTATCATGGTTTGCTGAGCGAAAATCCACATAAACACCTAAAAGAATTTCATATGGTTTGTTTGAGTACAAAACCACAGGGAGTATCTGAAGACCAAATAAAACTTCGCGCTTTTCTTTTTTCTTTAGCTGATATTGTCAAAGATTGGTTATTTGACTTACCTTCTAATTCTGTTACAACTTGGACTGATATGGGGCGAGTTTTTCTTGATAGGTTTTCCCCTGCGGTTAAGGCAAGCGAACTAAGGCGGAGCATCTTGAGTATCTGACAAAAGAATACTGAGTCGTTATACGACTACAGGGAGAGATTCAAGAAGTTGTGCGCAAATTGCCCACAACACGAGCTATCAGAACAAACGCTTCTTCAGTATTTCTACGAAGGCCTATCTCCAATGGAAATGAAGATGATCGATGCACCAAGTGGAGGGGCACTTGTGAACATGACCCCAACAGTGGCGAGAACTCTAATCTCTACGATGGCCGCTAACTCCCAGCAATTTCGCCCTTCTAGTGAACCCTCTGGCGGGTTCACGAGATAAGTAATGTTTCATTAGAAAATAAAATTGACAAATTGGCTGAAATTGTTCAATCCCTTGTTGCAGATAAAAAAGTCGCTACTAGACTTTGCAGGATATGCATGAGTCCAGAACATCCAACGAATTGCTGTCCGATGATACATGAGGAAGACGCTGCCCAATTAAATGCCATAGGCAATTTTCCCGGACCCCTAGAGATAATACAATCCCAATGCTAATACATACAACTCAGTATGGAAAGATTGTCTGAACTTTAATTACGTACAAAACAAAAAACCAAATCAAGCACACCAGCAGAGGCAGTCCTATCAGCATCCGAAATCATCATTGGAGTCCATTGTTGAATGATTGACGATATCTCAAGAGAAGTTTCAGAACCGCA
The DNA here is from genome assembly GCA_019671005.1 of Hibiscus mutabilis. Classification (NCBI taxonomy): domain Eukaryota; kingdom Viridiplantae; phylum Streptophyta; class Magnoliopsida; order Malvales; family Malvaceae; genus Hibiscus; species Hibiscus mutabilis. The sequence goes on along the minus strand of CM033754.1, from coordinate 1,934,588 downwards.
CTGAGGCCCATCTACAAGAGTTGGACAAGCAAATGACCCAATTAGCCCAGACGGTAGGGCGACTCGAGACTCAAGGAAAATTACCCTATCAAACTTAGCCAAACCCTTACCAATTGAGGTGCATGATAGCTGACCCTAAAAACTATCTACACTATTTACCCGATATTTCCCCTTATCCCTATCCTTATTTTTTTCATTTTAACCCCATCATTTTCCTTTTTAAATTTTAAACTCCATTGGGCCCCATACTTTTTTGTCTAAATCCTCCATGTGATTCAATAAACCTAAACCCTTTCTTTTCTTTTCTTCTCTTCATCAGCCACATACCCTCCCCCACCCCCAAACTCCAACTTCATCACAAATCCTCCATCTTTCAACAATGGTGAGAACAAGATGCCAAGAGAACCGAGTTGCTGTACCGCCACTTGTACTCAGCGGCCGTCCCTGGTTTGCGCCGCAACAGTTCACCCAAATACCTCTCGTCGCGACCGTCATTAAACACAAAGAGTTTCTCTATTCCCTCTTTTGTGCTTTCATTTACATATTGAGACAATATGACTTAAGTGAGGGGGTAGAATTTGCATCAAATTTTATCTTGCATATTCGATTGGTTGGAATTGAGTTTTTTTTAATTGTAATATGTTGGAATTTCTTGTTGCTTGTCTTATATTTCACTTTATCTCTTTGATTTCCTTATGACTCATGATCTTGCTTTTGTTGGAATTTAGGATGCATGATAGATAATGGGCATGACTAATGATTTTCAATAAATTTTTATTTGACGTTCCATACATTTGTTAGTTGGCATGTTGCTTAACTTAGTACACATTCAACCTCGTGTAAGTTTTTGAGCCTTACGAGCATATACTTTCGTTCTTGCTCTTTACTTCATTGAGTGTGCCGAACTAGTTCTCAACATTCTAGAACTTGTAGTGTATTACTTGTCGAGGCTATATGCTTGAATATGATGCTTTAATGTGATAGGGGCACTTAGGATTAACCACTTCTCTACCTAAAATTGACTTCCCATTCATTTCCCCTAGTTAGCCACTTTTGAGCCTGTTCCGATTCTTTGTTTTCACCATATTTACACAACCCAAGCCTTTTCCTATTTTATTCCCTTTTTTCATACCCTTGTCGAGACAAAGGAAGATTTGGTCCATGAAAAAAAAGGAATTCGAAAAAGTAAAAAATGAGAAACTATTCGAACTTCATTCGAACAGAAAAGAGAAAAAACAACAACAAAAGGTTCGAAAGAGAAAAAAGAAAAAAAGAGGGAAGAAAAAATATGGTTGCTTAAACTTCTTTGCTTGTCTCATTATATTGGTTCGACGCGTGGCTTAAACTTCAACATTTTGCATCTTTTGTCTTGGCATTTTACCACATATTTTTTGCCTTTTTCCCTACCCTAACCTAAGCCGCGTTACAACCCTGTTTAAAGACCCCTTGATTTTTGCATCATGCTCAATTTTAGTAGTGGAGATTGGATTTAGTTACAAGCTTATGGTAATGTTTTGATTAGTTCTGGATGGAGCGATTCTTTAACCCAAACACTTTGAGCGAAATGAGTGAATCCTTGTGAGGGTATTAAGTTCTGCTTCATTGAAATTGATAGGTTATTGGAATATCTTGCTTTGCTTAAAATTGTTCCTAGTTATGCCTTTGCTTGATTGTTTCTTGATTTCAATAGTTGTTTTGATCTTGGGTTATTCTGTTATATTAGATACATTGTGAAATAAATGATGGGCACTTGAATTTTGATGTATTCGTTGAGAAATGCTTGAGGACATGCATTGAATAAGTGAGGGGGAATTTGATGAGTGTTTTATTTAGTTATTATTTTGTCGATAATTACTCCTTGTTAATTATTTGATATTGCTAATCTGGATTGTTTTTATTCGTTTTTGCGCAGGATCTCAATTTCCAGAAAACAACACTAAAAGAGCATGTTCTGTAGTTTTTTTTATTTTCTGGAATCAAGGCCGGGCTAGTGGGCATGAATCTGGGCATGAAGGCTGACATGGCATCCGGTCAGCAGTTTTTAGAAGATGACGCCAACAGCGTCAGATAGCTTATCAGTCGCGAATCGATAGCTTATCAGCTGGGATTTTAAAATTTAAATTTGGGATTATCATTTGTATTTAATTTAAATATTTTTAAGATTTATCTTTTATCTTTTAGGATTATTTTTAGGGTTTTAAGATGCTATAAATACCCCATTGGGGTAAGCTATCTAGCACCTCATCTCATCTCTCATTCTTAGCTTTGTTTTTACTTTGGAAGTTTTATAAAATTCTCTCTTCTTTTCATTTTTGTTCTTTTAGTTTTTTTTTACTTTATTTTAAAATGCTAAGCATGGTTTTTACCATAATCATGCTTAGCTAAATTCTTCTATTAGCCAAGGACTTAAAGCGAGGCTTCAATTCACTTTGTGAGAACTAAAAGCACTCAACAACTTCGTTTTACACTCTCAATTTTCTGAAAACTTAGATTGGCAATCGGTTTTTCTATTAAAATCTTTTCACTTTCATTTCAAAAGTGCACGTTGACTTGATTGTTGTTGGGATTTACAGTTGGGAGGAAGGAACGACGATAGTCGTGGTTTTGACTTCTTATGAACACACTTAGACGGATTCGCTAAGGGAAATTGAGAACGGATTCGATTCTCATTGAGACAACATAATCGGAGTCGGGTTTTTCCAAATTTTAAAAACTATTTTATTCTGACGGCGATAGTCATGGTTAGTCTAACTAGAAAACTAGAATCTAAAAATTGATTTTGGATTATCGGTTTACTAAGGAGAAAAACAAGTTACAAGGGTTGGGCCTTGTAGACTGTAACCGGCATGTATCCGGAGTGAAAATTCTTTTTCAATGATCATTTTGAATTGAAGTAGAGCAAAAGCTTGAGGCTAATTAATTTAATCGATTTATTTTGACTTCATTTATTCTCGCAGTCATTTTACACTTATTCTCTAGTTTTCTCGATCAAAACCCCCATTCACTAAATTACCTTACAACAGTCAGAATCAGAACAACCATATATCAGAAACTCCTTAGTCCCTATAGACCGACACCTTCTTCTCTATACTACGTCTTTATTTATTTATTTATTTATTTATTTATTTATTTATTCGAGATTAAGAAATATTTTAATTGATAAATACGACACTTGTTAGATATCCAAGAAGCATTAAGAGTTTTAGACTGTTTGATTTGGAGACTAAAATAGTTTTTGTTTCCAAAGATGTTATTTTTAAAAAAAAATAAGTTTCCATTTCAAGCAAATAGTATTACCTTTTCTAATGATTTTGTCTTGCCAACCTGTGATAATAATGCTTTGTTTGAGAATTTTCTAAACAAGAAACAAGTTGCTGTTGGTAATGAACTTTCAACAGGAACTTCAGATGCTTTTCTGCATGAAGGACTAGTGACATAATAGTACCTTCAGGTACTGATGTTGTGAGAAATGAAGATTCATTTCCATGTTGTTCTTCAAAGCAACCTACAGCATGTTGAAATTTAGCCGCACCTTCTTCCTCAAGGCCACCTTCTCCCTCAAGACCAACAAGACCTTCAAGGCATACACAATTGCCACAGAAATATAAGGAGTATCAAGTCACCTTACCAGTAGCTAAACCCACATCAAGATCTACACCCCACAGTATTGCTCAAGTTTTGTCTTACAATAATATTTCTACTACATATCAGGGTTACATTAAGTGTTTATAGTTTAAAAGAACCCAAAAATTATAAACAAACCATTTTACATGATTGTTGGAAAAAGGCTATTATCACGGGGCTAGGGCTCAACCATAGTGGATCCGTGCGGCCTTAGACGCTTTTGACGCTAATCGGTCGATTCTCGCGCCTAAGTAAGCCTTCAACCAGCCTTGCGAGTACTCTGCTCGACAACAGCTCGGACAAGCCCTCCAGGCTTCGATGGATGCGGAAGCGCTTTAAGCACTATGGTGGCTACTCTTGGCCACTTGAGAGGCAACTAGCTCAAAGAGCTTTACAAACAAAGACAACTGAAAGGAACAAGAGAAAAGCTAGAGTAAATGCCTCAGAGTCTTATTACTCTTCTCAAATGAGAGAATGAATGGAATGAGATAGATGATGGATGGTGGGAGATACAAATGAGAGTGGGAGGCTCTCTATTTATAGTTGAGCTCCCACTCAATCAATGGTCCGGATCGATTTACATGGATGGCCAGAATTAGCCCAAATCCTTACAAGAATCTCTAATCTAGGAAAGAATATCAAATCCTACCTAATTACATCAATTAGTAGGTTTCTTTCCTCAGATAGTTGATCACACCCGATATGGCAAGATTCCTCGTTTGACTTCTTGTCTCCTGCCATTTCTGAAAAGCTAGTGTGATCGGGCTCTTTAGCATTCTCCAAGTGTTGGGCCAAGTATGGTGGTCTTGACAAGTCCGATGATCCGCTTTGAACCCCTTGGGCGGATCCTTGCGCAACTGTCTCAGACAAAAAGGTTTGGGCCGTGACAATCTCCCCCACTGAACTTGGCGATGCCCTCATCGCTGCACTAGAATGATCCTGGGTAGGGCCTCATTGGATGCTGCTACTTGTTGCCTCGGCTTGGTGCGGTTCCCCCATATGAACTGCTCGCCTCGGCTCTTGCCGCCATGGAATTTCTCGATCCTTTTCACCATTCCTCACATCATCTTGGTGGCTTATTGACGTCTCAGCTTGCTCATGTCCCTCCATAAGGACTGCTCGCTCCGACTCTTCCCCCCAAGTAATGTCGCGTGCTATGACGCCTTCAGATACATCGCCGTTGTAGAAGCTTTCTCCTACAAGCCTTGGTACCGCGACAAAGTCTTTGGTGTTACCACGTTGAACACCGGACGAACTCTTAGACTCGTCAGCCCATCAGTTTGGCTCCTTAGAACTCTAAAAGGTCCCTTCCAAGCTCCGTCTCCTCGCATCGATGGTTAGGTCCAACTCGACCTATGCTCATCAAACTCGGCAAATCAAACTCAAAAACACTAGAGTTGTGTTTGAGATGTACCTTTCTCTCGGTCGCATTTACTCTAAAATGGGTCAGCCCTTCTGACTCCACAAAGTCTGCCCCATTTGCATCGAACCTCCATCGTTGAAGTTCTTTGCACGCATCGGCACCTATTGCCTAAGGTCCATTTCCCCTCTTTGCACTCGCCCCTCGGACTTGAAGTTTTTTGCACTCTTCTTGCATCGACCCTTATTCCTCGAAGTTCGGTGCTTCCTCTTGCGTCGGTACTTCTTCCCCGAAGTCCTTCCCTCGTTTCTCACCTTGCCCATGGGTGGTGTCTCTACGGTTGCAATGTCCCTCGGCTTGGCCCCCTTCGATGCTCCATTGGTCTCAAAAGCGATGTTCTTTCCCCGAACATCCTCGGCAAGCACTCTCCTAGCCTTCTTGGACATGTTCACCTTTTTCTGCTTTTGGTCTCCCTTGGCCTTGGCAGAACTAGACGGCTTCGAACCAAGCTTTGTAGCCTCACTTTCTTCGGGCTTGTCCCTCGTCTTGGACTCCTTGGCTCGAACCGGGTATCTCTGCAATTTGTGAGGCCCCTTACACTGGTAGCACTCCAATTGCTTCTTTTTCACCCTCGGCTTGACGATTTTCTCGTTTGCTATCGCACCGGGGCTCAATCTCTGCTTGACTACTTTGGCACTCGTAGTCGCACCTTGGATTTCCCTTGGCTCATTGACATACATAATTGCGCCAAGTCGCGCTACTCCCCCTTCTGGCTCATATTCTCTCTTGATGAGTGCAGCAAGACGATTCTTCTTGGGACAGCTCCTTATCACATGTGGGTCATTGCAGAAGTAGCACTTCATCTTCCTGCTCGCCTTTTTCTTTGGCACAGACTTAGCCTCGCCATTCCCACAGTCACTCATCGTGGGCTTGGATGTCTCGGCACTGACTAGCTTGCCTCCTGCAGGCTTGGTCAGCAACTCGGCCGCATCTTTGGCCTCCCGAGTCTGGGCACTTCCTTGCTCCAATGCAAGCTTCGCCCCAGGCCCAAGTCCCTCTAAGATGGTGGCAAGCGCACCCCATTCACTCATTGCAACTGAGTAGCTCTTCCCTGAGCTCATTCACCTCAATCCGCAAAGCCTTCACCTCGGCTTCACAAGCATTACTCTGTCGAACTATCTCTACCTAGTTGCGAACTCGACGCGTCTCATCCTTGATCCTGTCCTCCATGGACTCTAATCTTTCAAGGCGGGATTCAAAGACACCCTGAATCTCCTTCATGGACTCCATGGTTTCTTTGAGGGAGAAATCTTGGTTGTTCAACATCTCGCTCATGACGTCGTATTCTTTCTTGAAAGAATCAAACGTCTGAGTAGAAACGTAATCTCTTTGTCTTACCTCATTCAATGTTTTCCACTTTGATGCCATCTCGGTCACTTCTTTGCCACGAACTAGCTTGCTCACTCTGACTAGCTCGAATGCAAATCCTCGCCTAACTTGACTGCAACACCAAGTAGGCTAGAACGCAAGCCCCCTCGTCTCACTTTGATACCACTTGTCACGGGGCTAGGACTCAACCCTAGTGGATTCGTGCGGCCTTAGACGCCTTTGACGCTAATCGGTCAATTTCTGCGCCTAAGTAAGCCTTCAACTAGCCTTACGAGTACTCCTGCTGGACAATGGCTCGGACAAGCCCTCTAGGCTTCGATGGATGCGGAAGCGCTTTAAGCACTATGGTGGCTACTCTTGGCCACTCGAGAGGCAACTAGCTCAAAGAGCTTTACAAACAAAGACAACCAAAAGGAATAAGAGAAAAACTAGAGTAAGTGCCTCAGAGTCTTATTACTCTTCTCAAATGAGAGAATGAATGGAATGAGATGGATGATGGGTGATACAAATGAGAGTGGGAGGCTCTCTGTTTATAGTTGAGCTCCCACTCAATCAATGGTCCGAATCGATTTACATGGATGGCCAGGATTAGCCCAAATCCTTACAAGAATCTCTAATCTATGAAAGAATATCAAATCCTACCTAATTATATCAATTAGTAGGTTTCTTTCCTCAGATAGTTGATCACACCCGATATGGCAAGATTCCTCGTTTGACTTCTTGTCTCATGCCATTTCTGAAAAGCTAGTGTGATCGGGCTCTCTAGCATTCTCCAAGTGTTGGGCCAAGTCTGGTGGTCTTGGAAAGTCCGATGATCCGCTTTGAACCCCTTGGGCGGATCCTTGCGCAACTGTCTCAGACCAAAAGGTTTAGGCCGTGACACTATGAATGAAGAAATATTAGCTTTAAAGAGCAATAAAACTTGGGATTTAGTTCCTCTTCCACCAGGTAAACAAACCATAGGTTGTAAGTGGGTTTATAAAACCAAACTTAAGTATGATGAGAGTCTAGAAAGATACAAAGTTAGGCTTGTTGCCAAAGGATATACTCAACAACTAGAGATAGATTTTCTTAGTACTTTTAGTTCAGTTGCAAAAATTATCACAATTATGACTCTCATGGTTGTTGCTACTGCTAAAAACTAGAAATTACAACAACTCGATATAAATAATGCCTTTTTGTATGATTTTCTTCAGGAAGAAGTTTATATGAAACCACCTCCTGAATTTTCTACTAAGGAATCTGGTTTAGTTTGTAAACTAAACAAAAGCTTGTATGGTTTAAAATAAGCAAGTCGACAATGGAATGAAAGATTACAACTGCTTTGATTGGTCAGGGTTTTAAGTAAGTTTATTTTGATAATTCTCTTTTTTTTAAAGACACTGGATCCAATTTTAGTACATTAGTTGTCTATGTTGATGACATTATTCTTGCTAGCCTATTCTAAATGAAATAAACACTATAAAAACAATTTTTGCATGAAACTTTCAAACATAGGGAATTTGAAGTTTTTCTAGGGTTTTGAAGTTGCTAGGTCTTGTTCAGGGATCAATCTTTGTTAAAGGAAATATACTTTAGAATTATTAAAGGAAATTGGTTTTGCTGGGTCCAAACCTGTTTCTAATCCTTTTGTTGCTACCAATAAAATTTCAAAATTAGATGAAACACCATTATCTGATATAACTTCCTATAGAAAAATTATATGAAAAAATCTTTATCTCACTAATACCAAACCTGACATTGCTTATGTTGTCCAACAATTGTCTCAATTCCTTGCTGCTCCTATTAATATTCATATGACAACTTCTCATCGAGTTCTTAGATATTTAAAAGGGACTCCAGGTCAAGGACTATTTTTTCCTGCTGATAATTCTATTAAAATCAATGCCTTTTCAGATTCAAATTAGGCTTCTTGTCCAGATTCGAGAAAATCTACTATGGGTTTTTGTACTTTTAGGTACAACTTTAATTTCATGGAAGTCAAAGAAGCATCCAACTATTTTGAGATCATCCTGTGAAGATGAATAAAATGGCTGGCCTGTTTTTTTGATCTACAGCTTGAATTATCTCCAGCTAATATTTATTGTGATAACTTGTTTGCCATAAAAATTGCAGAGAATCCAGTTCAGCATGAAAGGACCAAGCATATTGAGATTGATTGCCATCTCATAAGGGAGAAGCTTCAACAAGGACATGTAATGCTCTTGCCTGTTTCAACACACAATCAACTTGCCGATTGCTTCACCAAGGCTCTCCAACCTTCACCATTACGAGGATTAATGTCCAAGTTGGGCATTCAGAATTTTTAAAACTAATATTTGATTTTGATATAACAAGAAATTTTAAGAATCAATTTCTAAAATTGGATAAATTTTTAAGTACTCAAAAAGACTCACAAATTGACAAGTATTCAAACTTAGAATTATTTCTTAGTAAAAAACTTAAACCCCAAATATTTTCTAAGTGTTTTTGCACTCAAATAGCCAAAATTGGTCCAGAGTATCGATAGACCCTTAGATGTATCGATAAGGGTTTTAGCTATTAGAATTTATTTTTATACTTAATGGTTATAGGGTACCAATACGCATGAAGCCGTATTGGTATGACATTCAACCTGTGAACCAATTTTGCTTTCGAGTAGTGGTACGACCCTTGTGCGTACCGTTATAGGGTGTTAAGATTATGTAAGTCTTTTGCAATTAATATTTAACCGTTTCTTGTCGGTTTATTGGAATCATAAACTTTAAAATTCAGTTAATGCATATCGATACCCTATTTGGCGTATCAATACACTTTTCAGTTTACAACTTTCTCAGATTCTAGTGAGCAAAATTGATACCAATACGATACGGACCGTAACGTACGCCTATGTAAAATTGACTCCTCGTATTGATACAGATATTCGCGTATGGATACCCCTTTGTACAACGACTCTTTCTTCTTTTAGTAGGTACCAATATCGAAGCCCGAGTACCGATACCCTATATTGGCAGACTGCATTTATTACGGGAAAAATGAAGTCCAACAACTATAATTATGATATCAGCTACCCAAACGGTTAGAAATCAATGAAGGGTATATAATCAAGTTTCCAAAGCTACAACAATAAGAATTCATCAAGTCTAAAGCATTCAAGCACACATCCAACAATCTTTGAGCTATTAGAGTCAAATTCTTGTAACACACGTGAGTGATCATATTTTTAATCTTTTGATTCAAATTTGGGGTTGACTGAACTTTGTATTTGGGAAAACATATCACCTTTGAGAGTATTTTTTAGTTTACTATCTTACTTCTTGTAAAAGAGAGTTTTTCTCAAAGCTTTAGGGTAGAAGCTTTGAGTGTGTAAAGGTTTCCTCTTGAGCCTAGAAAAAGGGAATAAATTCTTAGTGAATTTGGGAAAATCCTTAGTGGAAAGCTAAGGTAGTGGATGTAAACCTTGTTAAAAGGTTGAACCACTATAAATCTCTTGTGTCCAATTTTTTGTCTTTCCAATTTGCTTCCATCGTTTTTTAAATTGCCATTTCACCCTCTCTTGGCCATATTCTAGTGATTGATCATCCCAACAATTGGTATTAGAGCTACACTAATTGAATGGATTAACACCCTCTTGATTCGATCCTAAGGTGATTCAATCAATCTTCAATCAAGCCATGGCTACTACTTCCGGCAATAACCTCTATAAGTCTCAATCCATCACTAAACTGCCTTATTTCAATGGGGGATAACTATCATTATTGGAAGAATCGTATGAGGCTCTTCATCAAATCCAACGACTACCTCCTTTGGGATGTTGTAGAAGATGGAACGACCATTCTGATAAAGAGAGAAGGAGGCCAGCTCGTTTCTAAGTCTAAGCAAGAGATAATCGATGAAGATCGAAGGAAGTTACAAGTCAACGATAAAGCTATGCACATGATCTTTTGCGCTCTTGGACCAAATAAGTACTCGAAGATATCTTTTTGCACAGGTGAAAGGGAGATATGGGACAAGCTCGAAGTTACATATGAGGGCAGCAATGATGTCTAGGAGACCAAAATTGGACTCCTCAACTTGAGATATAAGAACTTCAAAATGGAACCGGATGAAGACATCACCGAGATGTTCAATAGATTCGTAAATAGGCTTAAGGGTTTTGGAGAAGTCAATCTGGAAGACAAGCTTGTTCGGAAGCTCATCTACTCTCTTTTTAAGTCATGGGATAGAAAGAGGACTGTTATCATAGAAGCCAAAGATCTCAAGACCTTGAAGCTCGATGCACTTATGGGGTCTTTTCTCACTCATGAGATAATAAAGAAAGAAAGAGAAGAAGAGAAGAATAAGAAGAAAGAAGAGAAAAAGATAGAGAAAAAAAGTAGAGAAGAGAAAGATATGAATTGCTTTCAAAGATTCACAAGAGGAGAGCGATTCCAGTGAGGAAGAAGATGAAGAATTGGCTATGCTAGCCAAAATGTTCACTCGATTCAAGAAATTCAACCGATGAAGAAAGTTCCATTGGAGAGGGGATTTCAAGAACAAGAACAAAGAAGAAGAAAATAATCAAATAGTTTGCTATGAGTGCAAGAAACAGGGGCACATCAAGTCCGAGTGTCCCCAACTAAAGAAGAAGAGCTTCGGGAAGAAGAAAAAGCTCAAGGCTCATGTTGCTACCTAGAGTGATGAGGAATCATCCGATAAAGAAGAGCAAGAAGTAGCCAATCTTTGTCTCATGACACTAGAAGAGGATCATAATATAACCTCTAACTCATCTAATTTTGATTTTACATTTGATGAGCTTCAAGAAGCTTATGATGAGTTGCAAGAGGTATACGATGAATTGGTTTTGAAGTATAAAGAATCACTTTTGAAAAACAAGAAAACAATTTCCGATTTGAAAATCAAAAATGATTCTTTAGCCAAAACTAATATGGAACTTGAGAAGAAGGTTCTTGATTTATAAGAAAAACAAAATGATTTTGAAAAGAAAAATCAAGATTTACACAACTTTCTTTCTAAAGTTCATGATGATCACCAAAAGGAAGTAGGTGATCTCAAAGCTTCTTTAAACAAAGTTGGGAAATCTAGTTTTGAAAAAGGGAACTTCTTCAAAACCCAACTATGTGAAAAGAAACTTTGGTGGCTACAAACAAAGAGGCTTCCAAGGGCCATCATATAGTAAGAAGATTAGAAGTGTTTGAGTTCCTAAAGAACTTGTCACTTGTAATGACATTAGTGCTATTGCATCTTGGATTCCCAAGGGAACCAAGATTTTGGGAGCTAATACTCATAGACCCAAAAAGATTTGGGTACCAAAAATCAAGACGTAATCCTTTGTTTGTAGGGGGAGCATTGCTACAAGGACAAAGCTTCAAGTGCAAATTTGTGGTACCTTGATAGTAGATGCTTGAGACACATGACCGGTGACAAAAGTTGATTCTTAGAGCTAAAACCAAATAGTGGAAGAGTAGTGACATTTGGTGACAACTCCAAAGGCCACATTGAAGGAATTGGTTCCATGGCTAATCACTCTTCTATACTTATTGACAATTTGTTATATGTCAATGGTCTTAAGCATAATCTTTTGAGCATAAGCCAACTTTGTGATAAAGGTTTCAATGTGATTTTTTATTTAAAAGGCTTCAAAATAATCAACATTGAAACTAACAAAATTGTGCTTATTGGTCATCGCATAGGAAATATTTACATGGTGCATTTAGATGACATTCATATTTAAAATGCATGTTTTGTTGCAAAAGATGAGCATGATTCATGGTTATGGCATAGAAACTAGGGCATGCAAGCATGAGTGTTTTGGAAAAATTGTTTTCTAATGATCTAGTAAGAGGTTTGCCAAAAATAAAGTTTCCGTATGACAAAATTTGTGATGCTTGTGCATAAGGCAAACACAAAAGAGTTTCTTTTAAACCTGTTAATGATGTTTCTACAAGTAGAGTTTTACAATTGATCCACGTGGATCTTTTTGGCCCTATTAGAATAATGAATTTGGGTGGAAAATCATATGCATTTGTTTTAGTTGATGACTACTCTAGATTTACTTGGGTTTTATTTTTAAGTTTCCAAGGATGAGGCTTTAGAAAAATTAATCACATTTCAAAAGTAAATCAAAACAATGTTGGTTACTCTATTTCTCATATTAGAGTGACCATGGAACCGAATTTCAAAATCTAGATTTTGAAGAGTTTTGTAACTCAAATAGGATTAGCCATAATTTTTCCGTTCCTCGCACACCTCAACAAAATAGGGTTGTTGAGAGGAAAAATAGAACTTTAGAAGAAATAGCTAAAACCATGCTTTGTGAAAATAATTTGCCTAAGTATTTTTGGGCGGAAGCCACGAATACAGCTTGTTACATTGTCAACTGTGTAATGATTAGGCATATTTTAAAGAAAACACCCTATGAGCTTTTCGAAAATAAAAGCCTAAAATGAGCTATTTTGATCATTTTGGGTGTTAATGTTTTGTTTTAAACAACGGAAAAGACAATATAGGAAAATTTGATGCAAAAAGTGATGAAGCAATTCTTCTTGGTCACTCTTTAAACTCTAAATCCTATCGTGTATTTAACAAAAGAACTTTAGTAGTTGAAGAGTCTATACATGTGGTTTTCGATGATAACCTCTTTTCGCGGAAGGATACTTGTGATGATGATGATGTGGGAATTTTTTATGCCAACGATGGTGGAGGACAATCATCAAAGGTAGATGAAGTTCAATCAAAAGATGAACCACAAGATCCACCTCTAGAAGCCTTGAAGGACATGACTATAGAGGAAAATGAGGTCATCTACCCAAGGGAGTTCAACTATGTCGAATATGGTGAAACTTGGGTGATCCATCTAAATGGGTAACCACTAGATCTTCTCTTAAAAATACATGTAATTTTATTGCATTTATCTCATGCATGGAGCCTAAAAATATCAAAGAATTATTAAATGATGATTATTGGATATTGGCTATGCAAGAAGAGTTAAATCAAATTGAGAGAAATAAAGTATGGACATTATTTGATAGGCCTAGTAATAAATCTACCATAGGAACTAAATGGGATTTTAGAAAAAAAAACTAGATGAGAGGGGTAACATAGTGAGAAACAAGGCTAGACTTGTTGCTCAAGGTTACACTCAAGAAGAATGAATTGATTTTGATGAAACCTATGCACTTGTAGCTAGAATGGAAGCTATTAGGATGTTGCTTGCATTTACATGTTATCATGAGTTCAAGCTTTTTCAAATGGATGTTAAAAGAGTATTTCTAAATGGTTTTATAAATGAAGAAGTGTATGTAGAGAAACCACCCATTTTTGAAGATCCAAAATGCCCAAACCATGTTTTCAAACTTTCAAAAGCTTTATATGGTTTGAAACAAGCTCCTAGAGCTTGGTATAAACAATTGTCAAAATTTTTAATTGAAAAATGTTTGATAAAAGAAATGTGGATACTACATTTTTTGTTAAAAGAAAAGGCAAAAAGATATTTAATAGTTCAAATATATATGGATGATATTATTTTTTGTTCTACTAATGAGTTATTTTGCCAAGATTTTGCTAAGTTGATGCAAGGTGAGTTTGAAATGAGCATGATGGGAGAGCTCTTATTCTTTTTGGGCTCTAAATCAAACAAAGGAAGGATGGCATCTTCATCAATCAAGCTAAATACATCAAGGATATGCTTAAAAAGTCTGGCTTGGAGAATGTAAAACCTCAAGCCACACCAATGAGCTCTTCTACAAAGCTTGACAAAGATGAAAGAGGTAAGTGTGTTGATTTAAAGCTTTATAGATCAATGATATAATCTTTGCTTTATCTTACCGAAAGTAGATCGAATATCATGTTTAGTGTTTGCTTGTGTGCTAGATTTCAAGTTAGTCCTATAGATTCATACCTTCAAGCCGTTAAGAAAATATTTAGATACCTTAGAGACACACCTTATTTAGGTCTTTGGTATCCTAGAGACTCATCCTTTAGTTTGCATGCTTATTTGAATGGGGATTATGGAGGTTGTAAAATAGATAAAAAGAGTACCTCCGGTACTTGCCAATTCCTAGGTAGTATGCTTATATCTTGGTTTTCTAAGAAACAAAATAGTGTAGCATTATTTACAACCGAGATGAAATATATTTCGGTCAGAAGTTATTGTGCTCAAGCCCTTTGGATGATGCAACAACTCCTAGATTATGGAATTGATGTAGGTACCATCCCCTTAAAGTGTGACAATACTAGTGCCATTTGTCTCACTAAGAATCCCATCCAACATTTTAGAACCAAGCACATAGAGATAAGGAATCATTTCATTAGAGATCATGTCTTAAAAAATGATGTTGTTTTAGAGTATGTAGACACCATGAACCAATTAGTGGATATCTTTACCAAACCTTTAGATAAAGAGCGTTTTTGGTCTCTTAGGAGAGAGTTAGGGGTTACTAGCCTTTCTTGAACCTTAGAGCCTTGTTTTGGTCTTAATTTTTTCTTGAATTTGGTTGATTTCAATGCTTGTGTGATTTTGTTCCTATATGCATCTATTCATGTTGTTAGGGGGAGTATGTATATGTTTTTTCCTATTCATGTTGATCACATATCATATACATGCATATCGATTCTAGTAAAATAGAATTTTTGGTTCCCTTGCAGCCAAATCTGTCATATTTGGTCAAGGGGTATCGATATGGGGTATCGTGTATTAATACGGGTATCAAGGGCAGCATTTCGGTACAGGTGAACCTGTACCGGTATAGATTAGGGATCGGTACGGTTAAAACCCGTACCGGTATGTAGTTTCAGTACGCGTATTTAGTGTATCAGTATGCGTGGCCGCTGAGTTTTAAATGAGTCATTAAAAGGGGTTTTCCAAATTTAAATCAAACTCTTCTTTTTCCCTAAAAACCCTAGGCCTAAAATACCCTATTTAAACACTTCAAATCCCTTATTTTCTCTCACAAATCATCAAATTCTTTAGGGGTTATTGGTTTTAACATCAAACCCTAGTTTGTATCATCAAGCTTAGTGCAAATCATCCTTCATTCGTCCATTCATCCATAACTCAAGGTATAAACTCTATTTTTCTTAAACTTCGATTTCTATCATATTTGTATATTTTTATGTTTAAAATTTATATTTTTAGTATGTGTATAACTTTGTTTTCAAAAATTTTATAAAATCTTTTTCAAAACTAAAATTTTTTGGTTCAATATAAAATTATACTTGTATATTTTTCTTTACTATTTTTAAATTTTATTTTCACCAAAAAAATTTTATACTTGTATATGATTTTAAACTATACAATATAGGTTTTTACACTACCTTGATCACTGGATTAATTTATTGGATTGAATATAGATGTTTATGCATACATTGTTTTTGTGGTTTAAATTTTGTTTTCAGGATTTTATCATGGGTCCTAAGAAAAGACCAAGCAAGGAGATCACATCTAGCTCTACCAATCCTAATCCTACCGAATCCAATCCCGAAAACAATGGTACAAGACCAAACCTTAACCAAATTTATCGTCAATGTTTTAATGAACCGAGAAATCCAAATTCTTTGGATCGTTTTAAAAATTTTCAAAACTTCAAAATTCATCGAGAACGTGGTGTTTCTATACCTTTTATGACTTCCGATAAATTTAATTTTTTTTTATCTTGACTTAATGATGGAATGGAAGTTCATGCCTTTTTTAAGTATACATGGTATTCTTTACAAAAACCTTGTCCTTATTTTTTACTCTAATCCCGATGTATTTATAACCAAGATAAAACTGAGGTTATAACACTCGAGTCTTACCTTATGGGAAAAACTTTTCATCTTGATTATAAAATTATTACCAAACTTTTGGGGATGGATGATACGGTTATAGATGATGAAAATGCTTTTCCTCAAATCTATGGTGGCTCCGTTACCATACTTGATGCTCATGAACGTTTCCTTCACTTCCTCATGACTTGGTGGTTTCGACCATCGGGTGGTAAGTGGTCTACTATTTGCCAAGTCGATAATTTTTGGTTCCATTGTTTCTATAAGGGTATACGTCCAAACCTAGCCCGAATTATATTTGCCGAATTAGTGTACCTTGTCCAAAACTTCTACACCTCCCTTGTCACCTCTTTCACCTATGGCACCACCTTGAGCTATACGTTCCACAAGCTTGATATCGATTGCTCTTATGATCTTGCTTCACCTCTCACCGACCCTATTGATGATCACTCTCTCCGACGTGCAAAGTTTACCATTTACAATGGATAATAGATTCGTATTGCGGATCTCCCTCGTGATGCACAACTTGATCCCGTAGAGAATGTTCTGGCAGCTCCAGTTGATCTGGTGGCTCCGGTTGCTCAACCTTCCCTAGATGCTCATGGCCTGACTTTATGGGAAGTTTGCCACTTTGGATGCGAGGTTGGATTCTAGCTTTGCTTCTTTGGATACTCGTTTCGCTTCTTTGGATACCCGCTTCTTTGGATTCCTGAGTTACCTCCATGGAAAATCGTCAAGCTTCAATGGACATGACCCTTACACGTTTTATGGAGAATGGCGTGGTCATGCTCTTGGTGATAATGACATGAACGATGAAGATGAAGATGAGGATGAAGACGTTCATTAGGCTTTTGCATATCATATCATATTAGGACTTAAGTTTTATGCCCCTATGTTATTTGTTTTGAATTCCTATGACATTATGTTATTTGCCTTGGTTTATGTTTTTATGCTTTTAGCTGGATTTTTTTGTTGCTTTGAATTTATAATATCTATGTTGTTTATTTATGCTTAGAGTTCTTTATTATTTTCCATCATGTCTTTATCTTTACCCATTGATTTTGATCTAAAAAAAGGGAGAAAATATGATTAGATTTTAAAAAGGTTTTCCAAAAATACTATCTTTTAGCCCTAAAGAAAGGGGAGTAATTTCAAAAGACTTAAAGAAATTTCAAGGGGGTATTTTTTAAAAAGGTTTTTCAAAAATACTATCTTTTAGCCTTAAAGAAAGGGAGAGTAATTTCGAAAGACTTAAAAAATTATTTTGGGTTTTATTATATCAAAAAGGGGGGAGATTGTAAAACTAATATTTGATTTTGATATAACAAGAAATTTCAAGGACCAATTTTTAAAATTAGATAAAATTTTAAGTATTCAAAAAGGCTCACAAATTGACAAGTATTCAAACTTAAAATTATTTCTTAGTTAAAAACTTAAACCCCAAATATTTTCTAAGTGTTTTTGTACTAAAATAGCCAATATTGGTCCAGGAGTATCGATACTCCCTTAGCCGTATCAACACGAGTTTTAGCTAGTGTAATTCATTTTTATACTTAATGGTTATAGGGTACCGATACGCATGAAGCCATATCGGTACGACATTCAACCTAGGAATCAATTTTGCCTTCTAGTATCGGTACGACCCTCGTGTATACCGGTACATGGTGTTAAGATTTTGTAAATCTTTTGAAATTTCTTGTCAGTTCATTGGAATCACAAACTTTAAAATTCAGTTAATGCATACCGATACCCTCTTTGGCGTATCGATACATTTTTCAGTTTACAACTTTCTCAGATTCCATTCAGCAAAACTGGTACCAATAGGGTACGGACTGTATTGGTACGCTTTTGTAAAATTTACTCCTCATATGAATACGGATATTCGTGCATCGATACCTCTTTATATAACGACTTTTCCTTCTTTTAGTAGGTACCGATATCGATCCCTATGCTGGCAGACTGCATTTATTACGGGAAAATGAAGTCCAACGGCTATAATTATGATCTCATCTACCCAAACGATTGGAAATCAATGAGGGAGTATATAATCAAGTCTCCAAAGCTACAACAACAAGAATTCATCAAGTCTAAAGCATTCAAGCACACATCCAACAATCTTTGAGCTATTAGAGTCAAATTCTTGTAACCCACTTGAGTGATCATATTTGTAATCTTTCGATTCAAGTTTGGGATTGAGTGAACTTTGTATTTCGACAAACATATCACCTTTGAGAGGATTTTTCAGTTTGCTATCTTTCTTCTTGTAAAAGGGAGTTTTTCTCAAAGCTTTGGGGTAGAAGCTTTGAGTGTGTGAAGGTTTCCTCTTGAGCCTAGAAAAAGGGAAGAAATTCTTAGAGAATTTGGGAAAATCCTTAGTGGGAAGCTAAGGTAGTGGATGTAAACCTTGTTAGAAGGTTGAACTACTATAAATCTCTTGTGTCCAATTTTTTATCTTTCCAATTTGCTTCCGCCATTTTTTAAATTGTCAATTCACCCCTCTCTTGGCCATATTCCATTGATTGATCATCCCAACAATCAGTATTAGAGCTACACTCATTGTAAGGTTTAACACCCTCTTGAGTCGATCCTAAGGTGATTCAATCAATCTTCAATCAAGCCATAGCCACTACTTCCAGAAACAACCTCTATGAGTCTCAATCCATCACTAAACCGTTTTATTTCAATGGGGATAACTATCCTTATTGGAAGAATCGTATGATGCTCTTCATAAAATCCAACGACTACCTCCTTTATGATGTATTAGAAGATGGACCGACCATTCTGATGAAGAGAGAAGGAGACAGGCTCGTTCCTAAGTCCAAGCAAGAGATGACTGGTGAAGATCGGAGGAAGTTACAAGTCAACGACAAAGCTATGCACACGATCTTTTGCGCTCTTAGACCGAATGAGTACTCGAAGATGTCTTCTTGCACAAGTGCAAAAGATATATGGGACAAACTCGAAGTTACATATGAGGGCACCAATGATGTCAATGAGACCAAAATTGGACTCTTCAACTTGAGATATGAGAACTTCAAAATGGAACCGGATGAGGACATCACCAAGATGTTCAATAGATTCTCCGTAATCGTAAATGGAAATTCTCAACCTTTTGGCCCCTATTTATGTTCTCACACTCAAAAATTAAGTTTAGGGTTAGAGTTTAAAATTATGGTTTAGAAAATTAGGGTAGATTATATTTTTAGGTTTAGGGTTTATGATTTAGAATTTAAGATTAATGCTTAAAAATTGATTTTTTTAATGTTGAAGCATAGAAAATGACACCGAAAAGAGGCAGATGATTTTTGTCAAAAAGAGATAGCGACTTATAAACACTAACAAAAAAAATTGTGGTTCTACCAAATTCTTTAGTGTTATCATTCAAAAAACGAATAATCAAAAAAATTGATATTCAAATTTCAACATCTGCAATCATTGTTACTCTAATAAAAACAAGAGTTAACATCCTACCATGGCCGACAGCAATTCAAAAACCAATTCCTACTAAATCAGAGATGACCCCAAGAATCCAAGGAAACACAAAGTCTTTGCCTCCCTACCATTCACAACTCCACTTTATTTTAGTGCACAATCTTCCAATTAAATTTAAAGCCGAACTGAATCTGAATCCGTTTTGATAATCAAGCTATTTTGATATTGACTTTTCAACTATAAAATTTAAATACAAAATATTATTCAGAAAATATCGAACTTCTTACTGATCGATTTGTTTATTAAAACTAAAGCACACATTGATATATAAGTAGGGTCGGTTCAAGAAACACCTTTCATCATAGTATATAATTAGACAGACAGTGCAATTGATTATCAATAGTATTATAAAGCCTACCCTTTCCATTACTCTCAATCCTTTCAAACAAGTTCTTTGTACAATTCCCTATCCCTTTGGCATCAACCATGTCTGTTGCAGGCTATTCAGACCCCGATAAAATGTTCAACAAATCGTTCCACCGTAGGAACGACTCCGGTGAGCTCGACGTGTTCGAGGCCGCACGTTATTTCTCAGGGTACAATGACTACAATTGCGCAACTTTCAGGCAGATGATCATGTGGGATGAGAGGCAGCAACCGTGGAGGGGAGGTCGGGTCAGCTTGGATGTGCCAATGAGACATCATATTCATCCCATTGTTCAACCAGCTAACGTGGTAGAGAAACAGAACAAAGAGAAGAAACACAAGCAACCGAGCTCCCCTGGGGGTAAACTCGCTAGCTTCTTGAACTCGCTCTTCAACCAAACGAGTTCAAAAAAGAAGAAACCGAAATCTACCACGCAGTCGATGAAAGATGAAGACGAGAGCCCAGGCGGGAGAAGGAAAAGGCGGATCAGCATCAGCCATTTCCGTAGCTCGAGCACGTCGGACACAGTCGTTCTATTCCTCCTCGTATTCGGGTTTCAGGACACCGCCTTCTTACACGCACACTCCTGCAAAAAGCTACAATGACTTCAAAAGCTATTTAGATCATAAACAGCAGGTAGCATCATCTATGTCAAAGAACAATACATAACAAACAAAACCATCAGATCGACATCAATTTGAGAAGAAAGATTACAGGAAGTTCGGAGATGCAGACGATGGTGCAGATAGTGATTCTAGCTCCGATTTGTTCGAGTTACAAAACTATGATTTAGGCATCTACTCAAGTGGTTTATCAGTGTATGAAACAACACATGTGGACAGCATCAAAAGGGGAGCACCAATTTCCAATGGTGCACCATGACTCATGAGACTAATACATTTTCAACTTCTTGATGATGATGATGGGGTTCTATTAGTTTCCATTGCCATTGGAGGACACTAGATGTTGCTTTTTTTTCTTCCTCTAGTTGCTAGCTTCTTTGAAAGTTCTTTGAATGCCTTTCTTTTTATTCCATGTGTATGTACAGTTTGGAATGTTTGCTTGTCTTCACTTTATCTTATTTTCTTTCCTTGGAGCTAGCATGGATTAATGCCAATCAAAATAAATAAATAAATCACGACTTAGGTGAGATCATAAGAGTGTTTCTTACCTTAATCATGTTGAAGATTTAATTCTCGTTCTGAACATGGAATAACTTTAAAACTTATGATCAATGTCTATCCCTATGGTGGGTGCTAACAAAATGCCAAAGATTAATAACTAGACTCGCTCCAATAGATATATCGTGAAACAAAAAAAATAATAACCTCAAACCAACAACCAGTTGGTCTAGTAGGATGAGACACTAGATACTTTAAGCAAGGTTAGGGGTTCAAGCCCTGACGTTGATAATAGAAAAAATTAAATTGGAAGAGTTGCCCTTATGATGGACCTCGACAGTACCCAATCCGAATTAATCAACCAATAAATTGAATACCGATGGTTAAAAAAACAACCTCAAAAAGTCTCTTATGTTAATGGTTTGCTTAGATTGTGCCATGATTGATGATGATTTTGCCACTAAATTGGGAACCATCAGCAAAAAGCCATCATCATGTCCCATTATGAGGATTAAGTATTCTAATCTTTTACTTTGGACCATTAACAATCATGGGTTAACACATTAATTATTACTCTCCTAATCTTTATCTTATCAATAGTATTATAAAGCCTACCCTTTCCATTACTCTCAATCCTTTCAAACAAGTTCTTTGTACAATTCCCTATCCCTTTGGCATCAACCATGTCTGTTGTAGGCCATTCAGACCCTGATAAAATGTTCAACAAATCGTTCCACCGTAGGAACGACTCCGGCGAGCTCGACGTGTTCGAGGCCGCACGTTATTTCTCGGGGTACAATGACTACGATTGCGCAACTTTCAGGCAGAGGATCATGGGGGATGAGAGGCAGCAACCGTGGAGGGGAGGTCAGGTCAGCTTGGATGTGCCAATGAGACATCATATTCATCCCATTGTTCAACCAGCTAACATGGTAGAGAAACAGAACAAAGAGAAGAAACACAAGCAACCGAGCTCCCCCTGGGGGTAAACTCGCTAGCTTCTTGAACTCGCTCTTCAACCAAGCGAGTTCGAAAAAGAAGAAACCGAAATCGACCACGCAGTCGATGAAAGATGAAGACGAGAGCCCAGGCGGGAGAAGGAAAAGGCGGATCAGCATCAGCCATTTTCGTAGCTCGAGCACGGCGGACACAAAGTCGTTCTATTCCTCCTCGTATTCGGGTTTCAGGACACCGCTTTCTTACACTCACACGCCTGCAAAAAGCTACAATGACTTCAAAAGCTATTTAGATCATAAACAGCAGGTAGCATTATCTATGTCAAAGAACAACACATAACAAACAAAACCATCAGATCGATATCAATCCGAGAAGAAAGATTACAGGAAGTTCGGAGATGCAGACGATGGCGCAGATAGTGATTCTAGCTCTGATTTGTTCGAGTTACAAAACTATGATTTAGGCATCTACTCAAGTGGTTTACCAGTGTATGAAACAACACGTGGATAGCATCAAAAGGGGAGCACCAATTTCCAATGGTGCACCATGACTCATGAGACTAATACATTTTCAACTTCTTGATGATGATGGGGTTCTATTAGTTTCCATTGCCATTGGAGGACACTAGATGTTGCTTTTTTTTCTTCCTCTAGTTGCTAGCTTCTTTGAAAGTTCTTTGAATGCCTTTCTTTTTATTCCATGTGTATGTACAGTTTGGAATGTTTGCTTGTCTTCACTTTATCTTATTTTCTTTCCTTGGAGCTAGCATGGATTAATGCCAATCAAAATAAATAAAAAAATCACGACTTAGGTGAGATCATAAGAGTGTTTCTTACCTTAATCATGTTAAAGATTTAATTCTCGTTCTGAACATGAAATAACTTTAAAACTTATGATCAATGTCTATCCCTATGGTGGGTGCTAACAAAATGCCAAAGATTAATAACTAGACTCGCTCCAATAGATATATCGTGAAACAAAAATAATAATAACCTCAAACCAACAACCAGTTGGTCTAGTAGGATGAGACATTATATATTTTAAGCAAGGTTAGGGGTTCAAGCCTTGACGTTGATAATAGAGAAAATTAAATTGGAAGAGTTGCCCTTATGATGGACCTTGACAGTACCCAATCTGAATTAATCAACCAATGAATTAAATACCGATGGTTAAAAAAACAACCTCAAAAAGTCTCTTATGTTAATGGTTTGCTTAGATTGTGCCATGATTGATGATGATTTTGCCACTAAATTAATGGAGGGAACCATCAGCAAAAAGCCATCATCATGTCCCATTATGAGGATTAAGTATTCTAATATTTTACTTTGGACTATTAACAATCATGGGTTAACACATTAATTATTACTCTCCTAATCGTACGTGTGATTCATTTATTTTTTGCCTTTTCTCTGCTTTTTCCCTTCCTATACATTTGTTTTCATGTAAAACAAATTCATTAAGTTCTTCAATGATGATTAATTCCACCTGATCAAAAATCTATCCGCGGATTTAAACATGTCACAATCTGACTTAAGTTGTTGGGTCGCACTAGAAGAGTATAATCCATAATCATCCCAATACTACTTGTAGTTCTGATATGCGGTTTCAGCGGATTCTAACTTACAACGTTACTTTGTCTACTCTAAAAATTTTAAAAAATTAATAATAATTTCGATTACAACCGAGAATGTTAGACTGATTTTAACCTAAAATGTTACCATGTCTACTTTAAAAAGTTACACAATTAATAATAATTTTAGTTACAACCGAGAATGTTACTTGAGTTTCTTGACAATAACTTTTTAGGTTGCAATCAAAATAATATGTAATTTTCATGATTTGTTATTAAGAGCATAATATTTTCGGATTCAACAAAAAATATTACCCAGTTTACTTCAATTATAACGGATTTCTGCCTTGTTTTAGCCATATATTGACCATATGTATTTTAGACTCCCAATACTACACTTTCACCCTAACCCCCAAATTATTAAAACTTTGATCGAAAAACCGAACAAATTTCTGTCTAATGAAACAACCAACACAGAAAGGCAAGTATTGTTCATATGTCAAAGATTTTGTAGTTGAAGCAAATGGACTTAAACCTTAACTACATGATCCATCAAGAACCAACTTTTGTACATATATAGATAAGCTATGTCCAAAGCAAAAATCATTGCTAATTAATATATATATACACACACAAATGGTTTATAGCATCAAGCAAAAACAAAGTGAGTTGACCTTAAAACATAGCCAAATGATGGATTTTGCCATAGTTAAAGCCTTAAAGCTAAATTGATGATGAACCCTATTGACAGCCTTTAGTGAAAATGATGGATGGAAAGCACAAGAAAAAGACTATCATATGATGCCATACCAAATGATACATGAGGCACCAAAAGAATCAACCACGTACCTTGAAGGATGTATGATTACCATTAATAACGAGGTACTAATCATTACTCACACGTAACCGCCTTCTGAATTTGTTTTTATTTATTTTCACTGGTTTAAAACACATACTTAAAAATTATCTTTTTAAAAGTGTTTTTTTTCTTTCTAAAATTGAATTTTTACTAGTTAATTTTATAGGTATGTCGAATATTTTTCACTCTAAATCCGACTCAACTTGACCAAACTCATAAAAACCAACCCCAATTTTTTACAAATAAATTCAAAACGATCGGGTCGGGTAAAATGTACACCCCTAATTAAATAGCATGATGTCATACAAAATGATGCATGAGGCACCAAAAGGGATCCACCACATAGCTTGAAGGATGGGTGATGACCATGTTTGATAGAAGAGAAAGGGGAGACAAAGACAAAAGTTAAGCTTTTGCTTTTATAAAAGAAAAGCTGGTGCAACAACTTACCAAGTTAAAACGCAATTGGAAAACTGCTATCCCTGAGAGATTAACTCCATCAATCTTCCCTTTAAATCACCTAAAAAGTTGAGTTACGACCTTGTTTCCGAGACGATATCGGACCGTATTTCCGAGGCGGGAAAAGGGGATTATTGAAAACGGTTTGATGACCAATTATACTTATCAGAACAAGATCCGGATTTTCCTGCAGATGAGGAATTATTGTGTTTGCATGTTTATCCTAAACAACATAATCAGTTCAAGCTTATAAGAAGCTTAATCATACATTCCTAGTAAACATGATGTTGGCTTGTGAACAAAGGAACTATCTTTGGTAATAGATATCAAATGCATTGTTAGAGAGAGCAGCAAACACAAGTTCAAGCTTTTTTTCTCCACATGGATGACATGTACACTACCAGGGCAACCATCAAATTATTAACATGATGATGTTATAACCTAGACTTAACTCAGTTCTTACAACCACCTAAAATTCCGGTTGATCTGGTGTTCGAATCCTAACTACGACTCGTTCTGGTATTCACAAACCGCGATCTCTTATATTCCGAAAAAAAGAGAAGTGATCAAATACACCAATGCAGGCATGGATGGACCGGGGCTGGAAAGGACGGTCGCCCCTAAAAATCGTATATGATTTAGAATTTTTTTTATATATTTTCTAATGAAAATCTATTTTCGCCCCCTAAAATTTTATAAGTTCGCCCCCTAACATAAAATCATGCGTCCGTCCTTGAATGCAAGGATGTTTTCACGTACAGATTATATCTAGAAGGTTATTCTATTGGCAAATTCACAAAAGAAGTGAAAACGTATCAAAGTATGAGTGTAAATCAACCGAGCTTGAAGAACAAGGTTTTGTTCATGTATATTTATTTATTTTTGAAGATTTTATGTTCGGTTCGTGTTTGTTTAAAATTTTAATATTTTGTTTGTGTCCGTTTATTTATTTTTGAAGGTGTTCGTGTTCATTTGTTTAGTGTTCGTTTACATGTTCGTTTACCGTTCGTGAACATATTCGTGTGACGTTCACGAAGATGTTCGTTTATAGGTCCATTAACATGTACGCATGCTCGTTTCTAAGATTTTGGTGGCCCTAGGGAGAACCAAAAAAATTAGGCCCCTAATCAGTGATTTAATTAAGGTTGCAGTTGCATTTTCGGTCACATTGCGCTAATCGCGATTACTGACATAACATATGCTACTTTGCGGTCACTATGAATATCACAATGTGATTTTTTTAATAACATATGTTATTATGGATATAACGGTTGCAGATATTGCGGTTTCAAAAGATGTCGCTACCGCTATATAACGATTACTGTTGCGGTTGCGGGCCGTTATTTAAATCTCTGTCTCTAATAACAAGTATTGAAAAAATTTAAAATTTATGAGAAGATCCATAATAACAAGCATTGAAAAAATAATTGGGCCCCTAATAACAGATATTGAAAAAAATTGAATTTGAAGGTCATGTCCATAATAACAAATATTGTGAAAAAAATAACAAGTATTGAAAAATTGAACCCTTAATAACAAGTATTAGAAAATAAATAAATTTTAAAAATAGACCCCTAATAACAAATATTCAAGAAAATTGGGCCCTTAATAACAAGTATTAGAAAGAAAAAAAATGAACTTTAAGAGTGTGCTCGTAATAACAAATATTAGGAAAAAACTGAGCCCTTAATAACAAATATTAAAAAATAAATTTTAAGAGTAGACCTCTAATAATAAATATTGAAAAATAGCCCCCTAATAATAAATATTATGAATAAATTAAACACTTAATAATAAGTATTGAAAAAAATTGGGTCATATAATTAATATAAAAATAATATTTTATAAGTATAATTCACTATAAAAATTTCGGGCCCTGGGCGGGTGCCCCTCATGCCGAGGCCCAAATACATCACTCCATGTATGTTTATATGTTCACCAAAATGGTAAAATTACACCACTGGTCCTTAATCTCCTTAGGCTTCACAGATTGAATTTCAAAGTCCATCATGTGTTCAATTTAGTCCCTATTTTCACCAATATTTAAAATGCAAAAAAATAAAATGAAAGGGGAACAGGGTAAACGCTCTTATAAATGAGTCAATAAACGAGCTTGTTCGTAACATAAATGAACTAAACAC
This sequence comes from Hibiscus mutabilis, assembly GCA_019671005.1. Classification (NCBI taxonomy): domain Eukaryota; kingdom Viridiplantae; phylum Streptophyta; class Magnoliopsida; order Malvales; family Malvaceae; genus Hibiscus; species Hibiscus mutabilis. The sequence continues at coordinate 1,907,505 of CM033754.1, read as the reverse complement.
ACATTTGTTCGCGTTCGTTCGTTTATTAAACAAATATAAAAACTTTGTTCATACTCGTTTATTTAGCTTAATAAGCGAACAGTTCACAAACGCTTCGTTCATTTATACCCCTAGTATCAAGTAAGTCAACCTTTATTTTAATTAGTTAAAAATTGATCCTCAAACTTTATATAAAGATTGGTTAAACTTTCACATTAAATTGCTATCATGGAATCAACAGTTCGATATATATAAGGAATTAGCAACAACAACAAAAAAAACAAGAGTAATCGATTTAGGTGTAATAAATTAGTAAAAATAAAAAACAAATGTTAGCAAATTGAATTAAATGAACTATTTTTTCGAAATTTGAAAAAAGAAAAACTGAAATGCACATGTAAATCCACTATATAGCTAGGTAATTCAATAATCCTAAGAGAAATGTTCGGCCTGCGATCTTAATACTACTCTATTAGTTGGGACCTAATTGTGGGCAATGGTGGGTCTCTAATCCTAATTGCTTTTAAGATTTCATCTCCCTCACTATGCATGTTGTTTTAGTTTCGGTTAGTTTCGGTTGGGACAAAAATCCTAACCCTTTTCGGTGCCTCTTTTTATGCTTCAACATTAAAAAAAATTAGGCTTTATGGTTTGAAATTAGGGTTTAGGGTTATATAGTGAGAGATTTAGGTTTTAACCTATAAACCCTAATTGCTTTATAGGTTAAAACCTAAATCTCTCACTATATAACCCTAAACCCTAATTTCAAACCATAAAGCCTAATTTTAACCACCATACCTAAATTCTAAACCCCTAAACTTTAAATCTTAAATTAAATACCTAAACTCTAAAACTAAGACGTGAGAAGTTTTAATTTCCACCGCCAGTATATTTCATAAGTAAAATTAAAAAAAATTGTTTTTCGTTTCTTAAATATCAGCTAAAGATATGTTATTAATTAATTGTCAATTGGTCTAATGAGATAAAACTTTAATTTTTTCAAATAAAATTAAAACTTTAAATTCAAACATTACAAAAAAATATTGAGTTTTAAAGATCAACCTCGTATGGATGAAATATCGGTAGCTCTAAAAAGATGCATAATATTATGATTAACACCGAAGCATGCTAGTAATCAATCAGTTTTTAACCATAAACCTATGGCTAGTTATTGAATAGAGGCGGCCATGCTAATAAAAAGCCTGCCAAATACTGCAACTGCAAAGGAATGGACCACATATAAAATGTGGGCTATGTCTACTATTTTCTTTTATGGACTCCACACAATACTGATTCTGATTGATTAATTACGTTGATAATATTGTATTTTAAAATAAAATTATTAAAAATTTAACATTTTTATTTTTTTCAGCGTGATTTTTTTTATAAAGAAGAGAACTACTAAGCTATGCCTCATTAAAAAACATATCTAAATCTAAGTGTAGGAAAAAGAGTGCATATGCTAACAATTATATTATGTCCGAAACAAAAACTAACAACACAAATGCCGACTACAACCAAAATGAACTAGCAACTACAGTTACATTACATGAAAACCAACGCAAACTTTCACCCAATGCCTACCATAGGCAGCCCCTGTTACACCCTCTGGTTGCGTCGAAACTGCACAGTCATGCCCGGCCCAGGTCAGTCTGCAACACGTCTCGAATCGAGCTAGGGGGACTGAAGAAAACTCGAATCACCCATGTCTCTACTATCCAATTTAGCCAAAGTATCCGCAACGAAATTTGCTTCACGAAAGATGTGCGTAAATGAAACCTCCCAATCCCGATTCAAAAGATTGAAAATATGACTGATTAAAGAACCTCCCCGAGCTCCATGCGACCCACCTAAAAGCAACTTTACTGCTGCCATGCTATCCATCTCAACCATAATCCGACGAATACCTTGTTCCCACGCATGGCGTAATCCTTCCAGGACTCCCCATAATTTAGCATCGAGTATAGAGCAAATACCAATAAACTTTATAAATCCAATAACCCAATCACCCTTTTCATTACGAATTACGTTGCCGCAAGTTGCATATCCTGAACTCACACACCTCCACCCATCCGTGTTCAACTTAAAACAGCCCACCACAGGGGGCACCCATCGAGCTACTTCTGGCAACCTTGGAGCATTGCCTCCACACATTGCTGATGAAGACGCAGCAGCAAAGTTGTATTGCTCCACCAGCATTCGACTGTGGCCAAGCACCGATTCATGTCCGACATTCTTAGGCTCAAAAACAAGAGCATTCCTATTCAACCAAATAAACCAAATAATATATCCAAAGGCCAACGGCCAACCACAACCCCAAACTCCATAAGCAGCCATGGGCGACAAATTATTCTTCAACCAATCAAGAATCGGTTGCTCGAGAAACTCCTGCATATATGCAGGCTTAATTATACACGACCAAGTCACATACGCCATTGGACAATATCGAAAGAAATGGTCAGTCATTTCTGATTGTCCATCACACGCGCCACATCAATCATCCCAACAATATGCCGACGAACCCTCTTAACATTGGTCAAAACACGTTTATAAGCCAACAACCACAAGAACGTCTTAACCCGAGCCCTTAGAACTTTGAAATCACCTTCCAAACCGAGGTATCCCCAACCGCCAAAAAATTCATACGAGCACCATAAGCATATTTGACCGTGAAAGACCGATCCTCATTCCACCTTCAACCCGGAGTATCCAGCCCTATCGAAGGCAATAGGGGCTTGACAGTCGCAATCTAAAGAAGCACATTGACTGGGAGCAAATTCTCGAACCTATTCCATCTCCATTCATCATGCTCGGTCAGCATAGAAGCTACAGGACAAGGCATGATCGAATTTGAAGTCGAGGCAAACTCAATCAAGGGTCCAGTTTTACATATCCACAGATTATACCAGAAATTGACCTTCATACCATTACCCAGATTCCATACCACACTTTGACGTAGCTCATCCCACACAAACCCGACCAAAGCCGTGAACAACCAGGCTGCACAATAAAGCTCGGAAGATCATCGCACAATTTATATTTAGTCTGCAATATATGAACCCAAAGGTGGTCACTCTTTGAAAGGATACCGAACCCAATCTTCATAAGAAAGGCTGTGTTTTGGTCATGTAAGTGCTTAAAACCAAGGCCACCATTCTGGATTGGATTACACGTGTCTCCCAACTAACCAAGGGAACGCCCCTATTCTCTTTCACATGTCCTCAAATAAATTGCTGAATAATCTTTTCAATCTTTTCACATGTTCTTTTCGAAATATACGACGTTTGCATTACATAGGATGGTAGAGTTTCCAACACCGATTTTGCTAAGGTAATTCGACCGGCAAACGATAATAGTTTCGCTTTCCAGCTAATAATCTATCACAAATTTTTTGGATTAGAAACTGATAAGTAGCCTTCGTCACCCTCTGATGCAACAAGGGAACACCTAGGTAACGCCTCAAATCATTAACCTCAACAAAGTCGAAGCTATGACTAATAAACTATCACATGCCCAGCTCCACATTCCTTGAGAAGAAAATGTTTGTTTTAGCAGCACTAACTTTGTGGCCTGAAGCTTCACAAAAATCGGCAAGGACCCTTCGGATGCATTGCAATTGATCAATCTCAGCCTCTGCAAATAAGACCATATCGTCCACAAAAAATAGATGTGAAATTGTCGGCCCTGATCTGACCAATTTAACAAGTTTCCAACTCCCAATCGCAATATCAGTGGTAATCACATGAGCTAATCGCTCCATGCAAAGAACAAATAAATAGGGCGAGAGTGGGTCACCTTGTCAGATACCCTTACTTGGCCAAAAATGCTCTAATAAAGTGCCATTTTAATTTACTTGCATGGAAATAGAAGTAACGTATCTTATGATCAGTACCCGCAACGCGTCCAAAACACCAATTTCACATAACGTATCCTCAATGAATGTCCATCCTAACCTATCATGTGCTTTCTCCAAGTCTATCTTGATAGCCATCCAACATTTCTTCCTTTTTTTTTCTTCCGCGTCGAATGAACAATTTTATGCGCAATAATAATATTATCTGATATAGCTCTACCCGGCACAAAAGAAGTTTGGTTGGCCAAAACCCAAACTGGTAAGAAAACCTTTAGGCAATTCACCTTAAGCTTTTTTACCACTTTGTAGAGAACCGAGCATAGGCTTATCAGCTAGAATTGCGATATGTATTTAGGTGTATTAACCTTAGGAATAAGAACAAGGATGGTTCGATTGAGCGCTTCATCCATCATCTCACCATCAAAGATACTACAAACAAAACGGCAAACACTAGGGGCAACCGTACTCCAATTACGTTGATAAAACAATGCAGGGAAGCCATCAATGCCCGATTCCTTTAAAGGCCCCATAGAAAAAACAACCTCTCAACCTCCTCGTCCGAGATTGGATCAACAAGAGATGCCAAAGACCTTGCCTCAATCGAAGGAAAATAGCCACAAATATGGTTCTCTTATAGAGGTCGCCACCATGTTAGCACAACGTCTACTCGAGGCAAAAGCATGATAGAACTTTGTGTTTCTATCCCCATAAATCACCTAATTACAACGAGACTTTTCCAACCAAAGGTTCTCTTCATGTGCCAACATAACCTCAAGCTCCGTACGCAAATCCCTTTCCATATTAACAAGAAACTTCGACTGATGCCTACACAAGGCCTGCTCAATACCACGGATCCTACGTAATAGCTTATTTTTCTGACGACCGATGTGCCCCAAAACATTAGTGTTCCAAGAAGTTACGTGCGATGCAAAATTCTCCAAGTTGCTAGTGACCCTGGCCGAATCATTCCACTTATCCGAAAGAAAAATTGCAAACTCTAGGTGGTCTTGCCATGCAAAAATAAAACGAAATGGTTTAGGTCCATCAACAGCACCCGCAGTATGTAGCGTGACCAACAAAGGACAATGACCTGATCCGAGTCTCTCTAAATATCGCATATGGGTACCCGGGAAGCACTCACTCTAATCCGCATTAAAGAAACACCTATCAAGCTGTTGATACAAGTTTTTTCTACTCCACGTGAACTCTAGCTCTGAAAAAGGAGCCTCTAATAAACTCGTTTCAAAGACAAAATCATTAAAAAGCGGACTATAACCCAAAGCCGATAGAGAACCACCCTTCCTCTCAGAAGGATGAAGAATGAAATTAAAATCACCACCAATAATCCAAGGGTGATCGATGCTAGTATCAAGATTTTGCAATGGCCCCCAAAGAAATTTTCGTTTTGTAGCTGTCGAACTAGCATAAATTGCAGTAACAAACACCCAATCCGAAGAAGAAACTTTCTTCACCTGACAATGTTCAAATTCATTAGAAATCCTGAGAACATCAACCTGAATAGAATCATCCCATAAAACGCATATTCCTCCGCTAAAACCATACGCTTCAATCCGAAAAGAATTGGCAAAACCCAGTCGCCAAAGGATACTGTCAGCATTCCTACCACTCACTCTCGACTCCATCAAAGTAACTAATTTCGGATGATGCACTCTCATAAAATCCTAAAAATAACGAGAAAATTTTTAGCTCGCTAGACCCGGCAATTCCAAAAAAAGAAACTGATCATTTAAACAAATTCAAAGAGTGGGAAGAAGTTCACCTATATCTATCAGTTATTGGTTCTCCTCATCTTCAGCTGGAGTTGATTCCATTAAAGGGACTGCCACATTATTTGAGTCAATTCTATCCTTATCGACCATAGGCCCAACATGTGCCTCAATCGCACCCCCGGGTCCAAAGAGCCTGTCTTCCCTCTCGATAGCCCGTGTTTGGCCATGATATTACTGTGTAAAGACTGTACCTATTTTGTAAGAACCGGTCGTGGAGGAGCACGGTAAGCTGATTGTTTTTTCACCTTAAGTCTTTTCTTAGAGGTTTCTCCAGCGATGCTCTTAGAGGAACCCAGTCGTCCTTTACCAAGTAATTTAAGCCTAATATTCTCTCCATCCCCATCATCGACCAACATAACTGTCCTGTGATTACTAGACACAACCTTAGAATTGTGAGAAATAACAGTAAGAATCGAGCCTTCCCTCAATGAAACTACCTTCTTTTGTAACGTCACAGCTTAGGTGTTTTGTGAAATGTTATTCTTCACAATACTTACCCCAGCCTTATTCTGTACCACCACCGTTGGGGTTTTAGGCCGTACCTTAACCCTTCTAGCTTCAGCCGAGCGATCCTCAATAACTGACTCAATATGTCCATTAACGCCATCATCATTCCCATCACACAATACCTGAAACCTAGAGCCCATATTCACATGATTCTTCATACTAGGTTCCGATTCAGAGGCCACCTTTTTTTGAGGCCGTTGCTTCTTATTTTTCGCTAGCATACAAGGACCATACGTTGCCTCTAGGCTAACCGGGCACTCTTTTAGCATCGTTGAAGATGAAGAAGGACCCGCCTCAAAATCATCAATGGCCATAAACCCCACACTTGATGCAGATATTCATCAGGCCCTCATATTCTATGTGTTGCACAAAATCATCAATGCTTATACACGGTAGCAGCGGTTTATTGAGATCTACCACAATAACTAGCCTTGCAGTCCGGCCCCTCTCTCCAACCTCAGTGCTATAGTCTACTCGCACAACCTTCCCTATTGTCATTGCAATGTCTAAAGAAAGATTTGGTATAGTATCAAAAAGGTAACACCGACAATCTCACCCAAGCGACCACATAAGACGAATATAGCTCTAAAGTAGCAAAATTGCGACACTATGGTTGTACCGTCAAGTAAGTGTCGTAGATTATCCAATGACACATCGTGAGAACATGGACATACTACGCTTCCACTGCAAACTTCACCAGAAAGTAATCATTTTCCAAATCAGTCACCCGAAACTCTCATTGCGGTTACCAAAGAGCCCTAATCCTATTCATAATTGTGCAATAACCCAACAGCCTTTCTAACAAGCAAGCTATCAACGTCTTTCTCATACTATGATCAAGTAATTCATGTGCTCTATCCAAGAATTGGATAACTAGGAATGGACCATCCCTATTCACACGAACATCAGCGTTCGTGATGAAAATTTCCTCATCACAAGATTTCTCGCCTCAACCCTTAGAAGACTTATCTGCACCCATCACCATTTTCGCATACGATACACCCATCGTAGTCTTATTTGCCAAGTCACCATCCAAAAACTGCTTATCCAAAACCTATTTCTCAACAGAATTGCTATCGCCCAATGACATCTCAACATCACCCTGACCAATCAGTTTAAGCTCTGGATCTCTAAGACCCTCAGAACCCTAATCATCCACCTCACCTCCATTCCTTACCTGCTTAACCACTCTTGAATCTTATAGGTGTATTGGGGAACCCAATCGTTCATAGATCAGAGGAAAACTAAAATGCACCTGGATCCCCTCAGTTCATTCAAAAGAGCCATCACTGGGCAGATCCGGATTACCATAACCACATATACGCCCTAGACTTACTTGGATCACAATAGCCATAAGCAGTCTTTACCTGAGGTCACTCAGCCAATCAGGTTACTTGAGTTCATATAGCCAATCGAGTTATGTTTTCTTATCTGGTTCATCATAACAACAGATAGGTTTCTAACCGCATCCAGATCATATAGCCTGTGGATACGTCGGATGTACTCGATCACATAGTCTGAAATATAAATCCCCTTATATAAGTGCCCTTGCACTGACTCTAGGACGTTCAGATTCCTAACCAAGACATATAAGATAACATATGCTCCCCGAGCATCCATACATCTCAGCAAGAGATGAGAAGCATCAAGCCAATCGTTACAAATGCCCCAAGGTATATTTCATTTGTTACAATAATTAATATATGTCTTTTAAGCCCATTCACAGCATTTTTAGTAGATCATCTCAATATTCACCGCAACTAGTCTATATGGGCATCCCTTCAGAACACAACATCAACCGATCCACCATAGATCCCTATGGATTATTAATACAAGTAATCCACTCAACAATTACCAAGCCATTAGCCATTTATTCTACATGAGGGTAATAAACCTTAATTTCTCGGTTTCAGAATTCATTTTATACCTTTAGAGACATATTGGGCCCTTTATCTCGAATTATAGAGCCACCCGAACGCGACCTCAAAATTCTTAGATAGATTGCCCTGTGAGTACCGATACTTCTATATGGGTATCGGTACCCCCACTAGGTACCAGTACTTCTCCCCAAGTATTGATACTCGATTTAGGTTTAAAAATTTTGATTGACACCTCGTACCGGTACGTCAACCTCCGTATCAGTACCCAGTATCGGTATGCAAAGCCCCGTACCTATCCATATACTATACTGGTACTCCTCCAAATACGTACTGGTGCACAAAGGCCTTCCTCAAGCAATAGAACAGTACGCAAAAATGCCACTAGAATTCTCATCAATCATGAGATACCGATACGCGACCTACTGTACCGGTACGCCTCTCACATAACACCCCTCTTTGATACAAAGGCATACTGATATAGACCATTCTGTATCCGTGTGTGAGCCCATATTTTAAACTCTGAAGCTCAAGATTTCTCCATCACAGCCCTTAACCCAAATGGTTAAGCCTCAAAACGTTCCTACATATTATTTAAGGTATATTGGGTGGTTTTCTACCAATTTTACACATTATCAACACCCAATCCATGATTTACCATTGAAGAGGCTCATGCTTCTAAGAACCCATCTTAACACCCATAAATCATAAAACCAAGCAAGGAATTCATTTTGTGATGCTCATGAAATGTAGGAGTAAAAAATGTACTGACCTTAAAGCAACAATTCCTAGAATGAAGCTCTCATCAAGCTTTTACCACCTTTTTTTCTTTGCTCTAAGCTTTAATTTCAACCTCCACCATCTTTGGGGATATTTACCTTGAATGAGAGATCCTTCCTTGCTGAATAAACTTTTCTTCATAACAAATTCGAGATTTTTCTCAATAAACTCCAAGATTCCAACTTTTTTCCTTTGAGTTGAGTGGTTGTTTGAAGTTGAAGAAGATTATAAGCTATGGGAGGCAGAAACATGACTTCACCCACTTCTCTTTTTCCAGGAGAAATAATGGCATCAGCCTTTGTCCAATTTTTAGGGAAATTACTCCATTGCCCTTCATTAAAAACTTTCTCATCCAAACTCAACCCAATATCCAAGCCCAATGTCACATGAAAGCCCATTAAGCTTTTATAGAACCCAACACGGCCCAACATCTCGGCCCGACAAATTTTGAACATCCAACACGACATGTCAGTCCAAGACTCGAGTCAACGATGGGTTGTTACAACTCTTTTCTCCTATAAGAAATTTTATCCCCAAAACTTAAACAGATAGGGGAGATAAAACCAAAATAGATCCAATCATTTCGCCATTCAAACAAGATCACCTTGATTAGGGAGAGTTCTCTCTCAACCTACCTTAATCAAAACCATAACACTAAACCACTTGTTCTCAACACCTCACTTGGAAATTCTAAAGACCTAGTCACCACAACCATTAGCACTCACAACAAACCTTAAAGTAGAGCAACAAATCAACATCAAGCTATGCTGTCCAAACACCAATCTAAAGAACTCAACTCCGATGAATTCTACCTCGGACAATAATTATTTCTGCTAACATCCGCTATTCAAACTCTGAACTTATGCTTCATCTATGTCCAAAACGTTGTACCACCTTCAAGATGCATTACCAGGAATACATCTATCTGTCAACAATGCCCCAAACAGACATTACAGAATATACAAAACCTTAACAACAGAACCTTACCATCAATCTACCCTGAACTAGCTGCTTCTCCTCCTGACTTGGCCAGCCAAGACGGGGCTTGACAATTTGTTCCATTAGTACGTGAGCAACACTAACGGGAATCTTCACGATCCATGAGGTTTCACCACTTGAATCACCAGATTTCGAGAAATGACCATTTACACTCACGAACTCCCATAAGTAACCAAACTCACCAAGCTATCCTCTAAGGTCTAAACATCTTCTTTCAACCTGACTACTTAAACCCAACTAACAAATATACGGAAACCCTATCAATCCTCGACAATTTTCCAATTGATTATTCCAACGCCATACTTTTGCCACACAACATAGCACCCGATTACTCATAACATGGTTGTTAACCCACATTTATGTTGCGCTACCTTAATAACTTTTTTACTGCTTACCTTACCTGAAGATAACTCCTTTCAAACTTGATAGAGAAATCCCCTAACTCTACGAAACCTTGATCAAAAGGTGCACGAGCTAGGCTATTGTCTTTATGACTTGCCCTTAGGGCCTCAACCATGTTTATCACAACCTTTTTTTACCTTTACTACGGTACATTTACTCTAAACAAACATACGAAACTCTCACATTTTAAAACCAAAAACAAGGCTGTCAATCTCATGAAATAGGCAACGATCTTTCACCGTTACTCATCGGCTTAACACATCAAAAGCCACCATACAAGACACACCCACACAGTCACGTCTCTGACGAAGCACTTGGCAACGAAACCCGATTGGTCGCTTGCAAAAGTGTGTCTCCAATAAAGAGTTTGTTAAGTACCATACCACAGAGCGATGGACATTAACAATGAACTCAACCTTACCCTTATCGCAGTTCTAAACCATAATCAAATGGTAAGACTGCTCATTCACCAAGGGTACCTCCATACCCTCAAAAGATCCACAACTCTAAGGCCAGGAATTCTCAACCCTCGCCTCTACAACGCAAGCTAAGAATATTTCGTAACATACAGAACCTTTTTCTAGCTATCACCACAGAGAACAACGTTTACCTTAGAGAGGTACAGATTCTATACATCTAACATTAACAACCATATTCGAACAATCTGAAACTTCATAACTTTTCACTCACAACTCATGGCATACTTTACACTCTCAACAACCATCTACGATAAAAACTTATCTAGCAGACGATGCAATTCTAATTAATATATAAAGTAACAACAAACCCAAGATTTACCAAGATACACATACACAAAAACCAACCCATTACACATCCGAAGAGTTAAACGGCTATAAAATAACTAGAATCCAAAATAGAACTGAATTACCTGACATATCATTGATCGTAACGTTGTCATCCCTAGTTTGGGCAGTAGGCTGTCTAGCAATGCTTCACATGTCAACCCTAGACGTAGATCTCACAAGACCTCTACCTCGATATCCTAACGGTGCCCTAGCTCTGCCTCTAGCAAAACTTTGATTATGTCGAGAAGTAGCCAAACTCTGAGACTGATCTGATGTGTCCTCATCCATAATTGGGCATTCCTTTTCCATATGTCCTAGTGCTCGACACCTATAACAAACCCTTTGAAGCAAAAAGCACACTCCAAGGAATGTCGGCCGCAATGCTCATATGCTGGTGGTTGCGACACTCTAACAGAACCATCAGTGCTCTTTTCTGGAGTAGAAATCAAAGAGCCCCTACGAACCATTAATCTAGATCCTGAGCTGACTCTCGGTAGCTGGTCTGAAGCAACTCTATTCAAACTCCTTAAAGTACAAAACCTCTCATGCGGAGATAAAGAAAGACATATAAGATCTTGGGTCTTCACATCATGGCCCCTAACCTTCTCCATCCTACCAGGTGTCGTATCTTAAAGTCGCTTCAGTGTCTTCGTGTTGTTAGCTAGTTCTAAAAATGTCCCAAGTGGGCCCGTTATCACGTAGACCTAAAGATCAACCCTCAAGCTTTGTCTGAACCTCTTGCACCTTAACTTTTCTGTGGCAACAAACTCTGGGGCATAATGGCTCAAACACAAAAACTCTTGCTCATAAGCAAATACCGTCTGGTCTCCCTAAACTAAATGAAAAAAATGGTCCTCATCTCATCCATATGTACCTCACTGATGTACTTCTTCTGAAATTCATCCAAATAGATATCCCACATTGGGAGTGCAGGCTGTAGACCCAACTCAACATTCTCCTACCACTCGTGTGCATTGTCACTAAGAAGGGAGACAATACAATCAAGATCATTTTTTGGGCTTCTTCTCATTTGTCTCAAAATTCTCTGTGGATCACACAACCATTGATCAGCCTTGATTGGGTCATCCTCACCCAAACCCTCAAAAATTTTAGGCCCAAAATGGTAAAGCCTCTCAACATGGGTTTTGCGAGGCATCTCAGATTGTCTCGAAATGGCTTGCACCACTTGTAAAAGGGGAGAAGTAAGATCACGAAAGTGATGCACCTCTCTATTACTTGTTTTCTATATCATCAACTTTTCCTATAACACAAAGAAACAAGGCAGCACATCAAGATTCCCAGTCTCGTAAAGCACAACTCAAATTTAGGTACTTGTATTCACTAGACACCTTACCATGACCTCTATACCACCCGAGGTTTTTGAGAATTGGCTAAACATAAGCTCTGATACCACTAAATGTAACACTCTGATTCCAATTCGGTTCTAAAGCATTACATTTGGGTCTCTCAAAACTGACCCATCAAAAAATTTCATTTAAAACCACAAGTTTGACAATTCTCAAAATAATCATTTTCATAAATCCACATAATTAAATAATATTAAACGAGTTTACAAAATAAGATCTCCAATTAAAATACACCGTTTGACCAATTAATAGCAAATAAAATAAAGTTATAGACTCGACTGTGGTAAGGTCCTATGAATACAATCAGTCCAAACTAAAACATCAAGTACTGTACTTTGAAGCTGGCTCGGTGCTGGGAAGTCCTCTTCGACGTGCTCCTCCAAAAGAAAACATGTCAACCTATGCACGAAAAAACCATAATTTGCATGTTGACCTAACAAAGCTTAGTGGTACATTTCTGCTCTATCGTAATTCATGAATATCATAAAACAAGCATGCATGATAATATAATTAAGAGTGCACAAAAGGCTTCTTAATATTAAGGATCATCCTCTAGCCTTCCCTAGCTAGAGTTCACAATATGTCTCAAGGTACCATTAAAATATAAGAAGTCTTACATGCCATCCCATGCTTACCATACTCGAGGTCATACATCCTATCGAGTTTATTCGAGCTCACATAGCCTACCTAGTTATAATTATTGTACCCGATCATGTAACCCTAGGGTAATATAGCCAACATCAAATATCCACACAACAACATGAATAACATACATATCCTAAGCAATGGCCAATAAAACCCTACATTACTCGTGCTCACCCAACTGTCGGGTTACCCGTGTTCACATAGTCATTGGGTTAATGGACCATATTCGGATCACCATAGCCATAGATACGTCCTAGACTTACTTGGATCACAATAGCCATAAGCAGTCTTTACCCGTAGTCACTCAGCCAATTAGGTTACTCGAGTTCACATAGCCATCAAGTTATGTTTCCTTATCCGGTTCACCATAGCCATATATAGGTTTCTAATTGCATCCAGATCACATAACCCGTAGATACGTCAGATGTACTCGATCGCACAGCCTGAAGTACACATCCCCTTATATATGTGTCATTGTACTGACTCTAGGATATTTGGATTCCTAACCAAGACACATAAGTTAACATATGCTCCCCGAGCATCCACACATCTCACCAAAAGATAAGAAGCATTAAGCCAACCGTTACAAATGCCCCAAGGTATAATTTATTTGTTACAATAATTAATATATGTCTTTTAAGCTCATTCACGATATTCTTAGTAGATCATCTCAATATTCACCATAACTAGTCTATATGGGTATCCCTTCAGCATACAAGAAGGACCCTAAATTTCTACACAGCATCAATTGCTCCACCATGGATCCATATGGTTTATTAATACAAGCAACCTACTCAACAATTACCCATCCATTTGCCATTTATTACACATGGGGGGTTATAAACCTTGATTTCTCTATTTTAGAATTCATTTTATACCTTTAGAGACCTATTAGGCCTTTTATCTCGAATTATTGATCCCCCCAAAAGCAACTTCAAAATTCTTAGGCAGATTGCCCTGTGTGTATTGATACTCCTATATGGGTATCGATATCTCCCACTAGGTACCGGTACTTCTTCTTGAGTACCAATACTCGATTAAAGTTTGAAAAAAATTGATCAACACCCCGTACCGGTACACCAACCTCTATATCGATACCCAATACCGATACACGAAGCCCTGTACCAATTCTTATACTGTACCAGTATTCCTCTAAATACGTACCAATACATAAAAGCCTTCATCAGGCAATAAAATAGTAGTAACTATACGCCCTTAGCGTAGCGATATGCGAAAATACCACTAAAATTCTTATCAAGCATGGGGTACCGATACGCGACTTGCTGTACCGGTACACCTCTCACATAAGGCCCCTCTTTCATACAAAGGCTTACCAATACAGATCACCCTATACCGGTATACGAGCCTAGATTTCAAACTCTAAAGCTCAAGATTTCACCATCCCAACCCTTAATCTAAATGGTTAAGCCCCAAAATGTTCCTACATGTTATTTAAGGTATATTAGGTGGTTTTTTTTTTACCAATTTTACACATTAGCAACACCCAATCCATGATTTACCATTGAAGAGGCTCAAGCTTCTAAGAACCTATCTTAACACCCATAAATCATAAAACCAAGCAAGGCATTCATTTTGTGATGCTCATGATATATGAGTCAGAAATGTACTGACCTTAAAGTAATAATTCCCGGAATAAAGCTCTCTTCAAGCTTTTGCCACATCTCTTCTTTACTCTAAGCTTCAATTTTAACCTCCACCTTTTTTGAGGATATTCACCTTGAATGATAGATAATTTCTTGCTGAATCACTGATAACAAATCTAAGATTCTTCTCAATAAACTCCAAGATTCTAACTTTTTTCTTTGGGTTGAGTGGTGTTTGAAGGTGAAGAAGATGGAAAGCTATGAGGGGACAAACATGACTTCACCCACTTTCCTTTTGTAGGAGAAATAAAAGGCATCAACCTTTGTCTAATTTTTAGGGAAATTACTCTATTGTCTTTCATTAAAATCTTTCTCATCCAAACTCAACCTAATATCCAAACCCAACATCACATGAAAGCCTACTAAGCTCTTATGGAAACCAACACGGCCCAACATCTCAGCCCAACAAATTTTGAACATCCAACTCGACGTGCCAGTCCAAGACTCGGGTTAACGCCTATCATTGACTCAAAAATCTGGGTTGTTACACTGTTGCTGTAATTGAGAGCTCTAGCTTTGATTTTTTAGGCCCACACAGTACTATTAACATGGAAAAGCTAGAGGATTGTATGGGAGATTATGGACTGATGGATCACTCATATATTGGACCATTGTTTACATGGTCAAATAAGCAAGATAACCATTTTCTAGACAATAAATTAGATAGAGTATTTGTCAATGCTTCATGGGATTCTCTTCTTACTGACTCACATGTGCAATTCCAAACACATGGGATCTCTGACCATAGTCCTACAGTGGTGTGGATTTTGATAGAATTGCTTGCATCTAGGCTGAAGCCTTTCAAATTTTTTAAATTCTGGACTTTACACACTGGATTTGAAGAGGTTGTTAAGGATTCTTAGAATGAGCCTATGGATGGGAATCCTATGCAATTTTTGTTCTGTAAATTAAAAAAGTTTGAGCCTAGATTAAGGAGTTTCAACCAGGAATATTATACCAATATTTCTAAGCAGACTTTGGAGAAAAGTGTGCAGTTAGAGGCACAATAGTTCTTTAATCTATCTAATACTAGTGTGTGGGATGTGGCAAATGAGAGAAAACTTTAGGCTGATCAACTTGACTTGAAGAAGGCTGAACTATTGTTTTATCAACAGAAATGAAAACTCATATGGCTAAATGAGGGAGATCAAGGTACTCAATTTTTCATTCTTTAGTAACTACAAAAAAAGAGAAACGCCATTCGAGTGTTGTTTTATGATGAATGGAATCGACTAGAATCTTTTGATGACATGTCTAATGAAGTCATAAAGTTATTCACCAAATAGGTTAGAATTGTTGATGATATGGTTCAGGATTGCAATGTTGAGTTACTCAAGAATCTCCTCTATTATTCTCTCCTTGCAAATGCACAAACTGATTTGGTTAAGGAGGTCACTGACTTGTAGATAAAAATGCAATCTTCAGTCAAGAAAAAGATAAAGCTTCAAGCCCTGATGGTTTTACCTCCTAGTTTTTTAGGCTGCCTGGTCCATTGTAGGTGGGGATTTCACTATTGTAGTAAGACATTTCTTTAGCTCATCTTCCATTCTTCCCACTTTTAATGATATTAAAGTAGTATTAGTTCTTAAGGTTCCTAATGCATATAGAGCCAAGGAATTTAGACCCATCTCATGTTGTTTTGTAATCTATAAAACCATTACTAAGATTTTGGTGGGTAGATTAGCAGACTTATTCTCTGGCATGATCTCTCAAAATTAGTCAGCATTTGTACAAGGTAGGAGCATAGTGGATAATACTTTGTTAGCATAAGAGCTTGTACGTGGGTACAAGAAGAAATCCATGTCCATTAGATTTGGCCTTAAATTAGACTTATAAAAAACTTTTGACTCCCTTAGTTGGAGCTTTGTGATAAAGGTGCTAGAGGTATTGGGATTGCATGTGATATTCAGGAATTGAATTTAGGCTTGCTTTACAGAATCAAGATTTACCATATCTCTCAATGGCAGCTTGGTGGATTTCTTCAAAGGAAGAAGGGGTGTGAGGTAGGGAGATCCTCTCTCCTCTTACTTGTTTGTTATGGCCATTAAAGTATTATCATATATGCTTGATGCAGTTACTGTTAGTGGTGTATTCCAGTTTCAACCTAACTGTAAAAGAGTAAAGTTAACTCATCTGTGCTTTGCAAATAACCTCTTATCTTTTACAAAGAAAATATGGATTTATTGTGGGGGTGAAATATGTATTGGATAGTTTCTACAGGATCTCTAGATTGAAGCTAAATGCATCAAAGATTGAGATGTTTATTATTGGGTTGCTAAAAGATAGTTGGAAGAGATCCAAAAAGCTATTGGTTTTGTAGTTGGAGCACTGCCTGTGAGGTACTTAGGGATATACTTGGTCACAAGAAAGTTGTCTGTCAAAGACTGCACTGCCCTCTTGGAGAAAACCAAGGCCAGATTGGATCAATGGTCTAACAAAAAACTGAGTTGTGCTAGAAAATTATAGCTTATCAGGGTTGTTTTGTTTAGCATGGTGAACTATTGGTGTACACATGTGATTCTGCCTGCAGTTGTAATTCATAAAGTGGAATAATTGTTCTATAGATTTCTATGAAATGGGAGGAATGTTCCTAGTCATGGTGCGCAAATTAGTTAGAAACATATTTTCCTTCCTAAAAGTGAAGGGGGACTTGGTGTAAAAGACTTGCATTCCTAGAACAAGGCTTGTAACACCCTGAAAATCGGTCTAGTCAGAATTGGGTTTCAGCGAGCGAAAATCCTATATCGAGAAGGTTTAAATATTGCATTGACTTTGATCGTGTGGTTAATTACATTGAAATTGTGATCTAATTGAGTCAATCTATCGATTAAGGACCTTATTGAACTTACCAAAAACCATTTAGTGACAAAATTGTAAAAATTGAAAGTTTGGGGACAAAAGTATAAAGTTTTGGAAGTTCAGGTACTATCCTCATAATTTCCCCATTTTTGTGATGATTCACCTCTTAGCTTGCCTTCATCCCACGTAAAGGTGACCCAAAGATGATGGAAATATGATAAATTGATTACTAATTATTAGCCTTAAAATGTGTAAAATAATGAAAATATGAAAATTATTAAACAATGGAGATTTCCCCTTAAGAGGGAAATCTTTCTATTGTTTATGAGAGGAAGTGAGTGTTTTAAAACACTTTACAAAAGCCACCGAACCTATCCTTGTTGTTATCACCAACAATCTTCACCATCTTCCTCTAAGCTAGCACCTCCCTACCTTTAAGCTAGCACATCCATTGTTGAACATCTCAAAGTTCAAGTTGCTTCAATCCATTGACCCCATTGTATAGCCATTGAATTGGTAAGCTAAAGCCCCCAAACTATTAATCGATTCCATGGATCATTGAGTTCTAATTTTGGGTTGAAGCTTTTGAGAACCTAAGTTAAACCCATGATCATCAAGGCTTTAATCCATTGATATCTAGTAGCTAATAGCTATTTCAAGTTTAACTATTAACTTCGATATCGTTGTATCAATTTTAACACTTCCTATTGTTTTACCTAGTTCAAGAGTTGGGAAAAGAAGTTCCATCATCTCTATCAAATGCTAAGAACAAGGGAGTGGTCATCTGAGAGCTTTAGGAGCTTCAAAAAGCAAGGTGAGTGTAGTTAAAGTCTTGGGAATAGGCTAGGTGCCTTTCCTGATTTCATTGGATATTACATAGACAATATTGTTTCAAGGTATTATTTCATCGAATCCTCTTTAGACGCAATATTGGTAAGCATTGGTAAGTTTATTGCATTGAGTATTATTCATTGAGCTATTGTCATTGTCACTGATGTTATCGAAATATTGATACATAAATATATTGTTCATCGGAAATCGATATTGTCATTGACATAGTCATGGAACATTGGTATTGACATCATTATAGTTATTGACATTGTTATAGACATTGGTCATTGATATCGTCATTGTCATCAAATTATTTCCATAAACATTGCCATTGTCATCAAAATATTGATCATTGATATTGACATCAAAATATTGATAATCAATATTGTTATTGAAACATTAATCATCACTATTGCTATTGAAACATCGACATTATTATTGAACCTTGGATTCGAAATGACATTGGATACAATTGGCATGCCGTAGAATTCATGATTTCATTGTTACGGGTAGAATATAGTCCTTGGGCTACGAACTTTATTGTGGCGAGGCAGAGGGATGTTTGTGTTATTGGTCATTTCGCGAGGCAGAGGGTTAGACCATTCATTGATTTGGTGAGGCGTAGGAATTTGAGTATCCACTATCTTGATTCGATCCAAGGAATATTGTTGAAATATAACATAAGTGTCATCGAATATGATTCATATCATTGTTATTTATGGTACATGATTCATAGCATTGTTATAGTTAAGACATGATTTGGAATGCATATTATTGCTGTTGACATTGTTTATGAATACCTCACTAGGCAAAGTATGCCTAACGCATTTCATCCCATACATTTCAGGTTAAAGAAATCATCTTTGCAAGATCGGAAAGTTTGGAGGTTTTTGGCAAGTCACAACGAGCTTAGAGTAATGTTTATTATCCTTACAAACTCTTAAAATGGTGGCAAAGTAGTTAAGCTAACCACTTATATCCCTTTTGTTGTGTATAATATGCATATGGCATACATAAGCTAAAAGGCCTAAAATGTTGTTTTGAATTGGCTAAAAGTGGTAAAATATGCATATTTGGCCTAAGAAGGTGAAAACCCTTTAAATGGATTCATATGACTATGAAATTTGGCATGATAGTAGAATATGGTTAATTAAACTTGCCTGTAAAATTTCATAGGATTTGAACATTCTATGATAGGTCAAAATGAATAAAAACCAGACCAAATCTATCATTATAGACCCTGTTATACCGATACGGGTGATGTTGTATCAGTACAAGTATGCATTATCGGGCCAGGTCAACGCTTGTCAACACGGTGTATCGATATTACCTTGGGCGTTTCGGTACAAATTTTCAACAATCGAAAATTATTGTTGCTTGGTGTCGATACGGTCATGTAGTTACCGATACCCTGTTTAATCTAATTTGAGAATTAGAGCACCAGTACCGATACGGATATTCTTGTACTGATACCAACCTGAGTTCGAATAAAATAATATTGGTATTATTAGAAGCGCATCGATACTTTTTTAAGGGTGTCGGTACGCATCTTGATCATTGTAACTGATAATAAGTGAAATATTCTTAGTGTACCGATATGGCCCCCTTGAGTATCGGTACCGATACAAGTAATTCGGCTAAAGGTAATGGAATAATTCTGGAAGGTTGCAAATTGGTGACTTGTTAATGAATGGCTTAATTAAAGGAGTAATTGACCTTTAAATAATATGGAAATTTGCATGTACATTGATTATAAGTTGAATTACTTTGTGGTAAGGTTAATTTTAGTAAGGAACCTCTAATCTATCAAAATTATAGTTTAGCCCCTAAACCTCATAAAATTTTAAAATTGGTGGCTATAGTCTTGTAGCGTACAACTGATCCATTGTATTGAGTTAGTAAATTTTAGAGACGCTGAAATAAATATCGTATTGTCTGTGAATCACTAATTTAATGATTAAAACATTGTACCAATCACCGTATTGAACTCCAATAACATACTCTGACCCGATTCTCGACCAGGCCGAAAAGGGGTTTTATAAGGCTTGTATGCTTCATTTGCTGCAGAATTTTCTTAATGAAAGAGACTCTTTGTGGATCGCTTGGGTTAAAGAGTATGTCATCTGTAGAGATGATTTTTGGCAGTTGAAATGTAAGTCGCAATTCAGCTAGAGTTTGAGAAAATTGGTGAAACCAAGGGATGAAGTTCCCTCTTTGCTTAATGATGGGAACTTCGCAACTGTGACACAAATCTAGTCTGAGATTAGAATGGTTGCTACAAAGGTTGACTGACATAATTTGGTGTGGTTCTCTTTGCATATCCCTAAGCATTCCATGATTGTATGGATGGCAATTCTAAATAGGTTTCCTATAAAGGATCGTCTGGCTAGAATAGAAATTGTTGTGGATGAATTATGTGTGAACTGTGGGGAGGACATTGAAATCAGATATCATATTTTCTTTACTTACTTTTTCTCGAAAGCTGTCTGGAGTGGTGTGCTTCATTTATGTGGCTTGGTGTAACCCCCTTGACCCGGCCTAGGCACTAGGCCGAATCGAGTGAGCTACATTAGGTTTGCCATAGCAAACCTGAACCAAATATCTCGAATTAGGTCCTTTTTGTTTTTATCTTGTCTAGATGCATTATTAGAACTTAGGGTGTTCATACTGGCAGTGGTTAAAATCTTATCTGAATCGGACATCGAATCGGTGTCCAATTTCTCGAATATGCAATTTAGGGACCAAATTGCAAATCTGGTAAATTACAAGGTCTTACTTCGATTTAAGGTTACCAATCTATAATTACTCATGTTTTATAATTGTATGTCCATTTTCAGCTTAAACGGATCACCCAAACACATTTAATTAGCGCATAAACAAACAATGACTAAAATGGAAGAATCTAAACTTCAACAACCAAATAACCTATGTTGCACTAATACGAATACGGGGACAAATACTGGTACGGGTACGGGGACGAGAAACAACATTTTTCAAAATTATAGGGTACGATAATGCAAGGGTACGAAAAAAATAAAATAAATAATAATAATAATAACGATAATAACGATAAACATTAAAATTTATAGTAACTTAGAAAATAAAATTCATAAACTATAATATTATTTTGTGTTAGACGATGACTATGTTGTAATTTTTTATAAGTGGAGACTAAAAATACCCTATAATTAGAAATTATTTTTATGTATTTTTTCATATATTAAAGTATAGAGATTAAATCCCAAATTTGAGAAAGTTGGAGGGATCAAAAACCATATTTTGACCTTCAATAGCCATTGTGTGATGATATCGTCCATTAAGTCGCTGTTTCACGAAATATCTGAGCCAGGGTCGATTGAGGCATCACTTTCACAAAGGCAACTACTTTTCAGTGTACCCATCTTTTCTCCAGGTCAGCTCACCCTTTTATTTCTTCGTTTTCAATTTGATGATAAAGTGGTTCGTTTCCTTCTCCTCTGCTTGCTTGATAAGGTGGTTCGATTCCTTCTCCTTTGCTTGCTTGATAAAGTGGTTCGATTGCTTCTCTTCTGCTCACTTTTGCACTTCTAAATTTCCAATCTGTTTCAATCTATCAAAACCCTTAAAATTTTCATTCTTTTCCAACAGATCCATCTCTTTCCAAAAGGCTCATAGAACCTTGGGGAAGCGCGTGTACTTCCAACGCCATCCCCGAAATGTCCCCTCAGTTTTGAAACGTCCCTAGTTAATTTTCAATCATACCCTATTATCTTTGGACGTCCTCGGTATGTACCACTGTCGTACCCATCCTCGGGACATATCTGGTACGTGGGACGGCTGTAAACCCACGTACCCGTGCTTCATATTAAATAACTGATATAACATCCTTCGGTATCGGTACATGGGATTTTTTACCTATACGACCATGGGGCATAGCGATACGGATAGGGGTGTACCGATACCCAATATTCATTTTACAAGGGCGTATCGATACAGATATGGGAGTACCGATACCCTGGCTTAATTTTAGATTTTTACAAATTCCAGTAGCAAAAGGTCGTAGCGATACAATTTCTCGTGTATCGGTACCCAAGTTAAATTTTCACTTCTCAGGCATGATTCAAGCTCGTATATCGATATGGATGGACACCGTATTGGTACGAGGTGATCTATAATTCCCAAATTTTCTGGTTTTACACCCCTAAACTAACTCAAACTTGTCCCAAACATCTTAGCATGCTTACTATGCACATCTGGCCTACTCTGCAATCATCCACAACGAACACAACTATCAATTATAAGATCTTAGACGTAAAAGTATAGTCTAAAGGCATGCTCTCTAAAACACAAGATTCAACATACTCAATAAGCATACCAATGAACAAATGAGTCCAGCATATTATACATCAATTTAATAGGCAATTCAAAACTTGTTTGTGCATCCGACATTGCATATGTAAATCACATATCACGCTTTTCATGGCATAGCGAAAGATGAAAGCATAAGAATCAATTATGTAAATCCATCAACAAGCTTCCAAAAATCCAAACAACAAGCCAACAACCAACATGATTAAATCTACAAAAGTCCATAGCAATCAAATCATAAAAGTCCCCAAACTTGGACAATACATTTCCTTATTACGAAAAGCTTAAAACTAAAACCATACTCAGTATCAAATGATGTCTTTGGATCCCTCGCTCCTATGCTACCGTGGTCCTCAATTTTCCGCAAAAGAGAATGAGAGCGTAAACAAACATATGCTTAGTGGTGTTGTTCCTCCATACTCAACAATGCATTAAAACAATCATCAAACCATGTCTTAATAGCAACAAGATATGAGTGTAAAAGCCAATGCACTTTACATCTTTCTTCTCAAAACATGGCATGCATAACAACCTTATGCAAATTATAGTTTTCCTAGTTGTTCCTCATATATTGGCAAATATAGTGACCTTTATAAAACCACATCGGATACACGAATTTCCTGTAGACAACTTCTACCAAACCATAGATTGACCCAGAGAGACTCACCTCAATTCTACACAAGGTACAACATCAGCTTGGGTAGCTTACTGCATACCACAAGTGACAATCTACCAGCCCGAGCAGCCAACCGCTTCCTAACGGGCCGTGGTACGATTGACTTAATATATTATAGTGGACTTTAAACCCCATGTGTGCCAACTATATTCAATACATTTCTTCGCTTGTCACACATAGCCAATATACACTTTTAAATACATTACTTATTGTTTTTCCATATGCATTTAACAAACGTTTCCGTATGCAAAACCATATTGCCAAAGGCAACATCCACATTCCATTTAGGAACCATTTCTTAATTCTCTTAGGCATCCATGTACTTGATAAACCATTGCATATCATTTAAATGATGCATAATTAGTAAGTAAACCAATCCATGCTTTTGAACCAAAACATGTAAATCAAGTATCATATCAATCCGACAATCAAAGGTGAAATTGGGGAAACTTACTTCCGAGCTTAGTTAAGCTTTCTAGGCTTAAACTAAACTCCCTACTCCTTATCCAAACCTTTAAGAGTGTTTAAACACATATACACTCATCGATACACAACGCCTTACATGTCTTTGTATTCCAAGTCTCCAAAATGAATCAATTCCCATGAAACGAGCTAGGCTTGATCCTCCCCTATTTTGGCAACACAAAACCAGAGGCAAAATACATTCTAACAATTTTGTTGACTCCTCGATGTAGCCACAACACCTTGACCAATTCAATGGTCTTACCAAAAAAACCTTCGTACTAGAGTCCAACACCTTTACAGGATCTTCATCATAAGAAAAATTCAGACGCATAGACACGTGGAAAACATCATGTAGCTTCTCCAACTCGGATGGTAACTTCAACCTATAAGCAACTGTACCAACACGCTCAAGCACTTCATATGGCCCAATGAACCTAGGGCTTAACTTACCCTTATGCCCAAACCTCATAACCTTTTTCCAAGGAGAAACCTTCATGAACACTTTATCTCTCACGAAAAACTCAATCTCCCTTCACTTCAAATCCACATAAGATTTTTGCCGATCCGAAGTTGCCTTTATATGATCACTAATAAGCTTCACCTTTGTATTCATACCTCTAAGCAAATCAGGTCCAATGACATGCTTTTCGCCTGCCTCCGCCCAACAAAGTCGCGTCCAACATTTACATCCATAAAAAGCTTCATAGGGAGCCATATGGATACTCGACTGATAATCGTTATTATAAGCAAACTCCACTAACGGAAATTGCTTCTCCCATGTCCCTTGAAATTCAATGATACAACAATGTAACATGTTCTCCAAAATCTGAATAGCACACTCAGACTGTATATCCGTCTGAGGATGATAAAATGTACTAAAATTAAGCCTAGTTCCCAATATAGTATGTAGACTCTCCTAAAACCTTGACGTAAAAAGAGAATTTTTATCTGATATAATAGACTTTGGAACCCCATGCAACTTCATAGTCTCAACGAAGTACATCTCTGCCAACTTATCAAACGTATTTGTCGTATACACAGCCAGGAAATGTGCACACTTCGTAAAATGGTCAACAATCACCCATATAGAATTCTTTTTGATCTGTGTCAAAGGCAGCCCTGTCATGAATCCATAGTGTTTATTTCCCATTTCTATTCCAAAATTTGCATAGGTTGCAATAACCCAGCAGAAAACTGATGTTCAGCCTTAACTCCCTGACACACCAAACAACGAGCAACATACTCTGCCACGTCCTTTTTCAAACCAACCCAGTAATACTTTTCCTTTAAATCATGATACATCTTGGTACTATCAGGGTGCATAGCAAAAGGACTAGAATGAGCTTCAATCAGAATAGTACACCTCAACTTTAAATCTTCCGGCATAACTACTCAACTCTTAAAATATAAAACACCATCAACATTAAAGTGAAAATCTGTCAGATTACCATCTGAAATGTCCTTAGCATGCAGAACAAATGTATCATCATACAGTTTCCTCGCTCTGATCATTTGAGAAAAAGTAGGCTTAACTTGCAACTCTGCCAACAAACATCGCCCTAAGCTCGACGATTGCCTGTCAGCTCAACGCGTCTACTACAATATTAGCCTTTCTAAGATGATATTCAATTGTCAGATCATAATCCTTAGGCAACT
Organism: Hibiscus mutabilis; assembly: GCA_019671005.1. Taxonomy (NCBI): domain Eukaryota; kingdom Viridiplantae; phylum Streptophyta; class Magnoliopsida; order Malvales; family Malvaceae; genus Hibiscus; species Hibiscus mutabilis. The sequence goes on along the minus strand of CM033754.1, from coordinate 1,882,062 downwards.
CAACCCATCTCTATTGCCTAAGATTTAACTTTTTTTAGACATCAAATATTTCAAACTCTTATGATCAGTGTAAACGATACATTTCTCACCATAGAGATAGTGTCTCCAAATCTTCAGACCACTACAACAAGTTCTAAGTCATGTGTAGGGTAATTACGCTCATGAACCTTTAACTGTCTCGATGCATAAGCCACAACTTTCCCATCCTACATCAGCACACAACCCAATCCAATATATGATACATCGCTATACACCATAAACTCTTTACCCGCTTCTGGTTGAATTGACACATGAACGTGTATCAAAACCTCCTTTAACTTCTCAAAACTACGATGATGATCCTCTGTCCAAACAAATGGAACATTCTTTTGCAATAGTCTTGTCAGTGGTGTAGTAATACTGGAAAAACCATCCATAAAGCGATGATAGTACCCAGCTAAACCAAGGAAACTATGGACTTCTGATACCGTCTTAGGTTTCTTCCAACTAAGGATAGCCTCAATCTTCTAGGGGTCGACACAAATACATTCTTCCGATACCAAATGGCCTAGAAACATCACATTCTTAAGCCAAAATTTACACTTACTCAACATAGCAAACAACTGATTTACTTTCAACGCTTGCAACACTATATGAAGATGTTGATCATGTTCTTCATCGGTAAAGGAGTCCACAAGGATATCATCAATAAACACAACCACAAACCAATCCAAATGCTCATGAAACACTCTATATATCATGTCCATAAAAGCATCTAGTTCATTGGTTAAACCAAATAGCCTCACCAAAAACACTTAATGCCCATACCTTGTACGAAATGCAGTTTTCGGTACATCTACTTCTGCTACCCTCAACTGGTAGTACCTGAAACTTAGGTCAATCTTTGAGAACACAACTGCACCTTAGAATTGGTCAAAGAAATTATCAATTTGATGTAACATGTACTTGTTTTTAATCGTTAACTTGTTTAATTATCGATAATCAATACACATCCGTATAGTTCCATCATTCTTCTTTACAAACAAAACTGGTGCACCCCAAGGTGAAACACTTGGATGGATGAAACCATGATCCAATAAGTCCTAAAGTTGAGTTATCAACTCCTTTAACGCCATGCGATAGGGAGAAATAGACACTAGAGTCGTACTGAAGTACGTCTCGATGCAGAATTCAACTTCTATATCCGGTGGCAACCCTGGTAATTTTTCTGGAAACACTTCTGAAAAATCATGTACCGTTTGAATATCATATACTTGAAATCTTTTGGTACCCAGATTCATCGCAAAAGCCAAGAAAGCTTGACACCATTCATTCATCAACATTTCAGCTTGTAATGTTGAAACAACATTAAACAAGAATTTAGCATTATTGCATACTACAACAATAATATAGTTATTGGCAAACCTCAGAGAAATTCTTTTGGTTTTGAAAACCAATAACAGCTCTATGTTTGCTTAGCAAATCCATACCCAATATGACATCAAAACCATAAAATGGCAACTCTATTAAATCAATAGCAAAAACATGGCCTTGAACAACCAACGGACATCTCTTATACACCCTTCTAGTATTAGCAGTCTCCCCAAGAGAACTAGTTACTAGGACGCCCACATTCAAAATCTCAACATGAATATCTAATAATTGTGCATGTTTACTCAGAATGTATGAATGCATAGAACCCGAATCAACCAAAAAAATAATGACAAAGACTACAAGGTAAAGGTACCTGCGATCACATCGATGTCATTAAGGCCCTCACGATATGCATACACCCTTGCTTGTCCTCCATTCTCCGGTTGAATAGCCACAGTATGAGCAACAATCATCTAACCCTTGTCATGCCTCTAAAAATTAACCCTGTCATGACCTCAGCCCTCACAAGTGCAACCACAGTAGTTGCCTAAGTTGATATCTCTCCGGGCCACTTACAGACAATCACGCTTTTGATGCTCTTTTGAACTACAAGTCCAACAAGCTCCAGCTCTAGGTGTTCCCCAATATATTTCTTGGTGACATCTCCTACAACGATCAGTCTATTTCAATAGCCACAGCAGCTTGAGCACTTTGACCATATCTACTACTACCATTATCTCGCTTACGGTCTGACTTGTAATGTTTGTCCTTCGACTTCTTGTTCTAACCACCTAAAAAGTTAGTAGCTCTCTTTCCTGAACTAACATTATCTGACTCGAAAGTTAGACCCAATGACTGTTCAATATCCTTGGCGCTATTGACCAACACCTCAAAATCAGTGTAGTCTACCGCAAGCAAATATGTCTAGATGTTCTTCACAAGGCCATAGAAAAACCTATTGCAACACGGACGATCATCCAGAACCAGTTCAGGAGCATGCTGGCTCAAAACGAAAAATTTCACCTTATACTCAGCCATCGACATCCGATCCTATATCAAAGCTATAAACTCTCTCTTTTTCGCATCCTGATACTGCGGACCAAGGTACTTTCTCTTGAAAACCCTTCTAAAGAAATCCCAGTTAACATTAGTATTATGTACACCATTTATGGTGGTAGTCCACTAATGATATGCATCGCCATGCAGCAGGGACACAATACAACCAAGCTTTCGTGCATTCGAGCACTTTATTTGAACAAGAATACGCTCGGTACTCTTAATACATTCTTCTATAGCTTTAGGGTTCAACCTCCATAACTCAACACCTCTTAGGCTTCGTAAATGCTTAAGTGGCAATCCATTATTAGCAGCAACTACAGGAACAGGTGCCAGCACATAAACTTCAGCAAAAGCTGCTTGGAAAAGCTCTAGTCATTGCCTGAATCAATAGCGATATATCCCCAAATATGGGTCCTTACGAAGCTTGGGGTATGTTATTTTAAGCATTACTCAGTAAAAGGAATCATACCATCCTCAGGATTCTAGTTATTTTGAGCGTTACTCGTGTTAGCTCGAGTCTCACGTCATGAGCCCATATTCACTAACAATTAAAACATGCAAAAGAAATTTTTTTTGGTTTGCATTCGGCGAAAGATTCAAGACAACCTACGAAAAATCATTTGAAAACAGTGGTAATAGGCAATGTGTCTCTATTTAACCCATAAAATAACAAAATAATCACCACAATTGTCAAAAGCCATGCTTAAAAACATATAACATCATAGTTACAACTCAAAACCATTCAAACATTTCTTAACCTGGCTTTGATACCGACAAATATAACTTATTTGACTCGACCAAGGAACTAGGCCGAACCAAGTGAGCTAAATTAGGTTTGCCATAACAAACCTGAACTGAATATCTCGAATTAGGTCCTTTTTCTTTTTATCTTGTATACATGCATTATTAGAATTTAGGGTGTTCATACTATAGCGATTAAAATCTTATCTGAATCGGACATTGAATCGGTGTCCAATTGCTTTAATATATAATTTAGGGACCAAATTGCAAATCTAGAAAATCACAGGGTCTTACTTAGACTTAAGGTTACCAATATTTAATTAGTCATGTTTCGTAATTGCATGTCCAATTTTAGATTAAACAGATCATCTGAAAACATTTAATTAGCGCCTAAACAAACAAGGACTAAAATGGAAGAATCTAAACTTTAGTAGCCAAATAACTGACATAACAGCCTACGGTATTGGCACACGAAATTATGTACTGATACGACCATTGGGAGTACCGATATGGATAAGGGTGTATCGATGCAAATAGGGGTGTACCGATACCCCAGCTTAATTTTACATTTTACAAATTCCAATACCTGTAACCCCCATAGCCCAACCTAGCTGAAACTGAACTAAAAGGATCACATTAGGTTTGCCAAAGCAAACCCGAGCTAAAAATCTAAACCGAGTCCATTTTTTCCTTTTTATATAGTCTATATGCATTAATTAAATTCCTAAGGTGAACATGCTTCAATGGAAACGTTTAATTGAAACTGGATTTCAAAATAAAGTTCAATTGCTCAAATACGCACATTGAGGACCAAAATGTAATTTCCACAAATTGTAGGTACTTAATTAAAATTAAGATTACCAAAACTTCATGAGTCTAATTTCATGCTCACATGTTATATTCCAGCTCAAAACAATCATCTGAGCTCATTCATTTTCATACATAACAATCAAAGACACAATTAAATCATTTCCGATCCTCATCAGAAAAAAACATAAATTTGTACACCGCGTACCGATACGAGCTAACCCCATATCGATACGGTTCAACCAACTTAACGGCTATACGTACCAATACGCTAAGCTCTACATTGATACGGTATGTCGAGCAAGCCCGTACCGATACGATTTACCCCTATATCGATCCCTTATAATTTGTTTTTAGAAACCGAATTCCAGTAGCTAGAAGGCGTACCGGTACAGAAGCCCATGTACCAACACCAGAGCAATATTTTTTCTAGGTATACCGATACGGTGGCTAGGCATACCGATACCCCTTGTTAATTTTCGATGAACTGAACCTTCCCAGATCCCAAGTACCGAAACCAAAGGACCCGTACAAGTACGCGAATGCCTATAATGAGCTCTAGGTCCAACATATGACACTTTAGTTCACCTTAATCGTTACTAAACCTCACCTAAACATCTTAAAACATCAAAAGCATGCTTCACACAATTATTCAAGCTAATTAAACTACTCAACCAAATATGATCACATTCTTCCCATCATCTATAGGCATGCTCCCTAATCAACATTCAAAACATAAAACCAAGCACTCAATCAACATTTAAGTCCTATTACAAGTTCAAAACAACAATTAAAACTTGCACAAACAGGGAATTTAGCAAACAACCTTCCCAAACAACAAACGACCACATTGCCTTCATTGCTACAAGTCTAAATCAAAGTCATACTTTTGTAAACACAAGTCCTTGGATTTTCCTTCGCTTGTTCCCTGCCTCCAACCTTTAATTCTATGCATTGATGGAAAAAGAGAGCATAAATACACTAGGCTTAGTGAGGAATTCTCTAAAATAAACCATCATCAATGCATTTAAAACCATTTAACAATCCTTTTTGTAAAACCAATTTCCAAACACCTTTTAATCATCATTTCAACATCAACAATATTATCATCATTACCATGCCTTGCAAACCATGCACTTACACATTCAAAACCAGCATATTAAACCATATGCAACATGTATCATGGATTCAACAGCAAAGTCCCAGTTGTTACCCTTAATTTAAGCTTTCCCATACATCCTACCAATGCAAGGCATAAAGAGTAAAACATGTTTAAACCAACATTAAACAACATATTCCATCAACATGATACATTATCAATTATATTGGCTTACAAGTGATCATTAATAAATTTCACTTTTCAAAACATAACACATCGGATACACGAATTCAACAAGTGTCCTCTCAACACTTAACATAAAATCTCAACCGGCATCTCAAGGTTCACACACGGGAGTTGTCGGTACACATGAACCTCCCAACTATTCTGACACTCGTGGTAGAGTCTTCGACACACATAAACCCCTCAACACCACTCATCGGCTAGATGTATAATCCACTAACGAGAGTCTTCTATACCATATAACATCCAAGGTGACTTTTTATAGTGCACTATCAATCCTATGGTCGGCCAACTATATCCGATAACATTTTCATAACCACATTACTTGCCAATATAATTCATTTCATTACATTAACTCATTATTTTCATATGCATCATTAAAACCATTTAACCAATGCAATCAACCTTGCATTAGCCAATGTTCAACAACATTTACAAAACATGCATTATCTCCAAATGCATCAACATCATTAGATAACCATTTTCCAGCATGAAACCATGCCCAAAAGCATGCATATACAGTGAGTAATTAAACCATTAAAATAAGTGCATTAAAACCAATTGCCAAACCAAGTTCGAGAGAGAGAACTCATCCTTTACTTACTTCCGAGCTTAGAACAACGTTTCAAGCTTGATCTAAACTCCCAAACACAACTTTCAAACCTTTGAAAATCTATAAATCACGTTCTCATTCACCGACACGCAAAGCCTCGCTTGCCGATACGGTAAAGACACCTCTAAAGCTTCCGAAACGTTCGTTCAAGATTAAGGACCAACTTCCCCTATTTTATCCATACAAAAATAGAGGATTCAGTGCATCAAAATACATTCAACAACCCAGAAACATCAATTCACACAAACTCTCAGCAACCTCTACCTCATTTCACTTCCCAACAATAGAAAATAACATCAAACACCTTCCAAACTTAACCCAGCCAAAATCTAACGTTTTAATCCATCAATTAACATCTAAAAACACATTAACATCACCCTTATACCTCCAGCATTCACTAAACCTCCACAACTCCTCAAAAACTCACAACTAACAACCTAGTAAATTAGAGATTCACCTAGTTTCGGGATTCCAATGTTAAAGCTCACTTATTAACATTATTAAACATCAAAATCATGATTAGAATCAATCAAGAATTCAGCAAAATAGAGCTCATACAAAAATCAACCAAATACTTCAATTAAACCTTGATTTAAGCATTTTTCCATAATTAAACCATTGAAACTCATTAGAAAACATATGTAAAGGATCAATAACTTGGGAATTTCAGTAAAGAACCTTATATTAGAGGAGAAGAATGAAGATCACCTCTAAACTTGGCTTTCCACTTAATTGGATGAATTTTCTTAAGAAAACAAGACCAAATCAAATAGATTTTGTTAGAAAACCATTAAGGATTCATTTGGAAACAAAAGAATGTTAAAATTAAGTATTTACCTGAGACAATTGAAGTAGAAAAGAGTATTTGGATGGAGAGAATTTGAGAGAAAATCTTTTGGTGAAAAATTAGTTACGTAAAGTTTTCTTTAAATGCTAATTATGAAATTAATTTCCCCAAGCCTTTTTATTTAATTTAGAACTTTTTTAAAATATCCAATTTAAAGAGAAAAGTCTGATATTAGAATTTAGCCAAATAGATCCTTAACAATTCTACTAAGTTTTGACCCTTTTACAAAATAGTTTTAAAACATTACATTTTTTGTCACTGACCCAAAATGTCACTTTTTAAAACTTCTTTTTGTAAAATTGATTTGACAAAAATCATTCTCATATTAAATAATGATTTTAGGATATTTTCCATATTTTTTCCTCATTCAAAAATATTTATTTCCATTTAATCTCGAAACTAACTCGAATCCCCTAATCTGATCCATCGGACCGTCTATCCAACCTAGAAAACTCATAGGCCCAAAACCAGGGAGTTACAACTCTCTCCCTTAAGAAATTTTGTCCTCAAAATTTACCTGATGGAAACAAATGCGAAAACTGCTCCAACATGTCCAACTTACTCTGCTATGTGGCCTCCTTAACAAGCTCAATCATTCTTCCACGAAGAACTTTACTACTGGAGTCAAGGATCTCCACTGGTTCCTCATCATAGGAAAAATTCGGCTGCAACTCAACATCCTCCACTAGCATCACATACGACGAATCCGAACGATACCTTTGCAACATGGATACATGAAACACATCATGAATCTTCTCTAACTCAGGAGGCAAACTCAACCGATAAGCCATAGGACCTATACGTTCCAACACCTTATAGGGTCCAATAAATCTCGGACTCAATTTTCTTTTGCGTCTAAAATGCAACACCTTCTTCCAAGGTGAGACTTTCAGAAAAACGTTTTCACCAATCGCGTACTCAACCTCTCAACGCTTCAAAACTAAGTAGGATTTCTACCTATCTGAGGCCGCTTTCAAATGATCACAAATAAGATTTACTTTATCATCACATCAGGAATGAAAACATATTTTTCCCCAGCCTCGGCCCAACACAAGGGCTTACGACACTTCCTGCCATACAAGGCCTCATACGATGCCATCTTTATGCTTGCCTGATAACTGTTATTGTACGCAAACTCCACCAAAGGCAACTTCATTTCCCAAGTTCCTTGGAACTTAATGATGCAACATCTCAACATATCCTCTAAAATATGAATCACACGCTTAGACTGACCATCCGTCTAAGGATGACGCAAAGTACTAAAATTCAAGCGAGTACCCAAAGCTCGATGCAAACACCCTCAAAATGTTGATGTAAACCGCGGATCCCTATCGAAACAATCGACTCGAAAACACCCCGTGCAAATTCACAATTTCAGTAACATAAATATCAGCCAACCTATCCAAGGTATACATCGTATGCACTGGCAGAAAATGTGCACACTTCATAAATCGATCGACAATTACCCAAATGGACTCTTTTTTAGTCTGTACCAAAGATAACCTCGACACAAAATCCATGGTGATTCTCTCCTATTTCCAATACGAAATCATCAACAGTTGCAACAACCCAGAAGAAAATTGGTGTTCAGCCTTCACACGCTGACATACGATACACCTCACAACAAAATCAACTACATCATTTTTCAAACCCACCCAATGGTACTCTTTCTTTAAATCTCGATACATCTTGGTACTATCGGGATGCATAGTAAAAAGATTAGCATTGCCTCGGTTAAAATAGCTTGTCTCAACTTAACATCACATGGCACCACTATCTGATCTTTAAAACACAATACCCGTAGGATTTCCATCCATGATATCCTTAACATGTGGTACCAATGCTTCATCATAAGGATGCTTTTCCTTAATCGACTGCGACAAAGATGGCTTCACTTGTAACTCAGCCAACAAACCACCATCGCGCGTCACTCTCAACCTCACAAACATGACCCTTAACTCCACAACATCCATTATACTTAAAGCATCAGCCACAGCATTCGCCTTGCCTAGATGATACTCAATCGTCAAATCATAATCCTTAAGCAACTTTAATCATCTGTGTTGCCTAAGATTCAACTCCTTTTGCAACATCAAATACTTCAAACTCTTGTGGTCCGTGTACACAATACACTTTTCACCATACAGATAATGCCTCTAAATTTTCAATACAAACACAACCTCAGCAAGCTCTATATCATGCGTAAGATAATTGCGCACATGCACCTTCACTGCCTCGATGCATAAGCTACAAACTTTCCACCTTGCATCAGCACACACCATAACCCCACATAAGATACGTTGCTATAAACCACAAACTCTTTTTCTGACTTAGGTTGAATCAAAATTAGAGCTTGCGTCAAAACTTCCTTCAACTTCTCGAATACTTGTTGTCTAACTTTCGTCCACTCGAAATGTACATCCATTTACAACAACTTGGTCAATGGGGCAGCAACCCTATATAACCCATCCATAAAATGACGGCAATAGCCTGTCAAGCCCAAGAAACTACTGACTTAGGTTGCTTCCAATTCACAAATGCCTCAACCTTTTACGGATCCACCCGGATGCCTTTCACCGAAACAACATGACCAAGAAAAACCACTTCCTTAATCCAAAACTCAGACTTGCTTAACTTGGCATAAAGCTGATTATCCAACAAGGTTTGTAAGATAATCTGTAAGTGTCGGTCATGATCCTTCTCGGTACGAGAATACACGAGAATATCATCAATGAACACTACTATAAATTAATCGAAGAATTCATGGAACACCCTAATCATCATGTCCATGAATGTTGCAGGCGCATTCGTCAACCCAAATATCATCACCAAAAACTCGTAATGCTCGTACCTCGTACGAAAAGCAGTCTTTGGCACATCTTTATCCTTAACCTTTAGCTGACAGTTCCCAGATCTCAAATCAATCTTGAAAAACACCGTAACATCCTAAAGTTGATCGAATAGATCAATAATCCATGGAAAATGGTACTTATTCTTAATCATCAACTTATACAGTTGCCGATAGTCAATGAAAATCCTTAAAGTGACATCCTTCTTTTTCACAAACATCACTGATGCTTCCTACAGTGACACACTAGGTCGGATGAATCCACGGTCCAACAACCCCTAGAGTTGCGTCTTCAATTCCTTCAACTCTGTTGGTGCCATGCGATACGGTGCAATCGACACTGGAGCTGTATCAGTATACGTCTCAATACAAAACTCTACCTCTCTATCTAGTTCACAAACAGTATAGATATCCTTAGTCTGCACTTCTTCCATGTTCGGGTTCATAACATAAGCTATAAATGCTTGACACCCACACTCCAGCAACTGTTGCGCTTCTAAAACTGAAATTACATTGGATAAGAACTTAATATTCTCACCCACATCCACTACTTCATAATCATCAGCAAGTTTTAACGAAACTCGTTTGGTCTCAAAATCGACCATAGCCCTATGCTCAGACGACCAATCCATACCCATGATTACATCAAAACCATAAAATGGCAACTCCATCAAATCAGCCGCAAACATGTGACCTTGAACCTTCAGAGTACATCTCCTATACAACCACCTCGTTACAATTGTCTCTCCAAAAGAACTCATCACTTGCATATCCATATCTAACATTTCTACCGGTATATCAAGCAAATGTGCATGTTCATGCAAAATATATGAATGTGCAGAACCAAAATATATTAGAGAAAGTAATGACATAGACTGCAAGGTAAAAGTACCTGCTATCATATATGTGTCATTCCTCCCCTCATGATGTGCATAGATCCTCGTAGGTCCACTACCCTTGAGTTGAACCGCCACTGTATGCACCATAGCTCACTATCTTTCTTCCCTCTGTTGAAAATTACCTCGACCGTACCTACTAACTCTTTGTGGTACAACAACAGATGTAGGTGCCTGCCTACCTAGCCAACAACGGACAATCACGTCTCATATGTTCTATGGATCCACAACTCTAACAAGAATTAGCAACAACAGTCGATAGAGCTTTTCTTTCTCTAGCCAATCATAGACAATCTTGCCTCATATGATCTCACGATCCAACAGACATTGTGCAATAATCTAACCTGGGTACCCTGGCCCTGCGTCCCATGCCCAGCATTACTTATACCTCATCTTTGCTCAAGACGATACCTCTTATCACGGTGTCTCTTAGACTGACCACCACCGGGACCAAAATCCGTAGCCCTCTTTCTAGAGCCAGAACCTCCTAGACAATGTGATAAACCCAAACTATGCTCAATACCCTTCGCCCGAGTAACCAACACATCAAAATATGTATAGTCAGTGGCCAACATGTATGTTTTAACATTCTGCTCTAAACTGTAACATAATCGGTCACAATGATACCTCTCATCTGGCACCAACTCAGGCGTATACTAACTCAGCCTCACAAACTATACCTCGTGCTTAAATACTATCATACTGCCCTGAACCAAGGCAATAAACTCACTTTTCTTCTCATCCAAGTATCTAACTCCCAGATACTTCTTTCTAAAGGTAACTTGGAATAACTCCCAAGTCACATCACCAGGTTCCATGTCTGTGATCATAGTAGTCCACCAATTGTATGCATCACCCTACAATAGGGATATAGCACATCCCAGCTTACAAACATTATTGCAACCTATCAGATCTAAAATCTAATCTATATTGGCAATTCAGTCCTCGAACACCTCGGGTGCTAACCCTCTAAACTCAACTCCTCTCAGGCTACGTAGACGCTCTAACGATAACCCCAAATTAACAATAGTAAGTGTCGATGCGGGTACATGTACTCCAGCCATCGTAGCCTAAAATGCTCTAGTCATCGTCTGAACCAAAGGTGTCATATCACAATACATTGGACCAGGTGGTACAGGTGGTATTTACACCACTCCCTCGGGAGCATTAGGCGGAGGAGGTGGCAATCCCTCAGGATGCACTATCTCACCCTCGACTCCTTGCCCTCCGACAGTAGCATTCCCGCTCGATCGCAACTCTCTCCTCGGTGGCATCATATAAAAAAGTATTTAAGGCATGATAATTACACCAAAACAAAACCAATCAGGTCAGCTTCAAGAAAGGATCCAAGACTTTCATTTCAAACCAAGATCATTTTATAAATGTAGTAATAAGGTAATGTGTCCCCAAACTTACCCCAACATGGTATATATCAATCACGATACAATAAACAATCACCGTGCTTAGTAAGCAGCATTGAACAATCAACAACAACATCCTAATTTTTCATAAACCTGGCTCTGATATCAACAACTGTAACCCCTTAGCCTGGCCCAGCCGAAACTGAACTAAAAGGATCATATTAGGTTTTTTGAAGCAAACCCGAGATAATAACCTAAATCGGGTACACTTTTTCTCCTTTTTAACTTGTCTATATGAATTAATTAAATTCCTAAGATGAACATGCTTAGCGAAAACGTTTCATTGAAATCAGATTTCAAAATAAAGTTTAATTGCTCAAATATGCATATTGAGGACCAAAATGTAATTTTTACAAATTATAGGGACTTAATTAAAATTAAGATTACCAAACCTTCATTAGTCCAATTTCATGCTCACATGTTATATTCCAGCTCCAAACAATCATCCGAGCTTATTCAATTGCATACATAACAATCAGTGACTAAATTGAATCATTTCCAATCTTTATTAGACAAAAGTATAAAATTGTACACGCGTATCAATACGAGCTAACCTCGTATCGATACAATTCAACCAACTTAATGGCTATACATATCGATACGCTAAGCTCTATATTGATACGGTATGTCGAGCAAGCCCGTACCGATACGGTTCACCCCTGTACCGATCCCTTATGATTTGTTTTTAAAAACCGAATTCCAGTAGCTAGAAGGCGTACCGATATGGGAGCCTGTGTACTGACACCAGAGTAATATTTCTGCTAGGCGTACCAATACGTTGGCTAGGTGTGTCGATATCCCTTGTTAATTTTCGATAAACTGAGCCTTCTCAGACCCCGCGTACCGAAACCAAAGGACTCGTATCGGTATGCGAAGGCCTGTAATAACCTCTAGGACCAACATATGACAATTTGGCTCACCTTAATCATTACTAAACATCTCAAAACATCAAAAGCATGCATCACACAATTATTCAAACTAATTAAGCTACTCAACCAAGCATGATCACATTATTCCCATCATCTGTAGGCATGCTCCCTAATCAACATTCAAAACATAAAACCAAGCACTCAATCAACATTTAAGTCCTATTACAAGTCAAAAACAACATTTAAAACTTGCACAAACAGGGAGTTTAGCAAACAACCCTCCCAAACACCAAACGACCACATTGCCTTTATTACTACAAGTCTAATTCAAAGTCATACTTTTCGTAAATACAAGTCCTTGGATTTTCCTTCGCTTGCTTGTTGCCTCCAACCTTTAATCCTCCGTATTAATGGAAAAAGAAAGCATAAGCACACTATGCTTAGTGAGGAAATCTCTAAAATAAACCACCGCCAATGCATTTAAAACCATTGAACAATCTTTTTTGTAAAACCACTTTCCAAACACCTTTTAATCATTATTTCAACATCACAATATTATCATCATTACCATGCCTTGCAAACCATGCACTTATACTTTCAAAACCAGCATATTAAACCATATGCAACATGTATCATGGATTCAACAACAAAATCACATTTGCTACCCTCAATTTAAGCTTTCCCATGCATTCTACTAATGCAAGGCTTAAAGAGTAAAACATGTTTAAACCAACATTAAACAACATATTCCATCAATATGATACATTATTAATTATATTGGCTTACAAGTGATCATTAACCAAATTCCACTTTTCAAAACATAACACATCGGATACATGGATTCAACAAGTTTCCTCTCAACACATAACATACAATCTCAACAAGCATCTCAAGGTTCACACACAGGAGTTTTCGGTACACATGAACCCCCCAACCATTGTGACACCGTGGCGGAGTCTTCGGTACCATATAACCCCTCGACCATTAGGGTATTCGGATGGAGTATTCGGTACACATAAACCCCTAACATCCAAGGCAAACTTTTATAATGCACTATCAATCCTATAACCGGCTAACTATATCCGATAACATTTCCATAACCATATCACTTGCCAATATAATTCAATTCATTACATTAGCTGACTATTTTCATATACATCATTAAAACCATTAACCAATGCAATCAACCTTGCATTAACCAATGTTCAACAACATTTACAAAACATGCATTATCTCCAAATGCATCAACATCATTAGATAACCATTTTTTAGCATTAAACCATTCTCAAATCATGCATATACAATGAGTAATTAAGCCACTAAAACAAGTGCATTAAAACCAATTGCCAAGCCAAGTTCGAGAGATAATTCATCCTTTACTTACCTTCGAGCTTAGACCAGCGTTTCAAGCTTGATCTTAACTCTCAAACACAACTTTCAAACCTTTGAAAAGCCGTAAATCACGTTCTCACTCACCAACACGTAAAGCCTCGCTTACCGATGCGGTAAATAGGCCTCTAAATCTTTCGACACGTTCGTTCAAGATTGAGGATCAACTTCCCCTAATTTATCCACACACAAAACAGGGGATTCAATGCATTCAACAACTCAATAACATCAATTTACACAAACTCTCAGCAACCTCTACCCAATTTCACTCTCCAACAAATGTAAAAAACATCAAACACCTTCCAAACTTAACCCAGACAAAACCTAACATTTTAATCTATCAATTAACATCTAAAAACACATTAACGTCACCCTTGAACCTTCAGCATTCATTAAACCTCCACAACTCCTTAAAAACTCACAACTAACAACCAAGAAAATTAGATATTCACCTAGTTTTGGGATTCCAATGTTAAAGCTCGCTTATTAACATTATTAAACATCAGAATTATGATTAGAATCAATCAAGAACTTAGCAAAATAGAGTCCATACGAAAATCAACCAAATACTTCAACTAAACCTTGATTTATCCATTTTTCCATAATTAAACCATTAAAACTCATTAGAAAAAATATATAAAGGATCAATAACTTGGGAATTTTAGTAAAGAACCTTCTATTAAAGGAGTCTCTTAATTGGATGAATTTTCTTGAGAAAACAAGATGAAATGAAATAGGTTTTGTTGGAAAACCATTAAGGATTCATTCAGAAACAAAAGAATGTTGAAATCAAGTATTTACCTAAGAAAATTGAAGTGGAAAAGAGTGTTTGGCTGGAGAGAATTTGAGAGAAAATCTTTTGGTGAAAAGTTAGTTCCGTAAAGTTTTCTTTAAATGCTAATTATGAAATTAATTTCCCCAAGTCTTTTTATTTAATTTAAAACCTTTTTAAAATATCCAATTTAAAGAGAATATTTTGATATTAGACTTTGGCCAAATAGCTCCTTAACGATTCTAAGTTTTGACCCTTTTACAAAACAGTCACTAAAAATAGTTTTAAAACTTTACATTATGGTCACTGACCCAAAATGTCACTTTTTGAAACTTCTTTTTGTAAAATTGATTTTACAAAAATCAATTTCATATTAAATAATAATTTTTGGATATTTTTCAATATTTTTTCCTCACTCTAAAATATTTAATTCCATTTAATCCCAAAACTAATTCGAATCCTCTAATCCTATCCATCGAACCATCTATCCAACTTAGAAAACTCCTAGGCCCAAAACTGAAAGTTACAACTCTCCACCTTAAGAAATTTAGTCCTCAAATTTTACCTGATGGAAACGGATGCAGAAATTGCTCCAACATGTCTGACTTACTCTCTCATGCGGCCTCCTCAACATCGCGATGTCGCCACAACACCTTAACAAGATCAATCATTTTGCTACGAAGAAATTTACTACTAGATTCAGTGATCTCCATTGGTTCCTCATCATAGGACAAATTCGGTCCCAACTCAGCATCTTCCACTGGCATCACATGTGACGGATCCGAACGATACCTCCGTAACATGGATACTTGAAACACATCATGAATCTTCTCCAACTAATGAGGTAAACTCAACCGATAAGCCATAGGACCTATATATTCCAGCACCTCATACGGTCCAATAAACCTCGAACTCAACTTTTCTTTTCGTCCAAAACGCAACACCTTCTTCCAAGATGAGACTTTTAGAAAAACTTTTTCACAAACCACAAACTCAACCTCTCTACGCTTTAAATTTGTGTAGGATTTCTACCTATTCGAGGGCACTTTCAAACGATCAAAAATGAGCTTTACTTTATCAACCGTGTCTTTCAACACATCAAGCATGAAATCATACTTTTCCCCAACCCCAGCCCAATACAAGGGCGTACAACATTTTCTACCATACAAGGCCTCATACGGTGCCATCTTTATACTTGCCTGATAACTATTATTGTATGCAAACTCCACAAAAAAATTGCCTAAAGGACTTACTGATGACCCAAAGGATTTAGAATTACACTGCACTTTCTGTCTTATGTAGAGAATCAAAAAAATCTTTGTTGAGATCCGTCTCTTCAAATGGGTTGATATCTTTGCTTTACAAAAATGTCGTTGAAATCTTTGTTAAGATTTTTTCTAGATCTACTTCTCCAATCTTGAAGTTGTAGATTGAAATCTTTGCTTGTTCTTTGTTAGATCAACATCTCCTATCTCAAAGTTATAGATTGAAATTTTTTCTTGTTCTTTGTTGATTCTTGTAAGTTCCTTCCAAAATATGCAAAAATGTTTTGAATGCATGAGTTAGCATTCTCCAATCTTATGGATGCTTGACTATATAATGCATGGATTGTGATAGCTGAGGACCACTTAAATGGGCTCTGATCTTTTTTGCTTCTCTATTGAGCTTCCCGCTTCTATTGCAACGTCACCTCATCTCTTTAGATTGTTCTTCTCAAATCTTGCTTAACTTGATCTTCTTGAATTTGTCTTTGAAGTATCGCTGTTATCTTCATGCCCCGACAACATTTGCCCCAAAATTTTATTGTTTACCTTTTGTTTTTTGAGCAGATTTTGAATTCTTCAGTAATCAAATTATTTTCGGCTATACATCATCTCTTGTATACTCTGATTTGCACTCTTATGCACAATGATGCCCCACTGATCTCTTTGTTTCTTGTCTTATTTTATAGAGTTTGCCCCTCTTGCATCATTTAGGGCGAGCTAATGTCTCAAGTCCTTAAACTTTATGATATATGCAATTTTGCCATTTCCCTCACAATGACCCCTGATGGGTTATTCCTCTTTTGAACAATAGGTTGCTGATAAAAAATAAGCATCTCATACTTAGCTAAATCTTTCATATCTGGTCGATCATTTGCATTCATAGTCTTGCATTTTGAAGTTTATCTCTGAAGTAATACAAGGAATTTTTTTTTTTTGTAAAAATGTTAGGTTGTTGATCGGCTTTTCAATGAAGGGTACCTTTTTTGTATAGAAGATCCAAAAAGCCAGCCTTAACAAAGAAAGAAAACAGAATATGATGCCCTAGATATCAAGTGCAAGAACGTCTCAAATTCAACCCTCATATGCCTAACATATCTTGTGAATATTGTGGCAATATATGAAGTTATGAAATTTCTTCCAGATCACTCAGTTTACACCCTAAGATTATAGTGTTGATAGATCCAGTCAGAAGTAACACATTCTCTATTCTCTTCATTCTTTTCTATTCATAAATGTGTTTGAGCTTCCCGAACTTGTTTAACCAGTAGAGTGCAAAATATCATTCTAAGAATAAAATTCTATAAGTACATGTGTGTGCTTATGATTGTAACTAGCCATTGTTATATTATTATTATATACATATCTTCAAAGATACATCTCAAACGTCATGATATTGGACAGGTGGAGCATAGCTCCTTATTAGTTTTGTCACCCCCCACAGCTCTATCAGAGTGCCTTGAGACTTATTTATTCAATAGTTCATTTAATTGTTATCTTCTCTTTCTTTTTTCTTTTTCTTTTTCTTTTTTTTTCTCTTTTTTTTCTTCTTTCTCTCTTTTTTTTTTCTTTTTCCTTTCTTTTTTTCTTTTTCCTTTTTTTTCTTTTTTTCCTTTATCTCTTTTTCTTATTTTTTTTTCTCTTTTTCCTCTCTTTCCCTCATTTTTATTATGTTTTTAAGGTATTGAGTACTACGCTTAGAACTTTAATTTCAAGCAACCCTACTTGGTTAAAATTGTCTAGTCTACTTCATTGTTTATGAATTTCAAAGATTTGTCATCAAACATCATCAAAGGTGTAGTAATCTGCCATTTTCTTCCTTTGCTGACCATAGTAGACCGAGAAATAAATTTCACTTCATCATCTTCACAACATTTAATTGATTGATTTTTGTACCAGAATCAATTTTGCATCTTGCAATTGGCATCTAGGAACCTACAAGGGTGAGAAGAAATATACATATATTCATGGATTTCAAGGCATCCCTCCATTGAAATGAAAACCAACAATATGACATATGCCCTTGGAAAAATATATCTACTATTTTTGGGCCAGAAATAGCAAGGTTGATTTCGTGCACTACTTTAGAGATAGTCCCTATATATTGTACCCATACGATGCAAAAACATAAGTAAGACAGACTCTTCAGAATTCTAGACAGTCTTCAAAGCATTTATTATGGTCTTCTAATTCCTCGGCTGGTATAACAGCTTGCTTTAATCCTTTTGTCTTCTATTGCTGAACTAGGTCTCGTGTTAGGATTCTATTACTAACTAGCCTCTTGATTTCTTTCATTAAAGGCATACACTACTTGGCAGTAGGTTCTGGTACCCTCATGTGAAAGTCACAAACATTATCTAGACCATAGCTATGAGAAGATGGCTTTGGCATTATCTTTATTGGCCTATAAGTGATATATTGACCTTCAACAAGGTGAGGAAATAAGTCTAAAATAAGTACTCTGAATATCTCCAGATTTGCACTAAATCGTGGAATTTTTTATGACAACTCTGATGAATCAACTGATCTTTTTCTCTTGTGGCTCCAAGAGCTTTGAACATTACATTCATTCACCTCTTTCTCTTTTTTTTCTTTCTGATTAACATGGTTTTCAAATCTAGGTCCAATTTTCCTTGTCGAATTCCCATTTCTATTGCTTCTCCAATCACTGTGAGGTCACTAAAACTACCACTTGAATTTATGAGCATTCTCTCGAAGAAAGGAGATGGAAGAGTTCGATGAAACATGAGAGATATTTTTTTCTCTTTCACTAGAGGTTGTACTTGGGCTACTAATCCTCTCCACCTCAATGCATAATCTTTAAAGCCTTCACTTACTTTCATACTCATGTTCTGCAGAAGTTGGCGATCTAGAGCTAGGTCTATAACATACTTGTATTGCCCCAAAAATGTTTTGGCCAAATCAACCCATGATCAGATATGTTCTTGACTTAATCTGTTGTACCACACTGTAGCAGGTCCAACTAGGCTATCATGGAAATAGTGGATCAACAATTTATCATCATCCAGATGTCCTTCTATTTTTCTACAAAACATTGCCACATAGATATTAGGACAGCTAGAATCGTCATATTTCTCAAAATTGGGGACCTTGAACTCAAACAGAATAACCAAATTAGGGACTAAGCAGAATTTTCTTGCGTCAAATTTAGGACTATCGACACATTTTCCTGTCTTGATCTCTTTGTTAAGTCTTGCATATATATCTTTCAACTGCTCGAGTCTTAATCCTGGGATGATAGGCTTCATAGAACCTATCCCTATATTCGGGTTAGACGCTTTAGGGTAAATTTTCAAACATGGTGTAATAGTATGGTTCTTTTCATTTTGCTGAGGCTTGATCATCTGTTCTTGCAACCTTTCTTGATTTTATTCAATTTTTCCCATATCTTTACCCATGATAACAGACTCTCAAACTTTTACTAATTCCCAGATTGCTGCCATCGAAAATCTCGACCGCTTTAGATCATGAAAGTTAATTCAATGTTATGATAATGTTATGTTATTAAATATGCAATAAACATGCAACATGGATGCAACAAGGTATTGATTCCGAGGGTGATTATCATAGAACAACTTTCATTGAGATAAAAGGATTCACTATATCATATATCAGATACTACAAATATTGGTGAGCTCTAACTCTCAATCCCCTAACTTCATCTAAGAGCCAAGTTAACTTTCCTCCGTGATCTAATGATGAATCGATATTTTAACTCAAAGCCATTGCTACATCAGCTAGGTCTGCCATTTGTTGAGCCACTTCTCGTGCTTGAGTAACAATATCTTTCATGTCATTGTTACTTTCATGCATCTTCGTTCTTGACTTCTAAAATTGGACATGCCACTTCTCCTCACTTTCTTGACAATCTTTATTAACATCATCAATAAGATCCTTGTACATCAGCGTGAGATTGAGATATTCATATAATTTCTTCTTGAGTGTTTTATTTTCAACTTGACTGTTATTCAGCTTGATAGAAGTATCATCATACTTCTTCATGTACCTACTCATCATCTCATATTTAGTTCAACTAACCCTTAGATCATCCTTGAAAGTATTGTGTTGTATTTCCATTTCCCGTAGATCACACAAGAGCGTATTGACTCGGTTTTCATTTACTTTAGAGCTTTTTGTCTAGTATTCAGCTTTATGTTTTAGTTCTTTGATTCTTTTCTTCTACTGTTCCAAATTTACACCCAACCTAGCATTCCTGAGCATCAAACAAAGTTCTTGATAACTAAATTGTAGACTTTCCAGCTCCTCATTTAAACCATCTCTCCATTGCCTTAACTTGTTTATTTGAGCCTTATATTCGAACTGATGCCCCTCTTTCTGGGTATTCTTTTCTTGAACTTCATATTTATCCATTGAATAAGTACATGTTTCTATTCCAAATTTCCATTTCCCATACTCTAAAAGAACTTGAACTCGACGTTTGAGAGTAATGTAAATTTCAATAGAATGTCCTTGAGTTCCATCACAAAATTCACAATGAGCATTAGTGCCATACCATTTTGGATACGGAGGTTGCAAATGTGTAAGAAATTGTGGAACTCATGTCTTCTGGCAAACAGCTAAAGGGGTACTGGAATTTGAACTTTATCCTAGATAGTTGATTGACTTTATTGGGCTTAAGCTTTCCTTCACTTTTGTATCTCTTGGTGTTCTATTAATTGTCAGACTTTGGGTCTTCCATCTTTAAAACTCAACATGCCTACGCTGATAAGATTTTTAACCTTATTCTTTAGAGCCTCGCAATTCTCGGTAGTATGGTCTGAACTTTCTTGGTGATAGTCACATACTGCATTGATGTCAAAATCCTCAAGATAATAAAACACTTTACGCTTGGACGGAACTCGGACCATAAGATTTTTCTCCACCAGTATCGAAAGCAACATTGCATATGTCATCGAAATTAAAAAAAGGTATTTCCTTGTTATTCCCTTATTGAATTTTCTCATGGCTTGTCATCACTTTCTTGGAATTTGGTTCGATTACACCTCTAGTTGGTTTATTGATGTGAATTGTAATGATGCGTAAACCCAGTTGTTTATTCACGTTCAGATTTTTGTTTGATTCTTCTTTCAGTTCAGTGTGCTCTTTTTATCATAGTCGTCATAATCTCAGCCATTTGCCATCTCATTCTTGTCAGCGTCAGCACTAATAAAATTTGACGGGTGGCTTTTGGATGAACTGCTCTTCACTCTTTTGGTTGTTTGTAAATGGCATTGTCTCATGTTTGCACTCTTTTCTATCGGATTACGAATCCCCTTGTCCATCATGATCGTCTTTTAATGATAATCACTTTTGAATCAATGCCTTTATGCAATGAAGATGCAGTGCAAAAATTCAAAAACACAAAGAAATGAGTTAGTATGGTAAATTAATTATGTAACCAAAAATTAAATTGCTGATTGTAATCACTCATTTTTATCTGGTCTGTAAATACATATTAGTATAATTAATAGTATATTAGTGTTGCATGTATACATTGTATTATATGTTTATTATGTGCATGAGTGTTACTAATATATATATAAGGTGTCGTGTGTGCATGTATATTATAAACTATATATGTATACGTATTAACGGTACGTGTGTCACGCATGTATCTATAGTTAGTATGAGCGTATTTGTTTAATGTGTGTAGATGTTATGTTAATTATGTGTATGATTATATGTACGTATGCTAGTATGCTATATTAATTAATGTTTTGCATAAGTATATGCGTTTGTATTATCGTATGTGTATTGTTGTTATACTATTAATATTATTATTGGGCTAATATATAAAATGAAATCAAAAAATATATATTAAACCAAATAAATAAATTGCAGTCCAAGTCCATTACAAGTATAACATTATTACAAGGCCCGGTTGGCCCAAACCCAAAACCTATTTAATTCTAAATATTTTTGGTGCAGGTGACTATGGGCCGTTGGATCAAGATCTGATCCAACGGCCACGATCCAGCCAAGACAAAATATCTGCCAGCCGCGTGCACTACACGTCTGGACCGTTCGAATGCCACGCGCGCGTGTGGTCCACGCGCAGACTCTTTGATATCCCACGCGTGCGTGAGCCCCACGCACTCTGACCCCTCGACTGCTGAGCCACACGTGTCACGATCTGGAGCCGTTTCACCAATTGAGGCTTCATCTGGGCCGTTCATCCTCCAAGCCAGCCCGATCGTTAGATCTGATCTGATCTAACGGCCGAGAACGCCTCTAACCGAAGGCAGAACCCCCACACCGCCACCATGCTTCACCATGCCGATCTTCAACCACCGCGCTCAGACATGTCAAAAAGCAAGAAAAGAAATATGTCAGTTAGCAGTCCAGATCTGAAAGAAAATAATATATTACTTGTACCAAACCAAAGACAGACATATATGTATGAAACAAACAGTTTGTAAGTGACAACAAGTTGTAATCGAAAGAGCCCAGTTGTAATCGAAAGAAAAAATACAAAAAAGGTCTTCAGTGGTAAAAAAAAGAAAAAAATCACAAATACCTTCGAAAATCACTCGACATTTTTTTCAGCGATTAAAAAAGGGACATCGCTACAGATGGCGACTCTGCTGAGGATAAATTTTGTTTTTTTCAAAAACAAATGAGAGTCAAGCTTTTAAAATAATTACCACTTTATTAATATTAGAAATTCTGGTTAAAGTGACTATTAAATTAACATTCGGTTATAATTGCGCGTTTATTTTAACGTATTTAAAATTTGGCATATAAACCCATTTTTTAAGTAGGGGAAAACGCTAATGCTTTCGTGGAGATATCGTTCTCCCGTGTAGGCCTAGCAAGTACCTTTGGGGCTCGAGTACCTTATGTTTTCGTAAGGATATCGTTCCTTCGTGCAGGCATAAGCGAATGGGTCCCCCTGAATTGAACCCGGTTGAAAGGAGCCTATAATGGGTGATGATCGGGGGCCTTGCTATTCTTAGTAGAGGACATCAAGGACAATTCGGGTACCTCTTAGCACCAACACTGCATATAGAGAACATAGAGAAACCCACCCCTTTAGAGCCATGCGGATAACCTTAGGTGTTTTAGACGGGATAAATAGGTTTCTTTGTTTTTGTTTGTTTACCTTATTTAATTTGTCCTTTTATTTGTGTATTTATTAATTCTATCCGGTACTGACTTGTTTCCTTTTTTGGCTATTTTTTATGCATTATTGCATTCTCATTACATAAAGGTACTGGATCAAGTGGTTTACCCGATCAGAAAGTCTTTCACCATGGAAAAAAGGTGTCTTAGAAAAGAGGAACTCAACTTGTCTGTTAGACATTGGTCAGAAGTCAGCCAGAAGGCCCAAGGGGACAGTTTACCAAGTGAACGCGTGATAGCCGGGTACACCTATGTGAGTCTTCAACAGAACAACTTAGGGGATCTTCAAAGTATCTGGAAAGAATGGGACCAGAGATTACAAGATAGATTCCATGATAGTTATGGTGACATTGCACAGTTGATGTACATCCGGGTCAACCAGCCCATACTCCGAGCCATTTTTCAGTTCTGAAATCCTGCCTTTTGCTGCTTCACCTTCAATGGATAGGACATGATGCCCACAGTAGAAGAATACACCGCTCTTCTTAATCATAAAAATGTTCAGGAAGATTGGATTTACGCAAAACCTCCGAGGAATCAGAATTACACTTCCAAGCTCAAAACCTTTACCGGAATGAGCGACGATTGGGTCAATGGCTTGATCCGACTTCGAGGAGATAGTACAGTATTTGCATGGGAAAACATTTGAGACATCCTACCTACACATTCGGATGAGGAGAAAAAGTTAGACATTTTTTCCTTGGGAATATATGGATTGGTGATCTTCCCAAGAATTCTGGGAAACATTGATGAGGCCATTCTAGATTTGTTTGAGCGGATAAAACGGCGAGCAAACCCAGTACCAGCTATTTTGGCCGAGACCTTTATTTCTCTAAATGCCAGTCGGAAGCATGAAGAATGGCATTTTCGAGGATGCGCATCAACTGTTACAGGTATGGATTTAGAGCCACATGTGGAAGACACCGACGAGGGTTCTGCCGTGAATATCCTTCTGAGATTTTTCGCCTTTATAGGAATACTTAACAAAAGAGTGGCGAGAGGACTTGAAAACAAGAAAATAGGCCGGTTTCTTCAGGAATATCCAAGGCGAGGACATAGTATGGAGGGTCCCGTGGCTCGGTAGAGTTAATTACTTTTTATATAGTTATGGTGATTTCGATTGGCTGATGATGTTAGGACTACATGGAGGAATTGCTTGTGCCCCACTTCTGGTGTCCCGACAATTCAGATCGCGACAGTTCATTCCCAACACCGCCGGGTTAAGCCGAACTGAATTTCTTTTTAAAGGGCAGTTCAAAGAGAAAGTTCAAACTATCATGAGGGCTTGGGATCATTGTTACCGGATTAGGGTGGAAGGAGACACCGAGTACATGACCACCCCAGACTACGATCTTTGGAGACGTTTGAGGGTAAATGATATGATTCCCGAATCTGATCAAGGACCAGCAGTGTCACTCGAAGAGCTTACAAGGGTGGTACCGTCTGAAGCTGATATCTTACGGAATGAACTCGAAGAAATTAAAAAGAGACTCAACATGCGAGCGAGCTCTATAAGGCAAGCTTAGAGGTTGACGAGCGGGATGGGATCATTAGGCAGTTGAAGAAATTAAATGCAGATTTGAGCGACAAGAACACTCTTTATCAAAAAGATGCGCTTCTATTACAAGCAAAAATACAGAAAGTCGGCCGGAGTCAATTCATAGCTGTGGAAAGAGAAAGAATGAACGGCATCCGTTTGGTGGAAGAAGAACGAGAAATCAACAAGAGAGCAATCGAGAAAGAGATAGAAAGCTACCGTTTGGCTATTGAGGAAGAAAAACGGTCCACCAAGAAGGCCATTGATCAAGAAAAAGAAAGGTTCAGGCAAGAAATCAGCAAGGGAAAACAAGCTGTCCATCATGAGAGAGAAAGCGTCGCCGTATGGAAAAGAAAGTCCATGAGTAGCCGAAATAGACTGTTAGAGATGCAAAAACTGTACAATGACACTATTCAAAGTCTGGAGCAAAGCCAAAGTCAGAATGGCGAATTAAAAGGAAAGGTGGCGGAAGTTGAACACTCCCTTCGAATGTACTGCCAGAGAAATAGCTTTGCTGAGCTGCAAGAAAGAGAGCGCGAAGTGGGTGTGTTACGAGCACGAATTAAGTCCCTCGAAGCAACTGTTGAGGATTACAAGGAAAGAATTAGTGTGTTCGAGGAGGCTGCAGCCGGAGGGGACACCTATTGGAAAAAGAGATTGTGTAACGCTGCCCGGATGGTACAGGATAGGGACCAATATTACGCAAACCTGATGGTGGACATACAGCGAGTCGCCAGGCATGTGAATGATTTGGCTGTCGAGGCTGAAACACTCCGACCATTCATAGTCCCAGAAATGGAAGAAGCTCCCAGGTTCCTCAAGCTACTCAGGGCAATTGGAAAATTAGGAGATAGAGCTAGGGCTTATCTATAAGGCTTTGTGTTGTATTTAGCTTTTTTGTATTAGGAATCTTCATTTTGTAATACGAACTCTGTTGTAATTTAGACCTTTTAATTCCCGTGGAAGTAGTTCAAAAGGGTGATTACCAGCGGAATCAGTACCTTATCTGCATACATTCTTGCATTGCATCATGACATTCGCATCATTATACATGCATTTATTTCCTGCAACCATATTATGAATATTGTGGCATTGTGTGTAGTTAACCCGCAATCATTCATCACCCATACCTTACCCGGTTACAAAGCAAGCTCATGGAAGACAGGATAATCAGTCTAGAAAAAGGGCAAAAAGAGCTCGAGACAAGGCTTGAAGAGGCCCAAAGAAGCCTCAGTGATCAGATTGCGCAGTCACAAGCATCTATAGTATCCGACATAACCGCATTGTTGGCTAAGAGTCTTGGAAAAAGAGTGGAAGGAGAAACCGTTCAAGAACCAGAGGGTACCCCAGCTCACTACAAGGTTCAACCAACTGTACCAAACCCGGCTAGAAAGGTGTATATCGACCCTGCATGAATGTCATCTAGTTTTCAAATAGGGGCACCTGAAACTCAACCCCTCAACGCTGAAGCACTCTATGAAGAAGAGGTGCCGGACCTGAACATGGTTGAAAGGATCAGGACCGAGGTAGAGAAAAAGTGGGAGGAAAGGTTTCGCCTCATGGAGGAAAAATTTAAAACGTTACAATCTAATGAAGAATCAGGAAATGACGCTAGCGACTTAAGTCTGGTGTCCGATCTCGTCCTACCGCCAAAATTTAAAATGCCAGAGTTCGACAAATACGATGGAACCACATGTCCATCTGCACACATAACAATGTACTGTCGAAAGATGGCGGCCTACCTTAAGGACGAAAAACTACTGATCCATTGTTTCCAGGACAGCCTAACTGGAGCGGCGTTACGGTGGTACACCCAGTTGAGCATGGCAAATGTTAAGACATGGACAGATATGTCAAGAGCATTTACTGAGCAATACAAGCATGTAACAGATATGACCCCCAGTAGAATTATGTTGGAAAATATGGGGCAGAAGTCCAACAAAAGCCTGCGGCAATACGCCCAGAGGTGGCGGGAAGTGGCCGCCCAAATTCAGCCACCCATCCCGGAACATGAAATTACGCCGTTATTTGTTAATACTCTGAAAGGGGCACTCTTTGATCGCCTTATTAATAACACAAAGCAGTGCTTTGCTGACTTAATCAGGACTGGGGAGTCCCTTGAATTGGCAATTAAGAGTGGTAGAATTTATGGCGGGGAAGGGTCTCGGAAGTATAGCAAGAGAAATGAAGTAAACGCCACCAGCACTTATACCGCCCCGAAGAACTTCACAGTCTCACAGCTACAAGCACCTGTAGGAAAAACACAACACTCGAATCAAAGAGATGAGAGGATCCCCAGAAAAGAGAAAGAGAGAAGAACTTTCACTCCCCTACATGTTTCGTACTCAGAACTTTATTCCCAGTTGTATGAAGCAGACCTGGTCCGTCCATACATCGTTACTCCTGTCAATCCGCCCTTCTCTTCTTGGTATAATCCGAACACACATTGCGACTATCACGGTGGTACCCCTGGACATCCCACCGAGAACTGCCTTGCTTTCAAAAAACTTGTGCAGAATTTAATCGATTCTAGGATATTGAAGTTTGAAGAACCGAATGTATCCAATAACCCGCTGCCTAATCATGGGAGCAGAGGAGTAAATGTTATTGAAGAATACTTTACCAGGAGGATTAAGGATGATGTGTCAGAAATCAAATATCCTTTATGGTGGGTATTTCAACAGTTATGCATGGCTCGTGTGATCGACAAAGGCATGATAACAAGGCAGAAGGGATGTGGAGAGTATTGCGAATTCCACCAGAATGAAGGACATGACATCCAAGAGTGCGATGAGTTCAAGAGATTGGTACAACAATTAATGAATGAAAAACAAATAGAATTCTTCGAGGAGCCCATGGGGAAGAAGGGGTCGGACGTACACATGACGGATAACCCCAAATCTAAATACGGGAGGGATAGACCTTTTATCATCTCTCCCAGGCCAGGGAATGCAGGGTGCCTCCCAAGGAGAAACCAGCAAGATAAGTCCCAGGATCATCATTTCAGCACCATCCCCATTCCCATTCAAAGATATGCGGCAAACCCCTTGGAATTATGCTATAAATGTGACCACGCCAGAAAAACTAGAACATGGTCAGGTAAAAGAGCCTACGCTGAAAGACCAACAAAGCCAGAGCGATGTAAACGTTGGTGAGGCCGGCCATTTCACAAGGAGCGGCAGATGTTATTCCTCCGAGGCTTTGAAAGCAGTTGAAAAAGATAAGGGGAAGAGTACAGCAGTTAGCCCTACGCAGATATTTGGAGAAGAACCTCCCCCAAAGATAAATAAGCCGGTAACTGAGGCCCAGGCCAAAGAATTTCTGAAGTTCTTGAGACATAGTGAGTACAACGTAGTGGAACAACTACGAAAGCAACCGGTCAGGATCACAGTGCTGGAATTACTCTTGAGTTCAGAAAAACACCGGGAGACGTTATTAAAAATGCTAAATCAGACTTTCGTGCCCCAGGACATTTCTGTGACAAACCTGGACATGATAGTGGGGCATATCACTGCCTATAATCATATAACGTTCAGTGATGATGAGATCCCTGAGGGAGGAATGGGGTCCACCAAAGCCCTTAACATCACAACCCACTGCAAAGGGTATGTAGTACCTAGCGTACTGATTGACAACGGGTCAGCATTGAATGTCTTGCCTATGGTGACCCTGCAAAAACTACCAATAGATGGTTCTCACCTAAAGCCCTGCCGCAATTCGGTAAGAGCCTTTGATGGCACACAAAGAGGAACAATGGAGAAAATTGAGGTGCCCCTATTGATCGGACCAACTGAATATGTGATTGATTTTGTGGTGATGGACATAAAACCATCTTACAGCTGCCTATTGGGAAGACCATGGATCCACTCCGCAGGAGTTGTCCCCTCATCGTTGCATCAGAAATTAAAATTTGTAGTCGAGGGTAAATTGGTCACAATAGAGGCTAAGCAGGAGATTGTTGCCTCCGTGACATCAGACGCTCCCTATATTCAAAATGATGAAGATGCTACAGAATGCTCGTTCCGAGCATTGGAATTAGTAAATGCCACGTTTGTTTCCGAAGGAAGTCGGATCCCCTACCCCAGGTTATCTAATTGTACCAAGATGACCGTCGCAGAAACTTTGGGCCGAGGAGCCAAAGTAGGAAAGGGGTTGGGGAAGAAATTACAAGGAAACCTAAGAGCCAAGAATATGATAACCAAGAAGGATCGTTTTGGGCTGGGTTATCAACCAAGTGTCCAACAGAGGAAAGAGGAATATAAGAGGAAGGAAGAGCAAAGAAAAGCCAGATCTAAAGGAGAAGACATTTCGTGGAGACCAATGTCCTTTCCTAGTCTAAAAACCACTTTTGTTTCCGGAGGATTCTACCAGCCAGGTCAAGAGGTTGAAGAGGCAATTAAGGAAAATGACGTACTCAACCAGGAAAAAATACTCAATGAATCATTTGAAGGGATGTACATCAACATGATAGCTGAAAAGGACCGAGGCAGCAAAATGTTGACCAACATCCGCCCCTGCCGTCCCGGGAAAACGCTCGATAACTGGAGCTACATTGATCTACCTGTAGTTTTTAGGAATAGATCAGAGTAATGCTCCGAATCAACCTTTTGTTTTTGCCCGTAAACAATGGGGATCTCTTGTATGGGGCACCTATGTTAACTTTTTGATTGAAATGAAAATATCCCCACTTTTCTAAAATGACCAAAGTTTCATTTATTTTATTCATGCATTCTTCATGTTCATTCCCTTCATATAAAGCCGTCTCCTTCCCAATACAATTCATTCTCATTTAATGTAGGTCACTCATGATTGACAATATGAATGATACCGGATCCAATCCTGGAGTGAATTTTGAATGCCCTGAGGTCTCAGAGGGAATTGAGGAAGGATGTGATGAGATAAAAAGTGAGGTCCCGGAAGAGTTGAAGAGAATGGTGGCCAACGAAGAAAGGCAAATCATGTCTCACCAAGAAGAAACAGAAGTTTTAAACTTAGGGACTGATAACCCTACTTCAGGAATTCAAGGATGTCTTCGCCTGGACTTATCAAGATATGCCCGGGTTGAATACCGACATAGTGGTGCACAAATTGCCAACCAAATCGGAGTGTAAACCAATACAACAAAAACTTCAGAGAATGAGGCCAGATATGTTGTTAAAGATCCGAGAGGCAGTGAAAAAACAGTTTGATGCTGGATTCTTAGAGGTAGCCAAATACCCCGAATGGGTTGCAAACATTGTACCAGTACCAAAGAAGGACGGAAAAGTTCGTATGTATGTAGATTATAGGGATCTGAACTGAGCCAGCCCTAAAGACAACTTCCCCTTTCCACATATTGACACGCTGGTTGACAACACTGCAGGGCATTCATGGTTTTCATTCATGGACGGCTTCTCAGGGTACAACCAGATAAAGATGGACCCTAACGACATGGAGAAAACTACGTTCGTAACCATGTGGGGCACCTTTTGTTATCGGGTGATGCCATTTGGGCTAAAGAACACAGGGGCAACATACCAAAGAGCAATGGTGACTCTTTTCCATGACATGATGCACAAAGGAATAGAAGTATATGTGGACGACATGATTGCCAAATCCCGAACAGAGGAAGAGCACCTACAGAACTTGAGAAAACTATTCCAAAGACTACGAAAGTACCAACTGAGGCTCAATCCTGCCAAGTGTACCTTCGCCGTAACTTCTGGAAAACTCCTAGGGTTCGTGGTAAGCCGAAGAGGGATTGAGATTGATCCAGATAAAGTGAAAGCCATCCAGGATCTCTCACCACCCCGCACCCAGAAGGAAGTTCACGGTTTCCTGGGGAGGTTGAATTATATCTCTCGTTTCATTTCCCAATTAACCGACCAATGTGACCCGGTCTTCAGACTTCTTAGAAAGAATAATCCTGGTGTGTGGGATGAGGAATGTCAAAGAGCCCTAGAAAAGATCAAAAAGTACCTGACAAATGCTCCAATTCTAGTCGCACCAGTACCAAATCGACCATTAATTCTCTACCTGACAGTTTTTGAGAATTCAATGGGATGCGTATTGGGGCAACACGATGAGTCAAGAAAAGGGAGCAAGCCATCTATTACCTAAGCAGGAAATTCAATGATTGCGACACGCGGTACCCGCCAGTGCAGAAGCTGTGTTGTGCTCTAGTTTGGGCTACCAAGCGGCTTAGACAGTATATGTTGTACCATACTACCTGGTTGATATCCAAGTTAAACCCATTGAAGTTCTTAATGGAAGCGCCAGCACTAACAGAAAGAATGGCCTGATGGCAGATGCTCTTATCCGAATTCGATATCGTATACGTTAACTAGAAAACCGTAAAGGGGAGTGCCGTAGCAGATTTCCTAGCTAGTCGTGCTTCGGATGACTATGAGGCATTGAACTTTAATTTCCCAGACGAATACTTGATGTGCATTACAACCGAGGAAGAGGTTTAGCCTCTAACGCCCTCGGACATGGGATAGGAGCAGTGCTAATTTCTCCTGAGGACGTCTATTATCCTTTCACCAGCAGATTGGAATTCTTCTACACAAACAATATAGCTGAATACGAAGCTTGCGTTATGGGACTGAACTCAGCTATTGAGAGAAAGGTTAAGGAACTTCGAGTATTCGGAGATTCATCCTTAGTAATTTACCAATTGCGCGGGGAATGGGAAACCAGGGACCCGAAGTTGGTCAAATATTACGAATTGATCCAAGAGCTCACCAAAGAGTTCGAAAAGGTCAGCTTCAATTACCTGCCCCGAGAAGAAAATTAGATGGCAGACGCCTTGGCAACCTTGGCATCCATGTTCAAAACAAACACCGGGGCAGAAATGAAGCCCATTGAGATGCAGACGTTTGAAAGGCCTTCTCATTGTTGTAATGTACAGGAAGAGATTGATGGAAACCCATGGTACTATGACATCTTGCAATATGTCAAGCTTCGAAAGTATCCAGAAGGGGCAAATGACAACGACAGAAAGACACTAAGAAAAATGGCAACAAGATATGTCCTAGATGGGGAGATCCTATATAGGAGAAGTCATGATCAGACATTGCTGAGATGTGTGGATGCCCGGAAGGCGAAGGAGATTTTAGCCGAAGTACATGACAGGCTCTGTGGAACGCACGCCAACGGGCTGTCTATAGCCCGGAAAATCATGAGATATGGTTATTTCTGGCTGACCATGGAGGGAGATTGCATCGATTACGCCGGGAAATGCCACAAATGCCAAATCTACGCTGACAAAATTCATGCACCCCTATCGCCTTTATACACCATGAATTCTTCATGGCCTTTCGCGGCGTGGGGCATAGACGTCATCGGGCAGATTCATCCGAAAGCTTCCAATGGACACCGTTTCATTTTGGTCGCCATAAACTATTTCACTAAATGGGTAGAGGCAGCGTCTTACACCAACATCACAAGAACTACAGTATGTAAGTTCTTAAAGAAGGATATTATTTGTCGATACGGATTTCCAGAAAGGATCATCACCGACAACGCTTCCAATCTGAATAACAAAATGATGACGGACGTGTGCGCTCAATTCAAGATAACACACCACAATTCCACAGTCTATCGTCCTAAAATGAATGGAGCAGTGGAAGCAGCAAACAAAAACATAAAGAAGATCATAGCAAAGACGACTGATACCTACAGGGATTGGCATGAGAAGTTGCCGTTTGCCCTTTTCGCCTATAGGACGTCCATTCGCACATCAACAGGGGCAACACCCTACTCCTTGGTGTATGGTACCAAAGCAGTACTTCCCATCGAGGTAGAGATCTCGTCTCTCCGGGTCTTAAACAAAGTAAAATTGGAAGAAGCCGAATGGGTGCAGGCTAGACTCGACCAGCTAAATCTCATTGATGAAAAGAGACTAAAGGCCATTTGGCATGGTCAGATGTACCAAAAGCGGATGATGCAGGCATACAACAAAAAGGTGCGCCCAAGAGAATTCAAAGAAGGGGATCTGGTGCTCAAGAAAATCCTCCCTATCCAAAAAGATTCTCGAGGAAAGTGGATGCCCAACTGGGAAGGACCGTACGTCGTAAAAAAGGCCTTCTCAGGAGGAGCCCTGATCCTAACAGAAATGGATGGAGACGAGCTGAAGAACCCTGTAAATTCTGATGCCGTTAAGAAATACTATCTTTGAAAAAAAAAGAGAAGAAGAAAGAAAAAAATAAAAAAAGAACAAAAATGGAGAGCTCAGGGCGAAAACCTGAAACTGGGCGTCTTGAAGCAGAGGGAGGACCTGAGTTGAAAACCCGTAAAGGGCTGCTCGGGTAAATTGAGAAGTTGAATATCCAAAGAGAATGGTATCCCCATGAACATCATGAAGAGGAGGCTTCAGGCAAAAAATTCTACGCCGGTCGACAGGATCATGTATCATTCATATCGAAGATAATGAGGGATCTTGTATTTCATACTTAACTTTTCTTCTTTCTCATGTGTGTCATACCTTCTTTTTTAAGATATCCCAAGCCCTTAATCGTAATAAAACCGTGTTTTTGAGCATCCATTCCTTACCTTCTTGTTAATTTCAGTCAAATAAGTTAACATAGGCTTATAGTGAAATAAGAGATTTCGGAGCATTACTGTGATCTAACCTTAAAAATGCAGGTGATTAAAGAAAATAGTGTTAATTCCGCCCTCTAGCTCCCTACATAACGAATGTTGATAGGAAAAGCGGAAAGCGTCAAACAACCGGATAGGATGACCAATGGCGTATGTCCAGTCTATTCAAGGAAAGCATGCGAGATAACAAGAGAGATCTCTTAGGTGAAAACCCAGAAGGGCATCCTTCAAAAAAAACTCTCTAAAGTGAAAACCCGAAAGGGCACTTTAGAATTCCAAGTCGTAAATGGAGAAAAAAGAAAGGTTGGAATGGTTGAGCCTGACAGTGAAGTGGGGTATCGACGCCCGTGAGAAAAGAGAAAGTGAACAACGAGGTCGAATAAGGACCAAAACAAGCTCACCAAGATATTGACACTCATGCATCATGAATAGTCGGACATCACTAGGATTAGGAGCATGTCAATTCATTTGTCATAGCATTTTGTTTTATCTCAGACAGGTATCTGCGGATTCAAAGAGACATCGATGGCCATCGTGGTGTGAATCCCGAATGAGAAGACAGCGGTTTGATATACAAAAGGCATATGTTTCCAAGCTCTAGAGAGAGGTTCTATATAGGAAGAATCTTCCGCTCCGAGGCTTCAGAAGCTGAAAGTTCTATATAGGAAGGACTGACAGCTCCAGGGTGAAGACTAACAGTTCTATATAGGAAGGACTCCCAGTCGAAGGAATTCACCCATGACACACAAGGTTATATAGGAAATCCTGCTGTGTCAAAAGCGAAGAGTTCTATATAGGAAGGGCTCTGAGCTTCAATGTCTTAGAGTAAAAGATTCTATATAGGAAGAATCTTTAGCTCCAAGATTTCAGATGCCAAAAGTTCTATATAGGAAGGATCGACGACTCCAGGGTGAAGACTAGCAGTTCTATATAGGAATAACTCCCAGTCGAAGGAATCCACCCATGACACACAAGGTTATATAGGAAACCTTGTTGTGTTTGAAAGCGAAGAGTCTTATATGGGAAAGGCTCCGAGCTTCACTGTCTTAGAGTGAAAGGTTCTATATAGGAAGAACCTGTAGCTCTGAGATTTTAGACGCCAAAAGTTCTATATAGGAAGGACTGACGGCTCCAGGGTTTGAAGACTAGCAATTCTATATAGGAGGAACTCCCAGTCGAAAGAATCCATCAGCGGCGCAAAAGGTTTTATATAGGAGAAACCAGCGTTGAAGGCGAAGAGCTCTATATAGGAAGGACTCCTAGCTGTACTGTCTCGAAGTGAAAAGTTATATATAGGAGGGACTCCAAACTCGAGACTTCAGAGCGAAGGGTTCTATATAGGAAGAGCCTGTAGCTCCAAGATCGGAAGGTGACAAAGCTCTATATAGGAAGAACTTACGAGCCTGAAGATTCCGCTAAGGAAGAGCGGAGAATTCCAAAAGATCACGTGTTTCCAAGGCTACAAACAGGAAAGTCTGATAAAAATGAGTGCTTATGAATCTTTGCTTTGTTCCCATTCCATGAGAACAAGGAAAGAGGGGCAACTGTAATCACTCATTTTTATCTGGTCTGTAAATACATATTAGTATAATTAATAGTATATTAGTGTTGCATGTATACATTGTATTATATGTTTATTATGTGCATGAGTGTTACTAATATACATATAAGGTGTGGTGTGTGCATGTATATTATAAACTATATATGTATACGTATTAACGGTACGTGTGTCACGCATGTATCTATAGTTAGTATGAGCGTATTTGTTTAATGTGTGTAGATGTTATGTTAATTATGTGTATGATTATATGTACGTATGCTAGTATGTTATATTAATTAATGTTTTGCATAAGTTTATGCGTTTGTATTATCGTATGTGTATTGTTGTTATACTATTAATATTATTATTGGGCTAATATATAAAATGAAATCCAAAAAATATATATTAAACCAAATAAATAAATTGCAGTCCAAGTCCATTACAAGTATAACATTATTACAAGGCCCGGTTGGCCCAAACCCAAAACCTATTTAATTCTAATTATTTTTAGTGCAGGTGACTATGGGCCGTTGGATCAAGATCTGATCCAACGGCCACGATCCAGCCAAGACAAAATATCTGCCAGCCGCGTGCACTACACGTCTGGACCGTTCGAATGCCACGCTCGCGTGTGGTCCACGCGCAGACTCTTTGATATCCCACGCGTGCGTGAGCCCCACGCGCTCTGACCCCTCGACTGTTGAGCCACACGTGTCACGATCTGGAGCCGTTTCACCAATCGAGGCTTCATCTGGGCCGTTCATCCTCCAAGCCAGCCCGACCGTTAGATCAGATATGATCTAACGGCCGAGAACGCCTCTGACCGAAGGCAGAACCCCCACACCGCCACCATGCTTCACCATGCCGATCTTCAACCACCGCGCTCAGACATGTCAAAAAGAAAGAAAAGAAATATGTCAGTTAGCAGTCCAGATATGAAAGAAAATAATATATTACTTGTACCAAACCAAAGACAGGCATATATGTATGAAACAAACAGTTTGTAAGTGACAACAAGTTGTAATCGAAAGAGCCCAGTTGTAACCGAAAGAAAAAATACAAAAAAGGTCTTCAGTGGTAAAAAAGAAAAAAAATCACAAATACCTTCGAAAATCACTCGACGTTTTTTTCAGCGATTAAAAAAGGGGACATCGCTACACTGATAAATGAAATAGTTTATAATAGGCCAAGAAAATAACCAGATAAGCGTATTTAAAATAGCAGCACATTGTCCTAGGTCCATGTCCGGCTCTAATGGGGTGGGCTTCTAGATTACAGCATATGGTTTTTGTTCTAGACTCTGGGTACCCGAACTGTCATTAATGTCTACTGTGACGGCAAGACATCGATTCGGGAGTATACAACCCCTTATAGCAGAGGCATAACCTTATGGTGTATAAGGTCAGTTTACTGGAAGAAAAAAACAAAATTTCAATCATAGAGATGAAGATCTCACGTAGGATCATGTCTCGCTCCCACTTAAAGGTGAAGTCCGGGTATAGGGCTTATGCATGAATGACAGTTTATATCAAACAAGAAAAAACATATCTTCATTATTTCCATAAATCCATCTAATAATTATTGAAGAAATTAAATTCAGATTACCATTCTTAAATGCCAAAATGCCACGCAAAATTAATTATGCTTGAATCTCGAATTGATCCTCAGCAGAGTCGTCAAGCTGTCGTGACCATTTTTAAACTGGGATAAAAATAGCTCGACGATTAATCTTTGAAAACTAGGATTTTTCCTTTTTAATTCATTTTAAAAAGACCTGGCCTTGAAAATTAGGCTTTTCCTTTAAATTTAATTTTACAATTAATTAATCTTAAAATTGGATTTTTCCTTTTAAATCTGAATTTTAACTTAATCAATCTTAAAGATTGGATTTATCGTTTTATTTAATTTTCAAACATTTTGTAGTCGCCACTGATCACTTTGGTAGGCCGGACGAAATTACATCCAAAAAGCCTTCCGAAACACTGAAAACTACTCCAAACAACAACAAACGATCTCCAGCCAAAACCAATAGATTCTAGCATCTTAACTGCATCATAGGACACCCAAAAACATAATCCAAACATCTTTATACCTCTAGCAAACAAGAATCCACCATAACAGCCCCAAAACCATTCTTAAACTACCTTAGAATTAACCAATTAAATAGCTTCGAGATTGGTTATAAAAATATTACTTCACATTATATTTATACAATCAAAATATGAATTAACCCAATACAAATCTCCAGCAATCATCTTGTATAACAAGAATTTAGGCAAACCATCAAAATCATCAATTAATCTTACTTTCTTCAATTAAATTGAAAAATCATGTTATAATCCATAAAACATAAGCCAATTAATAGGGAATATCAATAAAGAAGCTTAGTTTTAAGAGAGAGGAAAAAATTTACCTTTGAAGAACCTTCCACCAAAATTGACGTAAGTTTTCTCTTGAAAACAACTTGGAAAATAGATGAGATTTTGATGAAATCTCAAAAAGGTTTTTCTAAGAATTGAATGAAGAAACAAAGGATGAAATCTCCATTAAAAATCAGTAGAAAAATTTGGAAATCTTGTTTGGAAAATGAGATGGAAAAGGAGAGAAAATGAGAGGAGAAAATCCAAGAAAATTTGATAGCATAGCAAAATGATTTGGAAAACCAATTAACCATCAAAACCTTACTCAATTAAGGTGGAAAACCTTTAATTAAAATATTTGGAAAAATAGCTCTCTAAGGATTCTTAGTATTTGCCCAATTACACTGTAGTCATAAAAAACAGTTTTGCAATCTTTACAATTTAGTCACTAAAACCAAAATGTCACCTTAATTAATTTAATTAACCTCCAATTTAATTACTAAAGTCTCTGATAACATAATTAAACATTTTTAGTATGCCAACCCAATTTTTATCCCAACAACTTCTATTTTTAAAATATTAATTTCCTCGAAACTCATTTTATCGGTTAATTCGGTTCGACCGAGTCAAACCCAACCCGACCCGACCAAACCCCTAAACTTCGTAACTGTGACACAAATCTGGTCTGAGATTCGAATGGCTGCTACAAAGGTTGACTGACATAAGTAGGTGTGATTCTCTTTCCACATCCCCAAGCATGCGACGATTGTATGGATGGCAATTTTAATAGGCTTCCGATAAAAGATCATCTGGCTTGAATGGAAATTGTTGTGGATGAATTATGTGTGAACTGTAGGGAGGACTCCGGAATTAGAGATCATATTTTCTTTACTTACCCTTTCTCGAAAGCAGTCTGGAGTGGTGTGCTTGATTTATGTGGCTTGGACAGAGTTGTGCTTGACTGAGAAGGGGAGCTCAATTGGGCTATTACAACGCTCAAAGGGAAGTCTTTCGTGGTGTTTGTTCTTAAACTTGCTTGGCATGTGTACATATACTATGTTTGGGAGGAAAGAAACTTTAGATAATTTAAGGGAACTTCTAGAACTAGTGATACTTTGTTGAATTGCATCAAGGATATAGTTTGTAATAGAGTACATAATAGAAATGTGCGAATGGGGAATGTAAATAGAACTTTATGTGTCGCTTGGGGAATTCTCTAAGGAGATGGCTGCCCAAGGGAATGATATAGGTGATTTGTAGCAGCCTATTGCTGCTTTTTTGGATAATAAAATTACACTTATTTAAAAAAAATATTTTGACTTGTGTCCACCCTCAAAAAAATTTCTAGATCTGTCACTGCTCAACTTTTTTATCTCATATTCCCTTAGTTCATAGGTTCTAGACCTATTAGGAACACTCATCTTCTTTCTCCTAGAGTCCCACATTCCCCTCTCCTTTAAATAAGATTAGGATTAGTCAATATATATATATTCCGAATTAAATAAAAAGAGTAATTTTATTAATAATTATATCAACGTGAGTTGGGTCCAAAACAAACGTCGAACTCTTTAACACCTAACTTAAGAGACAATGATGATGAAAGTTTATTGATAAATAGTATAAACATGGATGGATTTAGGGGTTGAAGGATGGTTATACTCGTGTAAATTTAAAATTCTGGTATATTTTAAGTATTCTCTTTATATTTTTATTGATGATATAATTTTACATCCCTTAACTTTTAATATAATTTCTTAAAAATTTACATCATACAATAAAATTATATGTTCATTCATGAGTATATATACCATTATGTCCATTAAGGCAAGACAGTCTTTTTCAATCTATAAGTATCTATGTATGTATGAAGAATTGTATGTATGTATGTATGGTAGAAAGGCAAATGCAAAATGCAAAGGTGAAGTGGATTGTTTTTTGCATAAAGCAAATAGCAGCTTTTGACTCGCATTAATGGCTTTGGCAAGGAGATTAGATTGGTGATGGCCTGATGGGGACATATGCACCTTCCCCTTCTCAGTGCTTCCTATATGTATGATATGCCCTTCTTCTTTCTTTTGGATTTTTCTTAGAAATTACTATTTTATAATTAAATATATTTTAAACCACTTTTTAATAATATTTCATTTTCTTTTTATATCTATCATGCAATTATTATTAGTAGGAGATTATAAAACTTGACTCGATATAAAAATATTCGACATAAAAATTTTAAAATAAAATTGAATTATAAAATATAATTCTTCAACTCGATTTAATTCGATTTGATCGAATGTTCATTCCTAATTACGGGCGTAAATGAAATATATGTGGTTGTAAATTCTCAATGCCAACTTGAGCTTGAATTTAAATACTGATTTGTTACAGAAAAAAAGGTCACTCTGTACAGTGAATTACTGCACCATGGACAAGCTGCTGCACAAACAAAAAAAGGGGAATGCCTTGGCTGCCATTTCATGCAACAATATTGGCTGTCCACTGCCTCCCTGCCTAATGTGTTCAAATTATAACAATTTTTAAATTGTTTTCAACTTTAAAAATATTCTAATTGAGTTATCGAAGAATTACATCATCAAGTTTTTTCATCAATTTAGTCATCAACTCGTGCGTTGAATACAAGGAAGTAATTAAGATAGGACATTGAAAAAGACAAAATATTGAATTTTAAAAATATAAATATTTATTAATTATTTAAACTCAAAATTCAGGGAGAAAAGTCTAATTTATCTAATATTTAACTTATAATGACCTAAATTGTAAGACACAAGCTTATTCTTCTTTAGTTCAATCTCTATTTGATTAAATATTTAATTAGTTTTTATATTTTTAATTTAAATATTTATTTTTTATAGTGACCAAATTACTAGTATTAAATAACAATTTAGCGAATATTTAAAATTTATAAGAGGGGCCCTCTAGGCCCCCCAAAAGCATTCTGCCCATGGTTGAATACAAGCGCAAATTAGGGGTGTGCAAAAAAATTGTTACCATTAACCGTAACCGTTGACCGATATAACCGTTCATTTTATAGGTTAATTAACCTAACTGTTAAGGTTAAACGGTTTCGGTTAACTGAACCGCTAAAAAAGATGGTTAATGGTTAATCTATAGGTATTTTTTTAAATTGAAGTATGAAATTTGTGTTTAAAATCTCTCTATTTAAGGTTTTTTTTTTTGAAAAATTTAATACAATACTTATCGGAGAGATAGATTTATAATTCTAAAAAGAAATAATGAACATTTGAAAAGAAAATTGTAATAGGTTACATGTTAACCTGTAACCGAACTATTTCTTAACGGTTAACCACTATAATGGTTAACTATTTAAAAACTAACAGTTAACTATTTTTTAACAATTAGATTACGGTTAATAACCGGTATAACGGTTAACCAACCGTTTAAGCTAAACGATGCAGTTAACTTACCATGAACACCCCTAACGTAAATCTAACGTGAAGATATTCAAAACGTATACTCAAAGTAAATGCTTATACATACTGCATAAGCAATTTAGATTTAACTTGATAAAACTAAGAATTAACTTCATTAATTTTATTGACACTGTCTAATTTCTCTTAGCATATCAGATATAAGTTGTCCATATAGTATTAATTATACATTTGTTTACAATTTGATTCGCGATAATAATTGGAATGAATTTAAGGATCAATTTAAAATTTAGTCAATAGTTCGGGGACATTTGGTGAATTGACCCTTGCTTTTTGATATTTTAAAGTTGGACACCTGTAAACTCACCAGGATGTACAAATGTCAAGCAGGGCCTTGAATGATATGTCTCAAGAAGCAATTTTTAAAGTTTTTATTCATTTATTTTCCAATTTCATTTTCAATTAATTTGTGGAGAAATAAATATGTGACTTTTGTTTGCCCCCCATTTTCCCAAAAAGACCTTTCACTCACAACCCAAAAAAGGGCAAATCATGTGTTCATTTTTTATTAAAAAATATCAAAAAAATAAAAAATCGATTCAAATATTATATTCGAATTAGTAAAAATATCTATAAATATTATATAAAAATAATTTTAAAATTTCGATAACCAAACTAATCTGAACTAATGAAAATGATCAGCATGCCCCCTACTTTCATGATCCCAATTGACAAGGTGACATTGAAGAAGCTAAGTTTAGTGTTTTAAGCCAACAAATAATTCCATTTCCATTTTTGTGTCAAATTATTGGATGGATCAATGTTAGGTTTGGTTGTTCATGGAATAAAAACAATTTTGTCTCCTTAAGGTTTCACTATCAAATTAACAACTACCCTACATTCGAAGAGGATGTTTTGTCAAGCAAGGTCATGGAATTTTAGATATCCAAATTCGAATATATCATACCTAAATATTTTAGGTGAGTTCTCGATCGAAATTTATTCATAATGCAAAACAAAATTTTCTTTCAAACAACAAAGAAAACAATAATACTCCTATTGTAACCCATTTGGTCCGGCCCCTATTATCCCAATTACAAAGCCCAACTCTGACCGAAACCCATTCACATCAAAACAACCCTAAAATGATAAACCTAATCCCCCAAGTTGGTCTGCAGCCGCCGCCCTAACTCTCCACCGTCCACCTGGCACCGACTGCCTGTCACTCTGCTCCACCGCCCATGTCGAAATTCAGATCTACAAAAGGAATCAGAGAGGTTAAATCAAAATAAATTAGATGCACAACTTGTAAAACCTCATTTTCTCGGGTATAAATCCACCCGAATAGCAGTTGTAAATTTTTTACAGAGTTTTGAATGCAAAAAAACACAAAATAATCGTTCGAATCTTCTACCCAACAAGGTTAATCGAGCAAAGGTAACAAATGAACTCTTCGTTTCTTATTTTCCCCTTTTCTTTAAAAAAACAACACAAAAACAGTGTTAAACAAAAAAAAACCATTCGAATAAAACCTAGACCTACAGGTTTAGGGGGTATTTTGAAAAAACTAACTTAAAAACCGAAGTCAGAATCTAAAAATACGTACCTTGGGGATTTTCTGGGTATCTCCGGCCGCCGGTGATGGCGGCGGTCAACAGCGGTGACCAGCCGGCTCCCAAGACCGGCGAAGTTGAGATTGAGAGAATATAGAGCCTTTTTTTATCTCAAAGCTGGACAAATGAATTTTTTGTGAAAAAAAACACTTAAATAGGGGCATTAAACGACGTCGTTTTTGGGCGTATGAGTTGTGCCCAAAACAACGTTGTTTTGGTGTTGTAACCCGGATGATGACCCGACCCACTCCAGGATCCGCGCATAAAAATAAAGAGGATAATTCCCCTTTTG
Source organism: Hibiscus mutabilis (assembly GCA_019671005.1). NCBI lineage: Eukaryota > Viridiplantae > Streptophyta > Magnoliopsida > Malvales > Malvaceae > Hibiscus > Hibiscus mutabilis. The sequence continues at coordinate 1,839,371 of CM033754.1, read as the reverse complement.
GTCCTTCCCCTTGGGAAAATTCGTTTCGCAGTCCCTAGAATTTTTTTAAATCTTTGCAATCTCGTCATTAAATCAGATTTAATCATCTTTTAAATGGTAAAATTACTCACTAGGTCCCTCAGCTCTTAGAGTGTTACTGTTGATGCCTTGCCCCATGGCAAAATTACCTGTCTAATCCCTGGAAGTTTCTGAAGCTTTGCAATCTAGTCCTAAAATCAGTTATGATCACGCTAAATGGAATAATCCGAATCTGGTCCCTCTCTTTTCGTTTTGTTTTTGTTCCCATTTTATGCTTATTTCTTTCTGCACTGTTTTTTTCATCCTTTTAATTTCAACCCTTATTTGTGTATTTCCTCATCATTTGATATCTTTTTATTATATTAATATATAATGTGTATATATATGTATATTTATATGTATATGTCATGTATTATAATATTATAATAATATATATGGTACGTATGTAAAGTATGTTTATAATGTATAATATTTATATTACAATAAGTATACTTATGTATAAGGTATGTATATAGCATTATTGTATATATAATATGTATAATATTTACAAATATATATATTATATAATATTTTCATTCACTTATATTTTATTACGTTTTATGTTATTTATTTTATATATATGTATATATATATTTCTATTTTGTTATTATTATTCTTTTTCTCTCGTACATAATATCTATTACATATAATTTTTGCCCTCATTATTCTGATATTTCTATTAGGAGTGTCATCCCGGCCTTCGGGTGATATCTCCTCTGAATATCGTGGATACAATGGCCGATTTTGGATTGATCACACAAATTTGACTATTTTTATCTTTTTACTTTTTATTCATTATTTACTTATTTATTTATTTATTTTTCTTTAATAATTATCGTGTTCTGTCTCATTATTCTGATATTTCTGCTATGAGTGTCATCTCGGTCTCCGGGTGGCATCTCCTTTGAATGTCATGAATACCAAGGCAGATTTAAACTATTGTTCGTTTTTGGAAATTAATTATTAAATTAAATTGAATTTTTGTTTTCCTTAAATAAATATAATGCGAACTTTTAGGTACCAATTTTGGGCGTAGTGGGGGTGCTAACCCTTCCCCACTCGTAACCAACTCCTGAACCTATCTTTGGTTATCCTTTCGGTGTCCAACCTACCAAAAGTGGCTGGTGGCGACTCCACCCTTTGTTTTAAAAAAATCTAACGGTAATCTATTGGGAGTGTCATCTCGGTTTCCAGGTGTCATCTCTTTTGATGCCGCAAAACATTCCAAATCATAAACTTCACAGAGAAAAAAGGGTCGCTACAGCTTGGCGACTCCGCTGGGGACTTAAATTTTGTTTTCAAAAACAAAAGAAGAGTTAGGCCTTAGTCAGGGTTCGCATTGTAATTATTAAGGAAAATTTAAATTCAATTCAATTTGATTTTTAATTTTCATTTTTTGTTTGATATGAAGTGTCATCATACATTAGTGTTAGAACCCTTAAGTGGGAGAGAGTACTTCGTTTCGTGGGGGTTTTCACCTTCGTATAGTGTTGTATCTCACTTTCGGAGTACTGGTCCTTATATTTCGTGGGGTTTTCACCTCTGTATGGTATAAGGGTCGTATTCCCCTGAATTAATGTCCCAATGAAAGTTCGGGCACCCTTACTTTAGATCCAAACCGCATATAATGAGCCATAGTGGCCACCCTTTAACCATGCTGTTAGTCTGCCCGTTTAGGAATAACCTTTTTTAGGTTTTGCTTTGGCTTTTTTATTGTTTATATTCCCTATACATTTCAATTATTTTTCACCATTCATTTCATTTTATTTATCTGATTATTCTGTTATATTGACTCGTTTTCTTTGTTGTTCACTTTTTTTCTTGCTTGGAGAAACACGAGCGGCAAGAGAAAGACCTCATAAAATAGAAGAAAATCCTCAAAGTTGATCATAAAGACTTGAGGGAAGAGTGGTTGGAACTGAAACAGAACCTGCGGAGAAATGGTCTAGGCACTACCGCCAAAGAATTGACCGTTGAGCTACTAAGGGAAAGGAAGAGAGCAGATAGCTATGCTCGGAGATATGAAGCAGGTCAAAAACAGGTAGACAAAAAGACGAGGGAGCTAGAAGCCATTACTCAAGAATTGGCCGCTAGTCATGCTCAAAACTAGGGACTGAAAACTAAGAACGAGGAATTTGAAGCTCAAATTATGTAGTTGGAGGGACTTCTACAAGAATATCACAAGCAAGACAATGTTGCTGCACTAAACCTTGCGCAAGAAGAAAATGAGTTGTTAAGGGTTAAAGTGACTGAACTCGAGGATGCTCTCTGTGACTGCAATGAGAGGCTGGTGTCTTTTGAAGGAGCCTTGTAGGAAGATAATCGTCGAATAGTGTATGGACTCCAACAGGCCGATCAGCTAACCTGAGTACAGCATAGAGTGATGACATACGCTATGGTGCAAGCACAAGGGGTAGTCTGATACATTCAAGACTTGGCCCAAGAAACACGTGAGCTAGGTACACGCGTCAGTCCGGAATTAGAGTTGGGATCTCGGGTGTATGTTCTGCTTCAAGAAGTAGAAGTCTTAGGGATGGAAGCTAGTCGCTATCTATAAACGTGTTATCTTTCCTTTTTATAATCAGACTTCTTCATCTGATGGAAGTCTTTCTAAGGACTACTTGTGAATCAACACCTACATGTGCATTCATTCTTGCATAACATCATCATTGATTTTTGTTCTCTAATAAATCTTTCACTTTAGCATTGTTTTCACCTTATATTTTGTAAATTAATACATTCATTGCATTAAACACATTGCTAATGGAGAGAAGATATTCATCTCAGAGTGAAGTAGTAGAAAAGACAAGAAAATAATCTCACTGGTACAACTTCAAAATCATGGACAACTTAGTGGCTAGAGTAGGGAATCTTGAGGAACTTCAGGGACAGCTGATCGGGATCTAGAGAGAAATGATGACACATATAAAGGAATCTCAAGAAGAATTCAGAGAGAAAATAAATGAGCTGATGAATATGATGACACACAACATGGTGAAACATTGGGATAAAAGTAAATAAATTTCTGCTCAGAACAGATTGAAGTTTTGTTTTTCTGTCTTATCCATGTTTTGACTACGGCTTGTTAGGACCTCTCTACATCTAGAATTTCCTTTTGAAGTAATACATCGAATCAACTTTGTTATCCTTGGCCTGAATGTAGCAAAGATCTTTTTGAAAAAGGGCATATGTCATGTTTGGTGATTTTTATTCTAATGAAGAATGTATTTTGTTTAACATACAATGGCCTTGAAAGCATGTATATGTATATCTCCCTTGCCTTTGTAGGTCCCTAAATATCAATTGAAAAATGTGACATTAAGATCAATTGAATATTGTGATAACAATAAGTCTAATTACTCTCCTAATAGACTCTGGTCAGCAAAGCAAGATTACTACTCCTTTGATGAAGTTCAATGATGAAAAAGCTCCAAAAATTAACCATGTAGAGTTGCTTGAAATTGAAATTCTAAGCGTGGTCTTCTATGCATTAATGGATCAAAATATAAGAAAATAATAATAAAATATTAAAAGAAAAAACCACTCATTCATTTGCTCGAAAGCCTGGTAATAGGCATGATTCAAAGCCTAGTAATAGGCATGTTTAAAGCTTGGTAATAGGCATGTTCAAAGCCCGGTAATAGGCGTGTTTATAAAGGAAATATAAAAGCATACACATGCATCTAGAATTCTATTCTTAGAATGATATTTTTGCACTCTAATGGTTAAACAAGTCCATTTTCTTGGATGGAGCAAAAGTGAGAATTGAGATGGAGTAGTCTTCTATAGCAACGCGGTAATCATGAGGAAGAACCGAGTCATTAAAGGGAATTTTACGACTTTCAAATTGCCATAATATTCAAAGTCTTCACAGACACAAGCTATGCTTGGAATGATCATCGAAAGGTTAAATATGGGATGCTTTTGCACTTGATATTCAGGCTCTTATTCTAGTTTCTTTTTATTATAATTTTGGTTTCAAGGTCTGTATGCTAATCCAAAAGAACACCCTTCATTGGATTGACAATCAACAAAATTAACATTTTAAACAAAAAGATTTCTTTGTATTACTTGAGGAGTAAGCTTTAGGATACAAGGTTGTGGATACAAATGATCGACCTAACATAAAGAAATAACTCGTCAATAATTACATCGAGAATGAAGACAAAAGTACATATATGCGGATAGTTTGGAGATTTAAAGCAAGTTTCTCCCATTCAAAGAAAAGAAGAATGAACTAGTGACGAGAATAATATCTTTGAACACAATGAAAAATTTACAAATCTAAGGCATTCGCCGCTTGAGGAAGGTCAAAAGAAAATAGAAGAAGACTCTATGTGATGGGTCAGTGTCGACGAATCAATTGTGCCCAAGACTAAATAGGGAGAAGTACGAGGAGAAGTAATAAGAGTGCATGACAAAAAAATAGTTGAGCCTAGGATCGAATAGGGCAATGATGAGCAAAAAGAATGTACGGGTCCCTACAATAGTACAAGGACTAAAGGAGAATGTTCGCAGAAATGAGAAATGACTCTGGATTAAAGGTGTGTTGATGGGACATATTTGAGATAAACACCCAACTGGTAAGAAAAAGATTGGAGAGCATGCAACAAAGGAATGAAGTGAATAAGAAATCGAGGATGACCTTTCAAGGACTAGGAGTTTCAAAAAATGAAAATGTTTCATATCATTCATCATATATATAGGCATCCATAAGATTAGGAGCATGCTAACTCGCATTATTCAAGTTTCTTGTCTTTTTCTTGACAGATGATTCAAGAATTAGAAGAATATCAGATTTTTATGCTTCGCAATTTGAAGAAACAACTCTCAACAAATATTCAAGAATTTTTCATACTCAAACGTTTGTGATTTAGTGTCTATGATGAATGTAAAACGGGCACACCATCTAGAGATTTTGTAAGTCTTTGGCTTTTGGAAGTAGCAGAAATCTTCTAGTCGTCTTGTGACAAGATACACTTTTATGTCTATGACGGACAGAAATCGGGGCACTCCATCTAGAGATTTTGCAAGCTTTGGCTTTCAGGGAAGTAGCAGAAATCTTCTAGTCGTCTTGTGACAAGATACTCTTTTGTGTCTATGACGGACAAAAATCGGGGCACACCATCTAGAGATTTTGCAAGCTTTGGCTTTTAGGGAAGTAGCAGAAATCTTCTAGTCGTCTTGTGACAAGATACTCTTTTGTGTCTATGACAGACAGAAACCAGGGCACACCATCTAGATATTTTGCAAGCTTTGGCTTTGAAGAAGTAGAAAAATCTTCTAGTCGTCTTGTGACAAGATACTCTTTTTGTGTCTATGATGGTTAGAAATCGGGCACACCATCTAGAGATTTTGCAAGTTTTGGCTTTTAGGGAAGTAGCAGAAATCTTCTAGTCGTCTTGTGACAAGATGCTTTTTTGTGTCCATGACGGTCAGAAACCGGGGCACACCATCTAGGGATTTTGCAAGCTTTAGCTTTCAGGGAAGTAGCAAGATATCCTTTCATACCTATGAAGATCAGAAATCGGGGTATGAGTTTTTCGGTCTTCAGCTTCTTAGGAAGTAGGGAAACAATTTGCTAATAGTGGTACTAACACTACTCGGGCATAAGAATAAACTGTCATATTTCTCAGAATTTCAAGACGAAGAGTTCTATATAGGAAGGACTCCCAACTCGAAGATTCCACCTGCAAAAGGTTCTATATAGGAGGAACCTGAAGTTTCAAGACTCGAAGGTGAAAAGTTCTATATGGGAAGGACTTGCAACCTGAAGATCTCTCCAGAAACTTACAGGATTTTAGGCGAAGAAAGAGGAAACAATTCTACATAGCAAGAGCTTGTGACCTCGGACTCCCAACTCGATGATTCCACCTGCAGAAGGTTCTATATAGGAGGAACCTAAAGTTTCAATACTCGAAGGTGAAAAGTTCTATATAGGAAGGACTTGCAACAACAAGATCTCTCGAAACTTAGAAAGATTTTTTAGGCTTTAAAGGAAGAGGAAACAATTCTATATAGGAAGAGCTTGTGACCTCGAACTCCCAACTCAAGGATTTACCAAACACAAAACCTAAACCCATTACAAATGACCCAAAGCCCAATAGATTAAACCCAATCAGCCCAAGTATAACCTTAGCCTAAAAATACAACAAACCCTAAATACCATACAACTTGCTCTTCACGCGCCGGCCATTTCTTGGTCGTATGGTGCATGTGCACCCTTGCCGCACTCCACCGCCCATCTCTGACCAGCCGTCTACTCCACCGCCCTAGCTTTGTCAAATCTGCAAAAGAAAGAAAAAATCAGTAGTAATAATAATGGCATGTAAAATCAAATACAAGTGGATAGCTTTTTGGGTGTTTATAAACCCGAAAGCCTTCATGTAAATTTTTACACGGATATGGAATGAAAAAAAAGAAAAAACAGATTCAAAAACTATTCGAGTCCATTCAAATCCACAAAAAACGGTCAAGCAAGAAATAAAAGGTATAAACTTTATTTTTTTTTATTTATTTATTTATTTATTTTTCTGAACTAACCTAGATCTACGAAGTTTCGAAGGGACTAAAAAAACTAATAACAAAAAACGAAACAAGGGTAAAAAACTCACCACCTCGGGAATTTTGGGAGTCTCGCGGCCGAAGAGGCGCGGCGCTAATCGTCGCATCGTCGGTGGTGGTGGCACTCCACGGCGGTGGCGGCCCTGGAATCCACACCGGCCAAAGGGCTATTTGAGAGAAAACCACCCCTTTTTTATCAAACAGGTTGCAAATGATTTTTTGGTCAAAAAAACAAAATATATAGGGGATTGAAACGACGCCGTTTTGGGCGTCTGAATCCAGGCCCAAAACGACGTCGTTTTGCCCTTCAACCCGGATATCCAACCCGACCCGCTCCAGGATCCGCGTGAAAAACTAAATGGGTAAATTGTTCTTTCAGTCCTTCCCCATGGTAAAATGACATTTTTAATCCATGGAAGTTTCTAAAGCTTTACAATCTAGTCCTTAAATTAGATTTAATCTTCTTTTAAATGGTAAAATTACTCACCAGGTCCCTCAGCTCTTAGCGTGTTTTTGTTTCTGTCTTGCGGCATGGTAAAATTACCTGTTTAGTCCCCAAAAGTTTCGGACGCTTTGCAATCAGGTCCTAAATCAGTTCCAAATCGTTCTAAATGGAATAATTCGAATCTGGTCCCTCTCCTTTTGTTTTGTTTCTGTTTTGGTCCCGTTTTTTATGTTTATTTCTTTTGGCACTGTTTTTCTATCCTTTTAATTTCAACCCTTATTTGTGTATTTTCTCATTATTTGATATCTTTTTATTATGTTAATATATAATATGTATATATGTATATTTATATGTATATGTCATGTATTATAATATTATAATAATATATATAATACGTATGTATAGTATGTTTATAATGTATAATATTTATATTACAATAAGTATACTTATGTATAAAGCATGTATATAGCATTATTGTATATATAGTATGTATAATATTTACATAATATATATTATATAATATTTTCATTCACTTATATTTTATTACTTTTTATGTTGTTGATTTTATATATGTATATATATATATTTCTATTTTGTTATTATTATTCTTTTTTTCTCTCGTACATAATATCTACTATATATAATTTTTGCCCTCATTATTCCGATATTTCTATTTAGGAGTGTCATCCCGGCCTCCGGGTGATATCTCCTTCAAATGTCGTGGATACAAAGGCCAGTTTCGGATTTTTCACGCAGATTTAACCTTTTTATCTTTTCACTTTTTATTCATTGTTTACTTATTTTTCTTCAATAATTATCGTGTTATGCCTCATTATTCCGATATTTCTGCTAAAAGTGTCATCCCGGCCTCCGGGTGGCATCTCCTTTGAGTGTCGTGAATACCAAAGCGGATTTAAACTGTTATTCATTTTGGGAAATTAATTTTTAAATTAAATTAATTTTTTTATTTTCCTTAAATAAATATAATGCGAACTTTTAGGTACCAATCTTGGGCGTAGTGGGGGTGCTAACCCTTCCCCACTCGTAATCAACTCCCGAACCTATCTCTGGTTATCTTTTCGGTGTCCGACCTACCAAAAGTGGTCAATGGCGACTCCACCCTTCGTTCAAAAAAATTAACGGTAATCTATTGGGAGTGTCATCCCGGTTTCCGGGTGTCATCTCCTTGGTGCCGCAAAACCTTCCAAACCTTAATCTTCAAAAAGAAAAGAGGGTCGCTACAGCTTGGCGACTCCGCTAGGGACAATTTTTGTTTCAAAAAAGGAGTTAGGCCTTAGTCAGGGTTCGTATTGTAATTATTAAGGAAAATTTAAATTCAATTTAATTTAATTTTTAATTTCCAATTTTTGTTTGATATGAACTGTCATCATACATTAGTGTTAGAACCCTTAATTGGGAGGGAGTACTTCGCTTCGTGGGGTTTTCACCTCCATACAATGTTGTATCTCGCTTCCGGAGTACTGGTCCTTATATTTCGTGGGGTTTTTACCTCCATATGGTATAAGGGATCTAGACTGCATATAATGAACCAGTATCCACCCTTTAACCACGCCGTTACTCTGCACGTTTAGGAATAACCTTTTTAGGTTTTGCTTTGACTTTTTTATTGTTTATATTCCTTGTACATTTCAATTATTTTTCACCATTCATTTCATTTTATGTTAAAGTGATGAACTCGAGGATGCTCTCTGTGACTGCAATGAGAGGCTGGTGTCTTTTGAAGGAGCCTTGTAGGAAGATAATCGTCGAATAGTGTATGGACTCCAACAGGCCGATCAGCTAACCTGAGTACAGCATAGAGTGATGACATACGCTATGGTGCAAGCACAAGGGGTAGTCCGATACATTCAAGACTTGGCCCAAGAAACACGTGAGCTAGGTACACGCGTCAGTCCGGAATTAGAGTTGGGATCTCGGGTGTATGTTCTGCTTCAAGAAGTAGAAGTCTTAGGGATGGAAGCTAGTCGCTATCTATAAACGTGTTATCTTTCCTTTTTATAATCAGACTTCTTCATCTGATGGAAGTCTTTCTAAGGACTACTTGTGAATCAACACCTACATGTGCATTCATTCTTGCATAACATCATCATTGATTTTTGTTCTCTAATAAATCTTTCACTTTAGCATTGTTTTCACCTTATATTTTGTAAATTAATACATTCATTGCATTAAACACATTGCTAATGGAGAGAAGATATTCATCTCAGAGTGAAGTAGTAGAAAAGACAAGAAAATAATCTCACTGGTACAACTTCAAAATCATGGACAACTTAGTGGCTAGAGTAGGGAATCTTGAGGAACTTCAGGGACAGCTGATCGGGATCTAGAGAGAAATGATGACACATATAAAGGAATCTCAAGAAGAATTCAGAGAGAAAATAAATGAGCTGATGAATATGATGACACACAACATGGTGAAACATTGGGTGCAAGAGTGAAAGGAGCAAGGGATAAAAGTAAATAAATTTCTGCTCAGAACAGATTGAAGTTTTGTTTTTCTGTCTTATCCATGTTTTGACTACGGCTTGTTAGGACCTCTCTACATCTAGAATTTCCTTTTGAAGTAATACATCGAATCAACTTTGTTATCCTTGGCCCGAGTGTAGCAAAGATCTTTTTGTAAAGGGCATATGTCATGTTTGGTGATTTTTATTCCAACGAAGAATGTATTTTGCTTAACATACAATGGCCTTGAAAGCATGTATATGTATATCTCCCCTTGCCTTTGTAGGTCCCTAGATATCAATTGCAAAATGTGACATTAAGATCAATTGAATATTGTGATAACGATAAGTCTAATTACTCTCCTAATAGACTCTGGTCAGCAAAGTAAGATTACTACTCCTTTGATGAGGTTCAATGATGAAAAAGCTCCAAAATTAATCATGCAGAGTTGCTTGAAATTGAAATTCTAAGCGTAGTCTCCTATGCATTAATGGATCAAATATAAGGAAATAATAATGAAATATTAAAAGAAAAAACCACTCATTTGCTCGAAAGCCTGGTAATAGGCATAATTCAAGCCTGGTAATAGGCATGTTTAAAGCCTGGTAATAGGCATGTTCAAAGCCTGGTAATAGGCATGTTCATAAAGGAAATATAAAAAGCATACACATGCATCTAGAATCCTATTCTTAGAATGACATTTTTGCACTCTAATGGTTAAACAAGTCCATTTTCTTGGATGGAGCAAAAGTGAGAATTGAGAATGAGTAGTCTTCTATAGCAACGCGGTAATCATGAGGATGAACCGAGTCATTTAAGGGAATTTTACGACTTCAAATTGCCATAATATTCAAAGTCTTCACAGACACAAGCTATGCTTGGAATGATCATCGAAAGGTTAAATATAGGACGCTTTTGAACTTGATATTCAGAGCTCCTATTCTAGTTTCTTTTTTATTATAATTTTGGTTTCAAGGTCCTGTATGCTAATCCAAAACAACACCCTCCATTGAAATTACAATCAACAAAATTGACAGTTTAAGCAAAAAGATTTCCTTGCATTACTTCAGGAGTAAGCTTTAGGATACAAGGTTACAAATGATCGGCCTAACATAAAGAAATAACTCATCAAGAGTACATCGAGAATGATGACAATAGCACATATGCCAGATAGTTTGGAGATTTAAAGCAAGTTTCTCCCATTCAGAGAAAAGAAGAATGAACTAGTGACGGGAATAATATCTTTGAACACAATGAAAGATTGTGAATCTGAGGCATTCGCTCGCCAGAAGGTCAAAAGATAGAAGAAGACTCTATAGAATAGGTCAGTGTCGACGAACCAATTGTGCCCAAGACTGAATAGAGAGAAGTATCGGAGCAGTAATAAGAGTGCATGGTAAGAAAATAGTTGAGCCTAGGATCGAATGAGGCAATGATGAGGCAAAAGAATGATACGGATCCCTACATTAGTATAGGGGCTAAAGAAGAATGTTCGCAGAAATGAGAAATGACCCTGCATTAAAGCATGTTGATGGGGCATATTTGAGATGAATACCCAACTAAAAGAAAAAGATTGAAGAGCATGCAGCAAAGGAATGAAGCGAATAAGAAATTCGAGAATGACTTTTCGAGGACCAGGAGTTTCAAAAAAATGAATCTATTTCATATCATATTGGTAAGCATCCCATAGATTAGGAGCATGCTAACTCTCATTATTCAAGTTTCTTGTCTGTCTTCTTGACAGATGCTCAAGAATTCGAGGAAAATCAGATTTTTATGCTTCACAGCAGAAGAAGCAACTCTCAACAAAGATTCAAGAATTTTTTGTACTCAAACGTTTGCGATTTGATGCCTATGACAGTCAGAAACTGGGGCATCCTTCAAGGTTTTTTTAGTCTTCATCTTTCATGGAAGCAGCAAAAACTTTCTCGCAATCTTGTGATGAGATACCCTTTCATGCCTATGACGATCAGAAATCGAGGTATAAACTTTCAGTCTTCGGCTTTCATGGAAGCAGTGAAAATTATGTGGTAGTTTCGAATAAAGTTACACTTTGATGTTAAGACGGTCAGAACCCGGGGTATTCTTTCAATTTTCCAGTCTTCAACTTTCACGGGAGCAGCGAAAATTTTCTAATAGTCTCACATCGAGATGTCATTTTGATGTCAAGACGGTCAGAACCCAGGGCATCCTTTTGATTTTTCTGTCTTTGGCTTTCGGGGAAGCAGGAAAAATCATGTGACAATCTCAAAGTGAGTTACTCTTTCGTGCCTATGATGGTTAGAAATCGGGGCACACCATCTAGGGATTTTGCAAGCTTTAGCTTTCGGGGAAGTATCAATAATCTTCTAGTCGTCTTACAACAAGATATCATTTTATGCCTATGACGATCAGAAATCGGGATATGATCTTTCAGTCTTGGCTTTCATGGAAGCAGTGAAAATCATGTGGTAGTTTCGAAGCAAGTTACACTTTGATGTTAAGACAGTCAGAACCTGGGGCATCTTTTCAATTTTCCAGTCTTCAACTTTCACGATAGCAGCAACAATTTTCTAATAGTCTCACAGCGATATGTCATTTTGAAGTCAAGACGGTCAGAACCCGGGGCATCATTTTGATTTTACTGTCTTTGGCTTTCGGGGAAGCAGGAAAAATCATGTGGCAATCTCAAAGTAAGTTACTCTTTCGTGCCTATGATGGTCAGAAACCGGGGCACGCCATCTAGGGATTTTGCAAACTTTAGCGTTTGGGGAAGTAGCAACAATCTTCTAGTTGTCTTGCAACAAGATACCATTTCATGCCTTTGACGATAAAAAATCGGGGTATGATCTTTAAGTTTTCCTGTCTTTATCTTTCATGGAAGCAGTGAAAACCTTCCGGTAATCTTGTAGCGAGATACCCTTTTCATGCTTATGACGATAAGAAATCGGGCATGGTCTTGCAATTTTCTAGCCCTCAGCATTTTTAGGAAACAGTAAAAATCTTCCAGCAACAAGGTATTATACCTATGACGATTAGAAATCGGGGTATGATCTTTAAATTTTTCAGTCTTCAGCCTCCTGCGAAGAACCAAAGACTCATGCCACTAGAAAGCCTTCCAACTCCAAGATTTTATCTTCTCAGCAGAGCATTACGGTTTGAAGAATTCAAGAGAGCAGTCGATGCAGATCAACTGAAAATCAAGATAGCGGGCAGTGTCAGAAAAGAACCCTCAGCCTACCCAGACCAAAATGGTCACTATTTTGTCTTTACTCTATCCCTGTTACACAGCAACGAGCAAAGAGGGGCAGCTATTGTAACCCATTTGGTTCGGGCCCCTATTATCCCAATTACAAAGCCCAATTCTGAACCAAACCCATTCACATCAAAATAACCCTAAAATGATAAACATAATCCCCCAAGTTGGTCTACAGCCGCCGCCCTAACTCTCCACCTTCCTCGCGCGTGGCCACCATGTGCGGTGCGTCATTGCCCCGTGGCCACCACGCGCGATTCCATTGGTTGCCTCCACCGTCCACCTGGAACCGGCTGTCTGTCACTTTGCTCCACCGCCCATGTCGATGTCCATATCTGCAAAAGGAAACAGAGAGGTTAAATCAAAATAAATTAGATGCACAACTTGTAAAACCTCATTTTCTCGGGTATAAATCCACCCAAATAGCAGTTGTAATTTTTTTACAGAGTTTTGAATGCAAAAAAAAACGCAAAAGAACCGTTCGAATCTTCTACCCAACAAGGTTAATCGAGCAAAGGTAACAAATGAACTCTTCGTTTCTTATTTTTCCCCTTTTCTTAAAAAAAACAACACAAAAACAGTGTTAAACAAAAAAAATCATTCGAATAAAACCTAGATCTACAGGTTTATGGGAGTATTTTGAAAAAACTAACTTAAAAATCGAAGTCAAAATCTAAAAATACGTACCTTGGGGATTTTCTGGGTATCTTCGGCCGTCGGTGACGGCGGCGGTGACCAGCCGGCTCCCAAGATCGGCGAAGTTGAGATTGAGAGAATATAGAGCCCTTTTTTTTATCTCAAAGCTGGACAAATATTTTTTTTGTGAAAAAAAAACACTTAAATAGGGGCATTAAACGACATCGTTTTTGGGCATCTGAGTTGTGTCCAAAACGACGTCGTTTTGGTGTTGTAACCCGGATGATGACCCAACCCACTCCAGGATCCGCGCATAAAAATAAAGGGGATAATTCCTCTTTTGGTCCTTCCCCTTGGGAAAATTCGTTCCGCAGTCCCTAAAATTTTTTAAATCTTTGCAATCTCGTCCTTAAATAAGATTTAATCATCTTTTAAACGGTAAAATTACTCACTAGGTCCCTCAGCTCTTAGCGTGTTTCTGTTTCTGCCTTGCCGCATGGCAAAATTACCTGTCTAATCCCTGAAAGTTTCGGAAGCTTTGCAATCTAGTCCTAAAATCAGTTATGATCACGCTAAATGGAATAATCTGAATCTGGTCCCTCTCTTTTCGTTTTGTTTCTGTTTTTGTTCCCTTTTTTATGCTTATTTCTTTTTGCACTGTTTTTTCATCCTTTTAATTTCAACCCTTGTTTGTGTATTTCCTCATTATTTGATATCTTTTTATTATATTAATATATAATGTGTATATATGTATATGTCATGTATTATAATATTATAATAATATATATGATACGTATGTAAAGTATGTTTATAATGTATAATATTTATATTACAATAAGTATACTTATGTATAAGGTATGTATATAGCATTATTGTATATATAATATGTATAATATTTACGAATATATATTATATAATATTTTCATTCACTTATATTTTATTACGTTTTATGTTATTTATTTTATATATACGTATATATATATTTCTATTTTGTTATTATTATTCTTTTTCTCTAGTACATAATATCTATTACATATAATTTTTGCCCTCATTATTCCGATATTTCTATTAGGAGTGTCATCCCGGCCTCCGGGTGACATCTCCTCTGAATATCGTGGATACAATGGCCGGTTTTGGATTGATCACACAGATTTGACTATTTTTATCTTTTTATTTTTTATTCATTATTTACTTATTTATTTATTTTTCTTTAATAATTATCGTGTTCTGCCTCATTATTATGATATTTCTGCTAGGAGTGTTATCCCGGCCTCCAGGTGGCATCTCCTTTGAATGTCGTGAATAACAAGGCAGATTTAAACTATTGTTTGTTTTTGGAAATTAATTATTAAATTAAATTGAATTTTTGTTTTTCTTAAATAAATATAATGAGAACTTTTAGGTACCAATTTTGGGCGTAGTGGGGGTGCTAACCCTTCCCCACTCATAACCAACTTTCGAACCCATCTCTCGTTATCTTTTCGGTGTCCGACCTACCAAAAGTGGCCGTTGGTGACTCCACCCTTTGTTTTAAAAAAATCTAACGGTAATCTATTAGGAGTGTCATCCCAGTTTCTAGGTGTCATCTCCTTTGATGCCGCAAAACATTCCAAACCATAAACTTCAAAGAGAAAAAAGGGTCGCTACAACTCCTTTATCGGGTAATTTACAACAACACATAGAAAAATATTTCACAAAATACTGCCCTTTGTGTTTTTATTTAATGATCTATTGTATTTGTTACAGTTTCATTAAAAATTGTCGGAATTATATGTCGACTTCAGTCAAATAAAAGTAAAGTCAACCAACAATTATATCGATTTCAAACCATAATGTATGTCATTTCACTAAATTTTATTAATTTGACAAAAAATACTATAGATCATAAAATAAAAATATCCTAAATTTTAAAATAAAAATTTCAACAATAATATTTTTCCAATTTAACCATCCTTTCTCACGAAGCTTGTTTTGTTTTTTTAATGCAAAAAGGGGTAAAGAATGGAATTTCAGACATTGAAAAAACATCCCCTCAAAAGCATACAAAAGAACTGGCCATGCTTTGGAGACAGAATATTAGAAATAGTAGGAGAGGAAATCATGTTGACTCACAGTGTATGAGTATCTGCTTCGAGCTCACCACATACATCTGATTAAAAAACCAAAACTTTACTACTAATAATACAGCTTTGCTTTCTCTCTGTCTTTCTCCTGGTTCATCATTTGCTTTCTTCTCTGTGGTAAGCAAAAAAAGGAAGAATCTTGATTACCCTTTTTTAATTTCGGGTTATGTTTGCTGTTTGATGGGTGGGGGTGTTTGGTTTCCTAGAAAACTGTAGGAAAAGGAAAGAAAGTTGGGAATCTTGCGACATCCTTAATTGTTCTACTACAGTTCTTTTCACCACATGTGAATCTTTTTGTCTGTTAATCTATGTTATTGGGTTGTTTTCATCCCTTATTTTTTTCTCTACTTTTTTTGGGTTGATTAAGCTTTTCTTAGCAGCAACTCTGTTTTCTTGGGATTTGAAATATGAAAGAATTTGGAGCTTTTGGGTTCTCTTAATCTCTTCTGCTTCGGCTAAAATTACTATGGTTTTTTCTGTAGTTTCAGTCCCATGGGATTTGGATATCAAAGAATCAGCCTTTTTCTGGGCAACTCAGAGCATCAGCTTTACTCCGTTCAATTATTATGAACATGTTTATTGAGTTTTCATTTTCTTTCCCTTCTTTTTTAATTTCACCTTCACTTTCTCTGCAACCAAACATAGCTTTGATTCTCTCTATTCTTTTTTTGAACATCTTTTAATGTACCTTTTTAATTAAATGCTCATGGGGATATCTCCAACTTTCCTTTTTTGTAATGTAATGTTAAAATTGAACTAACACACTACTGAAATCAATGATTTTTCTAGCACCTGATAAGCAGTTGTTTTTACCAATTATATGTAGGCATTTACATTGTTCATACCAATGGAGTCTTGGAGCTATGGTTCTGAAGGAAAAGGCCTTCTTTTCACAGATCAAATACATTGTTCTACTGATGTTGAAGTTGTTGAGAGCATGGATTTCATGGATTTTGGTATTTCTGATATGAACAAGAAACCCTTTTATGGTAACACCAGTATGGGGATTTTTGGAGCTGAGTTTGACAATGATTCCACCACTAAAAGTTTAGTTTCCCCTTCTTGTATGGTTTCCTCTAGCTCATATTTTGGTGAAGAGGAATCTGGTTCCAAGCATTGTAGTTCTTTGATCTCCAACAGTCAAGAATCTTCACTCATTGATTTGAAGCTGGGGAGATTGACTGATTATAAAGATGTACATGATGGGAAATTCTCCAAGGAAACTTCGGTTGTTTCCCCCGTTCAACCAGCTATCCTGCCGAAGAAAGCTCAAACTATGACGAGCTTGATTTCGCATACTCCTTGTTGTCAAGTTTATGGTTGCAACAAGGATCTTAGCTCTTCAAAAGATTACCACAAGAGGCATAAAGTTTGTGAGGCTCACTCTAAGACTGCCAAAGTTATTGTTAATGGAATTGAACAGAGATTTTGTCAACAGTGTAGCAGGTTGCTTGCTTTTTTAACTTTGTCTATCTGAAATTTAATGTCTATCTTTGCTTGTTTGTAGTATAAAATCATAGAAAGGATGTTGATTAACAATTGAAATCGATTTAGAGAAGTTTTCGTAAATGCAAATGAATAAGAACAGGTGTTCATCCTTATAATAGTCATGTATTTCAGCCTGCATATAGGTTGTTTCTTGCAGGCCAATTTTTTCCTTTTGGAGGAAGGTCCCCAAGTCTTTCCTTCTCTGTCCTTTTCTAGCGATAAATCGACAACATATATTAGGGTGGACCTGCATCATAATTGTTCATTGTTTTGTACTTTCATGGCCTTTGTTTTGATATATTTTTGGTGGTACTGATCATAATTCTTGTTGCTACTTCAGGTTTCATTTACTGGCTGAATTTGATGATAGTAAGCGGAGTTGTCGTAAACGCCTAGCAGGGCACAATGAGCGGAGAAGGAAGCTTCATTTCAATACCTTCTCCGGAAAATCACATAAGTTGCTGCATTCGTATCAAGGTATGAACCATCTCTTATTTTTACATCTCCCGAGGCACATACATTTGAAGTTGAAGATATAAACTCAAACTTGTCACGAGGCAGACCCAGTCTTTTGAAGTCGATACAAACATTTTGCGCAATCCCTCGAAAACTAGTATCTGCATACATAGAAGAGTCGGAAGACCAAAAAAATTTGCCTAAGAAATGCATCCTAATTTATTTTCTACCGTGTAGTCGTGTACTGCTTATTTTAGAACATTGAGAATATGAAAAGCTAATGCCATACTTGATCAGCAAATATCGTAAACTAAAAAATGCTGTTGTCTTCAGAAACATGCAATTGAAAGTGTCCATGTCGAAGCAGTTTTAAAAGTTACATATTAGGAATGTAAAATACTAAGAACTACTAGAAAATTTTATAACTGAAGCATTTTATCTCATCTAATGTCTTATGAGTTCATATGTGCCTTTTGGTATAGGTTCAGTTCAATTTGCAGATTAAAAATAGAAATACAGAGTTGTAACAACCAAATTGTCCTAGCTTGCTTTGCTTCCTTCGATTGCTATAGAATTTAATTTTGCAAAATTTTAACATATCGGTAACTTACGTGGACTCTCAGGTACCAAGTTTCTGGGGCCGTCCATATCGAAACGAGCACCTGTCGTTATACCAAATGTATTTCAAGTTGACTTTCTTCATCCTGAAAGAAACATGTACACTAATCAATGTCAGCAGGTTAAATCTGAAGAGAATCCAATGCATAGTTCCCAGTCGGCAATACCAATTGCAAACGGGCAGTTGCTACCATCATCTTTCTTTCATATGCATGGCAGTGGGAGGCAACATATTCCTGGAATATTTTCATCAACAACCGAAGACTTTGATGCTCCTGGTGCGGCATCAACGGTTAAAGAGTTCTCTGGGGTTTCGCGCTCTGACTGTGCTCTCTCTCTTCTGTCAGCTCAATCCCAGGATTTGTCTAGCCATTCGACAGGAATTCAAATGAACAGGCCCTTGATCGATCAAGCTGGCAATGCCCATCGTAGCTCTGAGAAATCTGCAGCAAATGCCTTTTATTCGTGTGGAACGAATTCCATGGGAGTAAGCCAGGCAGGCTCCATTGCGGTCTCTGATGCTGGTCAGACTGCTAATTTCGACGCTCATGTTCAAAACTCGGATCTTTTGAGCACTAGGTATTGCCTATCTCCCGAAAATGGAACCACTGTTGATTTGCTTCAACTTTCAACACATCTCCTAAGAGTGGAGCAACAACGGAACTCCATGCAAGTAAAGCAGGAAAATGAGGACCTGTTTTATTTCCTCACCACATAATTTGCACGAGAGGGAGAAAGGTGTACACACAAGCATCGTTTTCTACCCTTTTTTCCTGCTTTCAAACGCTCTCCATAAATCCAGAACGTTCTATTCTTCTTGCAGGTTTACAGGAAGAGTTGCAATGCATTTCACAAATAGGCTGTTATGACATATTCCGATACCATTGGTAGTACATCTTTTTTATGGTCGGTATATAACAACGCAAAATCCTGGACGTTGTAACTGTACATTGGTGCAAGTTAAGTGGTATTTGTTCTTTTCCTATATAACTCTATTGTCTCTTCTGATTCTATGTAGTTAAGCTGGTTTAGAGTTGATATTGTTAGGAATTTGTTATGCGGTAAAATAACCAAAACGATGAAATAGACTAAGACATGCACATGAGACAAGATTTAATGTGGTTCAGCATAGCCTACTTTTACGGACGAGAGAAACGAACAATCCACTAATAATGTAGAGAACCCGAAGAGTACAAATACATGATCACACATGTAATCTCAAAATCCGGTGTACAAATCACATGACTTGGTGGAACTAAAACATTCTTCCTAACATTCTTACAATACCTATCTCTGCAACGTAGGTACAATAGTTGTAGAGAACTTAAAAGTAGTTACATCTCTCCAGAGAATATTTCTCTCTAACTATCATTCTTTTGTTTTCTTATAATCCAAAGGGTATACCTAATCTATATTTATAGACCCAAATACTTGGTCACCAAGAAATTCTATTCAATAAGATCTACCTAAAATAGATATTTACTCATTGAAGTAAATTTTAATTACCAAGTAATCTTCAACCACTAGAATTATAATAAAACTCAACTTAATTACCAATTATAATTTGAGTTAAAATATTATATATATATATGATACTATTTGAGACATTTGTTGAAACACTTTGAGCTGGTTCAGTGATCCCATCACCTTTGGTTGCACTGAAAGGGCAATGCTCAAGAGGGACAAACTAGGAGTCAAGTTGGAATAAAGATCTCCCCTGCAGAAAAGTTATTCATTTTGCACTAACAAGTTATATATATATATATATATATATATATATATATATATATATATATATATATATATATATAATGTGTAGAAGTTTGAGTGGTTAATGTTAATTGGAAGAAGATATGCTTGTCAGTGTATACAGCATGCATATCTTTGGTAAAATATTATGTTTGCTGCTTTATTGCAGGTTGATATTAGTTTAGTCTTTGAA
This sequence comes from Hibiscus mutabilis, assembly GCA_019671005.1. Taxonomy (NCBI): domain Eukaryota; kingdom Viridiplantae; phylum Streptophyta; class Magnoliopsida; order Malvales; family Malvaceae; genus Hibiscus; species Hibiscus mutabilis. Next base: position 1,819,341 of record CM033754.1, on the reverse strand, counting down.
GCATGATAACTTCTGCATTTCTTTACGACCACCGGTGACAGATTCAAAAATATTTATGAGGGTGGACACACATATATTACACAAATTTTAGAGTGAACACTAGTAAAATAGTAACATGAAGATATTCAAATTTTAAGGCGTATACAATCAATAAAATAAATAACTAATAGAAAGAATTTTATATTTCAAGAAGGCACGTGTACACCTTAGACCCCACAGGAATCCACCAGTGACAACCACCATTCTTTATTGATGTACGATAGTTCAAACACGATACGAATATGACATATTTAGTAAAAATACGAAATACCATACATGTTCAGTGCCTTATTGGCATGTGGATTGTAAATCAAAAGCTACAAAGAAAGGAATGCAACCATTAAATTCCATATGGGAATCTTATTTAAGAATTACAACTTGTCTTTTTATTTACTCCCAATTTGGAAAACCTCTTTCTTTAAGGCCAACAGTAAATTATTGAACCAAACAATGCTTATGGATGTTTGAATAAAAAATTCAACATAACTGGTGGGTAGTCACTCTCTCAAGGGGGAAAATAATAATATATATTAAATGTATTTGTTGTAATAATAATAGTTTGTAGAGTTCTTTTATTAATGTATATTTATGAAAACTAATTATTAAATCAATGTTAATAATTTAATTTGGTTGTTGAATTCTAAAATATGTCTTTTCATATATTTAAAAGGGTTTAATTATAGTTTTAGTCCCTCTATTATATTATTTAAAATTTAAATTTAATCCCTTTGATTTGTCATAGTTTGGCATTAATTTTTATAATATTATTAATAGGTCAAAATCGATAATATTTTCAAGGCTAGGCAAGTGTTAATAATATTAACTACTAATCGTGTCAATAGTATTAATAGGTTTATAGAAATCTATGTAAGCATTTTTAATGTTAACAATTTAGGAAGTTGTTTAGGTTGGGTTGTGTCATGGCATGTTTCATGTCATGAATGTGTTGTTCGTTTGAGCTTCGCCTTAAACATTGTTTGTATCAAATTTTGTTTTCCGGTCAATTAAAGGGACATTCTTTTTCTCCTTTTGTTGTCCGAGTTTAAGTTTCGGTTTGACTTCAATTATAAAGGATTTTTTTAACGAGATTTATTTTCCTGTAAAACAAAATTTACTTCAAATCTGAAAGCTTAAATCTCAAATTGTAACCTAATAGAGGATTGAAACTATAACTAAAAGATCTATTTAATATAACAATTCTATATTAACACTAGATTTTTGTGACAACATGCACAAAAAAAAAAGTTATATAAAAAATATAAAAAAAGTTATAATTCAATTTCTTGTTCGACAAGTAAAGAATTTATGAAAGATTTCTTGTTCACTCAATCTGCTTATTTGAAAAGAGAAAACAAAGACTTGTTATTCAAATCAACACAATCCTATTTATAACATATTAGGGTTTGAATTGGGTGTGAGTTTTAAGGGTGTTTACTGTATCATTTGCATGAGAGCTTATTGTCTTCTATCATTAATTATTTCAATCCATAAAAACTAATATTATCTGATGTTTTCTTTTTAAATATCAATATCCAACATTTATATTTGATTAATATATAGATCTATCAAATAACAAGATAAAGAAAAACACAAAAGGCTAGATGTAAACAAAAATATGATTAGATACTTAAAAGCTAAAATAAAATATGATAATTAAGAATACAGATAAAGTTGAGCTAAATAAGGCTTAAATTCTTCTGTAGTAGCAGTCCAGTCAAGGCTAGCTGTATCTCAAGCTTTGTAAATTGTTGCACTAATATCTCTTCTTCTTCATTCCTTGAAAATTTGATTCATACCCTAATTAAAAGCATCAATCTATCAGCCATGGCCATCCCCAAATTCCAAAATCAAAACAATTCTAGTGTTTATATATATATATATATATATTCTAATGTTGTTTCCTTACATTGCTGCTGCTTTCAGAAATTGATGCAGCTGCTTGTGGAGAAATTGGAATATACCTAGCCCACTGAATGTATACAAAAGTTAGGGGAATTTTTTGGCATTACGCATAAAAATATACATCAAAATCAAATTTATCACGAAAAATGATGAAATTACTGGCAATTTGTTATTGTTCATACATTTTTAGCTGCTGCACTGAAAGCTTCGCTATGTGGAATCTCAGGATTTGCTGCTTTAATCCGCTGTATCTCATCCCTTTCAATATCAAAAATTGTAAAATATGATTATATATACATACAGAGAGAGAGAGAGTTTCAGCATTCCTTACCTCATAAACCGATTGTAAGCAGATGGGAGTCTGTGTTTCTTCTGAGGAGCTGCAAAAGATTAATTAAAATGCAATACTTTGAATAGCTGAGAGTTAATAGGTTAAGGTTTACATACGTTTTACAACAAATGGTGCTTTAGGAGACGATGTCTCGGTCGATGTCGATGAACACTGAGTACCCATCATGAAATCACCGCTGAAACTCTACGTTCACCTCAACATATTGTGTACAAACAAGTTAATTCCATTGCTCGTCGATGGTCAGTTGAAATCGATCCGAAATTTATTTCAATTGGTTCATGTGGTCACCTTTATTATAAACGTACCTGGAGGGTGAGGGTGGTTTGCGGGTCGAGGCATTCACCTTGCAATGGAGGCCTGGTGCTGAGGAAGGAGAGGTTACTGCAATGTCCACATTTCACTGTCACAGTTTCCAGCAACCTTTTGCATGGGGTCCCAACCTATACATACATACATACATACATCATAAGAAACCCTAAGCTATATGTGGTGGATGGTGGTAAATTAAATTAAGTACCGCAAGAACAGTGTCGCAGAAGTTGCAGCGGACATAGCAGAGATGCTCAGGTTGTGGAACCGAGTCCATTTCAGCTCTCTCTTCAAGGTTCATACTATGAAAAAACGAGAGATTATGTATATATATAGCTAGCAGGTCATTACTCAGAGCGTGGGTGTTTTTAGAATAAATTTAAGGTTTGGGTTTTGATCATATAGGATGGCCTGGCTAGCTAGTTTGGAGCTATATATCTAACCTTGGTTAGAGAGTATGGTGGGGGGAAATGAAGCCAATGTCTTGAGTCAAAAGTCGGAGTTTTGTCTCTCGAAATCCCGAAAAAGTAAGGAAACTGAAGAGTTTGTGTTTGGTGGGATTTGAACGCGTAAGGTTAATTTTATGGGTGTATGGCACAAAATTGAGCCGTGAACTCCCGAGGGATTTTGGGTATCCTCTAAGGAAAATTAAAGAGTTTGTGTTTGGTGGGCACAAACACCCTAAGAATACAATATCGATTATTGGATGTTCAACTGAATATTTGACGAAGAATACTTTACGAACTTCTCTTAAAAGAATCGAAAGATCGCTCAACACATTTATTCACACTTGTTATACTTGAACTTCCATTAATATTTACAAATAACTACATATCCATTCCATTTATTTTTTTGATATAATCATCTATATTCAATTATTTATAAAATTGATTTAACACGATGAAAAGTGTACGATGTATCTTGAATGATAAAATTGGAGGAAATTTTGATTTAAAGCTCAAACCCTAGCTTACCCAAGGTAGCTACGAGTAGTGCAAAGTGTTGAATTGGCACCCACACAACTATGCTAGCCACAATGTAATTTGTGGACCAAGTCTTTGAGCTTGGCAATGGAGAATCCAACTATCTCTGATTCTTTTCACTAGAGCAAGTAGGCATCAATGATGGGTGAGTGTGGGGTATAGCAGGTCTAAGGTGCGGCTAAAAACAGTAGGTTTCAAAGCTTTAAAAATAAGTTTTGAAAATTTGTCTAAAAACCTAAAATGTTATTAAAGAAAAACAAGTTTCGAAACTTGTTTTTTAAATTTCGAAACTTGTCAAAAATTATGAAAAAACAACCTAAAATGTTAAAATGTTATTTAATAGACTAACATTTTAGGTTTTTGAACATGTTTCGAAACTTAACGTTTTTTAACCGCACTTTAAACCTGTCGGTTTTTAGACTCCCCCATTAATGATGCATGAACCTGGACCCATGGTTTCCTTGAAAGAGTTTGAATTTGAGACTGAAATGGGGTACCTGTCCATGCATTCCATCTTCTGTTGGTGCTATGTTAAAAACGGAAAGCTGAAAGAGATTGATGCTGCAATCACATGTCAGTGTCACTCACACATGCACACGCATTCTGCTGATAGGAATTGCAGTACTGGTACTGGCATGAAAGATTAATGATGAAAAACTCGACTCGAGCTCAAATGATTTGAATCCAAAACAACTCAAATACTAAGTAACTTGAAATTAACCTAACCCCATCTAATAGCGGAATTGACATGTGTAGGTGGGAAATAAGAAAAGAAATTACCAAACATGGGAAAAGGCTAGTCTTTGACACTTGGTTTCCTCGCCTTTGTTTGCTGGTATAAATCGACATTCCCAAGGGCCAAGGGTGAGCTTTTAGCACTCAAAGGCCAGCCAAGTACATGCTGGTTTGGTTTACTATATTTGTTTTTTGTTCACTGATGCCTGATTTCTGGGAGTCTAAAAGACAACCTAATTTAAAGTTAAAAAGACTGATAAGTTTCGAAATTTGTCTAAACAACTTAAATATTAGACTTTTTATAACATTTTAGGTTGATTTTTATAATAAATTTTGAAATTTGTCCAAAAAAACCACTAACTAAAATGTTATTTAAAAAAATCAAGTTTTGAAACTTGTTAAAAATCATAAAAAAAACCTAAAATGTTATAAAAAGTCTAATATTTTAAATTTTTGCATAAATTTCGAAACTCGTCGTTTTTTAACCGCACCCCAGACTCACCCTGATTTCTAACTTCCTTGGGTGTCGATCTCTCTCCTTTGAACTCAAATACTCGATGCAAGCATTTGATTCGTTTTGATTCACAACTCATTTGAGACGTGTAAATAGTTATTTTGATCAACCGATATGGTCACCTTCTTTCTCATCTCAGGAAACTTTGCATCGTGATTGAACTACTCATTCTCTCCAACAGTAGTTCAAAAGATAATTTTTTGTGCAGATATTGAAATTCTAAAAGTAATTGCTCCCATATTAAAATTATCCATGAAAAATAGCTTCGTTGTCCACTTGCCTGCCCTAAGCAATTTAATCAGTCTTCAATGGCAGTAGAGATGGATAGAGAGATGCTGGAGTGCGGTCGCATCCTTGAAGATTTTAAATTCTCATACAATTTAGTCATTTTATATTAATTATCTAATTTCACGCTGCCTAAAATTTTATAATTTCATACCCCTAAATTTCTAATATAACTTCTTAGTTTGCACCGCAAACGTTAAATTCTAGTACCTTAGGAAGGACAGCCTGTTCAGACCAATTTAGCATATATTTTAAATATCTTTTTTTTAAAATTTGAACCAAGATGTTATCTTGTTCATAAACAAGTCAACAAATAAAGTGGTTGATTGATTAAGATTTATAGGTCGTAATGGTGGGTCGATGTCACGGACAGGGCTGGAATCACTGCAGATGGAAACGAGGATGCAACAATTGTCTAGAAAGTAAAGAGTATGCGCAGGAGTTTGAGAGAAAAAAAAAAAGCTCCTAAGGCCTTAACTGATTTTGTCAGTTTCTAGGGGTGAGACAGATTGAGAGATATAACACAGATTGAGAAAAAAAAAGCTCCTAAGGCCTAAACCATTTAGATGGTTCTATTATTGGGCAGACGATAAGGGCCTCGCGGATTCTGTGCTCCGTTCGTGTCACAGTATGAAAGGATTGGGTATTGATTCTATGTTGCGACAATGCAAAAAGAATGCTAAAGCCTGGCTAGTTCGCAAACAGTCTTGTGATTTGGAATCCATTCCTGTTTTGGAGAGCAAAATTACCAAACTTGAGGCAGACATTGCTAGTGGGTACCCTGATTTCAATCTTAATGCTGAGTTACAATCCACACGAGCCCAACTGTGGAAAAAGAAATCAGACAAGACGAATGTGAGTGGCTGCAAAAGTCGAGGTTGAGGTGATTTGAAGTGGGGGATAGAAATTCCAATTTTTTTTCACATTTTTGCCTCTACAAGAAGAAGAAAGAATTCTATTGTTAAGCTCACAGTGGGAAATTCAATTTTTAAAGAGCCAGAGAAGATTAAAAACTCATGGAATCCCATTTTCGAAAAATATACAACGATGTTCAAACAATCTTGGTTGATCGACTAGAAAGCAATCTGAATTCTCTTGACGATGAGGCTGCAAATAAACTAGAAGAACCATCTTCTGAAAAAGAAATTAGTTCTGCTTTATCATCCACTGATGGCTCGAGAGCCTCGGGGCCGGACGGATTCAATCTGAATTTCCTAAAGAGATTTTGGCCCTCCTTAAAAGAAGAAATCTGCAATTTTTTCTCAGAGTTTTATCATGGAAAGATACGCGATCGTTATTTCAACCATTCTTTCATTGTGTTAATTCCAAAGATTAACAATCCGACAACAATTGAGGACTATATTCCTATTAGTCTTGTTGGGTGTGTCTACAAACTGCTAGCTAAAGTGCTCGCTGCACGTTTGAGCCGAGTCTCGAATGATGTAATTGGAGAATCTCAATTCGCCTTTTGTCCGAAAAAATAGATCATTGATTGTTCCCTTATTTTCAATAAAATAATCGACTACACCAGAAGAAAAGGATTGTCTTCAAAGTTGATTTTCGGAAAGCCTATGACTCGGTGGATTGGGGCTTCCTGTTATTTGTTATTGAAGAAGATGGGCTTCGGGAATCGATGGTGCTCGTGGATAAAATCTCGTATCTCTTCGACCATGATTTCAGTGCTAGTTAATGACTCTCATATTAAGATCTTTCCTATCTCAGGGCCTACGTCAAGGCTGCCCATTGTCACCTCTACTATTCAACTTAATAGCCGAGGCCCTTAGCTCCTTCTTCCGCAAGGCAGTCTCAAAGGGTTTTTTAATGGATTTCGAATTGGTTCTAGCTCGCATCTTCAATTTGCCGATGACCTCATTATCTTTTGCGGAGATAGTGAATCCCAAATCAAAATGTTGTCCGAATTTTAAGAAGTTTTGAGTTAGTTTCTGGGCTCAAGTTAAATCTTCAGAAATTCAAGTTGCTTGGGATTAATATAAAAGAATCGTTGGTGGATTTTTGGGCATCAACCTTTCACTGTAAAAGTGAGAAGTTCCCTAGCCTCTATCTTGGGCTTCCTTTGGGACAACTGAAGAACCCAATTTTGATTTGGGACCCTATTGTGGATAGATTCAAGACAAAATTTGCAGGCTGAAAATCTAAGTGCTTGTCATTCAGGGACGTATCACGCTCATTAAATAGATTCTATCCAATTTGTCAATGTACTACATGTCAATGTTCCCTATGACAGCTTCAATTGGTAACTACTTGTCAAAGTTAATAGCAAAGTTCTTGTGGGGCTCTCTTGATCGTCGCGCAATCCATTGGGTGAAATGGGAAGTTCTTTGTTTGCCAAAAAAAGCTGGTGGTTTAGGATTGTATGATTTCAAGACTAAAACACAATCCTTAGATGTAAATGGCTATGGCGGTATGGGTCCGAGCCTAACAGTCTATGGCGTAAAACTGTTGCGGCTATTTATGAACCTAAATCGATTGCTCTATTGTCTGAAAATATATCTTCCTCAAACAAGTCGTGGATTTGAATGAGCATTTCCTCTCAACTCTCTAGTCGCGAATCAACTTTCTCGACAAATATTTGTTTTAAGGTTGGTAATGGTAAACGTATCCAATTTTGGTCTGATGTGTGGCTCGGGAGCAATGCATTAAAAGAATCATTTCCCAGAATATTCACCTTGGCCAAAAAAAAGTGTGGTGTCATAGCTGATTTTGGGTTTATTGAAAATGGGAAGTGGAGCTGGAAAATTGTGTTAGCGATAGTGCTCTAAGGCCTATTGTATGGATGTGATATTTTGATTATTGAATTTATTGTTATGATAAATTTGCATGCTTTTGTATCCTTAAATATTATTATTCTAAATATCCCTAATCAGTTATTATTGTGAGAACAATAATAAGATAAGATTAATATGAAGTTTGATAGATATTCATAAGATGAATATGTGAATGAGATTCAAATCAAATTCATATATATATATATATATATTTGTTGAGAACAAATATTAGGATCGACTAATCTTGAGATTAATACATGGGTTAAAGTTATATATTAATCTTCAAACAGTTGTGACATTAAATCCTTAGACCTGAAATTGCTACGGTTCTCACATGATAACTATTATGTTTTGACATAGTCAAACATCGTTTTTAATCGGACGATTATAAAGGTTATGCTTGAACATAATAAGGAATCATGCAATGAGATGTGAGTAATTAAGATGAAATTTATCCCTCTAACATAAGAGTGATATCTTTGGGCCCCTCGATGATTGAGACTGAGAAATGCATGGCCATGCTCAAATGAGTTGATAGAGATCAATGTCATTTGTTTAATCAGTTCAATTGGGCATCGAGAAACTAAAGATGGAACAATATAAGGTTAACATTTTCCATGTCTTATATTCTATCAAGATATCGTGAGATAAAAGGATTATGACATAAACTGAATTAAGGTTGTCTCAGATTATGAGCTTTTCATTTAACTTGGGTAGTCATAATGTCTTGCTAGAGGCCGCTGATGACTTGTAGAATAAAATGTGATTTTATCTACTGCCAACGTTAATTGAACCTATAGGGTCACACACTAAGAATGTGTAACACCCCCTTCCCGTATTCGTACAGTGAACACGAGTCGGAAATGTCACAGTAAATTAAAAATTATTTTACCTTAAGAATTAAGGCTATTTCAAAATTTCAATTAATCTGATGGATAACAATAACATTAAAACTAAGTTCTAACATAAAAACGCAAAAGTTATACATATCACATACTATTCATTATACATAAACAAAATCATTACAAGGCAAACCGGTTTATCCTTTAACAAATTAAACAGGTTATTTCGTACATGTCATTATTCACATATAAAACTAGGATGTCATAAGTTGAAAATAACCTGTCAACTCTATGTCTTCACAAAAGATTTGATGCAACAGCTCCGTCCAATCCTACTCCAGTTTACCTACGCGTATTAAAGAAATACACGCTAAGTATAACTTAATGAGGCATAAGTAACATGTATAAAATCTTTATAATGCATGATACTTTCCAAAAACCTGATTTAAAAAAATACTTTGTAATACCAGAATATAGCCCAAGGTAAATATTAAGTACTTTAAAAGTACTATTCTTTATTGCTTGCAGACACAATAAAGTGCCTATAACATACATGACACTTTACAGTGTCGATAACTTTATGATACACATTGAAGTGCCAATAATCTTATAATACTCTTCAAGTTTCATTAACTCGTAGAATGCCTTATATGGTTGATGGTGCCTTTAAACCAACTAACCAACTTATACGGTTGATGGTTCCTTTAAACCAACTAACCAACTTATACAGTTGATGGTGCCTTTAAACCAACTAACAACTTATATGATTGATGATGCCTTTAAATCACCTAATCCATAATCGAATAATATATTTTTACATTACCAAGGGCAACCTTAAAAACATTTCCTGCAATTAAGGGCAAATAACACAATATCCATACATACCACGTAAAACATTTTATATTGGAGCAGTTCATACCCCAATATGCTTTATAATATTCATGGTATACTGCCATAATCTGTAAATCATTAAAATAAAGTACCATGCTAAAAGCATATATGCACTCACATTTTCCTTGTAATGCCCCTTTTTACTATTCGATTAGTCTCAAACTTTTTCTTTTCCCGGTCTATTAGTACGACCTTGATCTTTATCGGTATCTAGATGAAAATAACAAATACCATTTCAAAGCATATGTTAGAACATACTCAATCTATATAAAATAATGGAAAGTAAATGAATAACTATCCATTACTTACAAAAATTGATCCGATAAAATTTGCATATTCGAACCAATATTTCTTAAACTATTCTTTAAATTTCCAACTTTTCCCAAAATTTACATTTCAGTCCCTAAGGACACTTTTAAGCCTCCAAACATCATTTTAAAGCCAAATCCTTACAATTATCACCGTTCACACTTTAGGACCCAAACTTTAAAAAATTAACATAATGGTCCTTGAATTTTCTGAAATTCACAAAAGGGTCCAAAAGTTAGAATAAACTTCAAAATCAACCTGCAAATCATTTAACTTGATTTTTCAACCCAATATTCTTCAAAAACAAGTTCAACAATCAAATCCTAAACTTTACAAAAATTACAATTTGGTCCCTAATGCTAAATAATTGGGGATTTTCATTCCAAACCACTTATATCATCATATTTAATCATTCTTCCTTCATTAACACCTTAAAATTCCAAACTTGGATCAAACCCTAATTTTTTCCATAATTCAAGAACATAGGTATTTCTTCATCCTAACATCAAAATCATACTAATGTAACATCATTCTCATCATTTCCAACATCAAACAAAATTTTGCCATAATTTCCCTTAATTTTTCAATGGTAGCCGAATAGTCACTACTAGGTTTTCCATGAAACTTTCAACATTTAAACAATAGAAATAACACCACAAGCATGTTTCCAACATGAAAAACCATTAAAACTCAAAATTCCATCATGCTCTTCATCAACCCTAATTACCAAACTCAACCTTAGAGACATGGAAACTAAATAAAAATTATACCAAAAGATAGAGAACTTCACGGAGATTGTTTTCTTGTTTCATGTCTCCAGCTCAAATCTAACTCAAGAAGCTTAAAAATTGAATCAAAAATTTCCCCCTTACCTAGATGAAGCTTGCGGCAGCTTGGAGGAAAGATGAAGATGATTTTTGCCAAATTTTGATCTTTTTTATGCCAAATGGCATAATATTCACCCAATTTAATTAATATAAACTCTTGATAGTCAAAAGACTATTAAAGCCTTGAATTATGACCAACCACATCTCTACACCTATTTATTCTTATAAAAAATAATCAATTACTTTAATAAAATAAGGGTGAAAGGTCTATTTTATCCTCTAACTAATTCTTTATTTACTAGTTTGCTATTCTAGTAAATATCCAACCATTCTAGTTGAAATCCAACCAAACCATAATAGAATATTCCAAAACTTTTCCATAGCATTTTGTATCAATCTCTAAAATTTTGATTCGATCCGATTTACCTATATTTATAAAATTCTTCTACTACGATTTATCCTTTACCGAACTATCGAATTTATTCCAAAAATTCCATATTTCATATTCAAGAAATAAACTATTTTATTTCATAAAAACTTCCTTTCCAAAAACTTAGACTGAATTTTCCTAAATCAGTCTATTATTCTGATAATTATCGAATATCTTCATAAATTAAAATTCTCTTAAAAATTCCTTTATCTATATTCCATACGAATATTCTCTACTCTTACTGAGTCCAAAATACTGATCATAAACACTTTTATGGAACCTTCCCATAGGTCACCCATCATAAATTTTCATGACCTAAGCACGCTTAATAATTCTATTCGACCCAATTTCAGTACCTTTTTCTGGTTCTTAATTCTAAAAACCGACATCAAGATACTTAATTCGATCCGATTCACACTTATACTGAATAAAATAACTTATTAGAAAATTACCATGTTGGTCCCTGAACTTTTCCCATCTTTTCACTTTGACCACCAAACTTTAAAATTTTACGTTTTAGTCACTGAACTAAAACCACTAACTTTTAATTCCTTACATTTTAGTCACTAAGCTAATATTAGGGTATTACAATTCTCCCCCTTAAGAAAATTCGTCCTTGAATTTTCAGAACGTACCTGTAACAATATCGGGTTCTTCTCTGTCATCTCTATTATCATATGTCTAAATATGATAAACTCTAGCTGAAGCTCGATCATTTTGTTCTATAGCAGCTTTAGTCTCTTTTTGAGAACCTGTTATAGACGATCCTACATATCCTCGACTTCTGCCTCTTTGCAATCCAACAGATCTTTCTATTTGAACCGATCTATCACCTTGATTTGGGCAATCACATTTAAAATGTCCAATCTCGCCACAACAGAAACATACTCCTATGATCTTTCGACACTCCCCAAAATGCTTTCGGTTACAATTCTCACATCGGGGATAACCTTGTTGATTTCTAGCATTTTTTGTTGTTGTCGAAGTATTTTTGAATTTTTCAAATTGTTTTGCTTGTTCTTGGGGTGCTGAAAATTCAAATCTTTCCTGTTGTGAATATCCTTTACCTCGCTTTGATGATTGCGAAGTGAAAGATATCTCAGTACTTCTTTTTTGACCCAGGGATTCTTTTTCAGCCTTCTCTCGAACAATCTCCATTGCTTTAGCTCTATTAACTGCTTCTTGAAAATCCCTGGGAATAATAGCCACCAGCACCTTTTGATATCTGACATCTAGACCACTTATAAAACTATCAATGATAGCTCTCTCGTCCGGTAGTAATTCAGAAGCAAATCTACTCAATCTATTAAACTCGCATTCATATTCATACACTGAGCGATCTCCTTGCTTAAGGTCTAGGAACCGCTACCTCATTTCTCGAATGAAGGCATCTCCAATATATTTCCTCCTACTCACAGAGGAAAACTGCCAGTTCACCTCTTCATGAACACGAGCAGTGATGTTATTCCACCGGACCAAAGCTTGTTCCCTCAATAAGGAAACCACACCTTCCAATTTTCCTCGGTCATCACAGTTAATCCAAGTCAATATGGTCTGTATATCATTCAGCCATAAATCAGCGGACATTGGGTCTCCATCACTGTTGCCCTTAAAATCGGGAGCTTGCAGTTCCTTTATCTCTTTAGGTACAAAAATCCGAGAAGGTCTATTTATTATGGCATCCAAAGCCTGTAAAAAGGTTCCACGATCTTGTACTGGCATCTCCTGCAGCGCAGGCTATTGTATCTCCTCTCCGACTTCTGGGGCAATTTCTGGCCCCATCAGCTGAGTAGCATGTCGAGATCCTTCTTCTTCCGACATCTATACTCATAACATTCACTTAAACTAATAAGCAATTGCATCAATCAAACAAGTATCATTTCCAAGTAATTACGACATCCTAGTGGCATTTACTCTTTAAAACACTTTCTTTGAATTCAAATAAATTCAGAATTGGCTAAACTTGTAGCTCTGATACCAATAAATGTAACACCTCCTTCCCGTATTCGTACACCGAACACGAGTCGGAAATATCATAGTAAATTAAAAATTATTTTACCTTAAGAATCAGGGCTATTTCAAAATTTCAATTAATCTGATGGATAACAATAACATTAAAACTAAGTTCTAACATAAAAACGCAAAAGTTATACATATCACATACTATTCATTATACATAAACAAAATCATTACAAGGCAGACCGATTTATCTTTTAACAAATTAAACAAGTTATTTCGTACATGTCACTATTCACATATAAAACCAGGATATCATAAGTACTAAAAATAACTTGTCAACTTTATGTCTTCACAAAAGATTTGATGCAACAGCTCCGCCCAATCCTACTTTGGTTTACCTCCGTGTATTACAGAAATACAGGCTAAGTATAACTTAGTGAGGCATAAATAAGTAACATGTATAAAATCTTTATAATCCATGATACTTTCCAAAAGCCTGATATTTTAAAAAAAATACATGCTTCGTAATACCAGAATATAGCTCAAGGTAAATATTAAGTACTTTAAAAGTACTATTCTTTATTGCTTGCAGACACAATAAAGTGCCTATAACATATATGACACTTTAAAATGCCGATAACTTTATGATACACATTGAAGTGTCAATAACCTTATAATACTCTTCAAGTTTCATTAACTCGTAGAATGCCTTATATGGTTGACGGTGCCTTTAAACCAACTAACCAACTTATACGGTTGATGGTGCCTTCAAACTAACTAACCAACTTATACGGTTGATGGTTCCTTTAAACCAACTAACCAACTTATATGATTGATGATGCCTTTAAATCACCTAATCCATAATCGAATAATATATTTTTACATTACCAAGGGCAACCTTAAAAACATTTCTTGCAATTAAGGGCAAATAACACAATATCTATACATAGCACGTAAAATATTTTATATTGGAGCAATTCATACCCTAATATGCTTTATAATATTCATGATATACTGCCATAATCTGTAAATCATTAAAATAAAATACCATGCTAAAAAAATATATGCACTCACCTTTGCCTTGTAATGCCCCTTTTTACTATTCGATTAGTCTCGAACTTTTTCTTTTCCCGGTCTATTAGTACGACCTTGATCTTTATCGGTATCTAGATGAAAATAACATATACCATTTCAAAGCATATGTTAGAAAATACTCAATCTATATAAAATAATGGAAAGTAAATGAATAACTATCCATTACTTACAAAAATTAATCCGATAAAATTTCTATATTCGAACCAATATTTCTTAAACTAATCTTTAAATTTCCAACTTTTCCCAAAATTTACATTTTAGTCCCTAAGGACACTTTTAAGCCTCCAAACATCATTTTCAAGCCAAATCCTTACAATTATCACCATTCACACTTTAGGACCCAAACTTTAAAAAATTAACATAATGGTCACTGAATTTTTTGAAATTCACAAAAGGGTCCAAAATTTAGAATAAACTTCAAAATCAACCTCCAAATCATTTAACTTGATTTTTCAACCCAATATTCTTCAAAAACAAGTTCAACAATCAAATGCCTAAACTTTACAAAAATTACAATTTGGTCCCTAATGCTAAATAATTAGGGATTTCATTCCAAACCACTTATATCATCATATTTAACCATTCTTCCTTCATTAACACCTTAAAATTCCAAACTTGGCTCAAACCCTAATTTTTGTTCATAATTCAAGAACATAGGTATTTCTTCATCCTAATATCAAAATCATACTAATCTAACATCATTCTCATCATTTCCAACATCAAACAAATTTTTGCCATAATTTCCCTTAATTTTTCCATGGTAGCCGAATAGTCACTAATAGGTTTTCCATGGAACTTTCAACATTTAAACGATAGAAACAAAACCACAAGCATGTTTCCAACATGAAAAACCATTAAAACTCAAAATTCCATCATGTTGTTCATCAACCCTAATTACCAAACTCAACCTTAGAGACATGGAAACTAAATAAAAATTATACCAAAAGATAGAGAACTTCATGGACATTATTTTCTTGTTTCATGTCTCTAGCTCAAATCTAACTCAAGAAGCTTAAAAATTGAATCAAAAATTTCCCCCTTACCTAGATGAAGCTTGCGGCAGGTTGGAGGAAATATGAAGATGATTTTTGCCAAATTTTGATCTTTTTTATGCCAAATGGCATAATATTCACCCAATTTAATTAATATAAACTCTTGATAGTCAAAAGACTATTAAAGCCTTGAATTATGACCAACCACATCTCTACACCTATTTATTCTTATAAAAAATAATCAATTACTTTAATAAAATAAGGGTGAAAGGTCTCTTTTATCCTCCAACTAATTCTTTATTTACTAGTTTGCTATTCTAGTAAATGTCCAACCATTCTAGTTGAAATCCAACCAAACAATAATAGAATATTCCAAAACTTTTCCATAGCATTTTGTATCAATCTCTAAAATTTTGATTCGATCCGATTTCCTTATATTTATAAAATTCTTCTACTGCGATTTATCCTTTACCGAACTATCGGATTTATTTCAAAAATTCCATATTTCATATTCGAGAAATAAACTATTTTATTTCATAAAACTTCCTTTCCAAAAACTTAGACTGAATTTTCCTAAATCAGTCTATTATTCCGATAATTACCGAATATCTCCATAAATTAAAATTCTCTTAAAAATTCCTTTATCGATAATCCATACGAATATTATCTACTCTTATTGAGTCCAAAATACTGATCATAAACACTTTTATGGAACATTCCCATAGGTCACCCATCATAAATTTTCCTGACCTGATAATTCTATTCGACCAAATTTGAGTACCTTTTTCTGGTTCTTAATTCTAAAAACCGACATCAATATACTTAATTCGATCCGATTCACACATATACTGAATAAAATAACTTATTGGAAAAATTACCATGTTGGTCCATGAACTTTTCCCATCTTTTCACTTTGGCCACCAAACTTTAAAATTTTACGTTTTAGTCACTGATCTAAAACACTAACTTTTAATTCCTTGCATTTAATCATTATGCTAATATTGGGGTATTACATAATGTATAAGAATGGTTGTGGTTATTACTCCCAATAATAAATTTAAGATAATGTGATTATTTTAAATTATATTGAGAGAGATTAATTATTCGAATTTAAAGAAGTTAAATTCGTATTTTTTGTAATAGAATATTTTATTTATTTTATTATTTTTCCAAAAAATAATATTAAATAAATAATAATAAATAATCTCATTATCTATAATTGATTGGATTTAAATTTCTTATTGGATAAGGATTCCATTTTTAATATATTATTTATTTATTTTAAATAAATAATATTATTAAATAAATCACATCATCTAGATTTTGGTTGAACTTGGATTCCTTATCAGATAAAGGAATTTATTTTATAATTTATTTAAAATAGTTTTAATTAAATTATAATAAGTGAACTCAATCTAACCTCAATCAAGTCATATATATATATATATATATATATGTATGTATGCCAAGGGGGTTTTGGAGAGTGATTTTCGAAATAGCCACAAAACTAAAAAATTAGATTTTTCGAAATCTTGATTGGAACTAGCATTCCGATAGCCGTTCATCGTTTATTCACGTATGGATACTTGTAGAGGGCGGTCGTCTTTCAGAAAAGCAGTGCCTCAACTCAACCGGATTCCTGAATAAAAAATTAAGGTAATTCTTGATTTCTTCCTTGTACATTAATATGATTGCATGAGATCTGGAAATTTTTCATAGGATATTTTTCCGCTGCGTTTATATGCTTGATTAAATCAGTTTATTTCCTATGAAACCCAACAAATTGAACTTCACAAGAGATTGTTCGACTGGGAACGGAATGTATGGGAGGCTTTCTTAAGCCTTATTCAAAGCAGTCGCATAAATTCTCATATGTCTGACTCTCTTAGATGGAAAGCTGATCCAAATGGGTTGTATAGTGTAAAGTCTTTTTGTAAAATTCACTCTAATGATAGTGGTGTCAAAGACGAAGTCTGGAAGTTAGTGTGGTGTGGCCTTGCTCCACCAAATGTGAAATTGTTTACATGGAAAGTAATCCATGACAGAATCCCAACTAAATTGGAGCTGTCGAAAAGAGAGTGCCTCCTCCAACAATCAATTCCATGCCTGTTTTGCCTGAATGAACTAAATCTATATCACATTTATTATGCCACTGCTATACAATTTGGAAACTGTGGACTAGATGGTGTGAATTGTGGCAAGCCTGCCTTGTTGTTCCCTCCAATTTGCGTGATTTGTTCCTACAGTTGTATTCAATGTCAAAATCCAAGATCGACGACAAGGTATAAAATTTAAGTTTCTTCAGTTTTATTTGGACAATCTGGACCTACAGAAATGATATTATATTTAAGGGCTCTAAGATAGATATGAGTCATTTGTTTGATTTGTGTTCACTGAGACTAAGCTGGTGGTGCAAAGTCAAGTGGCCCGAAGGAAAGTTTTCTACCACCGACCTTGTAAAAAATCCTAGCAATTTCAACTTGATTCATCCCATCTTTAAAAACCAGAAACTGTGTTGCTGGGTGGCACCGAAAAAAGTGTTTTGAAGTTCAATACCGATGGAGCTATCGAAGGTAGTTTTGGAGAGCCATGTATTGGGGGGTGTTACGTGATGAGTCTTCGAAGACTTTACTTTTCAAAGTCTGCTGGCATTTCTGATGTTTTTTTCTGCGGAAATTATGGCCCTATTAGAAGCAATGATTTTGTTTGGCAAATCCCAATGGTGCGACAGGTACAAAGTAGTGTTTGAGTGTGATAGCAAAATGATCATAGAATAAATTGTAACCTCATGTTTAAGCAGCAACAGAGGATTCGATTTGAAGTATTCAATATGTCCTTAGAGAATGCAACAGGCCATGGATCGGCAAAAAAAGGGATTGACAGAGCATCTGATCTAGTTATTTTCGATCCTCCTTAGACAATCTGGCAATGTTATAGTTGATTCTGAGCAAGGGAGAAACACCCAGGGTTATGTTGTGATCTGTTGTAAAATTTTTCATGGGATTGGGTTATGAAATCCTAGATGATGGGAATGTATGCTGCTTTGGACAATAATAATGTGCAATCCTTTTCCTCAATTTAGGTGTTAAACAAGTTTTTTAACGAGGCCAGTATTGTTGCTTTTATTCTATCCCATAAAAATCTATCTTTCAAAAAAAATACGAGATTTGTTGTAATATTGTTGATTTAAGATTCAAATTAGAGATATGTTCGAATAAATCCATAATAAGAAAATTATATAAACTAACTAAATTAAATTTTAAGTTCATTTTCTTACATGAAAAATACAATTTATTAAACGAGAAAACTTTGGTTTTAATTCAATCATGGTAGTTTGATATCTTAACATGCAGTCCCTTTGGTGCTTCAACTCTTGGGAATTGATGGATTTCATTTCTACCAACTTCCTCCCACCTGCATTTCAAACATAAAAATCCCATTTAACCTAATTTAAATATGAATAAGCCCCTGCATTACCCAATTCGGATTAGTCAACCAATAAATTGGATACCAATGGTTAAACAAAAAAAAAACTAGGATCAATATGGATTTCAAATAAAAAATAATGAAAATGTAATTGTGGACCAACCTATAACTGGTAACAAAATAGTGAAGGAAGATAGAAATTTGGAGTATGCCCAATTCCTTTCCAGGGCATAGCCTGCTGCCTCCTCCAAATATGAAGCAGTAACTGTGACACTCCAAGTTCTTATCCTGCAAGTTCAATTGAATCATATAATAAATTATATAAAATTAAAGTACAATGACTAAACCCTGAATTTGATCAGAGTAGAGGGACCAAAAAGATAATTTGATCAAAATGAGCTATGGAAAGCTCCAAGCTTATAGTAAGTTGTAACTCACTAGCCATCTCCATGGATTGAAGGCAAAAGGCTCAGGATAAAGGAATGGATCATAGTTTATTTCCCTTGTATAAACATATATTCTCCATCCTTTGGGAATGGTAAACCCTGCCAATCAACAACACATGAAAATTTGCTGGTTGAGTTAGCAAAATCGAAATAGTTATGTTGTTCAAACTCTTCGTTTTTTTAGAGTACACGTGAACATGGAAATATGATCGGAAAAGATTCTCTAAATACATAAACAACCTTAGAGAAGTCCTAGAATACTTATGTCGGATACGGTGCGTATCCGACACTAGCCTCTAGGTCCGGGTAACATAGTTGAACATACCATTCAACAACATATCATCTGTTGTCTTTCTCAGTACCCCATTAACAACCGTAGCCAACCTTGAGGTTTCAAATATCACCTGCACAGAAAACAGACTTTGATTAGTTGCATGATGCAATGAAAAAGCAGGTGTGGTGTGCAAGATTCACTATTTTTCTTACAGCACGAGTAAAACTCATAGACTTGTAATCGTTCCAATCAATTGCCTCCCCTGGTTTCTTCTTTTCTCGTATAGCGAAGTGTTCTTCCTAGGCAAGTCATACCAGAATCATCAAAACACTATGACATAATCAAGAAACCATATCGAGATTTCGAGCAGTCGAGAAATCCTAACTCACTCTTAGTTCTTCAAGAGCTTTAGGATGATCATGGAGGTACTTGACGGCCATCATCGAAGTCGTCGAGACGGTCTCGTAACCGGAGTACAGTATAGTAATTATCTGATCAATTATCTCTTCATCACTGAGAATGTACTTCAAATCTTTGCTACGAAGAAGGCGACAAAGCATATCGCCATAGAGTATTGAAGAGTTTCTTCTTTGTGCCATAATCTGTTTCAACATCTTCACTATTCTTTTCCTTCCCTGATTGAATCAAAACCGAAACATCACGCAAATTCCTTGAGAATCATATGGAAAAGTTTGAGAATT
Organism: Hibiscus mutabilis; assembly: GCA_019671005.1. Classification (NCBI taxonomy): domain Eukaryota; kingdom Viridiplantae; phylum Streptophyta; class Magnoliopsida; order Malvales; family Malvaceae; genus Hibiscus; species Hibiscus mutabilis. The sequence continues at coordinate 1,799,244 of CM033754.1, read as the reverse complement.
TTGAAAATTTTACCTGGAAACCATGATGGTAATTTGTCCCTGGAATGTTTATAGGCAGTGAAATTGTTCCTACTAGCAACTTATCAAACTCTGGTTTGAAAATCTCATAGAGTGCAGCTGGTTCATGTTCAACAATTTGATAGAATGATACCCGCAATGCCATCTGATAAGAGATGAATTTACCCAAATTCAGCATATTTGCAGTCATGAATGGACCGATGGGTGCTGAGGAGACAGTGGCACCCCTAAAAATTTTAAATTCACTTATAGTTTAAATATTTTCTTTGTATTTTCTATTGACAATCTAACTAATATAACTTCCTAATAATCTGTACCCTACAAGAAATCCTGCGTGCGTCCGTGTTTGCAGTGTTAAAAAGCTTAAGATCATTGAGATGCAAACCTCATTGGTTGTTTCTTGGATATCAATGGTTTTCCCATGCCAGTTCTGCAGGAAAGATCTTGTGAGCATGTCAATCTTCGGCAAGTGTTCATCTTTGATCACAAGAGGACCTACGAGAGACAGCAAAGAGCCACGGATACGCTTGTGAGCAGCGCCATGCACGGCGGCGATGTTGCATTTCCCTAGTATATCAAGCATGGACTGAGGGTAACCAGGAACCAACCCCTTGCCTTCATTCATAAGTATGTATCTATTGAGCTCCGGATCCATGGAGATAACAGTTGGACACCCCAATATGTGAGTCTTGAACACACTTCCATACCTGTTCCAAAAAAAACACAAATGTAACATGTTTCATAGTACTTTAACTAAACCATGCAACTCAGTAGGGAAAGAAAAAGGCTTACTTTGCTCTCTGCTTTTTCATGAAACTCGGTCCATGTTTGAGAAACTCAGTGGTCTGACCCAAAACAGGCCAACCCATAGTCCCTGGTGGCAATCCTTTTCTTCTACTATATCTTATCTCATTCCATTTCAACATAGCAAAGCAAATGCAGAGCCAGAAAGCAAGCAAACAAGCCACTAGTACCACCAGCAAGACTGCCATTGATGCTCCCAAGAATGCTGCAAATGGTATGGCTTGTTTCAGGCTTTTAAAGAATGTTATATAAAGAGGGAGTGCTGCAAATGGTATGTGCCTTGATAACTGCAACAGAGTTGGGTCCAAGAAAGAAACAAAAAGTTAAAATGCTACAATAGGGCCAACCAAGCACATACCTAAACCCTATTAACGCAAATAAAGAGAGACAGATTTTGAGTTATTCAAGTTTAATTCAATTAAAGCTCGGTCAATACTTAATTCTTTAAGCTCAAGTTGAACTCAAGACACTTAGACTCGAATCAAATTTAAACTCAACACGAATTCTTAACTAATCAAGTCGAATTCAACATTATTCGAGCTCAACTAGGCTCATTTACACCCTTAACCTCTACTATTATCATTATCACATAGTAATAAATGTAACAGTAAAGACTTACAAGAACCAGACTGCAATCTTAACCAGAGAATCACTACAGTCTTAATTGCAGGATCTTTTGCCAGAAACATAGTCAAAGAAGTAACCTCTTAGTAGGTGAAAAGACAGTTTTGTTGCCATTTTTTAAACTATATATTTGATTCAAGTTCGACTTTACTATTAATTAAACTCGATTCAGCTCGCTTAAACTCCTATCTAATGCCTTTGGGGTCATTGTTTGAAATCTGGTAAATGAATATCATGAACTGGCAAAACAAGAGTTCATAGAAATGGGTGCCAAAACATTTGATAGGGAACTATATCTTTCTCACATTATTTTAACTGTTCTACTTTTGACCTTTTGGACTATACCTCTGATAAACATCTTACAAACCAAGCTCGTATGTTTCTTTCCCTACGAATTTCGAACATATAATAAATAACAGAAAAAAAACCGGAAAAGGGTATGTTTTATAATTTACATACAGACCAAAGTGTAAGCCCCCGTGTGGGTAAAAACTAAAATGTCAGCCGGTCTAGTCCACCCCTAAAGTCCAATTGCTTTTAATTTTATTCTCTCCGTTTGGTGTTTGATGTGATTTTTCATTGCCTTTCCAAGGCAACTCTGCCATTTCTGCATATGTTTAATAAGAGAAACGATAACAGGTGAGTATGGGTGAACATGTTTAGAGTGAGATGAAAATAGTCAAAATTTAAAACTTAGTTCAAGAACTTAAAAATTATTGAAAAAATTAAGTTTCAAAATTTGTCAAAAATTACGAGAAAAATTAATCTAAAATATTATCAATTTTTTTTTCAAAAATTATGAAAAAAATAAATCTAAAATACTATAAAAAAGTTTAACATTTTAGGTTTTAGGTGAGTCTTGGACAAGTTTCGAAACTTGACGTGTTTTAATCGCACCTTAGACATGCTGTGTTTTATACTCTCCCAAAGAGAGTTTCTCTCTTTCAAAAAGATCAAATATACTCGTATCTAGAGGTGGCAAACGGGTCATTCGGTTCGGTTTCGGTTCGGGTCATTTCGGGTTTGATATTATTCGGTTCAAATTTAGTTCGGGTCATTTCGGGTTTGTTATTATTCGGTTCAAATTTAGTTTCGGTTCGGTTCGGTTTTAGTTCGGGTCTATTGTGATTCGGCTCATTTCGGGCCGATTAATTTTTGGTTCGAGTCAATTTCAGGTCAATGAGAGATCGGTCGGTTTTAATCGAATTTTTAGGTTGATCAGCTTTTTACACCCTATATATAGATTTATAAAGTCAATATATTTAACTTTTTGGTGAGTTATGCGGTTGTTCATTTACTAGCTTTATTTATTTCTATTAATATATTTTCTATATTTCAGGTTGCTTTTGGTTCGGTTCTATTCGGATCGGGTCTATTCAGTTCGGATCTATTCGGTTCGGTTAAAAATCGGTTCGAGTCCATTTCAATTCAACTAAAATTCGCATCGGTTTCGAATTAAATTTCGGGTCATCATGTTCGAGTCAATTTCGGCTCTAGAGTCAAATTGCCACATCTACTCATATCGAACACTTATATAATTATAATCTAGTTTTTGTGCCTAGTAATGGCTAGACTTGTTCAACTTACATCCTTGAGACTGGTAGCATGTGATCCTTGTACGGTAACACCAGCCTCCTCCTCACATGATTCATATATGATTGAAAGAATGAATAAACTAACCCACCAACTGTCAGAGTTTTGTTGAATATTTGTAGTCCTTTGATCGAAAAGTCAAGCTCTTGATCTTGGTTTTGAGCTCGAAATCTGTTTATGTCTTTAAGAATGTCTGTCAGCATTGAAAACACTGCCAATCCTGGAAAACTTTTTGACCTTTTGTTCAAATTCTCGAGCCCTTGAATCAGAATTGATCCTATAGGATAATGCTGCTATTCTAGGAGTCTAATGCAATAGATGCCGATGGAAATTGCACCAAAGTCAACTGTGGTAAAGGTTGTCCACCGGTTCCCTACTGTCTCATAGCATGTGTAAACCCTACTGATAAGTCGTATGACAATCAAGGAGTAAATGATTCAATAAGATTTTTATTTGTGTTCGTTTAACTATTTTTAATGGGTTATTTTTTGTTTATATGTTCGCATAAAATAGTGAAATTACTCAACTAAATTTTAATCTCTTTAGGTTTTTACACTTTGAACTATAAGGTTTCTCGTGTTCAATTTAGCTCCTATCCAGAGATGGAACTATGTGGAGTGGAGGGGGCGATACCGAATTTTTTTTTATTTTACCTTTGTCCTATTTAAATTTATTTAAAAATTAGTTTATTTATGAATTTGCCCACCATTTTTAAATATTTATAGTTTGTCCCAACCTCAAATCCTAGCTCCGTCCCTGCTCCTACCTTCACCAATATTTAAAATGTAAAAATAAAAAATAAAAGGAAAAGGGGAACCGAGTAAACGAGCTTATAGACAGTCGATAAACAATACAATAAACGAGCTTGTTCATAAACATAAACGAACCGAACACATCTATGTTCGGATTCGTTCATTTATTAAATGAACATAAAAAGTTTGTTCATACTCGTTTATTAACTAAACGAACATTCTACAAGCGGTTCACTGAACGCTCTGTTCATTTACAATCCTAATTACATTTTTTTATAACCATCGATATCCAACATATTGTTGACTAATTCGGATTGAAAACTATAAAGAATTCGAATTTCTGATCTAATTTAAGGGATCTAGCGTCCCATTACACTAAAACAACAGGTTGTAATGCCTCGAATAAAGAAATGGAAATGCTAGTAAATAGTAGGCTTTGAAAATACCTTAATTACTTGAAATTGATGCTTGAAGGTAGTGTTTAGATTGATTTATGGTAAATGCTTATTCTATCTTCCTCCTTTATTGATACATTATAAATTAACTTGCTCAATTAGTTGTAGACTTCGTTCGGCACAGCTTTTCAATTGACAGTTCGAGTAAAAATGTTTGTTTAAAGAGAAACTAAAAACATCGTCTTGTGATATAATTCAAAATGGACGTGAAACTCAAGATAGTGTTACTCATTTCAGGAATTGAAGAAAATGATTGCAGGAAGTAAATTAGGGGAGTTTGAAAGGAGCGAGAGAGAAGAGAAAACAAGAGGTGTGTGTTAACGAGGGGAAGTCATATTTTCATAGTTAAAATTGTCTAAAATAAAGAAAACATATCTCAAAAGTAACCGCCTTCCAAATAAAGAAAACAAATCTAGAAAATTTTTTCATTTACTGCACATATTAAATTTAACCAAAATTAGAAAATTTGATAAATAGTGAGAGGATTCAGTTAAATAGCATACCATTTTAGAAATTTTTAGAACGAGCGACGTACATCGTTGAATACCATTAATGTAATATATCGCTGAATATTATTAATTTTTGAGTAAAATACGTAAATCATCACTGAACTTTACTCTCTGACCTATTTTGGTCATTGAAGTTTCAAAACATTCAATTTACTCACTGAATTTTATACATTGATTTTTTATCACTCATTTGTTAACCCTCTAACATCGTTATGACGTGGACCATAACATGTGAAACTTCAGTGACCAAATTAGGTTAGAGAGCAAAGTTCAGTGATCAAAGTAGGTCAGAGAACAAAGTTGAGTTATGATTTACGTATTTTACCCATCATTTTTATTATCTTTTTATTTCACGTCATAACAATATTAAAGGGTTAACGGAGGAGTGGTAAAAAAATCAATGTATAAAGTTTAGTGGTTAAATTGAACGTTCTCAAACTTCAGTGACCAAAATAGGTCAGAGAGCAAAGTTCAGTGATGATTTACGTATTTTACCTTTAATTTTTTAATGACTGTTACATCTCCAAAAGTATTGTTTTTAATGTCAATCTTACAATGCTTTTCCTTTTTTTAAGTGCATTTAGTTGCATTATGGTGTTAAAACCATGCATTTGCATAAGGAGTTTAGAATTCTGTCTATGCCAGCGTGAAGGGTTGTTTTGTTGGCAATTTTGCAGGTTTGGCATAGGATTTGGCCTAGAAAAGTAACGCAGGAAGAAGCGCCAGAAAGAATGTCGAGTGCTGTTGGCACAGATGAACCAGACAATGCCAAGCACCAGTTGGTAAAGAAGTGAACTTGATGCCATGCCAAGAGGCTGTTGGACCCTAAAAAAATAGGACATGATCAGGCTCTGAAAAGATAACAATTGGATCAATCTCCGAAAAATAGCAGATAAGGTGGTGCCAAGACTTGTTAGCAGATTCATGCCAAGCTTGGACGCCAAGGCAGCGTCGACAGTATGACGTCAGCCCTAGCCTGATCAGCTCTCATTCAAATTTCGATAAGATGATAATCTCTTATCCCTTGGGCAATTGAAATTTAAAATTCAAATGAAGAGCTCATCCTATCCCTTCCCCGCATGCCTATTTAAACACCAACCAAGCTAGACTTTGGGGATCGAAGAATATTGGATCGTGAGGAGTTGGTGTACGACGATTGACAACCGGCTGCACCATGGAATGGTGGTTCGACCAACTTGGCCGAGAAGCCTGGATCTTGAAGTGCTGCATCGAGAGACCCCTTATAGCCAATTCTCTCTTTCAAGTTATTTTATTTTGTTTTTAATGATGGTGTATTTCGAAAATGTTTGTGGGTTATTGGTTAAATCCTTCACCATGAACTAATTTAATAGTTGGTGGGGGATGTTTGCGTTGGACGATATTTTTATGTTTTAGTTTTTAATAATAAATATGCCTTGTCAATGTTTTCACTATTCGACATACTTTAATATTTCCTAAATACTATGCCAAGCGAGAGCTGACATTGTTGGCCTATTGCTCCTCAATATCTTAACAGACTTGGGGTGGCAACGATCAAGTTGTTGAATACTAAGGAGAGAAGCTTCAAGAGAAGTCGCTCAAGTAGATGAACTTACTTCATGAGCGAAATCTACCCCTTAGAAGTATAGATTGGATCTTAATCAAATTGGTTTATTTAAAAGCATGCACTATAGAGATATAGGGGTTTTTACATGATCAATTTAGGGCAATGACCATCGAGAAAGGCTTTGCTAATTTTGAATCTTCTCGGCAAGCAATGCCAAGACATGTTGTTATTAAAGGCTGGCATGGCATGAATAGCGTAAAAACCAGGCATTCCCTGCCAACGCTCATCATTCATTAAAATACCTTCCTTGCCAACGTCTTACTTTACTTTCACTTATTCTTTTCTTTTAATTATTTTCCAAAACCAATTTAAAATCAAATCAATCTTTTCCTTAAGGCAAGTAACAATCAAGGCAATTTAATTCCAAGTCAATCTCTGTAGGAACGATACTCAGCTTACCAGCTGTATTACTTGCAGATCGTGTATACTTGCACGCAAAAGACTCATTTTTGCACTGTTTATTATTTTTCCAACACATATATTTTTTCACTTTTGCCATCATTCACTTAGAGAGTCTACAAGTTTTTGGCGTCGTTGCCAAGGATTGCAACGGAATTGATTGTTTTTAAATTTTTACTTGTCTTCTTTTTTATTTTTGTTTTTATTTTTATCTTTATTTTTGTCGGTGTATGACCAGAAACCATCATGTGGTGGACGAGTGGCCATACGATTCAAAAATTGAGAAAACCTTGCAAAGGTTAAAAAGAAGATTTCTAGAGATGCAAAACCAAGGTAATGGAGGGAATGGTGTGGTGAATAATGGATGAAATCCACTTAATAATGAGATACCACCACCACCTGTTGTCCTAGTTGTTAATGAGAGACCTATTAGAAAACATTCGGCACCAACCATTGACAATTTGATGTCAGGACTTGTTGGCACAGAGGTAAACGTTGTCAATTTTAAACTTAAGCCGGTAATGATTCAAACTCTTTTGAATGTAGGTCAGTTTGATGGAGCACTCACTGGAGATCCGAGGCAACATCTAAAGCGGTTCATGGAGATTTTCCAGTTATTTCAACAAAATAGAGTACCTGAATATACCATGAAGCTAAAGTTATTTACTTTCTCTTTAAGAGACAGAGCAAAGGCTTGGCTTAATTCCTTGCCACCTGGCTTAGTTACTTCATGGGCAGAATTATGCCAAAAGTTCTTGACAAGATTCCAGCCGCCAACACTCACTGCCAAACTGCGAGGTGAGATCATTACATTCAGGCAGGCTGAGGATGAGACCTTATATGATGCCTGGGAACGATTCAAATACCTGTTGAGGAGGTGTTCTATGCATGGATTCCCGAATTGAACCAGACACAAACATTTTACAATGGATTGAATGCACAAACAATGAATGTTGTTGATGCTTCAGCAGCTGGTTCATTGCTTGACAAAACATATACTAAGGCTGTTGACATTTTAGAGATGAATGCAATTAATGATTTTGAATATCCTGTTGCGAGACTTGGGACCGGAACTAAAACCAATGGGAAATTTCATGTTGATGAACTAACGTCCATTCATGCCAAAATTTCTAACCTTACTAGCATGGTAAGAACGTTGCAAAAGAACAACGAGTCCCAAGAAGTCAAAACATTAGACCTATTCTATACAATCTGTGGAGAGAATCATCATGTAGATGAATACCCTGCCAACCCTGAATCAGTAAATTTTGTTGGCAATGTTAATCGTTACTATAATTCTAACTCCAATACTTATAATGCAGGTTGGAGACAACACCCTAATTTAGCTTGAGGAAATCAAGGAGGTAACCAGTACAATGCTCAGTGCCAGAATACCCAGAGGCAGAATAACAATGCCATGCCAGCATTCTATCAGAATTCCATGCCATAAAAAGCCCAAAACAATATTCAGCAAGGGCAGATACTCAACCAATGAGGCACTCTCACAGAGTACATGAAGAGGAATGATGCCACAGTCCAAAGTTTGGCTACATCAATGAGAAATTTAGAAGTCCAGCTTGGGCAGATTGCCAGTGCACTTAGCAATCGACCCCAAGTAACATTGCTAAGTGACACAGAAGATGCTCGGCACAAAGAAAATGAGCAATGTAAAGCCATAAATCTTCAGAGCGATAAGCAGTGTGAGGAGGAAAAGGCTACCAAGCAACCAATTAATTGCCAAGTTAAGAAGCCTGTGCCAGTAGACAATCCTAGGGAATAACAGAAAGAGGAAACAAAAACAAATGATACTAGAACCGATGCCAGACAGCATACCGATGCCAAACAGACTGATGCCAGCACTGCCCTGGCAAAGCCAGTAGCGCCGGTATATGTTTATTCGCCACCTCTATTTCTAGTAAGACTTCAAAAGCATAAGCAAGATCAGCAGTTCAAGCATTTCTTGGAGGTTCATAAGCAATTACAAATCAACATTCCATTGGTAGAAGCCCTTGAACAAATGCCCAACTATGTCAAATTCATGAAGGACATCATGTCTAAGAAGAGGAAGTTGGGAGACTTTGAAATTATTGCTTTGACCGAAGGATGCAGTGCCATGATCCTAAACTGATTGCCACCAAAGCTGAAAGATCCGAGAAGTTTTACTATTCTCTGCACTATTAGCAACAAATTCATGGGTAGGGTACTGTGTGACCTAGGAGCCATCATCAACTTGATGCTAATGTCAGTTTTTTGGAAGCTTGGCATAGAAGCAAGACCTACTACGGTGACACTTCAGCTGGCAGGCCGATCCTATGCACATCCCAAGGGTAAGATTGAGGATGTGTTGGTAAAGGTAGACAAATTTATTTTCCAGCTGATTTTATCATTTTGGATTATGAGGCTGATATGAATGTACCAATTATTTTGGGTAGACATTTTATTGTCACGGGTAAGGCTTTGATTGACGTTCATAAGGGGAACTAACAATACGCATGAATGATCAGCATGTTACATTTAATGTGTTTCAAGCTTTGAAATGTGCAGATGAACTTGATGAGTGCCAAGAAGAGGAGATGATGAAGTCCATTTACACTTTGGAGACGGCATAGTTATGCCAGGATACAGAATTTGATGCCAACAATTTAGATGGCATAGCTGATCTGTTTGAGGAACCAGAAGAACCAGTCTTGGAGGCTGAGGAGGCGAGTTATTTTAAGCCACTACAATTGGCCAACAGAGAAATCAAGGCACATAGACCATCAATTGAGGAGCCACCAGCATTGGAACTGAAAACATTGCCAGATCACTTGAAGTATGCTTATTTAGGTGAGCACTCGACTCTGCCAGTGATCATTGCCACTGGTCTCACTAATGACCAGGAGGAAATATTGTTGGCAATATTACGTGATCATAAGCAAGCATTAGGATGGACTCTGACAGACATCAAATGTATTAGCCCAACTATTTGCATGCACAAGATTATCTTGGAGGAGTACCATGGCAAGACCATTGAAGGCCAAAAAAGGCTAAACCCAAGCATGAAAGAGGTAGTGAAAAAAGAGATCATAAAATGTCTTGATGTCGGGATTATATATCCCATTTCTGATAGCTCTTGGGTTAGCCCGGTGCAATGCGTGCCAAAGAATGGTGGCATGACTGTGGTACAAAATAGTAAAGCTGAGTTAATCTCCTCCAGAACTATCACAGGATGGAGAGTGTGCATGGACTATAGGAGGCCGAACAATGCCACGAGGAAGGACCACTTCCCATTGCCATTCATTGATCAGATGCTAGACAGGTTGGCAGGTAAGGCTTTCTATTACTTTTTGGATGGTTATTCAAGTTATAATCAGATTGCCATCGCCCCTGATGATCAAGAGAATACTACGTTCATGTGCCCATATGGGGCGTTTGCGTTTAGAATGATGCCATTCGGTCTATGTAATGCACCGGCAACGTTTCAACGTTGCATGATGTCTATTTTTTCTGATATGATCGAGCACAACATAGAAGTGTTCATGGATGATTTCTCAGTGTTTGGCAAAATATTTGAGGAATGTCTTCAGAGTTTGGAGCAAGTCTTGAAGAGATGCATAGAGACAAACCTAGTGTTGAACTGGGAAAAATGCTACTTCATGTTGAAGGAGGGCATTGTTTTCGGGCACAAGGTAACTGAGAGAGGGCTAGAAGTGGATCAAGCAAAAGTTGAGGTAATTAAGCAATTGCCACCACCAACGAGTCTCAAAGGTATAAGGAGTTTTTTAGGACATGGCGGTTTTTATCGGCGCTTTATTAAAGATTTTTCAAAAATTGCCAAACCTTTATGCTTGTTGTTAGAACATAATGCCACTTTTTTATTTAACGATTCTTGTTTGAGAGCATTTCAAGAGCTTAAAGAAAAGTCGATCAATGCCCCTATAGTTGTGGCACCGAATTGGAATGAGCCATTCGAGCTCATGTGTGATGCCAACGACTATGTCGTTGAAGTAGTCTTGGGACAAAGGCATGGCAAGGTTTTCCATGTCATCTACTATGCAAGCTAAACATTGAACAAAGCAGAACTGAATTACTCTACGACCGAGAAAGAATTTCTTTCAGTTGTATTTGCTTTTGACAAATTTAGATCTTATTTAATTGGTAACAAAGTTGTGGTTTTTACAGATCATTCGGTATTGAAGTATCTCTTGGAAAAGAAGGATGTCAAGCCCAGACTAATCCGATGGACACTCCTGCTTCAAGAGTTCAACCTTGAGATACGGGAAAAAAAGGGCAGTAAAAACCTAGTAGCTGACCATCTCTCACGTTTGGAGCATCATCTTGAAGATGGTAAGACCAATTTGATAAGAGATAAATTTCCTGACGAGTATTTCCTTGCAGTTAATGCCATGCTATGGTATGCCGATATTGTCAACTACTTGATAAGTAACATTCTGCCATTAGACTTGGCATACAATGCCAAGAAAAGGTTCTTGCGAGAAGTCAGACAATACTATTGGGACGAGCCAATAATGTTCAAACAGTGTGCCGACCAAGTGATCTGTCAGTGTGTGCCTGAGGATGAACAACATAACATATTGCATCGATGTCATGCCGCACCATATGAAGGTCACTTTGCTGGGGTAAAGACTGCTGCCAAGGTACTACAGTCAGGATTCTTTTGTCCCACATTATACAAGGATGCCCATGAGTATGCTAAGGCATGCGATTGATGCCAACGGAAAAGAAACATCTCTGGCAGACACCAACTACCGCTCCAAAACATTATGCCTGTGGATTTATTTGATGTATAGGGATAGACTTTATGGGTCATTTTTCACCCTCATTCGGTAATGTATACATTCTTGTGGTTGTTGACTACGTATCTAAGTGGGTAGAAGCTGTTGCTCTGCCAACGAACGATGTCAAGGCCATTGCCAAGTTTTTACATAAGCATATCTTTACTAGATTTGGCTTCCCTAGAGTGATTATTCATGATGAGGGCACTCATTTTAAATGTAATCTAATTTCTAAAGCCTTGTGCAGGTATGGTATACAACAGAGAATTGCCACAGCATATCATCCACAAATAAACGGGCAAGCTGAGATTTCAAATAAAGAGATCAAAAACATCTTAAAGAAGACTGTTAATCCATCAAGGAAGGACTGGTCCATGAGACTAGATGTGTTCTTGTGGGTTTACATGACTGCATTTAAAACTTCTTTGGTTACTTCACCGTTTATACTTATTTTCGAAAAACCATGCCATCTGCAGTGGAGCTTGAACATAAAGCTTACTGGGCCATTAGAACACTTGGCATGGCATAGAGAGCTGCTGGAGAAAAAGGTTACTAGACCTAAGTGAGTTGGAGGAATTCAGAACACAAGCCTATGAGAATGCCAGTATTTACAAGGAAAAAGCAAAACGTTGGTATGACAGTAGGATAATGCCAAGACAGCTTGAGGTAGGCCAACGTGTTTTGTTATTCAACTCACGGATTAAGTTGTTTCCAGGGAAACTCAGATCGAGATGGACAAGCCCTTATGAGGTTGTGAAGCCCTATGCTCATGGAGCTGTGGACATCAATAATTTGAAGATGGGAGAAATCTTTAAGGTGAATGGCCAACGTTTAAAGAACTACATAGAAGGTAACCAGAACAATGCCAAAAAGGTGATTCTCTTGGCAGAGGTAACATGAAAACACCATCAGGTTTGAACTTCTGTAAATATTAGGTTAGTGTTTTTCTTTGTTTCTAGGTTTTTAATTATTTTTCTTTCTTTTTAAGTTTCAAGTTTTTATTCATTTACTGAATTGAAAGGTTTTCTTTGAGTTGCGCAGATTTGTTATACCATGAACCATGCCAGAAAGCATGTCAGGAACAATGCCAGGATTATTTGGCAGAAGATGATGTCTCAATAGCTAAGTCTGCCAGACATAGGGCCAGAACAACTTGGCATGCGGTGGTGTTAAATTTGGAAGAATGAGAAAAACCCTAGCTTGACCGACCCATTCAATAGGAGAGAGATTCTTTTTCTTTTAACCTTAAACCCTAGCTGTAACACCCTTACCAGTGTTTAATACCCAATACTAGTATAGAGTGTCACATGGTGTTTAAACCGTATTTTATGCAATCTGAACAAGTCAGAAATGACGATTAAATTTTTTTCTTTTTCAATCACGTAAAATTTATTTCCAATTTTTAATCCATCAGATAAACCTCGATTTCAGGCAGCAACTTGGCAATTTTTAACTATACTATACAATTAACAAAGCTGCCTAAAATAAAAATCATTTTGATTACTCTAAAATTTCATTATTATAATCTTACCCGATTATCGTTACTAGCAACTCCTTTAAACTAGTACCCATTTAAATCAAACACACTATCACAAACTATCCACTTATCTAGATATTATTATTAAAATCCATATCTAGACTAGTTTGAAAGGAGCTACTATTTATTTATACATGCCAACTAGAAATATCAAAATACATCAAAGATGTAATTACCGATACTGTATATATCCCCTTTGATAGTGATGCCTTACTCCGAACCGAGTTTTCTACCTATGCGTGAAAAACCATCACACGCTAAGTATATACTTAGTGAGGCATTATAACTCTTTAATATTAATCAATATTCTTGAATTATATCGATAATATAATAAACATGCAGTTTTATCACTATTCCTTTATTTCCTTTATGGTAATCAAATTAACATAATATAATCCAGATTCATAAATCCTATTATTATCCTTGCCACTATCCGAGAGTTTACCCCCTCTCTAAATTATTTATCATTTATTACCATTAACTGATAGTTCGCTTACTCTCTAATTTATTAACCATTTATTACCATTATCCGATAGTTAACTTACTCTTTAATTTATTAACCATTTATTACCATTATCCGAGAGTTATCTTACTCTCTAATTTATTAATCATTATTCGAGAGTTAACTTACTCACTAATTTATTAACCATTTATTACCATTATCCGAGAGTTATCTTAGTCTCTAATTTATTAACCATTTATTACCATTATCCGAGAGTTATCTTACTCTCTAATTTATTAATCATTATCCGAGAGTTAACTTACTCTCTAATTTATTAATCATTTATTACCATTATCCGAGAGTTATCTTACTCTCTAATTTATTAACCATTTATTACCATTATCCGAGAGTTATCTTACTCTCTGATTTATTAATCATTATCCGAGAGTTAACTTACTCTCTAATTTATTAACCATTATCTGAGAGTTAACTTACTCTCTAATTTATTAACCATTTATTGTCAAATAGATTATTGCCCAACATAATTTTTTAGGACTTGAGTACACGAGTCAAAACCGCACCAAAGTGCTAATAAACCGAACCGAAGTGCTAAGAGACCGCACATAAGTGCTAAAGAACCACACCTAAGTGTTAATAAACCGCACCGAAGTGCTAAACTGCCGGACTCTATGGCATGCCAACTATACTCTATACCTCAATTACCTATTTGGGCATACTTTCCAATTCCATATTCGATTCATCCATGGAAATATAATTAAATATTGGGCAGTTCATACCCTAAATATACATACTTGGTATATTTAGTGATCAAATGCATCATAGTTCTTCCTTTGACAATTCTCAATATGTCAAATATAAGTTCATGATATAAACATATAATTATCAAGTATTTATTAATAAAGTAGACTTATCACAAGTCTTCCAAATGATAATCATAATATTATCCATGCATAAAAAAATGCACTCACCTTGACACTTTATACTTTGTCCATATTCAACTAGCCTCACTAAGCTTTAGCTTTGATCTATATCATTTCCTCGATTGTCAGTCTACAAGTGTATTAAAAATACCATAAGCACATTCCAAATTATATGTTAGTATTTTACTAACACATAAGCAATATAGGAATAATTTTCCTAAAAACACCCTAATATTTTCCAAATATTAGTTTCATGACATAAGTCATTTCATCCTCAATACTTTGTATTTCTTCCAACCTTTACTCAAAGAATGATTTATAACTCATTCTAACCATAATTCCAGCATAATACTTCTATGAAAACAATTTTTCACTTTAGTCCTTAACTTTCTCCAAAAGTCCAAATTGGTCCCCCAAACTTTCCAAGATTTTTGAATTAATCCTTATATTTTAAAAACTTTTAAAATGGTCCAAATGACATTTTAAAGCTTGTAAAATCATAATTTCAAAAATTTCCAAATTTATGGAAATTTTCCATAATTTCTCTTAATTCTTACAAATTGCCGAATTCACCCCTATGATTTTCCAAGTTTCCAAACTAGTCCACTTAACACTTAAACATCATTTCCAAGCTTTCACAATCATTCCCAAATCAAAATCAATCCTAAAACACTTTAGGGTTTAACTATTTTCATGTAGTTCCAACTGTCACACAAGCTTTAATATGATTCCACAACATCATATTCATCAAAAATTAACCTTAGTTCATCCTAATTCAACATCCCCTTTATCCATCAAAATCACAAAACCAAAGTTCTACGCAAGGAAAGCATGAACAAATGGTACCAAAAGATAGAGAATTTCATGGAGATCAATTTCATGTTTCATGCTTTCATCAAAATTCCAACTAAATAAGCTTGAAAAATAAAGAAGAAAAATTTTCTACCTTACCTTGGGGTGTTCGAAAAAGGGCTGGAAATAGGAGAAAATCTCGAAATTTCTCTTAATCCAATTTTGGCCACTTGTCCTTAATATAAATAAAATAAATTTAAAATTCATTTTAATGTCAAATGTCCTTTTTACCCTTGAAATCCAATGCTCCATACCATGAAACATGTCTACCTACCAATCCAAGGGCCCAAAACAATCCAAGGAGTTAGTGATTACCCACTTTGCCCTTGCATCTTCAAAAATTACAATCTTGCCATTTTTCATCCAATGGCTAAGATTAAACATGGAAAAGTAATCTTTAATCCAATGATCCATATTAATTTTATTAAAATAAGACATGAGAAAGACCCTTTTACCCTTGCATTATTTTAATAAAATATCTCCTAAAATATCTCACAAAATATTTCTCATTTATTCGATTAAATCGGATTACCCAAAATTTTCCCGAGCTTTAAAGCTTTATAGCTCTTAATACAAACTTCGTATCAAAAATTCGGATAACATGAAAATGCCACTCTTGGGGTGAACTATTCATTTACAGGACTAACTTACATAACCTCTTAAAATTACAACTTAGTCCCTAAACTTTTTGAAATTTACACTTTGGCACCAAACTTTTGAATTTTTACATTTCGGTCACCAACTTTTCAAGTCTTACATTTTGGTCACTAACCAAAATTTTGAGGTATTACAATTCTCCCCTTAATAAAATTCATCCTCGAATTTTCCCAAGTACTAGATAAAAAAAATGCGGATACTGTTTTTTCATTGATTCCTCAGGTTCCCAAGTAGCCTCCTCTACATTGTGTTTTCTCCATAACACTTTGACTAAAGGAATCTTTTTATTTCTTAACTGTTTTTCTCCATGAGCTAATATCCTCACAGGTTCCTCCTCGTATGTTAGATCTTGTTGAATCTCGATTTCTTCTAGTGTAATGACATTTGAAGGATCTTGATCGATACTTCCTTAGCATGGATACATGAAAAAATATCATGGATCTTACTCATCTCGGATAGTAACGCTAATTGATACGCCACTGGACCAACCCCTTTTTTTTAGAATCTCATAAGGGCCGATAAATCTTGGACTAAGTTTGCCTTTTCATCCAAAGCGTAACATTTTCTTCCAGGGTGATACCTTTAAAAATACTTTATCTCCGACTTCAAACTCAATGTCTTTTCTTTTAAGATCTAAGTAATTTTTTTCTGTCGAAGGCAGCTTTGAGATTGTCCTGAATAATTTTTTTACCTTGTCTTCCATTCTTTGAACAAGATCCGGTCCAATAACCTTTTGATCCCCGAGCTCGAGCCAATTTAATGGTGTTCTGCATTTCCTCCCATATAATGCTTCGTAAGGAGCCATTTTTATGCTCGATTGATAACTATTGTTATACGTAAATTTTGCCAAGGGGAGATGCTTTTCCCAAGAACTCGCAAGGTTATTACACACACTCTAAGCATATCCTCCAATACTTGGATAGTTCTCTTCAACTGCCTGTCCGTCTGGGGATAAAAAGCAGTACTAGAATGTAATTTAGTTCTCAATGCCTCGTGCAAGGCACTTTAAAATCTTGATGCAAACCTAGGATCCCTATCTGATATAATAGACATAAGAGTACCATGCAATCTAACAATCTCATTAATATATTTTTCCGCCGGCTTGTTCAAGGAATAATCTTTTTTACTTGGAGACAAAAACAAGCCCGTTACAAAATCCATAGTAACTCTTTAATTCTCTCTATCAAAGTTTGCTTGATTTAAAATTCCGCCACTAATGCACCATTTTCCTTCATTTTCAACTGGGCACTCATGGCTCTCAAGGCAGAAAATGTTTTCTAGCTAAGTGCATCAGCTACCACATTTCCTTCTTGCATCAGCACACATCCCGAACCATTATGGGAGGCATCACTATATATTACAAATTCCTTTCCAGGTTCTGGTTGCACTAGAACATGAGCTTCTGTCAAAACCTTCTTTAGTTTATCAAAACTTTCTTGACATTCTTCCGTTCAAACGAACGATACCTCTTTTCTTAACAGCTTGGTTATCGGAGAGGTCATCATTAAAAAATCTTTCATAAACCGCCGATAATAACCAACTAATCCCCAAAAGCTTCTCACTTCAGAGATATTCTTAGAAGATTTCCACTCAATGATTGCTTGAACCTTTTTGGGATCAACTCGAATTCCCTCGGCTGAAACTACATGCCCAAGGAAATTTACTTCTGATAACCAGAATTCACACTTTGACAGCTTTGCATACAACTTCTTTTCTCATAAGATCTGGAGAACTACTCGAAGATGAGTATCGTGCTCCTCCTTGGTTTTAGAATAAACCAATATGTCATCAATAAATACTATCGCAAATCAATCCAAATACGGTTGGAAGATTTGATTCATTAAATCCATAAATGTCGTTGGTGCATTTGTAAGTCCAAATGGCATTACTACAAACTCGTAATGCCCATATCTGGTTCTGAAAGCTATCTTTGGGATATCCGTCTCCTTAATTTTTAATTGATGATACCCCGATCAAAGATCAATCTTAGAGAACACCGTTGTTCCCTTAAGTTGATCAAAGAGATCATCAATCCTCGGTAAAATATACTTATTCCTAATCGTCACTTCATTAAGTTAACGATAATCTATGCATTATCTTATTGATCTGTCATTCTTTTATATAAATATGACTGAGGCTTCCCAAGGTGATATACTGTGCACAACCCGCCGATAATAACCAGCTAATCCCAAAAAGCTTCTCACTTCAGAGATATTCTTAGAAGCTTTCCACTCAATGATTGCTTGAACCTTTTTGGGATCAACTTGAATTCCCTCGGCTGAAACTACATGCCCAAGGAAATTTACTTCTGATAACCAGAATTCACACTTTGACAGCTTTGCGTACAACATCGTTTCTTATAAGATCTGGAGAACTACTCGAAGATGAGTATCATTCTCCTCCTTGGTTTTAGAATAAACCAATATGTCATCAATAAATACTATCACAAATCGATCCAAATACGGTTGGAAGATTCGATTCATTAAATCCATAAAAGTCGTTGGTGCATTTGTAAGTCCAAATGGCATTACTACAAACTCGTAATGCCCGTATCTGGTTCTTAAAGCTATCTTTGGGATATTCGTCTCCTTAATTTTTAATTGTTGATACCCCGATCAAAGATCAATCTTATAGAACACCGTTGCTCCCTTAAGTTGATCAAAGATATAATCAATCCTCGGTAAAAGATACTTATTCCTAATCGTCACTTCATTAATCTACGCATTATCTTATTGATCCATCATTCTTTTATATAAATAGGATTGAGGCTTCCCAAGGTGATATACTAGGCCGTATAAAACCTCGGTCCAATAATTCTTGTAACTGAGCTTTCAATTCTCCAAGCTCTGTAGGATTTATCCTATAAGATGTTATTGATATTGGTGCTATTCCAGGAAGCACATCAATACCGAATTCTTCCTCTCAATCGGGAGGTAATCTCGGTAATTCATCCGAAAAACATCTAGAAATTCTTGTACCGTTGGTACCTTTTCCAGATTTTTTTCTAAGCACTAATCACATTGTTTAGATTATCTGGTCTTTCACCTACAAATACCATCTTTGAACCGTCTAGCTTCTTCAAGATTAACCCTTTTATATTTTCCGTAAAACCAGCAAGAAATTTTACTATTTGAATCTTTAGAGGACATGTCTTGCATATTCGACTCACTTTGGCACTTTGTCCTATTAGATTGACGACAACTACTTCATTCAAAATTGGTTTTATTGGGATATTTCTTTCGAGTATTATTTTAGAACTAATGTAAGAATGAGTAGAGCCTAGATCAATCAATGTAAAGATAGGTCCGCCAAAGAGTTCAATCATACCTGCTATGATCTCTGCATCATCCTGATCCTTAACAGTTTTGATGTGGTATACCCGAGCTGTAGCCTTGCTCTCTCGATTAGGCATAAATGTAGATGTTCCCGGGTTACTACCTTTATTTCCATTACCCGCCTGATGTACTACAATAAGCTGATTTGGGTGAAGTTCTGGACAATTCTTCTTGAAATGACCAGCTTGCCCATAATAGAAACATGCCCTAGTCAACCAGCACTGACCAGGATGCTTTTTGCCACAATGCTCACATTCTGTAATAGGGCGAATTCCATCTCGAGTACGTAGTACTCATCTAGGATTGCTTCGATTTTCTTCTTCCATACCCTTTTCTTAACTAAAGAGGCTGATGTTGCAGGATATTGTTGTGGCATTCTTTTACTGCGTTTAAATGATGATGCAGCAATTGAACCTCCAGACCTTTTTCTAGTCTGAATCTACTTCTCACCTTTTTCCTCAAGTTTAACTTTCTCCAATATATTTTTCCTTGAATTCTTGTAGAAAGAATTTCTAAATAATCCGTTCTAGAGGTATTTGTGTAATTATCACGTTCCACCATACGATGGTTTGTTCCATCAATAAGGATACTACTCCTTCAAATTTTCCTTGATTATCATAAGGAATCCTATTTAATATGATCTTTATATCATTTAACCAATAATCGGCTACTATATGATCTACATTAGTATCACCCCAGAGTTCTGGTGCCCCAAATTTTTCGTAATTCCTTTGGGACTGAGACTGGTGCCTACCGATTTAGGATTGCCTCCAAAGACTACAGAAATAAGCCTTGATCTTATACCAGCATATTTCTTTGTTCCTAAACCTGTTGCTCTACATTCTGCTGAGCCAATTGCTCTACATTTTGCTGAACCTGAGGCAGATTCTGATTCACCTTATTAATTCCGCTTCGAGCAGGCACATCCTGCTCAACAGCCTGTCGGGATTCTCGATAACCCGACATCTGTTCATGTCACGATTATCTAAAATAAGTAAGGAGTAATCTACTCAACATCATGCATCATCATAATCCTACACAATATCAGTAATTTTTAGATATTCTAGTGGCATGCATATAACTCTGACTTTCTACAGAGTCTCATTTACTATCCAGAACCAGCTAAACTTGTAGTTCTGATACCAATAAATGTAACATGCTTACCAGTATTTATTACCCAATACTAGTATAGAGTATCACATGGTGTTTAAACCATATTATTATGCTATCTAAACAAGTCCGAAATGATGATTTAAAATTTTTCTTTTTCAATAACGTAAAATTTATTTTCAATTTTTAATCCATCAGATAGACCTCGATTTCATGCAGCAACTTGGCAATTTTTAACTATACTATACAATTAACAAAACTGCCTAAAATAAAAATCATTTTGATTACTCTAAAATTTGATTATTATAATCTTACCTAATTTTCGTTACTAGCAATTTCTTTAAACTAGTACCCATTTAAATAAAACTCACTATCACAAACTATCCACTTATCTAGATATTATTATTAGAATCCATATCTAGACTAGTTTGAAAGGAGCTACTATTTATTTATACATGCCAACTAGAAATATCAAAATACATCAAAGATGTAATTACCGATACTGTATATATCCCCTTTGATAGTGATGCCTTACTCCTTACTCCTTACTCCGAACCAGGTTTTCTACCTACGTGTGAAAAACCATCACACGCTAAGTATAGACTTAGTGAGGGATTATAACTATTTAGTATTAATCAATATGCTTGAATTATATCGATAATATAATAAACATGTAGTTTGATCACTATTCTTTTATTTCCCTTATGTTAATCAAATTAACATAATATAATCTGGATTCATAAATCCTATTATTATCCTTGCCATTATCAGAGAGTTTACCCCTCTCTAAATTATTTATCATTTATTACCATTAACTGATAGTTCGCTTACTCTCTAATTTATTAACCATTTATTACCATTATCCGAGAGTTAACTTACTCTCTAATCTATTAACAATTTATTACCATTATCCGAAAGTTATCTTACTCTAATTTATTAATCATTATCCGAGAGTTAACTTACTCTCTAATTTATTAACCATTTATCACCATTATCCGAGAGTTATCTTACTCTCTAATTTATCAACCATTTATTACCATTATCTGAGAGTTATCTTACTCTCTAATTTATTAATCATTATCTGAGAGTTAACTTACTCTCTAATTTATTAACCATTTATTACCATTATCCGAGAGTTATCTTACTCTCTAATTTATTAACCATTTATCACCATTATCCGAGAGTTATCTTACTCTCTAATTTATTAATCATTATCCGAGAGTTAACCTACTCTCTAATTTATTAACCATTATCTGAGAGTTAACTTACTCTCTAATTTATTAACCATTTATTATCAAATAGATTATTGCCCAATATAGTTTTTGAGGACTTGAGTACACGAGTCAAAACCGAACCAAAGTGCTAATAAACCGTACCGAAGTGTTAAGAGACCACACATAAGTGCTAAAGAACGACACCTAAGTGTTAATAAATTGCACCGAAGTGCTAAACCGCTGAACTCTATGGCATGCCAACTATACTATATACCTCAATTACCTATTTGGGCATACTTTCCAATTCCATATTCGATTCATCCATGGAAATATAATTAAATATTGGGCAGTTCATACCCTAAATATAATATAAACATACATACCTGGTATATTTAGTGATCAAATGCATCATAGTTCTTCCTTTGACAATTCTCAATATGTCAAATATAAGTTCATGATATAAACATATAATTATCAAGTATTTATTAATAAAGTAGACTTATCACAAGTCTTCCAAATGATAATCATAATATTATCCATGCATTAAAAAATGCACTCACCTTGACACTTTATACTTTGTCCATATTCAACTAGCCTCACTAAGCTTTAGCTTTGATCTATATCATTTCCTCGATTGTTAACTCGATCTCGGTTTTGTGCACAGTCTACAAGTGTATTAAAAATACCATAAGCACATTCCAAATTATATGTTAGTATTTTACTAACACATAAGCAATATAGGAATAATTTTCCTAAAAACACCATAATATTTTCCAAATATTAGTTTCATGACATAAGTCATTTCATCCTCAATACTTTGTATTTCTTCCAACCTTTACTCAAAGAATGATTTATAACTCATTCTAACCTTAATTCCAGCATAATACTTCCATGAAAACAATTTTTCACTTTAGTCCTTAACTTTCTCCAAAATGTCGAATTGGTCCCCAAACTTTCCAAGATTTTTGAATTAATCCTTATGTTTTTACAAACTTATAAAATGGTCTAAAAGACATTTTAAAGCTTGTGAAATCATAATTTCAACATTTCCAAATTTATGGAAATTTTTCCATAATTTCCCTTAATTCTTGCAAATTGCCGAATTCACCCCTATGATTTTCCAAGTTTCCAAATTAGTCCACTTAACACTTAAACATAATTTCCAAGATTTCACAATCATTCCCAAATCAAAATCAATCCAAACTCAACTTTTCTACCAAAATCCTAACTTTGAACATTTTAGGGTTTAACTATTTTCATGTAGTTTCAACCGTCACACAAGCTTTAATATGATTCCACAACATCATATTCATCAAAAATTAACCTTAGTTCATCCTAATTCAACATCCCCTTTATCCATCAAAATCACAAAACGAAAGTTCTACGCAAGGAAAGCATGAACAAATGGTACCAAAAGATAGAGAATTTCATGGAGATAAATTTCATGTTTCATGCTTTCATCAAAATTCCAACTAAATAAGCTTGAAAAATCAAGAAGAAAAAATTTTCTACCTTACCTTGGGGTGTTCGAAAAAGGGCTGGAAATAGGAGAAAATCTCGAAATTTCTCTTAATCCAATTTTGGCCACTTGTCCTTAATATAAATAAAATAAATTTAAAATTCATTTTAATGTCAAATGTTCTTTTTACCCTTGAAATCCAATGCTCCATACCATGACACATGTCTACCTACCAATCCAAGGGCCCAAAACAATCCAAGGAGTTAGTGATTACCCACTTTGCCCTTGCCATCTTCAAAAAATACCATATTGCCATTTTTCATCCAATGGCTAAGATTAAACATGGAAAAGTAATCTTTAATCCAATGATCCATATTAATTTCATTAAAATAAGACATGAGAAAGACCCTTTTACCCTTGCATTATTTTAATAAAATATCTCATAAAAGATTTCTCATTTATTCGATTAAATCGGATACCCAAATTTTTCCCGAGCTTTAAAGCTTTGTAGCTCTTAATACAAACCTCGTATCAAAAATCTGGGTAACACAAAAATGCCACTCTTTGGGGTGAACTATTCATTTACAGGACTAACTTACATAACCTCTGAAAATTACAACTTAGTCCCTAAACTTTTCAAAATTTACACTTTAGCACCAAACTTTTGAATTTTTAGATTTTGGTCACCAACTTTTCAAGTCTTACATTTTGGTCACTAACCAAAGTTTTGAGGTGTTACACTAGCCGCCAAAAATTTAGGTTAAAATTTAAAATTCGAACCAAACACCTTATCACTCCAATCTTTACTCTATCTCATCACCTATCACCTTATCACTTCATCCTTATCACATCACCTCTTTTAATTTAATTTTTTATTTTTCATTATTATCCCTAACTACTCCTCTTATTAAAACACTCAACCAACCCAAAACCTTTCACTTTCTTACTCCAACCGGTTAAATAAAAAACTCTCTCACTTTTTACTTCCTTTTCGACAAGCAAGTACCAAAACCTAAACTGTCTATTCTTCTTCATCTTTGTTCAACACCGTCCAAGATATTTCCATGGCTTCCTCTACTTCCTTCAAGCGATTCTTCAATTAGGAGATCGAGAAAAAGTTTGAATCCAATTTTGCCTTGAGAAGTTTTTGCTATGAGAAGCACTTCGACCTCAACACAGAGACGAACAATGACTTCCTTCCGGAAGTTATGTCTATGATTAACTTGCACAAATGGACTCGGTTCTACCAGTAAAGGAGGAGGTTTATGCCACAATCGTCCAAGAATTCTATGCGCACCTTGTGACCAAGGATTCGCCCTTCTTGATGATTAGAGGTAAATGTGTTCGTTTCGATGAAGGGTATATCAATAATATGTTTGAGTTAGATGATGTAGAGGATGAGTATTTTGAGTACGCGGATTCAATGAACGCTGCCAAGAGAAAAAGGCTGCTGGTAGATATATGTGAGCCTGGCACGGCATGGATAGTGTCTTCCAATGGGCACCGTACGGTGAAGAGGTTGGCATTGAAGCCCAAATGGAGAGGATGAAATCACTTCCTCAAGGCGAATCTGATGCCCACATCCCATAACGAGATCGTGTTAGAAGAAATGATGATCATGTTGCACTCCATTGTTATGTGGCGCAAGATCAATATTAGCAAGCTCATTATTGAGGAAACTTACAAGTACGCAGCGAAAGGTACTGGCAGCTTGTTTTTCCCCTTTTTGATTTCTAACGTTTGCATACTCTATGATGTTCCAATGCTTGATACGGATAAAGGGCAAACGATCAAAGGAAAAACAATTACTGCTGCTATATGGAGAAATCTAGTTGCTGCCGAGCCCAAGAACAAGGGCAAGGGAAAGGCAAGGGCCCCCACGCCAAAGCCTAAGGAGTCAAAGGCCGTACCAGCAACCATGCCAGAAATTGTGCCAGACAGTTCACTGGCAATGCTGTTCCAAATTCACCAACGATAGCATATTATTCTCCAAAAGCAGAAAAAGGCTGAGGAGCTCAATGTCAAGATGCGACACTACATCCAGGCAAGGGATGTTATGATCAGGGAGGCTCTTACAAAATTATCAACTGATTTGTGCTAGAGTTTCCAGACTTCCCTGCCGAGCTCTCTGCCAGTGACAATGCCATGCCAGTTAGTCTAGTTCATACCCCGTCCGATGCCACAGTCCTATTGTCTTCAGTTCAAGTTGAGTATGCTAGTTCTGATTCTTCATCTGAATTAAAAAAAACCAAAGCCAAGTCGCCAATGACACCTGCTTTACACACGCCATCTGATGCCACCGATGCACCTACTGCATCGAAGCCTGCCAAGAAAAGGAGGAAGTTAGAGCCTCCACTGCCGCTTCAAAACCGATCCTGAAAAGAAATAAGCACATGGCCACTGATCGTAGGCCATTTGTGAGAAGAAAAACCAGTGCCGCACGGTAAATAGTCTCCGAAAGGAAGTCCTCTTCTTTCTAAACTCATTTACATTTCATTCCATTGCATTTACATGATCATCCATTTTTATTTTTTTCTATTTTTCTTGTATATATTTGTTGTTTCATGCATTGGGAAAAATGCACATCTTGGGTTTGGGGGTGTGCATTTCTTCACATTTATGCCATGCATTTCATGTGTAATTTCTGTTGCCATGCCATCTAGGTCATTTAGAGTAGATGCATACCGAACCGCTAAAAAAGAAAAAGAAAATTTTGCCTCGGTTCAATTTTGAAAAATGTTAACATTTGTTAGGCAAGTTTAATTTGATCTAGGTATTTGTCAAATGAGGAAACTTTAATCTTTAGTTGCCATTCCATGCCAGCAGAGTAGTATACCAGGTTAGCTTGGCAATTTATCTCTAGTTTAGGGAATTGAACTTTCACTTAACACGTAATATGTATCGAGTGCCTTAGCAAACTTAGTCCTTTTGAAACTATGCTCAGATTTGAAAAAAAAAAGAGGAAAAAATTGATGTCAGGGTAAAAGAAACTAATAAGGCAGCAATGTTCTGCCAAGGCAAGAAAAATATAACTCTCCTCTATGTAGCGATATCCTTTTACTCTAAAAAACGTATTCTTTCTTTCGTTTTGTTTAAAAAAAGTCTTTCGTGAGATTTTGTAAAGACCGTATTTTATTTTAAAAGAGGAGTCGTCACCGGCCACTTAGGTAGGCCAGAGACCATAAAACTAGAGATTCAAAAATTTTGGGTTCGGGAGTCGGTTACGGATGGGGAAGGATTAGCACCCCCACAGCGCCCAAAATTGGTACTTTAATAATTACTGCTTTATTAATATTAGATTTTTCAGATTAAAGTGACGGTTAAATTAAAATTTGGTTGTAAGTGCAAGTAAATTTTAACGGCACCGTTATCCGAGAGTAAACACCCAACCACCATCACTACGCCTGATACTGGCCTCGTTTACGCTCGGTAAAAGGACACTGCATTGACAATTTATATTCCGATATGAAATCTTAGTGAGCGAGACATAAAATACGGCAAATAATTCAAATACAATAAAAATAAATATTAACATAATAGAATATTAATATAATATAAGTAAAATGCCAATCTAAACGTACCTATATATATATACCATGAACAAGAGAATTAACAGACAGAAAACATGATATTACGGAAACATATGTTGTAAAACATGAATACATATGTAATACGAAAAAAACATACACGAAGGCATAAAACATATTAAAATGCTAACACACTCAAAGAGAATAAAATAGGCTAAACGTTTAGAATACGAGTAAACAAGCTAACGATTGTATTAATATAATACTATACGAAAAAATGAGCATGAAATAGAGAGGTGACAATAACATTTATAACACCTATGTAAAAGACCACAAATCATATTAATGCAGAAATATTAAAACCTAACTACTTTGAAGCAAAATAATAAACAACAATAAGGGGCTAGAATGGAATAAAATCAAAATATAAGGCTTATAACAAAAAAAATAAAACGACATTTAGGGATCTAATCAAGAACCCGGTAAAACTCATGGGGACTAAAGCTGTAAATAACCCATGCGGCAAGCTCGAAATGGAAAGTTCGAAAACGCGGAGGTCCTTGGGGCGTAATTTAACCACTTGAGAACGGATTTCGAATAAATTTCGGGACGAAATTGGAAAACATGGAAACATAAGAGGGATTAGGTTTGTAATTACCCCAAGGGGCGAGACCGTTTTGAAAATTCCCAAAATGCGGGATGGTTTATGGTGCAATTAGGCCAATTTTAAAAAAGGTTTGCCTATAAATTTCCCTAACCGGCCTCCCATCTCCCTTTTCCTCATTTTTTTTCTAAGCCTTAGGATAATATTTCCCCCCCACTCTCTCATCTTCTCTCAAAACAAACACCAAGCCCTCGACGAACCCAGAAATCGGCAGCCAACCGCTGTCCTCAGCGGCAGCCGG
This sequence comes from Hibiscus mutabilis, assembly GCA_019671005.1. Lineage (NCBI taxonomy): Eukaryota > Viridiplantae > Streptophyta > Magnoliopsida > Malvales > Malvaceae > Hibiscus > Hibiscus mutabilis. Next base: position 1,771,730 of record CM033754.1, on the reverse strand, counting down.
CAAACCAAAACAAACCTCGCTTCAACCCGAACCTGAATCTAAACTTAGATTTACACAAAGACTCCCCCTTTTTCCTAGATCTAAAAAAATACGAGGTGAAAAAAACCTTTTTTTTAAAACAAAAACAAATCCAAAAGGGACCTCCCTCTCTTTTCAGTTCACCATGTTCAGTTTTGGAAACTGAGGCAGCTTGTCACTGGCGAGGGGAGACCCACTGACGACGAGGGTAAAGAACCTATTCACTCATCTCCCTTTCGTTATTATTTCGTATTTTTTTTACTTTACATGCACGCAAGAAAGAAATAAAAAGAGATTACCACTGAAACTTGGTGCTTCTTTTTTGTATTTTTTTTGTTAACAAAAACTCCGATGATCTTACACTTTTTTTGTTGGTTTACATATATCCTGTCTGCTCTCTCTTGTTTGGTAAAACTAGTACATAAGATATATTTTGGATCTGATTTTGTTCTAACGCCTTTCCATTTCTTTGTGTCTTTGGCATGCCCGGCCATGCTTGGTGGTTGGTACAACGGCATGGGGCATCTGTAAAAGCACTGGATTGTGCCATGTGGCGGGTGGCAGCTGAGTAATCTCGCGCGTGCCCCTCGAGTGTGTCACACGCGCGCCATCTGGATACGCTCCCTTTGATCTGGGTCGTTGGATCAAAACTTGATCCAACGGCTAATGATGATGTCGGCTGCAAAGAATGAGAAGATATCAAGGGAGACTCTAGGGTTTTTTAGCTAATAGGGTTGGGCTGGCTTGGCTGAATGGGCCATGTGTAATTAAGTTTGGGTTTTGTAATTAATGACTGGATATCTAATTTGGACTTTAATATACTTTTTTATCTTATTTTAATTTTAGCCTAATAGTATTAATAATAATAGTAATAATAACAATAGTAATAATAATATATGCATACACACACATATAATATATGTATATACAAATTAATATACACATGCAAACACCCACACGTATGCATACATTCTCGCACATTAATTAATATCTACATGAAAACGTTAATATATGTAACACATTAATATAATATACAAACATACATGCATATATACTCATACACACGTGGTTTACGTACACATTAATCATACATATAATATAATACGTATACATGCAACAATAATATATTAATTAATGGCCTAAAGTAGATTAACGCAATACTTATACACCGGATAAAAATAAGTGATTACACTCTACCTTAGGGATAATAAGCTACTTGGGGCTTCGTGGTTTGCTCCCTTTTTGTTCTCAAGTCCAAAACCTTAGGGTATGAGTTGAAGAGAAAGCCTAGTGATGTCTAGATTAAGGTAGGGATTCGTGGTATGCTCCCTCTTATCTCTCACGCTAAATAGTGTCACGAAGCAAGCTTAAATTAATGCCAACAGAAACCCTTGGCAAGAAAAAAATGATAAAAATCTGAGTTTAGGTAGTAAAATTGGCTAAGGGAGTGAAAGGACACTCGATGCATATTGCCTACACATCATGCACTTTTTATAAACTTAGACTAGAGTTATATTGTTGCACTCAAATTATTACCTGCTTGGCATTATTGCACTGAGATACTGAGGACAGAAATAGAGCCAAATTCTGCTTGCCAGCACGTGTTGGCATTCAACCAAAATTTTGACGAGGTAACATTTTCACAGTTTTTTTTTTTTTTTTGCATTACTTGAGGACAAGCAATGAGTTAGGTTTGGGGGTGTGTTACCTCTCCAAAATTACTGTTTTAATGCCAATCTTACAATGCTTTTGCTTGTTTTTAAGCGCATTTAGTTGCATTAGGATGTTAAAATAATGCATTTGCATAAAGAGTTTAGAATTATGTCTATGCCAGTGTGGATGGTTGTTTTGTTGGCAATTACAGGTTTGGCATAGGATTTGGCCCAAAAAAACAACACAAGAAGAGTGCCAGAGAGAATGTCGAGTGCTGTTGGCACAGATAGACCAAACAATGCTAAGCACCGGTTGGCAGAGAAGTGAACTTGATGTCATGCCAAGAGGTTGTTGGACCCCGAAAAAATAGGACATGATCAGGCTCTGAAAAGATAGCAATTGGATCAATCTCCAAAAAAATAACGGATCAGGTGGTGCCAAGACTTGTTGGCAGATTCATGCCAAGCTTGGACTCTAAGACAACGTCGGCAGTATGATGCCAACCCTATCCTGATAAGCTCTCATTCAAATTTGGATAAGATGATAATCTCTTATCCCTTGGGAAGTTGAAATTTAAAATTCAAATGAGGATCTCATCCTATCCCTTCCCCGCATGCCTATTTAAACATCAACCAAGCTAGACTTTGGGGATAGAAGAAGATTGGATCGTGAGGAGTTGGTGTGCGACGATTGACAATCGGCTGCACCTTGGAAGGGTGGTTTGACCAACTTGGCCGAGAAGCCTGGATCTTGAAAGGCTGCATCGAGAGACCCCTTCTAGCTCATTCTCTCTTTCAAGTTATTTTATTTTATTTTTAATGATGATGTATTTCGAAAACATTTGTGGGTTTTTGGTTAAATCCCTCACCATGAACTAATTTAATAGTTTGTGGGGGATGTATGCATTGAACACTATTTTTATGTTTTAGTTTTTAATAATAAATCTGCCTTGGCAATGTTTTTACTATTCGACATACTTTAATATTTCCTAAATAGTATGCCAAGCGAGAGTTGGCATTGTTGGCCTATTGCTCCTCAATATCTTAACAGACTTGGGGTGGCAACGATCAAGTTGTTGAATACTAAGGAGAGAAGCTTCGAGAGAAGTCGTTCAAGTAGATGTACTTACTTCGGGAGTGAAATCTACCTCTTAAGAGTATAGATTGGATCTTAATCAAATTGGTTTATTAAAAGCATGCACTATAGAGATATATGGGTTTTTACATGATCAATTTAGGGCAAAGGCCATCGAGAGAGGCTTTGCTAATTTTGAATCTGTTCGGCAAGCAATGCCAATACAGGTTGTTATTAAAGGCTGACAAGGCATGAATAGCGTAAAAACCAGACATTCCCTAACAACGCTCATCATTCATTAAAATACATTCCTTGCCAACGTCTTACTTTACTTTCACTTATTTCTTTTTCTTTTTAATTATTTTCCAAAACCAATTTCAAATCAAATCAACCTTTTCCTTAAGGCATTTGAATTCCAAGTCAATCTCTGTGGGATCGATACTCAGCTTACCAGCTGTATTACTTGCAGACCGTGTATACTTGCACGCAAAAAACTCATTTTGGCACTGTTTATTATTTTTCCAACACATATCTTTTGCCACTTTTGTCAGCATCACTTAGAGAGTCTACAATGACTTTTAAGTAATTATTAAAAATATCAAATGCTCGACATGCAATTAATCATATTTCCAAATAAAATTAGAAAAATTATTCAATGAACCATTATCACAATCTCATCTATGGTCCTCCCAAATTAAATAAACTCGCATCATCTTTATTTTTCACATAATATTTTCTTATAAATTAAAGGGTAAACTACGTAAATGGTCACGAACTTTTAGGGCGAATTCATTTTGGTCGCCATACTTTTAAAATATTCGATAAGGTCACCAACTTTTAGTTTTCCTTTAGAAGTTGATGTTAGTTTTCGTTTTCCTTAATAAAAATGGGTAAACTACACCAATCATCACTCAACTTTTTTCTCACACCTATTTTGGTCACTAGAGTTTAAAATTTTTCAATTTAATAATTTTCGAGTTGTTCATATTTTAGCCACTCTCAAATGACATGGTTATACAAATAGAAAATTTTGATTAATCCTTAAAAATAATTCGGGTAATGATTTTTTAATTTGCTTATTAAATTTACCATATTATTCCCTCTGTCCCAGTAAAGTTATCACATTTGTATTTTAAAATTGTCTTAGTCAAAATATCACTTTGAAAAACTCAACAACTTTTATAAGACACGTTTATTTTTCTATCATTTTTTAGTTTCCCAACAAAAATAAAAGTTAACTTTTTAAGGGCAAACTTATCATTCAAATTATTTTACACCACACATCTTATATAAATTTTTTATTCCTAAAACTCCATGAAAAATCAACATGTGACACAAATAGTGGGACGAAAGGAGTACCATATTTGATATTTTAATAAGCAAAGTAAAAAAAATACTCAAATCAAATATTCTAATTAACCGGTCAATCGATTATCCGATTTAATTGGTACAATATAAGATCGAGAATTGAATAATCTAAATTTGGAAATTAACCAAAATAAATTTTTAAGGATTAATCGAACTCGATTTTGGTACAAAATTTTAAAATAAATTATTTTGATTCGATTACGGTTTACTATTTAAAGCAAAATTGATTAACCGATCTGATCTATTATATACAATATTTCTAAATTTTATGCATTACAATATCTTATAGTTTAGTGATTTTGATATTGTTCTGATTTTTTAAAAAAAGTTTTGGCTCTAGGTAGGATTAATAGGTGTAAACTTTCAATTTTTGACTTCTAGTTGTTTTTACAGTTTTATCACAACCGAACAATTATTAAATTTACCATATTATCATATTTGATATTTTAGTAAAAATCATTTACAGAATCAAATATTTCGGTTAACTGGTTAATCGATTTTAATTGGTACAATATAAGATCTAGAATTGTATAATATGAATTTACCAATTAACCAAAATAATTTTTTTAAGGATTAATCTATTTTTTCTATTTGTATAAATATGTCATTGGAGAGTGGCCAAAATATGAACCATTTGAAAGTTAAGTTATTAAATTGAAAATTTTTAAACTCTAGTGACCAAAATAGGAGTGAGAAGAAAGTTGAGTGATGATCGTGTAGTTTACCCATTTTTTTTTAAAGAAAAACGAAAACTAGCGTCAACTTCTAACAGAAGGTAATGGGAGGGACCATATTGAGAGAGAACTAAAAATTTGGTGACTATATTGAAATTGAACTAAAAGTTGGGTGATCTTATTGAATATTTTAAAAAGACAGTGACCAAAGTGAATCCGCCCTAAAAATTCGGTGATCATTTATATAGTTTTCCATTTACATATCATAATCTTCTTTCTCATCCTTTATATATTTATTATAATATATTAATGATTAAAATCGTTAAAAAATTTTAAAATACTTAACCTACGAATTAAAAGAAACAAAAATAAGGTTATGAGATATAAAGAGAGAAGAAGATGATGATCTGTAACGTTAATGATTCATCTTTCCCTTGATTGTATATTTTCCCCCTCCTTTTTTCCATATTTTAACAGCAGAGGGAACATTCGTTTTAGGGTTAGTCAGTCTTTCCTCCATAAACAAACAGCATAGGGGACGATGGACTCTACGCTGGGGCAGAGCTAAAAATTTTAGTTTTAAGTGTCATAATTTAAAATTTTATAAATAATTTTTTTAATTAGGAGAGAATAAATAATAGGTTTTAATTTTTTTAAAAGTGTTAATATTCATTTAAAATTGTATTAATTTTATTTTTAATATTATTTTATATTAAATTTATAAGGGAAACAATTTTCTCCAAAATTTTTGGGTGTCATATGACAACCATGTTTAATGGGTGGCTCCGCCATGACTCTACGTCGAATTTGAGAGGATTTTTTTTTAATTTTTGAAAATAACTAGAATTGAGAATAAAAAATTAAGTCTTATATATGAGGTATGAGAAAGAAGATATGATTTGTAAATTTTAATTTATAAGAAAATATTATGTAAAAAATAAAGATGATGCGCGTTTATTTAATTGGGTAAGACCATGGATGAGATTGTAAGAATGGTTTACGTAATAATTTCTTCTAATTTTATTTTAAAATATGATTAATTGCATGTCGAGCTTTTGCGATTTTCAATAATTACTTAAAAGTCATTAAAAATTAATGGTGTTCAACGGTATATTGTGTTAATAGTGAACAATATACTTCGCTCGTTCTAGACTTATTCTAATATTTTATTTGAATAATATTTTATTTGAATCCAACGAGTGGTTGAAAAATTAAGAAAAAACATAAACGGGATATATACATCAGAAACACGTGTCAACATAAACACAAATTGTACAGTGGTTCTAAGAATACATTTGTCTAGAATTCTTGTAGTAGTAATATTGGTTTATTTATTTTACATGGAAATTTTATGTTTTATCATTTTGTTCTTGGTATGTTTGTAATGAGTTTTAAATGGTCCCTTAACTTTTATATATTTACAAAAGGGTCTATGAAAGATTTGACTTATCAATTAATTTGTTGAAACGTTGAAGTGTGTGAATTACATGAATGCCATGCTATTTTTGTTTTGTTTACATAATGGTCCTTGTTTGTTTCAAATGTGCCACAAAGTTGGAAAAGTTTTTAACTTGGTCACGTTTCTACTTCGTTTATTGAATGTGACCATCTCCTGGTGTGAGACAGGCGCCAACGGAATCTGAGAAGAAAAATAGAGCAGAAAACAATCAAATCCATGCCGACCCTTACAAAGCTTTACACGATGCAAGGTTCCCCCCTTTTTTGACGAATTTTCTTTGGGTCTTCAAGTTTTTACAATTAGATCTGTTCTGTTAATAATTTTTTGGCTGATCACAAGTTCGGTACCACCATATGCAAAGTTTAGGCCTTTTTTAGACAAAACTTGCAAGAGCCGAGTTTTGAAATTTGATAATGTTGATGGGGTTGTGCTTGAAGGTAATGATTGTGCTTGTTGGGTTTGGTATTTGTAACACCCTAGAATCTCTGCATGAAAAAAATTGATGATTGAACGATGAAATGAGTTTATAAAGGGGGGTTCTGCAATATTGGGGACACGAACCCATGCCCCTTGGCATAATAACAATTGTCTTAACCATCCGAGCTAAGACTATATTTTAATCTATATTCGGCAGTTATACCTAAATATAATCAACCCAAGAATGTTAAAAGTTTCCTCCAACCAACCCCTAAAGTTTATGTTGGCCGATCTCCTTCACCACCGCAACATGGCCGCACTGCGACCACCGGTGTGCTCACCGTCGTACACCGAACCTAGCGCCACCAGCCACTCACGGTGATCAGTCGTCGTCAGCCTTGCCCTCTTCTGTTATCTACGTTTTTCGGTCACCCTTGCTGCCCGTTTGAGACGTCGTCTCCTTTAGTGAGTTCTCGGTGCCGAGGCGAGTAAAACCCTATTGGTCGATCGTCGATCCGCCGCCGTTAAAGGCCTCGTCAGAGCTACATTGCTTTTCAGCCATTTTATTCCGTTTAGGTAAGTTTTGGTTTGATTCCAACTCGTTTTCGTCTATTTGATTAAATGGTTGAACGATGGAGTCGATTTTCATCGTTTTTCCAGTAAAAATAAGCTATTTGGATTCTCTGGCGACGTTTCTTGCGAGTCACCGGTGAGCCTGAGTTTGAATAAGTAGGCTGGGTTATATTCGGCCCCCCAGCCCGAAACCCTACCCGTTTTCCTCTGAACCGAACTGAACTGAGTCAACTATCAAGTCAAACTGGGTAGAGTCAACTCGTTGAGTTAACTCGTCTAAGTTAACCTGTCTGAGTCAACTCATCTGAGTCAGCTCAGTTGACTCTGACCGTTGACTGTTGACTTTGACCAAAAAGTCAACTTTTCCGAAAACCCATATTTTATGTTTTTGACGTCCTGAGTCCATTTTTGAATTTTCTTTCGCGAAATTCTAACCTGATAGCCTTTGAATCTGACCTTGAATCCAAACATGCATAAGTATTAAGTTATTTAAGAGAGTTATAATGAATAAAAGACTGGTGTGAATTATTATCTATTTAAAGGTACTCGAGACTCTCTTGGCTGTTCGTCTGCTCAGCCCAACTCCTCTCGATTCGCTCACCAGCGCGCACCCATTGTTACTCGTATGATCTAAGAAACTTAGTAAAATTAATTAGGCTTAAATGAAAAATATGTGCCAAAAGTATGCCTTTTTTAAACTTTAGGTGCCTGAAGTATTTGTTATGCCTTTTTTAAATTTAGGTGCCTGAAGTATTTTTTTTTTGTAAAAATAGGTGACCAAAGTTTCAAAAGTTAAAATTTTAGGCACCCCAAATATGCCACGTGTCAAGCATTGATTAGTTAAAAAAAATTAACACCCATTAACGGTCAGGCACCTAAAATTATAACTTTTGAAACTTTAGGCACCTATTTTTTAAAAAAATACTTTAGGCACTTAAAGTTCAAAAAAGGCATACTTTGGGCACATATTTTTCATTTAAGCCAATTATTTAATTAGAATTTATTCTCTTGTAGTAACCTTGTTCCGTTGTGATCTAGGATCTAGCACTACTACAAAGCATAGCGAGGCGGGTGCCAGATAAACCTTTTTGACTAACTTTTTGAGGTGTGCTTCTTGTGTGCTAAATTACGGTTTTAAATATATTTTCTAAAATGATCATGTTCACATGAATATTTTTCTCTGATTGAAAGCATGAATAAATTTTATATGATTTGAATACCTTATATGTTTTGAAAACATGATGTTATTCTGATTGAATATATGACTATTGTGTCTGCATTGAAAGTATACCCATATGTCTGACTTGAAAGCATGATCTCTGGTTACCATTGATGTATGTTGTACAAACATCAATACTTATTTGGGGTATACTATGGGGATATATTGTGAAGTTTCTACAGGTTCAGCCCTAGTCCAATTGGCAATTCCTTATGAACCCAAGGTCGCCCCTTGGGTAGGTTACGACGCTTCGGCTCGAGTAATTTCTTATGGACCTAAGGTAGCCCCTTAGGCTGGTTCCTACGCCCATTGGGCTTAGGGTAAGTCCTTATGAATGCAGTTTTGGGGAATTGCATATCGAAGTACAGTTGGAGGGTAGGTAAGTATAAATAGAACCTTGGTTGACCTTGTAACATGTTTTACTGTAATGACTTATACAAGTTTGAATTATTTAAAAATGTTTTATATGCACTTATTAGAACACATTGAGTTCTCTGGCTCATACCACCAAATCTTTTCCTTTTAGATATTTTTGCATAGGCTACCCCTGGACTTAGTACTTGGAGGATCGACACATTCAGTACACCTATTTTGTTGTAATGTTTCCATCTTCCAGACTGTCTTTATTTGGGTGACAGAGCCTATATTTTGATACTGTATACCTTATTATATTGCCAGATGTGGCATATTTTGTAACTTAATTCCTATATAGTTTAAACTGATTATCTTAATCTACCTATGTATAGTTTATAATTACTATTTGATTTGGACTTGAAATGTTTAAATATTTTCTTGGGAAGTTTTCGGTATGGAATGTGACCTTTCGGGATTATACAACACATCGGCTGGTATAAGGGGTTACATTTAGTTAGTATCAGAGCTTTTGGTTTTGTAAACCTCAGACTGTGAATGGGTCCTAAATAAAATATTTTTATAAAATGTTTTAGAAATTCTTTTTTCAAAAAGGTCATGCCACCAAGATGTATATGTTTAACTACGTACGATACTCTAGTGCCAGTTTTGACCCTAGGTTTTACCTTTGTGTAGAGAGCCAAGATCATCTGATAAGCACCAAACGAGGTCGTCAACCTGCTCGTAGACGAGGTTGAGCTGCTAGATTTTCTAATTCGATAGATGATATGGCTAGTGATTCTCCAGCCCCTGTAGATCCCCCAGCCCCTATGAATCCTCTCACACCTAGAGGTCCTATAGTTTTGATAGATCTATCGTCTTCTTCTGGTATAGATATGATGACTCCAGTTAGAGAAACACCTACGTCTAGTACTAAGCCAACAACGTTCTTACAATTAATCCAGGGTGTAGTTAGAGCAGCTGGCATTGTACCTGAGATCCCCATTTATCATACCTTAATCACTAATAGGGCTAGGACTTTCTAAGGCCCTACTGGTGAAGCCCCAACTGAGGTAGAGGAGTGGCTTCATGATCTTGAGAGACACATGGATTTGATGGGTCTTGAGCCACCCAAGAGATATTTGGGAGTTGTTTCTATGCTTTATGGGAATGCCCACACCTAGTTGAGTCTGTAGTGAGCAACGTCCCTGCCACTCGTTTAACCTGGGATTTCTTCAAGGAACGTTTTAGGAGCCACTTCATTAGAGAGTGTTATCTGAGGTAGATGCGTGAACTTTTTATAACTCTGACACAGAAAGATATGACCGTATCAGAATATGAGATTGAGTTTTTAGATTTGTTGAGATTTGGATCTAGTCTAGTACCCACTTGAAGGGAAAAGTGTCGTAAGTTTACACTTGGTCTCAGATATGAGCTGTGTGTACAGGTTATTGGCTATCTTGATGAAGATTTTAATAAGGTGGTGGAGAGGGCGAAAGATTTAGAGGAGGTTGAGCTATTGGCCACAATTGGTGACAGAGTAGATCGAGAATAATCTAGGAGGCCTTCTATTCTTAAGTCTTCTTTGCGTCCTAATAAGAGGACTCATACCTCCGCTTCTTAAAGGGGTAATGACAGATCTAAGCCTTCATCTAGTTTCTCTCCATTGCCTCCTTGCCAGCATTGTGGTAAGCGTCATGGGGGAGAGTGTAGGAAGATGATGGGTACTTGTTTTTTTTTTTGTGGATCCAGAGATTATTTCTTGAAAAGTTGCCCAGTTCCACCTTTTGCATCTCGGGCACCCTCTTAGACTCTTTCTTGTTTACAGACTTCTATTCAAACTTTGGTTAGAGGTCGTAATTAGAGTAAACCTTCTAGGACTACTACCAAGACTATAATACCTCAAAATTTTGGCTAGTGACCAAAATGAATAAAATGAAGTTTGGTGGCTAAAGTATAAACATAGGAAAAGTTTAGGGACTAAATTGTAATTTTTAAAACTTATGCATTTTAGTCCCGTAAATGAATAGTTTACCCCCAAGAATGACATTCTTATGTTACCCGAATTTTTCGTACAGAATTTGTGTTGAAAGCTATAAAGAGTTAAAGTTCGAGAAAAATTCAAATAATCGGATCGAATCGAATATTTGAGATATTTTGTTAGATGATAAGGCAAGGTTAATAATGTCATTTCCATACCTTAATTTGGAAGGATTTAACATGGACCATTGGATTAAAGTAGATTTTTCCATGTTAAATATGAGTTACTGGATGAAAATGGCAAGATTATAATTTTAGAAAATTACAAGGGCAAAGTTGGTAATTACTAACTTCTTGGTTTATTTTTGACCCTTGGATGAATAGATTGTCATGTGGCAAAATAAAAGGCATTGGATTAAAAGGGCAAAATGGTCATTTTGTCATAAAAGAGATTTTTATTTGAAATTTTTATAAATAGATGATAAATGGCCTAAATTAAAACAATTGAAACTTCAAGAATTTTCTTCAATATTCTCTTCTTGGCCGAGACCTTCATCCAAGGTATGGAAAAAATTTATTTTTGATTTTCAAGCCAATTTATTTGGAATTTGAAAGAAAACATGAAACATGAATTTAACCTACATGAAATTCTCTATCATTTGATACCAATTATTCATGTTTTCCTTGTTTGAAACCTTAGTTTCATGAATAGGATGGATGAAGGGAATGTTTGATTATGATGATTTAAGATATAATTTTGATGTAGTTGATTTATAAAATCATGTACGTGCTTGTATAATGATTGAAAACACTTGAAAATAGCTAAATTCCAATTTGACCAAAGTTAGAGTTTTGATATGAAGTTGAATTTGGATTGATTTTGATATGGGAATGATTGTAAAAGTTTGGAAATGATGTTTAGAAATGGAATTCATGCTTGAATCAAGTTGGGAATATTGAATATGGTGACTTTTCATATTCAGCCTATAGGGAAGAATTTGGGAAAATTATAAAAAAAATTACCTAAGGCTAGAAATGATGTAGAAATGATTCTACTTATTTCGATCAATTTGGAAGTTTACAAAGTGTTGAGGACCAAATAGCATATTAAAGGAAATATGGGATTGAAATAGAAATTGACTGGAAGTTAGTGTGTTAAGCTTGAATGTATTGTTGGAATACTTGAGTATATTATTAAGTGATTGAATTTGAAGTTCAATGGCAAGGGACCATTTCGAATAATTTGGAAATATTGAGATAAATTCTAAAAGAATTCATTTCATGGTTAAATTGTGAGATTTGAAAAAGTTTTGTGAATTATTGATGGATATGAATAGTAAAGGGTTTGAAATATTATTTTGAAGTACTAAGGCTAACATTGATGTTGTGAATTAGAATTAGTATCGATTTAGTATCGAAAAGATTTTTAGGAATCTTATTCCTAATATGCACCTATGCTAGAATGATACTAACATATACTTTGAATCGTATGTGTTGGTAAATGATGTTTTTGTAGATCATGATCGAGATCGTAATATAAGCAAGCTTAAAGACAAGGAAAAAGTCCGAGAGTAAAGATAAAATCGATAGTAAAGTTTTCTAGTGAGGCATCAGGTGAGTGCAATGCATACATAATATGATACACGGATGTTTTATACATCATTAGGAAGACTTGCGATGAGTCTACCTTGTTTATATTGACATGATATTTATTTCATTAATCATATATTTGACATGTTCTAAATATGTCAAATGATAAATACAAATGCATGGATCACTAGTTATATATGATGTTATATTATGATTGTTATTTCGGGTATGAACTGCCCAATGTTAAACTATTTTGATATACTTTGCCATGGTGAAATAAATATGGAATATATGCCCAAGTGTGTCATTGAGGGACAGGGTATAGTTGGCATTCCATAGAGTCTAGCAGCACGATGCATACTCAGTTTAGCACTACAGTGTATATAAAGGACACTTAGTGCATATGGTGGGTACGACCTTATGTGTATTATGGTGGGCGCGACCTTATGTGTATTAGCCCTTTGGTGCATATTTGACTCATATACCCAGGGTCCTCATAGGCTTATATTTGGGCTATGGTTTATTGGTTAATAAATGATAAACAGGTAAATAAGCTTATGAGCTTTTGGAATAAATGGAAAGTAGATTGGTAAGAAATTTATGTCCGGTTTATATTATGTTAATATATGATTAACATAATGGTAATACATATCTAGTGACCATGATGCATGGGTATTGTTACATCTTTATATTTATAGATATGTTGTATTGCAGTGGATATTATTATTGCCTCACTAAGTGTATACTTAGCATGTGATGATTTTCACGCGTAGGTGAAACGCACGAATCAAAGTAAGGAGTTTTTGGCATCCTACTTAGCAAGGAGTATATTTACGGTATAAGTAATGACATCTTTGATGTATTTTGATTTTACTAGTTGGCATGTATATGATAATAGTAGTTGGTTTTAAACTAGTTTAGACATAATTTATAATAGCTTATAAACTAGTTTATGGTGGTAATGAATGGTGAGTAGTTTTATTAAAATTGAAAATGGTTAAAGTAATTACTAGTGTAAAATCGGGAAACTATTAGGAATTGAATAAATGGAGTAATCAATTAGATTTTTAATTTATGCAGTTTATAGGCTGTTATAATACTTATAGGCTATAGTTATGAACTACTAAGTTGCTGCCTAAAATCGAAATTAATTTGGTAGATTAAAGATTAGAAAACTGATATTACGTGATAAATTGATAAATGGTTTATTGTGATTTTTAAATAAATGACTATTATGGGTTGTTAATAATTCTCTATGTGACACTCTGACTAGTATTGGATATGAAATACTGGTAAGGGTGTTACAAAGACTGATAGTAGAGCTCGATTAAATCAGAGTGGGGAACCCATATTATCTGAGGCTAGGCAGTTAGCTCTAGTCTATGCTACTAGACGTCGGGATGAAAGAGATGAGCCAGGTGTTATTGTATGTACATTTACCATTTATTTTGTCACATATTTTGCATTGCTCAATAATGGCTCCACTCATTTTTATATTTTTAAGATTCGTATCTCGAGACCTTCATATTCTTATTGAAGCCATAGAGAGTGTTGTTAAAATTATGGGCCCATTGGGTTAGTTAGTGACTGTGGATAAGGTGTTTAAGTGTTGTCCTTTTGAGGTTCAAGGGAAAATCTTTTTGGTCGACCTTATGGAACTTCTATTGGAGGAGTTCGATTTAATTCTGGGTATAGATTGGTTATTTGAACATCGAGTTAGTTTAGATTGTGAGTCAAAAATAGCTACCTTGAAGACTTCTAATTGTTGATCAATGGTATTAGTTGGTGAGCGTCAACGTCATCTGTCGAATGTGGTGTATGCTCTGACTGCCGACAGGATGATCTAGAAGGGATATGAGACATTCATTGATTGCTTTAATTTTGACTTTTTTGTTTTCATTTTACTAACTTTGTTTTTTTATTTTGATCATTAATTTTTTTCCTTTTTTAGGAATGCTAAAAAGAAGAGTATGGGCAGCCACATATGGTATGATGATGACCACATTTTTCCCACTCATGAATACCAATATCCAACTCCAAGAGCTGTCCATGAGCAAAGACAATGTGAAAAGCATGAAGATGATGCCTATACAACACTATCGGCACAAATTTCTGAACTGAAAAACATGATTACATCAATGCAAGTGCCTAACAAGTTCAAAAAAGGCAAGCAACATCTGTTGTTAGTGCATATTGTAGAGGATGCCACTCATTTGATAGTTGCCCCTTCAACCCTAATTCCTATTGTTACACGGGGCGCTATAATGTGAACATCTATTCCTCCTACAATTTCAACCAAGGATAAAACCAACAACAAAATATTTTTTGGAATGATAAAGACGATGATTATTTTTATGCATCTAACAACTTTGTTGCACCACCAGACTTTAAACAAATGCCATCCCAAGGCAGCATTCTTCATGAGAAATCAGCGACAGATCTTTATGGATCCGACGGATCGTTTGGCATGGTAGAATTACCTTCAGAAATGCCAATGCACAATAATCCACCTCAAGAGCAAACAAATTACATTGGAGACACATTTGAAGAAGCCACAGATGCTATGAGAGGCTTGGGAGAACAAGTCAGGAGGCTTGCAAATGCCGTGAATGGCATGCCTCAAGAGAACAAGATAGAGCTTCCATCAAGGCAGTAGGAGATGGCAAACGCTTCGGTTAGTGATAACGATCAGAATGTCATGGCAGCGCTACATCAAAAAACTGGCAATTTTCTTCCTTCATCTGCTTCTCAAGGAATTCAAAATTAACATTACGAGTATCAGGTTTCTTAACACATTTAAATCAATAGATTATACTGATGAAAAGTATTCCACAACAGGTACATTGGACTAATTAGTGGTAATAGAGTATGAGGAAAAATTTGAGGGCAAGGATCCCGAACACAACAACATCGAGGCAAAGCTAGATAATGTTGCCAAGTTCGATGCCAGGGTAGAAGGGCAATATTTTGAAGTTTCAAACCAAGAAGACGACGACAAGAAGCTAATTATTTGCTAGGAAGAGAACTCAGTGCCAGCAGGTGAACCCAAAGAAGTAGAGAAAGAAGAGGCAGAGGCTGATGATGCCATACCACTATCTGATGCCACACCTCCAGAAACTCTACCATATAATACGGATAAAGCTTGGCAAAAAGGGAGAGAACAAAGCAAAGCTATCACTCCCCTAAGTGGCAACCAAGTGGAGATTTTAACGCGTGGAAAAAGAGCCAATTGTTTTCCATACAAATAAATCAGTGCTAGCGGAAGAAACTAAGGAAGCTGAGAAAGGGGAAACAAGCACCAGTAATGCCAGATCCCAATCTGATGCCAGCACCACTTCGGCAAAACCAGTGGAACCATTAATTGCCAACCCTACATTAGTGAGACAAATAAATGTTACTTTTAATGTTGACAAAGCTCTTAAGTGTGCAGATAAACCTGAAGAATGCAATGCAATTGAGCCAATAGAATCCATTTTGGATGAAAACCTGGCATTGACTTGCAAAGGAATGAAAGTTGATGCCATAAAACAACAGTGCGATGGCAAAACAATTGAGCCATAGAGAAGATCGATTATGGTCAAGATTGATGCCATAAAGCGAGGTGTACTCAAATGGCTTGTTGCTAAAAGGAAAAGTGGGTGCCAATTGACTGAGAATGAAGAGCTGGAGCAAGAGAATTTGGCTGTGACAATAATGCCAGAGATGGTGCTGCTAGAAATTAAAGATTTACCTAAGAATGCTATGGCAAGTCTAGAACCGGTCGATGATACATACACCTTGGCATCAAATGAAACAGAATGACCACAGCCTAAGCACTACTAGGGTGTTGAGTTCAATCAAAGATTTGATAGGCCTACAGGGAAGAGGTATTATAGTTTTCTGAGTTGGTTATTCAAAAAAGCCCCATGGCAAAACATTCTCCCTTTTTGAGCAATCTAGAGTTCGGCATACTCAAAGGTAAGCAATTCTTTGGATTTCTATGTCGCATATTCAAACAAAAGATTGCCACAGACTGAAGCACTACCAGGAAGGAAATCGGAATAATGCCAAAGAGACCAATCTCATTGCAAAAATTCAGTAACTCTTTGCCAACTCAGTTTGATCATTGTGAATAATTTAGGAGAATTATTTTTTTCAGTATTTAGGATATCTCAGTTTTAAATTTTTAGTTTTTCGTTTATTTTCTTTTTCTATTTTGAAATGTTCCTCTGAGTGAATGCAGGATTTTGTTGCCATGACAAGGACTGGCATAGGGTGATTGAACAAAATGCGGAGAATGAACTTGTTGTAGAGGATGAACACACCAAGTTTGCGAAAGCCTTGGACGATACAAAGAGGAATTTGATGTTGAAGGATCTTTGTGAACTTGTCACTAATTGGACTGTGTCACCAAAATGCCATCGGACGGTAAAGCGGCTGGCATTGAAAGACTGGCATTGTTACATTCAATTTTCATGGGCTGCAAGATCAATATCGGTCATATCATTACTGATAAAACTTATAAATGTGCCGGTAAAGATAATGGGAGTCTATGTTTCCTTTTATTGATTTCTAACATTTGTATGCAGCATAGCGTGCCAAAATTTGATATAGATAAAGCTCAAGAGCAAAAGGGAACGATGATCACTCTTACCCTATAGAGGTAATTCATTACCGATGAGAAAGGAAAGGGAAAGGTTGTCGAGCCTGTGCCAAAGACAGTGCCCGAGACTCTGATGCCATCTGGTTCATTGACAATGCTTTCCCAGATATATCAACGCCATGAGGTCAACCTCTAGAAATTAAAGAAAACCAAGGAGTGGAACTCGATGCTTTGGCAGTGTGCTCATGTTAGGGACCATGCTATGAAGAAATCACGTAAGGACACACACTGCCAGCATTTTTTGAATTCTTTGCAAACCTCATTGCCAAGGATGACATGTTATCCAGACTACACTCTATCCACGCATTGATCCAATCTGATGCCACCATTGTTCAAGAATTTTATGTCCATATTGTGACCAAAGATTTGTCTTTCTTGATGATTAAAGGTACGTGTGTGTGTTTTAATGAAGGATATATTAACACTATGTTTTATTTGGATGGTGCAGTGGATGGATATTTTGTGTATGCCAATTCGATGAATACTGCCAAGAGAAAGAAGTTGCTGGCAGATTCGTGTGAGCCTGGCATAGCATGGACAGTGTCATCGAAAGGCCACCGAACGGTGAAACGATTGGCATTGAAACATTAACCGAGAGGGTGAAATCAGTTTTTAAAGGTCAATATGATGCCTACAACCCACAATGAGACCATCTCAAAAGAAAGGCTGATTTTATTACACTCCAACATGATGGGGTGTAAAATTAACGTTGACAGGCTCATCATCGAAGAAACTTATAAATGTGCAGCATGAGGTAATGGTAGTTTTTTTCCTTTGTTAATTTTTAACATTTGCATGCTTCATGGTGTGTCAAAGCTTGATACAGATAAAGGTCAAAGGATCAAGGAAATAACAATCACAGCTACTATTTGGAGAAACCTCACCGTTGCCGAGCCAAAAGAAAAAGGCAAGGGGAAGGCAAAAGTGCCCACGCCAAAGCCAAAGGTGTCAAAGGAAGTGCCAGCCACCATGCCAGCCAATTCACTGGCACTCTTGTCTCAAATTTACCATCGCTAGAAGATCATTCTCTGAAAGTTAGAGACAGCCGAGGAACTCAATGATAAGATAAGGAACTACACAAAGGAGAGGGATGCTATCATCATAGGGGTTCTTGAAAAAATGTCCCATGATTTTGTGACAACATTTCCAGATTTCCCTGCCGAGCCCTCTGCCAGTGATGATGCCATGCCAGCCAATCCACACGAGAAGAAGTCTACGAAGGGAAGTCCTCCTCTTCCTAAACTCTTTTTCATGTTATTCCATTACATTTACATGATCATGCATGTTATTTTTCTATTTTCTTGTATATATGTGTGGTTTTCAAGCATTGAGGACAATTTACACTTAGGTTTGGGGGTGTGCATTTCCTCACATTTATGCCATGCCATGCATTTCATGTTTACATTTCTGTTGCCATGTCATTTGCCATGCCATCTAGGTCATTTAGAATAGATGCATACTGAATCACTAAAAAAATTTTTTTGCCTCGCTTAATTTTGAAGAATGTTAACACTTGTTAGGCAAGTTTAATTTGATCTAGGTGTCTGTCCAATGAAGAAATTTTAATCTTTAGTTGCAATGCCATGCCAGAAGAATAGTTATGTCAGGTTTGCTTGGTAATTGATCTCTAGTTTAGGGAATTGAACTTACACATAACACGTAGTATGTATCTAGTTCCTTAGCAAACTTAGACCTTTTGAAACTATGCTCAAATTTTAAAAAAATGATGTCAGGGTAAAAGAAATAAATAAGGCAGCAATGTTCTGCCAAGGCAAGAAAAAAATAGAACTCTCCTATACCTTAGGGATAATAAGCTACTTGGGGCTTCGTGGTTTGCTCCCTCTTAGTTCTCAAGTCCAAAACTTTAGGGTATGAGTTTAAGAGAAAGCCTAGTGATGTCTAGATTAAGGTGGGGATTCATGGTATGCTCTCTCTTATCTCTCACACTAAATAGTGTCACAAAGCAAGCTTAAATTAATGCCAACAGAAACCCTTGGCAAAGAAAAAAATGATAAAAATAAGAATCTGAGTTTAGGTAGTAAAATTGACTAAGGGAGTGAAAGGATACTTGACGCATATTACCTACACATCATGCACTCTTCATGAACTTAGAATAGAGTTATATTGCTGCACTTGAATTACTACCTGCTTGGCATTGTTGCATTGAGATACCTGAGGATAGAAATAGAGCCAAATTTTGTTTGCCAGTACGTGTTGGCATTCAACCAAAATTTTGTCGAGGTAGCATTTTCACAGTTTTTATTTTTATTTGTTTGCATTACTTGAGAACAAGCAATGGGTTAGGTTTGGGGGTGTGTTACCTCTCTAAAAGTACTGTTTTTAATGCCAATCTTCCAATGCTTTTGCTTGTTTTTAGGTACATTTAGTTGCATAAGGTTGTTAAAATCATGCATTTGCATAAGGAGTTTAGAATTCTGTTTATGACAGTGTGAAAGGTTGTTTCGTTGGCAATTTTACAGGTTTGGCATAGGATTTGGCCCAGAAAAGCAGTGCAGTAAGGAATGCCAAAGAGAATGCTGAGCGTTGTTGGCACAGATGGACCAGACAATGCCAAGCATCGGTTGGCAGAGAAGTGAACTTGATGCCATGCCAAGAACCCTTGGCAATACCTGCCCAAAAAATAAGACCAGATCAGGCTGCGAAAAAATAGTATTCGATCAAACTCTGAAAAAATAGGATGGCAAAAAAATAGGATGCCAAGTCTGTCTGGCACAGATGGATCGAACGATTCCAAGCTCGACTGCCAAAGGATCGACGGCATATGAGGTTAGCCCTAGTGAAAACCTAATCAGCTTATCACCTTATCACTTTAAATATGGATAAGATGATCACATCCCTTATCCCTTGGCACATTCAAATTTCAAACATGAAGGCTTATCCTAGAGCTTCTTTGCACGCCTATTTAAAGAACGATCAAGCAAGCATTTAGGGGAAAACTTGGAGAAGATTTTATTGACGATCAGGAGAGGAAGGTTGTGTGGTTCGACCAGCTAGACCGAAGGCTTAGAGCCATTAAAGGGCTTTATCGAGAGACCCCATTCTTGCCCATTCTTCTTGTTTAGTTATTTTTTATTTTCTTAATGGTAATGTATTTTGAAAACGTTTATGGTTTTTCGGTTGAATCCTTCACCATGAACTATTTCAATAGTTGGTGGGGGGTGTTTGCGTTGAAATGTTGTTTTCATGTTTAGTTTTTGATAATAAATATGCCTTGGTAATGTTTTATCTATTCGACATACTTTAATGTTTTCTAAATACTATGCCAAGATAGAGTTGGCACTGTTGGCTAATTGCTCCTCAATATCTTAACAGACTTGGGGTGGTAACGATTAAGTTGTTGAATACTAAGGAGAGAAGCTTCGAGGGAAGTCGTTCAAGTAGATGAACTTACTTCGTGAGTGAAATCTACCCCTTAGGAGTACAGATTGGATCTTAATCAAATTGTTTTATTTAAAAGCATGCACTATAGAGATATAAGGGTTTTTACATGATCAATTTAGGGTAATGACCATCGAGAGAGGCTTTGCTAATTTTGAATCTGCCCGGCAAACAATGCCAAGACAGGTTTTTATTAAAGGTTGGCACGGCATGAATAGCGTAAAAACCAGACATTCCCTGCCAATGTTCATCATTCATTAAAGCATCTTCCTTGCCAACGTCTTTACTTTATTTTTATTTCTTTTCTATTCAATTATTTCTAAAACAAACTTCAAAACAAAACAACTTTTTCTCAAGGCAAGTAACAATCAAAGCAATTGAATTCCAAGTCAATCTATGTGGGATCAATACTCAGCTTACTGATGTATTACTTATAGACCGTGTATACTTGCACGCAAAAGAATCATCCTGGTACTGTTTCATACTTTTCCAATACATATCTTTTGCCCCATTTTGCCTATATTCACTTAAAGAGTCTAGAGTTACCTCTGAATAGGGATGTTGAGTTTGATATTGAGACTTATCAGGGGTCTGCACCTGTATCAATAGATCTTTATCGTATGGCTTCTAAGAAGATTAAGGAGTTAAAAGTTTAATTGCAAGAGCTGCTTAATCAAGGCTTCATTCAACCCAGCTCTTCACCTTGGGGAGCTCCAATTCTCTTTGTTAAAAAGAAAGATGGTTTACTTCGGTTATGCCTTGATTACCGAAAGTTAAACAAGTTAATTGTGAAGAATAAATATATGTTACCCAGGATTGATAACTTGTTTAATCAATTTCGGGGAGCCACAGTTTTCTCGAAGATTGATCTTCGATTTGGGTACTACCAGTTGAAGATAAAAGGTTCTAATGTTGTTAAGAATATTATTCGTACGACTTTTTAGTTATGCTATTTGGTCTGACTAATGTACTAGTTGTCTTTATGGACATGATGAACAATGTGTTTCAGCCCTATATAGATCAGTTTGTTGTAGTGTTCATCGATGATATCTTGGTCTATTCTCGGATAGAGACAGAGCATGTTGAGCATCTGAGGATTGTTTTGCAGACCTTGAGAGAGCGTCATTTGTATGCTAAGTTAAGAAAGTGTGAATCTTGGCTGAGTAAAGTGATATTTTTGGGGCTTGTTGTATCTGCTAGAGGTATCCAAGTAAGATCGAGGCCATCACCAATTAGAAGCAACCCAAAAATGTCTCTGAGATTCGTAATTTCTTAGGTTTGGCTGGGTACTACCGAAGCTTTGTCAAAGGATTCTCCATCATTTCTTCCCCTTTGACAAAGTTGTAGATGAAGAATGTTCCTTTTGTTTAGACTGACGCTCAGAAGGAGAGCTTTGAGAATCTGAACACAAATTTGACTCAAGCTCCGGTGTTGACAGAATCCAAGACTATGAAGGATTTCTCGATTTATAGTGATGCTTCGCACTTCAGACTTGGTTTTATTTTGATGCGGGATGAAAAGGTAGTCGTTTATGCATCATGTCAGTTAAGGCTGCATGAGTGTAATTATCCTACCCATGACCTGGAGTTAACTGTAGCGGTCTTTGCTTTGAAGATTTGGAGGCACTATCTCTACAGAGAGAAGTGTTATATCTATACTGATCACAAGAGCCTGAGGTGTCTCCTTACTCAGAAAGAGCTTAATCTAAGACAACGTCTTTGGCTTGAGCTTCTCAATGACTATGATTGTGAGATTGAGTATAATCCTTGTAAAGCTAATGTTGTTGCTGGTGCTTTGAGTTGTAAGGCAATATCTGATCTGAGGTCCTTATTTTCCAAGATGAGTATTTTTTATTATGGTAGCTTACTGCAGAGTTACAGGTTAAGCCGACTTTGGCTGAAGAGATTAAGGCCAAACAGATCCTAGATAGTTCCCTACTTCTTATCATACAGTAGGTTGAGTAGGGATCCATATCTGTTTATGCTTTTGATTAGGATGTAGTTTTGCGCTTTAAAGGTCGTTATTGTATTCTTGATAATATTGACTTAAAGTGAGCCATTCTCAGTGAGGCTTATAACAGTCCTTAGGCCATGCATCTTGGTAGGGATAAAATATCCCAGAACATGCGACAAAGGTACCGTTGTGTTGTCATGAAGAAAGATATATTTGATTATATGTCACGGTATTTAACTTACCAGCAGGTTAAGGCAGAACATCAGCATCTGTCTGGTCTATTGCAGCCCATTAAGATTCTCGAGTGGAAATGAGAGCGTATCACAATAAACTTTGTTATCGGGTTGCCTCTGACTCCTTCTAAAAAGGATTCTATTTGAGTGATTATTGACCGACTCACCAAGTCAGCTCACTTCGTTCTTACTCGAGTTACGCATTCTCTGGAAAAGTTTGCTAGATTGTCAAACAACATGGTGTGACATTGTCTATCATCTCTGATCGAGATTCGAGGTTCACTTCCTATTTTTGTCAAGTTTTGTATGAGGCCTTGGGTACACGTTTAAATTTTAGTACATCATTTTATCCGCAGACAAATGGTCAGTCAAAAAAGGTGATTCAGATTTTGAAGGATATGTTGTGGGGTTGTGTGATCGACTTTTGTGGCAGCTGGAAAGATTTTTTGCCCTTGGCCGAGTTTTTATTTAATAACAGTTATTAGGCTAGTATCTGCATGGCATCGTATGAGGCTCTATATGGTCATAAGTGACGTACTTTTATCTGTTGGACTGAGTTGTATGATAGGAAGACTTTGGGTACAGAGTTGGTCCAAGAGACTGAAGAGACTGTCAGATTGATCTGTGACCGTCTGAGGGAGGATTTTGACAGACAGAAATTTTATGCTGATCGGAGGAGAAAAGATATTGAGTTCAAGATTGGTGATCAGATTTTTTTGAATATATCTCCGTGAAAGAAAGTTCTGAGATTTGGGCACAAAGGTAAACTGAGTCTAAGATTTACTAGGTCGTATCATATTGTGAAGAGAATGGGACCAGTTGCCTATCAGCTTGAGTTGTCTCCTCGGCTTAACCGTGTTCATCATGTTTTTATGTCACCATGTTGAGGCAATATCATCCGGATCCGAGTCACATTACTCAGGTTCAGGACGTAGAGTTGAGGCAAAACTTATCCTATGAGGAGGAGCCGATACAGATTTTAGATTTCGACGAGAGAGATTTGAGGAAAAGACGTATATCAATGGTAAAAGTTTAATGGAGCAATCATAGCCCTACAGAAGCTACTTGGGATACCGAAGAATCTTTAGGGGAGCAGTTTTTGCATCTATTCAACTTAGGTAAATTTCGAGGCTAAAATTTCTTTTTAGGGGGGAGTTGTAACACCCTAAAATCTCTGCATAAAAAAATAATGATTGGACGATGAAATGTGTTTATAAAAAAAAGTGTTTTGCAACCTTGGGGACTCGAACCCATGCCCCTTAGCATATTAGGAAATTTTCTTAACCATGTGAGCTAAGACTACTATTGGTCTTAGCCTACCCCAGTTTTATATTAATCTATATTCAGCAGTTATACCAAAATTAATTAAAGCCTGATCTGACTCCCCACCTACCCAAAATTATATCCATTTAAATTTGAAAATATCCAAAAATATTAAAAGTTTTCTCCTACCAACCCCTAAAGTTTTTGCTGACCGATCTCTTTCACCGTCGTAGCGTGGTCGTCACCATTACCAGTGGTGTGTTTACCGTCGTACATAGAACCTAACACCACCAACCACTCGCAGTGACCAGTTGTCGTCTGCCATGGAAGCTCGTTTTTGTGCTTCGTCAAAAAAGCCAAACCCTCCTCTGTTATCTACGTTTTCTGGCCACCCCCGCTGCCCATTCAAGAAACTGTCACCTATAATGAGTTTTTAGTGCCGAGGCGAGTAAAACCCCGATGTCGCTCATCGATCTACACCGTTAAGGGCCTCGTCAGGGTTATGTTTCTATCTGACCATTTTATTCTATTTGGGTAAGTTTTGGTTTGATTTCAACTCATTTCTGTCTATTTGATTGAATGGTTGAAAGATGAAGTCAATTCATGTCCTTTTTTGGCCAAAAATAAGCCATTTGGAGTCGTCGACGATATTTTTAGTGAGTCACCGGTGAGCTTGAGTTCAAATAAGTGGGTTGGGTTATATTCAGCCTAAAATCTGACCCATTTTCCTCTGACCTGACCTAAATCGAGTCAACCCAAACTGAGTCAACTCGTCAAGTCAACTTGTTTGAGTCAACCCATTCGAATCAACTCATTCGGGTCAACCCGTTTGAGTCAACTCATCTGAGTTAACTAGCCCGAGTTAACTCAGTTGACTCTGACCATTAATTTTGACCGTTGACTCTGGCCGTTGACAGTTGAATTTGACCAAAAAGTTAACTTTTTTGAAAACCCTTGTTTTATATTTATCAACGTCCTGAGTCCGTTTTTGAAGTTTGTTTCGTAAAGTTCTAACCCAAAAGCCTCTAAATCTAACCTTGAATCCAAACATACATATATATTAAGTTATTTCATTAAGAGAGTTATAATGAATAAAGCATTTATGTGAATTATTATCTATTTAAAGGTAATCGAGACTCTCACAACCGTTCGTCTGCCCATCCCAGTTCCTCTCGATTCGCTCACAACTTAGTGAAATTATTTAATTAGAATTTATTCTCTTGTAGTAACCTTGTTCCGTTGTAATCTAGGATATAGCACCGCTGCAGAGAATAGCGAGGCGAGTGCCCGATAGACCTTTTCGACTAACCTTTTTAGGTGTGTTCCTTGTATGCTAAATTACGGTTTCAAATATATTTTTTGAAATGATCATGCACACATGAATACTTTTCTCTGATTGAAAGCATGAATAAATTTTATATGATTTGAATACCTTATCTGTTTTGAAAAAATGAAGCTATTATCTGATTGAATATATGACTACTTTATCTACATTGAAAGTATACCTATACGTCTGACTTGAGAGCATGATCTCTGGTTACCATTTTTCTGTTATAAAACATGTCTGCCACATGATTATTGGTATTGATGTTTGTTGTACAAACATTGATATTTATTTGGGGTATACTATTGGGGATATGTTGTGAAGTCTCTGCAGGTTCAGCCCTGATCTAGCTGGTAATTCTTTATGGACCCGAGGTTGCCTCTTGGGTAGGTTCTGACGCTTCGACTCGGGTAATTCCTTATGGACCTAAGGCAGCCCCTTAGGTTGGCTCCTACTCCCATTGGGCTTAGGGTAAGTCCTTATGGATACAGTTTCGGGGAGCTGCATATCGGAGTACGGTTGGAGGGTAGTTAAGTATAAATAGAACCTTGGTTGCCCTTGTAACATGTTTTACTGTAATGACTTATATATGTCTGAATTATTTAAAAATGTTTTATCTTCACTTATTGGAACACGCTGAGCTCCCTAGCTCATACCCCTAAATCTTTTCCTTTCAGATACTTTTGCATAGGCTACCCTTGGACTTGGCACTTGGAGGATCGACACATTCAGTACAGCTCTTTTGTTGTAATGTTTCTATCCTACAGACTATCTTTATTTGGGTGACACGAGCCTATGTTTTGATACTGTATACCTTATTATATTGCCAGATGTGGCCTATTTTGTAACTTAATTCCTATACGGTTTAAACTGATTATCTTAATCTACCTATGTATGGTTTATAATTACTATTTGATTTGGACTTGAAATCTTTAAATATTTTCTTGGGAAGTTTTCGGTATGGAATGTGACCTCCAGAGATTAGACTTAACGTATAGGCCGGTATAAAGGGTTACAGTATTGTATTTTTCCCAGAAACTGAACAGCTTTCATAATCATGTCTTGGATGATTATCATGTTGAGAACTTGCTTCATATCCATTTCCCATAATAGTGGAGAACAGGGATGTACAGAGGGGTGTTAGGGGAGATTTCACACTTGAAAATTTAAAATTCTCGTATATTTTAAAAATTTTCTTTGTATTTTATATTGATGGTCTAATTTTACACCTCTGGAATTTTCAAATTCTATATTGTTTTATTAAGTATAAAATTTTGCACTCTTTACCTAAAATCTTGCGTCCATCCGTGGTGGAGAACGTTATTTGTCCTATATGCTCAACTTGTGATGCTAATGGCCTGTCTTACTTGGCATTTGGTGATAAACCATTTGAACATTAGGTTCTCAAGTTTGATAGAGAAGTTTCCTACAATGAAACCTTGTCTTGTGTCATTCATGAGTACCCTATATTCCTATTGATGGTGAAGAAAGGTGGAGTCTTTGTTTCCCTCTTTTGCCTCCTTATTCGACTCGACTCGATCTAATAGCGCGGTACCTGAGTGAAATTGGAGTCTTAATTGATCAATGATCAACTAGCTTCAAGGGTTTATTCACTAGTGTTAACAGGTATGAAATGCAGGATGCAGCTTGCCATCATTTGCTATATGCACTCATTACTATGGATGTTTGTAATGATTCCAGTAGTTTGGATCAATTCAGTTGAAGCCATATTAAATTGCAGTCGCACGTAATCGTTTATGCTCTATTTTCCTTTAAATCACCTGGAAATGTTGTTCAAAATATCTTATGCAAGTGAAATGAACTCCATTCCCTTAATCCGTCTCTTGATACAAAACGAAGTGTCTTTCTCCTTTACAGGTATACGGCGATGCTTCTTCTTTGGACGAGCATCTAGGAGGTGACGATGTAGTGCTCGTTGTGCTTCCGAGATTTTCTTATCCTACTCAGGGAGCTGAGAGTCTTTAGATTAAAAAATAATGAATCCCCTAACTGGCATGCTTCCAATGATTTCCTTGAAGGAAAAGGCGTAATGGATGATCTTGAAGATGTCGGGCACAAAGAAAGTGCGAAGGCGTAGTCGACACATTCTCCTCTCCATTCATTCCAGAGTACTATCAGAAGCTCATGGACTTGACAAAGCAGTATCTGACCATCCCGATGGCAGTTCCCGGCATCTCTGCGGTGGATGGATTCTTATACATGTATAAAAAGTAAACCAGTATGATGTTTTCTCCCTATTAGCTACTGAAAGGAAACTGTTACCCCAAATTTTGAATAATTAGTTTAGTAATGATTAAGAACATTTTTACCTATGATTAAGAAGTAAACCAGCATGATTTAATGCCCGAAAATGTGTCCAACGCAAGTATTAAATGCATATGCTTTTTAGTTTAAATCTTGATAGCATTGTTGACGGGTAAGTCCGATCTAATCCCTGCAAAATATGCTGCCTGCATCAACAACAGTCTTTCACTTTCCTGAAAAAGAGATAAAGATTGGGATATATTAAAATACTTGCCATTATTTAATGCGGGATGATTAGGAGTAGGTAAAGAAGCTAATCTCTTTATTTTAAACTGATGTCAAGTGGCAGATTAGGTATTTAAGTATTTTATTTTCAATCATAATCCATGCAATTATTAGTTGAATGCTTGAAGCTATCCAGCTGATGTCAATGGCATTTTTTTAATCTTATCTTAGAGCATTTTAAATCATGAACCTTTCAAACCCTCCTTAAAGAAATGTATACTTTGATTATACATCGGAAAGAAAAGAGGCTTATGATATATAAGCAGTGACACTGCACATCCTATCAGACTCAGACATGTCTTTTGGGAGAATAAATGAAACCTGAACCAGAAAAAACTTTTGCATTAATACCCAAAAAGACACGGGAGGAAGAAAAAAAAAACCCAAAATGGTGAACATGTAACAAAACAAAAGGGAAAAAAGTAGGAACTAATTGAGGACGACCGACGACCGGTTGACGGGTTTGAAAACCCTCCACTACATACAAACATACACTTCTGGCAAGAAATAAACTCGACACTACTCCGGAAATTGGAGACTGTCCAGTTTCGAAGCAGCTGGTTTGTCCAGAAACCATACCAACTTTCCTTTAGCTGGTTGGACTAACCGTGCAGGGACTGACGGGCTGTCGGGTCCGATGTTATCGATTGCCAAGTGCACAGACTCCGCTTTGCTCTCACCTGTCACAACGATTGCAACATTGGATGATGAATTGATGACAGGCAAAGTGAATGTTATCCTCTCGGGTGGTGGTTTGGGGGAATCGGTGATAAAAGTTACCCATTCGTCCTTCTCGTCGAGCACTGCATGATTAGGAAATAGTGAGGCAACGTGACCATCGGGGCCCATGCCAAGAAGGATAAGGTCAAACTTGGGGCAGTCACTAATGTCGGAAACACTGACCATCCTTGATTTAACTAGCTGTCGAATAACGAATGTGTATTCATCAGCAGCTTCCTCCGCTGAAACTGAATCGTTGATAGAATGAACATGGCTGGGAACAATCGGCACCTGCAGCAAATACAAGACATAAGCATACGAGCACATACCTAATGGAGCATAAACTTAACAAAACAAACGGAAGCATAATTCTTCAATCAACCTATCCATTGATGAAAGCATTGCAGAATCATAGAACTTTGAAAAAGTGATAACATGCGAAAGGAAGCCCCTCTAAGCCATAGCAGAAAACAGAGTCGTCTTCGACACAAATGTTTTAAGCAGTGATTCATTACAATTGTGATTTTCATCGCTTTCTGAAAATTAGATGAAAGAAACAAAAAGTGGTAGTCGAACTTTTATCATAATCGACTTTATTGTGAAGCTAACTAAATTATTTGGCAGACTAGCTACTCCAAAGGGATGCATAGCATGACCAACAAGTAATAAGGTAGTTGGTGTCGGGTAATACGCCATAAAAAGGATGCTTCAAATTTTCATAAATACCAAGAAAAATACTTATAGGTTCCAACATATACAAACTCTTCATCTTTGAATAAATGAGTTCAAAAAAACTGCAAAAGATAAAGACAGTTTCACTGCAAGGCCTTTAGCTTTTCAGAACCATCAATCATCTCGGTTATTTCAATCATATCAGATGTTCTAAAGATGCATGCTTCATGCTATCCTCAACAAGCCAATCGAGTTAGAAAATGGAAGAAGTTCAAAAGTTCTTACAATGGTAGAATCACCGGAACAAGTTCTTCAAATCATGTAAAAATTTACACTTCGATTTTGTCATTACAACAAGTGTTTAACCCCTCCCATGAGCCAGTACTGCGCTCTTAAGAAAGGAAAAAAGAAAACAGTTGCGTTATGAATTTGTTTTTTATGCTGAGGTGAGTCAAAGATGGCACTGTGAACAAACAAAAAAGGAACTTCAAGAGATGTGAATCTTACGTGATCGTATCATCAAGAGGCAGGATTGACCGTATAAAACATGAAGGTGAAAATAAGCCTGAGCTGAATGCAAATTTTTCCCGAGATAAGAAGGATTTTTAGTCAAACCAAACATCTAGACCGATTCACAAGAACATCGATAATACTTGATATATATTCATGCCGGTAAACACTTGCACAAAGGGGGGGGGCACTCAATTTCACGCCTTCTAATGTCAAAGATGCTAACCACAACACAGTGAAGAAGAATTCAACGAGCAAACATCGGAATCACTAAAAAAGGGGAAGATCGAACCCATTACTGAATTATCAGCTAGTGGGATATCAACTAATATACCAGTTAACATGAGTCTGTTCCGAACACAGCAAACAACATCATAGATGAGGAACTCAAGCTTAAATACCTTCTAGCACAGGCTAATAATTCCAGATCCGAAGTGTGAACCGATCAAATCATTGAATAATGAAGGAACTAATCCATACTTGTGTATTAACTAAGCAGAGAAATCCAGGAACAAACAAACACCAAATTCACCAACATCACAACAACAAGCATCATATTCTTATAAAAAGTTCCCTTCATTTGTTTCTCGTAAAGCAAAAAGCATGAATCCATATACAAACCTTGGAAAGAAGCCCATCCTTTGCAAGCTTATAATTGCTATCCGAGTGGCTTTTCGCAACAACGTGTTCATCCGCCCAAAATATATACCATTTACCCCAGTCTACAGTCTTGTTATAAGGAGCTTCACAGAGTTTTCTGTATCCCAACACACCAAAAACAAACAAACTTTAAAGACACCAAAAATCACAAAAACAAAACATCGAAAAGTATGGATTGATACCCCAACAAGCCGATGAGAGAACCTCCAGACAATGCAATAGCAAAGACACCCCTCTCTTTCACTGCAGCCTCTGATAACTCAGCAATATAGTCAGCCAAATCAGTCCTTAGCTCATCCAAATTCTCAAGAATCCTCAATTCTCCTCTATCATTTTTAACCCCAGAAAATGCCATGCTTTTGACAATTTTACCAACTCTAACATAAAAAAAAGTACCAAAAATCAAAATTAAGCATATAATAGAGCCAATAACACACAACTCTCCATTAAAAACAAGTTTATTCACCAAACAATTCAAGATGAACAGCAAAGAGAAAATGTAGCCATTAATCCTTGTATATCAAAACAATTATAAGTTAAACATCATAAATTCAGATCATGCCAAACAGTCAACAAAACCTATGATTCAAATGTAAAAAAGAAAACTCGGTAACACAGCTTTAGATTCATTAAAATTTAAACATAACCCAAAAACAACCAGGTGATAAATAGCAAAAAGCCCATCACATTATGCATGGAGTTTAAAAACTTGAAATTGAAGAGATGATCATCACAATCAAAGATCAGGAAAAACCAAAACTTTAGCTAATTTCATGGTAAAATCAGTTATACTAAGAACATAAAAAGGATTAAAAAAAGCTGAAATTTAAGAAAGGGAGATGCTTACAAAGAATAGAAAGCAAGAAAGGGAAGGAAAGAAGGGTAGTTGCAGAAAAGCAAGAATGAAGAAGGTAGATGTGTAATCAACAACGAATGAAATTATAATTATTATATACTGATAATAATAATAACACAAAAACAAATAAATAAATAAATAAATAAAAAGCTGTTACAGAGAAGAAGCTGAGGAGAATTTACCTTCTGGGTTTCCACGTGAAACCAATGAACGAAAACAAACACAAAAGTACACCAAAAAAAATTGTTTCTTTCTCTCTCTGTATAAATTAAAATTAATAATTTCTTCAAAAATAAACAAACCCAAAACTAAAATTTGTTTCCTTTATCTCTTTGAGCGAGAGATCAGATGAAGCAGAGGAAATCTTTGTTTCCTAAATACTCTGCTATTATTATATAAATTGGCGCCTGGGTTTTAGTTGATTTTAACAAACTAAAAATTGATTAAAATTTTAATTAAATGATTAAATCTTTATGCCGCTTTTGGAAAGACAAAACAGTCCCAAAAGATCTAACCAAACACTTGTCCAACTCAGATGCTGACAAATGTACCAATGGGGCTTTTTGTCTTGTAAGAATAAAAGAATATTTTTTTATTTTCTTTTTTGTTGTCTCCTCAAAGCCAGCTTCTTTCAGCTTTCTAATCTATACATATTATTTTTTTTGTGTATATAAATTTGGGTGTATTTGCATAAGTCATGATAATTTATATTAAAAAAATTCTACCACGCTCGACGAAAACCGTTGAATACCATTAACGTTAAACATCACTAAATACTATTAAATTGTTTAATAAAGATTAAAATTTTCAAAGACTCAATATATAATTATATATTATTTAAAATAAAATTTTAATTAAATTATTTTCTATATATATTATATTTTTTTAATTTTTTTTTGAAATAGTTGGATAAAATACCAACCTTAGTCAATTTAAAAAAAATAAAAACCTATACCTAAACTATAAACCCTAAATTATAAACCTTAAACTGTAAACACTAAATCCAAAACCATAAACCTTAAACCCTAAACCCTTTACAATTTTTCATAGAATGAGTGATTGATGAACTTGTTAAGATGTCGTTTGAGGATATTGTGTTAGGATTTATGTTTTGATATAATAATTGAAAAATAGTTTTTGACTAAATTGAAAAGATTTCAAAAATGGTTTTAAGTCCAAACAACTTGAAAATAAGTTTGAGAAGTTTTTGAGAGGTTTTGGAAATGTTTTAAATGCTTTAAAGTAGTTAAACTAACGTTTGCAACACAGGCGTACCGATACGGTATACCTCGTATCGATACGGTCCAAGGGTTTCAGCTACAGTATTTTTCCAGTAACCAAAATTCGTACCGATATTCCCCTAGGCGTACCGATGCGAAGTGGATCGTTTTGATATGCCACGTGGCGTACCGATCCAGTTTTCAACCTCCCTAACGGCTATTTGAATTGCAGGGCGTACCGAAACAGACCGATGCATACCGATACAGTTTGCCAAACAGACCAAGGCGTATTGACATGGTGTACCAATACGGCTCAAGGTGTTTCGATACGGTTAGCAATTATGAGTGTAATGGCTAGTAGCTGTACCGATACGGACAGCACTAGAACTGCATTTATTGCGAGAAATAAAGCCTCCAACGGCTCCAATTCAATCCCAACGGTCTCCAACGGCTAGGAACTCAATTGGGACTATAAAATGACCCTTCAAGCTTCAGTAACAACTAATGCTTCAATTGTCAACAACATTATGATGTCAAAATTGTCTTAGGGGTTTTAATTCATATTCTTTGTATAGACATCACTTATGAGCTTAATTGTCAATGTATGCTCAAGTGTTTTAGATT
Organism: Hibiscus mutabilis; assembly: GCA_019671005.1. NCBI lineage: Eukaryota > Viridiplantae > Streptophyta > Magnoliopsida > Malvales > Malvaceae > Hibiscus > Hibiscus mutabilis. The sequence continues at coordinate 1,738,728 of CM033754.1, read as the reverse complement.
TGGGTGAGTGCTTAAAAGAGTGCAAACATCTATCTTGTAGAGAGGATTCTTTGTTTGCCTTATTTCTCTATTTGAAAGGATTCCCAAAGCTTGGGTTGTAAGCTTTGGATGCTATACTTGGTAATTGAGTATAGGTTGTAAAGGTTGCCGCCTAAGCCTTGTTAAAAAGGGAAGAAATCTTAGTTGATTTGGGAAATCCTTAGTGGGGAAGCTAAGGTAGTGGATGTAGAGCTTGGTTAAAAGCTCGAACCATTCTAAATCGTTGTGCAATTTTTCTTATCTTTTGCTTCCACCACCAACACCCAAAAATTGACTTCTGCACCACTTGGCAAGCATATCGGTTGAAGGAATTCGAGCTAAACCAATCTCATCAATTGGTATCAGAGCGAGGCTCAATCGAGAAGGTTTAACCACCTATTGAGGCGATCCGACAAGCTCGACAAACATATAAGTCAACCGGCTTCCATGGCGTTATCCATTGATAAAGCTTCATTCTTCAATGGTGACCACTATGCTTGTTGAAAGCATAGAATGATGTTCTTCATGAAGAGCAAAGACTATCGTCTTTGGGGACATAGTTGAAGATGGATCATTCATGCCAAATCGGAGCAAGGCAGAGTGGAACACGAAAGATCGCAAGAAGATGAAGCTCAATTGCAAGGCTTTGCACATTCTATTTTATGCATTGGGCTCGGAAGAGTATGCGAAAGTATCTTCTTGTGAGAGTGCCAATGAGTTATGGGACAAACTTGAAGCAATCTATGAAGGGACAAATGAGGTGAAGAAAACAAAGATTGGTCTACTCAACCTCGAATACAAAAACTTCAATATGGACCCATATGAAGACATCAAGAGCATGTTCGACCGGTTCTCTACAATCGTCAATCAATTCAAAAGTCTTGGAGAAGAGATTTCGGAAGAAAAGCTCGTTCAGAAGTTGATTTATTCACTTCCCGAATCATGGGAGAGCAAGAAGACGGCCATTATTGAAGTCAAAAACTTTAAAAAGCTCAAGCTTGAAGAGCTCGAAAATTAATTACTTCAACTGGTTTACTTTAAAAAGATCATGGGAGAGCAAGAAGACGGCCATTACAAAATTTGCTTCAAAAGAAAGAAAAAGATTTGATTTCCAATGAACTTTAAAAGAAAATTAATTTGCGGAAATTAAATTTTTATTTAAGACAATCTAGTGCCCCTAGATTTTTAAATTGAAAAGTTTTCTGAAGTATTTGGGTCCCAAAATGACTACTTACTTCAACTAAAAATGATGAAATTGAAAAATGAATTCCTAAGGGGACTAAGTTATATGCTACTAATGCCTATGGATCCAAAGCAATTTGGATACCAAAAATCAAATGATTGTCTTTTTGTAGGTGTGATGGAGCTTTGATCAACAAGTGATGAGATTGAGGAGGAGCTCTATACACACAAAGGATGAACACTTGAAGAATGAAGGCTTTACATCTTCCCTTTTGATTCAAGTGTGGTAAAATTAGTTGAATTTTTGTTGTTGTTTATTTTAATTAAACTAATTATCATATATGTTGGACTAACATTTGAATGATGCTTGAGTAAGGGGAGCCTATTTTAAAACAAAATTCATTTTTGTCAAACTTTTAAACTCTCAATTGTTATTGGTCTTTAAAGTCTAAACCAGTTTTTGATATAACAAAAAGGGGATCATGTTTTGAAATTTTGATTTTTCAAATGAATAAGGGGGAGCTTATAAGATTTTTAACAATTCATCTATTATTCAAATTTTATTTTTACTAAGGGGGAGAATCTCAAAAACAAATTTTTAAGTTGGTTTTATTATATCAAAAAGGGGGGAGATTGTTAGGATTTATCTTTTGATATAATAATTGAAAAATAGTTTTGGACTAAATTGAAAAGATTTTAAAAATGGTTTTAAGTCAAAAAAAACTTGGAAATAAGTTTGAGAAGTTTTTGAGATGTTTTGGAAATGTTTTAAATGCTTTGAAGTAGCTAAACTAACGTTTTCAACACAGGCGTACCGATACGATATACCCCGTATCGATACGATCCAAGGGTTTAAGCTACAGTGTTTTTCCAGTAACCAAAATCCGTACCGATACGCCCCTAGGCGTACCGATACGGAGTGGATCGTTTCGATACGCCACATGGCGTACCGATCTAGTTTTTAACCTCCCCAACGACTATTTGAATTGAAGGGTGTACCGAAATAGACTGATGCGTACCGATACGGTTTTCCAAACAGACCAAGGCATATCGACATAGCGTACCGATATGGCTCAAGGTGTTTCAATACGGTTAGCAATTCTGAGTGTAATGGATAGTAACTGTACCGATACGGGTACATGTGTACCGATACGGACAGCACTAGAACTGCATTTATTGGAGGAAATAAAGCCTCCAACGGCTCCAATTTAATTCCAACGGCTATGAACTCAACTGTGACTATAAAAATGACCCTTCAAGCTTCAGCAACAACTAATGCTTCAATTGTCAACAACATTATGATGTCAAAATTGTCTTACGGCTTTTAATTCATATTCTTTGTATAGACAACACTTGTGAGCTTAATTGTCAATGTATGCTCAAGTGTTTTAGGTTTGGGTGAGTGCTTAAAAGAGTGCAAACATCTATCTTGTAGAGATGATTCTTTGTTTGCCTTATTTTTTGTTTGAGAGGATTCTAAAGCTTGGGTTTTAAGCTTTGGATGCTAGACTTGGTAATTGAGTCTATGTTGTAAAGGTTGCCTCTTAAGCCTTGTTAAAAGGGGAAGAAATCTTAGTGGATTTGGGAAATCCTTAGTGGGGAAGCTAAGGTAGTGGATGTAGAGCTTGGTTAGAAACTTGAACCACTCTAAATCGTTGTGCAATTTTTCTTATCTTTTGCTTCCACCACCAACACCCAAAAATCGACTTCTCCACCACTTGACAAGTATATCGGTTGAAGGAATTCGAGCTCAACCAATCTCAACAGATTGAGAAAGCTAAGCATACAAAGAACGATATTGATGTTAGACTCAAATGGCTCGGTTTGTTCCATCGTATGAAGCATCAATGTAAAGCCTTCTCTTTCCTCAATCTGAATATTTTTAGCTTTCCATTGGTTTTTTAAACAATTGATTGTGTTCAAATTTAAAATTTTCTTGTATTATTGATGGCAGATGTGAGATCTATGATGAGGTTGAAGCTATCAAATGGAGTAACCACGAGTGCTCAAACACAATACCTGACTAGCGTGATAAGAAAATACGGGAAAGAAGGGTGCGTTGACATTACAACTAGACAAAACTGGCAAAATGAGGTTTTGGGTTTTGGGTTTATAGTTGAGGGTTTAAGGTTTAAAGTTTAAGGTTTAAGTTTAGGGTTTAAGATTTCAAGTTTAAGGTTTCAAGTTTAAAGTTTCGGGTTTTTATTTTTTAAATTGACTAAGATTAGTATTTGATCCAATTATTTAAAAAAATGATTAAAAATATATATATATATGAAAAATAATTTAATTGAAATTTTATTTTAAATAATTTATAATTATATGTTGAGTCTTTGAGATTTTTAATATGTATTAATTAATTTAATGGTGTTCAGTGATGCTCAACGTTAGTGGTGTTCAGCGGTGTTCGTCGAGGGTGATAGACTCATCATTTATATTAACTAAATTTTCACACGATATATTAAGAATCGTCACTGAAGGTTTGGTGTCGCGTCTGAAAAGAGACGGGCACATTAATCTTACATAGAAAGGATTTTGAGATATAAAAGTAACAGTGTTATACATCTTATCAGACATGTCATTTGGAGAAAAAAGTAATAGTCCTATAACATGTCTTTTGAGAAAAGGCACATGTTCAGCTGGACTCAATCTACATTATTCAAGGTCCGAGCTTGATCCATTTTCCTAATATTATGATATATTTATTTTTTATTTTAATATATTATATAGTTTATATCAAAAAAAATAAAATTATAATAATATAAAATATTATGATATAAATATTATATGTTAAATTGTCCATCTATAAAAGAGTACAAATAAATTTAATAAAATAGAGTATATATAAAATTATTAAATATTAAAATAAAATATAATATAATAAGTATTTTTTTAATAACATGGACATGTCAAAAACAGACTTGAATTAATCAATTATAAATATGAGAGTTTAAAAAAAATGTGATTCATGCATATATCATGATAATTGTTTACATAATAAATTTATTAGAATAAAAAATATATTCTTACCAAAAAAATCCTTAATTGAAATTATCTAATTGACCTTGTGGCTAAGAATGCTCATATTTCTCCCATCTTATATCGATTTAAATCTCGATATGAGAATGTAATACTTATCTATTTAATAATAAAATCCTTAATCAAACTAACATCTCGACACATATATAATTAATTTGACAAAATAATCCGAACAAGAAAGTAGATATAATAAACTTGAAATCAAATCGAACCAATTATTCCACTAGAATTTTAGTACCAAAATCAATGAATAAAACATTGAATTATATGTATTTTATATAAAACATTGAATTATATAGAATCTAAATCCGAGCCAAGTTTAAATCAAGATTTTGGTGCTTCCCAACTCCCCAACATTGCTCCCTAAGATTATATTTTGGATTGTTAATTGCTAAATTCATTTCCCATCTCTCTATTTTATTGCTAAATTATTGCAGCATTTTTTTATAATAATAATGCAATAAATCAGCCTGCTGACACAGTTATTATACATGCAATGCTTAAATAAAAAATAAGTGTTTAAAGTATATCTTTTTTAAACTTTAGGTGCGTAAATTATTTTTTGTAAAAATATGTGCCTAAAATTTTAAAAGTTATAATTTTATGTGCATCGGTGTTAATTGCCATTAAAATTGTTAGCCAATTATAATGTGACGCGTGGCAGGGTTTTTTTATTTTAAATTATTTTTTTTTTAAAATAAAAAATTTTGAAATTTTCAAAAACGCCCCCAAATTCTTGAAATCCAAAAAGCCCCAAATTCATAAATTCCTAAATCTCAAAATACCTAAATCCCTCAATTCGGCCACTCATGTCGTCGTTCGGCACGATTCTGGCGACAGAATAGAGTGTCCTCCCCTCTCTCAAACGCCCATGCACCAATCGTCTTTGTTCAGCCGTCGTTCGTCGCAAATCGTTCAAATGAATTTTTTGAATATTTCGACCTTCGTCTGGCGTTTTACACGACTTCGACCGATTTTCGGTGATGGGGTGATAGGGTAAACGACTGTGGTGGTCCGGCGACAGATGTGGTGGGCGGCGATGTGGCCTTCGGTGACGAATCGACTCAAATCGTGATTTGAGTTTTGGTGAGTTATGAACTTCGAATTTGGGGCTATTTTGTGAATTTTAAAAATTTAGGGTTTTTTAAATTAAGTTTAAAAGGTAAAAGAAATTAAAAATAAAATAAAATAATATTTTTTAAAAAATAACGGTAGTTAACATGATGCACCTAAAATTATAACAGTTGAAACTTTAGACGCCTAAAATTATAACGGTTGAAACTTTAGAAACATATTTTTATAAAAAAAATACCTTAGGCAGCTAAAATTCAAAAAATGGTATAGTTTAAGCACATTTTTCATTTAAGCCTACATGCAAATAATTAATGTTTGCTAAAGCAAAAACATTTAATAGGTTTCAAATTATTATATTCTTTCACCCTTTGTTCAATTATTGGGTTCAATGAAGAAATAGGCTTACCAAAGCTAATTTGGTGCAATATCCTTTTCAACCCTATCAACATCCATTTTTTCTTTTCATTCTCTTTCAATATTTTTCATATTTTTCCAGATTTAAAAATATAGAAAAAATTAGTTAATTGTCAACAATCATATATTATCAAAATATAATATTATTTTTAATTTAAAAAATATAATCTAATTGAAAATTATTAATAAAGGTTAAATTAAATCAAATATAATAAATTTAACTCTCAACATTTATATATTTTTATTAATTTAACCTTTATTTTTTACTACATATAATTCGCAACCTTTAAAAAAATGAATATGACCCTTTTAGGGATAATTGAAATACTAATTATTTTGTTCAAAAAAGTTTTAAAATTGTATTATTTTTATGCATGACATTTAAAAAATGAATAAAATTAAAAAATAAAAATGTTGTCTAAGTTCAATTCATCGTTAATTGTGTGGTGACTTTTCGTGCAAATTAACTTTGACTTTGAGACTTCATACACGACTTAGATTAAATAATAATCTAATACAAACGTGTATAATATTTAAAAAGAAACTGAATTAGAAACCAACAAAATAGAAGTCTAGGAAAAATTACAGCAGGAAATGTAATAATATATATATATATTCAACAGGGTTCTAACTTGGATAAATTTCTACTCTTTTACTTTTTATGGGTAAAATACGTAAACTAAACTTTATTCTCGGACTTATTTTAGTTGTTGAAGTTTCAAAGTACTCAATTTACTCACCAAATTTATACATTAATTTTTTTCATCATTCTTGCGTTAATCCTCTAACACCGTCCTCTAACATCGTTATGACGTGGACCATAACATGTGAAGCTTCAGTGACCAAAATAGGTCAGACACCATAATGCTCAGGGATGATTTATGCACTTTACCCACCAATTTTTATTATTTTTTTATTCCACGTTATAACGGTGTCGGATACGGACACGAATACGAGTATTTAGTAAAACAAATATGTCTAACACAAGGTATTCAGTTTTCTTCCTCAGTTTTTCAAGTGCTATAAGATCAAATGTTGACCACAGGTGTCAGATACGGATACTAAAAGAAAAATGAAGAACCGGAACAACATTAGTTATTGCCCAGAGTACTTACTTCAATATTGGTGGGTTTTTAACCTCCTGTATATGACTGCAACACGTTCATTTTCTCAGATCAAAGAATGTAATCAACTAAATTTTGGTTTAATGATTATCTTCAATGTAATCAAACCAGTTACACAGAGAACTACAAAGAGATGACACCTTTAGTATTCTCTCTGCACCAGGAGATGACACCTTCAATACCAAACGTCCTTTTTAGATGACAAATACATCCTACGCATCAAGGCAAATTCATTCACAAATAGTAGAGAGCCATATCCGAGACTCGGCACATAAGAACTAGCCACTTATTACCTCAAGAGCCAAATCATCTGGTATTTCTTTTCGCTCTCCAGCTTCATCTAATCTTTTCTTATATTCTTGACTATAGCCCTGCAGTTCCTCCATGCTGGGACAACCATATCTGATGAAAGAAAGGTTTGTCTTCTAATACCATAAACCCTAGAGATTAAGCCTTCAAGTGCCAAGTTACATACATTATGCTTACAAACACGTCGAAAGATTATCCATCACAAGACGACTGCATAATTTCACTGAAAAAATTTCTTTTCTGGAGAAAAAAGGGAATGATTCAACCTTTTCCTAAGTAACTTCCCAATTTTCCTTCTTTCTTCATCAGATATCATTCAGTTGAGTCAAACTACTTGGTTACTGCTTTTGCTACTGCTACCTACTCTTTTCTTCCAAAAAAATGTTTAAAATGGGACACCGATTCTCAAACAAGCGCGCGCACACACATATGTATAATTTTAGATTCTTCAAATCATTCACTACCAAAGATGCTACTTACTCATGTGACAATTTGTCAAGTCTGACATAAATGTATCCGCGAGATGAAGTCTTGAAAGCATAAAGTATAAAGACATCACTAAACAGCTTTAGTACATCATGGGCAATAGACAGAACAGATTCACCCCAAGCAACATCTTGCAATACAACTCCACCACCATCCCCTCCATCACCAAGCTACATTAATAAGAAAACAACTCATTACCAAAAGCAAGCTACACTATTTAGCTTCAAACAAAAATCTAAGAAACTACAAGAGGAATTCGACTGTTTATTTAAAACAAGGCATTGCAATGGTCCCGTGGATTCTCACAGCAATGTGATTTCTACCCAGGGCTCTTAATGTCAAAATTAGACAAAAAAACCTAAGAAACTACAAGGGGAATCTGTCTGTCTAATTAAAACAAAGCATTGATGGTCCTTCGGATGCCCATGAAACTAAGAAACTAGAAATGATGTATACCTTGGGCTCGACGTCATCATCCTCTTCTTCCCACCCATCTGTGGTTTCTCCATCATCTTTAGCTGTTTCATCTGAAAACGCCAAGAAGTTCTAAAAAACAATCAGTCACTGACACGGGAATTCTATCGAACACTAGGAATGCACGTAAAAAACAAAAATAATTAAACATACGAAACTCTGGGTCTTCTTCTTCTTCTTCTTGCTGGTTGCCGTTTTTAGTATGGACGGACGTTGTGCCGTGTAATAGGCGGCGAGTGAAGGAAGAAGCGAAAGAGAAAATGGGGTTTACTTCAAGAGAAGATGCAACAGCAAAACGATAATAAGAAGAAGGGTCAATGGAAGTGGGGAGAGGTAAAGGAGAGAGCCTGGCAGTAGAGAAAGATGAAGCAACGAAGCCCGAGGGAGGCCTTCGAGAGCTTCGAAACAGAGACCGACATACAATTCCACCATTGCTCATGTTCTGTTTTACCGTCTCCTTCTTCGGTTGCTTTTCACTTCATAAACCGACTTTCAACAGTTTGATAATATTTTATATTAGTTTTTTCGTAATTTTTGATAAATATTAAAATTTATTTTATAAATATTGATATTTGTTTAAAAATTTAAAATATTATAAAAATTTAAGTATCAAAATTTGTCAAAAAATAAAAAAAAATTAACATAAAATATTATAAAAAATTAACATTTTAAGTTTTTGAACAAATCTTGAAACTTGTCATCTTTTAACCACGCCCTAGACTTGCCGCACTACAGTCCTACCCATGTTTCACTCTCTTTCACTTGCTTGCTGAGTTTATGCTTCTGTATTGTTTCTCCGAATAAAAATCCTCGTTATTTTTTCGGTGTTATTATTTATGTCTCATATTAAAAAAATATGTTTAAAGTTTAGGGTTGAGATTTAAAGTTAAGGTTAAAAGAATTATGGATATAGTTTATTTTTTAGAGTTTAGAGTTTATAGTTCAGGATTTAAAATTTAGGATTAAAAGTTATAATTTAAAGTTTTAACATTGGAGCATAAAAAGGAATACAAAAAATAAACATAAAATTTTTTCCGATTTCTCCCCGTTAATTTCAGCTTCACTGAGAATTTCGTATCTTAGCAGCAATTTATATTAATAATATACAATAATACGAACAGTATGTGTATGTTCCAACCACTTTTAACGTTGTTTTTGAAAAGTACGATGAAAAATGTTTTTAAAAATATTTTTAAAGGTGTTTTTAAATTATTTGATTTAAGATTTAAGTGTATAATATTATTGTCGAAAAGTACATTTGAAAAAATAAATGATCATTTTAAATAAGCATAAATTAAAAATAAGTGCCTAAAGTATACTTCTTTTGAACTTTAAGTGTCTAAGGTATTTTTTGCTAAAAATAAGTGTCTAAAGTATTTTTTGCCTAAAAATAAGTGCCTAAAGTATTTTATGCCGTTAAAATTTTAAGTGTCTGTCCGTTAAGGGATGTTAAAAAAATTGTTAACCAATTAATACTTGACATTTGCCAGAATTTTCTAGGCAACCTGGGTTCATTTCCTAGTTTTTTAAGCAAGCGTTGATGGCAGGTTGGTCAGAGCTGCTCACCTGCTCCTACCCCCTTCATTTAGGTCCCGAGTTCATGACCACTAGGAGCATCCCTTCCCCTAAAGTCTCCCCTTCCCCCTCTAAATAGAAGTACGAGTAGTCTTTGTCAAAAAAAAATTGAAGAAAAAAACAAAAACTTTCAATTTTTCAGAAAAGCTTAAAATTTTTCAATTTCTACAAAACAGTCCCTAAATAGCTGCCGCTCACACCGCCGATCACCGCACTTAGCACACCGTTTTGGTCGTCGAACCTAGGCAGTCATTTCTCCCAATACGAAGTCGCCACAAATGTTGAACGGCGAGGTAGTAGAACGTCGATTTTGTGTTCGACGTTCAGTTGGTACGTTGTTCGGCATTTCTAGCTACACCGTATTAGGAGAAACGACCATCTAGATTCGGTGACCAAGGGAGTGTGTTCAAGGGAGACGATCGACGACGGGAGGGGCGACGATTGACGGCGAAAGGGGCGACAATTTGGGGGTTTGAGTTTGGCAAATTTTAGGGATTGAGGACTGCTTTGTAAAAATTGAAAATTTTTAGAATTTTTGAAAATTACTCCCTCTGTCCCATTCAATATGTCCAGTATTGAGTTTTTTTGTCAATTTTTTTCAACTTTGACTCATTATTACTTTAAATTTATTATTGATAAAAACATGAAAAAATATGTTTTAGAAACCTTCAATCAAGTAGTTTAAAAATATATTTTTTTATAAATTTAGTTAATTAAAATATTTAAAATAATTGTGCTCAAAGTTAAAAAATTGACTTCTAAAAAGTTAATACTGAAAATATTGGGTATGACAGAGGGAGTAATTTTTTTGTAAAAATTTGTTTAAGTTTTTTAATTTTGAAAAATAAAATAAAATAAACATTTCATGTGTTAAGCATCGATTAGTTAACAATTTTTAATACCTCTTAACAGTCAGGCACCTAAAATTTCAACGGTGTAAACTTTAGGCGCCTAAAATTGCAACTGTGTAAACTTTAGGCACCTATTTTTAACAAAAAAAATACTTTAAGCACCTAAAGTTTAAAAAATGTATACTTTGGGCATTTATTTTTCATTTAAGCCTTTTAGATATGATGTTGTAAGTTTAAAATGTATATATTTAAATAATATTCAAATTCTTTAGGGTTAACAAATGAAATATTTCAACTTAAATTATGAAAAAATATAAAATAATTTTTTGTTAATAAATAAATAAGTTTTAATAATTGTATGTGTTTCATGAAAATATATAAAATTTAAAATAATTTTTAATTAAAAATTTGACAAAAATATATAATTTTTAAAGTAATAAATAATTAATTAATCATATAATCATATCTTGGTAAAAAAATTATAAATTTATAAAACTATAAAATAAAACTATTCAAAAAATTAAGCACATCAAACAATAGCCGAAGAATGTTAAAATTGTAATTTGAATCTTAAAACTATTTTTCCAACCGCAAAAGTTGAATATCTTAAATTTTATGTTTGCATTGAAAAACACTTTTTAATCGTACTTTTTTCTCCAAAAAGTTGTATGTTTAATATTGCTTATGACTCCACTTTTGAAAAGCAATACTAAACAGAGTACTCTCTAGTAGCATGACACATGCTCTATTTGGTTAATTTAGATAAAATATTATTAGTATAATAAGAGATATTTAATCTATTGACTAATTAATCTAAATTGAATATTGTAAAATCTTATGGTGAGACGACCTTCTTAATTCAATTGTTTTATTCACAATATTATAAAATTTAAACTACTAATCTTACCTAAAATTTAACATTTCATCTGATTAGATCAATCGGTTCTCTCTCAGAAAATGACTAAAAGTTTGCATTTCGTTTTTGCTTTCATGTAGCCCACACAACATAACCTTTTACATGATCTCAAAGCCTAATTTGTTCACCATGTACTGAACTGTTATTTTTCTGCCTTCGTATTAAAGCCCAATTCGTTTTCCAAGTAGACTCAGTGAGTCCAGTGTTCAGCTCGCTATTAACTGGACAAGATTGGCCCTAAAAAGTCTACACCTGTATATTATTTATCCAAGAATAAAAAGGGTTAATTTCACTATACGTCATTAAATTATGAGTAAAAATTATCAATTGATCCATAAAGTTTAAAACATTTCATTTGAATCTTAAAGCTAATAAATTATTTCAATCAGGTATTATCGTCGATATAGCCAGAGACAGAGCTATATGCCAAGAAATTTTCTTCACCTTTGTTCCATATATATATATATATATATAATTGGTTTATTTATGAATTTGCCCCTCACTTTTAAACATTTATGTTTTACCCCCAACCCCATATTCTAGCTCCGTCCTTAGATGTAGCTATTAAATTTGGCGTTGAATTTCAGTTTATTGACATGGTTCTTTGGATTAATATGATTTAAATACGTCGTATCCAAGTTAATATTAACACCAAAATAGAGCAAGCACATTTGCCGGTTGGCGAAGCTGCTCATCTTTGTTCCCTCATATTCCCTTAGGTGATGAGTTCTAGACCCACTAAGAGCACCCTCTTCCTTCCCCCTAGAGTTCCCCTTCCCCTCCCCTATAAGTATGATTAGGATTAGAATTAGAATGTCAAAAAAATATTAACACCAAAATAGACGGTTAGATCGATAAAAGAACCAAAAGAACAATACTTTAATCTGAGGATTAAATTAAAACGTTTTGAAAATTATGAACCGATTTTAGAATTTAATTCATTTTTGAAGACTTCTAATGGAAAATGATTATTAGAAAAAGTAGTATTATAATATTTGTTACACGTAGGGGTGAGCAAAACTCGACTCGAAAAAACTGAAATTTTCGACTCGAATCGAGGCGAAAAAACTTGACTCGTTCTGACTCGACTAGAAATTACATAAACTCGACTCGAAATAATTTCAAATAAAGTTTGAGTTGTAAAATGGAAATTCGAATAACTCGAAATTTTTAGTAATTAGTGGATTGATTTTTAAGTTCGAGTCAAGTTTCTCAATTTTTCATGATATGTATATACCAATATAAAAAATATGAAGAAATATGCCACATATGAAAAAATATGATGAAATATAAATGCATATTTTTTATGATTAGAGAAAGTCGTTTAAATTAGAATCAAACTATACTATAACATGATAAATAATTACAATTAAATTTGTATAGGAACTCGAAAACTCAACTCGACTCGAAATTCATAAACTCAACTCGAATCGAAAAAATTTCAAATAAAGTTTGAGTTGTAAAATATGATGTGTCAACTCGAATAACTCAAAAAAATTTGACTCGACTCGACTTGATTGAACACCCACCCCTAGTTACACGTTAGAAACTGCTAATTAAAACCATGATATATATTAGGGAAAGTCTAAAAAAAAGCCTAAAATGCGGCTAACATAAATTCTTACAAAAATTGTAAGAATTTATGTAAAACTAGGTAAGAGTATGTGTAGATTTTACCTTAGGTAAGAATTTGTGTAATTACACAAACTCTTATATTAGAACCTAAATTCTTACCATTTGGGTATGAATTTGTGTAAATTGTAATTTGTGTAGTTACACAAATTCTTACCAACTGAGTAAGAATTTGTGTAAAATCGCCTCATTTTAGCCGCACCGTAAGGGTGCCTCACCCTAGAACTACCTTATATATTAAATGACGAGATATAAACCTATTTCTATTACGACGAATAAATATTTTTATTAATTATTTAATATTTTAATACATAGATTGTGTGTAAAATTTAGTTTACATAAGTATGTTAATTTTAGAGTTTAGGCTTCTTATTTAGGATTTATGATTTAAGTGTTTATATTTTTTTGATTTATGATTTAAAAATTATGATTTAAGGTTTAAATTTTTAACACTTAGGCATAAAGTTGGCAGGTTGCACACAACACATGCATAAAAAATAACTCTTTAATAAATATAAAGGTACAATTTTGATATACAAGCTGTGTAAAATTTATTTTATACAAGTATACATATTTACACTATAAAATTTAAATCTTAAATTTCTAACCCTAAACTCTAAAGAACTAAACTCTAAACTATCAATCATATATCCTAAATTCTAAACAATATCCTTAAATTTTAAACCATAAAACATAAACTCCTAAACTATAACCCCTAAAACTAAGCGTCTAACTCCTAAAACTAAAAAGCATGTGTAAACTTTAGTTTACACAAACATGCATATCAAAATTTTTTACTTAACATTAACATTTGAAATTATGCTATAGACCCTCAAGTAAAAACAAATAAATATTTTTTATTAATTATTTACTAAATATAAATTCGTTAACATCAAACGATATTTAAAATATTATTTAGGCTACCAGGTTTTGGTTGTATTAGTAAAGTTGAGTATTCGAATGTAGATTCTCATCCAGATTTATTCCAAACTTAGATGATTTGTGATAGTATTTTTTTAACATTCCAAATTTAGATGATGTGAGAATTCAACCAGTGATCCCATCGGAAAAGAAGATATGTTCATCCTAAGAGATTTATGTTCAAATCGCTTTGTCTGCAAGGTGTGTATTGTTAAAATGTTAAGAATATGTATAAACATATATTACTTGTAATCACCTTAGACTATTAAAAAAATATTTTGATGTGATTGTGATTACACGATAGTATTTGTTCTTTTAGAATTATTAAAAAATAAAAACATTTTAATTTTACACTTAACTTTATTTATACAAATTTCTCTTGTTCATTACATTATTTCATCATCTTAATCATCCAACCAAGAGTCTAAAGTTGAACAACTTTTGTAATTGATGATATGATTATATGCCATCAAAAAGAAATCCTAAACCTAGATTATGGAATCACTCACATATTATATATAATTATATATAGACAAGGACAGACGCAAGATTTTACATATGGGGATGCGAACTCTTAGAATATTATATTAGAAATTTAGGGATGCGAAATTATAAAATTTTAAAGAATGCGAAATCAAATCATCTATAGAAAATAAAAAGGAAATACATAAACTTTAAGGGAATTTAGAATTTTCAGGGGGTGTGATTGTCTCCTCCAACACCCACTCGGTCCATCCTTGTATATAAGTAACTATTCAACACACTAGATAGTGATGGTTTTGAACATGTGCAATAGTAGTGACCACATAATGTCCCGAGAAAAAATGTCTCAAAATGAGTTAAGTCAAATCTTTACAAGAAAAAACAAAAAGTTCAGATATAGACTAGTGGTAAGAACATGGAAAAATAAAATATTGCTGTCCTTCGTAGATTTTGAATTATGTTATACTCGGTTTTTAATTTAAAAGCCAGTCTACTACGCATACAACAAGTCAACAAACATTTTATTGAAATATCAACAAACATTTAAAAAAATTAACTCGAGGGCGTCATTTTACTAAAATGCTCAAAACCCCTAAATTTTTTAGCCGTCTCTGTTAATAGATTACAAATATTTTTATAATTTAATTTAAAATATTATTATGTATCTTTATAAAAATAATAAAATAACACGTGACAATCTCGTTTATAAAATATTTTATTCCACTAATAATATGCACTAAGCTTTCTCTACATTCATTTTCGAATCACCCACATATTACCAATATAATATATACACTGATTTGCCCTATGCTTAGGTTGTTAAAGCTTCTCAATGATACGTACCCTGCCTGCATGCAAATATATGTGTATATAATATATAAAGGCACACACCTGTCGATTATTAATTTCATTGCTACACCATACAACAGGACATAAAAATAAATATTCTATGTATGACATTTGAATATTTTTTTAAATAAATGTTCGAATATGTTGAATTATATCTTAATCGTAGAGACATATCTATGTTCGTGTTGGGAGGAGTCGTGTTGAATTATAGCTATGTTCGTGGTGAATTATATATTTTTTGTTGCCCTCCTAATACTCCAGAGTTTTATTCGAACCGATCCGTATCGCACACCTAGTTTTAGTGGGTGAATCTTCCAACAGAAATTTTCTACATACACAAGACCTCAAACTCGAGACATACTTAAATTATACTAAACTGCTTACCATTAGAACCAACCTCGTTGGTGAATTATATCTTAATTATAAAGATATAGCTATATTTATTGTAAATGAAAAGGCCCGACTATAATTGATGTATTTTTTTCAAAAGGATAAATGTTAAAATAACAAGTTAAATTAATGAATTAAATATGTGTATAAATACATATATAAATGCTTGACCCAGTACATTTAATCACAACTCTATCTTGTTGGTGTTCAAATCGTTTTTTTATAATTTGTTAATTATTATAAAAAAAACAACAAACCGTTATAATATTTATTAAACATAACTTTTTTATGAAATAGAGAGATTGCGTTCTCATACCATGATTCAAACTCATACAATATGAGATAATATGAGCATCCTTTAGTCACTAGGCCAATTAGTGGATCTCAAAAAACATAATTTTTTAATAGTTTTAAGATGATTATAATATAGTATCTATTCATATTTTTTCTTAATCATTTGACAACACACCTTGTAGATAAAGTTGTTCGAATTCAGATCTCCTAGGATGAACATCTTCATCTTTTCCACTAAGACTACTCATTAGGTTCATGAAACATAATTTATTACGCAAGACGTATGTTTAAAACTTAGATACTCTCATGCAAAGACAGACCTACATACAAGGTGGGAGGGGCAATCCTCCTCCCTCCCCAAAAAAACTTGATGGATTGATTATATTTTAGGCCCTAATAATTTTGAAACCATTATAATTAAGTCATTGTCCCTCTCAACATGTTTTGATTTATTATTTTTTTAAGATATTGTCATTTAAAATTAATAAAATTAAATATTGACCACTTGTTTTTTCTGGTTTAATTAGTTTTCATAACTTTCAATTTTAAAATTTGTAAAAATAAATCTAAATTCCTTTATTTTTATAATTTAATTACTTTTTAAAATCTTATTTGTTTCAAATTTAATCAGTTTATCCCTCGTATTTCAATCCTAATTCCGTCTCTAGCCCACAGCCCTCTCGACAAAAGTGTCGGTATAGGTTCGGGTCCATCCTTTTCCGGAGGAGAAGCATGGCATGATGTAGCAGTAGCGTAAGGAATGATTGAACTTTCAGCAGAAAGATCAGTTGGATCCATTTTTTGAACGAAATGATATGCTTCCCTACTCCTTTATTTACCATCCCATATATATTCCCACTGCCCATCTGCAATGTGTATATATGATGATGATGATGATGGTAATGACATGAAGCCATGTCGCTTATAATCATATGTTACATACCATACTTCAATCATAACATAATTACATACTAAACAATCACCTTGTTCATGCATGGTCACCATATTGCCAACTTAACATACCATGCACCAATAATAATTTACGAGAACTGTCAGGGATGGAACTAGGAATTAAGATTTGAAGATAAATTACAATTAATTATAAAAATAAAAGAGATAAAATTCAAACAAATTGAAAATTGGAGGTTGTACTTGTGACCCCCAACCCATGCTATAGCTTCGTCACTGAAAACTGTTATGGTATTTTTAACATGACCTCCGTCAAGAGAATATTTATAACAGAGATAATGACCCGAGAATTTGTAAATTATTATTTTTAAATAAAGCAACTTCTTGTAGTACGGGTTTCGAAAAAAGTATGGGTTCATTTCGATATCCAAATCCCATATAAAAGAGGAAGATAAAAATAAAAATAAATAAATAAATGAAAGGTGGAAAGCTTTTTTAGAAGCATATATATTGAAAGATATATATTCTTTTTTAAAGAAAAAGAATATTAAAATTATGCCCTTTCTCAACAGTTAGGGGAGCTTTCAAGCTCTTATATTCTTTCTATCACGTGAAGAAAAGTTGGTCGTACAAAGCATTTGATAGTAATGATGAGCAAGTTATAGTATGGTTCCTAATTAATAGCAAATATTGGCCATTACAAATTATACCCACTTCTAAGGAATCTCTCTCTACTTTCTTATTTAATATGGAAGGCACACCAAGGTGAATATTGAGCATGGATCCAACACAAATATATGTTTCTACTTTTTCAATATACATAAGTATATGTTGGTCATAAATTTTAAAATTATTCTATGTTCTGAAAAAAATCAGAATCTTCGACTATTGATTTAGGTAAAAAAAAAACACCTTTATCATCTCACAAAAACCTTGTAATTTCAAATAACTTATTGTAATATACTTTATTAAAGCCATTTGAGACCAAAGAGTGAGTTTGTAAATCTCCAATAGCATCTAAAAGATTTGCATTAACAACTTAGCTTTGAAGAAAGCATGAGATTTTATAGTAGTTAATTCTTGAATGGTGTTTCATTCAAATAGATTTTTATATAATCACTGATATCTAATTCATTGTTTGATTGATCCAGATCAGATACTATGAAAATCTATTATGAGACAATTCTTTCAATCCAATTTACTATATTCATGACATAAAAATTTAAATTTATGAGATTTAGTGTATCATCCCAATAAATCATGCAACATTCAAATAGATCTTTAACTATGCTTTTGGGAATAATATATGTGGAAGAGACAAAAATAAGAAAGAAAAGAAGAATAAAGGTGAAGAGTCACAATGTTATTAAGATTTCAATGTACCAACAATCAATAGATTTAGTAGGTTCAAGTCTTGATATTATAAAAGGAGAAAATTGGTTAAACCGAAGAAAGATTTCAAGGGAATTTAAGATTTGTTACCTTAAAATGGGAAATTGCTCTTAAGTCATTCTAAAGTTCATTATACTATAAGATAATACATGGTAAAATTATATTCTACACCCTCATAAATAATAAAACTGCAATTTAGTCCTTCAAAAAGTTATTAATTACATTTTCGAACTAAAAATAGATGCAAATTTTACCAATAGAAGAGATATCATAAACCTCTACACAGTGCATATATAGAAAGATTATTCCATCATTTTGTACATAGTTTTCACATTACATAAAAGGCCAACCCCAACCTTTACAGTGCATATATGCTCTTCTTATCTTACGACCTTTCTCACCCATAAACTTAACCATTACAGCAAAAGCTCAACAAAAAAAAGAGGCAAAACATAACCATAAGTTCCTAAATGTAACCCCAAGGGACCAAGTTTCAAGCAAACCTAGGCATTGCCTTGCAAACCAGAGGGTTCTTCATTTCCATGGAGAGTTTCAAATGTTCAACCAATTGAACATCTTTGTCCTCGCAAGGAACCCATTTGAAAGCTTGAAGCAACTGAGCTAACCAGAGGTGCACAGTGGCCAAACCCATGGCTTTACCTGGGCAAACCCTTCGACCGGAGCCGAATGGAGCCAACCTAAGATCAGCTCCCATAATGCTCACATCTTCTTCTTTCATGAACCGCTCGGGCTCGAATTTTTCGGGGTCGGGCCAGAGTTTCTCGTTGTGTGTGATTGCCCACATGTTCACCATTGCTGTTGTGCCTGCTGGGATGAAAATGTCACATATGTGAACATCATGGATGGCTAGACGTGCCCATGAGAGAAGAGGACCGGGTGGATGAACCCTGAGAGTTTCCTTCACAATGGCTTGAACATAAGGCAGGTTTCGGATGTCGGAATCTGAAACCAGCCTCGAGCTCCCGACGGCAAAATCTATCTCGGCTTGTGCTTTGGCTTGGATTTCTGGGTGTAAAACCATTCTAGCTAGAATCCATTCTAACAAGATTGCTACAGTATCAGTCCCCCTAAATATCATTTCCTACAACAACAACAACAAAATCATTCAAATGAAGTAAAAAAAAAACATGAAACAATTTGAAAATGTAGACAAAAAAGACTAAAGAGAGAAACATACCCATAAGACAGCAATCATGTCTGAATCACTGAGTTTCTCATGTTTCTCCAAATCAAGCAACACATCGACAAAGTCCCCAACTTTCTTATCACCATTTCCATTAACCCTTTTCAGCCTATGTTCTTCTATGATCTTTTCAACAAAGACATTAACTTTTGATACCAAATTTCTACATCTTTTCCTCGTACCTTGCAAATCAAGCCAGCTCAGGAGAGGAAAGTGGTCACTCCAATTGAACATCCCGAGTAACTCGTACCCTTCGCTGACAAACAGCTCGAGCTCGAACCCTTCATTAGTTTTCTCAAAGTCATAGCTTTTACCAAACACGGTGGACATCACATTGTTCAATGAACCAAAATGAAGCACCTTTTTAACAAAGACTTCACCTTTGGATTTCATCGAACAGTTTATCTCCTCAATCATTTTAGCTCCGATCTCCCGCCGGGATCCTTCAAAGGCGGCGATTCTCTTGGGACTGAACAAATGGGTGGCTGAGATACGCCTCAAGCTCCTCCAATACTCGCCGTAAGGAGCAAACCCCATTGCCCTATGAAACAACAGCTCGTATGCCGACTCCTTGACCGGCCTATCGGCAAACGCCGAGTTGTTGAGAATATCCCTCGCGGTTTCCGGGTCACTGGACACAATAAACCGAGTGAACCCAACGGAGAAAGCCATCAGTTTGACAGCGTTAATAGCTTTAGCGAGTTCAGCCAAGACTCGGTGAGGGGTGGCGCCGGTAAACACGGGGAGTAAACCGAGAATTGGGAACCCGAGTGGACCGGGGATCGAAACGCTCGACCTGGACCTATAACGAGACCATGCAAGCCCTCCCGGGGATAGCCATAAGGCGACTGTTCCGACCAGTAGAACGGACCAGAGAAAGGCTTCGAAACTCAACAGAGGTGATCGAAACAACATTAAACCATGTTCTAGTGACATTTTTGGCACTTCCTTTGAGATGGGAATGCAACAAAAACTGATTCTGACAATTGGAAAGCAAAGGTTTTTTTTTAAGAGATTTATGGGGGGAAATGAAGGGTTTAGTTGGGATAGTGCAAGGGACAAGGAGGTGAAGAGAAGGGGTTTAAATAGAGAAGTAGAATAGGCATAGGACAGTTCGCAAAAATCAGAAAAACTTAATTTAACCATGGTAAAAGAACTAACCATGGTTAAATGGATATGAAAAATTTCTGGTTAATTTATGGTTTTGGTCCCTCTATTATACTTTTGAAATTTAATTTCCTTTAGGTGAAAAAGGTAACTTAAAATTTTATGTAATCACGTGACACAATCTCAAAGTGTCACACTATTATAATGTCAAAAGAAGTTATTTGATTGGAATTGTTAATCGAGCCACATGATAAATGGTAAAAACTTGTTAGAGTCTTCGGTATCTATGTTACTATTTAAAGGTTTGATCGAGTTGAGAAATTACTGAAAATTTGTTCTTATAAATGATAATTAATGTTATTGTTTTGATATAATCTTTAAATAAAATAATTACATGAGGATCGAACACATAACTAATGAATTCATATACAAATCTTCAACATTCCACCTCTAACGATATACTAAATATTTTTTATATAAAAAATATTTATATAAAATGTTTCATTCCCCTAATCTTTATGTGATAAAATCTAATATGTATAAATTATTCTACCGAAACCCTTTTAAAATCTTTTTTAAACATGCGTCTCACATGTAATTTTCTTAAAGAGTTTCAAATTAGCACTTTAACGACAACGATTAATGATGTCAACGATTTGATTAACATGTAATAATATTACAAAATAAGAACCCAATGGGTGGTTTCAGTAAAAAAGATGATGATGTTCATCTTAGAAAATCTGGGTTTAAGCAGCATTGTATGCAAGGTGTGTGCGTATTATTAAAGGGTTTAGAAAAATGTATGAACATATTACATATACTATCTTATAATTACTTTAAGATTATTAAAAATAATATTTATAAAATAAAAAAATCAATTTAAATCAAATTAAAACACGATATTACATTTTGAATTTTTATACAATAAAAGGATCTGAGTCATAATTTAAACAGTTATGGGGGTCACTTTGGGATGTGAAACCTGAAAACAACAATTCCCATAATCTTTTACAAAAGGGGAATCCCATTTTTGCTACCAGTCATTTTTCCATTGTATTATGATTCCAGGCCACGCCTTTTTTTCTTTCTTTCTTTCTATTTCCAGGCTAAGTGTGTTTTTCATCACGTAAAAGATAATATTCAGACAGTAGAATCATGAGCAGAACTCGATGGGGATGAATCTTAGCCGTGTGATCCTTGTCCAAAGATGATGATACCCTGATGATGGTGATGTTCTGATCATCAAAACTCCTGCTCGATGCCTCTATTTATACCTCTACACTAAAATAATTAAAATTTAAAGTTTAGGATTAGAGCTTAAGGTTTAAGGGACGTGAGTCCACGCGATTTGTTAGGGTAAAAATCTAATATCGTGACAATGAATAGAGGCTCAAAAGGAGCATAAAATTTTTGTTCATCAGTTACAGTTATAGGGACCGAGGAGAATAGAGAGAGCATTAGGGCTTTTCATGTGGGTGTGCTTAGTGGGTATATTATCAGATTATAAATGGGGTTGATTTGCTAATTAGTGCTTAAAAAATTCTTAGTGATATCAAAGCCATATCTTCATCTTAGCCAAGAACAGATATGAATTGTAGTAGATTAGATTTAAAGTTTAGAATTCGAATAATAATGATCATCAAGCTACTGAGAATAGAAGGTTGAAGAAAGGTTATGTTCTTAAGCAACTGATAGAACTATTGCTGATTTTTGTAGAGTTTTTTTAGTTTAATGTATGGATTGAACCGTAATTTGGTTAACACAGATATTGTAGGGGCGAAACTGGGAATTAAAAGTTAAGGGGACCGAAAATAAATAAAAAAGTTTAATGGTATAAAAAGGCTTTGAACCAATTGAGCCCTTGAACAAAAAAAATTGAATCAATTAAGCCCTTGAACAAATTTTGACTATTATATCTTGATATTTTTTAGATCTGTTGGTGCAGTGTGTTGTGTCACATTGTCTCGATTTGATATTTTTAAAAAATTATTTTATTTTAAAAATCATTTAAAAGTTCTAAAAATTCTAGAAAAACGTATAAAATATAAAAAAATATTTTTTTTGAAGAAATATACAAATGCAACATGGTAGAACTGTAGTGATTTATGTGTCGGTAATATCTAAAAATTGTCAATATTTAATAGTTAAAATTGGTCAAAGGGCTTAATTAATTCAATTTATTGATTCAAAAGCTTAATTGAGTGCAAAAAAAAAAATCAGGGGCTTCTTACACCCAAGCCTAAAAATAATAAAAGACTGAAAAACGTAACCAATAAGATTTGATCCACTCACTTCAAGTAAAATAAAGTTAATTTCATGCACACAGTTTATCACTAAGACAACACACTCTATAATATTAAAACAAGTAAAATAATTTATAATTTAAAATTCTAAAGAGGTCAAATTAAAAAAAATGACTGGCCCTACCAGCCTCCATGTGACTTCGCTCACGGCTATTGTTATAATATTTTAAAATTATAAGTTTAAACACGGTTAAACATACAATATTAACACCAATATGAAATGATGAATATACGATATAAAAATAAGCCAGGTGATATATTAAAAAAAATCCCTAATTTCAAAGGAAATGGTAAATAGATGAAAAGAATGTTATGTATTGTTTGCTTTTCATTGGATTACATTTCATTTTTTTGAAACAAATACACAAATAGTCATTAAATTATGAATATTGATTGTTTTGGTGCCTGACCTTTTAAAAGTTATAAATTAGTGATTAAATTTAATAAATTGTTATAAAATGATCATTACATTATATCAAACATTACAAAATAATCATTAAATTAAGAGTTAATATTTGATGCATTGTCGGTGCAATTTTTTTACACAAGCATGTCTATTTAAACTCCACAATATAAAATCTAAATCTTTGATCCTAAACCCTTAACCATACCCCTAAATCTTAATTTTTAACATTAAACTCTAATTTTAAACCTCTAAATTCTAATCCCTAAAAATCTCAAATGCTAAAAATAAACATCTAAACCCTAACTTTAGTCCTGATTGTGGAAAACTTTGAAAATACTAAAAGAAAATTCTTATTCCACCGTCGGTGCATTAAATATTTTCACTTAAATTAATTGAAATGTTCCACTTTTATAACATCTACTGATCATTTTATAACTTTTGAAAGATTAATGACCAAAGCGATCGCATTCTCATAATTCAGTGACTATTGATGTACTTTACCATTTTCTTTTCATGGAATAAGAATTGCTCTACTGTCATCGATTCTTCATAGTGTTTCTTCATTGTTGTTTGTGGACATAGTTAAAGGGAATAGAATTTGTTTACTCCTCTATCAATGATTTTGTTTTTAGAATAGTAAAAAAATCATTAATACATGTGACACAAAATTATTTGTAGAACATATAAAGGGACAGAGAAAATGGGCAGGCGAATTATATTTATTGAAGTGTAGACAATGTCTTGAACAAAAATCTTTTGTCTCTTTTCGGTGCCTCTTTTTATGACCTAACACTAAAAAAATTAAATTATAAGCCATAAATTCTAAATCTTAAACTATAAACCTAAAAATTACGACATACCTCCAATTTCCTAGACCCTAATCCTAAACCCTAAATTCTAAACTTTAAACTTAATTTGTAGTGTCGAGCATAGAAAGAGTCACTAAAAAATGTAAGAGGTTTCTATTCACAGTGTTCTTGGTTACCCTAAAATGATATAATTATCTTCAAGTCCTTTAAACTTTTAAGAAATTATAAATTAGTATAATGATATGTGTTAAAATTTTAGAGTTCGTTTAGATTGACAGGGGCATGCAAGCAAGCGCAAAAAAGAGAATCCAAAATCCCAAGGTAAAGAAGATAATAATGGTAAAGTTAATGTAACATCCCGATTCGGATTAGGATCCGAAGTACTATATTCAGGTCACCCAAAACTGACTCATCGAAATTTTCATTAAAAACCATAAGTTTAGCCATTTTTAAAATATCAATTCATCCATAAATCCATGTGATTAAAGAAGCATTATAAATGGGTTTACAAAACAAGAGCTCAAAGTTTAAAAACATCGTAAGTCAAAATAACATTTCAATAGAATTTACAGATTCAATAACTCGTAAGGTCCTATGAATACATAAGCCCAAAACTAAATACTAAGCATTGTACTCTGAAGCGAAGCGGTGCTGGAAAATCCCTTCTGGATGTGCTCATCGGCCACGATCCACCTACTAACCTGCGAACATAAACAATAATTTCGAATGTTGAGCTTACAAAGCTCAGTGGTATATTTTTACTCTACCACTATTCGTGATTATCATAAAATAAGCATGCAAGATAAAAATAGCTTTGAGAGCATATATAAGGCTTACTCTCTATGAGCTATCATCTAGCCTACACTAGCTAGAGTTCTTAGATCACCTATCTTAAGGCATCAACAAGTCTACAAGAAGTCTTATGAGTTCCACCATACTCGAGGTCACATAGCCTATCGAGTTACTGAAGCTCACTTAGCCCATCGAGTTAGTTCATATTGTACCCTGATCACTCAGCTATCAGGTACATAAGCTATAATCTATAGCATCCACACAATATACATAAATACATCCATATATCATCTACATAATGGCCAAAAAATCTCTACTTTACCCGTGCTCACACGGTCATCGGGGTACCTGTGTTCACACAGTCGTCGGGTTAAATTGACCATATTCGGATCACTATAGCCACAGATACATCCTAGACATACTTGTATCACATTAGCCACAAGTAGTCTTTACCTAAGGTCACTCAGCCTATCAAGTTAATTACCTTATCCGGATCATCATAGCCACGGATAGGTTTCTAACCGGACCCAAATCACTCAGCCCGTAGGTACGTCAGAGGTACTTGTTCACTCAGCCCAAAGTATACATCCCCTTATATAAATACCTTAGTACTGACTCTAAAACATCTGGATTCCTTTACCACAACATAAGGTAACACATGCTCCCCGAGCATTCATACACCTCACCAAGAGGTAAGTGGCACCAAGCCAAGCCATCACAAATGCCCCAAGGTATAACACTAACCAACATGATTATCTCGATTCATTACTTACTAAGTTATTACACATTACACCCATCCATGAGGGTTAAATCTCGATTTCTCAGTTTTACAATTTATTTTACCACCATAGAAGCCCATTGGACCATAGTCCTTAAATTATAAGTTATTCAAACTCAAAATGTATTTTTCGAGTAGATTGCTCAGTGGGTATCGATACCCACCCAAGTGTATCGATACGCATCTGTGGGTACTGATACCCACCCTATGCGTATCGATACACGGCTTTACATGCAGAAGGGATTTAACTAAACCCTGTACCGGTACACGGGGACCGTGTACCGATACCCCACCGGTATCGATTCGCCCCTAAGCATATTAGTACACAATTTAGCTACTGAAATTTGAGTGAAACAAGGGGTACCGATACGACCTAAGCCTGTACCGATTTGCCCTTCAGAAATAGCCTGAGTTCGTCATTCAAGACACGAGGTACCGATATCGGTTCACCCCGTATTGGTACACGAGCCTAAAATTCAAATTCTGGAGCTCGTAAATCATCCCAACACCCTCAAACCTTCATGAAAAAACTCTAAATTGAACCTACAAGTTATGGAATGTAGTTTAAGTAGTTATTTACCATTTTTACACTTTATTAACAACTAATCCGAATTTTATTATTGACAAGGCTCTTAGCTACCAACCACCTAACTAGTAATCATAAACCACAAAATCAAGCAAAGCAACTAGTTTATGATCTTCAAGAAGAGTAGGAGTCAGAATGTATTGACCTTAAGCAATAAACCCAAAATTAGCTCTTACACCAGCCCCATTGGACTTTCCCTTTTTCTCAAGCTTGCAAAAGTCCTCTAACCCCGTTCATTTGCCATACAAACAAGAAATCCAAACTAAAGCTTAGTCTAGCATGAAGGAGGAGGAGATTAACTATGAAAATACAACCTTTAGAACAAAAGAATAACAACATAAATCTTTCCAAGCTTGAATCTTCCAAAAACTCATTTTTTGAAAACCTTGCGTTCTTACCTTAATATTATGCTTTTCTTGAAGCTCTTGATGGGATGATTAACATACTTTAAATCTTAGACCCTGGGTGGAAGAATTGATTGATAAAGTTTGAATTTTTAGCTTCTTGAAACAAATGTTGAAAATGGATATGTGTAGGAGAAGAAAGATGGAGAGAGAAAAAGTGGCCTTAATTTCCCCCATCTCACATGAAGACAAAGAAATAAATGGAAGATCAGCCCACTTCTCTCTTAAGGGTAAAACGGTTCCATAAAACCTACTAGCTTTTCCCTTATTATAAAATGGTCACCACCCAAGCCCATAAAACAAATTCCTCATCCAAAAAAGCCCAAACTTGGCCTCAAGGGTCCAATTACTCCAACCAACACGAAGGTCCATAACTCGGGTTAACGTTCAATCGTTGACTCAAAAATTTGGGTTGTTACAATTAATTGTAATGTCTTTATTGAAACATAAAAATTATGTATGTATATAAAAGGGGGAAAGGCTAAGGTGCTGGTGACGGATCTAGAAGTTTAAGAATGATCCAAAATATTTTTTTCTCAAATTGGTATGCAAATTTTTTTTTTACCTTTATACATTAATTTTTTTTTTAAAATAGTGAAGAAATTAATACTAATTTAAACATGATTTCTAAAAATAGGGATGCATGTGCTCGCCTATAGGGCCACATGCACATGCATCCCGCCCCTATAAGGTACGGCACCTTAGGGTGCGGCTAAAATACGGCCAGAGTAAATTCTTATCATTTTGATAAGAATTTATGTATGACTGAGTAATAATATAAATATAACCGAAATTCTTACTAATTGAGTAAAAATTTGTATTAGATAAGATAATTTAAATAGAACCGAAATTCTCCCCAAATGAGTAAAAAAATTATGTTGCAACTTAAATTTTTATCAGATGAGTAACAATTTAAATTAAATTTTATCTTGAGTAAAAACTAAATTATTACATAATTTTTTACTAATAGAATAAAAATTTATGTAAAAATTTATTTTATTTTAACTGGAGCCTAAGGTGCCTCACGCTATAACAACCCGTATAAAAAGGATGCTGTAACTGAAGGGCTGGAAGCTGATACCGAAGCAGAGCAGAGCATTGGTTGCAGCAAAAGTGGGAGAGAGACAGGTGTTGTTGCTGCAATAACAGCACAATGGTTTTGCAGAGATGCTGATACAATTGGACATGTGACCATCACACATAGGACGGCGCCTGTAAATTTGTACGACGGATTACGACTGTTTCTGTTGTCTGGTTCGGCCCTGCAAAAGAATGGTTTCGCTGGCAAAACCCCATTGCTCCACCTCCTATGTTCATTGTTGCAAGTAAATGATACTCCTTCCGTCCCTACGTAATTTTAAAAAAAATATTATATAAAATATGTGTCGTAAAATAATTAAAATAATAATTTTATTTTTAAATTTTTTAAATTTATTTTATTAAAAAATTAAAAAGAAAGTAAAAAAATGTATTTAATAAAAATTATTAAATTTTTTAATGAATAAGTGAAATAATTTTAAAATATAAAAAGAACAATTTTTATAGGAGAGGAGTATTGTTTTACCATTTCTGAATCTGATCAGCCTCCACTTTTGTGGCTTGCAGCTGCTGTTCACGTGATTACTGTAACAAAGAAAGAGAGCTTTTCAAAAGGCAAGTTGCCCTTTCAGCGTGCTCATGGAACGAATGATGAGATCAAAGATTCAAAGATTGATCAGTCCCGCTCCCACTCGGTAAAGGAATTGAAGATAATCAAATTTCAATGATAGTTGTTAAAGGTGGCAAACGGTTGTTCGGTTCAAGTTTAGTTCGAATTATTTTAAGTTTGTCTACATTTGATTTTAGTTCGAGTTTATGAGAATTCGAGTCATATCAGGCCGATTAATTTTTTAGGCAGTTGATTTTTTATCAATTAATATCGGGTCAGTTGAATTCGGTTATGTTAATATCGGGTCAATAGGAGATCAATCAATTTTTTTATTCATGTCAACCTTGGATCGATCGATTTTAGTCTAGTTTTCAGGCCATGTATGTTTTTTTACATATATATGGCTTTTTGGGTAATTTTGCAGTAGTTTACATCTCCATTTTCTTTATTTCTTTTAATATCTTTTATTTCGAATTGTCTTCGGTTCGGATTGTTTTCGGTTCAGGTGAAATCGGTTTGAGTCTATTCAGTTCGGTTAAAAATTGGTTTAGATCCATTTTGGTTAAAACTAAAATTCATATCGATTTCTAATCGATTTCTATTTCGGTTCAATTTATTTCAGAATTTGGATCATCATGTTTAAGTTGATATTTGGTCTCAAGTCGAGTAATTTAGTTTGGGCATCGGACCTCGAGTCAAATTTGCTAAGTCTAGTCGTAGATACACAAAAGATGGGACGATGGTTTTGGACCGTTAATTCATCGAATGAGGAGTCGTTGGTGAGTATAAATGAAGAGAATTTATTTATTTTTATTTAGAGGATTAGTACTCTTTGAACTTAAATTACAGGAATGAGGTCAACATTCTTTAGAGTATGTGATTAAAATTCTCAGTTAATATCTTTTCTTTTTTTTAGATTGTGAGTTCAAAACATATTAGAAACAAAATTCCCCTCCCCTCCCATCCCTCCCCTTAGGTAAAAATTGTTTAAAATTACAGTAATGAGTAGTATTCAAAATTGATTGAATGTGTTATGTAAGATGAAAAGGTCAGTTTGGTTTTATAAAAATATTTTTCATTTTCATTTTTTTATTTTGATTTTCAAAAAATAATTTTTATTTTTTTTCAAAAAATTAAAAAAATACATTTGGTTAATAGAAATAAAACTTATTTTTAAAAATAAAAATGTGTTTGATATCTAATTTTTCAAAATAAAAATAAACAAATAGTTAATTATTAAATAATTAAATTTAAATATAATTATTAGAAAAATATTATTATAAAAATAAAATATGATTAAATAAATAAAAATTTTAAAAATGTCATTAGAATTTGAAAATAGAGTTAAAATTTAAAAACCTTTATTTCTCACGTTTTCCACTTTTTAAAAATATTTTTAATAAAATTAGTGAAAACATTTTTTTTTATATTTTAAAATTCACTCATATTTTTACATTTTAAAAATCATTTTCAAATTTTACAACAATACACGTTTTCTTTAACTTTTATTTTTTATTTTTGGTTAGGTTGTACTCTATTTTTTTTGTGCTGATTTAATAATATCTTTATGCACTTTTTTCTTCTTCTGCCGTTTGATACTGTAATTCGTCTTTCGTGTTAGTTATGAGGAGCCATGTTTACCTCTAAAAAAAATCCAAAGACATGAGAAGTAATGATTCCTTTCCAGAAAAGTGCAAAACCTACTCAATCCCACCTAAAAGAAATTTACATACGGTATCAAAAACCAAGTGCGGTAAGACAGACAACAACCAACATCTGTCAGATCAAGTGTTAAGGAGTTTAATATCTTAAATCTTGAGTTCAAGTTAGTTGATGAAAACTCTAAGCCTTGTTTTGCATTGTTTTTCAAATTAGTTTGAGACTAAAAATAAAATTTTTAAAAAAATATCTAAAATAGATATTTTATATACTTAAAAGTATTTTTTTGACAGAAATAACAAATACTCATATTTTAAATCAAACAATTTAAACACACTTCACAAAATAATTTTCTCACTCTAAATAAACAAATCCACGACTCGAAAAAAAAAAGAAGAATGAAAAACTTCACAAGAACTTAAAAAACTATGGATAAAAGCAGAGTAGAGATAAAGGAAAAATAACAATATTTTTCATATACTAACGGAGCTCTGCAAATTAGATGCTTTGTGCATCTAAACTTGTGGAACTCTTTGATTGAATCAACAAAACAACCACAAAGACCTGAAGTAATATTACACCACGAGATCGGCATATTTTCATTGATTTTATGTTCAAAGATTATGTAAAAACAGCATCATCCACAATTTACTGCTTCAACCCAAAAATCAACAAACAGTACTCCCATTATCAAAGATTTATTATTAAGGCACAATCTCATTTACTATCTCCGGGTACCCCACCGAAAAGGTAGTCCAGTGAAGACCCACCTCCAGGGGCAGAATGAACCTTGGTGGAAGGTCGATCCTGAATCCGTTCAAAACACATGTTAGCATAGGATTTCGCTGACAAATAACCGTTTCTTAGGCTTAAAATCTTAAAGGACTTGTAAAGCAATCATAATTACAGGCTATATACCGTAATGAAATTGCCAGTGTTCTGACCATCAGCACGCATGTAATTGTTTGCGGAAGTACTGTTAATACCAGCAGGAACTTGCTTGGTAATATCTACTGGTTCAGGAGCACGGGCAGGTTTGGGGGCAGCTGGAGCTTCGGCCGGAGCAGCTTGGGAGTTGATTTTCGCTGGTTTTGGAGCTTCTCCAGTCCCAAACAGATAACCCAATGAGCTTTGTCCACCACCACTGCTAACTCCACGACCCATCTTTTCCAACTTACTAGGACAGGGAGAAGACAAACAGCCAAAGTAAGAGTCTAAAATTCATCGAGTTAAAAAAAAGTAAGGAGCGGTAGGAGCAGATGAAGATGGCATGGATATAAATCAATTGATATTATAAGCAGAAGCAGGAAGCAAACCAAGCATATTTAGAGAACTCCCATTGCGAAGTTATTCCTAGACTTTACACTTTTCACTTCTACAATGCAATCTTATGCTAGCCTGCCAGGCTTTAACAACACTGCCAAACAGGGTTCAATATTTTCCCAAATGCTAGCCTGCCAGCTTCTTTAATAGCACTTCCAAACAAGATTTAATAACACATTTCACTTCTAAAATGCAATGCTAGCTTGCTAGGGTTTTATGCCAATAACTGTGGGCTTTTCCTCAAGAGTAACACCCCAAGTAACGGAGTAAGACTCAACGAAATTCCCCAATGATCGGCCATTAAGGATAGCCCCACGCATTGTGAAGTCCAGTAAACATTTGTTCCGTTACAACATAACGGCTTTTACTCGTTTAGTCATTTTAGATCATCTCCTTTTCTTTTCATAAATTGATTTCGGGTTTAGCACACTTCACTCAAAATCAAGTGGATTTGGTGCAGGATGGCACAATTGCAACATATGTCATAGCTACTTTGAAAAGTAGCTCAACAAAACACAACACAAAAGTTAAAATCCTAAACATCTAGGCGTGTTCCAAATGTGCATTGAAGAAACTAAAGGATTATCATACAAATCCTTAGTCAAATCAAAATAAGACACCTTTTATTCCATAATTTCACTATTATATGCCATTTATTCCAGAATTTATAGTATAATAAGCATTAATAAGAGCAAGAAAACCTAATCAGTTCCAGCTCCTCAAAAAACGATCCAATAATATGATTACAACATCGACACAGTCAAACAAATCAGAAGAAAGCAAACGTCACAATCCAAAACCTCTTAACTTTCTGCTTGCACATCCAAAACAACAAAAATCAAGCAAATCAACGAAACATAAAAAAAATGAGCAGCCAAAGCAAAAAACATAAAATCATATCAAGAAATCGACGGCTGAACTCAGTGAGTACAACGCGAAACCATATAAACGCGAAGAAGAATAAGGAGAGATCTAGGGCTAGGGTTTTGAAACTACCTGAAAATGCCTTTGGAGATCGGATCTGGAGAAAAGAGAGTGGAAAGAACAGTTGAGAGCAACAGCAGATGCCTACTGAAAAAGGAAAACGAAATGCGAGCGTTTCTTATATAGAAGGATTGGAAAATTTACTATTTTTTTCCTTTTTCGAAATAAATAATACTAATAAATTAATAATTTTTGAATTTTTAAATGAAAGTGATCCGTTCACCGCTAAGTTTCGCTAATTCGTTTTAATTGCTTTATACATCCTCAAATTTTAGTTTATATTTTAAATTCAAAACATTTTAAGAAACCCTCCGAATATTATAACATTGGTAATTATTCTATACACAAGCTGTGAAAATAAAATATTTCCACAGACGTTTTAGTTTTAAGATTTATAGTTAAATTTTAAGGTTTATAGGTTAGGGTTTTAGGTTTAGTAGTTTAGAATTAGTGTGTTTTAGTTAGAATGTAATGTTTACAAGTTAACACCTAAATCTCTAATCATATTATCCCAAACTCTAAACTATAACCTTTAAACCCTAAATTCTAAACCCCTAAATCTAAATTTCTAAACTATAAATTTTAACAATAAACCCTAGAACTAAGGCGCTTATAGAAATTTTTTGCTTTTAACAATAAACCATAAACATTTACAATACCGCGTCCTTCCTACTTTTTTACATGTTTAAGAAAAGCCTTTAAAATTTAGGGTAAAGTTCATAAATAGTCACTGAACTTTATTAAATTATTCAATTTGATAACCAAACTTTCAAATGCTTCAATATTACTATCAAACTTTTAGATTTGCTCCAATTTGGCCTTTGAGGAGTTGTAACGGACGTTAAAAAGATGTTAACAAAGTTTGTATAATATCACATTTAGTCCTCCACATTTGCACATTCAAACAATTTAGTCATAATTCGAAACTAATTAATAAATTTAACCCTCATTATTTTAAATTAATCCTATTTTTAATTAAAAATATTTTAATAATAGACTCGGAACTTCTACATCAAGGAAGATATCGCAGAAATTTCATTGTTCAACTAATTAACAATTGCAATAAAATAACATAAACTTACTCACGCATACGATTCTGAATTGCCTCTTCTCCCTCCAATTTCTCATGCCAAGTGATACCCTCATTAGCCCCTTCCCATAAGTCTTCTTGCTCAAAAGCCTCTTATGACTTATCAATAGTTGTACCAAATTATTCAAAAAAAAAAGATGTACCAGAAGTATTAAACCAAGGGGGTTTTACACCAATTGTAATATCATCCGCAGTGCCTGTAATAACAGAAATGTCATAAAATTATGGGTCAATTGTAAATAATTATTTGAATGATCATTTAAATGTTGACATGGTGAAGAATAAATTGAAGCTTCAAGCCAAGCAGAACAAAGCCACTAGGTCCATTTCAAAATACATTCCTCAACCTGTTCAGGTTTGTGAAGACAACTCCAACGTATCATTGTTAACAATTTTGTTTAAGGCTTTATCCCCCTCTTTTTGTAGAAAAGAGCTGAATCAGTTTCCTACTCATAGTTGGAAACCGGTAGATTAGGATTTATTTAAGTTTCCTAAGAATAGGATTTATTAAAAATAAGATCAATTTAAAATAATATATAAAGAATGAGGGTTAAATTTATTAATTTGTTTCGAATTAGGACTAAATTGTTTAAATGTGTAAATGTGGAGGACTAAATGTGTTATTACATAAATTTTGTTAACACTTTTTAACTTGTGTTACAACTCAGTGGCCAAATTAGAGCAAAACTAAAAGTTTAATGATAAAATTGAAGCAATTGGAAATTTAGTTATCAAATTGAATAATTTAACAAAGTTCAATGACTATTTGTGAACTTTACCCTAAAATTTAAATCGGAGTGAGCTGAATTTACGTAACTTAAATTTATAGCCAATAGGCGTGTATAAATTTATTTAGAGATAAAATCGAACACAAATATTATATTGTATTCGAACAGAATTATAAAAACGACGTATCTTTAAACTTTCTTTAGAATTAAGAGACAAAACTTTGACGGTACATTGATTTTTTATTGGTATCTTAATTTTAAAGAATAAATATTTTCCACGTTTATCTATACGATGTGTTCTATCGACAACCATAATACAAATTATTAGAAATTTAATTTTTAAGCAAACAAGTCGTAATTAAATACATTCAACTTCAAAAAATTATGGGTGACATTAAAATTTTAATTAGCATAAAAATCACCAAACAACGGAATCATCTCGAATTTTTCAGGGCCCTGAGCGGAAACTAAAAAATAAATCATGTAGAATGAATGCATATTCCGTTACTTTAAATAATTAATTTAATATTTTCTTAACGAACCATTATTTTTATAGTTTTATTTAAAAAATACCTTAAATATAATTAAACAATATAGATAAATCATTAACTTATAAAATTATCACTTAAAAAGTTATTAAAATTATAAAGTAGGACATGAGCGGCCACTTATGTTGCTCATGAGCTAATGGAATTTCATCAATTTCATAATTCATAATAAATGAAGGGAATTGAAACTTTACGTTTTGTTAACCACTACCAATAGATATTGGTTGATGTTATATTTTAAAAATATTATTTAATATTTATTTAATTTAATAAAAAATAAATATTTTATATTGTATATAAACTATCTATAATTTTTTTAGTTAGGGTGAGCGTTCAACCGAGTTGAGCAAAAATATTTTGAGTTATTCGAGTTGACGCATCATATTTTTCAACTCAAACATTATTTGAATTTTTTTATTCGAGTCGAGTTTATAAAATTTGAGTCGATTCGTATTTTTGAGTTTCTATACAAATTTAATTGTAATTATTTATCATTTTATAGTACAGTTTGATTTTAATTTAAATGACTTTCTCTAATCATATAATATATGCATATATATTTCTTCATATTTTTTCATATGTGGCATATATTTTGTCATATTTTTTATATCAAGTATATATATATATATCAGGAAGAATTGAAAGACTCGACTCAAACTTAAAAACCAATCTACTAATTACTAAAAATTTTGAGTTATTCAAATTTCCATTTTACAACTAAAACTTTAATTGAATTTTTTTTTACTTGAGTCGAGTCAAGACGAGTTGAGTTTTTTTTCCACTAGTCGAATAAAAAAAATTTAGTTTTTTGAGTCGAGACGGGTTTTTCTCACCCTTACTTCTAACATCTCCAAACAAATTAAAATTTACTATCTTTAGAGTATATATATGTGCGAACGAGGTTGGTCCAAGTGGTAAGCAGCTTGATATTGCTTAAGCATGTCTTAAGTTCGAGGCCTCATGTATGCAGAAAATCTCCACTAGAAAATTTACCCACAAAAATCAGGTGTATGGCGTGGGTCAATTTGAATTAGTCAATGAAAAACCCTGAAAAATCGAAAGGACAAAAAAAATTATATATACAAACACGTGTGTATGTAGAGAGAGATTTATATGGTAGGTTGGTAGGCGTGCTTCTACTTTCAATATTGAGAAATGTTAACAATTTAATGTGATATCAAATAAAATAAAGGTTAATTATTTTTAATTAAATGAAAATAATATATAATACAAAAGATTTTCAACAAATAACAATTCAAGGCAGTTTCGATTTTCTTAATAGCAACGTAATATATGTTTATACTTTTTCTAACTATTTGATAACGCACACACACCTTGCATACAAAGATGGTTGAACCTGAGTCTCTAAAGATAAATATCATCATTTTTTACTGCGACCACTCGTTAGATTCGAGTCAGTTTCAAATTTTAGAATCAATTCCAGTGACAAAAATTGATCAACAAGTTTTAGAACCCTTCTCATTGGGCATTGATGGTGGTTGATGTAGATTCCAGTGAGCATTATGGCTTTATTATTAACTTGTTTTTAATAGGCTTTATTATTAACTTGTTTCCACATAATTAAACAATTATGATATACATAGTTCACCAATGCTGCTAAGGAATGATTGCTTTTTGCCTAACTCCTTGTAAAAATGGTTTCTAATAAAGGAAACTGAATAATTAAGTTTAATGTTCACCAAACGTGTTTAGGGGTTCGATCCTACTCGATTATAAATATAGTTAGTTAAAGGTCATGTTACTGGTCTACGACTTCGATAGTCACACAAGTTTTGATTATATCGTATGCATTCCTATAATTATAAATTGATTTAATGATAGATTAGTTTTAGTCTCACGTGTATATAGGGACGAGAAAATTTTGATTCGAGTCGGCTCGAAAAAATTGAATTATTCGACTTGATGCAAAAATACTTAACTCATTTTAACTCGACTCATAATTACATAAACTCAACTTGACTAAAAAAATTTCAAATAAAGTTTCAGATTTAAAATGAAAATTCAAATAACTTATTTTTTTAATAATTAGTTTTCAATTTTGAGTTGAGTCTTTAAATTATGCCTGGCATATGTCACATATGA
Source organism: Hibiscus mutabilis (assembly GCA_019671005.1). Classification (NCBI taxonomy): domain Eukaryota; kingdom Viridiplantae; phylum Streptophyta; class Magnoliopsida; order Malvales; family Malvaceae; genus Hibiscus; species Hibiscus mutabilis. Next base: position 1,701,924 of record CM033754.1, on the reverse strand, counting down.
AAAAGACATAATGCTAAAAATTGCCCATAACGTTTGACTGAATAGTCATTTTGGTCCATATTCTTTTTTAAGCCATTTAACCCTTAACGTTTTATTTTTGGTCAAAATGGCCCCTCTGCGGATGAAAATTATTAGTCAACTAACATTAAATGGCTTGAAATAACGTGACAAACATACATGACAGTGCACACCGCGATAGCATTGTCATATAGGCAAATATGCTAACTTTACATAACGACACATAAGTCAAACAATAATTTAAAATTGTATAAAATTTAGAATATTTTTTCTTATGATGTGTCATTTTGTCAAGTCGTTTCAAGTTGTTATCATAAGTTGATTAACAGTTTTCATCCGCAGATGGGCTATTTTGATCCAAAATAAAATGCTAAGGGTTAAATTGCTTCAAGAAAGAATAGAGGCCAAAGTCACTATTCATCAAACATTAGGGGCATTTTTTTTACATTATGCCTATGAAAAAATATGAAAGATATATATTATAGTTATAGAAAACTGTTTAAATTGAAACTAATTGGTATTATGTCATTATAAATGTTTACAATTAAATTTGAATAGAAACTCGAACAATTCAACTTGAAAAAAATTCATATAAAGTTTGAGTTATAATATAGGACTCTTCAACTCGACCAAATCAAAATTTTCGACTCAACTCGATCGAATGTACACCCTTACTTTTTGACAGGTTTAAGAAACGTTTTTAAATAGGCGTGACCCGAATTCAAGCAACACAAAATGAAATGTTAGACACCTATTTTGAGAAAAATAAAATTTAAGTTGTAACACCCAAAATAATAAATGATGCATCAAAAAAAAGAGAAGCGCTATCAATAGGAATTGAACCCATGACCCTTTAAGTGGAGGACTTGTGACTTAGCCACTTGAGCTAAGGCAATCCTTGGGCATTGTTTACTCCAGCTTAATAATGAGCTATGCTTTTTTCTCTCACATAATGAATTAAAATAAAAAGCCTGATGCAATCAACAACCTCATTAATTATTTTCCCCAATTTTGGGTGTTGAAGAGAAATCTAAAAATCCCTAAGCTTTCCCTCAACCGTCATCGTTCACCACTCGATCGCTGTCATCTCCCGACCACGCCCATGACCACCACTCGCGGTGATGCTACGCGGTTTGTCGTGGAGGTCGAGTTAAAGCTTCATCGAACCCTAAAGAAAACCCCTTTCTGTTATCCTTCGTTTTCGACTGCCTCTATCACTAGTGTGTGACACCATCATTCAGACGTGCTCAGCTAGTCGAGCCAAGCGAAACCCAATCGACCGATCATCCGTCCGACACCGGTAGACGCTTCGTTAGAGTTTTGCTTCTATTTTTTCGATTTGAGTAAGTTCCGTAAGGATTTTAGTTCTGTTTGGGTTAAATGAGCATTAGTTGATTGATTTTTTCCAATGTTGGATGGCTTATATGGGTTGTTACCATCTTTTTGTGGGGGGTTTTCGATCGTTAAGGCCGCGTATGGCCTTCACGCGTCGTCGGAAGTGATTTTCGACGGTCATTTTGTCTACCTCTAATCTAGACCGGTCTGACCGGATGGACCCGTTTAGCCTTGAATCAAGCCGGTTGGGCTCAAACCTGATCTGCCAAGATCTGAACTGGTCTGATCGGCCCAAATCTTGAACCGACCTTGTAGTCGACCCGACCCGACCCGACCTGAGTTGGCCGGATTTGACCCGGCCTATTGACCTGACCCATGACCCGTTGACCAATAACGTCAACATGGATTGATGATGTTAGCGTTGACCGATGACATCAGCGTTGACCGATGATGTTAGCATGATGTCAATGTTAACTTTGACTTTGACCCAAAAAGTTAAATTTTTTGAAAACCCGTTTTATATGTTTTTCAATGTCATGAGTTTGTTTTTTAGGTCTATTTCGTGAAATTATAACTGAAGACCTCTGAATATGACCTTGAACTCGAGAATATATGTGTTTAATTATTCAGTTTAAAGTGCAATGTAAATAATGGTTGATTATGGATTTTGATTAATTGAAGGTAATTACATTTATGGTATCTAAGATTTTTGAGGGATGTCAAATCCAAGTTCAAGAGTGATCGAATGTTATTTCAAGGGTCGACCGATATAGCAAGGGTTCAAGGTAATACATTACTACCTCTTGTATACTTTATGGACATGTTGGTATTCGGTTAATGCATGCATAGTTATGATGAAGTGTACTGTAAACTCTGCTTAAGTCAAATGGGATACGAATTTAATGACTGAAAAATCCTCAAAAACTGAAATTATTAAATTAATCAAAATGACGGTTACACCCTCAAGTTCTAAAATGAATGAATTGTTTGGAAGGACCGAAATGATCAAAATGGCTAAAAATCTATCGAGCACTTAAATAAATGAAATACCATCATGACTTGAGATAAGTACAGCTTCTAAAATCCTGGAATTATTGGTAGAGCTCAAATATCTGTAATGCCCATATGTGTTTGAAGCCTGACATGTGTACGTCAATCGTTCTTGATCCTATTGCAATGACAGAAGAATATTGTATAAATAATTATGGTTCGGGACTTGTTCATGTTGAGTAGTGTCCATGATCTGTTCAATTATACTATACAGATGGTACAATGTCTCAAACACGCGTAAGTTGTATCTACTCGAGTACTTGGTAAGTACCACAATGTTGATATTTGATTAATTCAAGTGGATTTTAGAGGACGCATAAACTGTTAAAAGTAGTGGATACCGCTAATAATCGTTCTACCTTTTGGGTTAAATTACCACATTGCCTTGGAAGTCAAATGACCAAAATAAACTTGTAGGCCTAAATGAGGGATTGATCCTAAATATCTGAAATATGAAAGAATCCTAATATAACCGAAATCTGGATGATCTTGATGTATAATTCCCTGAACATCTAGATGGAGTCGATAATTATCGAACTCCTTTAAAGAGGGTCTTTGATTCTGAAATCAATCTAATTGAATAAAGGTCAATGTCTTCTTTCTGTAATGAATAAGGACCTCTAGTGATAAATTGAAACATATGGTAAGCTCCTTGCACATGAATATTTTCTCCGATTTGAAACTAAGAATGTCTCTCTGATCTGAATCATGAATTATATCTGTTTAGAGATATACCTCTCTGTCTGATATGAAAAACATGCTCTCTGATTTCTGATATACTAGAAATATATGTCTAGTTCCTATTTCCCCCAATTTTTATCTGACTACACTGAACTATTTTACTAGGGTACTTTTGGGATATAGTATGAAGTATCTGCAGGTTCAGCCCTGATCAAGTTGGTAATTCTTTATGGCCTGAGGTATTCCCTTGGGTAGGTTCCTACGCTTCGGCTAGGGTAATCCCTTATGGACCCAAGGTAACCCTTTGGGTTGACTCCTATGCCTTATGAGCCTAGGGTAAGTCCTTATGGATGCAGCTTTGGGGAACTGCATATCGGTGTACAATTGAAGGGTAGTTAGGTGCTTCAAATAAAACTTTCATTCTTCCTTTAAATTTACCCTTTTGAATAAATTATCAATGTCTGAAATTCTCTATATGGTTCCTATCTACACTCCATAGAACACACTAAATTCTCTAGTTCAATTTTTGTAATCTACATCTCTTCTGATTCTTTGGACTATAGGCATCTTATCTAGTATTCGTGTGATCAAATAAAGAACAACTCTGTTACTTTCAAGTACCTCGATAATATGAAATTTGATGTCATAACTAAAACCTGTTGTTGCCTAGATCATCATGTCAGTATTATTGTCTTGCCTTATACATGCTTGTGCCTACTGTATCTTTTGGTGTTTCTGTATTACTGAGCTTTTCCAAGCTCACGATGTTTTTACCATTGCAGGTTAAATGATTGAACACGTTATAGTTATCGACATCAATATGAGAGTTCTTTATGCACTATTTGCGGAGTACGGTACATGTGTAATTAGGGGGCATGTATGTCACATCTTATTCATATTTACGTCTGAAACTTGTTTTATAACGTGTATCTATGAACACTGTTGTTTTAAATGAATAATTTTTGAACTTGTATTTTTTATTCAAAATTTGTTTTATGGTTTTAAATGGTCTGACAATTTATTTTATATGAAATTATAATGTGGGTCGCCCCAGTGGCCCGAGTGTGACACTTAAATTGGATCAGGCAACCTGTATCGATCTGGGTGTTACATAAATACCTAAAGAGAAAAAACAATATAGTTGAAACGCTTCTATCGTAATAAACCCTGGAATCTTTAATAGAGTAATGTAATTTATTGATAATATATAGAAGTAGAGAGAATACTACATCAAATATAGTAGTAATACTTTAAGAAGCCGTACGATCTATCTTTTATTTAATTTTAAGCTTAACTATAAAATAAATACTTAAATTATGTTTTTTTTGCAATATGCGCCTAAAGTATTTTTTGTTGAAATATGTGCTTAAAGTTTTATTTTTGATTGAAATAAGTGCCTAAGCTTTTATTTTTTGCTTGTTTTAAAGTCAGCTAAGGTACCTATTTTGACTAAAATAGGTGCCTAAATTTTTATTTTTTATATTTTTTATTGATTATTTAATTTTACATTTTCAAAGTTTTATAATTTTTTACTCTCTAATATAACTCCTTAAAATTTTATTTTCTGACATAAAATCTTATATTTGTCCAACTTCTCTTCTATTTTTTTCTTCTTCTTCTTCTTTCTTTTATCTGGGCTCTCAGTATTCAAAAGCCATAAAGTCCTAGTTATATTCAAAGTCAAACTGAATCAAATCTTTATACGGAGAATAAAACTTTTAATATTGCTTTTCATTTATAAGATTATGGAACAGAAATCATATGCCCTCTTTGACGCACCTCAACACTCAAAAATAGAGTTTATGGTTTAAAATTAAGATTCAGGGCTAGAGTTTAGGACTATATGGGTTAATGTGTAGGTTTTTCTTTTTTTGCTCGGCAATATAATTTTTATATTAATATAAACTTGGTTGCAAGTCTCATTAAAAATTTCCCAAAACCTAAATAGAAGAAAAAAAATACTCGCAACCAGGGAGAAACTACAACCTGCATACCCGAACCAAAAAAAAAATACAAAACAGTCCCCCCAAAACACAATATGAACTGTTAAGAACAGCTTAAACCCCACAACAGTACTGAAACTCCCTAACGAATTACGGCTATCAACTTACCACTAAGCCTAAAAAAAGAACAAGTGAGGGAGTGAAATTATTAGCTTTAGTTTATAAGCGATGGTTCAGGTGCGGCGTCGCGTGAGGTCCTCATCTGGCAGAACATGTACAACCTCATTTCATGAACAATACGGCGTCGTTCCTATTTTTTGACAGGTTTAAGACGTCTTTCAATTGGACTGCTCCGAGTTCAAATAACTTGGTTTGTAGACGTGTATAAAATTATTTAGTTTTGTTAAAAAAAAAGTAGTATAAGATTATTTAGTAATAAAACGGGATACAAATATTACTTTATATTCGAATAGAGTTATAAAAAAGGACAGGTCTTTAAACTTTCTTTAGATTTAAGAGACAAAACTTTGATGGTACATTATTTTTTTTCGATATTTTAATTTTAAAGATGATAATATTTTAATTTTATATTGGAATAGAGTTATAATATTTTCCACGTCAACAATACGATGTGCTCTAACAATAATCACAATACAAATTATTACAAATTTAATTTTTAAGCAAACAAATCGCAATTAAATATATACATTGGACTTCAAAAAATTATGGGTGACATTAAAATTTTAATTAGCATAAATATCACCAAAAAATGATAACGTCTTAAGCTAATGGAATTTCCTCAATGTCATAATTCATAATAAATGAAGGGATTGAATTTGAAACTTTACGTTTATGTTAACCACAACCAAAAGATATTAGTTTTTTAATAGTCTGAAGGTGATTACAAGATAATATATGTTGTTACAAATTTTTAACCCTTTGACTATACAAATATTTTGGACAAAGCGAATTGAACTCGAGTCTCTTAGGATAAACATCACCATCTTTTCCACTGGGATCACTTGTTTAGTTCAACAATAGATATTGGTTATTGCTTTTTTCTTTTTTATACTCTAAAGATGATTACAATGTAGTATATGTTCATATGTATTCTTAACCCTTTAACAATGCACACAGACATTGCAGACAAAGCAATTGAACCCGGATCTCCTAGGATGAACATCATCTGTTTTTCTACTGGAACATATTTACATTAATAAAAAAAATATTTTTATACCGTATATAAACTATCTATAGTTCTTCTAATATCTCTAAACATATTTAAATTTAGGCTTAAAGGTCAAATTGTCCCTCAACAAAAAAATAATAATTAAGCCCTTATAAAAAAAATTTACTCAATTGAGCTATCATAATTCAAATTACAATCAATTAGGCCCTCAAAATTCAAATTGCGATCAATTTAACCGTTATATAACGTTGACTGTTAACTCCCAAATGTCAACAAGATAGTGACACGTGGCACACTCTGGAAGTGCCATGTCATAAAAATTGTAAAAATTATTTAAAATTTTAAAAGAATGTTTAAAATTTTAAAAAATATATTTAAAATTCAAAAAAATATAAAAAATATTCAAGAAAATCTAAAAATATTTAATTTTTTAAAAATAAAATTATTGATAAAAGTATAAAAATATTTTTACTTGAAATAAAAAATATAAAAATAATTATAATAATTATTTAAAAAGTATATAAATATTTATAATAAAATAATATTAAAAATTGTAATTTTTTAAAAAAATATTTATTATTATAAAACCCTAAAATTTTAGAATTTTTCAAAATGCTCAAAACTTTCAAATCCCTAACCTAAAACCTTAACCCTACATACCCAAATCCCCAAATCAGTTTAATCGACAGTGAAAGTTATTGGTATTGTGGCAGCCGAAGGTGTTTGGGTAGACGACGATGTTGATGAAAAGAAATATCGAGGGGAACGGGTTGTGTGATGCAAGGGGTGTCAAACGACGAGAATGCATGCAAGGGCTGCAATGGGCTTTGGGGACGGTTGTAGGACGACGAAGATGGAAGGAATTTTCTTACGACAGGGACTGACGGGTGGTTAAATCGGTGTCAATGCTTGATTTAGGGATTTAGAAGAATTTTTTGAAAAAATTTAACGTTGGGGTTTAGTTAAATTTTTTTATTATTTTATGTTTTTATAAAAAATAATAGAAAATAAGGGAAAAATTTTAAATTTATTTAATATTTTTTATATTTTTTGTAGATTTAAGGATTTTTCTAGATTTTTTCCGAATTTTTAGATTTTTTTAAAATTACAATTGAATGACGTGGAACTTCCAGAATATGTTAGGTGTCCTTTCATATTTAACTGTTAGAGGGTATTGACGGTCAACACAGTCAACGTAATAGAGAGCCTAAGTTGAGTGCAATTTGAAGTTTAAAGGCTAAATTAGATTAAAAAAAATTATAAAAACTTAATTGTTTTTTTAATTTTCTGTTAAGGGCTAATTTGACATTTAAGCCTTAAATTTACGATCTTTAAATGTATATATATTATACACATGTATGTAGCGGGGAGAGAGAGATTTATATGGTAGGTTGGTAGCCGTAGGTGTGCCGGTACTTTCAATATTGAGAAAGTTTAACTATTTAATGTGATATCAAATAAATTAAAGGTTAATTATTATTAAATTATTCTTAATAAAATAAAATAATATATAGTTTTAAGATGATGATAAGATAGTATTAGGGATGGGCACAAGTCGGGTCGAGTTTTTGGCCCACCTGAACCCGACTTGAAAATAAATACCTTAAACCCGAACCCGACCCGAATGCATTCTTTAAAAAATCCAAACCGAAAATAAATATACTAAACCTGATCTCGACCCAACCCAACCTATAGAAAAAATAATTTTAGGGACCTTAATCATAAAAAATATAATTTTAATGATTAAATTATAAATAAAAATTCAATTTTAAGGACCTAATTATAAAATATATATATATAAATAAGGGGTATTATTATAAACATCCCTAAAAAATTAGGGGAAAATTACACAATTAGTCTTGGCTGGGCCAGATATTTTCCACCCTAAACCCGACCCAACTTCACCCTTAATAAAAGCTCGACTCAAACCTGATTTTCTTATTAAAAAATCTGACCCGATCGGGCCGGGTCGGATAAAATGCCCATCCCTAAGTGATATATATTCATATTTTTTCTTAACTATTTTATATAATGCATATTCATCTTGCACACAAAATTGATTTGTTAAACCCATATTTTGATTTTGATATAACAAGAGACTAATTTCAAATGAATAAAATTTTTAAAGGTACTTGAAATTACGCACAATTGACAAGTATTCGAACTAAAATAACTTTCTAAGTCAATCCTTTCTAACTTTATATTTTTCTAAGTGCTTTTGGTACTCAAATAAATTGGTCACTGAGTACCGGTACGATACTTAGCGTACCGGTACGGACTTTTTCTACTGTAAAAATCAATTTAAACCAATTTGGCAACGAGTATAGGTACGATCTTTTAAAAATACTTTGAAATATTACTTGTCAGTACTAGTACGGATAATCCCATACCGATACGCTTTTGGAGCAAAATTATTTAAACTTACATTGAGTTACGATACGACCTTGTGCCTACCGATATCCATGCTCTTCAAAGTTTTTCAAAGGAATTAAATAAGTAAATTCAGTACTAATACGGTACGAAGCGTACCGATATCCCGTTTTAATGCCTCACTCCGTACCGATATGCAAACCTGCGTACCTGTATCTCTTACTTGTAACGAATGCCCGCGTAACGATACCCACTATTATCATATTATATTTATTGCGGGAAAAATTATCCCCTCTATTCAGTTTTCCAACAACTCAAATGGCTAGAAATCAATGTAAGGGTATAAAAACAAGACTCCAAAGTTTCTTCAATTATAAGACAATCATTCGAAAGCATCCAAGCAAAAATCCAAAATTTTTAGAGCTCTTTATTGTTATATCTTGTACACACTTGAGTGTTCTTCATTGTACTTCATTTTCAATCAAGTGTTGGGTTTTAACGAACTTAAATTGTGCAAACAACTTCCTTTGAAGAAATTTCATAGTTTGCTTCTTTGTATCCATTTTTAGGATAATGAATTGTTAAATTTTGGGTATAAGTCTAAGATTTGCGAGGTCATCTCTTTTAATCTAAAAGGAAAGACAAACTAGTGAATTTGTGAAATCTTTAGTGTGAATAGCAAAGGTAGTGGATGTTGACCTTGTTGAGAAGGTTGAACCCTCGTGCAAATTTTTCTTTCCTTTTGTAATTTGCTTTCACCAATTTTTTTAATTGCCAGTTCATCCACTCTGAGTCGTTTCCATTGATTGATCAACTCAACACGACTAAACTCGGATCTCTTAAAATAAACATTATCCTTTTTTCTACTATGATCACTCGTTGAGTTCGAGGCAGTTTCAAATTTTAGAATCAATACCAGTGGAAAAAAAATTGATCAACATGTTTCAGAACCCTTATCATTGGGCATCGATAGTGGTTGATGTAGATTCCAGTCAGCATTATGGCTGTATTATTAACTTCTTTCCACATAATTAAACAATTATGATATACATAGTTGACCAATGCAGATATGAAATGATTGGCTTTTGCCTAACTCTTCAATAATGATGTTTAAATAGTGTTGGTTTCTGTATGTTCCTTGTAAAAATAGTTTCTAATAAAGGATACTGAATAATTAAGTTTATAATGTTCACCGAACGTGTTTAAGGGTTCAACCCTAAACGTTTATAAATATAAATTAAATTTGAATAAAAACTCAAACAACTAAACTAAAAAAAATTCAAATAAAATTTAAATTATAAATAAAATTTTTCAACTTAACTCTAAATTTTTGACTCGACTCAATCGAATATTCACCTCTATACGCATACATAGTTTCTCAATAGTGATTTGTGGATATCAACGATATCTAATTTCAAGACAAGGAAAATCGAAAGTTTCCATAAATAAACAGATGTTACCAAAAAAATACAAACTTCTTATATAAGATATATCATCAGCATAGTATTGAAATTTATGTAACCACTGCTTCGGATGGAGTTTGATCATTATGCATGAATAGATATCTACCAGCAAGTAGTATGACACCCAGAACACCGAGTTTGATCGGAAATGCCCGACTCAATGAACTACATTTCGTCGGATACTGGGTTCCAACTCGGCGTCGGCGGCAGGGGATGGCATTAAGCCTTGGTTCTTCATAAATGATGAATAAGATTCAATTTCATGTCTTGTTAATGCTGGTTTTAGGGACTTCCTCACTGTTTCGAAATGATGATTGCTGACTACAGTAGCAGATATGTTTTCCCTCAGAGCTACGATTCCGGCTTCCTGACACAAACCCTCCAATTCGGCTCCTGTGAACAGCTCTGTATCTTCTGCTATTCTTTTCAGATCAACATCATCACCGATTTTCATGTTACGTGTATGAACGCGGAGTATCTCATACCGAGCTTCCATATCGGGTGGTGGTACATAGAGCACCTACATTTTCATGATAATAAACGTTTTCTCATGCCTGACACATAACTAGAAACTTCGGAATATCTAACTCGTTATTACAATGGGTAGCAAGGACTGGAAAACAGCGACGTCAAAAGTCAGAAAGTAATATAATAGGGTTCTTTACCAAATCAAATCTTCCAGGCCGCATGAGCGCAGGGTCGATTGCATGAGGTCGATTAGTAGCAGCTAAAACGAGAATCCCCTGAAAAAGATTTTAACTCAAAATCACACAAAGACAACATGATAACAAGCAGAAAATAAAGTTTACAGGATTATTATCACTTACGTTTGCCTGTTCTAAACCATCCATTTCGGTCAGTAAAGTGGATAGAAGCCGCTCTCCAACGGCGCTACTGTTCCTTGAACTCCCACCACTGCCGTATAAGGAAGAAGGCATAAGAAATCAGTTTGAAGTACAAGAATGGTCAAAAGCAAAATGATACAGAGAATTCTAAACACCCGTAACCTCAAGTTCACTTATTACATTCATTAGCTTGCAAAATACATTACCAAATAACAGACTTAAGTCGATCTTGTGGAGTCTAATTGTCATAACCAAAATAGCACATGAAAGACATAATTCAACACTTTTGCGGAAGTTTGCACACAAAAAACTAGAATACAATAAAGTGGATAGAAGCCGCTCTCCAACGGCGCTACTGTTCCTTGAGCTCCCACCACTGCCGTATAAGGAAGAAGGCATAAGAAATCAGTTTGAAGTAAAAGAATGGTCAAAAGCAAAATGATACAGAGAATTCTAGACGCCCATAATCTCAAGTTCACTTATTACATTCATTAGCTTGCAAAATACAGTACCAAATAACAGACTTAAGTCGATCTTGTGGAGTCTAATTGTCATAACCAAAATAGCACACGAAAGACATCATTCAACACTTTTGCGGAAGTTTGCACACAAAAAACTAGAATACAATAAAATCTAGATTTTACAGCAAGAGCCTTTGTGTCTTTCCATGACAGTACAAAGAACTCTATTGAGTAAAATGCAACATACTAACCGTTTAGCAGCAACAACATCAGCTTCGTCAAAGAAAATTATGCTTGGTGCCGCCAGACGCGCTCTACGAAATGTATTTCGCAACAAAGATTCACCCTCCCCAACATACATCGAGTATAGCTCTGCACCACTGATTCATTTGGCAAAATGCAAACGTATTAAAAGCGTAACTCTACAGACAAGAACAAGATCATTTGTCAAAGCTTAATTAACCGCCGACAAAATCTCAAGACTTTCCATATATGTTTTATGGATTACACAATGTCATATGACAAAAAGATAATCTAACCTCAAAGAGAAAAAAGAACCTTGGGCAGCACGAGCGGCAGCTTTAGCGAGAGTCGTTTTTGAGCATCCAGGAGGTCCATGCAGAAGAACTCCACGCATAGGTGATATCCCAAGCCTTGCAAATGCAGCTGAATGTTTGATAGGCCACTCAACAGCTTGCTGGAGCTTTTTCTGTTCACAAATTAAGTAATATGAAATCCAAGATTCGCAACACGAAACAAACACTAAATGCTCACCTTCAAATCTTTGAGTCCTCCAATATCATCCCAAGACACATTCGGAACATCCACAGTTAGACCTCTTGTTATGCTTGGGCCAACGACAGTCTTAGCATGCTTCCAGTCTCCCACTGTTAATCTAACTGCACCTAGATTTTCACCTACATCTGTAGACCTTTTAACTGCGGACATGGTTGCCTCACGACATAAAGCTTCCAAATCAGCTCCAACATAACCATTGCAAGATGCAGCTACAGCTTGTAAGTCAGCACTGGGATCCAAAGGAACCTTCTTCGTATAAAGCTGAAAAAAAATGACTACAAAGATTTAGGACTTGAAGCGTTCTGAAACGGGATGCCAATCAAGTAACTAGTACAGTGACTACTCATGCTTACAAATTTTCATACATTTAAAGCGCCTGATTGATTAAAGTAAGCAAAGCAACACATATATGGAACATAATAAATACAAGGGAACCAGCCTTACCTTGAGAATTTGAAACCTTTCTTCTTCATTAGGTGTGGTAACTTCAACTTCATCATCAAAACGCCCAGACCTTCTTAAAGCCGGGTCGATTGCTTCCATTCTTGATACACAGAAATACCGATCAGCAATGACTCTTAGAAAGTTCAACCTAAAAAGTTAAGACCAACTGCAGCTAGCTTTCCGTGACTTAACTACCATACCATCAGTTAAGACATCATAGACGGGTTCTTTTAGCAAAATCAGGAATAAACTGAGATAACTGACTTATAAGACTGATGCATTTAAAATTTAAATGTATAAATATAGCATTAAAGCTTTCAACAAACGAAGGATGAAAATCCTTAATAAACCACTTGGAGAAATGTTTACCTAAAGTAGTGGAAATTGGAGAGCGGTAAGCATAATACATTACTATAAGGCTCTAACATAAGCATAAGAAGACAAGAAATGAGAATAACATGTGAATCATTATATAAAATCTCCAGAAGCTTTACACTATGTTCCTTATAAAAAATGCTGACCATAACACATACAAATAGAACAGAGCCTTGTAACTTGATTTAGAGAACCAACCTATTAGTTGATGCAACCACCACAACTCGTGGTACAGAACTTGGTGAGGGTTTATTGGAGTCCATCAGTGTAAGGAGCTGAGAAGCTAGACGAACATCCTGCTCGCGTCTGCATTAGATGTGTAATTAGCTCCATGATACCTGACGCGCTCTTCAGAAAAGTTTCATCTGGATACATGCAAAATGCAATGCATAGAGAAACTATATATCCTGACTGACACTACTAAACATCGAATTTTGCAATTGTTATCAAAGTATGATTGCTTTTTTTTTCTTTTTACAAAAGAGCCATTGGTAGCAATCTATATGACGATGTAGATAAAGGAAATGACATTAGAACTATTCTGCTTCACACAACATCTAAGTATAAATGATCAACTATCATACATTCGAATACAATTACCAAAAGAAAGATGCGTGTTAATATGAGCAATTTTCTCAACAAAAAAAAATCATTCATTCCAGAACTGACTTCTTACGAGACCTTGAATCACGTCGAGGACAGAGAGCATCTATTTCATCAATGAAAATAACTGATGGTTTGCCTGAACTCGCATGCAAAGATGCCTCTGAAAAAGCTTCCCGCAAAATTTTCTCACTTTCTCCGGCGTGTGCTCTGTGAACAGAATGTGGACTGCAAGACAACCAAAAATCATGGAACAAACCGAAACTCTCGAAAATGACAAAACAACTATTCAAACACTTAACTTTTGTACCACACCTATGCAATTCTATATCATAAAAAGGATAAATGCAAATACTACAGTACCTGAGAACAATTAAATGGGCACCAGATTCTCGAACAATTGCACGCACCAAGCTTGTCTACCATTGCAAAGAAAATCAAATAACTTCCAAAGATAAACACAAGCATCATATCTGAGCATTCAAATTCCAAACAACTGAATAGCTAGTTACCTTCCCGGTGCCTGGGGGACCATATAGGAGCAAACCACGAGGCCACTGAAAGAAAATCCAGAAATCACAAACTAAAAACCAAAGCTTTAACTTAAGAATTTTTTTTAATAAAAACCCAACAAAGATAAAAGCTTGATACTTTGAGGCCAAGTTTCTTCGCTTCACGAGAGTAAAGAAGAGGGAAAACGATAAGTTCTCTCAAGGCTTGAATAGCGTTGTCGTTCCCGCCGATTGCTTCTTCAACTTTCCATTGCCCCTTGCTTACGCTACTTATCTCACCATTACCGGTGCTGCTGCTGCTGCTGCTGTTGCTGTTGCTGTTGCTATTGCTGCTACTAACAGTAGCCATTTGAAGCGCTGCAGGCAGCAACTTTGAAGACGGAAGAGAAGACAAAGTTGGGGGATTATGAGGTTTTCGTGGTACTGTTGAGACTAGGGGTATTGTTGTTAATTTTGCCAGACCGGCGTCGTTTTGAGTAATGAGATTGAACATGAACCTCAAAGATTTTAGAGTGAATTGCAAAACACTTCCCTAAACTATTATTCTCATTCTAAATTAGTCTCTAAACTTTTAAATGATTCATTTTCATCCCCAAACTATGAGCTTCATTCTAAATTGGTCCCCGAACTTTTAAACATTCCTATTTTATCCTCAAACTATGCTTTTATTCTAAATTGATCCTGAAACTTTTTGAACATTCTAATGTTATCCCCAAATTATCAATATATTCTAATCATATCTTAAGTTAATAAAACCGTTATAAAAATTGTTAATTATCATGAAATAAAATTTTGCATCATGTAATAAAATGATGTGGTATAAACGATAATTTGAGGTTGAAATTGGAGTATTCAAAAAGTTTGAGGACCAGTTTAGAATGAGGGTCATAGCTTGGGGATGAAAATGGAACATTCAAAAGTTTGGGGACCAGTTTAGAATAAGAGACATAGTTTGGGAATGAAATTGGAACATTTAAAAGTTTAAAGACCAATTTAGAATGAAGATGATAATTTGGGGACGTATGGTGCAATTAACATAAAGTAAATTACGTATATCTTCACAAAACTTCACTCTTAAACCTATTTTGGTTAATGAAGTTTCAAAAAATTCAATTTACTCACTGAATTTTAGACATTGAACATTTTTTGTCACTGAAGTTTAGACATTAAACGTTTTTTGTCACTCCACTGTTCACTGCCATCAGACGCGCATCGTAGATAGTGGTCGTTCAGTATCAATTTTCACCAGTCGCTTCATCTCACCATCTAAATATGAATTCGACCTCTATTTCATCGGAAAGTGTCATGAAATCTACGAATCGAGCAAAATTTTTTTGTTTTTCTCTTATCGATCGTCCTCTTTCGTCGTCGGATAAAACTCATTTCTTAGTATACTACTTCTCTTGTGCCGATGAAACTTTCTACCGTTTGAATCTCGAAAAAGTTCCTCTATTCGCCAAAAAATGATCAATCTATGGATGTAAACTGTTAGTTAACCAACGATAAAAAACTTGAAATGAGTTGACAAAATAACACATCATCAAAAAAATAATTTTATATTTTATTTAATTTTATAAAATTATTTTGACCAATGTGTCATTTTGTAAAGTCAGCACATTTGTCTATATGACGTTGCTATGTCAGTGTGCCATACTATGTACACTTACCAAGTCATTCAAGCCATTTAATGTTACTTGACTAATAGTTTTATCTACTGAGGGGTCATTTCGACCCAAAATAAAATGTTAGGGGTTAAAATACTTCAAAAAAAATAAAAATAACTATTCAGACAAACATTAGGTGTATTTTTTTGACATTATATTTTTAGTATTATATTTTGTAATACCCATTTTTGTCCGGACCCCAAATTATATTCGAACCACTTATCCTAATTAAACAAAAAAAATCAATAAAACAAAAAACAAAAAAAAGAAGGGCATGCCGCCCATACCCCTGCCAAGCAAATTCACCCCTCATGCTTCACCCATACCTATGTTTCCCATTCCCACACTCCACTCAACCCTTTTTTATTATTTTATTTCCCCATCACCCATTTTATAATCCACACTACAAATTGAACAAATGGGGGGCAAAAAAAATAGGGGGAGGCTGGCGGCAATTTGAAGAAATAATTAGGGGGTAGCCGACCATTTCAAAACAAATTGGAAAATTGAAGGGGAGATCTCGGCTATTGAAGAAAAATAGGGGGAAGAGTCGGCATTCACCCCTCATTTTATTTTGGGTATACTTTTTATGTATGTTTATAGTGTAATCATTTTTTAATCTAATGATATTTTATTAGTAATCTCTTATTTATTTTTAGTTATTACGTTTTTATATGTTTTTATGTTCATATCTTTCTATATGTTGTTAGGATGTTTAGATTGATTATTGATGGTTGTTTAATATTTGTTTTTTAATTTTCTCATATGTAAATATGTGTGTTTACTTTTATCATGATGTGTAGTTGTTTATGGCTTTTATTTGTGTATATGTACGTATGTATATATGTTTTTAGTATGCATCTATGTACATTATGTTATATATTTGTGTATTACCTATATATGTTAAGTAATATATGAGAGTATATACTATGTTTCTTTTTAGTATATGTTTATATAATACTATATTTATATTTATTGTTTTTTGCCATATTTTTTTGTATACTTATGTGTTATATATTTTAGTATGTGTTATTTTAGATTCCTTGTTATATTAGTTTTATTATTATTGTTATTATTATATTTATACAAAATAATCTATTTTCTATATGTTATATATATTAAGATTATATTTTTTATTATTATGTATATATACATATAGTATTCTAATATGTATTTATTACGTATATGTTTTATGGTATGTGAAACATGTTTTATATTATAATGTATATATAATTTTTTCTACAACCCATATTTTACGTATAACTTTTTATATTTTCTATATTTTTATATTAGATATATATAAGATTTCATGTATATATTGTTGTTTGTACATATTATTATGTTATTACGTTAATTAATATTTGTGAATAAGTTAGATTAATATTTATGTATGTATGTTTTGAATATGTTGCATTATGGTTTTTGTTTAGGTTTTATTACATGTATATATGTGGTTAATTATTTCTTAAAGTATGTTTTTTCTCCTTTTTCACATGTTCTTTTATGCTTTGTTATTGTGATATATTGTGTTTATGTTTTTATTTGTGTTTAATGTCGTGATAGTGTTATACGTATATCATGCATTTGTATTTTCTTCTTATGTGTTTAAGCATGTTAGAATTAATTAGTTTAGTTTTGGAAGCATGTCTTTTTGCATGTTTATATTTATATTTTGTCTTATTATTGTAACATGTCATGTTATTTTGTTCATGCATTTCATTTAATATTATTGATGTATTTATGTTAGATTAGTTTCTTATAATGTTAGTATTTATTTATATGATTGTCGCAATATATTTATTTTTATTTACCATATTTTTTTAAGTTTGCATAACGAATATATATTTTGTCAATGCGGTGCCCTTTTATTCGAGCATAAACGGGGCCAGTATTAAGCGTAGTGATAGTGGTTGGGCGTTTACTCTCGGATAAAGGGGCCTTTAAAATTTACTCGCACATATAACCAAATTTTAATTTAATCGTCACTTTAATCCGGAAAGTTTAATATTAATAAAGCGGTAATTATTAAAGTACCAATTTTGGGCGGTGTGGGGGTGCTAATCCTTCCCCATCCGTAACCGACTCTCGAACCCATCAATTTTAAATCTCTGGTTTTTTTATGGTGTTCGACCTACCTAAGTGGCCGGTGGCGACTCCATTTTCAAAACAAAATACGGGTTTTATAAAACTCCACGCGGAAGACATTATTTTCAAAATAAAGTAAAACAACATTTTTTAGAGCAAAATAAAAACACATTTTTTTAGCGAGAAAAAACATCGCTATGGTGACTCCGCTGGGGATATTTTTGTTTTTTCAAAAAAAATAAGAGAGTTGAGCTTTTTTAAATAATTATCGCTTTACTAATATTGGAAATTTCGGATTAAAGTGACTATTAAACTAACATTCAGTTATAATTGTGCGTTTGTTTTAACGCATTTAAAATATGGCATATAAACCCATTTTTTAAGTGGGGGAAAACGCTAATGCTTTTCGTGGAGATATCGTTTCTCCGTATGGGCCTAGCAAGTACCTTGGGGCTCGAGTACCTTATATTTTCGTGAGGATATCGTTCCTTCGTATGGGTATAAGCGAATGGGTCCCCCTGAATTGAACCCGGTTGAAAGGAGCCTATAATGGGTGATGACCGGGGGCCTTGCTACTCTTAGCAGAGGACAGCAAGGACAATTCGGGTACCTCTTAGCACCAAAACTGCATATAGTGAGCCGTAGGAGCCAACCCTTTATAGCCATATGAAACTCTGCCCGATTAGTGGTCACCCTATTTAGTCTCTGGTGCCTTATTTCTTGTTTATGTACAATTTTTTCATTACTCTATTTTTCATTTGTTTTATTTAATCGCTTTATTTGGTGCTAACTCGTTGTATTTTATTCTCGTCGTATTGATTTCACCTGCATCATTGCACAATATCATCGCAATCTTGATTTTGCATTGCATCAATTCAGGACACATTTTGCATGCATATACATTCATTTTCAAAATAAGAAAACTAACTCTAGGGGCGCCCTATGACAGCGATACTGGATAAAGTAGAAGATCAGTCAGCTCAGCATCCATACGGAACTCGGTACAAAAAAAAAGATGGCAAACGATGAAATATTGAAAAAATTGAGCAAGATCAGAAAGAATTGCAAGCGAATATAGCCAAGCAGGTTGAGGAACAGTTAGCAAGAGTCCAACAGGATATGAGGGAACAACTTGCAAAGTCACAACAAAACATGCTGGGCCAAATGGCACAAATGCTAGGATTAAAGCTTCCCGAGCCTGGAGAGGCCTCTGTTGTAAATCCCACTGCAAATACTATACCCACTGCTGGTGACGAGGATCTTATGTATCCTCCGGGGTTTACGCCCGTTCAAACCAGGATACAGCCAGAAACTCAACCCCAGGTGATCATTTTTTGGGGAAAGTCTCATCTACACCAGGCCGGTACTTCGATCCCTATAAATCAACCATCTGCATCGGAAGTTAAACACGGGGGCAATCAAGCTAAAAATTTTATCTCAGAAATGGATCATCTGTTTGAGACCGAGGGGCCGAAGGTAGAAGCTTCAAAAGAAATCGAAGATCGATGTAAAAAACTCGAAGAGAAGTTAGAGGCTATAGGATTAAAGGATACCTTCAGTGGATTCGATGCTAGTGGACTCAGTCTTGTCCCAGATTTGGTATTACCCCCGAAATTTAAGGTCCCAGAATTTGAAAAGTATGACGGAACCAGCTGCCCTCGCACTCACCTCACTATGTTCTGTCGGAGGATGACTGGATAAGGCCGAGACGATAAGCTGTTAATTCATTGCTTCCAGTACAATAGTGGTGAGAGTATTTTGTAAGGGATCAAAACTACAAATAGCAATGGAAATATCTTTTGTTCATATCTGAGTCTTGAATATCCAAAATACATCACCCTAAAGTTTCAAAAATATTACGAGAATAGTGTCAGATGATGTCATGCAATGAACAAAATTTTGGGGCATCAACTCAGGTAAAAGTTGATCGAACCCGAGACAAGGTTGGGGCACATACAAAAAACCAAGATCCTGACGGGACCAGTGAGGAGTCAGGGGCATCCCTTTGAGGATCAAAAAATTCATGCCACATTCATGCATGTAGTTGCATTCATCTTGCATTAAACCATTTTTGCAAACGTCATACATTTAGATTAAGTGCATACACCAAAGTCACCATCCATTTAGGGTAGACACATGCATTAGATACATTAATGCAATATTCCTTGTACATAACAGGTCTAGGAAAAAGACCGAGTACCCTCAACATGGGGGCAATGACAAGAAGGCCAACCCTAGTCGTGAAAGAGGCCAAACACGAAGAAGATGGAAACACCCAAAATAAAAGGTACTAGTGACAAATTTTGTGAACAATTTACTAATAAATGTTTTTCTCCTTTGTAGGATTTGATTCCTCCGACGATGGTGTGACGGATGCCAACAAAATTTCTTTCTAGATCATGCCATTTGTCGATAGAAAATCCGGGCAAATTTTTTAAAAAAATTATCTCGCTGTCAGTGGCGCAGTCACCCAACATCTTGCAAATCATGCCTTCGTCAGTGGTGGTACGCCAACTTAATGAAGATCTTGCCTCCGTCGGTGGTGTTGCATATCAAATTTTCCATCCAGATCTTATCTCTCCGCCGGTGGTGTAATGGATCTCATATTCTGCTGATCTAGTCTCTCCATCAGTGGTGAAGCAGATCAAATCCAAACTAGATATTGCCTCCGTCGGTGGTGTTGCAGATCAAATTTTCCATCCAGATCCTATCTCTCCGCCGGTGGTGTAATGGATCTCACTTTTTGCTGATCTAGTCTCTCCGGCAGTGGTGTAGCAGATCAAATCCTATCCAGGTTTTGCCTCTTCGACGGTGTTGCAGCTAAACCTAAATTTTACTCGGAGTTTACCTTTTTATTATAATTATAGCTAAAAAAATCAATCCAAAAAGAAAAAAGAAAAAAAGTAAAAGAGAAAGTAAAGGAAAAAAACAAAAAAGAAAAAAAGAGGCAAAAAGAAAAAAAAGAAAAAAATTGAAAAATTGAAAAATTGAAAAAAAAGAAAAGAAACGAAATGAAATGAAAAAAGAAAAAATGAAGGAAAAATCAAAAAAATGAAGAAAAAAGAAGAAGAAGAAAACTATCCGATCCTGCCTCTTCGTCAGTGTCGTAGCTGGATCAAATCTTCAGACCTTGCCTCTTCGTCGGTGTTGTAGCTACTGTAATCACTCATTTTCACTTGTAAATATATTAATATTGCATGTATATTTATTATATGAATGTTACTAATATAAGGTGATGTGTGCATGTATAAGCTATGTATACGTATTAGGGGTGTATGTATGTATCTAGAGTATAAGCGTATTTGATTAATATATAGATGTTATGTTAATTATATGTATGATTATACGTACGTATACTAGAATATTATATTAATTAATGATTGTATAATATAAGTATATATTTTCGTATGTATATGTATTCTTTGTTATAATTATACTATTGTTGTTGGTGACAAAATGAAAAAATTAAATATATTAAACCCAAATAAATTTACGGTCCAAGTCCAATTACAAGGCCGGTTGGCCAAATCTAAAACTTATCTAATTACAATGTGTAGGAGTGTAGCGTGGGCGTTGGATCAAGATCGATCCAACGGCCACGATGCAATGGAAGTAAAAAATATACGCGGTAGCGTGCTCCACACGTATGGACCGTTCGAGTGCCACGCGCGCGCGTGTGGTCCACGACGGACGCTTTAACATCCCGCGCGCGTAAGATCCACGCGTTCGACTCCTCGATTGCGGAGCTCCACGTGGCGAAATCGCCGCCGTCTCATCGAATCGAGGCTTCATCCGGGCCGATCGTTCTTCAAGCCATCTCGACCGTTAGATCGGATCGATCTAACGGCCGAGAACGTGTCCGGCCATTGGCAGAGTGTCCATACCGCCACCGCGCCGATATTGATCCCCGTGTTGAGAATATGCCCAAGACAACAAGCAAAAGTGTCGATTCGGATCACGAAAAAGAAGATGCAACTTGCAACAAACGAGGAATAATATATATGAAACGGGGCTTTTGTAACAAAAAAAAGAGGGGAGATAAAAAAAAAGAGAGAATGGAGATCCTGTAATAGAAAAAAATCTGAAAGTTGTAAGCATCCAAGATAATCAAAAAGACGATCAGGTGGTAAATTTTTTGTCTCTTTTTCTTACTTGTTTTCTTTACATGCATATCTGAAATAGAACAAAAAATGTAAAAAAAAAAAGGAAGTAGTCTTACTGGCGTTGTGCGTGGGTCTTCCCTTCCTCGGTGATAAGCCTTTTCGGCTTCTACAAGCCAGATCACGGTGAACTAAAGGGAGAAGAAGACCCTTTGTAGTTGTGTTTTGGTCTAAAAAAAATAATATTTTTTGAGGTTCGTATTTCCTAGATCTAGGGCGAATAGAGGTGTATCCTTTGAATCCAACCTAGGATTCGTATTGAGGACGAAAAGGGGGTTGTTTTAGTATATTTTGGAGGCTAACGGCGCGCGGTTAGCGTTGGCCGCCAGCCGGATTTCGGGTATTATAAGAACAAACGAAAGAAAAAGATGAACCTAGGCTATATGGCGAAGAAATGAAACGAATGGCCAAAAATTTGGTTTGGCCTAAAAGAGGTTTATATAGGTGTTTTTATTTTGCTAAATGGGTAAATTACACTTAATCCCCCGCGTTTTCAATATTTTCATTTTTGTCTTGCCGCATGGTATAATCACAATTCAGTCCCCACGATATTTCAAAAGGTTACAATCTAGTCCCTAAATTACACTTTGAATCAGATTTTAAATGGTAAAATTACGCCTTTAGTCATCCCGCATTTTTGAACTTTTCGTTTTGGGTGCCCCTTGGTCTAATTACAATTATGGTCCTTTTAGGTTTTGTTTGTTTCGCAATTTCGTCCCTAAATTACATATATTATTGCTCTTTAATTTACGCCATTGACTTTTGTTTTTTTATTTTGATCCTGTATTCTTTGTAAATACTAATGTTCGTATTATAATCGTATATGTTGATGTATTTTATTATTTTATTTTTATTTTATGTCCTCGTATATGACTCGTATTTTATGTTTACATATATGTGTATTAAGATTATAATGGTCATGCGTTTTTATCCAGGTTATTCATATCAAGCATGTTATGTTTTAGTTGATTCGTACATGGTGTATTTTGTATTTTATATGTGTGTGTTTCCTTTTTTTTAGGGTTACATGTTAGTGTATTTACCCTTTTTGTACGATATGTGGACCCGTATATGTTGAAATATGTTTTATTACCAGTATGCATGTCTTTTCGAAATCTTTGTTCGTCTATATGTACTTATTCCTGCCTTGTTATTTTGACATATGATAGTTGTTTTATCTCTTATTTAGAATAATATGTATATATACATGTTTTAGCCTAAAATATCATTTATGTTAAATTAGTATTCTGGTATGTCAATATTTATTATATTTAAATATTTTGCCATATTTTACGTTTTTGCCACTAAGATTGCATATCGAGATATAACTTGTTAATGCGGAGTCCTTTTATCCGAGCGTAAGCGGGGCGATATCAAGCGTAGTGATAGTGGTTGGCGTTTATTCTCGTAATAGAGGACCCTTAAAATATATTCGCAATTATGACCGAATTTTAAAATAATCGTCACTCTAATCCGGAAAATCCAATATTAATAAAGCGGTAATTATTAAAGTACCAATTTTTGGGCGGTGTGGGGGTGCTAATCCTTCCCCATCCGTAACCGACTCCCGAACCCTGTCTTTTTGAATCTCTGGTTTTATGGTGTCCGGTCTACCTAAGTGGCCGGTGGCGACTCCAATTTTCAAAAATGCGGTTTCTTTAAAACCCCCATGGAATAAATATTTTATATCAAAAAATCTCGAACGCCTTTCAAACACACTTCAAAAATCCTCGTTTTTAATTAGTGATAACAGAAAAGGAACATCGCTACAGATGGCGACTCCGCTGGGGACAATTTTTTGTTTTTCAAAAACAAATGAGAGTCAAGCTTTTAAAATAATTACCGCTTTACTAATATTGGAAGTTCCGGATTAAAGTGACTATTAAATTAACATTCGGTCATAATTGCGCGTTTATTTTAACGCATTTAAAATATGGCATATAAAAACTGTCTTTTTAAGTGGGGAAAACGCTAATGCTTTCGTGGAGATATCGTTCTCCGTATGGGCCTAGCAAGTACCTTCGGGGCTCGAGTACCTTATGCTTTCGTAAGGATATCGTTTCCTTCGTGACGGGCAAGCGAATGGGTCCCCCTGAATTGAACCCGGTTGAAAGGAGCCTATAATGGGTGATGATCGGGAGCCTTGCTACCCTTAGTAGGGGACAAGCAAGGACAATTCGGGTACCTCTCCTAGAACCAAGACTGCATGTAGAGAATACATAGAAACCTACCCATTTAGAGCCATGCGGATAACCTTAGGTTTTAGGCGGGATAAATAGGGTTGTTTTTGTGTGTTTATTACATTTAATTTTGTCATTTTATTTATATATTTATCAATTTTATCTGCATCTTGACTTGTTTTCTTTTCGCTTTTTGTTCTTTTTCTCATACATCATTACATTTGCATCGCATAAAGGTACTGGATCAAGTGGTTTGCCTGATCAGAAAGTCTTTCACCATGGAAAAAATGTGTCTTAGGAAAGAAGAGCTTAATTTGTCAGTCAGACATTGGTCAGAGGTCAACCAGAAAATCCAAGGGACGAGTCGCCCTACGAACGCGTAATATTTGGATACACCTATGTGAGTCTCAACAGAGCGACTTGTGGGATCTTCAAAGCATTTGGGAAAGATGGGACTGAAGACTACAAGACTTATTTAGCGATAGTTATGGCGACATCGCGCAGCTATTATATGTTCGGATTAACCAGCCCCTACTCCGAGCTGTAGTCCAGTTCTGGAATCCGTCTTTTTGCTGCTTCACCTTCAATAGGCAGGACATGATGCCTACGGTAGAAGAATACATTGCTTTACTTAACCAGAAAAATATTCGGGGAAGATTGGATCTACGCGAAGCCTCAAGGAATCAGAATTACAACTGCGAAACTCAAAACCTTTGCGGGAATGAGTGGCGATTGGGTTAGTGGCCTCCTTCAAATCCGAGGAGATAATACTGGTCTTTGCATGGGAAAGTATTCGGGACATCATGTCGACACATCCGACGAGGCAAAGAAAATAGACCTATTTGCTTTAGGAATATATGGCTTGGTGATCTTTCCCAGTACTCGGGAACATTGACATAGCCATTACGGATTTGTTTGAGCGGGTGAAACGGAAAGCAAACCTGGTACCAGCAATCTTGGTCGAGACTTTCATTTCTTTAAATGTTAGCCGGAAATATGAAGAAGGACGTTTTCGAGGCTGCGCACAGCTCTTACAAGTATGGATTGAGTCACATGTGGAAGAGCGCGACGCTGGTCTGCCGGGGATATCCTTCCAAGGTTTTTCGCCTTTATGAGAATACTTAGCAAAGGAATGGCGAGAAGATTTGAAAACAAAAATGTGGACCATTTTCTTCAGGAACATTCAAGATGAAGACATAGCATGGAGGGTCTCATGGCTCGGTAAAGTTAATTATTTTCTATCTGATTGTGGTGACTTCAACTGGTGATGATGTTAGGATTGCATGGAGGATCGCTTGTGCTCCACTTTTAGTGTCTCGGCGATTCGGATCACGATAGTTCATTCCCAATACCGCGGATTAAGCCAAACTGAATTTCTTTTCAAAAGAGAGTTCAAAGGAAAAATTTAGACCATCATGAGGGCTGGGATCATTGTTATCGGATCGGGGTGGAAGGAGATACCGAGCACATGACTACCCCAGATTACGATCTTTGGAGGCGTTTGAGGTTAATAATGTGATTCTGAATCGATCAAGGACCAGCGGTGTCACTCGAAGAGCTTACAAGGGTGGTACCGTCCGAAAGCCGATATCTTAAGGAGTGAACTCGAGGAAGTTAAAAGAAAATGGACATCCAACGGACCCAACATGCGGCGAGCTCTATAAAGCAAGCTTAGAAGTTGTGGCGGGACGGGATCATTAGGCAATTGAAGAAATTAAATGCAGATTTAAGCGACAAAAATACTCTTTATCAAAAAGATGCCCTCCTATTACAAGCAAAAATACAAAAAGGCGGCGAGTCGGTTCATAGTTGTGGAAAGAGAAAGAATGAACGGCATCCGTTTGGTGGAAGAAGACGAGAAATTAACAAAAGAGCGATCGAGAAAGAGATTAAAAGCTGCCGTTTGGCTATGGAGGAAGAAAAACGGTCCGCCAAGAAGGCCATTGATCAAGAGAAAGAAAGATTCAGACAAGAAATCAGCAAGGGAAAACAGGCTGTTCATCATGAGAGAGAAAGTGTCGCCACATGGAAAAGAAAATCCATGAGTAGTCGAAATAGACTGTTAGAAATGCAGAAACTGTACGATGACACTACTCAAAGGTTGGAGCAAAGCCAAAGTCAAAATGATGAATTAAAAGGAAAGATGGCGGAAGTCGAACACTTACTTCGAATGTACTACCGCAGGAATAACTTCGCTAAGCTGCAAGAAAGAGAACGCGAAGTGGGTGTGTTACAAGCACGAATCGGGTCCCTTGAAGCAACTGTGGAGGATTACAAGGAAAGAATTAATGTGTTCGAGGAGGCTGCAGCCGGAGGAGACACCTATTGGCAGAAGAGATTACGCGACGCTGCTCGAATGGTACAGGACAGAGACCAGTACTACGCAAACCTAATGGTGGACATACAACGAGTCGCCAGACATGTAAATGATTTAGCTGTCGAGGTTGAGACACTCCGACCTTTTATAGCCCCGGGAATGGAAGAAGCTCCTAGGTTCCTCAAGCTGCTCAAGGCAATTAGAAAGTTAGGAGATAGAGCTAGAGTCTATCTATAGGACTCTGTGTTATAATTAGATCTTTTGTACTAGGGATCTTTACTTTGTAACACGAATTTTGTTGTAATCAAGACCCTTTAATTCCCGTGGAAGTAATTCAAAAGGGTGATTACCAGCGGAATCAGTACCTTGTCTGCATGCATTCTTGCATTTGCATCATAACATTCGCATCATTGTACATGCATTTATTTTTGCAACCATATTAACAATATGAATATTGTGGCATTGTATGTAGTTAACCCGCAATCATTCATCACCTATACTTTACCCGGCTACAAAGAAAGCTCATGGAAGAAAGAATAATCAGTCTAGAAAGGGCAAAGAGAGCTCGAGACAAGGCTTGAAGAGGCCCAGAGAAGCCTTAGTGATCAGTTGCGTGATCACAAACATCTATAGTTTCGACATAAGCTGCATTCTTGGCAAAAAGTCTTGGAAAACGAGTAGAAGAAGAAAATGTTCAAGAACCGAGAGAGGGTACCCGGCTCACTACAAGGTTCAACCAACTGCACCAAACCCAGGCTAGGAAGGTGTATATTGACCTGCGGGAATATCTTCTAGCTTTCAAGTAGGGGCACACGAGACTCAACCCCTTGATACCGAAGCACTTTATGAAGAAGAAGTGCGGACCTAAACATGGTCGAAAGGATCGGGAATGAGGTAGAAAAAAGTGGGAAGAAAGATTTCGCCTCATGGAAGAAAAATTTAAAGCGTTACAATCAAATGAAGAATCAGAAAACGCGCTAGTGACCTAAGTCAGTGTCCGATCTTGTCTTGCCGCCAAAATTCAAAATGCCGAGTTCGATAAATATGATGGAACCACATGTCCTTACGCACACATAACGATGTATTGTAGAAAAATGGCGGCTTACCATAAAGATGAAAAGCTCTTGATCCATTTGTTTCGGGATAGTCTAAGCTGGAGCGGCGTTACGTTGGTATACTCAGTTAAGCAAAGCAAATGTTAAAACATGGAAAGATCTGTCTAAAGCATTTACTGAGCAATACAAACATGTAACAGACATGATCCCTAGCAGAATTATGTTAGAAAATATGGGGCGAAGTCAATGAAAGCTGCGACAATATGCCCAAAGGTGGAAAGTGGCCGCCCAAAATCCAGCCACCTATCCCGGAGCATGAAATCACACCATTATTTGTCAATACTACGAAAGGGGCACTCTTTGATCGCCTCATTAATAACACAACACATTGCTTTGCCGACTTGATCAGGACTGGGGAGTCTCTCGAACTGGCAATTAAGAGCGGCAGAATTGATGGTGGGGAAGGGTCTCGAAAGTACAACAAGAAAAATGAAGTAAACACCATCAGCACCTATATACCGCCTGAAGAACTTCACAGTCTCACAGCCACAAGCACTGTGGGAAAAACACAAAATTCAAATCAAAGAGATGAGAGAGTCACGAAAAAGAAAGAGAGGAGAACTTTCACTCCCCTACCTGTTTCGTACTCGAACTTTATTCCCGAGTTATATGAAGCGGACTGGTCCGGCCATACATCGTTACTCTGTCAATCCACCCTTCCCGCCTTGGTATAATCCAAGCGCACATTGCGACTATCACGGCGGTACCCTGGACATCCCATCGAGAACTATCTTGCCTTCAAAAAAGCATACAGAACTTAATCGATTCGGGATATTGAAGTTTGAAGAGCGAATGTAGCCAACAACCCGCTACCTAATCATGGGGAGCAGAGGGTAAATGTCATAGAAGAATGCTTTACCGGGAGGATAAAGGATGACGTGTCGAAATCAAGTCTCCTTTATGGTGGGTATTTCAACAATTATGCATGGCTCGTGTGATCAACAAAGGCATGATAATAAGGCAGAAGGAATGTGGAAAGTATTGCGAATTCCATCAGACTGAAGGGCATGATATCCAAGAATGTGATGAGTTCAAGAAATTGGTGCAAAAGTTGATGAAAGAAAAACAAATTGAATTCTTTGAGGAGCCCATGGGAAAGGGATCAGACGTACACATGACAGATAGCCCCAAAACTAGATACGGGAAGGATAGACCTTTTATCATCTCTCCCAGGACACGGAATGCAGGTGTCTCCCAAGGAGAAACCAGCAAGATAAATCCCAAGATCGTCATTTCAGCACCATCTCCATTCACATTCAAAGATATGCGACAAATTCCCTGGAATTATGCCGTGAATGTGACCATGCCAGAAAAAATCAGAACACGAGCAGGTAAAAAGAGCCTCTGTTTGGAAGACCAACAAAGCGAGCGATGTGAGCGTTGGTGAGGCAGGCCATTTCACAAGGAGCGGCCGATGTTATTCCTCCGAGGCTTTGAAAGCGGCTGAAAAAGATAGGGGAAAAGTACAGTGAGTTAGCCTGCTTGCAGATATTTGGAGAAGAACCTCCCCAAAAGATAAATGAAGCCGTGGCGAGGCCCGGGCCAAAGAATTTCTAAAGTTCTTGAGACATAGCGAGAGTACAGCGTAGTGGAACAACTACGGAAACAACCGGCCAGGATCACGTGTCTTTGGAATTACTCTTGAGTTCGAGAGAAGCATCGGGAGACGCTATTGAAAGTCTTTGAATCAAACTTTTGTGCCCAGGACATTTCAGTAACAAACTGGACATGATAGTGGGGCATATTACACGCCTATAATCATATCACATTCGGTGATGATGAGATCCCGGAGGGAGGAACGGGTCTACCAAAGCCCTTAACATCACTACCCACCGCAAAGGGTATGTATTACAGCGTCTTGATCGACAACGGGTCAGCATTGAATGTCTTGCCTATGGTAACCTGGAAAAATTGCCAATAGATGGTTCGCACCTAAAGCCTTGCTACAACTCGGTAAGAGCCTTTGATGGTACGTAAAAAAGGAACAATGGGGAAAATTGAGGTGCCCCTATTGATCGGACCAACCGAATATGTGATCGATTTTGTGGTGATGGACATAAAACCATCTTACAGCTGCTTATTGGGAAGACCGTGGATCCACTCCGCAGGAGTTGTCCCATCATCATTGCATCAGAAATTAAAATTTGTAGTTGAAGGCAAATTGGTCACAGTAGAGGCAGAGCATGAATTTGTTGCTTCCGTGACATCAGACACCCCCTACATTCAAAATGATGAAGATCTTTGTAGAATGCTCGTTCCGAGCATTAGAACTAGTAAATGCCACATTCGTTTTGAGAGGGAAGCCGGATCCCCTACCCCCAGGTTATCTAATTGTACTAAGATGACCGTCGCGAAACTCGGGCCGAGGAGCCAAAATAGGAAAAGGGTTTGGGAAGAAATTACAAGGAAACACGAGACCCAAGAATATGAGAACCAAGAAGGATCGTTTGGTGGGTTATCAACCAAGTGTCCAACAGAAGAAAGAGGAATATAAGAGGAAGGAGGAGCAAAGAAAAGCGGATCTAAAGGAGAGGACATTCCGTGGAGGTCGATATCCTTTCCTAGTTTGAAAGCCACTTTCGTCTCGGAGGGTTCTACCAGCCCAGTCAAGATATTGGAGAGGCAATGAAGAAAAATGATGAACTTAACAGGAGGAAATGCTCGATAAATCATTTGAGGGGATGTACATCAACATGATAGCTGAAAAGGACGCGGCAGCAAAATGTTGACCAACATCCGCCCTTGCCATCCCGGGAAACACTCGATAAGCTGGAGCTGCATTGATCTACCGTTAGTTTTTAGGAATAGATCGAGTAATGCTCGAATCAACCTTTTGTTTTTGCCCCATAGACAATGGGGATCTCTTGTATGGGGCACCTATGTTAACTTTTTGATTGAAATGAAAATATCCCCACTTTCTTAAAAATGACCAAAGTCTCATTTATTCCATTCATGCATTCTTCATATTCATTCCCTTCATGTAAAGCCGTCTCTTTCCCAATACAATTCATTTTCATTTAATGCGGGTCGCTCATGATTGTGATATGAATGATACGGATCAATCACGGAGTAAATTTGAATGCCCTGAGGTCTCGGAGGAAATTGAGGAAGGATATGATGAAATAGAAATTGAGGTCCCGAAAGAGTTAAAAAGAATGGTGGGCGACGAAGAAAGGCAGATTATGCCCCACCAAGAAGAAACAAAAATTGTCAACTTGGGGGGTGAAGAAGCGAGAAAAGAAATAAAAATAGAAGCGACTATTTCCTCAAAAACCAAACATGAACTGATAGCCATACTTCAGGAATTCAAGGATGTCTTCGCTGGACTTATCAAGATACGCAGGATTGAATACCGACATAGTGGTGCACAAATTGCCAACAAAATCGGAGTGCAAACCAAGACAACAAAAACTTCGGAGAATGAGGCGGATATGTTGTTAAAGATCCGAGAAGAAGTGAAAAAACAATTTGATTTGGATTCTTGGAGGTAGCCAAATACCCGAATGGGTTGCAAACATTGTACCAGTACCAAAGAAAGGCGGGAAAGTTAATATGTGTGTAGATTATAGGGATGCGAACCGAGCTAGCCCTAAAGACAACTTCCCTTTGCCACATATTGACACTTTGGTTGACAACACCGCAGGACATTCATGGTTTTCCTTCATGGACGGGCTTTCTCGGGTACAACCAGATAAAGATGGATCCTAACGACATGGAGAAAACCACATTCATAACCATGTGGGGCACTTTTTGTTATCAAGTGATGTCGTTTGGGCTAAAGAACGCAGGGCAACATACCAAAGGGCAATGGTGACTTTTTCCATGACATGATGCACAAAGAAATAGAAGTATACGTGGATGATATGATTGCCAAATCCCGAGCGAGAAGAAGAGCACCTACAAAACTTGAGAAAACTATTCCAAAGACTACGGAAGTACCAACCGAGGCTCAATCACGCCAAGTGTACCTTCGCCGTTACTTACGGAAAACTCTTAGGGTTCGTAGTAAGCGAAGAAGGATTGAGATTGATCCGGATAAAGTGAAAGCCATCCAGGACCTTTCACCACCCCGCGCACACAAAAGGAAGTCCGCGGTTTCTGGGGGAGGCTGAATTATATCTCTCGTTTCATTTCCCAATTAACCAATCAATGCGACCCGGTCTTGGACTTCTTAGAAAGAATAATCCTAGCGTGTGGGATGGAGAATGTCAAAAAGCCCTAGAAAAGATCAAAAAGTACGACAAATGCTCCAATTTTAGTCGCACGAAGATCGGGTCGACCACTAATTCTCTACTTACTTGGTCTTGAGAATTCAATGGGATGTGTCTTTGGGGCAACACGATGAGTCAGAAAAAAGGAGCAAGCCATCTATTACCTAAGCGGGAAATTCAATGATTGCGAAACACGGTACCCTTGATCGAGAAGGCGTGTTGTGCTCTAGTTTGGGCTACCAAGCGGCTCGAGATAGTACATGTTGTACCATACTACTACGGTTGATATCCAAGCTAGACCCATTAAAGTTCTTAATGGAAGCGCCCAGCGCTAACGGGAAGGATGGCCCGATGGCGGATGCTCTTATCCGAATTCGACATCGTATATGTTAATCGAAAGCCGTAAAGGGAGTGCCGTAGCGGATTTCTGGCTAGTCGTGCCGGATGAATATGAGGCATTGAACTTTAATTTCCCAGACGAAGACTTGATGTGCACTACCACCGAAGAAGAGGTTTGAGATGATAAGTCATGGAAACTTTGCCGATGGAGCCTCCAACGCCCTCGGACATGGGATAGGGGCGTGCTAATTTCATCCGAGGCGTCTATTATCCTTTCACCAGCAGATTGGAATTCTTCTGCACAAACAATATAGCTGAATCTGAAGCTTGCATCATGGGACTAAACTCAGCCATCGAGAGAAAGGTTAAGAAACTTCGAGTGTTCGGAGATTCGTCCTTAGTCATTTACCAATTACGCGGGGAGTGGGAAACCAGAGACCGAAGTTGGTCAAATATCACGAATTGATCCAAGAGCTCATCAAAGAGTTCGAAAAAGGTCACTTCAATTACCTGCCCCGAGAAGAAAAAATCGGATGGCGGATGCACCGCAACCTTGGCATCCATGTTTAAAACAAACACGGGGCAGAAATGAAGCCCATTGAGATGCGAGCGTTTGAAAAGCCTGCTCATTGTTGTAATATCTGAGGAAGAGATTGACGAAAATCCATGGTACTATGACATCCTCGCAATATGTCAAGCTTGAAAGTATCGAAGGGCAAACGACAATGACGAAAAGCGCTCGGAAAAATGGCAACAAAATATGTCCTAGATGGGGAAATCCTATATAGGAGAAGTCATGATCAAACATTCTTTGAGGCGTGTGGATGCCCGGGAGGTGAAGGAAATCTTAGCTGAAGTACATGGCGGGATCGTGGAACGCACGCCAACGGGCTGTCTATAGCCCGGAAAATTATGAGATACGAATATTTTCTGGTTGACCATGGAGGGAGATTGCATCGATTACGCGAGAAAATGCCACAAATGCCAAATTTACGCCGACAAGATTCATGCACCCCATCGCCTTTACACACCATGAATTCTCCGTGGCTTTCGCAAAGCATGGGGCATGGGCGTCATCGGGCGAGATCCATCCGAAAGCTTCCAATGGGTATCGTTTCATTTTGGTCGCCATAGACTACTTCACTAAATGGGTAGAGGCAGCGTCTTACGCCAATATCACACGGGACTACGGTTTGTAAGTTCTTAAAGAAGGAAATTATTTGTCGATACGGATTGCCAGAGAGGATCATCACCGACAACGCTTCCAATCTGAACAACAAAATGATGAAGGACGTGTACACTCAATTCAAGATAACACACCATAATTCCACAGTCTATCGTCCTAAAATGAATGGAGCAGTGGAAGCATCAAACAAGAATATAAAGAAGATCATAGCGAAGACTACGAATACCTACAAGGATTGGCATGAGAAGTTGCCTTTTGCCCTTTTCGCCTATAGGACGTCCATTCGCACATCAACAAGGGCAACACCCTACTCCTTGGTGTATGGTACCGAAGCAGTACTCCCAATTGAGGTAGAAATTCCGTCTCTCCGGGTCTTAAACGAAATAAAACTGGAAGAAGCTGAATGGTGCAGGCGAATCGACCAAACTAAATTTCATTGTGAAAAAGACTAAAGGCCATTTGTCATGGTCGGATGTACCAAAAGCGGATGGTGCGGGCTTACAACAAAAGGTACGCCCAAGAGAATTCAAAGAAGGGGATCTGGTACTCAAGAGAATCCTCCCTATCCAGAAAGATTCTCGAGGAAAATGGATGCCTAATCGGGAAGGACCGTGACGTCGTAAAAAGGCCTTCTCGGGAGGAGCCACGATCCTAACAGAAATGGACGGGGACGAGCTAAAAAATCCCGTAAATTCTGATGTCGTCAAGAAATACTATCTCTAAAAAAATTTGGAGAGCTCGGGACAAAAACCCAAACCCAGGCGTCTTGAAGCAAAGGAAGGACTCGAGTTGAAAACCCGCAAAGGGCGGCTCGGGTAAGTTGAAAAGTTGAATATCCGAAGAGAAGGGTATCTTCATGAACATTATGAAGAGAAGGCTTGAGCAAAAAAATTCTACACCGGTTGATGTGGTCATGTATCATTCATATCAAAGATAATGAGGGATCTTGTATTTTCATACTTAACTCATATGTGTCATACCTTTCTTTTTAAGATATCTCGAAACCCTTAATCGTAATAAAACCGTGTTTTGAGCATCCATTCCTGACCTTCTTGTCAATTTCAGTCAAATAAGATAACATAGGCTTATAATGAAACAAGAGATTTCGGAGCATTACTATGATTTAACCTTGAAAATGCAGGTGATCAAAGAAAACGATGTTAACTCCGTCTTCTAGTTCCCTAATGGCTGTCGATAGGGAAGGCGGGAAGCTTTAAACAACCAGGTAGGATGACCAATGGCACATGTCCTATCTATTCAAGGAAGGCACACGAGATAACAAAAGAGATCTCTTGGGTGAAAACCAGAAGGGCACCCCTAAAAAAAACTCTTTAAAGTGAAAACCCGAAAAGGCACTTTAAAATTCCAAGTTGTAATTGAAAAAAGAGAGAGAAGGGTCGAGATGGTTGAACTTGGCAGTGAAGCGGGGTATCGATGCCCGTAAGAAAGGAGAAAGCGAACGTCAAGATCAAATAAGGACCAAAACAAGCCCACCAAGATATTGAATCTCATGCATCATGAATAGTCAGACATCACTAGGATTAGGAGCATGTCAATTCATTCATTTGTCGTAGCATTTTGTTTTCATCCCAGACAGGTATCTGCAGATCCAAAGAGACATCGAGGGCCATCACGGTGTGAATCCCAAATGAGAAGACAATGTTTTTACATACAAAAGGCACATGTTTTCAAGCTCAGAGAGAGGTTCTATATAGGAAGAATCCTCCGCTCCGAGGCTTCGAAGCTGAAAGTTCTATATAGGAAGGACCGTGACTCGGGGTGAAGACTAGCGATTCTATATAGGAAGGACTCTATCGAAGGAATTCACCCATGACACACAAGATTATATAGAAAATCTGCTGTGTCGAAAGCAAAGAGTTCTATATAGGAAGGGCTCCTAGCTTCAATGTCTTAGAGTGAAAGATTCTATATAGGAAGAATCCGTAACTCCAAGATTTCAAGAGATTTGAAAAGTTCTATATAGGAAGGACCGACGGCTCCAAGGTGAAGACCATGATTCTATATAGGAAGAACTCGGTCAAAGAAATTCACCTATGACACAGGGTTATATAGGAAACATGTTGTGTCGATAGCAAAGAGTCTTATATAGGAAAGGCTCCGAGCTTCATTGTCTTAGAGTGAAAGGTTCTATATAGGAAGAACCTGTAGCTCTGAGATTTCAGATGCCAAAAGTTCTATATAGGAAGGATTGCGGCTCGATTTGAAGACTAGCAGATTCTATATAGGAGGAACTCCCGGTCGGAAGAATCCATCAATGGCGCAAAAGGTTTTATATAGGAGAAACCAGCGTTGAAAGCAAAGAGTTCTATATAGGAAGGACTCCAAGCTTTATTTGTCTCAAAGTGAAAGGAAGGACTCATAATTCGGGATGTCAGAGCGAAGGGTTCTATATAGGAAGAGCCTGTAGCTCCAAGATCGGAAGGTGACGAAGCTCTATATAGGAAGAACTTACGAGCCTGAAGATTCAGCCAAGGAAGAGCGGAGATGTCCAAAAGAATTCGTTTTTCCAAGGCTACAAACAGGGAAGTCTGATAAAAATGAGTGCTCATGAATCTTTGCTTTGTTTCCCATTCCATGAGAACAAGCAAAGAGGGGCAACTGTAATCACTCATTTTCACTTGTAAATATATTAATATTGCATGTATATTTATTATATGAATGTTACTAATATAAGGTGATGTGTGCATGTATAAGCTATGTATACGTATTAGGGGGTGTATGTATGTCGCGTATGTATCTAGAGTATAAGCGTATTTGATTAATATATAGATGTTATGTTAATTATATGTATGATTATACGTACGTATACTAGAATATTATATTAATTAATGATTGTATAATATAAGTATATATTTTCGTATGTATATGTATTCTTTGTTATAATTATACTATTCTTTGTTGGGTGACAAAATGAAAAAAATTAAATATATTAAACCCAAATAAATTCTGAGTCCAAGTCCAATTACAAGGCCCGGTTGGCCCAAATCTAAAACTTATCTAATTACAATGTGCAGGTAACTGTGGGCTGTTGGATCAAGATCTGATCCAACGGCCACGATGCAATGGAAGTCAAAAATATCGCGGCGCGTGCTCACACGTATGGACCGTTCGAGTGCCACGCGCGCGTGTGGTCCACGACGGACGCTTTAACATCCCACGCCGCGCGTAAGATCCACGCGTTCGACTCTCGATTGCGGAGCTCCACGTGGCGAAATCTGAAGCCGTCTCATCGAATCGAGGCTTCATCCAGGCCAATCGTTCTTCAAGCCATCTCGACCGTTAGATCAGATCAGATCTAACGGCCGAGAACGTGTCTGGCCGCTGACAGAGTGTCCATACCGCCACCGCGCCGATATTCAGTCTTCGTGTTCAGAATATGCCCAAGACAACAAGCAAAAGTGTCAGTTCAGATCTGAAAAAGAAGATGCAACTTGCAACAAACAGGGAATAATATATATGAAACGGGGCTTTTGTAACAAAAAAAAAAGATGGGAGATAAAAAAAAAAGAGAATGGAGATCCTGTAATAGAAAAAATCTAAAAGTTGTAAGCATCCAAGATAATCAAAAGACAGTCCAGTGGTAAATTTTTTGTCTCTTTTTCTTACTTGTTTTCTTTACATGCATATACGAAATAGAACAAAAAAACAGAAATAAAAAAAGGAAGTAGTCTTACCGGCGTTGTCTGTGGGTCTTGCCTTCCTCAGTGATAAGCCTTTCGGCTTCTACAAGCCAGATCTGGTGAACTAAAGGGAGAAGAAGACCCTTTGTAGTTGTGTTTTGGTCTAAAAAAAATAATATTTTTTGAGGTTCGTATTTCCTAGATCTAGGGCGAATAAAGGTGTATCCTTTGAATCCAACCTAGGATTCGTATTGAGGACGAAAAGATGGTTGTTTTAGTATATTTTGGAGGCTTGCCGGCGCCGGTTAGCGGGCGGCGTAGAGAGAATACGACGACGCCGGCCGATTTCGGGTATTATAAGAACAAACGAGAGAAAAAGATGAACCTAGGCTATATGAAAACTGAAGAAATGAAACGAATGGCCAAAAATTTGGTTTCGGCCTAAAAAGAGGGTTTATATAGGTGTTTTTATTTTGCTAAATGGGTAAATTACACACTTAATCCCACCGCGTTTTCAATATTTTCATTTTTGTCTTGCCGCATGGTATAATCACAATTCAGTCCCACGATATTTCAAAAGGTTACAATCTAGTCCCTAAATTACTTTGAA
The DNA here is from genome assembly GCA_019671005.1 of Hibiscus mutabilis. Lineage (NCBI taxonomy): Eukaryota > Viridiplantae > Streptophyta > Magnoliopsida > Malvales > Malvaceae > Hibiscus > Hibiscus mutabilis. Next base: position 1,664,329 of record CM033754.1, on the reverse strand, counting down.
TCAGATTTTAAATGGTAAAATTACGCCTTTAGTCATTCCGCGTTTTTGAACTTTTCGTTTTGGGTCCGCCCCTTGGTCTAATTACAATTATGGTCCTTTTAGGTTTTGTTTGTTTCGCAATTTCGTCCCTAAATTACATATTATTGCTCTTTAATTTCTCGCCATGACTTTTTTTTTTTATTTGATCTGTATTCTTTGTAAATACTAATGTTCGTATTATAATCGTATATGTTGATGTATTTTATTATTTTATTTTTATTTTATGTCCTCGTATATGACTCGTATTTTATGTTTTATATATGTGTATTAAGATTATAATGGTCATGCGTTTTTATCCAGGTTATTCATATCAAGCATGTTATGTTTTAGTTGATTCGTACATGGCGTATTTTGTATTTTATATGTGTGTGTTTCCTTGTTTTTTAGGGTTACATGTTAGTGTATTTACCCTTTTGTATGCGATATGTGGACCCGTATATGTTGAAATATGTTTTATTACCAGTATGCATGTCTTTTCGAAATCTTTGTTCGTCTATATGTACTTATTCCTGCCTTGTTATTTTGACATATGATAGTTGTTTTTATCTATTATTTAGAATAATATGTATATATACATGTTTTAGCCTAAAATATCATTTATGTTAAATTAGTATTACGGTATGTCAATATTTATTATATTTAAATATTTTGCCATGTTTTACGTTTTTGCCACTAAGATTGCATATCGAGATATAACTTGTTAATGCGAGTCCTTTTATCCGAGCGTAAACGGGGCGAGTATCAAAGCGTAGTGATAGTGGTTGGCGTTTATTCTCGGGTAACGGACCCTTAAAATATATTCGCAATTATGACCGAATTTTAAAATAATCGTCACTCTAATCCGGAAAATCCAATATTAATAAAGCGGTAATTATTAAAGTACCAATTTTTGGGCGGTGTGGGGTGCTAATCCTTCCCCATCCGTGAATCGACTCCGAACCCTGTCTTTTTGAATCTCTGGTTTTTGGTGTGGTCTACCTAAGTGGCGGTGGCGACTCAATTTTCAAAAATGCGGTTTCTTTAAAACCCCCATGGAATAAATATTTTATATCAAAAAATCTCGAACGCCTTTCAAACACACTTCAAAAATCCTCGTTTTTAATTAGTGATAACAGAAAAGGAACATCGCTACATGGTCAAATTTAACTGTCAGTTCTGCCTCCTCGTCGGTGTTGTAGCTGAACCAAATTCACTAACTTCCGGTCTTGCCTCTTCGTCAATGTTGTAGCTAGACCAAATTCACTAACTCTTGATCCTGCCTCTTCGTCGGTGTTGTAGCTGGATCAACATTACTAACTTTAGACCATGCCTTCTCGTCGGTGTTGTAGCTTGGTCAAAATTTACTAACTTTCTAGTTGTATCAATGTTGTATCTCAAAAAAAAGAGAAAGAAAAAAAGAAAAAGTAAGAAAAAAAGAAGGAAAAAAGAGAAGAAAAAGAAAAAAGAGAAGAAAAAGAAAAAAAGAAGGAAAAAATCAAAAAAATGAAAAAAATGAGCTTTCAACCAAATTTTGATCATGCCTCTTCGTCAGAGTCATAGCTTGATCACAAAAAAGAACAGCTATTCGATCATGCCTCTTCGTCAGAGTTGTAGCTGGATCAAATCCCCGAACCTTGCCTCTTCGTCGGTGTTGTAGCTGAACCTAAGTCACTAACTCCCGGTCTTGCCTCTTCGTCGGTGTTGTAGCTAGACCAAATTCACTAACTCTTGATCCTGCCTCTTCGTCAGTGTTGTAGCTGGATCGACATTACTAACTTTAGACCATGCCTCTTCGTCGGTGTTGTAGCTTGGTCAAAATTCACCAACTTTCAAGTTTTATCAATATTGTAAGAAAAAAAGAAAAATATGAAAAAATAAACAAAAGCAGAAAAAAATAACAAAAAAGAAGAAAAGAAAGAAGTTGTCAGTTTTCTGGTCTTGTCTCTTTGTCAGAGTTGTAGCTGGATCAGACATCAGAACTTTCATCCATCGGTCTTGCCTCATCGTCAGTGTTGCAGCTGGATCGAATTTTGTAGACTCTGCCTCTTCGTCGGTGTTGCAGCTGGGTCGAACTCTCTTTAGGTATTAGCTTATTATCAATAATGTAGCAAGTGGGACTCATTTTGCTTCCCCAACAAACAACCCCCAATTTGAAGGTTTTGCTTCCCCAAGAGTGACAAGGTAGATCAGTCAAGACAAGAAAAAGACATGCGCCGAAGAGAAATAAGATCTACCAAAGAAAGAAGACACGCGTCAAAAAGAGGAGAAGTTCAGCCAGACCGGACAAAAACATTTATTCTTAGTCTTTTCTTTATTGCTGTTACACAACAATGAGCAAAGAGGGGCAGTTGTAATACCCATTTTTGTCCGGACCCCAAATTATATTCGAACCACTTATCCTAATTAAACCAAAAAAATCAATATAAAACAAAAAAAAAGAAGGGCATGCCGCCCATACCCCTGCCAAGCAAATTCACCCCCCATGCTTCACCCATACCTATGTTTCTCATTCCCACACTCCACTCAACCCTTTTTTATTATTTTATTTCCCCATCACCCATTTTATAATCCACACTACAAATTGAACAAATGGGGAAAAAAAACAGGGAGAGGCTGACGGCAATTTGAAGAAATAAATAGGGGGTAGCCGGCCATTTCAAAACAATTTGGAAAATTGAAGGGGAGATCTCGGCTATTGAAGAAAAATAGGGGGAAGAGTCGGCATTCACCCCTCAATTTATTTTGGGTATACTTTTTATGTATGCTTATAGTGTAATCATTTTTTAATCTAATGATATTTTATTAGTAATCTCTTATTTATTTTTAGTTATTACGTTTTTATATGTTTTTATGTTCATATTTTTCTATATGTTGTTAGGATGTTTAGATTAATAATTGATGGTTGTTTAATATTTGTTTTTTAATTTTCTCATATGTAAATATGTGTGTTTACTTTTATTATGATGTGTAGTTGTTTATGGCTTTTATTTGTGTATATGTACGTATGTATATATGTTTTTAGTACGCATCTATGTACATTATGTTATATATATGTGTGTATTAAGTTGTTTATTACCTATATATGTTAAGTAATATATGAGAGTATATACTATGTTTCTTTTTAGTATATGTTTATATAATACTATATTTATATTTATTGTTTTTTGCCATATTTTTTTTTGTATACTTATGTGTTATATGTTTTAGTATGTGTTATTTTAGATTCCTTGTTATATTAGTTTTATTATTATTGTTATTATTATATTTATACAAAATAATCTATTTTCTATATGTTATATATATTAAGATTATATTTTTTATTATTATGTATATATACATATAGTATTCTAATATGTATTTATTACGTATATGTTTTTTGGTATGTGAAACATGTTTTATATTATTATGTATATATAATTTTTTCTACAACCCATATTTTACGTATAACTTTTTATATTTTCTATATTTTTATATTAGATATATATAAAAGATTTCATGTATATATTGTTGTTTGTACATATTATTATGATATTGCGTTAATTAATATTTGTGAATAAGTTAGATTAATATTTATGTATGTATGTTTTGAATATGTTGCATTATGGTTTTTATTTAGGTTTTATTACATAAATATATATGTGGTTAATTATTTCTTGAAGAATGTTTTTTTCTCCTTTTTCACATGTTCTTTTATGCTTTGTTATTGTGATATATCGTGTTTATGTTTTTATTTGTATTTAATGTCGTGATAGTGTTATACGTATATCATGCATTTGTTGCATTTGTATTTTCTTCTTATGTGTTTAAGCATGTTAGAATTAATTAGTTTAGTTTTGGAAGCACGTCTTTTTGCATGTTTATATTTATATTTTGTCTTATTATTGTAACATGTCATGTTATTTTGTTCATGCATTTCATTTAATATTATTGATGTATTCATGTTAGATTAGTTTCTTATAATGTTAGTATTTATTTATATGATTATCGCAATGTATTTATTTATATTTACCATATTTTTTTAAGTTTGCATAACGGATATATATTTTGTCAATGCGGTGCCCTTTTATTCGAGCGTAAACGGGGCCAGTATCAGGCGTAGTGATAGTGGTTGAGCGTTTACTCTCGGATAAAGGGGCCTTTAAAATTTACTCGCACATATAACCAAATTTTAATTTAATTGTCACTTTAATCCGGAAAGTTTAATATTAATAAAGCGCTAATTATTAAAGTACCAATTTTGGGCGGTGTGAGGGTGCTAATCCTTCCCCATCCGTAACCGACTCCCGAACCCATCAATTTTAAATCTCTGGTTTTTTATGATGTCCGGCCTACCTAAGTGGCCGGTGGCGACTCCATTTTCAAAACAAAATACGGGTTTTATAAAACTCAACGCGAAAGACATTATTTTCAAAATAAAGTAAAACAACATAAAAACAAACAACATTTTTTAGAGCAAAATAAAAACACCTTTTTTTAGCGAGAAAAAACATCGATGCATGTTTAAAATGAATATTTTTAATTTTTTTATTAATGTCAAACGCTTTATATTAACAAAGGATATTTTTTTTTCACAATAGTTGTTAAAAAACACTTTAAAATATTTTTTTTCATCCAACAATAAAAAATGGTCTAAATCGAATTTACAATAACTGAACTTGAGAATTTAACCTTATATTAATAGACAATATTTTTCGCAATACTTAATAAAAAGACATTTTAAAATAAAAGTTCTTTATAAAAGTATTTTTCAATCCAACAATAATGAAAAATCGACCCTAAATTGAGTTGACAACAATTGAAGTTGATAATTTAACCTTAAATCTAATGCGTAATTATTCATTGCGATTGCTTTTTTTTTTTTGTTGAGAAAAACAGTTTTATCACCAATAAGTAATGAATAATAATAAACTTTGAAAGATTAAAAGTGCTTTTCAAACTAATTTTTCAACTTAAAACATGACAGGGGACATAAGGGCTGTAGTATAATAATTTTTTAAATGCATATTGCATACGAAAACAAAATGATAATAATTTTTTGAATCTTACATTAGAATTTTCCCTCAAAAATTTTTTTTTTAATTTTTTTTGACCGATTAGCCTCCGTTCGTCAACTTTACCAAAATATGATATCTATTTTTTTTCCATAAATATAGTATCTCTTAAATTATTTCTAAAAATATTATAGTTTTTATAGTAAAAGTAAAGTCGAATAGAAAGAATTCCATCTTTAAATAGCGTTTGTATTTTTTTATTAAAAAATTAAGTCGGACTGAAAGAGTTCCGACTTTGAACAATGTTTTACACTGAAGTCGGATTGTATTCCCACCGTCTTCAAAATTTTTCAATTAAAAAAATAGCATGAACAATGAAGTCAGATTGTTTCCCACTGACTTTACTTTTACTGTAGCAAATGCTATAGATTTGAAAATAAAAGTAAGAGTACCATATTTCTGGAAAAAAAAAAAGTTTCTAGATGCCATATTTATGGCATTTCTCTTCTCCGTCCACAATCATACTTTCGCTCGTCTCAAATATAAGAAAAGTTAAAATATAATTTTAATGATAGTTAGGGCTATAAATGAGATGAGACAGATCGCGAGTTATACGAGTCTGATTTGGTTAAAGTTATGTTAACAATAAAATTAATTGGACTCGATTCGAGCTCGCACTCAACTCAAGTTCTTAACGAGCTGAGCCAAGCTACTCGATACTCGACTCGAAAAAAATTCACGAGCAACTCGAAAATATGATATACTATTTTTTAATTTTTTAAAATTTAAAGTGAACTAAAATATATGTTGCTGGATAATATTAATAATATTAATATTATTATTATTATTATTATTTTTATTATGGTTATAAATAAGATCAGATAGATTGCGAGCTACTTGAGTACGACTCGATCAAAGTTCGGTCAACACTTAACTTGAGCTTGAACTCAGATTAAGTTCTTAACAAGTCAAGTCAAGCTCAACACTACTCAGGCTAGACTCGAGTTGGACAAACTCGAATTCGACTCGAATTTTTAACAATGGTTAGCTCTAGTGCTTTAACAACCATATTTACGCTACCAATCCATTGTTACGTATCAACTCTAGACTTACACCAACCACGAAAACCAGGAGCATATAAATACTTTAATAACCTTAAGACTAATGTTTATTACTCCATCTTTTTCGGCCTACATTCTTTTTCTCTCATTTCTTCCTTCTAATCAGCCACAACTACTTAAATCCCCAACTTTTTTTCTAAAAAATTCTTCAGCAAATTCCTTTTTGCAGCGTCGTTTGGGGTCAATTATCTCCATCTCTCACGGTGGCTCGCCTCTCCTGGTGACCTCTCTCTCCCCATTTTCTTTCCTGATCGGAGTGGTAAGTATCTTCCCTTTTTCTCTCGTTTCTGTTTGTCTTCGATGGTCTCTCTTAACTCGTTCGATGGAGTTTGGAGCTCCCGGCGAATTAGATCCAAGCTCGGGCCTGCTTTTGCGAGGAAGAGTGCAGATCTCCCTTTCGGTTTAGGATCGCATCAGTCGGAGGGATAGTCATCAGGTGGCCTTTGTTCTTTTCCTTTTTGGTGTTTTATCGGTTCTTTTGTTTACCCTTGTTGCTTCAGATGTTGTGTTACAGGTTTGGTGGAGGCTTCACGGCTAGTGTCGTTCTCTTTTGGCCCTCTTGACGAGTTATTTGCCAATCAGGTGGTGGCTCTGTCGAGCGGGTTCTTTGGTCAAAACTAAGACCGTGCTGGCCTGTTCCTGTGCCGTCATATCGTTTCGGCCCTTGAATTTTATCGCGAAAGTACTCTACCATCAAGCTTTCTAGAATGGACTCATTGTGGTATTTCCCGCCGCTTGCCATGACCTGTGTCTTGCTAGAGTTTTTGATTTCAGGGCTGCGTCCCTGTTTTTGTTTTGGACCGCTTGTGACCATGTTTTTTGCAGGCCGTGTTGGGTTTCTGCGTTGTCTATTGAACTGTGATGCCTTTTGTATGCATGCATCTGTTGGTTGTTGGAACGTTTTTAATTGTAAAAAAATCAGCCACTAGTACTTGTGACTCTCCACCTAAAATAGAAAGATTAAACCGCTTAAAATTATCATCATCTCATTCTTGACATCAATAAATAGAAATTAATGTATGTGCACATCTGTAAATCTGAATTTTTTAAGTAAAACTAACAAAAACCACTCACATGGCGCGTCTAACATACGTTCTTCACCTACCTCCAAACCCAGAATTGGAATAATCACAACTTTCCATCTAGTCGCGTCTAAACTCGATCCCCACCAAACACACTTTCATGAGAACTAAAATTAGATCACGACAGTCAACATAAATCTGGGTCCACAATATGCAAAGGGACGGACCCACTTTCGAAAAAACAAAATCTCTCTCTATGTTGTCATATAGACAACCGGATATCGCCTCCTATATTGTGCTTTCAAGTTTATTTTTTTAACCTCTTTTCATCTCGATTCTTGCCGGCGCCGCCAGGGCACTGTGTTGCTCTTTTCTAGGTAATTATTGATTTCTATATATTTTTATATGATTTTGAATTGCTGGGTTTAGACGTGAATGGGTGAAGATTAAAATTTTATTCTTGAATCTGATACCCATCGCTATTTGTTCCTCTTTTTAGATTCTGGAATGCTATAACCCTATATAGCAATACTGGATTATTCAGGATTGAATTGTTGAATCCATTGTAGTTTTGGTTACAATGCGCATTTATTTTGGTAATTAATGGATTGGTTTTCTTTAACATATTGCATTCGGATATATTATTGCCAATCATGTCTTAATTTTGAGATCTTCTCTGCTTTTTCGATTTTCATTAGTATATACACGTTATGTTAGATTCCTACATGTTTTGTGCTGTAACATCTTATAGTTAAGTTTTTTTTTTTGGTTGGTAGAAGATGACAATGCAATCGGATTCTCCGGCTTCTGATTCGCAACAGATAGGGAATGCCTTTGTGGAACAGTACTACACTATTCTTCACAAAGACCCTTCATTTGCTTATAAATTTTATCTCGACTCGAGTGTATTAAGCCGTCCCTGTCCTGATGGTACAATGAAGTCCGTGACTACCTTGAAGGTATGATTTTGTTTGCGAACAATGCACCGGGAATGAATGTATTTTATTTTGTTCATGTTATGACTATTTAATGTTATTTTCGATAATTGCTTGCTACAGGAGATAAATGAGTTGATTCTCTCATTGGACTACCATAGCTATAAAGCTGAGATTTCCTGTGCCGATGCTCAATTCTCATTAGCAAAGAGTGTGATTGTTTTGGTTACTGGTTCCTTGATCGGAACAGACGATGTTAGGAGGAAGTTTACGCAGTCGTTCTTTCTAGCTCCGCAAGAGGGTGGCTATTATGTCTTAAACGATCTGTTTAGGTACGTTGATGAAAAAGAGTCTGTGGATGTGGCATATAACGATATCGACGAGAGCAGTCAAGCTGCTTTGGCTCAAGATGCTGGTGAGTTTTACGATTTATGCATCCGCTTTTACTTATGGATTCCTTCTTTAAACGGGACAATATTTAGCTTGAAGTGCTTGATTGCAGACGCAACTCCAGTGCCAGAGAATGCTGTGGAAAATCACACTACTGCTCCTCCGGATAATGATGACGACAGTGTTGAAGAAGTCAGTCATCCATTGGACAACGGCAAGCTTTCTGTTCCGGAGAATGGGAATGTTTCCGAGCAGCTACCGCCTCCAGCTGAGAAAAGTCAGAAAGATTCTCATCCTGTGAGCCAGACTACTCCCCCTATAGTTCAGGAAGATGCTCCTAAGAAATCATATCTATCAGTTGTGAGTTTATACACCGATATGAGCATTTATATCCCTATGTATCGGAAATGGGAAATAATGCTTTTGTTTTAAATGATTCTTTCAGGTACATGCATTGTCAAAGAATTCTGCTCCATTTAAAGCTCCGCCTCCAAAACCTAAGCCAGCTGAGCAGTCTCAAAAATCTGTAATGCCCGAAGAATCAGCTCCTAAAAGCAATAAGGCCCCGGAAAGGAACAATGAATCTTCAGGTCTTTGTTTATCACTCTTCAAAATTGACAAGTTTGTTATATTGATGTCGAAAAATGGTCTCACTTTCACTTATTTCCATCCATTTCCTCGTCTCAGGTAAGAATACTTCCATATTTGTTGCGAACTTGCCTATGAATGCAACTGAAGAAATGCTTAAGGAGGTTTTCCAAAAATTCGGACCAATTAAGCCCAATGGCATTCAAGTTAAAAGCTTTAAGGTCTGCTCTGCACTTCTATTTTGGGTTAATGTTTTGCTTGTTTTTTGGCATAACGTTTATGATCCTCACTTTGATCATACGTCTTCAGGACAACAAAAATTGCTTCGGCTTTGTAGAGTTCGAGTCTGCTACTTCAGTGCAAAGTGCTGTTACGGTATTGTCATCGGCCTTTTAGTTGACTCATCTGTTATTCCATAAACTTCTAGCATCTCGCATACATGATTCGATGAGTTTTCATTTCGATTTGCACGATGGCATTATGTTTGTTATGTCTCATTTCAGGCTTCTCCTATTACGGTTGGCGGCAGACAAGCCAATATCGAAGAAAAGCGAGGCAAGTTAACATAGTTCTCAAACGTGCATTTTCTTGTTGATCTATCCTTTATGGCTTGAAGGGCTATCATAAATATGTTCAATCTCGGCATCGAGAAACTAGAAATCGAATAAAATTATCCCAACTGAACAAGAAACTATACTGTATAAATTTAAAGCAAGTGATTATAATTTACTGTCAGCTACATAATAAATGAACTATTGAATACCATTGTATTTGCAGGACCCAATAACGGTGGGAGACTGGGGTGGGGTGGTTATAGAGATGAAAACGGCTACCGAAACGTCAACTTCAGAGGCCGTGGGAACTTTAACGGCAATCGTAACTTTAAAAGGAATGTGTTCTCGGGTCAAGCTCGGGGCATTACCGGGCGAAATGGAGATGCTAACGGGAAAATAAATCAAAACGGAGGACTAGGAGTCACTGCAAGTTAGAGTTAAAGGTTTTGAAGATTTGTAGCAAGTACTTTTTTATTACCAAATGAAGGGAAAACAAGAGAACAGTTTTTACTTTTTATTTCAAGTTTTGATGTGTACATTTTTTTGTACTTATTAGTAATTTAATTTTAAAATTATTAATAATTCGTTTTATGCGGATATTGACATCTTTCATTCTATATTTTATTTGGTGTTGTGTTTTACATATTTTCATAGTAAATAATTTAACGGGACGTTATCTTTCAGAGTCACTAATGTTTTTTTATTTTATTTTAGTCGTTAATGTTATCTTTTTCCAGTTTTTGTCACTAATTTATTGCTTCTTTTCTGTTCACCAATTTATCGTTTCTTTTAACTATTATTTTTTTATGAGTTTTTTAACGAGATGATCAAAATAAGAAAAAATGTGATTAAAATAATAAAAAATATAATGTTAGTGATAATTTTATCTAAAATAATAGTTTGATGACTAAAATAGAAATAATTTAGTGACCAGTAATATTATTTACCTAATTATTTAATTCGATTCCGACACTGCCAATTAGGTCCCACTCTAGCACGTGTCGTCTTTTTTATGTCGGAGAATCTTCCTAACTAGAAATTATTATATGGTTCAGGCTTACCACGTCATCCATAGTCTCATCCAATGAGATTCATTCATTTAATGACATGTAGGGAAGGAGTAAAGATTCACCTTGGAAAAAAATTGAGATGAAAAGTTATTATTAAATGGGATCATAAATGATGTGGTGAGTCAGACTCATCTAATAATTTTTCCTTCCTAACAGATTGTCTATCTCACCGACGTGTCGTCCTACCATTTTTTCATATATATATATATATATATATATATATATATATATATAATCCTAAATCTATACTTAACCCTTAAAAGTTATTCCGATTGATTTCAAGCTTAAATTAGAAAAAAAATGAGTTTATAATTCCACAACAGCTCAGCAATGTCATTCTTTTATTATCTTAAACCTGTTTTTAAGTATTTGCTTAGTTTTGCAATTAGTTTAAGCATCTCCCCATAGGATATTACTCTTTTGGCTTGCCACGTTTCGACCAAGAAATTGATGTGTCCATACTTGTGTTGTTTTTAATAATTTCGTACTTTGAAATTTTACTGAATATTAGATTCCTTACACGTGGGGTTTATGTGCTGCATCTCCATTCATTCTTTCTGTATCAGTGCAATTGCATTTACGAGTGGTATTTAACTATTTATTGATTTTAATAAAAAAATAATTAGTTAGGTTGACTAGTTCTATTTTATAACTAAAGTTTTATTAAATTTTTTAAGTTGAATTATTGGAGTTTATGTTCAAATTTAATTATAAATATTTATAAAGTTATGATACTAATTTGTTCCAATTTAAATTTTTATAACCACATATATATGTATGTGTATGTATATATAGTTAGGATCCACTTACCCATATAAAACTCATTTAATTTTACATCTTTTCTAGATCGTTGGATGAAAGTAGATGAATGATTGAGCTTAAATTCTTATTTTTTCCTTAAAAATCTCTTCATTTCCTACCATTAATATCCCTTCATTCGAGTGACGAAACTTAGAGTAAGAGTTTGGGAAGGCTAAAATAAAATTTTCAAAAATTTTGAGGGTTTAACTAAAATTTTTAATAATTTTAAGAGATTTAATCAGAGTTTTTAAAAATTTTAAGAGGAAATTTAATTAAAAAATATTCAAACTTTTAAAGTTTAATATGAAATTTTAAATATTGTGAGGGGCCAAATTAAAATTTATAAAAAATTAAAGACAAAATTCAAAATTTTCAAAATTTAGAGGGGGCCATGGCCCCTCTAGTCCTATGGAGGTTACGCCTCTGCTTCATTCCTTCTTTATCAGTGCAATTGCATTTAGAGTGGTATCTAACTATTTATCGAGTCTAATAAAAAAATTGAATTAGTTGATTTACTAGTTCTATTCTATAACTAAAGTTTTATTAGATTTTTTAGTCGAGTTGTTCGGCTTTATTTTTAAATTTAATTATAAATATTTATAATATTATGATATTAATTGGTTACAGTTTGAACTTTTTTATAACCACATATGTATATGCATATGCATATGTAGTTATGATTTACTTACAGGTATAAAACTCATTTAATTTTACATTTTTTTGGACCATTGGATATAAGTAAATGAATGACTGAGATTAAATCTTTATTTTTCCATAAAAATCTCTTCATTTCCTAACGTTAATCTCAACCATTCATTCACACTCATCCACACGGTGTAAGAAAATCCTACCTCATGTAAGTGGTATACATATATCAGACATAGTCGAGAGATTCGACTCGACTTGAAACTCAATCCACTAATTACTAATAGTTTTGAGTTATTCAAGTCTTATTTTATAACTCAAACTTTATTTAAAATATTTTCTAGTCGAGTTTATAAAATTATATTTTAAATTAAATCGAGCTTTTTTCCATATCAAATTGCGAAATTTAACTTTTTTTGAGTCAAGTTTTACTCATCCAAAGTGATATTCTTGTTGGCTTACCTTTCCCTTGGGTGCAAAATACTCTCATCAAGGATAATGGTTGTGGTATGTGGGGACTTGATTATAAATCTGGAAATTTCTTTAGACCCATAAAAGCAAAAATACCACTGAGGGGACCACGTCCCTTTGGTTATTTATTTACCTCGTTCACTTAACAAATACGTGAACCCACGTGGCGATTTGTCAAACGCCTAAACCAACCGTGCCGGCTTTACCCAAAACAATAAATTAAAAAGGCCATTATTCAAATACTAACGCACCACGTGTTACCGCCACTTGTCTTTCACAGAAAAAGCTTTTCTATTTTGCTTATCATTTCCCAAGGGTATTTTCGGCAACTTCACCAAAATATGGTATTCAAATTTTTCCCCCAAAAATATGGTACCTCTTAAATTATTTCAAAAAATATTATAATTTTTACAATAAAAGTGAACTTGGATTGAAAAAGTTATGGCTTTGAACAGTGTTTATATTTTTTTATTAAAAAAATTAAAATTAGATCAAAATGGTTTCGACTTTAAATGATATTTTACAATAAAATTTAATTGTATTCCCACCGTCTTTAACATTTTTCAATTAAAAAAATAACATGAACAATGAAGTCGAATTATATTTTTATCGACTTTATTTTTACTGTAGCCATATTCATGGCATTTCCCCGGTATTTTCTCTAATCAAATACTTAAACCCTTTTCATCATTTAATAAATCAAATTCTTTGACGTGAATAATAATCTAAGTTTATGCTTTCTTTATAGGTTAAATTATAGTTTTTGTCCTTTTATCATCATTAAATTTAATATATAATCTTTACTTTAATTTGATACTTATAATGTGATTCTCGTAAAATAATTAAGGCTTGATATACGGTTTTTACTCAAATTATGTGTTTTTATCCAATTTGATACATATTTGTTCATTTTCTAAAATGATGCATGTATTTTTATAAAATTTTATATTTGAATTTGATATTTTTCTGATGTAATCGACATCTGTAACATGTGATGACGTGACATTTTAATCATATACTACAATTTTATTTGTTTTTATAAGTCACATCATTATACGTTAAAAATATCAAATTTAGATACTATTTTTGAAAACATGACTAAATCAACTACATAATTGAATTAAAAAATTGGAGATCTTATATTAGAAAAATTAAAATTGAAGTACCAAATAGTATATTAAAACATCATTAATTATTTACCAATAATCAATTGGTCTAGCGGGATGAGACGTTAGATCTCTTAAGCAACATTAATGGTTCGAATTCTAATGTTGTAAATGAAGAAAATTGAGTTGGAAAGGTCGTCCCCATAACGAATTCTACAAAACTCAATCCGAATTAGTCAGATAATGAATCAGATAATGGTAGTTATACAAAAACATCATTAACTATTTCGGTTTAAAATAATAACCTATGTTTGTTTTTCTCAAATAGTTTTTTTAGAAGGTGCAAGAAAAATTTCCGGTTGCCATTTATTAAGGATAAGTTGAAGGTGTAGACCATTTGAACTAACTCAAATTACAATGAACTAAAGTTAAGAGATTAAACTTAAAATTTGACAATAGTACATGGACCGAAACCATAATTTGACCTTTACTATATACATGATTAAGGCTAACTCAGATTAAGAACTGTTTTTTCCTTCTGTTTCATAGGCAAAGACAATAGCTTTATTTCAGAAAAGAAAAAAAAGAAGTCAATTTTTTGTTGGGTGTTCTATTTTCTACCTAATGTTTCCATCAAAAATGGGGTCTCAAGCAAGTGAAAACACAAGCAGTAGTATCAGCAGCAGAGAAATGGGGAATCTTTCTTTGCAAACACAGAATTACCCCAGAAATCTATTACAAAGATTCATCCCAAGGGAAACCCAAGTTTCAACAAGGAGTGAAGATGAACAAGAAGAACAAATGGAGCTGAATCTTGGGTTATCATTAGGAGGAAGATTTGGGGTCGATAAGCATGCAAACAAGTTGAAAAGGTCATCGTCCATCGCTGGTTCGATACCAGTTTTTAGAGAAATTGGTGGTGCTAATAGTAATACTACTCCACCATCTGTTCCTCGCCCAACTCTCATAAAAGCCTCTTCTTTGCCTACTGAGACCGAAGAAGAGTGGAGGAAGAGAAAAGAGTTGCAGTCCTTAAGAAGGATGGCAGCTAAGAGGAGAAGATGTGAGAAGCAAAGGGGTTCAAGAGAGGAAAATAGAGCACTTCAAGGTACTTTCTGCAGCATTGCCTATGGGGGTTGTAGGTTTATTTGTTTCGATTTAAATTGCGATTGCGGACCTCTATTTAAATCCCTGGTAGATACATAAAAGCATTTGGTGTAGTTTCTTTTGGTTGAGGATTGATAGCATTTTGCTGAATCATGAACACTGCTTCTACTTGTCACTAAACTTGTTTGATGTTCCTAAATATATGCTAAACTTGATTCTAAATCCTTATTTAAGCTATTGTATGTATGCATTCTTCTTTATCAGAAAGCAAAATGGTGCTCAGCACAAATTACTGGTTGAACACACTGTGAATCATCATTAGAAGAGAGATTAGTGCACTAGATTAAGGTTTAATCGATGTTGTGAGGAGGACAGTCACCCTTGATTATTCGTAGGAGTGTGTTTACAGTTGTAACCATCCTCGATCGCATTTGCTTTCAATGCTCTTCGGATTTCTGGTGAACTCCTTCAGAGTGATTGCATGGTTTTAGTTGATGTTTGGTAATAAAATATGGAAGATTTTTAAATCCAACTCGCAAGTGTTGAACTTGTTTCGACTGCTCTGATGCCTAACGTTTTGGCATGTCGGACATTGGTGTTGAGAATCTACAATGAAAATACTGATTAGTGATTACTCATTAGATAAGAAGCGGCTGGTTTTAATGTTTTCTATGATCATATTCATTGCAGGAGCTAGAGGTAGTGGTGAAGCAAGAAGCTCCGGAAGTTCCCTATCCTCGCAAGATCCAGGAAATCGAGAGGTTACCCGTTCTTCGGGGGCAGAGACGGGTGAAACTCTACATAAGACGATCGAAAATAAGGGGAAAGAACGAGGGAACGCGATGGAAGATATGCCTTGTGTTTTCACAAAGGGAGAAGGTCCTAATGGGAAAAGAATAGATGGTATTTTATACAAGTATGGAAAGGGAGAGGAAGTGCGGATAATGTGTGTATGCCACGGCAGTTTTCTGTCTCCGGCCGAGTTTGTCAAGCATGCGGGTGGTGGCGATGTGGATCACCCTCTTAGGCATATAGTTATAAACCCTTCCTCTTCTTGCCTTTAGTAATGTCTGCAATAGTTGATTTATTCTTGCTGATGTTTAGTAGGATCAATTTTCGACTGCTCCTCTTCGGATTCTGTTGTTTCCTAGAAAAAAAAACAAACATATTTATTGCAAAAAAGGAAAAAGAGATATTGCCTGCCTCAGTCAACACTCAACATTACAAATGCAAAGCCTGTTATGATTTGTACACTTGAGCTGTTCCTTCTAGATCAAGTCATGCACCTGGAAACTATATAATATTACTGAAGAAGGTTGAATTCCCTTCAGCGTTCGGACAACTCACCTCGTAGTTGGCCAAGGGCACCTGTTCTATCAAATGATCATGAGAATCCTGTTGCAGAGAATGCAGGCCTATGAGACGATTTGAAACCGTTTGAATGCGAGGAGAATGAAGGATCAAAAGCTTTATTATCTGATATCAACTCAGGCAACATGATGCCATAGCTGTAAACATCAGCCTTCTCCGATGCACGGCAGGTCATAGCATACTCGGGTGCAACATATCCGAACGTGCCGATGCAGAACCATTCGAGGTGCATTCATCTTGTAGATAAGCAAGCGCGGGGGCCTAAATTGGATTTTTGAATTTTTGAGAGGGCCAAATGTAGTTTTACCATTGTACTAACTTATAATATAATGATTTTCAAATGGACCAAGTAGCAAAAATATCTTTGCCTCGTCACTCACACTGTTTTTGTCTTATTTCAGACATAGCCAATCGTGTCTCACTCTTTCCTTTTAACAACCAACACGTGTCATCACTCTTTTTCGATTCTGTCTCTCAATACTTCCATACAAATTTTACTGAATATTAAACACGTGTCTTTTATCTGCGCCATATCTCCTTCACTGCTTTCCAATCAATGCATTCTCGCGTCAAGTGATCCCATTTTGTTATCCTTGCCAGACAAAATTCGTTCGGCGTTTGTCATCAAGGGATTTTACCCTCTCCCCGAAAATATTATAAAAAATAATTATTTTTACGATATCAAAGAAGACGTCACTTAAAAATTGAGATGACACTCTTAACAAAATACCGTAATATTAAAAAATAGAAAATAGTGAAAATGGAAGGAAAATATTAAAAAATGGATGGAGTCGCCACCGGCTATTTTGGTAGGTCTGACACCATAAAAAAATAACAAAAAATTTTAAAACGTTTGGCTTCGGGAGTCGGTTACGCGTGGAGAAGGATTAGCACCTCACAACGCCCAAAATTGGTGCCGCGTTGATTTAATGTTGTCATTGCAAGAAAACAAAAATTCGATTTTTAATTTAAATTTTAATCCCAAACAAAAGAAAAAAGAACAGTCTAAGGAGAATATTTCTTTATTTACGAAACCAAGGAAGACGACACCTAAATGAGTCAGGATGTCGCTTCCTAGCCGGTAACCGAAATAAAGTGGAAAATGTTCCCTTAAGTGAACTGAGTTTTTTTTTACTATTAAAAATGAGATACAAATATATATAAATATAAAATATAATATACATTAAAATAATTATATAAAAAATAATATATATAATAATATATACTATTAATATAAAATAAAAGATATGTACTAAAAATAATATATATGTATATATAATAATAGTAATAACATTAAACATGAAAATAATATTAGATATAAGAATAATAGATTACATGACATATAATACATGTAAAATATATACTATAAATCATGATAATAATAATAATTATATATAATAATAATATATAATACTATATAATATACATATAATAATTATATATATAATAATAATAATAATTATACATAATATAATAAATATGCTATATATAATACTATATAATATACATATATAATGAAAGACAAATGATAATAATAATAATAATAATAATAATTGAAACGGGGACTAAATTTAAAGAAAAATAAAGTTTAAAATTGAAAAAGGGATGAAATTGAAGGAAAAAGAAAACTGGGTGGTTGACAGAACAAATTAGGATGGGGTGGAGGGACCATCAGGGTAATTTCCCCTTTTAAAATCTGATTTAAATATGTTTAGTGACCAAATCAAAAACGTTGAAAAAAGAACAGGGACCAAGACTGCAATTGTACCATGGGGCAAACAAATTTAAAAAAAACGTTGGCAACGAGGGTTTTATGATGTAATTTCCCCTTATTATAACCCTAGTATATAAGCTATTTTTAGGGAAAAAAAAAGATGAATCCTCATTTGTTTCAAGCAAAATAAAAAAAACTCTATGCTCTCTTCTGCCCGGCTTGGGCTCGGTGTGCCGGCCGCCGATCGCCGCCATGGGCTACCGGTCGCCAGTGGTGGCCGCCACCGTCGCTGGTGGCCGGAAGTTTAAAGGTTGACTTTTCCGGCTCTTTTGCGACCCAAGTTCGAATCTGAAGTCAGATTTTTACAAAACACTTCGATATGCGTAGATCTAACGAGAACAAAGGTATGATTTTTTTTACCTTTTCTAATATGCTTTTTTTTTGTTCGAATAGTAATATGAGATAACTATATTTTTTTTGAATCGGAAAAACCCCTATTTTTTATTTTCCAAAAACCGTCTTTTATAGATTTGAAATACCCCTATTTTTTGATCGAATCCGAAAGAACTTCCCCTTACATTCGATTTTTATTGGGTATTTATAATCCGATTCTTGCAAGCAAATACATATATAAAATTATTTCAACTTGCTTCTTCTTTTGCAGGTTCTGACGATTGGGCGGTGGCCGACAATGTGGGCGGCGGTGGCAGACGTAGTGGCGCGTGTGGCCACTAGCACCGCGCGTGGTGGCCACGCGCGAGGACGATTGGGGCAATAGGAGGGTGCGACGGCTGCTGGTTTAAGGATATTATGGTTGTGTGAATATTAGGGTTTTTTAATATCTAGGGTTAATATTGTAATTTGGGTTCTAACTGGGTATGGGCTATATGGGTATTAATTGTAATTGGGTTTGGGGTATTAATTTTGAGCTGGCCGGTCAAAATGGGTTACAACAGCTGCCCCTCTTTGCGCATTCCTGTGTAACAGAAATAGAGCAAATACAAAAAAGTAAACATTTTTGTCCGGTCGGTCAGGGTTCTTTCTTTTGACCACCGCTTTTTCTTTGGGCT